>OY757317.1:17018954-18462702 GCA_963583905.1 Stenurella melanura
TTCTGGTCTCAATACCATTTCATTACGAAATTCCCATTTTTAGCTCTGCAATATTCTTCCGCTAAGTCCACACAGGGTTACAATTTTGGTTATAAAAACAAAAACTGTTTAACTAAATGTCAATCTGACAAAACCTTCAGTAATATTGTGTAAAGTCGTAAAATGTGTCTGCATTTAAGGGAGAAATTAGAAATAGTAAGGCTATTTGGCGAACTACCCAGACAATTTATGGATATGTGATTGTGAGAGAGTAAACAATATGGTTTATAGTCTGTCCCGTATATAATTCAGAGATATAAAAAACCCGCAAATATCATGAAGTATATCGCCGCGTCGGCGCACAGTGGTCCAGAATAAAGTTCTTTCGTTCAGGATTGTCTAGAGCTCTTATTGTTGAACCGATTGGGATACATTTTAATTCAAATTGTCTCAGTTTTAAGTTCCAATAAGAAACTTAAGATGGCGGATCCAAAATGGAAATCAAAAAAATTATTCTAAATAGGCTATTTTTAAGCATGATTGTTAAATTCCTATGTCGAAAATGGCTACGATTTAACTCACAAATAGTAACAGTAATAATAGTTATCCCTATGTATTTCGACGGAAAATCACTAAGATCACTATTTTCTCCTTTTCAAGTCTCATTTACTTCATCCTTAGCATGAACATTTTCCTTATTTTTATATACGGAATAATAATAATAAAAGAGTTAAATTTCGAATTGCAGATTGAAAATTGTTTAAAAAACTTTTCAGTCCATAATTTTAAGAGTTTTTATCTCTGTAATGAAAAGACGCAAGAGAAAATTGTATTCAATCAACTTATGTTGTTTTATCTTCATTTCATTCACTGAATAACTGGCATCAATTTCTACTACACACGGTGTATTCTGCCCTAGGAACCATATTTACAATTAATAATAATAATAATAATAATAATAATAATAATGATAATAATAATGATGATAATGCCGAGACAAACATCACCTTGAAGGAGGAGGAGAAACGGACTAAATACCGAGATCTCCAGTATGAGCTCCGAGCGCTATACCCAGACTACTCGGTCAACTTGGTCGTCCTGATAATCGGCGTTTTCGGTGGGATGAGGCCTACGCTGCTCTAAGCATTGAAGACCATACCGGCCTGCCAAAAATCAACCGAATGGTTGGCAGGCTAAATGCAGAAGCCAGTCGTCTTGGGATCCCTACTTATACTTAGGGCACACGATTCTGGAATCTACAACCACTGACCCTGCGGAATGTGGGGAGTGGTGGTAGATAATTCGCTGGCGCTTCTCCCGTGAGAATATCGGAGACAACTGTCCAGAATCGCTAACGCGAAAAAAAAAAATCCCTTAAGTAATATGTTGCGATTGAGTCAATGTCAGAAACGCTTTTGCCAAACTGAGCTATTGAAGCGCCCCGATCAATAAGACAAATCGATGAAGAGTGAGCGGGTAAGTCGCTGCATAGTCGATATGCTTCAGACTTAAACAGTGCCGAAGTAGATAAGAAGCTATCCACAAAGTACTTGGCTGATGGGCAATTTCAAGCTGAAACGGAAGGCTTCATAGAAGCGATACAGGACCAAGTGGTGCCTACCAGAAACCACAGAAAGTACATCCGCAAGGAAAATACACTATCAGATAAATGCAGATTATGCTCCACAACAACAGAGTCAATTCAACACCTTTCTGTCGGCTGCACTTATCTTGCCCCAAAAGACTACCTGGACATGCAAAATAAAGTTGCTGGAATAGTCCATCAAGTAATCTGTATGCGAAAAGAATTGGTACAAAACGTCACACCGTATTACAAATACTCACCTTGTCAAATCCTTGAGAACTGTGATACTAAAGTGTACTGGGACACGCCTATTATAACAGATAGAGAGGTACCACATAACAGGCCTGATATTTTAGTAATCCACAAGAAGAATAAGTGGGCCCAAATTACAGATGTAACGATTCCACTTGACAGCAACATCAAGGCAGCAAGGAATGGAAAACTACTAAAGTATCAGGACCTGGCTTATGAACTAAAACATATATACCAGCTTGATACTGTAACTATTCTCTCTGTTGTCATAACATCCAACGGGTTAGTGGACAAATACCTACCTGGTAATCTAGAAAAAATGGGACTATCAGACTGGGAAAAATAATCACCCTATTACAGAAATCTCTCATGCTATCGACATGTCGCACTATCCGCCGTGTGTTAGCCACTGACGGACACGCTGGCCTCTATGCGCCCCGTGTCTAACAGAAATGATGCTACCAACGCCAGTTGTGGTTAAAAAAAATTATTTATGTTGGAAACCAGGTTATATACAAGAAAAAATTACAGATATTGTAAATAAAATAAGAAACCAAATACGAGTATTCTATATTAAAACATACAGCGGTAAACAACATTGAAAATAATTTAACATATGATAACATCACATGAATACTCATCAAATGAATAGTATGCTCCCTTCAGCAGAATTAATATTATAATGGAACTTATTTTCTGGCAACACCCTGATATTGAGTGGCAATTTGTTGAAGAATTTTGGGCCACAGTAATTTGTTGCATTACGACTTTTTTCTAATCTAGTAAAATCGAAATCTCTGCCTAGTATCATGATTATGAATTTCACATGTGAAGCATAGTCATTAACTTTTTTTTTTTACATGCATAACAGCTGTGAGAATGAAACAACTAGGAGCCGTCAAGATATTCAAATCACTAAGGTTTTCTTTGACGTCCTCTCTAAATAGCAAACCCAACATTACTCTTACAACTCGTCTCTGAAGTGAAAATATTCTGCTCAGATGAGCTGAGGGTCCCCAAGTTATTATGGCATAGAAAAAAAAACTTTGAAACAGCGAGAAATAAACCGCTTTTATCACACTCAAAGGTAAGTCAGTTCTTAGACTCATAACCAGATAAATTACTTTCGACAATTTATTAGCCAGATAGTCCACATGCTGATCTCAGCACAGCTTACCGTCTACAATTACTCCTAAAAACTTGATTATCGGGATTATCAAGAAGATCTAATCTCCGAGTTGAGAAAATTACTTTGCGGTTTCAATTCATTTGAATTTAATTTGTTTGCTCTGAACCAATCAGAAACCTGCGACTGTGAGCGCTGCGTATCATGTTGCAAGTAATTAAAATTTTGGTTGATGTTTATCAGGGTTGTATCATCAGCAAATAGTACAACCGAAGTATCCTTAACGTAGTTAGGTATATCATATACGTAAATTAAGAATAATAGTGGTCCTAGTACGGAACCTTGTGGAACTCCAAACTTTGGCCGATAATGACAAAATTTCGATGTGTACATTTATTAGATCTCTGTCACTCAGGTATGATTTTAAAAGATTAAGTGCTACAGGTCGAAGGCCATATTTACAAAGGTTAGAAGCGAGAATATCATGATGGCTTGTGACAAGTCACAGAAAATACTTTCTTAATTTAATACCAAAAGACATTTTTAAAATACTCAATTATAATATTTCTCTATAGGTACAACTGAAAACAAAGTGTCAAAAGCGCTTACAATAATCCATTACAATGAGTTAAATCATCAGCCCTCTTACTGAATTGCAACAGACACATTAAAAATGATAAAACTTCTAAGTATAGACTTGAAAAACATGTTTGGAATTATAACGCGCAGTATAAAGCTGATTGGACTGTCAGGGGAGAAACGTATTAGAAGGGATTGATTCCATTTGAGCGTACGTCGCGGATGAAACATATGAGGTGCAGTTTTCGCTAGCATATATCAGTGTCAAGAATACCGCTTGCTGGATTAATAAAAGCATATTTTATATCGCTATCATTATTAGCATTCGGTGGCTATGCTTAACACAGGATATGACTTACTGAAGTGAAAAAAATAACGCTGTAAGGGCATTTATACAGGGTGTTTCATTTAACAGTGTAATGCGTTTATAACTTACTTTATTTTCATCCGATTTCAACCAAATATCTCTTGCACATAGAATTCGTCAGGGTCTACTTATAGCAGAAAAACATTCACTTTTTTCAAGTACAAGACAACCTGTGGTACCAAAATATATGGAAAGAATAAGAAAATCGTATTAGGCACTTCGAAAGAATTGGCTAAATAAAATTATTTGAAACTAATTTTTAATTAAGCAGTTTATATCATATTAATTTAATAAGTAAAGTGTTAAATATAAGAACTTTCCCCTTACCAATGCATACATAGAATATCCAACATCGGATTAAATACCGATCAAATAACTTGCTACCTGCAACTTTAGATGCTGATGGTAGCTAGTGTCACAGAATGGTTATGACCTTCGATTACTTATGAATTCGGAGAATATTATTCTATAGTGTTAATAGTTTATCCGTATCGTTTTATTGTATCCCTTAATTTTTGTTGGGTTGTGCCACTTCTATAACAAACCGCTGCCCTAAATCACTACTTTCACATCCAGATTTTCCCTCCAAGTTTCTTGAAAGGAAAACATCTTGACTATGCTTGCACTCTGGTATGTGGAAATTATTGGTCATATAATTTTAATAATATTTGAGGCAGATGTCATAAAAAAATTGGAGGTGTTTGTTTCTACCATACACGCCAAAAATGTAGTTTCTTAACTCTGCCTACTTTTCCGAATTTACAACCCCTTCCTTTAACGGAATCGTCTCAAGAAGATGTCATTACATTACTTACGTACACCAAATTTCAAGTAAATATTTCAATCTTATTTTATGAACCCCTATAACAGTGGAGTGGAGTTGGGGGGGGGGGGGAGTTGAGAAATATTATTAAAACTATATGAGGCCTTGGCTTCTACTATAATAGGGCAGTCACCTTAGACAAAAAGAGGTCTAAACTTTGAAATAATAGATCGATCCACATTTTTTTAAGCTTTTGCATTTACTTCTAAATAATAAAGTACTTTATTAACCAAATTAATGTTACAAGTTAGAATAACGATTTTAATGGGTGAGGTTCAGTAGAACCTAAAGGCATATAGTGTCAATTAAAAATGTCTCCTATTAAAAATGGGTGCTAGTTGTTCATTTGTTTAATAACAACAAAAAAGTGCAAAATTAGTTGTAAAATTGAATATTGTAAATATAAATCGATGAAAAAATTCTAAAATAGGTTCCTAGGGGTTTTTGGATATGCTTATTAAGAATCTGATATTAGTTTTTGAAATGCAATATGGCGGAATCAAAATGGTCGATAAAAATGATAATATTGCAAAATTAAACGAAAAAAAAGATTTTTTGGGGTTTTTTAGCATATTCTTCTTAAAAGATTGATGGGTCACGTGATAAAGTTCGTTTCTTCGTAGTGTGATTGGTTAATACTGATCACATCGTTTCTTAGAGCAGGTAAATTCAAAAATGAAATTTCGAAAAATGAAAACAGAAATTTTAATTTATAGGTTTAACAAGATCTGTTGTAATAAAGCCGTTAATTTAATTTTTTTCTAAATTATGGAGCCCCCTAGTGTATATAGAAAGTTGATTTAAAAATTTCAAATACCTGCTTTTTCACATTTTCCAAGTCTGGAAGTTACAAATTTAACATTAGATTATAGAAATTGAAATGGCTTGTCTAACATAAAATAGCATATACTACTCTTGTTTTATAATTATATTTCTAGTATTCTTACGGAAAAAATTTACCTTGTAATATCGTTGATGTATCTATTTAAGAAGTATAAAATTGTTGGTAAACATTGATTTTAAATTTGATAAACATTGACTTTAAATTTACAATATATTTTTATGAAATAAAAATGGAAAAATTAAACCATTAATAAAACTGTAACATATTCAAGAAATTTAAGGATAATCTTCTGCCTTCGGATACATATTGTTATTTCTGATGGGGTTTCTGGAATTTCTGCGGTTTCAGTTTCATTTTCAAAAATTTCTGACATTTATTCAGCTGCAGCATCTACTTGAGGACTATTCGAGCAGTCTACTCCACTGCAAGTTAAGCTGTCAGCGTTGCAGTATAAGCTAGTTTTCCAGTAACCACAAATATTTTCACAGCCACAGCACAAAATACTCAGTCATGTATACAGGGTAAAATAAAATCTGAAGTCTTTGTTTCCAGTATACATCAACCCAAGTATCTGTACTCTTACTAGCTTACTTTAATTATTTTTCCATATTTGCCCCTATTTAGCTCCAACTCCTCAACGGAATCATCTCAGAATATAATCGATATATATAATACATATTATGTATCAAATATCAAGTGAAAATCTCAATTAAAAAATATTTCAAAAAAATCTGAGGCCTTGACTTCCAGTATATACGGCAGGTTCCAAGTTTCTATACTCTTACCAGCTTGCTTTACTTATTTTCCTATATTCACCCCTATTTTGCCCCTAACGCTTCAACGGAATCATCTCTAAATATAATATAATTCCAGGTGTCATTATAATATATGCGTGTACCAAATTTCAAGTGAATATCTCAATTTTATTTTATCAACCCTTTTAAAATGGAGTGTGGACGGTAGGGGAGTTGAAAAATGTCATGCAAAAATCTGAGGCCTTGACATCTAGTATACACACCAAATTCCAAGTTTCTGTACTGTTACCAGCTTGCTTTACTTATTTTTCAATATTTACTCATATTTAACCCCCAATCCTTCAACGGAATCATCTCAAATTATAATCAGTTCCAGTTGTCGTTATAATATAAATTGGAAGCTCATCTCACGAATGCAGGTCGCAATACGAGTAGTGGAGAATTTTTAATTTACTATCAAAATACGCGAGGTGTCAGAACTAAGACGGTCGAACTTTACAACGCATCGGCGTGCTCCGAATATTCCGTGATAGCTTTAACCGAAACCTGGCTAGATTCCTCCGTTTTTAATAGCGAACTAATCAGCAATAAATTCAATGTTTTCCGTTCAGATAGAGATTTTGCTGCCATTAATAGATCAGAAGGTGGAGGGGTACTATTAGCAGTAAATATAAAATACACTTCTTCTTTATTAAGCCTTGATACTGTAGGTTTTAACAACATACCTGCCATCGACATCTTAGGTATAAAAATTTCAAATAATTATCAGTCTCTTCACATATTTGTCATCTACATACCACCGAGTATACCTGTTGCCGATTTTGAATATTTCTTTGAGACACTAGGTACCCTGAAGTATTTACAAAATAGCGATAATGATATAGTCATTTTGGGCGATTTTAATATCCCCAAATATGCATCTTACCTAAAAGACTCAAAATCTAACGCCCAAATTAGAGCCTTGAATAATTTTTTAGATACTAATAATTTATTTCAATACAATTCAATATTCAATGGCAATGACAATATTCTTGATCTAGTATTACACAACAAAAACTGTGATGTATCTCAATCTTCTGATCCGTTAACTAATGAAGATTTTCATCACCCTGCTCTGATCATATCAACTGAAATAAGTACTGTTAAGAACCTCAATAATAATTTTCCAACTAATCATGACGTTAGTTATAATTTCCGCAAATGTGATTTCTCCAAGTTGTATGAAAACCTTCTCAACATTGACTGGTCCTCCCTCTCGTCTTTTAATGACGTCAATGGTGCATGCACTCATTTTTACAACAAACTTGACTCTGTATTTGAATCTTGTGTACCTAAGAAATCGACTTCTCGTAGCGGCAGATATCCTCCGTGGTTTAATGGCAGTATCATAAAAAAAATAGGCCTTAAAGAACGTCTTAGGAGACAGTATGTAAGAACCAGTGATCCACTTATACACAATAACCTCAAAAACATCAGAAGGGAAATAAAATATGATACCAATTTAGCCTACAGAAATTTCGTGCAGAACTCTGAAGACAATATAAAAAATGATCCCAATAAATTTTGTACTTTCATCAAAAGTAGAAAAGGGTCGGCCAGTGTATCTGAAGAGATGTTCTTTGAGGGATCTTCGCTAAACAATCCCTCTGATATACTAAATGCATTTGCTAATTATTTTGGTCAATCTTATAATAGTAGGGAATCTAAGACCTCCAATTTAGCAAGGGGGGGTCAACTGTGACATATACAAAAACCAAAAACGGATTCCCATGTAAAATTTCATGACGGATACGAATTTTGAGTTCACCCCTTCATCCAGAATTGCGAAATGGGAAAAAAATGCAATTTTGGGCAAATTTCTAAAAACTACGGGAAACATTTATTTTTTTGTTTCTCAGTCAACACCTCGTTAACTGTTCGAGATATCTGTTTCAAATTTTGACACCAATATCTTTGGAGATTGGCCTCACTTACAGTTTATGTGAAACTTTTTTCGGCAACGTCGTTTTTTGGCAAAAAAATAAAAATCTTCGCTTAACGCACAAAAACACCAAAATGCATTGCAAAATATAACATGCTAGAAACTTTTTTATTACTAAAGATACATGGGCATATGATTGAGAGAAAATAAAGCTTATGAATTATAGAAACTTTTTTACTTGAAGAATTTTTTTCTAGAATGCTTAGTTTGGCTGTTATGACTGTTGTAAATAAATAGTAGTGTAACAACTCATATATTGCGCGTTCTCCTCGGCCGGTGCGAACGCTCTCTACTAGCAACTCGCAAGATTAGTCATATCAGAGATACGTAGGTATTTTATTATTTAGTTCATGTATGTTTTATTTTAAAAATGGTACCAGTGGAAGTTTGTCAGTTACCAGTAGAACCGAAAAATACTGTTTTTATTATTGACATCATGTCTTTAATTCAAAGGCATCAAAGCTATGGCTGTTCAACTTTCAAAGAACTCTTTGAAAAGTCTTTGAAATTAGTTATAAACATGAGACCAAAATTGTGTAACCTACCGACGGACCAAAGTAAGATGAGTGTACTGTCTGTATAAGGTAAACGATGGGGTAGATATACCGAATTGGAAAAATATTATTTCTCATTCTGATAATAAACGAGAACTCTTGAACTTTTTTGCTTGCAAGTTTGAGGAAAGTTATTTCAGAATAGACCAAAGCGTTCAGATTGTTATTGCAGGTATGTTTTTAGAAAATAGCAAAACTATTTTATGCGATCAAAATAATGTGAAAATCATGAAATCCCTATATTTTTCCGATCATAAAGAAGCAGGTACCAGACTTTTTGCTATCTTGTCATTTTTTAGAAATGAATGTACTAGAACAGTCATATATACTGTGGACACTGATATTTTTGTTCTTTCATTGTATTATGCGACTATACTAAACACTGAAATATGGCTTCAACGGCAAAAATCTTTTATTTTTTGTCATGATGTGATTACCCAAATATCTAGTACATTTGATTTCGACAAAAGAAATCTGACCAACATTTTACTAGCTGTTTACTGCCCCTCTGGAAATGATACTGTTAGTTATCCCTTTAAGAAAGGCAAAAATACAGTAGTAAAAATATTACGTGAAAGGTTAAATATGTTACAAGAATTAACACATTTTAACTGATAGTAGTGATAGTGTATTAGATTCCTGTAGGTTATTTTTTAAGGTTCTTTATGGCAGACCTTTATTTAGAGGAAATTTGGATGAGCTACGAGCACATTTATTCACTTCATATAAAACAGATATGAGGTAATTGTTTTAATTATTTTATATAGACACTATACCGATAATGATGAGTAAACCACAAAAGCCAGAGAATATACACTTAAATTCATATTGCAAATATAAAATGTACACTTGTACCAGTCGCTGTCAATGTCTAAGTGCAAAAGTAAAATGTGGTATAAGTTGTTTGTGCGAAGGTAAATGTTCCTCACTTTTAAATTAAACTAATTATAAAAATTAAATAGTTTTCTTTATTTACATAAAATACAAACATTTTTAATCGGACTGGCACAATATAAATATGGTTCATTAAATCGCAGACCCTAAGCCTTTTTCTTACTAATATGGAAGCTTTTATCTTATAATAGATACACAATCGTTAGCAGAGCACGCAATGAAGTGTACACACCGAGCTAGACCAATTTGACCGGGCCGGGCCAACATGTGCGCCAACGCTGAACCAATATAATCTCATTTTTTTCACTATTAAGCCAAAGTATAAAAACATATTCAAATGCAAAAACTTCTTTGGTCTTTTATCATCATTTTATGTTGATTAACTACACCTCTATCTCTATTTATAAAAAAGTTTCTCACATACTATATTTTGCAATACATTTTTGAACTTTTGTGCGACATGTAGGACTATAGTTGTTTTTTATAAAAAATTTATATTGACACAATAATTTTGCTCTATACAGAGCCCAAGAAGAAAGTTAAAAGATTATTCTCCTAAAATTTCAGATCGATACTTTTACCAGTAAATGAGATATCGAGTGGGGAATGAGAATACTAATGTTTATCGTGTTTTTCTTACTTTTGGAAATAAACAACTTTTTCTCTAATTTCGCAATTCCGAATTTAGTGGTGAACTCGTAATTCGAATTCGGCAGAAAATTTTACATAGAAAACTGTTTTTAGTTATTGTATACATATGAGTTGACCCCCCCACCTTTAAAACGCATCGTACGGCAAGCTAGATTCCCTACTATAATGAGTCCTCACTAGATATCGAGGAACATCACATTGAGACCGATATACCTAACAATAACCCTATTGTTAGCATAAACTCTTTTAGTGAAGATGAGGTTATTCGGGCTCAGAAACGAATTAAACCCAAAATGACGACCGGTCCTGATTCCATTCCAGCTTTTTTATTAAAGGATTGCGCTATCATCTTTGCATATCCTCTAACTCTAATTTTTAACCTAATCTTAAAAAACTGCCTATTTCCTGATCTATGGAAATATTCCAAAGTATGTCCCATCTTCAAAAAGGGAAACAAACTAGATATTGAGAACTTTAGACCAATCTCTGTAATTTGTAACTTCTGTAAAGTCTTAGAAATATTACTTCATGATAGAATATATCATTCAATTAGCACCAAAATATCTATTAATTTATGAAAGGGCGTTCAACAACAACAAATTTATTCTGTGTAACTCAATATATTTCTGAATCCTTAGATGAACGTGGGTAGGTAGATGTCATATATACCGATTTCTCCAAAGCGTTTGATAGACTTGATCACCAGTTGTTACTTAAAAAATTAGAAAAAATCGGCTTCTCATATTCTTTGCTCCTTTAGTTTAAATCTTATTTAATGAATAGGAGTCAGTACGTTGCATTAAATGGGTTCAAATCGATCGAATTTGCTGCCACATCTGGAGTTCCCCAGGGATCTATTCAGGGGCCCTTGTTTTTTAACATATTTATTAACGACATAGTGGACGAAATTAATTTGCCTCATCTTTTATATGCCGACGATCGAAAAATTTTCACAGTAATTGATGAAATCGATGACTGTTTTCAACTTCAGACTTCTCTTGACAAAATAAACCCCTGGTGTATAGTAAATAAATTATTCATGAATCCTAGTAAATGTAACGTAATGTCCTTTTCTTTAAAAACATCACCTATTATTTTTGATTACAGGTTAGATAATGTCATACTTCAAAGACCTATAACATTTCGCGACCTCGGCGTAACTTTTGATAGTAAATTATCCTTCACTGATCATATCGATACCATTGTGTCTAAAGCCTCCAAAGCCCTTGGATTTATCGTTCGTACTAGTCGAGAGTTCACTAATACTGATACTCTGAAAATTCTTTATCAATCCTTCGTCAGATCGAAACTTGAGTACTCATCGCTAATTTGGAGTTCCAGTTATGATGTTCACAAGAATAACTTGGAGGCAGTTCAACGTAGATTTCTTAAATTACTGTGGTTCAAATCCGACGGTACCTATCCAGTGATTGATTTTCCGCAAAGTAACTTGCTTGAAAGATATTCTATGACTACTCTTGAGGATAGGCGTACGTACTCTTCTCAAGTATTTTTGTTTAAATTACTACACAATGATTTTGACGCACCCGAAATAATTAGCAAGCTTAATTTTCACGTTCCCAGATTAACCTCTCGTAATCACCAAGTTTTCTATTTACCTACGCCGCGTACCAACGTACTAAATAATTCACCTTTATATACGATTTGCAGTACTTCTAACAAATTATGTAGCGACTTCGATATTTTTAATTGCAGCCTTAGTGGCATAAAACAAATTGTTCTAAATTAAATAACCAGTGAGTGTCTTTGTTTTTCTTAATTTGCTTTGAATCACATATGTGTATATATGTATATATAGTTTTTATATGTAAACATTTCCCATGTTATTTTTTTCTCTTTCTTCGTATCATTAGTTATTCATAGTTCGTACATTTAAGTAAATTTTGTCTTAATTTTACTTTCTTTCTATGTTGTATATTATGTAATTAATGCTTTGTATGCCTTTATTCCTGTTCTGTAATTGGATATCTTACCTGTTGAACAGTGTATGCAATGAATAAATAAATAAATAAATAAATGATATATACGTGTACCAAATTTCAAGTAAATATTTTTATTTTATTTTATCAACCCATTTAATAACTGAGTCGTAGTGGTACGGGGGGGAGAGAAATATTTTAAAAAATCTGATGCCTCCACTTCTGGTATATATACTAAATCCCAAATTTTTGTACTCTTACCAGCTTGCTTAATTTATTTCCTCCTATTTACCCCTAGTTACCCCACAACCCTTCACCGGATAAGTTCAAAAAATAATCTTGTTCCAGATCACATAATAGTGCATACGTGCATAAAATTTCAAGTCAATATTTTCAATCGTTCCAGAGATCCTGCGCACAAAAAAAGTTACAGACTGACAGACAGAAATTTTTTACGCTGAAATTTAATATCTCGACGTTTCGTCACATTCTAAACTTATTTCAACGAGAGAGACTTCTGATATAATGACTCAGTTTTGTAATACAAAAATTCTCGAAAAAAAAAATTATTTACATTATTTTGCAATCGCAGGCAGAATGTCCTTATATAGACCCACAAAGCTATTGTAGATAACTTTTTCATAATAATACCTTCGAGTATGATCGAATTTATGGTTCGTAATTCCTGACCATTACACTTTCGTTTAGTTGTAATTTGAATATTTTAAAAAGCAAGTGAAACAACAGTTTTACACCACAAGTATTTAATTTATTATCTACGTTTTGTTCTCCTTTATATTTATCGCTGACGCCACAACTTTGGACCTGACTTAAATGAAATGCTCTAAATCAATGGAAAAATTATAGCGCAATATATATCGAAGTTTGAAATTTATGGGAATCGTAAATTAGAAACGATATTAATTTTCTAAATTACATGAATAGTGTAGATCGTGGTCTTTTCCATAAATTGCATATTAATGATGACATTTTTATTGAACCTTTCCAATTGCTAACAAATGTTGTTCTTTCAGTATTAATATTTTATGTAGTAAATGTATTTTTACTGTATCGTTCACACAATGTTATCTTTATATTTTCTTTTATATATTTAATGTGGTAAAATCAATGCCTGCTTAAACTTTCACAGAGGTTATTTATTTTAACAAACGCTGTATTTTTTCAGATTCATTTCTGTTGATGTTTTCTTATACATACATTACTGCAATAAGTCGAAATTGCGTTATGGTTCTCAGTAAATATAATTTCATCCCTATAGCGTCATGGATGCTTTTACTAGTGGCCAATTCAAAAACTGTATGCAGCAAAATACCTTTTAAATAACATAAAAGTATTTTCAGATACGTGTGATTACAGACTGCATTTCGGCAAGCAGATGTTCTTAAATGGTGTAGGTACTACTAAAGAACAAATGCTTAATTTTCGACAAGTTAACGAGAGGGCAAGGGAATGTTACGTACCTACCACACACACTCTTACCTTGTAGACTACGTGCAGTGTATAGTTCTTCTCATTTATCTGGTGGTTTGAAAAAATTGCAAAGGAGGTCCATATTGTAGTTTAAAAAATAAAAATTACATTGTACGCTACCTTTAGGTATAGCTTAAATACGCGACAAATTCTATACAACTTCAAGTCATTTTCAATAGTATTACATAGGTCCCCCTTGTCTCCCACCTCTCTAAATTATTTTAATTTTTATAGAAACCTAAATCTCTAAATTATTTTAATTTTTATAGAAACCATTTTGGCTGCAGTGTTGAATTTAATTTCATATTCGTTATTTCTTAATATCACAAAAAGTACTTTAGATATTATATTCAATTTTGGTATGCTATAACAGAATATAAAACCACATCACAGCGGACCATATTGCCGATCTTGGTGGACAAAATTCATAGCGCCTCATGAGACTAATATACAGGGTTGTATTGTATTTTTCATATTACAATTATTTATTGACTACAATTATAAATTATAGGCGTACACAAAATAAATTGAAAATGGTTGGAATTAGTAAAAGTCGATATTTTTTACTACATGAAATATACTGCTTTTTGTGTTTATAAAGAATACGTTCCAAGATAATAAATTACAATTAGCAAACTAAATGTTCACCAAGTAGTTAAAAATACTAACACACAACTACTATGGACACATAACAATTATAATTTCTTAAAATGTTACAAGATTTACATCATAAAAAAACTACCCTTAAAAACTAATATGTTTTAGCAAGCTAATTAGTGTAATCAGAATCGTCACTGTCAGTATCAGATTCGGTAAAATCCTCTATGGTGTATTCGTCCGCGCCCTCAAAAGTGGATGGATTATTGGTATGAGATTGTGATGAAATACTCGGACATTTTAGGAAATTTAAGACATCAGGGGAAATCGCTCCTGTTGATTTTTTAGGAAGGGTTCAAAAACTGTTCATTATAGGATCGGGTGTTACTAAAAACATAGTGAGCAAATCTCTGTTTGTGGTTCTGGTTTTTCTGGTGTGCGATTCCCGAAACCTCCTGCAGTCTTTATTTCTGGCCTCCTCTGCCTCTCCTGACAATTGCCCTCTGGGTAATCTACTACTATTGATAATGGCGACACTATGCATAAGAAGTTTGTGCACAGAAACAGGCATATAATACCATGGGTAGAGACGTAAATACATTTCCCTAGTGTCCCTAATATATTTTTCAAATTCATCAATATTTGTTTCATAGCCTGATGATAATGCTTGAAGTATAATCCCAAATCTACTAATAATGTTTTTATCCAATCCCATAATATCGGCACTTTTTTCAGCATTTGCAAAAAAACGTCGTGCAGTATTTCCATCATTTGTGGAGCCAAAACCTTGTTTTGACCTATTTACTGTTAGTCATGTCTATAGCTGATGTGTAGGAAATATTCCAAACATCTGATTCAAAAATGTAACGTAGATAGGCCAATATAATGTTCATGTTTGTCTTCTTTATCCCCTACTGATAACACATTCATTTCTTTAAGTGTAGCCCCACAAATATAGCAAGATTGGCTAGAACGATGCTCCGTTAGAGAATTACAGACTTTGCCGTCAATCATTGTTAACATCATCTGATGATGGACACTTATCTCTGAATCTCCTATAATTATTTTGGTTGGTCGTAAATGAACTAGTTGGTCTTTAATTAATTGGATTTCACTCCTGATTAATTCATCAGTTTCTTTAGCAAATTAAAACTTTATTGGATGACACAATCTTACCGGACTTAAGTATTCATCATCACTAGTTGCGCCAGAAAATTTTTGTTTATAACGACTATGTTACGATCTAAAAGTGAATAAAAGGTCCTAGGTCTTACAAATCCTATTTTGGTGAGTGTGAGAGGATAAATAAGTAGAAAAAGAATGCTGTAAGGTAAAAATATTTGTTACAACGATTTAATTTTACATGGACAAATTTTTAGAAACATTTAAGTATTAACAAAAAATATATGTACAATAGCACACTACTTAGTAAAAAAAAATATTTATAATAGAGGAAAAAAAAAATTTAAACTGTACAATAGGTTTTTAACGACTGGGGTGAACTATGCCCCGGGTGGGTGCATTCACCAGTCCCTACAAAGAAACAAAAATATAATAGCTCTAGGCCACAAATGTAATCTACACCCTACAGTATCTCTCTGACGGAGTCACTATAACAAAATAAAGGAACGATGAGCCAAATGTTAACTACTAAATGATTAAATATAAACCATAAAAAAAAGATTACTAAAAACTACAGGATGAGCACACTAATTTAAAATTGTACAAAAATAACTTATCTTTTGTTAACCCACGTGAAGAATCGTAGATCTCAGGTGTTCGGGATCTGGGGTCTGGTGTTATGCCAGAACGTCCTCCAGGAAAACACAGCTCGGTATACTTCGCTTCAGAAAAACTTGTACCAGAGTTAAAATTATGTGGGGTTGCCCACGTGGCTATCAAACCATACCAAAAATCTAGGGAACTACTACTTTTTGTTGCCCAAAAATAAATCCTCTCCAAAACCGTCCAGATTATCTGGACGTTAACTACTTGTTGAAATATCTCCGATTTAAGAATCGATAAATTGAGAATATAAACTTATCAAATAACTGGTGAAATTATAATCTTAACTCCGATACCAAGATCGATTTGCCTCAACGTGGCCTTTGACTTAATTACACTGAAAACAAGTGTCTAATGAATTTTCGAAATAGAAAAAGGAAGATTCACTCCGTCCTGCGTTATTTATAACTAGTTAATATAAAAAAAACTAATTTATGTGCGCACTTTACACTAATTCAACATTTTTGGTAGGAGGTTTGATTCACGTTGTCAGCCTTTAAGTTTTCTTACTGAGATCTTTATTATCGGCATTCGGACTTTGCGAAAACTGACATATGGAGTAAACATTTGTACTTTTCGGATTAATGCTGAAATCAATGCATTTTAATGTGTTTAGCACTATAAAAGAGAATCACTCATTTATTACAATGATTAACATGAAATTCTATTTTATGTTACCAGGTTCGCCATCTATTGCCTGATAGGTTAACCACAAGCTTATTAGTACCGACTTGTTTAACCCATGGTCGCTCTTTTCGATTTTATCACGAATAATGACGGATGTTTTCTCTTTTAATCACATATACCGGGTGTCCACATATACCGGGTTCCCCGTAAATTAACTCCCTGCTTAACCCAGATGTTAATGCCAAATAGGGCGTGACAACGACTATGGCCCGAACTTCCGTCACAACCCCACTTAATAAAAATATTAAAATTAGTAATATTTAATGATACTAAACGATTGACTACATCTTTTTGAACACTGTGAAGTCCGTGGACAGTTAAATCTAATATACTTCAGCGCTAACTTCAGTTATTTTCACAAATTCTTCAGCAGGACAACAAGATCTTTTTGAAAACTATAATATCAAGGATAAAGAAAATGACCTACGTTCACAGTCTTTTTCCTCTGTAATTTATAAAAATGTTTGGTTTGGAATCGCAATGTTTTTATATTCGTTGCTCTTGTAGGAGAAGCTGAACATAGCTCCTTGATAGTATTAGCAGCATCTCTTTTACCTGAACAACGAAGACACCCTCAACTGCATAGGTCAATTCGTCATACGAACTCGAGTCTAGCAAATGTTGAATTTTCCTTGTCTTAGTTTTCTCGCTAGATTCCTGAAAACTTTTTACTGGGCAACCAGAACTTGCACCACTCGATATCGATGGCTGAACTTCATAAGTAACTGCTACGAATTCGATGACATCACCACTTAACCAGTCCGTATTTTCTTAAAAAATGTTTCAATTTTCGTGATGATTTTTCCCACCGTTCCAAAATTTTTGAAGACCACTGAATTATATTAGCTTTCATACTCCTTCTGCTGTTTTCACTCAAATCAGTAATTTTGAATTTGTTAATTACTAAATTTAAAAGTTGTTCATGGCTGATAGACTCGACCTTTACTTGGTGAAAATCCATTATCACTAATGAAATAAAAAACACTAAACTGTTTTTCACGTTTTCACATGTGAAAACGTGAAAAACAGTTTAGTGTTTTTTATTTCATTAGTTGTTCATGGCTATAGTATTTTTATCAAAACCTCGCCACATTGAAAAACTCTCTTCGCGACAATGTACGTCGTGATTCCGAAAAAAATTAAAAATATGTGTTATCGCAAAATATCGAGAAAAATGCATAACACAGTTAAAAACTAGAGACTTCAGCCTGCAATATAAGCCGAAAAACAGTATGGAAGCTCTTGAAAGTGATAAAGTTTCAGCATGCAGTACTTTTAGAACTTTGTTATTTTGCTTATATCATCCTATTTTAAGGCCTATAGTTTAACTTTATATGGCAGATTTACAAACGCTAATATCCCAGACATAGTAGACTCTTACCTATAGTTGTAACATCCATAACACAAATTGTCACTAGAATATTATATCACAAAATAAGTTTGAACACAAGCACCTCTCACTACGGTTGCAAACGAAATGATAACATTTACGAAAAATTTAAGGGCACTTTGACTACCTGCAGTTTCGTAAGTACTTATAGCAGGTAGATAATTCCTCGAGCAAAATTTAGTTAATGTGTTCTTAATAAGGCTACCTGGTGTTTTGTACGATATTTTGACCTGAATTTTGTCCACCTTTTTTTTTTTTTAGTGGGGGGGAAATCCTCATGGACACCCAGCACTCGGGTCTATCGTGCTGGGTAGTGCCGGACTCTTACCAGCTAAAACCCCCCCGTGCATCGCTACCACCCCTGGCATCGTCATTCCTGACATTCTTCAGGGGTGGGCTGACTTATCTATAATAGCCCTTGCGACCTTCTCTCTTCGTCCTCCTTTGCTCTCATAATGCTGGTTATCATACTGGTTATTGTGCCCCACGCTTCTCTGCTGCCTATCATTTCTCTTACAATATTATCTGCGTCCAGAGTTACCTCTCCTAATCTTATGCTAGTCTTCACTCTTTCATTTGTCCACCTTGGACATTGGAAAATGGTATGTTCAGCAGTGTCGATGGCGTTTTCACAATATACACATACATCGTCTTCCGTTCTCCCAATCCGCATGGTATATGCTTTAAAAGAACCATGCCCGGTGAGGGCCTGTGTCACAAAGTAATTCAGCTCTCTATGCTGGCATTTTACCCAGACCCTCACGTCGGGTATCAGCCTCTTTGTCCATTGTCCCGTCGTCTCATTGACCCTCCACCTCATCTGCCATTTATCCATGGTTATCGCTCTTTCCTCTAATTTGGTTTGATACAGATGTCCGTTGCCTCTATCGTACAGTCTCCTCCTCTCTTCAATTAGGAGGTCGATGGGAACCACCCCGGCTACAGCCTGCACCGCAGCCGTCGACACGGTTTCTGTAGGCGCTGGCGATCCTGAGCGCCGTCATGCGTTGCACCCTCTCGACCTTTTTCTTGTGTGACTCCACCCGCATCGCTGCGGCCCACACTGGGGCTCCATATGATATTATTGAGTTGACGACTCCGCCCAGGATCTCTCTCTTCTTGCTTGCGGGCCCCCCTATATTTGGCATTAGCCGAGACAGCGCTGCTGCACTCCTCTCTGCCTTCTCCGCCACTGCGGCGACGTGTGCGCCGAAGCTCCCTCTGTCGTCCAGCCATATGCCCAGGTACTTGATTGCCCGCTTGGGCGTGATGTCGACCCCGTTTAGGTGGAGAACTACTCCTTCTCTTTTTCTGGGCCCTTTGAGGAGTATCACCTCGGTCTTCTCGGGTGCCAGTTCCAGGTGGTGGTCTTCCATCCATATCTTTATTCTCCTCATTGACTCGTTCGCTCTGTGAGTTATATCTTCCCAATCGTTTGCTCGGATCATGAGAGCGAGGTCGTCGGCGAAAGCAATCGTGTCGGCTCCTGCTGTTAATTTTACGCGCAGTACCCCGTCATACAGCACGTTCCAAAGGGTAGGTCCCAGGACTGACCCTTGTGGAACCCCTGCCCGTGTTTCCATTACCGTGTCTTCATCAAGGGTGATTTTTCTTCCTTTAAGGTATTGCCCTATTATATTAACCAGGTATTTAGGGATTTCCCTGAATTTTGTCCACCTAGAATGGCCATACGGTCCACAGTGCACATGTTTGAGTTAGAAAAGTTATTTATTAGCTCCACCAGTGGCGTCCTTGCAAACATATCTTCTGATATTTTTTAACAAAAAGGTGGTACACCACTGACATTTTTCCATGTGGATATTTTTTTCTGATTGGCCTGGTTAATTCCACATGATGACGAACTCTTGCGTTTTTCTCGACAGATGCACACCTTGAAATTATCACGTAATTTAAAAACACCCTGTATAATTATTACTCAATTATTATTATTATTTCTGTTTCGAGTATGCTCTTGTTGCAACATAATATTACATTTTTTAGGAACTTTTAAGTAAAATTCAAACACCGGAACCTGTTTTATTAAAATCTCGTATAGTACAATAACTGATTCTTCGGGTGACTGTAGTGACGAAACTAGGCATGGCAGAAGTTTATGTCCATTGAAACATTTAATCACCATCAAGTGAACTACAGTATACCAAAATTTCAGCCAATTCGATAAGGATCGCTTTTCCAATTAGTGCGTGGTCCTTTTATTCAGTTCAATTAAAAAAAAAAACACCGTTTTAGTGGTCATTTCACGCAAATTTACACAAATTATGCAATTATGCAAACCCTGTCTGGCTCGTTATTTTGAATTTTTAACTATTGATATCGGATAGTATCAACTTCCTGGATAATATTGCTGCTAATTGGTAGTTTCCTTATACCCGGCGACTCCGCCAAAACTTCAAAAGGTTTGAAAATAATGCTTTATTTTCCTCTTTTGCTTATCTTATACTAGACAGCTCGACGAAACTCACATAAGACCATCGCTGAGATATACTCTACAGTTCAAACTTACGCTATTTTGGAGAAACATGAAAAAACGTACATATGGGTCAAATTGAGAATCTCCTCGTTTCTAAAATTTTTTTAAGCCGGTTAAAAAATGAGTTTAACTGTATGTGTAATTAGCAGTGAACTATTTGCTGGAAAGCAATATTTTTGGACACTGTTCTACGATGATTTTGTAGAAATTTGTTTAAACAAATAAATATTAAAATATTTTAATATTTCAAAGCTGTGAATGATAACTTTAAATGGGGGTAAATTACACGAAAGTATGACAACAACAGTAGTCAATATTGACATTTGTCAATGACGTATATACAGGAAAATGTTCAATTTTCATTATTTCTGACTGTTAAAATAATTTTGCAGGAAGTTCACAGCTTATAAATGGGTTATAATAGCGATTAAGGTAATACGATGGATTTCTGATTTTGATAAATGTTTGTAACAATATGTTGGAAACGTTTATAAAAAAATTGCAAAAATCTGATGTGTAAAACATGTGTACATCGCAGTTCTTAACGCACAAAGATAATACATTTTTTTATTATACGGTATTGGTGAATTGAATATGCTTTTCAAGTGTGTGTAACCTCATTAACTCTTATCGTAAAAGAAAATTAAACGGACTAAAAATGAAGGGAATTCTCTTACTTCTAATTTAACCTTTTCATGAACTGCGTTTTCCTCAAGATATGGATAAAATTGACATTTTATCTAATTCTAATTTAACCCTTTCATGAAGTGAGTTTTCCTCAAGATATGGATAAAATATCAATTTTATCCACATCTTGAGGAAAAGGCAGTTCATCAAAAGGTTAAATTAGAAGTAAGAAAATTTCCTTCATTTTTATTCCGTTTAATTTTCTTTTACGATAAAAGTTAATGAAGTTGCACACTTGAAAAGCATATTCATTTATTCAATTCACCAACATCGTATAATAAAAAAATATATACACTGAACTGAACTTGTGGTAGGTTCCTTGTGAAACATCTTGAAAATAATCGTTAATAAATTAAACACTGCTTTTAGATGAATCAATCAATATATTATAAATACTCTACATATGTTTCGGCTTACTAGGCCTTTATCAAGAGTATTACATAGTGAATACTAAAGTTTCGGATGTGCATATTCAATTTATACCTAAAAGTATTTATGTCTTAATCTATTTATGACTTAAGCTATTTAAGATTTAATTTAACATCTTTAATTATTTGAATGTTTGAAGTGGACCTAAGCTGATTATATAAATCAAAGGATATTTCTTAACAATTGGTTTATTATAGGGGTGTTTAGGAAATTCTGCTGGTCATTTGTGGTACAAGGGTTGTACTTGAAAGATGTTTTGATTTCTAGTTGTTCTAGCAGATCTAAACGTTTACCTTTTCTTTCTGAATGAAGTAAATTTATGTTATCAGTATCTATGAAATGGTTGTTTTCAATACAGTGTGTTGACATTCCTGTATTTTTATTGTTATTTAAGATTGATTTTTTGTGTTCTTTTACCCGGTTGACAACGCTTCTACCACTCTGACCGATATAGACAGCATCGTAATCCTTACAATTAATTTTATATACACCTGATTTATCAATTTTATTTAGTTTTTCTTTGTTATTAACCAAAATGTTTCCTATATTTGTTTTGTTCACACTTATTGTAGAGATACCCAAATTATTCAATTTTTTAGAAATTTTGTTACTATATTTCGGAACATAATTAATAAAACTGTATTTTGTAGGTTTGTTAGGCACAGTGAAAAATTCTTTTTGAAGCATTTTGCGTTGTTTGTTTTTGACCATGTTATCTATTAGTGACTCGTTGTATCCGTTATTTCTTGCAATTTGTTTAATTATATTTAATTCTCTATCAAAATCACTTTGATCTAAAGGAAAATTCGTCAGTCTATGTATTAGACTATGAAAGGGTGAAATCTTAATTTGCCATGATTGCTGCGAATTATAATGTATTACTGTATCTGTGGTAGTAGGTTTGCGGTAGATGCTAAATTTCAACTGATTGTTATGTTTTTTGATATTCATATCTAGGAAGTTTAATTGACTATTTTGCTCCGATTCCATTGTAAACTGAATTTTACTATTAAAAGAATTTAAGAAATTAAGGTAATTACTTAGGTTTCTTTCTGTACCGGTCCATACACATGTGTTTTATTGGACTCGATATGTAGACGATATTTTTTGTATATGGACCGGTACAGAAAGAAACCTAAGTAATTACCTTAATTTCTTAAATTCTTTTAATAGTAAAATTCAGTTTACAATGGAATCGGAGCAAAATAGTCAATTAAACTTCCTAGATATGAATATCAAAAAACATAACAATCAGTTGAAATTTAGCATCTACCGCAAACCTACTACCACAGATACAGTAATACATTATAATTCGCAGCAATCATGGCAAATTAAGATTTCACCCTTTCATAGTCTAATACATAGACTGACGAATTTTCCTTTAGATCAAAGTGATTTTGATAGAGAATTAAATATAATTAAACAAATTGCAAGAAATAACGGATACAACGAGTCACTAATAGATAACATGGTCAAAAACAAACAACGCAAAATGCTTCAAAAAGAATTTTTCACTGTGCCTAACAAACCTACAAAATACAGTTTTATTAATTATGTTCCGAAATATAGTAACAAAATTTCTAAAAAATTGAATAATTTGGGTATCTCTACAATAAGTGTGAACAAAACAAATATAGGAAACATTTTGGTTAATAACAAAGAAAAACTAAATAAAATTGATAAATCAGGTGTATATAAAATTAATTGTAAGGATTGCGATGCTGTCTATATCGGTCAGAGTGGTAGAAGCGTTGTCAACCGGGTAAAAGAACACAAAAAATCAATCTTAAATAACAATAAAAATACAGGAATGTCAACACACTGTATTGAAAACAACCATTTCATAGATACTGATAACATAAATTTACTTCATTCAGAAAGAAAAGGTAAACGTTTAGATCTGCTAGAACAACTAGAAATCAAAAAATCTTTCAAGTACAACCCTTGTACCACAAATGACCAGCAGAATTTCCTAAACACCCCTATAATAAACCAATTGTTAAGAAATATCCTTTGATTTATATAATCAGCTTAGGTCCACTTCAAACATTCAAATAATTAAAGATGTTAAATTAAATCTTAAATAGCTTAAGTCATAAATAGATTAAGACATAAATACTTTTAGGTATAAATTGAATATGCACATCCGAAACTTTAGTATTCACTATGTAATACTCTTGATAAAGGCCTAGTAAGCCGAAACATATGTAGAGTATTTATAATATATTGATTGATTCATCTAAAAGCAGTGTTTAATTTATTAAAAAAATATATTATCTTTGTGGGCTAAGAACTACGACGTACACATCTTTTAACGTAACAAAATTAACACCATCATATCGGAGAGCCTTTAAATTTGAAAGTTAGTTCAATAACCCAACAATCGAGCGAGCATCACCACGTGAACGCGTTCATTGAGTGCGCTCAGCTCCAAAATGGAGCTACTGTGCTTATATTCTTAGTTGCTTACTTGTTTTAAGAACATTATTTCATTTTATACTATAATTCAATATTAAAACTGTTATTTCATTTGGAAAGGTATATATTTCTTTTTAGTACAGAAGATTTTATTATTATTATTTTTGGACAGCTTCTATTAATGTTGACATGTGTCACTTATCAACTCTTTTACAAATAAATTATTTATTAAAGGACATATCACATCTCTTAGGAGTTTGCGCATGTTATTGAACCAAGTAAAACGATCCATTTGAAAAAATATCCAATGTGCTGTAAAAGTAAATTCAGACAAAAATCCCATGAAAAAATCATATCTGAAAAATTAAAAAGTCTTATCACCACCTTTGGCATCATATTAAATAGAAATCTACGTAAAAAATTATTTCATTAAAAATTACCAAGACATTGATTTTGAAAAATTTTTCATCGCGAGGACGACGGTCAATCGCCTTTGGGCTCCGTCGTTCCAATCTTCAAAAGTACTAAAAAAATTGACTAGAAAAAATTTCAAGTTGCACGGAGCGTAAAACCGTTCCGCCCGGCGACCTTTTCGAAAGTACCACGATCACACAAGGCGGAAAACTGTTCCGTCCAACAAATTTTTCGAAAGTACCACGAATTTGGTTTTTCGAAAGTACAGCGAATTAAATCGCACAAGACGGAAAACTGCTATACAATTACGAGACTTGCACAGAGCAAAAAACCGCACCTCGAGATGAATTTTTCGAAAGTACCACGAGTTTGGTTTTTCGAAAGTACCACGAATTTGGTGGTTCACAGGTCGAAATCCTCAGTCAGGATGTAGCGAGTAGCTATTTTAAACGTCCAAATTTAGGAAAAAACCAATGGGGCAGTTTTTCCAATAAAAACCAAAACCACCATTTGATTATCCACAAAGTGGGAGAGCATAATCCTTATCCAAACCACTAGAACGTACAAAAAATTTGTCAAAAAATTCAAAGTCGTAGGGTCGATTCCGACGAACCCAAATTGGTTTTTGTTCCGGCTCAGGCGGACAGCGCCATAGTAGCCGCGCAGAGGAGAGTCGACGGAAAAAAAGTATATTTGGGTTCGATGCCGTTAGTACGTTTATAAAAGCAAGAAAACCATCGAACTCATATAGATGCTTCATTAAGCATCCTGACAATCATTTCGATAAGTTCAGTGCAAAATTCAAAGCGAATAATTTTCAAAAAGTTCCGCATACATTTTACAATCATTACTAATTGGGAGTCTGAATCTTCTTGTACAGTCGATTACAGTCGACGCCGCATGAGTTACATTCCTACGGGAGGTAACGGCTTGCCAAGTGGTGGTGCTCTTTGATGTTTGCCTTATATACATTAGCTAAGTATTGAATATTTACATTTTTTACATTTTATGAATTATTTTAATAAATGAAATATTTTGAATTCGATTTCTTAGTGATCCAGTAATTATAAGATTTGTGACCAACGTGCGATTCTGTGGCGTGAGTCGGATAATTACTTTCCGCGGGTCACCTTTGATCCCGCCACGGCTGTGTACTTCCGAATAATCATAGAATCCATCGACGGTCTTAATTATTAAGAACTGTTTCTATGAAAGTGCTAACTACAAGATACATTCATTAAAAGTGCACCGCCCGACTTAAGATTTCGACGGAGAGAGCAGATTGTAGCAATCACAGTAAGTATAATTTTGTCTATTTTCGTCTTGGGGAGTCTAAAGGGTAACTTAAATTCCCCTTGTGAGTAAAGTTGATGTGTCGTAGCGGCGACACGGCTTCGGCCTAAATTATATAATATCCTTGTCGTGTCCATTAGACCATACGACACTAGGTACATCTACACTCACACCGACATAATTTCATGGAATCTTAATATGCCGT
This sequence comes from Stenurella melanura, assembly GCA_963583905.1. Taxonomy (NCBI): domain Eukaryota; kingdom Metazoa; phylum Arthropoda; class Insecta; order Coleoptera; family Cerambycidae; genus Stenurella; species Stenurella melanura. The sequence goes on from OY757317.1 coordinate 17,045,172, forward strand.
TGGGGCTATCAAAGTTAAGAATTTTATTCAATTGCACCAACCTATACAGGGTAATATAGAAAATTCAGATAAGAGAATTATTAATAAATTATGAGATCTCTTATTCAAAATTCAATTAGCGTAAGTAATACTTACAAGGAAAACATTCCTATTATTATTCTGTGTTTATAAAATATGTTGGGGGGGGTCCCAAAATAACAACTGTGCGATTTCATTTCTTAAAAGTAGGTATTTTAAACTAATAAATAATGAAGATTAACCTCGTATTTATAAGAGGAACATTAACTCTCAATTAGTTAGGGTAATAATTACGGTATTATTTGAGACCATTCACCCCTACTTGTAGCATCTAATACATGAGTTAATAAGCCGTGTGATGGGAATTTCACTGCTTACTGGCATCTCGCATAACGTAAGTACCATACGACACTAGGTACATGAGTACAGACGCCAAGAGTTCTTGCAGGCACTGTACGCTTGTACGGTGTACAGGTACAATAGGTATCAGTGATAGAATCAAGTTAAGCATCATTATTTAGAGGAAGCATGTAAGACACATACCCTTCGGTATGCGAGGGAAGTAGAAATAGGGCAACTATTTCTTTCTAATGTAAATCTGTCTCTAATTGAATATGTGCAATGAATTTTGATGACTAACTGACAATGTCACAAAAATTAAAGTTAGATGTACATAACTAGATTTTAGAAAAAATGTATTATAAGACTTGTCCTATTTTTTTTTTTGCTTGCGACATTACCATTCAGCTAGCAAGGAAGGCTTGTATGTGAAAAATTTCACTGTACCTTATCATTTTTAGTCTTCGTAGCCAGCTCTCCGTTTATTGTGGTGATCCTGCCTCTGTTCTAACTACACTGTTCGCCCTTACAGTATTACATCTAAAATGTGAGGAACCCAATTTAATAATTAATAATAATGAGAGCAAAAAGTCGTCGTAAGCAGCACAAACTCTTGTAAAGATATCGCCTTACTTTTCCCTGTTTATACCGTTTATTCACAATCTCTCCCATAAGAGCATTCCACTTGGATAAACTTTGCGTCCCGCAAAAAATAATGTACTATTTATTATAACAAATTGTTACTTTGAAACCACAATGAGCTAATTTGCTAACCAGAATAAGCAGTTCAAACTCTTAACGAGGTTGTTTAGAAATCTCCAGAAGGGGATTAAAGAGAGTAATGACTCGTTAAATAATCCACACATTAAAAGAAAATCTGTCGGTCTTAAGAAAACTTTCCCTCTTTAAGGAATTTAAGAAAACCCATGTATTTAAAATGTAATCTTTCAGAAAATTCAAGTCAAAGCAGAAAGTTTTTATTGAGACGACGCTGAATGGATACAGATCGTTCCTTTGAGAATAAAAAATACATCGAAATGTATTTATAGAACACTCGATATTAACATATTTATATTTGAACTTTGTGGGAAGATTAAGTGGAAATAATTACACTGGAAGGACGTTTTAACCACAAAGATGTAATAGCTTGTTCCAGAACAGAAACGTTTCTGGTTAGCCCTATGTTAAAATTGCATAGTATATGTAACTTTTAAATAATAATAATTATTACTGAAGACAATCCGAAATGTGTTTATAGTGAGTACCGTATTTCTATTTATTTTAGGATCTGTTTCAATATAGTTAGCTCTCATCAGCGCGGAATGGACTTAACGTGCCTTAAACTAATCTTGCTGTGAGGCTTGCAGTATTAATTACATTTTATTGTTTATATTAGTACGGTTTATGTCAGTTAACAGCTTCTTTATCGAAGGGCGATGAATGGACAGAAATCTCTAAAAAAATCTCTACCCAAGGAATCACTACTGCCCCTCCAGATTTGCTTCTAAGTCCCTTTGAAGGAGAAGATAACATCTTGACTACATTTGCACTTTAATATGAGGAAACAATTGGTCATTGGTCAGGTCTCTGGACTCTTATTAGCTTACTCTACCTTTTTCCCCCAATTTACAACCCCCCCTCCTTTCACGGAAACGTTTCAATCAAATGTCATTACAATACATTCGTGCACTAAAAAATTACAAGTGAATTCTTTTTCCAATTCTTTGGGACTTCCTGCCACATGTATTTTTCTTTTTAAGCGGCGCTCGGGGAAACTACAAAATATCACAATTAACCAGTATATTATTGGTAAATAACCTCTACGCCTCTAATTTTTACGTCAAAGGATCAGTTAGAGGTTGTTTTTTTTTAAACAAGTAACACAAATAAGTATAAAAACTTGAAATTAAATATTTCGCCGACGTTTTGAAAATCTAATTTGTTTCCTTTTTCAAGGCTTTTTGAGAAATCTTCCTTGCTGTGTATGATAAATACACAGCTCTAAGAATGTTTGCTATATTTAATATCCATAGATACTTACTATTTACATAGAACTGTTGATATAATTAACAGTTTTTTTAATGTTTATACAATGTTAAGTTTGTGAAATTTTTATTTTAACAATGGAAACCAAATTGTACAGACATCTACGGAACAATTCGCCACGCATCTATTCCCTTTCAATAATATTATCGCGGATTCATTAATTTTTCTTTTTTTGCTATCTGTCTCTTTTGTTGAAATTTTTGCCGAGTCCCAGTTTATTCTATGTCCGTTTTCCCAAGCGTGTTCGCAGATCTTGGACCTCTGAATTTAATTTTTTCTGACGTAATTTTGATGTTCGCCCAATCTTACACTAAATGGTCTGGATGACTCACCTACGTAATGTTTATTGCACTCACACGGTATACTATAAATACAACATTACTTTGGATTTTTATTACATTTATAGAAAGACAAAAAGCACTAGATATTAGAATCTACTTATACCTTAATCCGTTTCTGCCCGTTAGTGACGATCAAGAGCCATTCATTTGAACGACTTACCTACTGAACGGCCCAGAATACTAGCGGCACATTAGTCAGTCGTAAGGGTGTATTGAGCGAGTCGTATTTAAATGAGCCGTTCGTTCACACTTCACTGAAATGAGTCATTCACTTTGAACTTCCTACTAAATAACCTTACTTTGGATTTTGTTGCATTTATGGAAAGACAAAGATTAGATATTTTAATGAGACATGTTTTGTCATGGTTAATGAGTTTACAAGCATTTTGAATATTAGCCTCTTTAAAAGAATAGTAGAGATGAGTATCATCAGCATAGAAATGCGGCTTTTAATTTTTAAATTTTGAAACTCAGCTGTATATAAAGTAATCATAAGAGGCCCCAATATTGAACCTTGCGGCACACCTTGATTTACTGGTAGCATGTTATGATTTGTTCCTTTAATGGCGACCCTCTGGTGTCTGCCAGTTATATACTGCGTAAATAATTCTATAGATCTGGGACAGAATCCAAAATAGTATATCACATTAATACAATGGAAATTAAATCATACCTTTCCTTGGTAGCATATGAAAAAAACGCTGCCTAAGCGTTCACAACTTCCACATCTACACTTTCAATCCCAGTTTCTTTAAAGGAAAACATCATAGAATTTTAATAATAGCGGCAGATATCATTAAAAATTTAAGGCGTTGGTTCTTAGCACATTCGCCAAAAATGAAGTTTCTGGAATATTATTAGCTCACTCTACTTATTTTCCTCAGTTTACGCACCCACCACCTACCCCTTTAACGAAATCATCTCAATACATTATAATACGTATGTATACCAAATGTCAAGTGAATGAATACCTCAATTTTATTATATCAACCCATTTAATAATGGAGTGGAGGTGGTGGGGGGGTTTGCAAAATATGATAAGAAAACCTGAGACCCTGGCATCTGGTATATACAGCAACTTTCAAGTTTTTGTACTCTTACCAGCTTGCTTATTTACCTCTATTAACCCCCCCAACTCCTCAACAAAATCATCTCAAAATATAATCTAGTTGCCGGTGTCATTATAGTACCTACATACGTTTACCCACGTGGATACCTCAAGTAAATTTTATCAGCCTCTTTAATAATGGAGTGGGGTGGCGGAGGGGTTACAAAATTTTATAAAAAAATGTGTGGATTTGGCTTCTAGTATTTACTCCAAATCCAAGTTTCTGTACTCTTACCAGCTTGCTTTATTTATTTTCCCATATTTACCCTGACTTATCCCCGAACTCTTCACCGGAATCATCATGTTCTGTTAACATTTTTCCTGTTAGTAAGAAATTATTGCTGTAGATACTGCAATAAAAACTACAATCTTACAATGACAATATATATTGTTACAGATGTACAATAAAACAACTTAAGAAATGTGATAAATATATTCCTCTTCATAAATCAAATGTGAAAAATTGCCGCAGTGACGTTAATGGACGCTGCTAGATACGAGACACAATGACGGCTAAAACGTTGACATTTTAAACCTTGCATGAAATATTTGGATGACAATATTTAGGGCTTTAGCAATTAACATAATTTAAAGAGTTTTCGCAGTTTACGTTATAACGTTAACACCAGTATATTGACATATTTTGTATTTAACGCATGTTATCTGATGTGAACAAAACATAACTATCTTGCTTGGTGTTGCAATATACTGAGAAGCGTGATGCAAATGAATATTTATCACATAGCGATAAATTTATAGTAAAAAATTATGGAAGAACCAACAGAGCTGTTTGAAGGAAAAAATATATCACCTGAGTATAGGCCGTCTAACTAAACAATCTTAGGTAAAACCAACAATTCGCAGTTCGCCCTTAGCAGATTTCATCTTAAAGAATAATAATAATACTTGCTAAACTTGCAACATAGACCTCGTCTTCAATACGATTTAAAATTGCTTCGACAAAGTAACACAGTAATGTTTCCTAATTTTAGCCTAATCAAAAGAACCAGAAAAGGTCTGTTTCAAAAAAAAAGCCAACTAAATTCCTAACTATTCAGCGGAAATATGTATCTCTCAGTATGTACAACTATTGTAATTCAGTACTTTGGTGTACGTAAGCAGATGTTCCAAATTCCTAAAGATTTTCTGAGGTAGTATGATAATGATAATGATAATGATAATGAAAATGCGGCGAAATGAAGGCGCGCCCTTGGTATGTTCAAGTCGTTCTGCAAGGGGGTTAAAACCGATATTTTATTCTGCAAATTGAAATGTACACTTAAAACCGTTGACACAATAACATACAAAAAAAATCGGTAAAGGTATTTACACAGAACTTTCCTCTTTATTTATACAGGGCGGTCACTCTAAAAAATTATTATTAATTATGGAACGACATATGAGAATAATGAATCTGAAGATATTATTACAAAGAAAACCTGACAACTATTGGTCAAAAAACGGAGTAGTCATCAGATAGCAAAATTCAGTATTAAATAAAAGGTACCAAATTGGAAGGCTTGCGTAAATACCTTTGCAAATTTCCAATATGGTTGAATTATTTTATATCGTGACGACCCTGTATATTTTTCAATAAAACTATAATAGATGTCTTCCTTGCCAAGGGCGTTAACTATATGTAAAATATTATTGCCATCTGTCATTTTTTCAGTTCCATATCCACACAGTGGACGTATAGTTGTGGTTAAGAAAATTTTTCTTCTTTTAGTAGCCTTAGAATGTCTTGAAATGTGGAAATTTGAAATCTGAGCGAACAAAAAATTTTTTTCCATTATCTAATAATCATGAATGGTAGTGATCAAAAAATTTGTAAAATATTTTTAAAATTTTCAAAACATTTCTTTCAGAAATAGTTTTAGAATGTCAAATTTGAGCAAAAAAAAAAATTCCATTATATATTCTATAGCAGTAAAAAAATTTTTTAAAAATTTTGCTTTGACACAATTTTCAATTTTTTCTTTTTGAAAAATTCTTTTTATGAAATAGATTTAGAATGAAATGTGAAAATTTTTAATTTGAGTAAGAAAAAATTTTACACCTTTTATTCTAGGTATTAGTAATAAGAAAAAATTTTAAAAAATTGTTCCCTTTGAAAATTTTTTTTCTGAAATAGGTTTAGAATGTGATGGAACGTGGAAATTTGAAATTTGAGCAAAAAAATGTTTCCATCTTATGTTCTATGGTAAAAAACGGAAACATTTTTTGACATAATTTTTAAATTTTTCTTTTATGAAATGGGTTTAGAATGCCATGAAACGTTTAAATTTAAGCAGAAAAAAAATTCCGTCATATATTCTATGGTAAAAAAATTTAGACAAATTTTTCTTTGACATAATTTTCTAATTTTTCTTTTTGAATTCTTTGTTATGAAATGGATTTAGAATGTTACGAAACATTTAAATGTCAGCAAAATAAAATTTTCCATCATATATTCTATAGTAAAAAAATTTTAGAAAAATTTTTCTTTGACAAAATTTAAAAATTTTTGTTTTTAAATTTTTTCCCATGAAATGGATTTAGAATGTCATGAAACGTGAAAATTTTAAATTTGGGCAAAAAAAATTCCCTTTTACTGATAAAAAAATTTTCAATTTTGATTTTTTTTCCTGAAATTGGTTTAGAATGTCATGAAACGTAGGCGCGATAATTTATTTTTTTTTATTATTTATTCGATTTATACGGTCCACCCTGTATATTTTTCAGTGAAAGTCTAACCATTTCTTCGCTGGTAGTAGTGACAGCTACGTACCAAATTTGACTATTTTCCGTCACGAAGTTTTTTAGGTAATGCCCCAACAGACGGACAGACAGATAGACAAATAGAATGACGGAATTGAAAACCTGTATTTTCGTAATCTACATGATCTGAGACGTGAAAATATGAAAAAATCTCGGACAGTGATTTTTTCTCGAATATAATACTTCCCTTCGGTATGCGAGGGAAGTAATTGAAGCTTAACTAAATAATAAAAATTTCGTCGTATACACGGTACTTTTAAGGGGATCTGCCACCCCTTTAATACACGCCAATCAATCTGACAATGTTATAGCAATGTTTATAGGGTAACAAGCAAACAATATAAAAAGTTACAGCCTTAACTAAATGATAATTATTGTGTTCCCTATTTTTTGCAACTTTGGGGTGTTCTGGCTCCCTCTAGTAATGCTACCAGAGTAAATCCTTAAAGATGACACTTATACATGCCTGCCTCAACATTCTCTCAAAAAATAGGCCTTAACTAAATAATAATAATAATAATAATAAAAGGTCTTTATTTCCAATACAAATATAAAAAAAATTAAATAATATAGTTTCTGCAAAAAAAAAAAAAAAAAAAAAATCATCACAGAAAAATGCCACCAACTCTCCTACTATCAGTATAAAATCCGTCATGGCTGTATTCTAAGATTGATATAAATTTGTGAATTTTACTTACGATTTCAAACATACTACTTGGGCGCTGCAAATCATGGCAACATATATGCATTATCCATCATCTGACAGAGTAAATAACAATCACCAACTGCACCTGTTAGCTCCGATTGTATAATAATACGAGAATTAATTTAAACGTGCATCTAAATTCAGTAAACTTGTAGTGAACGTGTTACTGGATGTTTACTCTTATTAGATGCGATAATCTTATTAATCTTCCAACAAACACCATCCACGCTGTTAGGAAACAGACCTCAAATACCCGCAACCCTGTCAAGAATCGATATTTACATATTTATCCCTTCTATGCTCAAAATATGTAAATTTCTCTGAAGTGACCACGTTCTAGATATTATTATTCAAGATGCTACACCCTAACGCGGCCACTCGAATACTCCACTTTATTAAATGATGTAATGCTTTTGCTCCCAGCCTGGGAATAAAATACAAGATCCATGTCACTTCATGCTAGTTCCTGACAGGTAAGATACTCCTTTTTAGTTCCTAGTAAATTCCTATCGAGTTTCAGGGGCGAATTTTTTATACAAATATAATGCAGCGGCATAATATAAACCGCCTTCGGCCGAAGCTATTTTAACGTTGTATAACATTGGCAATTCGCCAGAGAAGGCTTTCAAGTCCTAACTTTGCCAAGATAATTGATTTTTTTAAATCTATACCGGGTGTAACAGGATCATGGTATACCTCCTTTTCTCCTTTAGTTTTGAAGATAATTGATTGAAATCCAGGATATACTACATACATAATAAGCGGCACTTTTTGAGATACAATTGATTCTTTTTTCACTTTCGATTTCGCCCGAAGTGACGCTAATTTTCGATTTTTAAATAGAACACCCTATACCGGGTGAGTTACGAATTGCGCTCGCCCCGATATTTCCTAAAATATTTGGAATAGAAAATTGAAATTTGGAGGCCTTATTACACGACTAAAATGCCATATTTTCAATAAAAAATCAAGTTTGGTGTACATCCCGTTTGACCGGAAATGCCCACAACTTTCGATTTTTAAATGGAACACCCTATATATTTTTACATTTTTAGAATCTAGAGGAAATTTTGAATACAATACATCCATTTTGGTCACTTTTTGATAAACAATAAAAATTTTATTAAAAAATCTGTTTCTGAATCCAGAGTGCTGTGGTGCCCAAAATATATTTTAGTTTGTGTGTTACGTTACTATAAAAATAAAAAGAGCAATATGATTGCATTACTTAATTCTCCAGGGGCGTTTAAAATTTTTAAATGTGATTTTTACCCACTAACTCGGTTTTTTTAATACGAATTTAATTAATTAATTAATTTAATAATTTAATTTTCATACGAATCTAATGATACCAAAATTTTGAAAATCCGCTCAGAAATATTTGAGATTTCAGCCAAAATACAATGCAACCAAGCTTTTAGAAACATGCGGCTAATAGATAATAGATTAGTGGGCTTTGGAAACTAAAATGGCACATTTCTGTGTAAATATGGTAACCTAATAACGTTGAAAAAATCATAGTAGCCATTGAATGTAATAAAACAATATCAGCTGTCAGACAGATACAAAATAAAGCGTTGCGGAAATCTCTGAGTAAAAATTAAAGAAAATGAATAATTTTAGTAGAAATGAAAAGATCGATATGTTACTGATATATGGAGAGTGTTGCAAATAGATAAACATTTATTAGTGATTTCTCATGTTTGGTGGCAGCATTATAATTTTGTTTTCGAAGTGTCAATAAAAAATTAATATATCTGACAGTTTGTTGTATATTATAAAAAGGTTTAACGAGTATTGTATGAAAAGAAAAGGGCAATACAATCTACAGTTGTTAATAGAGTTATAAAACGTTGGTGATACAACATTTGGCGACCGTGACAGGACACTATAGATAAACAATTATTAGTGATTTCTCATGTTTGGTGGCAGTATTATAATTTTGTTTTCGAAGTGTCAATAAAAATTAATATATCTGACAGTTTGTTGTATATTACAAAAAAGGTTTAACGAGTATTGTATGAAAAGAAAAGGGCAATACAATCTACAGTTGTTAATAGAGTTATAAAACGTTGGTGATACAACATTTGGCGACCGTGACAGGACACTATTGATAACATATTAGTGATTATATAAAAGGTCCTAATCTAAAAGATGGAAAAACTTAAGAAAGCGCGCACTTATACGCGTTCTGCGTTTACTAGAACATACACTCAATTCGTTAACGAATACAACAGGGAACCGATTAGATTAAGAGAAGTAAATATAGCATTCAATTTATTAAAAGATAAGGCTGGAGAACTAGAAGAACTTAATAAAAAAATATTCAGTCTAATGATTGAGGCAGATGTAGCTGAGGCAGAAGTTCACCTAGAGATTGAAAGTGTCGATGAGTATAAAACAAAATTTATACAGGCTGAGGTAGATGCAGCAGCAATAAATAATGATAATGTGAGACCAGTAAACACTACTCAAGGTGCCGTCAATCAGCAAGAGCCTAAACGAAACTATACGTTACCAAAGATTCAGTTTCAAAAATATGGAGGAGATTTGAAAGAGTGGCTTCATTTCTGGGGTCAATTTAAGAAGATTCACGAGGACACTAATATGAGTAAAGAAGACAAATTCTATTACCTTTCCCAACACATACTTCCAGATTCAAAAGCAAGTGAATTAGTTGGCAGTTATCCACCAGTAGGTGCTATGTATGACCAAGTGATTGAGAGTCTGAAAAATAGGTTTGGAAGGGATGAGTTATTAGTAGAGTTTTACATACGTGATCTTCTAAAATTGGTTTTAACAAATGCTACAAACTCAAGCGAAAACATACCTCTGTCAAAGCTTTATGATCAACTTGAGACACATATTCGTTCATTGGAATCATTAGGAGTTAATACAGATACCTGTTCAGCTATGCTGTATCCATTAGTTGAATCCTCGTTACCTGAGGATATTCTTCGTACCTGGCAGAGACAATCAAGTATGAGTAGAATGGTAGCTGTTGTGCCTACTGTCGCTGAAGTAAATAATGCGATAGCACATACCACTTCCAAAGATCGTCTAGTCAAGTTAATGAGTTTTTTAAGAGCAGAGGTAGAAAATGAGCAAAGAATTCATATGGCTATGTCCGGGTTTGGTTTAAAAGGTGAAAGTACATCTCAATCAGTCTTTAAGATTACCAAAAGGCAAAAGAATGAGAATAAGATTGAATTTCGAAAAAATATTCCTACAGCTACAGCTCTATTCACTGCAAAAGAGAGTAAAATGTTTGAATGTATATTTTGTAGTAATAATAGCCATGACAGTTCTCAATGTGGAATAGCCAAGAAATTGTCGTTAGAAGAGAGACAAGAAGCTGTAAAAAGAAATAAAGTATGTTTTAGTTGCCTTAAACCTCGACATAGTAGTAGATGGTGCAAGTCTAAAGAAAAGTGTGCATGGTGTGGAGGAAAACATGTACTTTTGATGTGTCGAGACTTCAAGATAGACGGAACAGCGAAACCAGCATCAAGTTCTCTTACACCCATGGCAGAAAGCAGCCTAGCTAACCTATCAGCCAATACCGAAGTATTTTTACAGACACTTTGCGTTAACTTACGAAAGCAGAACAAGGAGCGAATGGTTTGGGCAGTATTAGATACAGGGTCTCATCGATCATACATTTTATCTAAAACAGCTCGTGATTTAGGCTATGATCCAATTAGTCAACAAAAAGTTGTTCATATGTTGTTTGGTGGTACAAAGACCCAACCACAAAATCACCTCGGCTATCAGGTACATTTGACCAGTCTGGATAGAACTTATGCTTGTAGTTTCATGGCTCTAAGTCAAGAAACGATTTGTCAAGATATTCCAAGTGTAATCAATGGTCCATGGCTACAGGAATTGCAGCAAAGGAAAATATTACTAACAGATGTTCAACATAGTAAAGAACCAATCTCATTATTACTTGGTGCAGATGTGATTGGTAAGCTATCAACTGGAAACCTCATTAATTTGGAATGCGGGCCTACTGCCATTGAAACAAAACTTGGATGGACGCTTATGGGTAAAAATTTGAGCGAAAGAATTCCACAAGTAGATTCTACGCTTTTACTTATGTCAATGTTTGTACAAGAAGCTAATGTGTCAGATTTATGGAGTCTACACGTCCTGGGAATAACTGACCCATTGCAAACGAAATCGAAAGAACTTCATCAAGCTGAGGTGAAAGAGAAATTTCGTCGAACAATCAAGGTAAATGATAGAGGTCGATATGAGGTGCCATTACCGTGGAAAGAAAATCACCCGCTACTTCCTGACAATAAAGAAATTGCTAGGAAGAGATTAGATAATACCACAAAGAAATTAGAGGCTCAAAACCTTCGTAATAATTACCAATTAGTTTTTGAGAGTTGGTTAGCTGCAGGTATCATCGAAGAAGTACCAGAGTATGACGTAAAAGAATATGGCTACTATCTCCCTCACAGACATGTTATTAAAGAGAATAGTACAACTCCTATTAGACCAGTTTTTGATGCATCTACAAGAGGAAAAAACTTGCCATCATTAAACCAATGTCTGGAAACCGGCCCTAATTTAATCGAGCTCATTCCAACCATGCTCATGAAATTTAGAAAGAAAAAGATTGGGGTGATATCAGATATTGAAAAGGCATTCCTACAAATCAGTATTTCACCGAAAGACAGGAATGTCCTACGTTTTTTATGGTGGGATAAGATGAATCCAGGTAAAATTAAAGTTTACCGGCACTGTCGAGTTGTGTTTGGAGTTACAAGTAGCCCTTTTCTCCTGGGAGCTACTATCGAGTTACATTTAGAACAAAAATTTGAAGAGAAATCATCTGAAGCACACAGAAAATCCATTCAACAATTATTAAAATCATTTTATGTGGATAATTGTGTGACCAGTGTGGATACTCCATGCGAACTAAATCATTTTATAAAACAATCAACGAGTATTATGAGGACCGGTGGATTTAATTTAAGAGGGTGGGAGTATAATGGAATGGAATCCTTAAATAATCTCACCTCTATTCTGGGCCTCATATGGGACAAGCAAGAAGATTACCTAATGTTAAACATTGGTCATTTAAAAGAGTCATTGCCAGAGTTAATCACTAAAAGGGTTATCCTTTCTGTAACTCAGACAGTCTTTGATCCAATTGGTATAGTGAGTCCAGTTCTGCTTATACCTAAACTGATTTTGCAAAAGTTATGGTCAAAATCATTGAATTGGGATGAAGAAGTAGATGATGAAGTAAAAAAGGAATTTTATCAATGGCGACAACAAGTTGAGGTATTGAGAACGTTAAGAATTCCTCGTTGGATTTTCCTAGAGCCAAGTGATGAACAAAACATCTCATTTCATGTTTTTGTGGATGCCAGTCAAGATGCTTATACTGCTGCGCTTTTCGTTCGAACCGAAACTGTAGTAGATGTAAAAATTCAGTTAATTGAAGCGAAGTCACGTGTAGCCCCGACAACTGGGACAACTAAGACAACCATACCTCGACTTGAATTGTTGGCTGCTACAATTGGAGCTCGGTTAATGAATTTTGTGTCAACAATAATGGACATATCAAAGGTTAAAAAATATTATTGGACAGATTCTTCAACAGTACTTTCTTGGATTCAGCGAGGAAATCAATGGGCAACGTTTGTTTGGAATAGAGTCCAAGAGATTCGGCGAATTTCTGATCTTCGTCAATGGCGACATATCCCTGGAGTTCTAAACCCTGCCGATTTACCATCACGAGGTTGTACTGCAAAACAATTGCTCGATTCTCGATGGTGGGAGGGTCCAGAATGGCTCAGAGGTAAACCCGATCAATGGCCTATTAGCGAATTTTCTCTGAATGAAGGAGAGATAAATGCTGAGATGAAGAAAACAGCGAGCAGACAAAGTCCAATAGAGAAGAATACATTTATCTCTAGTCAACAACTGTTGCAGCAAAATATGCCGGTTAAAAATAGACCGATGGTTTCTTCGAGTGATACGTCTTATTGGTATGTTACAAAATTGTCTAAATACTCAAAAATTCTGCGCGTAATGGCCTGGATAATGCGTTTTATTTCGAACAGTAGAGTAAAGAAAGAATCAGAAAATCGAATTTTTGGTGAAATATCAGTTCAAGAAATCAATTTGGCAGAGTCTGCTTTGATGCGACTTACACAACAGGATACATTTAAAGGTGCGAAAGATTTTAGAATAAGCTGCCTAGGCGCATATATGGATGAAAGTGGACTCATTCGCCTAAAAACTCCGATTTCTAACCGTAAAGATAAACCGAGTTTCAGATATCCCATAGTGTTGGATCCTAAACATCCTTTAGTCACTAGATTAATTGAATACAAACACAAAACATTGAATCATGCTGGTGTTCAAACAGTTATGAACTGTTTACGAGAACAAGTATGGATTCTCACCAGTAGGCGTGCTGTACGATCCGTCATTCAGAAGTGTAATATATGTAAACGTCATAACACTTGTCATTTAGAAACAATTCCCGCTCCCCTACCAGAGACAAGAATTAGAGATGCAATGGTCTTCGAGGTAACGGGAATTGATTACGCCGGTCCTCTTTACTTAAAAGGGGGACAGAAAGCTTGGATTTGCCTTTTTACTTGTGCAGTTTATCGAGCAGTACATTTAGAATTAGTAACTTCATTATCAACCATCGCTTTTTTTGAAGTCATCAGAAGATTTATAGCCAGAAGAGGCAGGCCCAGCATCATATACAGCGATAATGGTACGAATTTCTGCGGTACAAGTAATCTTTTAAAGAAAATTGATTGGAATGAAGTAATTAAATATAGTACGTTACAAAAAATAGATTGGCGTTTCAACCCCCCAACTGCAGCATGGTGGGGAGGATGGTGGGAGCGTCTAATTCGTACTGTTAAACAGTTACTTAAAAAGGTATTGAAGAGAGCAAGTTTGGCATACGAGGAGATGGCAACTATTTTGTGCGACTGTGAGTCGATTATAAATAGTCGTCCAATAACCTATCTATCAGAGGATCCTTTCCAACTATCGCCGCTGACTCCTGCTATGTTTCTTCAAGAGATCATTGAAGTTGGAGTACTTGATTTCGATTATATAGACTCAAAGAATCTTCATAAAAGAATTAGATATCGAAATAAGATTCGACAAGAGTTACGTAAGAGATTTAGAGTAGAATATTTGGGACAATTATCGCGTAAAAGATGTAGTAAAGAGGATAATAGAACGATACAAAAAGGCGATGTTGTTTTAATAGGTAACGACAATCAAAAACGAATTGATTGGCCTTTAGGACTTGTTATTGAAATCATCCCAGGAAAGGATGGTCACGTGAGAATAGTTCAATTAAAAACTGCATCGGGGGAGATCATTCGTCTCATTCAAAAGCTTTACCTGTTGGAGATGACGCCCTCGGATAAACAAAATGACGAAGTTTCTCCTAAAAATTCCCATACTGATGAACAAATTGTTAAGATCGCTTCAAATATCTCGGAACAACCTCATGCTAAGATAGAGACTAAAGAAGAGTTATCAAAGATTAGCACCAGGAGCACCCGTTGATAGACTTACTTACTGAGAGAATTATTAATTTATATTATTTGTTGTGTTGTTCCTTAGTTTAACATTGTCACAACACAAGGTGGGAGTATGTTGCAAATAGATAAACATTTATTAGTGATTTCTCATGTTTGGTGGCAGCATTATAATTTTGTTTTCGAAGTGTCAATAAAAAATTAATATATCTGACAGTTTGTTGTATATTATAAAAAGGTTTAACGAGTATTGTATGAAAAGAAAAGGGCAATACAATCTACAGTTGTTAATAGAGTTATAAAACGTTGGTGATACAACAGAGAGCGTCTCAAAAATTCAACTGCAGCTGCAGAACTGTATCAGCAACGATATCCCAACAGACGTCATCCAAGCAGGCACTTGTTTGCCAGAGTGGAACAAGAATTAAGAAACGAACCCAATCAACAAGATGACCATGAAACATTTATTGTAAGTGATGACAAAGAAATTGATGTATTAGGATTTGTGATGGTACACCCAACAACATCAACAAGGGAATTGTCAATGGAATGCGACATTAGTCAGTCTTCGGTTTGCAGAATTTTAAAGAAACATAAGTTTCGGTCTTATAAATACCAAATACACCAACATCTTTATGGAGATGATAACGACAGGAGGCTAGTATATTGCAACTGGTTCTTAAATACAATACAACAAAACCCAGATTTTCCTTTTCATATTTATTTTTATATTCAGATGAAAGCAGATTTACGAACCAAGGTATGTTTAACAGAAATAATACTAGGTACTGGGCTCAAGAAAATCCGAGGTTGGTAGTGCGGGGGGAATATTCAGGAAAGATTTGGGTTTAACTGTTGGCTTGGAGTACTTGGAGATCGAATAATTGGACCCATATTTTTTTATGAAACACTTACTGGCGAACGATATTTATTCTTTTTACAAAACCAGACAGCAGAATTTCTTGACTTACTTCCTGTTGCCTATTTACAAAATCTGTTTTTCCAACAAGATGGTGCTCCCCCACATAATTCCAGAAGAGTGATGGAATATTTAAAGAACTTGAATGGTGACCTGACTTAACACCCCTCGACTATTATGTATGGGGCACTCTCAAAAATAAAGTTTATAAAACTTCTTCAAATACCCGTGAAGAGCTGCAAAATAAAGTTGTACGGGCTCTTAATGAAATAACGCCTTCTAAATTGCGTAGAACCATTCAAGCAACTGTACGCAGAGCTGAATTGTGTATAGAAAAAAATTGTGGACATTTTGAACAATATCTATAAATGTCAATTTATGGTTTAATTATATTAATTATTTTAAAGATACCTACTGTTATGTAGTTTAAGTTTAATTGTGTAAACGGAATTGATTTTTATTTATTTATAGGCCCGATATTTATGTTCATTTAAATAAAACTCTGAAAACCGAACTGATGTCGCATTCTATTGCAAATGTCCTTGTGGATGTAATAGTGTTTACCTCCACATACCCTATGCTAAACTTAATTGTAACGTTCTTTTCGCTCACAATTATTAAATGTTTGATAGCTCAAGATTGCCTATAACTACACGAGTCTGTCTGACAGCTGATATTGTTTTATTAGATTCAATGGCTACTATGAATTTTCCAATGTTATTAGGTTACCAGATTTACACAGAAATGTGCCATTTTAGTTTCCAAAGCTCACTAATCTATTATCTATTAGCCGCATGTTTCTAAAAGCTTGGTTGCATTGTATTTTGGCTGAAATCTCAAATATTTCTGAGCGGATTTTCAAAATTTTGGTATCATTAGATTCGTATGAAAATGAGGTATTTAAAAATGTTGGTGAACACTTAAATTCCCATTTAAAAAAACCGAGTTAGTGGGTAAAAATCACATTTAAAAATTTTAAATGCCTCTAGAGAATTAAGTAATGCAATCATATTGCTCTTTTTATAGTAACGTAGCACACAAACTAAAATATATTTTGGGCACCACAGCACTCTGGATTCAGAAATAGATTTTTTAATAAAATTTTTAATATTTATCAAAAAGTGACCAAAATAGATGTATTGTATTCAAAATTTCCTCTAGATTCCAAAAATGTAAAAATATATAGGGTGTTCCATTTAAAAATCGAAAGTTGTGGGCATTTCCGGTCAAACCGGATGTGCACCAAACATTATTTTTTATTGAAAATATGGCATTTTAGTCGTGTAATAAGGCCTCCAAAATTCAATTTTCTATTCCAAATATTTTAGGAAATATCGGGACGAGCGCAATTCGTGACTCACCCGGTATATTATTACACTTTTGAATTCTGCATAATTTTCTGAATCCAACGATTCGAAATAAGTTACATTTCAAAAATTAATTTTTTTTATAATATAGTTTTCTATTTAGGTGTGCCATGACGGTTCCAATTTATTCTAAATAATCCGTGTAAAGCTACAAAAATCGAAATCCCGTTAAAAACATTGAATTACATGATTACTCAGCAAATAAAATTCACCAAAATTGTTTTTAGGGCAAAACTCATTTTTTTTCAAATAGAGCCATATCGGTACCGTGGTACAATTTATTAGCACTATTAATACAGAATTTATTCATATGCAGTATTAAAATGTGCAATTAATACAAACAAAATTACAGCTAAAAGAAAACACAATTTTATTCTAATTACCTTGTTACACATAAGGTGGTTTTGGAATTCAAAAAATTAACACAAAACATTACAAAACTTGTTGAAAATGCCGTCCATCAACGTCAATGCACTTCTGAACTCGCATAGCTGTTTCTCGAAGAAGTTCGCCAATTGCTGGTCCGTTATGCTATTAATGGCTCGTCTTACTCGTAGCTCCAGGTCTTCACGGGTTGTAACGGCGGTTGCGTAGACAATATTTTTTAAATGACCCCAAACAAAGAATCAAGGGGCGTTAAATCAGGTGACCTTGGAGGCTACCTCCAGGAAGATCATTCGTCGAAATTACGTTTTCTCCGAATCTCCGTTGAAGGTAATCAATTACTATCCTTGAATTATTGGAAGGAGCGCCATCTTGTTGGAATTGCATTCCCTGTCCTAAATCTAAAGGTAACTCATCTAAAATGTTCTTAAGTATCTGGCAGCAGTCAGAGGTCCTTCAAATATTATTGGACCAATGATTCTACTACCTACCGATTATTCCAAGCCAAACATTAAAACCGAACCGCACTTGAAAGTTACCCTCCGGTAATAAATTTTGATATTCTTGTGATCAATATTTGTATTTTTTCGATTAAATAATCCTAAATTTGTAAACCTTGAATCGTCCGAAAATAAAATCAGTCCCAAAAAATCACTGTTTGGCTGCACGTTATTATACAATATCCAATTGCAATATTCCATCCTACGTTCGTAATCACTATCGTACAAATGTTAGTACAATAGGTATTTAAAAGATTTAAAGTGGCATTTGTGCAAAATTTGGCTTACTGTTTGGTGACTGATGTTCCTTTCAATCCCAACTTGCCTTAAGGAAACAGTGTTATAAACTTCTATTCGAACCAAAACATTAGTTTCCGTTCTTTCGTCAATAATGAAGTTTTCTTCGGGATCGTTGTTGGGCTCTCTTTGTAATTGGTTTTCAACACTTTTAAAATAATTTTTCGCTGGACATTGTCTATCAGGATATGTCGGTCATAAAGGTCCACAGCTACAATTGCATTTTTTTTACTTTCCCCATAAATAATTAACATTTCATCTCTTGTACTCTCACCCGGTATAAGGTGAAATAATGTTTTTTGAATTAAACCGTCAATAATAATTATGAAGTAGAATTTCACCGTCGCGGTTGTCACACTAACGCCATCTGTGATCGTTCCTCTTAATATTTTGAAACAAATTTCGGCTCACTTATTAATCACTATTAGTACTATATTTTGCTGCAGTTTTATTTAAAAATGTGTGTGGGAACAGAATAAATAGAGAATACCAACATTGTAATTGATGCCACCTTGAATTTCTTCGAGGTTATCTATATATACAGATAACTAGGAAAAAGTCGATGGCACACGGTTGTAGACAATTTAATTGCGAACAACTTGGTTTTTTTCAATTTCGGCCTGGTGTAAGGAAGTTGAGACGAGATATTCAAGAAAATTAAAATAAACTCACAAAGATGTTCAAAAATTGCCATAAAATGGCCAATACGACTACCCTCCGGCAAGATGTATCGTTGGAGAGTTAGCAGGAAAAGTGAATCTTGATGTTTAGAAGCGATCAAAAAAATGGCCATTCCAGCGGTTTTCTCTAGGTCACTAAAATTTCTGCTCATGTGACTCATATGTAATGACTAATGGACAAAATTGAAGAAGTCTAAGAATTCAAAACGAGTTTTCCCAATTAAATTTTCACTTGTAATCTCCCAAATACTTGAATTATTGCCGGAAGTTTTTTTGAGTATATGAATTTTCTTTAAATATGTACGAGAAAAATTTTGCAGCAATTAATTCGTGCAAGCAGGGGATTCGGTAAGATAATTTCACACCTATATATGTATTTTAACACCAGTTTATTAGCTTCCCTTTATCTGCCCATCTACCAATGTAACGGAATCTTTCACCGTAAGTTTTACTCACTTTCAACTGTTGTATCATCATGAAATTTGGCAACTGTGTGTAGCTCCGATGTCAATACAACACAGTATACTCAATTTTATAATATGTTCAAAATGGCCGCCGCCCCAAGATGTCGGATTATCATTTTCTTTACAACCCCCTTGATATGGATATCAAAGGAAAGGGCTTGACAAGTAGAAAACAAATATGTCATCAAACCTTATAAATTCAAAATGGGGGCTTCAACATGGCGGATAGGTTTTATCAATTATAGTCAGATTCGACTGAAAATCGGTATCTGTGGTGTTTCGAGGTTCCAGATTAGAATTATCTAGTCTAAATGTTTAAGACTAAAAATTTAAAAAATAATAGTTTCAAAAAACTAAAAACACGCTTTAATAGAGAACCGAACTAAAAAGTAAAAAATGATACCATACAATAATACAATACAATACAAAAAAGGTGGAGTGCCTGATATCAACTGGCATAAATATTTCATAGTAATAAGCACCCCACGCTTTTTGTATTGTTTTGTATTATTGTATTGTATTATTTTTTACATTTTCATTCGGTTTGCTATTAAAGCGTGTTTCTTTAATTTTTTTAAATTGTTATTTTTATGTAAAAGTAAATGTTAATTATAATCATATGTCAATAATTTGACAGAGAAATTTCCACTTATTAATTTCGCTCAGGGAGGATAAAAATTTCCGGAAATTTTTTGGGTTTCTCTGATAACGAAACCAAGAACAATCTTCTGATTGGTTAAAAAAGTGACGCGTGAAATTTTCACTAATATAAATAACAGAAATAAATTTAGCAATTTGAAAGCTTAAACCTTACTCTTTAAAATGTTTCTTACTGTGTATTAATTCAACAATTCATTATCAATTGGCCCTACACGGCCACTCTGTATTATTTCTTCGCTGGCAGTAGCATAAGCTACCTACCAAATTTGACTGTTCTCCTGAAACTTAAGAGATTTTAAGCCTCGAATTAATAACGTATTAAGAAAATTGTTGATTAATTATACCCGATCTATTTAAAAAAATGAAGCAAACAAACGACAAATAACTCCATTTATTAGAGGGGCATGAGGCTTCAGACGTTAGTGAATAACAAAACTCTTTCGTTAAATATACAGAAACAATATAGCATAAACAACAAATACATATACAAAAACTTATTGGAAGGAAATGCAAAATAAAAACTCAAATATTCGCGTCTGGCCAGTTCCGCGTAAAATAAATGTTTTACTACTATAGAAATAAGAGTTAAATGAGAACAATTTTTATAACAATATCAAAATCTAAAAACCAGTTACAAAAGGAAACCGACAATATCAGATATGTTAGTTGTCGAACTAACATAGATTTTCGCATACCGTGAAAGAGATTTACATGAGGACACGCCGACGTCTTAAATTCGAACACTCGCGACACTTTCACTAATCAGTTTTCAGGGAAACCATCGATGAAAATTAAATGTTTATAACAGGATGCAACGTTCCGAAATTATAATTCTGGTTACCGAACATCCAGGGACTACAGGATCATGACTAACTAAATACGTTAGCAAAGTTCGGCCATTTGCAATGCAGAAAACGAAGCTGGTAGATAGTTTACACGTTACAATTTATAATACATTAATAACATTAATTCTGGGTACCAATTTACCAAAGCAGGTAGACGGATGACTAATATCATAAACTTTTGTGTGTCATGACAATTCTCGTGCACCCGACCCAGGCAAGGGTCTGCCGGGTAATAATGTATTTCGATACGACGCTACTCTCAATGCTTTTTGGCAGGATGGATCGTCTTTTGATTCGTTGTTTATAAGGTGACAATTGCTCTACTGCGCAATGGGTCTATTTCTAGCGTACTAGCAGTCTAGGCTGAAGGTAATTTTAGAACAAAATATTAAATAAAAGCAGTATCTTAGGTATATTAATTTTATTATCGAGTGGACAAAGAGTGAACCCTTACACTCCGTTAAGCAGTTTTTTAGTTAATGCACCAACAGATGGAAATCGGTATGCGAGGGAAGTAAAAATGCTTAGAACCTTATTTTCGTAACATTTCCTTATATCTCATTTTGTCCTATACCGGGTGAGTCACGAATTGCGCTCTCCCCGATATTTCCTAAAATATTTGGAATAGAAAATTGAAATTTGGAGGCTTTATTACACGACTAAAAAATGCCATCTTCTCAATAAAAAATCAAGTTTAGTGCACATCCGGTTTGACCGGAAATGCCCACAACTTTCGATTTTTAAATAGAATACCCTATGTATTTTTACATTTTTGGAATCTAGAGAAAATTCTGAATACAATGCATCCATTTTGGTCACTTTTTGATAAACATTAAAAACTTTATTAAAAAATCTATTTCTGAATCCAGAGTGCTGTGGTGCCCAAAATATAATTTAGTTTGTGTGCTACGTTACCATAAAAATAAAAAGAACAATATGATTGCATTACTTAATTCTCTAGAGGCGATTAAAATTTTTAAATGTGATTTTTACCCACTAACTCGATTTTTTTAAATGGGAATTTAATCGTTCACCAACATTTTTAAATACCTCATTTTCATACGAATCTAATGATACCAAAATTTTGAAAATCCGCTCAGAAATATTTGAGATTTCAGCCAAAATACAATGCAACCAAGCTTTTAGAAACATGCGGCTAATAGATAATAGATTAGTGGGCTTTGGAAACTAAAATGGCACATTTCTGTGTAAATCTGGTAACCTAATAACATTGGAAAAATCATAGTAGCCATTGAATGTAATAAAACAATATCAGCTGTCAGACAGATACAAAATAAAGCGTTGCGGAAATCTCTTTGAGTAAAAATGAAAGAAAATGAATAATTTTAGTAGAAATGAAAAGGTCGATATGTTACTGATATATGGAGAGCGTCTCAAAAATTCAACTGCAGCTGCAGAACTGTATCAGCAACGATATCCCAACAGACGTCATCCAAGCAGACACTTGTTTGCCAGAGTGGAACAAGAATTAAGAAAGGAACCCAATCAACAAGATGACCATCAAACATTTATTGTAAGTGAGGACAAAGAAATTGCTGTATTAGGATTTGGGATGGTACACCCAACAACATCAACAAGGGAATTGTCAATGGAATGCGACATTAATCAGTCTTCGGTTTGCAGAATTTTAAAGAAACATAAGTTTCAGTCTTATAAATACTAAATACACCAACATCTTTATGGAGATGATAACGACAGGAGGCTATTATATTGCAACTGGTCCTTAAATGCAGTACAACAAAACCCAGGTTTTCCTTTTCATATTTTATATTCAGATGAAAGTAGATTTACGAACCAAGGTATGTTTGACAGAAATAATACTAGGTACTGGGCTCAAGAAAATCCGAGGTTGGTAGGGCGGGAGAATATTCAGGAGAGATTTGGGTTTAACTGTTGGCTTGGAGTACTTGGAGATCGAATAATTGGACCCATATTTTTTTATGGAACACTTACTGGCGAACGATATTTATTCTTTTTACAAAACCAGACAGCAGAATTTCTTGACTTACTTCCTCTTGCCTATTTACAAAATCTGTTTTTCCAAGAAGATGGTGCTCCCTCACATAATTCCAGAAGAGTGATGGAATATTTAAACAACTTGCATGGTGAACGCCTTATCGCAAATCAAGGCCATATCAGGTGGCCTCCTAGGTCACCTGACTTAACACCCCTCGACTGTTATGTATGGGGCACTCTCAAAAATAAAGTTTATAAAACTTCTTCAAATACCCGTGAAGAGCTGCAAAATAAAGTTGTACGGTCTCTAAATGAAATAACGCCGGCTGAATTGCGTAGAGCCATTCAAGCAACTGTACTCAGAGCCGAATTGTGTATAGAAAAAAATGTTGAACATTTTGAACAATATCTATAAATGTCAATTTATGGTTTAATTATATTAATTATTTTAAAGATACCTACTGTTACCTAGTTTAAGTTTAATTGTTCAAACGGAATTGATTTTTATTTATTTATAGGCCCGATATTTATGTTCATTTAAATAAAACTCTGAAAGCCGAACTGATGCCGCATTCTATTGCAAATGTCCTTGTGGATGTAATTGTGTTTACCTCCACATACCTATGCTAAACTTAATTGTAACGTTCTTTGCGCTCACAATTATTAAATGTTTGATAGCTCAAGATTGCCTATAACTACACGAGTCTCTCTGAGAGCTGATATTGTTTTATTACATTCAATGGCTACTATGATTTTTCCAATGTTATTAGGTCACCAGATTTACACAGAAATGTGCCATTTTAGTTTCCAAAGCCCACTAATCTATTAGCCGCATGTTTCTAAAAGCTTGGTTGCATTGTATTTTGGCTGAAATCTCAAATATTTCTGAGCAGATTTTCAAAATTTTGGTATCATTAGATTCGTATGAAAATGAGGTATTTAAAAATGTTGGTGAACGATTAAATTCCCATTTAAAAAAAACCGAGTTAGTGGGTAAAAATCACATTTAAAAATTTTAAACGCCTCTAGGGAATTAAGTAATGCAATCATATTGCACTTTTTATTTTTATAGTAACGTAGCACCCAAACTATAATATATTTTGGGCACCACAGCACTCTGGATTCAGAGATTGATTTTTTAATAAAATTTTTAATGTTTATCAAAAAGTGATCAAAATGGATGTATTGTATTCAAAATTTCCTCTAGATTCCAAGAATGTAAAAATATATAGGGTGTTCCATTTAAAAATCGAAAGTTGTGGGCATTTCCGGTCAAACCGAATCTGCACCAAACTTGATTTTTTATTGAAAAGATGGCATTTTAGTCGTGTAATAAGGCTTCCAAATTTCATTTTTCTATTCCAAATATTTTAGGAAATATCAGGGCGAGCGCAATTCGTGACTCACCCGGTATATTATTAAATGTGTTTTATGTTTACTGAGATACAATTGTAAAAATGGAGTTGTTATCATAAATTACTGCATTATTTAGGGACGTTTCTGCAAAGTAGTTATCTTATCCTGGCAAACTTTTCGTCAACATATTCTATATTCAAAGTACTGCAACCGCGCACAAAGTTTGCTTATTATTGGTGAATTATTTTTGAGTCAAACCTACAAGAAATGAACTAACTGTTTCATTACTAATGTCAGTGTGGAACGGAAGTTAAAAAATTTCGACACACAATATGTAATTTCATGAGCATCAAGATAATAATTCTCTAAATCACAATATTTGCAAGAAATATAATCGTTCGTAACTCGTATGTAAATAGTATGGCTTCGCTGTTCAAGGCATTAAAATCCACAAATAGAAATAATATCGGTTTTGCAGGTATTGTTTTAACCGGACTTTACAACAGCCGATAATTGTTCAAACGAAGTGCGCTTGAAAGATGAAATGATCGATAGCATAACAGAATATAGGGTTTTGTTTTGTGTTATGTAAACATTGCTTGATTGAAATCCCTTTTGGCACATTGTAGGTATTATGTGTCAGTGGAAATAATGCCCTCGCAAATCAATAATAGCCACAATTGAAAAACCTGTTCATGAATATAATAATACTCATAATCCTTTGATTGTTGCAAGAAAATAAAAAATACAGGAGAATTCTACAACTACCATGTAATGAATTACAAGGAAGATCCTTTGTATTATCAATTATATAATATATTCGTGGTATATTCCTCGCAGTTTATTAAAAATAAGTTAAATTTTAGGTGCAATTGTTCTACTTGTAATTTTAATCACCTCCTGATGATTCAGTCTTGATAGGTGAAACTTTGTCAATATTTTATGCACAACTTTTATGTATGTATAAGTTTATCAAATGCTACAACAACTTATAATTCATGTGCATTTTTCTCTTAAAATATTTCATAGCATTCACAGCTACTGATTGCATTTTTACTTCCCTCGCATACCGAAGGGAAGTATTGTATTCGAGAAAAAATCACCCTCCGAGATTTTTTCGGATTTTGACGTTTCAGATCACGTAGATTACGAAAATATAGGTTTTTCAATTCCGTCAGTCTGTCTGTCTGTCTGTCTGTTTGTTGGTGCATTAACTAAAAAACAACTTGACGGAGAGCAGTCAAATTTGGTAGGTAGTTGACCCTACTGTCGGCGAAGAAATGGTAGAACTTTCACTGGAAAATATACAGGGTGGATCGTCTAAAGGGAGTAAACAATGTTGAACAGATTGGGCCGTTACCTGATGAAAATCCATGATAATAATTGGGAAGAAAACTGTATTTGTTTTTGATTTTCACTTTATTTATATACCAGTATACCAGTATACCAGTACTCAACATCCGAAGAAGCCACTGTGTGGCGAAACAATTGTCCTGTTGACAAGAAATAAAGTAAAAATCAAAAACTAATATAGTTTTCTTCCCAATTAGAATAAATAATGAGAAAAATTTTTTGTTGCTTAAATTTAAAATTTCCACATTTCATATCACGCTAAACCCATTTCAGAAAAAAAAATTTTGAAAATTTTTTTTACCTACCTTTTTGGAAAATGTTTTACCACTAAAAATTTTTTTTGTCTGTGTTCAAATTTAAAATTTCCACGTTTCATGGCATTCTAAACCTATTTAAAAAAAATCGGTAAAGGTATTTACACAGAACTTCCCTCTTTATTTGTGCATGGCGGTCACTCTAAAAAATTAATAATTAAGAAGTGACATTGAAAATAATAATCGGAATATAGTTATCACTATTATTACAAAGAACACCTGATAAATTTTGGTCAAAAAAATATAGAGTGCTCATCCAACAGCAAAAGTTCAATACTAAATAACAGGTGCCAAATATGGAAGGCTTGAGCAAATACCTTTATAAATGTCCACCATGACTTAATTATTTCTTGGGATGACCACCCTGTATATTTTTCAATAATAGTATAATAGGTGCATATGCCTAATATTATTGCCATCTGTCACATTTTCAATTCCACATACACGTAGTGGAGTGGAAGTATAGTGGTGGTTAAAAAATTTTATTTTTTTTTTCAATTTTTCAAAAATGTTTTTAAAACAATTTTCAAAATTTTTTTCTTCTGAAATAGGTTTAGAATGCCATGACACGTGGAAATTTTAAATTTGAGCAAAGAGGAAAGTTCCCTTCTATTCTACAGCGGTATTTTTTTTGAAATTGGTTTAGAATTCCATGAAACGTGAAAATTTTAAATTTGAGCAAAAAAAAAATTATTTTAGTGGTAAAAATTTTTTTTCAAAAAAGTTGGTGAAAAAAATGTAATTTTTTTTTCTCATATAGGTTTAGAATGTCAGTCATGTCAAACGTGAAAATTTTAAATTTGAGGAAAAAAAAATTCCATCTATTCCAATGGTAAATTTTTTTCCAAAATGGTAAAAAAAAATTGCAAATTTTCTTTTCCGAAATAGGTTTGGAATGTCATGATACGTGGAAATATTAAATTTGAGCAAAATAAAA
Source organism: Stenurella melanura (assembly GCA_963583905.1). Taxonomy (NCBI): domain Eukaryota; kingdom Metazoa; phylum Arthropoda; class Insecta; order Coleoptera; family Cerambycidae; genus Stenurella; species Stenurella melanura. The sequence goes on from OY757317.1 coordinate 17,072,081, forward strand.
ATTTTTTAGTGGTAAAAATTTTTTCAAAACTGGTGAAAAAAATTCTCAATTTTTTTTTTTCTGAAATAGGTTTAGCGTGTCATGAAACGTGAAAATTTTAAATTTGAACAAAACAAAATTTTTTCATTATTTATTCCCTTTAGACGATCCACCCTGTATATTTTCCAGTGAAAATTCTACCATTTCTTCGCTGACAGTAGGGTCAACTACCTACCAAATTTGACTGCTCTCCGTCAAGTAGTTTTTTAGTAAATGCACCAACAGACAGACAGACAGATAGACAGACAGACTGACGGAATTGAAAGACCTATATTTTCGTAGTCTCCGTGATCTGAAATGTCAGAATCCGAAAAAATCTCAGAGGGTGATTTTTTCTCAAATACAATACTTCCCTTCGGTATGCGAGGGAAGTAAAAATATGGACCTTGACATGTACCAAACAGCATGTTTCTAGACTCTTATTAGCTTACTTTATTTATCCCAACCCGCCAACAGAATGTCCGCAAAATATAATCTTGTTCCAGATATCGTTATACTTGCATGTATCAAAGAAGTCAGAATGTTCAAATATTCCCAAGTAATCGTACGCATCAGAAAACCGGCAGACAGACCGATAGATAGACATGTTTTTGCTCAAATTTAAAATCTACACATTTCATTACATTCTAAACTTATTTCAGCAAAAACAATTTGGATTTTGTTTTACGCTTACTATACTTCCACACTACTAAGTGGATGTGGAAGTAAAATAGGAGGTACTTCGACAACCGCTCATCTAATAGCACAAAACACAATTTCACATATGAATAGACAAGTACGTCGTCACAAAGTTTGTAGCGCTTTCATGTAGTCGCGATTGGTATTTGTAGCTCATACTCCACACTTAGTAAATAATCTGGAGGTGCCGCGTGATGTATGAGCTGCATAAGATTAATCACGGCGAGATAAAGTAGATATCCCGACAAACTCATTAACACGTTGTATAATCCCAGTGAGTTAGAATAAAATTAAGCAGTTCGTGTTTAGGAACATGTCAACAGGCCACCATTAATCAGATACACTACAAAACAGATTTATTATCCCTGTTTATTATGATTTATCAAAGGCTTCTGGTTTTGGAACTTGTCCTATCCACGACAAACAATTTTCACTTAATCAATATAATGGTGCAATATTAAGGGTGATGGAATGGCTTGAGTATAGTGCGGACTGGGATATGCCAAATTATGTTATTAATGAAGATTTGCACCAAAACAATGCACATGGGCCGGCAGGATGGCGCAGTTTTTTAGAAACTATTTAGGATAAAAAATGAGCAGACTGGGGGCAGCTGGAACCTCCCCTCCAAATGTTTGCTAACATCGATTTGGTTAAAAAAGACGGTCTGTTATCCATATGAATCTATACTTAACGACCTGCCGTTGCGGGACTCAGAACTTGCGTGCTCCGTCAGAATTAGGCTTAAACAACAATTCAAAAATTGCAAATTAATTTTCAATTTTACATAACTTTAAAAAATTAAGGGATTTCATTACTTGTTAATGACATCATTTTGTATTTACAGACCAGTCTTAAACCATAATTTATTAAAATAAATTTCGAATTATAGTTTGAATTTTAAATTTAACAGTTCCTGTGTTATTTTTTATAACGTTTTATTTGATTTAATAGGAAAGATAATTGCGCCACGGCGGCTGGCTGGCTTAGAGATCTCAACTCAGAAAGTGGGCATAATCTGACAGCTAATTGACCGATAAAAATGCACAGTTATTTGAAACCTGTCGCCAAGTGCTTATAGTAGAGTGCTCGAGTTGACAAAAGTCGCTTAGGTTTTGATCCCGTTGGCACTTTTAGAGTAAAATATATGACCTTACCAGATATGTTACTTATGCCCTGTAGATTATGAATCCACTTGTCGTAAAAAAATCGTCACGAATACAAGGGCACAAATCAAAATTTTCTAATAAACCACACCACTCGATAGAGTCAATCATGAAGCGTATTTTATCCAAAAATCATTAAATTCTCTGTAGAATTTCTATTTTTAAAATAAATAAAGAAACGAGCTTCTACAAAGGCTTATATGGCAGTAAAAATAAAAACTCCTCATTTTCTCTGTTCGACTACGGCTGAAAATTCATTACTTTTCGTCTACTTTTGCATTCCCACGACGATATCTCCCAAACTATTATATTTATCAAAAAAATATATTCTTTATAAAATATTGGCCATATTATCCAGATTACAATGGTTTTTAAATCAGAATTTTTTAAAATTTAATAACTAAAATATTTAATCATGTGTAGCGTGATATCAATTTTCGAAGCTTATCAAAGGCATGCGTTCGTTACAGATTCTCGCTCTCCCACTCTTTGAAACTGTTTCAGCACACCCCACCCGCTTTGGCCCATCGTTAGATAGATTGGCGCGTAGTAACTCTCGTGGTTCATAATATTTTGAAATTTATACTTGGAAAATGATTATTACTATGAAATAAATGTAAGTATATTTGTAGAATATTAATTCAGTGTTACATGGACGTACATAAAAATTAGGGCCTGCCTAAAATTATTGTGTAATAGATTAACACGTTATAAAAAAAACCCCTATAGATATTTTCAGCTGGCATGTATTTTAAATTTCCATATAGGTAACTGATGTATATGCTTTTTAGAAGAAATTAAAATGAAAAGTACTACTGATAGCACAAGTTCTAAAAGTGAGATTGAGAAAAATACAATTTAATGTAAAACATTTATGGATTGTTTAGAAATCTGTGAAAAAATAAGTAACCAAGAGAAGATGATCTATATCTTAGCATTATGTCATTCAAAAAACAAACAATTTTGACTGGTTTGGCACCTAAATTGCTATTTTAGTTTTACAAGCCAAAGAAAAATAGAACATTTAAGGAGAGAAATAAGGAAAGAAATTGAAAATAGTTCAGATGGGTCGAATGCCTGTCCATCAGTTTCTTCCGATGTGTATTTTCGTAAAACAATTTTTTTTAATAGAGAAATGTATTTTTGTCAAAAGCTTCCTCAAGTAATGACCACAGACCCAGAAAGAAAAATAAGACTACTGGCCCACCAAAATCCCATAATTTTCGAAAGAATTTGCGCTAACAATTTAATATCTATGGAAATTCATTATCATATTTCATATATTGTCTGTAATTGTTTATTTGTGGCATATTCAGATTTTCTTACTTTTTATTGGGTATTTTGCCACTGAAAAATATTTAAAAATTTTTAATGAAAAAACCTCTGCGCCAAACGGATCAGACAGAGGTTGGTTCTTGAGTACTTGACTGTTTCAAAAAATCTCACACCTAAAAATATATAAACTAGAACAATGTTATGAACTAAAAACTGTCATGGTTGACGGCCAAAAAAGTTTTGAGAACGGAAGTAGATTCTCTTCCGAAACGTTAACTACCTATAGCTTTGATTTTCAGTTTTTAGTTCATAACATTGTTCTAGTTTATACATTTTTAGGTGTGAGATTTTTTGAAACAGTCAAGTACTCAAGAACCAACCTCTGTCTGATCCGTTTGGCGCAGAGGTTTTTTCATTAAAATTTTTAAATATTTTTCAGTGGCAAAATACCCAATAAAAAGTAAGAAAATCATATTTCATGTTTTTAAAGTCGCTATGTAAAATGCAGAGGTCTATCTAACAATAAAAGTAAAAGTGGAAAGCGGACAAACAACGAACGGAGTTCTACTAAAATATGTAAAATTCTTGAGAAACGGTTTTTAAAGCAAAAAGGGTATGGTATGTCGTCAATTTATTATGAAAAGTATCTAGAATGGATAGATATGTCTAAAAGAGAGATTAGTCAAAGAAATCAAAATTGTTAAATCTACAAAAAGAAACGAAAAATATGTTCTAATTCCAACAGAAAACGAGGCATGAAGCTTTTAATTTTCTATTGTGACTATAGAAACATTAAACATGATATTTTGTTTCTATAGCATTTAAATCGTTAGCACAAATTCTTTAGAAAATTATGGGATTTTGGTGGGCTAATAGTCTTATTTTTCTTTCTGTGTTCGTGGTCATTACTTGAGAAAGCTATTTTATTGAAAAAAAAAAAAAAATTTACGCAAGGAGACGCCTGAAGAAGTTGATGGATATGCACTCCATCCATCCAAACTGTTTTTAATTTCTTTCTCTTTCTCAATTTTACTCCTTAAATGTTCCATATTTCCTTTGCCAGTAAAACTAGAATAGCGATTTTCGTGCCAAACCAAACAGCTAAAATGATTTGTTTTTCGAAATCGCATAGTTCTAAAATATACATCGTCTTCTCTTTGGTTACTTATTTTTTCACGTAGTTTTAAATAATCAATAAATATTGCAAACGATTTATCAAAACCTTTATTTACAGGGCCCGGTTTCATATAATGTAAGTGTAATAACTGGGGTTTTATTCCCCTAATTACATGATTTAATCAGACATTACCCTTGGCAGAGTACGGAGTGTCCCAATTACTTTTGCAGACTCCGTCGATATTATAGTATATCCATCGAAATCAAAACTATGCTTACCCTTCTCCTTCTAGGTGTTTATATCCTTTTGGTGTCCCTCAACCAGGTTACTTCACAAACAAACTTTATTGCATATGGAATTAACTTAATTTCATGACAAGCAAATAAAACACGTGATTTCTCGAAACACTTAAACCACTATATTTACATAAGAAAATGAAAGCAAATGAAAATGACAATCACAAACACTTAAACACGATTAAATAAACTAACAAACAGTAATTACACTATATTAAGAAATGAAATGGTCCGCGGCAAGTTCAAATCTTTAGCTGAATCGCGACCGAATATTCCTAGATCATTACAGCACATTAATTTTCTACTTATTAAAACCGGCAAAATACTGAACAAATGTACTTAAACTTTAAAATTGAAAAGGTTCGCAAAACGAGAATTTACTATACCCTGTAGGTAGATGACGACCGGTCAAACGTTAAGCCAAGAGTGACGATGTTATCTCCATAGAAAAAAGACGTTTCAAAAGTGGGCAGTAAACTTTAAACCCTCGACCAATTAAAACCTTCTGTAGTTTAAACGGTACCCCCTATTTGCAATTACCTAACGGACCATGGTATTTATCATATGGCCTATCTGAACATTTTCATTACCACTAAAACAGATGAAAAGAAAACCCTTTTGTTCCTTACTTTGGTTTTGTATGGGGGAAAGAATCTGCCTTAAGTGGTCTATCTATCTTATGGTCTATTACATATGTTCCTGGAAGCCTCCGTCAACTGCTTTAGTCTTGAAAATCTGACTAGAACCCCCCCCCCCCCCCCGGTGAGGTCGTATTTAAACAAGTGTCCATAACTTCAAGTAAGAAAAGCGAATTGGACATAAAATAATTTGGATGGTTATTTATTATTTCCAAGTGGCTAACGTCGACTACCTAATAAAGAGTAAAGTTAACAAAGCATGTTTCCTGAGCTCTAAAGTAAATCAGTTTGCAACATAAAACAGATGTTCCTACTGCCAGTATCTTACGTTATTGTCCTAAATACGGTGATTCTAAGCGACAGGGTCGGACTTGGCTTCCCTTAATTTGACTTTTGTTACATAAGCATAATTTCTTACGAATCTTTTTTTGTCTCAATCTCACTTTCAGAACTTGTGTTATCACTACTACTTTTCATTTTCATTTCTTCTTCAGTTACCTATATGGCAGAAAATTCTATTAAAAAAATACATACCAGCTGAAAGTATCTTGCTAACAGCGAACTACCGAGTTTCTTATAACGTGTTAATCTATTACACAAAAATTGTATGTAAGGCGAAATAACACTGAATTAATATTACACAAATATACTTATATTATTTATTTCATAATAATCATTTTCAAGAGATAAATTTCATTAATATCATGAACCACGAGAGTTACCATGCGCTAATCTATCTAAGGATAAGCCATTGCGGGTGCGAAGTGGAGTGTGTAGAAACAGTTTTAAAGAGTAGGAGAGTGAGAATCTGCAACGAACGCATGCCGCTGATAAGCTTCGAAAATTGGTATCACACTACACATTATTAAATATTTTGGTTATTAAATTCTCAAAAAATCTGATTTAAAAATCATGGTAATATGGAAAATATGGCAAATATTTCATAAATGATATATTTTTTTGATAAATATAATAGTTTGAGAGATATCGTCGTGGGAATGGAAAAGTAGACGAAAAATAATTAATTTTCAGCCGTAGTCGAACAGAGGAAATGAGGATTTTTGATTTTTACTGCCATATAAGCCTATGTAAAAGTTAGTTTCTTTAGTTATTTTAAAAATAGAAATTCTACAGAGAACTTAATGATTTTTGAGCAAAATATCCTTCATGATTGATTCTATCGCATGGTGTGGTTAGTTAGAAAATTTTGATTTGTGCGCTTATATTCATGACGATTTTTTGACGACAAGTGGATTCATAATCTACAGGGCATGAGCAACATATCTGGTAAGGTCATACATTTTACTTTAAAAGTGCCAACGGGGGGAAAGATAGAAATTGATTTGCACTCTACTATTACTGTATCCTCTATTTCATTAACGAAGGTTAATAGACATACTGGCTAAAGATAACACAGCCACACAAAAGTAAATTTCTTATCTGATCTAAGGGTCTGACTATGTTTACTATATGTTTTTGGGATTGCTGAATCCGAATCCGAGGTTTACTTAACCCCATGATATCAGGATTTTGCCCTAACCTCAAAAAACCTATAATTTAGGCGATTCCAAAATCTCATAAACCGCTGTAACTTTTTCTAAACATTAATGATCAGGTATTTTTGTGCGTGTGTGTGTGTGTGTGGGTGTCTGTGTAACTAATGGGCGCCACTATGTCTTTTTGTTGAATTTCCCGAACAACCACAATTACTCCTATTAACCACTAGGGTGGGCCGAATTTTAACAATTTCGGAATTTCGATTTGGAATAGTGAGGGAAAGTTGCGTTTTGCCAATATGAAGAAAATGTTTATTTTCGATTTTTTTGTCAACTGTGTTTTTTCACCTTCTACCGAGGGTTAAAAAATTTGAAAATTTTGAAAAACTGAAATTTGCAAATTTGACTTGGAATAGGGCGGACAAGTTTCCTTTTGACAAAAGAAAGAAAATATCTATCTTTAATTTTTTCATCAATTTGCGTTTCCCGCCCTCTACAAGGGGTTAAAAAATTAAAAACAACGATACAATTTAGATTTCCGAGTTTACCAAAGAATAGCGTGAATCATATTCCGTATTTTGATCCATTTACCTCTATTATTCCCTAACAAAATTTAGCGGGGTGTTAGAAAGATGGTGATTGGGTCTGTCGATTCTAACGAAACAAAAAAATTATTGAACAAAAGTCTTAGATTGGAAAGAGAATCACAAAATAAGAATTTAAACGTCGAAAATAAAAAGAAAAAAGTTCTACAACAAAAACATCAGACATGCGCCAGTCAAACTTCTCAAATGTGAGCGACTTGCCATCCACATCCGCGGAAATTGGCGAAATATTAAAGGTACCTCTAAATACTGTAAGGCTTCGTACGGTTGCTAAAATTTGTGACAGATTTGGTTTGTCAGATAGATCTGCAGCTGCAGTCGCTACAGCAGCATTACAAGACTTTGGAATCGTTTCAAAGGATGACACTATGCATGTGATAGACAAAAATAAATTGAGGCGGGCAAGAGAAAAATCCTATTCTGGACAACAAGATGTATCTCTCAAAGGAATATGTTTTGTGTTATGTGCCTTCTAATGGATCAGCAAGAGGTATGTCAAAGTATTTTAACATTTTTACAAAAAAAGAGCTGTGATATAAGTGACTTGCTTATGGTTGGTTGTGACGGGACTGTAGTGAATACCAGGTTAAAGAATGGTGTAAATGCCCAACTTGAGGTAAAATTAGGTCGTCCATTACAGCATTTCGTGTGCCAGCTGCATGCTAATGAACTTCCTCTTAGACATATCTTCCAACATATCGATGGACAAACAAGTAGTCCTATAGCATTTGCGGGTCCATTGGGAAAGCAAATACAACTAACATAACATACTGCGAAACTTTACCAGTTGTAAAATATCAAAAAATTTACTATATGCTACCTCCTGTGACCTCAGAACAAATCAAAAATATTTATGCGAAATCTAAATCAATTTCCTCAGGCGTCTGTTCCACGGACTTAGCCAATCGAAATTCCGGTAAATTAAGCCATTCTCGATGACTAACTTTAGCTAATCGTATCTTACGCCTGTATGCCGACACATAGAATCCCATTACAAATTTAAAGCAGTTGACTATTTTTATTTTAAAAGTATATGCTCCCATGTGGTTTCTAATAAAATATAATCCATCATTTAAACATGGAGCAAAGCATACTTTTCAAACTATTAAGGTGAGTCGATATTTAAGCCAAGAATTAAAAAGTATTATTGACCCTGTGATCCAGAGCAACTCATATTATGCACATCCAGAGAACATTTTGTTGTGTATGTTATGCGATTCTCGTCAGTTAGAGAACTTGCTCTTAGACGAATTATCAATGCGAAAAATAAAAAATAAAACTAATAAAGATAATAATCAACATAATATTCGGATTTTTACAATACCAAAACTTAATTTTGACGCTGATGATTACATCGATTTGATTAACTGTCAGGAAAATGAGCTTACCTGTCCCCCGATATTACAAAGCATGAGCGCTGAAGATATCAAGCATTTCATAAATGATCCTGAGAAAATTTTAGAATTTGACTCATATCCATGTCACGCTCAAGCGGTGGAACGATATGTAAAATTAGTGACGGAAGCTTCATGTTTAGTTGTTGGCATAGATAAAAGGGATGGTTTTATTAAAGCAAATATAGATTCACGAAGATCAATGCTACATTTTGAAACTAAACAAGACTTTAACTAATATAACTTGAGTTTAGGAAGAGGGAGGGTGGGATTGAACTAGCTAAGCAGCCACCTCCACGCGGTGAGTTCTGGATTATTTAATATGTATTATTAGCCTAACACATGTTAAAAAAGCCAAGAGTTGCTCCATAAGCATCATTTTTAAGGGTTGGTAACGGATAATAAAGCCAAATGTATAAAAATATGGAATATAATTCATGCTATTCTTTGGTAAATTCGGAAATCTGAATTGTATCGTTGTTTTTAATTCTTTAACCCCCTGTAGAGGGTGAAAACGCAAATTGATGAAAAAATTAAAGATAGATATTTTCTTTCCTTTGTCAAAAGGAAACTTTTCCGCCCCATTCCAAGACAAATTTGCAAATTTCAGTTTTTCAAAATTTTCAAATTTTTTAACCCTCGGTAGAGGGTGAAAAAACTAATGTGACAAAAAAATCGAAAATAAACGTTTTCTTTGTATTGCTAAAACGCAACTTTCCCTCGCTATTCCAAATCGAAATTCCGAAATTGTTAAAATTCGGCCCACCCTATTAACCACCCAACTCTTCACCGGAGTAAGCTCAAAATATAATCTAGTTGCAGATCTCATTATAGTACAAATACGATAAATTTCAAGTCAATATCTTAAACCATTCTAGAGAAAACCTGCGTACGAAATAAAAGTTGCAGACAAACAGACCGACCGACAATCCAACAGACTGCCAGATGCTCCACGACCTGGATGTAGAAGTAAAAATAAATCTTAAGAGGGAATGCTTTTTTATTAACCTATATAAATGGTCCTACTATTCTGTATTCATTAGAAGAGAAAAATATCTTCCGTCGTGAAACCACAAATAGTAAAAATATTCTGCAGTATCATTTTTTATTTTTATTTAGGAAAGTTTATGGCCTATGGGTCAGCTGTCAATAAAATATATCTGACTATAATAAATAGTTCGCTTGCATCTATTCTTATATTTGTGATATATTGAAATGTTTGTAACCCTTTCCAGGTCACTCAATGACCCTGTTGGGTCTAGGAGACCTTGCACTTGTCTAAGTGAAGAAGACGTATTATATGTCTTATTCTATTTGTGCTGGACGTACCCTTCAAATTCATGCAACAAAGTAAACAAATATATAATAAACATTAAATTTACATTTACATTTTTACGAATGAATATTTAAAATTTTAATAGCAATTCTTAATGACATATAGAATGTCATGCAGAAAGCTAGACCTCATTCAGTAAACACATGTACATTAGGAAGGCATTTATAATGTCCAAATACTGTTTTAAAGAATCTTGTCTTTTTTACGCACAATTAACTCAAAACGTCGCCATTTTACGTTGTAAATAATGAAAACATTTAATATTCGTAAATGTAAGCCGATCCCTCCTAGGCATATAGTTATTAATATTCCTACATTTCTATGTTTCAAAATAACGGTTGAATCAGATTTATTTAGTCTGAATAAAATCTGGAAAGTAAGTTTTAAAGAGGACGCCTTTCCAACGTTTCTCTTTGATCTTTGCATGTTGTAATTTTCATTGTTTAAGAAAGATTTAATAAACGTGTTTTTCAACGTTCTCTGCAACATTTCTTTTGGATCTCCTGTTCCACTCCGTCACCTAATAATGGTGGTGGATGCTTTTAATGGCGAAAGTTTTGAAATATTTACACCGCTATAATAAATAATATGAATAAATATTTTTCAAACCTCCATCATTTCGACTCCATTATCAAAGGGATTGGTAAAACAAAATTTACGTAGTCAGTTGAAACAACACAAGCAAACTAGTAAGACTCCAGGAACTTCATTTTTAAAAGCTTTTATTTAACTTGTTTTGTATGTTATTTATTATGTCTGGGTCAAATCTAGCAATGAAGATGGATCCTGGAGGATAGTGGTTCGAATATGGATTCGGCACCGCCCGGATATTGATTCGGCATCGTCCTAGTATGGATTTGAAAACGAATGAAAATTGCCTCGGATTCGGCAGAGATAGGAAGGAATTCCTTGGGGCTCGGCTAGTATTCAGTAACGCCCTTTTATTAAAATGCTGTGACCAATTATTTCCACATACTAGAGTGTAAATACAGTAAAGATGTTTTCCTTTAAAGAGACTTGAATGAAAAATCTGGATGTGAAAGTAGTGATTCCTGAGACAGCGTTTTTTTTCCTCCTAAAGGCGCGTCTCCATTATGGTCGGCTTTGCCGATCGGCCTTGCCCCACTAATATATTCGGCTTGGATTCTCTTGAAGTTTCCGACCGGCATATGCCGAATTGTACGTACCCCCTTGCCAACAAATGCCGAGCGGCCATGCCGATCGGAAAAGCCGACGATAATGGAGACGCGCCTTAACGTTATAAAGGTTAAGCATTAGGGCGTGTCGAAAACGATTGAAAATTTTTTTTTTTTAAATTTGATTTGGTATAGCAAAAAAAAGTTGTAAAATAACTTTAAAAACGTCCTGTATTTTTATGAAATGTATTAAATGAAATTTGGCCGCGCCCCAATGGCCCTAAAATAAAATTTTTGTAAAATTACTATTCTGGATCTGGTATAGCCGTAAATACTTTTGAAATAATTTTATCTTAATATTTAGCCGCGCCCTAACGTAAAAACATTTTTTATGCTTCATCCACACTTAGCCCGGTCCTGGTAATAACTGCCTATTGCATCGTAGTTACGAGTGTCGACCTGTATGTATGTGGTACAATGCAAGTATAATGTGTTTATTTAGTTTCACGTTAAGTGAGCCTTCTGAAACCTTGGTTGTACTGACAAATTTTATTATGAAAGTCATTATGCCACTATGGAGCGGCAACATTTATGGAAATCGATAAGTCTATCCAGAGAATTTCCAAATGAAATAAAGAAGATTATTGATAGTGTTATTAGCACAAACGCTTATTTTGGACACCCCGAAAACATTTTGCTAACCATGATCACAGATTTTCGGAGTCACGTAAGAGAACTTGGGATTTATCGCATTTTGAGGGCTAGGAATTCGAGAGATTCAAAAAATGTTAGAGTGTTTAAAATATCTGCTTTCAACTAGAATGCTAAGGACTATATCGATTTAATTGACTGGAACAAATGTACCGTAACCGAACCGCCTCTTACAATGACCATTTCTACCGACGATTTAATGATAGCACTTCAGAGCAAATCTGCCATCACTATTAAACAATTTCCATGCCACACTCAGGCTGTCGAGTGATATGTAAAGATCACCACTGAAGCTTCAGGCAAAGTTTGTAGTCGTGACTCAAGAGACGGGTACATTCGCGTAAAATTTGGTGTGAGGAGTGATCTGCCATCATTTGAAACCAAAAATCTCTACTACACTATAGATCTAAAAAAAGCAAAACTGAGTAATAATTAAGTTAGATCTATGATTAGAATAAGTAAGTACAAGTAGTCGAAAAAGGGAGGAAGGGACGGGAGGAACTTGGTAAGCAGCCACCTCCTCGCGGTGAGTTCTGGGTTGAGTAATTGATAAAGTATGTATATTATATTAAATACATATAAAATCAATACAATAATATTAGGCAGCCTATCACTTACTCAAACGAAGAGCTGCTTTTATATATTTTAAGGGCCCTGGGGCGCGGATAAAAATTCTTTTATTTCTTTCATATTTTTTTTGGTTACTGTATACATTGATTCCTAACTTTTTGACGCTATAACGAAAACAATACATGACCTTGAAAATTTGGCCCTTTTAAGGCCCATGGGGCGCGGCCAAGAATTAAGCGAAAATTAAAAGTAAAATTTAGCGAACCTGTCTTTATACCCTTCAACTTTTTATGACTATACCAAATTAATTTTCCGAAAAAAATTTTTTCGGCCCGCCCTATTAAGCATATTTATAGACTGAGCTGGTGACAATATTTTAACGTGATTCGGTACAAGGCTAACGCTAATTAAGGAAAATCACGCTTGACAGAACTCAATTTGGAAGAAAGAGGCGTAGTTGGGCAGCCAAACATGTAAATTTTTAAGGAAAAAATATGATATGGTATTGTGGGTAGGGGCGGGTCGCCTCACCGGACCTACTCTATTCATACAATAAGTTTCATTAGTCTATTTCCCTCCATCCCTTTCGGTTCGGCCTCCACAGGGCCCCCACCGTATCTCGGAAGTAGCGCATCCGATCCGTCCAAACGCAACACGTCCGTATAGAACTCGTGCCCACAAAGTTAACATAGTCCTTCATTTCGCTCTCAGATTATTTTTGAACGTACCAAACGTACCTTCAGCGGTGGCCTTTTTAGTATATTAAAAGAGAACAATAGCTAACTTTTGAAAAAGGTCAAATTCGTTTTCAGTACCCACCAAGATTTGGCCGCTCTCACTAGAAACTTTTCTTTGTATGCTGGTTATATTTGTAAGAGCAGATACCTCGAAAATGGAAAAGTAACCAACAGTAATCCGATTCACTTTGCTAGTAATAGTTTTGCAGGCCAAAAAAATAACCAGAGAAATCCACTTACAAAATAAGTAGTATGTAACTAGTACCCTCTATAAACAACGTTAGCAGCCAACTTTGCATTTTAATGTTTAGAAGTTGCGGAAAGATGAAGTGTATTGAAAACTTTCAAAACAATTATTTCGAGTACGGACAGATTTATCGAAATTAGAAAAGATTCACATTTTATGCAAATAAGGACGCTCCTTGGTATTTTTTATTCATTTTTCTAATAGGCGTGCATTAACAAAAGAAGTAGAAGTTTATACAGGGTGTCCATTAAAGAATGGGCCATAGAGGAACAGTGGATTCTTGACACTAAAATATTACGATTTAACCAAACTTACCGTATTCGGAAAGTTGATATTAACAGATACAGTGTGTTAAAGTCAATATTATATTATAATTTTCCTACATAACTTTTGAAGTTTTTCAAATATTGGTACGAAAATTGATGGATATCGGTTTTTTGATATGAGAAATTCAAATATTCTCATATTTTTGGTGTAAATCCTCCGCCACTTAAGCAATATTTAGGGTGTAAATGTTGTCCTAACTTTTTCACCCGTAATGTTATAGCCTTTTTTATTAAAAAATCCTGAACCTCCATCATTTTGACGGAGAAAAAGTATACTTGAAATTGACCATTTTCGAGGGAATCGCATTTTAACAGTCAGCCGCATAATTCATTATAAGAAATATTATCGTAGTAGGCGTCGATGTCATCAATACTTTTGACAATTAAACACGGTTAAATCTGACAGTTACTGTGTTGTAATTTATCACTAAAAAATTGTATTTTTCGCATAATGACGAGGCATAATTTTTTTTCAAATAGCGAAATGATTGATATGGTGGCTATTTATGCTCAAGAAAGTTATAATGGACGTCCTGAAGCAAATAAATATGCAAATACGTATCCAAATCGAAGGCAAGATTAAGTAGTATTATATCCTATTGAAGACGATCCTGAAATAAGTATTCGCCGAATCTCTGCAAATACTGGACCAACCCGTGGCACAGTATCAAACATTCTACATGAGCAACAATTAGACCCATACCATTTCACGCCAGTACAGAATTTGTTGCCAGATGATTTTCCTTGTCGCATACAATTTTGGGAATTTATGTTAAGAAAGCAAATAATTTTTTAAATAAGATTCTTTTCACGGGTGAGGCAACGTCTACTCGAATGGGAATCTTTAACGTATAAAACAGTCATTTGTGGGCTGAAGAGAATTCAAGGGCCACAAAAGTGAGACATTTTCAATATTAATTTAAAATTAATATTTGGTGTGGATTACACAGCCCCACAAAAAAAAAATGTTCTGACCTAGCAATGAAACGAGTATATCATTATGTACTTTTGATCGCTGATTCCGATTCCGGGGTCAAAAAAAGTCGTACACCCCCAAAAAAAAATTTTGGAGCCAAAAATCACCACCTGAGGGTGAGAACCACCCTCATCTGCCGTCAAACCAATTGATAACGACAATGACTGAAAAACATCTAAAAATGTTTAAGTTTCGTTAGGTTTGCAATAAACTGACGTAGAATTCACGTAATCCCTATAGCGTAGTGAAAAACATCCCTTAACTTTAATTACAGAAAAAAGAAAGGAAAAAACATAAAATTTGATAACGATTTCATTATATGGATGTTCTTATTTGCAGAGATCCTTATGGCTAGGATACTAGCAGTCATTTGTCACCAATCTTAACACCATGTGGGTATAAAACGAATCCCTGAAGGGGGCGAGAAGTACTCTTACGGTAGTAACTTTTAATTCTTCTTTTTTTAATCTTTTTTTTATGGCATGGTTCTTTGCAAACCTAACGAAATTTTTATTACATTTCACGTTTTTCCTTACTATTTTCTGTAATTGAAGTTAAGGGTTGTTTTTCATAACGCTATAGGGGTAGTTATCAAACCAATTAATAACGACAACAACTGAAAAACATCTAAAAATGTTTAAGTTTCGTTAGGTTTGCAATAAACTGACGTAGAATTCACGTAATACCCCAAAACTATCCCTATAGCGTTGTGAAAAACAACCCTTAACTTTAATTACAGAAAAATAAAGGAAAAAACATAAAATTTGATAACGATTTCATTATATGGATGTTCTTATTTGCAGAGATCCTTATGGCTAAGATATTAGCATGTGTCATTTGTCACCAATCTTAACACCATTTGGGTATAAAACGCATCCCTGAAGGGGGTGAGAAGTACTCTTGCGTTAGTAGCTCTTAATTCTTCTTTTTTAATTTTTTTTTTATGCTATGGTTCTTTGCAAACCTAACGAAATTGTTATCAAATTTCATGTTTTTTCTTTCTATTTTCTATAATTGAAGTTAAGGGTTGTTTTTCATAACGCTATAGGGGTAGTTTTGGTGTATTACGTGAATTCTACGTCAGCTTATTGCAAACCTAATGAAAGTTAAACATTTTTAGATGCTTTTCAGTCATTGTCGTTATCAGTTGGTTTGATGGCAGATAAGGGTGGTGCGTTTCATACCGATAGGGTGAACGCTGTAATTTACCTTTATTTTAATTGTAATGCATTCAATTTTTCAAGAAAATATGAAACAAAACGATTGATTAAAATCATTTTCAGAGCGTTAACTCATATATATCCTATTCAGGAGGTGTTTTTTGGCTCTAAAATTTTTTTTTGGGGGTGTACGACTTTTTTTGAACCCGAATTCGGAATCAGCAATAAAAAATCCATAAGGATATACTCGTCTCATTGCTAGGTCAGAACATTTTTTTTTTGTGGAGCTGTGTTATCTGGTGGGTCCTTTTGAACTTCCACAGCTAGTAAATGGAGAAAACTATCTAAACTTCCTTCAAAATGATTTACAAAATATGTTGGATGAAATGCCTTCAGATATCCGAGAAAATATGTGGTTTTTACTCGACGGAGCACCTGTTCAATATCCTCTAATTGTAAGAAATCATTTAGATAATGTGTTTCCTAGGCATTGGATGGACGCGGAAGTGAATATCCATGGCAACCACGGAGTCCAGACCTAACCGCAATGGATTTTTTTTATGAGGTACCATGAAAAGCCTTGTATACTCTCAAACAAGTAACACAAGACAAGAACTGTGGCAGAAAATAGTGGCAGCTGCAAACCATATTCGTGATTTGCTTCCATCCTTTTTTTGTATTAGGCAAATTGTTCTTAAAACTTGCCGAAAGTGTATTGCGTTAAATGCAAGAATATTTGAAAATTAATTGTAGCAATGATTTTAATTAATATTTTGTTGTTTAATTTGACTTTTCAATTGATACCGTTATTGTTTACTTAAGTGCTTCATTTGTAATAATAATAAAACCTCTCTTTCTTTACATAACTGCATTTTAACTATCATTATTAAATATTTAACTGTCAGATTTAACCTTGTGCCTACTAGATTAAAATTAATATTTATTATAATGAATTATGCTGCTGACTGTTACCATGCGATTATCTCGAAAATGGTCCATTTCTCAAGCTAATGACAAGTATACTTTTTCTCTATCAAAATGATATAGGTTCAGGATTTTTTAATAAAAAAGGCTATAACATTACGGGGACAAAGTTAGGAGTACATTTACACCCTAAATATGGCTTGTGTGGTGTCCTCTAAGATTTACACCAAAAGTAGGAGAATATTTGAATTCCTTATATCAAAAAAAAACGTATCCACCAATTTTCGTACCAATATTTGAAAAACTTCAAAATTTCTGTAGGAAAGTTATAATATAATATTGACTTTAACTCTCTGTTAATATCAACTTTTGGACTAAGGTCAGTTTGGCTAAATCGTAATATTTTAATGTCCACTGTTCCTGTATAGCCCATCCTTTAATGGACACCCTGTATATCCCTATACACTCATATAGCACATACCATATTAGCTTCATCAGTTTCCTTAGTAGATTCTACATATTTTCCTAATAGTTAGCGTTACACTAACGATTTCTTAAACATTTACAATGTTAAAATTTAAACTTTGTAAATTGTAACACCTCCTAACTCAACGCCTCTTTGGCTCAATCGTTTGTTTTCTGTTTCTAATATCTCAACCCAATTTTAACGAATCGCCATGTATTTTATTTTGCTACCATGTATCTAAATTTGAAAAACTAGATAATATAAATACAATAAGTTCATTTTACTTTCCCATAGTTGAATTTAAATTTGTCAGTCGTGCAATTGACAAGCAAATATATACCTACGCTTAGTAATTAAATGAGATCCTACAAGCCAATTTCCTTAATGCAGGCCTTATAGAGAATTAGTTCAACAGGACATGTTCCGGCATCATCCTGGACATAATGCGAGTAGGTAAGTTTAATGCAATCAAGCAACAAATGTTTATAAGCATGTCTGGTAGCCAGCCACTATTAATCAGGTCGAATTGAACGCCTGGCCATGGTAATTTAGAAGAGGGTGTAAATTCGAGCAAGCTCTGTGGCTGAGGTGTCCGATCACTGCGGTTCCTGGTTACTGGTTACCGACGCTGTCACCCCGTCGGGTCATGCAGACACCCAAGCCCTGTGGCACTGTGATGGATAGCCACCCTATTTAACCTTGCCAGCGGTTTTAAATTCAAGCAAGTCACGACCCAAAATGGAATTTGTCGCACCTATGAATTCGCTAATTTATATAAATGAATGGGGGTGTTACTTTGTAGGGGACATATTAAACAAACGAGTTTAATTTAGTTTGTACGTATTGTATGCGCGAGTCTTGCTGTATTATAGAAAATTCCAAAAATTATGATAATAGTATTACTTGATAACAATATTAACGATGATGGTAATGAAGATGCCAAAGATGATGGCAATAATGATGTTGACTTGGCAACGGTGTTGATGACGATAAAGATGTTGAAGATGACGTTGACGATGACGAAGATGAAGAAAATAATAATGATAATAATAACTATTGAAAAAAATCGGTAAAGGTATTTACACAGAACTTCCCTCGTTCATGGCAGTCACTCTAAAAAAATAATAATTATGAAATGACATTGAGAATAATAATCGTAATAGAGTTATTGCTATTATCACAAAGAAAACTTGATAATTTTTGGTCAAAAAAATATACAGATTGCTCATCCAACAGCAAAAGTTCAATACTAAATAGCAGGTGCCACATATGGCAGGCTTGCGCAAATACTTTTACAAATGTCCACCATGACTGAATTATTTCTTGGGATGACCACCCTGTACATTTTTCAATAAAAGTATAATAGGTGCATATGCCAGATATTATTGCCATCTGTCACATTTTCAATCCAACATTCACGTAATGGAGTGGAAGTATAGTGATGGTTAAAAAATTTCATTTTTTTAAAAAATTTTCAAAAGATGTTGGTAAAATAATTTTCAAAATTTTTTCTTCTGAAATAGGTTTAAAATGTCAAACGTAGAAATTTTAAATTAGAGCAAAAAGGAAAGTTTCCTTCTATTCTATAGTAGTGCTAAAAAAAGTTTAAAAATTAAAAATTATATATTTTTTAAAATAAGTTTAGATTGCTATGAAACGAGAAAATTTTAAATTTGAGCAAATAAAAAAAATTCGGTCTATTTTAGTGGTAAAAACTTTTTGAAAAATGTTGGTGAAAAAAATTTTCAAATTTTTTTTTCTGAAATACCTAAGTTGACATTCTATGTCATTTAAATTTGAGCATTCTAGTGTTAAATTTTTTTCCAAATTGGTAACAAAATGTTGCAAATTTTTTTTTCCGAAATTGGTTTGGAATATCATGAAACGTGGAAATTTTAAATTTGAGCAAAAAAAAATGTTTTCGTCTGTTCTATAGTAGTGATACATAAATGGATTAAAAACGTTTTCAATTTTTTTTTTAAATTCTTCAAAAACATTTTTAAATTTGTTTGAATAGTTTTAGAATGTAATGGAAACGTGGATAGTTAAAATCTGAACAAAGAAAGAAAAATTCTATCTTAGTGGTAACATTTTTAAAAACTAGTAAGAAAAATTTCTAATTTTTCTTTTAAATAGATTTAGAACGCCATGAAACGTGGAAATTTTAAATTTGAAGAAAGAAAAAAAAATTGTTTCATTTTAGCAGTAAAAATTTTTTCAAAAATATTGGTGAAAAAAATTTTCAATTTTTTTTTTCTTGGAATAGTTTAAGCGTGTCATGAAACGTAGAAATTTTAAATTTGAACAAAAAAAATTTTTTTTTCATCTTCGTAAAAATTTTTTCAAAAATGTGAAAAAAATTTTCAAAATTTTTTTGTTCTGAAATAGGTTTAGCGCGTCATGAAACGTGGAAATTTTAAATTTGAGCAAAAAAAATTTTTTTTCATCTTGGTAAAATTTTGTTCAAAAATATTGGAAGAAAATTTTCAAAAATTTTTTTTTGCTGAAATAGGTTTAGCGCGTCATGAAACGTGGAAATTTTAAATTTGAGGAAAAAAAAATTTTTTTCACTATTTATTCCGTTTAGACGGTCCACCCTGTATATTTTCCAGTGAAATTTCTACCATTTCTTCGATGACAGTAGCGTCAACTACCTACCAAATTTGACTGCTCTCCGTCAAGTAGTTTTTTAGTAAATGCACCAACAGACAGACAGACAGACCGACAGACAGACAGACAGACAGACAGACAGACTGACGGAATTGAAAAACCTATATTTTCGTAATCTACGTGTTCTGAAACGTCAGAATCCGAAAAAATCTCGGAGGGTGATTTTTTCTCGAATACAATACTTCCCTTTGGTATGCGAGGGAAGTAAAAATATATTTATACGTTTTCCCAAAAGGAAAGGGCTAAGCATTTTTCAGCTCTTCGTAAACTACAATCAGTTTAAAGTTAACCAAACATAATAAAATAATTATACATTAAATATTACAACAAAAACAATATAAATACATATTTTTGAACATAACGCTGGTTGATTAAATGGTTAATTTTCTTGAAGATTTCTTAACACATGCGCCTTAATTTTGTTTTTAAAACTCTAAGGTGTTTTACTGCACGTAAATATATTACTAAATTAGAAAAAAAACCGCTGCCTAAGGAACCACTTTCACATCCAGATTTCTCCTCCAAGTCTCTTTAAAGGCAAACTTCTTGACTATGTTTGCACTTTAATATGAGGAAATAATATAATTGGTCATAGAATTTTAATAAATTTGGGGCAGAAGTCATAAAAAAATTTACAGAAGGTGCAATTCAGCAAGCTTCATAAAGACATTGAAAATGAACTTCGCTAACTTTCAAGCCTGCCACGATATTTGCAAAATTTGCACAATATGCAGGGGATAGAAATAAAGAAAAGATTTAGAAATGTTAGAACTTATTAAGCTGCAGATAAAAAATTTAAAAAGTTAGAGTAATTGTAATAGGGTTTACATTAATTTTCCATAAAAAAATTGGGTTTCGTAAAAATTCGAGAACATGAATCTAGATATCAAAATTTATCAAATACACAAGTTTCACAAAAACGATGCTAGGCGTCGGTCGGCGTCGAGACGTAAAAATGCAAGAATATGAATTTAGGTATCAATTACAATATCGACGCGAGGCGTCGGTCGGAGTCGAGACGCAAAAATGCAAGAACATAAATTGAGGTAAGGTAAGGTAGGGCTACGTGCACCCCCAAAATATATTAGTAACGTTTTACAATATCACAACTAGTTTGTTTTTCAGCAAAATTGATCAAATAATTTTTTGCATACTTTTTGGAATATTTCCGTTTTACAATACCAATACCAAACTAGTATTTGCAGATGTAAAATTTTCGTGATTTTTAAAATTTTTATAGTCAACAAAAACGCACTTGCCCCGTCAATTGGGGCAAGTGCGACTTTGGCTATGAGAGAAGTATCTAAGTTGATATTAAGAATTTGTGGGGCAAGATGGTTTAACTATTATACTTTGATTTTTCTTTTTCTGTTTACAGTATTTAATCGTCTCCTCCCATTTAAGCGTTATTAACTTTTTTGTGAAATCAAATGAAAATAGCATAAACTTGAAAATATCTTTATTAGCTTGATGACCTCATGTTACAATAGGAGTGTTGAGGTATTTGAACCATTGCGCGCTGTTGCTAAGAGTTGTGCAAAAGTGATAAATAAGGGAAACTGAGAAAATAACGGTATTTGCAATTTCTGGGGGTCGAGGACGCTCTTGCCCCAAATCCACACTTGCCCCACCTTACCTAATCAAAATTAATCAAATACACTAGTTTTACAAAATCGAGGCGAGTCGTCGGCCGGCGTCCAGACGACAAAATGGAAGAATATGAATTTAGGTATCAAAATTTATCAAATTCGGTAGGCGTAGAGATGTACCAATGTTAAGAACATGAATATAGTTATCCAAATTCATCAAATACACAAGTTTTACAATGACGCCGTTAGGCGTCGATTGGCGCCGAGACGTAAATTCGCAAGAATATGAAAAGGTATCAAAATTTATCAAATATACTAGTTTCACAAAAACGACGCTAGGCGTCGATCGGCGTCAAGACTTAAAAATGCAAGAACATAGGTTTAGATATCAAAATGTATAAAAGACAAAAGTTACATAAAAACGACGCTAGGCGTCGGTCGGCGTCGAGAAATAAAGATACAATAATATGAATCCAGGTATCAAAATGTATCAAATACACAAGATTTACAAAATCGACGCTAGGCGTCGGCCGGCATCGAGACGTAAAAATGCAAGAACATTAATTTAGGCATCATTGGTCAAATACACAAGTTTTACAAAATCGAGGCTAGGCGTCGGTCGGCGTCGAGAGGAGAAACGAAAGAATATGATTCTAGGTATCAAAATTAATCAAATTCGGAAGTTTTACAAAAACGACGCCAGGCGTCAGTCGGCGTCGAGACATAATAATGCAAGAATATGAATCTAGGAATCAAAATTTATCAAATACACGAGTTTTGCAAAAACGACGCTAGGCGTCGGTCAGCGTTGAGACGTAAAAATGTAAGAATATGATTCTAGGTATCAAAATTTATCAAATTCAAAATCAAATTTGGATTTTTCAAAAAGTATGCGATGTAACAGCACCGAACGCTTTCGTGTCCAAAAAAATAGCAGAATTTACAAGCGTTACACAAATCGCTACTGGACCCCCGCATTACCGTTACATCTTCGATTTGTTAAACATTTTCAATGTTAAATATTTACCCCTATTTAACCCCAAACCCTTCAACGGAATAATCTCAAGATATAATTTAATTCCCAATGTCATTATTTATTAATTTATTCTCTTTTATTTAATTGCCTTATTTAATTTAACGTCCTGGCGAAGTTTAGCTAATGCTACTCTACCACTTAAATTTATCCAGGACGGTGAAATAAGACACGGTCACCCATTCAAGTAATGGACTCAACGGACGGGACTTAACTTCGCCAATCGAGATCTCGCTACTGAAACCGGTTCCGTACCACCACCCGTAAAATCACAAACCCTCCAAACATCCATCCACAACCTCACCATGCCCCCTACCCGTCGATAATAAAAATTGACCCTTCCCCCCCTCCAATTTTTCTTAACTTATAAACCATTTTTTTTATACATTGACAAAATTTTAAACAGGTTTTTCTCGCAAGCTTTTCCTGTATATAAATGTATTTTAGTTCCGCCCCTACATGCTCCCGAAGTAATGACCAAATATTAAACTGAAGTATAATTTAAAGATAAGAAATATTAAAGTTTTTACTGAGGTATTTTATCAAAGCTTTTTAATTAAAATAAATCTCAAGGTCACCCGATACAATAGCCACACCAACGGCTCACATCGATTATGTTTTTGTTTCCGATGAATTATAATTGATGTTTTATATATAAATGTCAATTTATATTGTGCTCACTAAAATTAATGAGGTACCTATTTTAGATTTAGTTTAGAATTATAGGATAAATAGGCAATAAAAATATTTAAATGGAAAATGGTACCGTACCGCACCTCATTATAATGTACCTATACGTATACCAAATTTCAAGTGAATATCTCAATTTTATTTTACCAACCCCTTTAATATTGGAGTGGGGTGTGGTGGGGGAATGGAAAATATTATAAAACATTTTGAGGCCTTGGCTTTTAGTACATACACCAAATTTCAAGTTTTTGTACTCTTACCAGCTTGCTTTACTTATTTCCCCAATTTACCCCAATTTACCCCCCAACCTGTCACCGGACATGTTCAAAAAGTAATCCAGTTCCAGATCTCGTTATAATATATACGTGTACAAATTTTCAAGTCAATATCTTAAACGTACGGACAAAAAAGTTACAGATAGACAGACCGACAGACAGAAATTTTCTTTCGCTCAAATTAAATAAAATCTCGACATTTCATGACATTCTAAATCCATTTCAAGAGAAAAAAATCGGTAAAGTTATTTACACTGAACTTCCCTCGTTATTTGTGCATAGCGGTCACTCTAAAAAATTATTAATTACGAAATGATATTAAGAATACAGATCGGAATATAGTTATTGCTATTATTACAAAAAAACCTGATAACTTTTGGTCAAAAAAATATAGAGTGCTCATCCAACAGCAAAAGCTCAATATTAATAACAGGTGTCAAATATGGAAGGCTTGCGAAAATACCTTTACAAATGTCCACCATGACTGAATTATTTCTTGGGATGCCATTATTCAATAAAAGTATATAATAGGTGCATATGCCAAATATTATTGCCATCTGTCACATTTTCAATTCCACATTCACGTAATGGAGTGGAAGTATAGTGGTGGTTAAAAAATATAAAAAATGTTCAAAACTTTTTTTTTAATAGGTTTAGAATGTCACGAAACGCGAAAATTTTAAATTTGAGCAAAACAAATTTTTCGCTCTATTCCAGTGTTAAATTTTTTTCCAAAATGGTGAAAGGATGTGGCAATTTTTTTTTTCCGAAATAGGTTTTAAATGTCATGAAACGCGGAAATTTTAAATTTGAAAAAAAATATTTCGTCTATTCTATAATAGTGATAAATAGATTACCTAAACATGTTTTCAATTTTTTTTTTTTAATTTTTCAAGAACATTTTTAAATTTGTTTGAATTATTTTAGAATGCCATGGAAACGTGGAAATTTTAAATCTGAACAAAGAAAAAAAATTCCATCTATTTTAGTGGTAAAATTTTTTTTGAAATTTTTTTAAAATTTTCAATTTTTTAAAAAAATAGATTTAGAGCGCTATAAAACGTGGAAATTTAAAATTAAAAAAAAAAAATTCCATCTATTTTAGTGGTAAAATTTTTTTCGAAATTTTTTAAAAATTTTCAATTTTTTTTTTAAATAGATTTAGAGCGCTATAAAACGTGGAAATTTAAAATTTTAAGAAAAAACATTTTTTTCAAAAATGTTGGTAAAAATTGTTCAAACATTTTTTTCTTTTAAATAGGTTTAGAATGCCATGAAACGTGGAAATTTTAAATTTGAACAGAGAAACAAATTTTTTTTAGTGGCAAAATTTTTTTCAAAAATTGTGAAAAAAATTTTCAATTTTTTTTTTTTTAGAAATAGGTTTAGCGTGTCATGAAACGTGGAAATTTTAAATTAGAGCAAAAAAATTTTTTTTTCATCTTGGTAAAAATTTTTTCAAAAATGTTGGTAAAATAGATTTAGAGCGCTATAAAACGTGGAAATTTAAAATTTTAAGAAAAAACATTTTTTTCAAAAATGTTGGTAAAAATTTTTCAAACATTTTTTTCTTTTAAATAGGTTTAGAATGCCATGAAACGTGGAAATTTTAAATTTGAACAGAGAAACAAATTTTTTTTAGTGGCAAAATTTTTTTCAAAAATTGTGAAAAAAATTTTCAATTTTTTACTTCCCTCGCATACCGAAGGGAAGTATTGTATTCGAGAAAAAATCACCCTCCGAGATTTTTACGGATTCTGACGTTTCAGATCACGGAGATTACGAAAATATAGGTTTTTCAATTCCGTCAGTCTGTCTGTCTGTCTGTCTGTCGGTCTGTCTGTCTGTCTGTCTGTCTGTCTGTCTGTCTCTCTGTCTGTCTGTTGGTGCATTTACTAAAAAACTACTTGACGGAGAGCAGTCAAATTTGGCAGGTAGTTGACGCTACTGTCAGCGAAGAACTGGTAGAATTTTCACTGAAAAATATACAGGGTGGACCGTCTAAACGGAATAAATAATGAAAAAAATTTTTTTTTGCTCAAATTTAAAATTTCCACGTTTCATGACCCGCTAAACCTATTTCAGGAAAAAAAATTTTTTTGAATTTTTTTTTCAATCATTTTTGAAAAAATTTTTACCACTAAAAAAAAATTTTTTCTTCGTTCAAATTTAAAATGTCCACGTTTCATGGCATTCTAAACCTATTTAATAGAAAAAAAATTTTTGAAAATTTTTTACCATTTTAAAAAAAAATTTTACCACCAAAATAGATGAATTTTTTTTTCTCAAAATTTAAAATTTCCACGTTTCATAGCGTTCTAAATCTATTTAAAGAAAAATAAAAAAAAAATAAAAAATTTTTGAAAAAATTTTACCACAAATAGATGGAATTTTTTTTTCAGATTTAAAATTTCCACGTTTCCATGGCATTCCAAATTTATTAAAACAAATTTAAAAATGTTTTAGAAAAATTTTAAAAAAATGAAAACAAGTTTATCTATTTATCACCATTATAGAATAGACGAAATATTTCTTTTGCTCAAATTTAAAATTTCCACGTTTCATAACATTCTAAACCTATTTCGGAAAAAAAAATTGCAACATATTTTCACCACTTTGGAAAAAAATTTAACACTAGAATAGACAGAAAACATTTTTGAAAATTTGTTCTATATTTTAATCACCACTATACTTCCACTCCATTACGTGAGTGTGGGATTGAGAATGTGAGAGATGGCAATAATATTTGGCACATCCTATTATATACTTTTATTGAATAATGGCATCCCAAGAAATAATTGAGCCATGGTGGACATTTATAAAGGTATTTGCGCAAGCCTTCCATATTGGCTCCTGTTATTTAGTATATTGAACTTTTGCTGTTGGATGAACACTCTGTATATTTTTTTCACCAAAAGTTATCAGGTTTTCTTTGTAATAATACCAATAATTATATTCCGATTATTATTCCCAATGTCATTTCGTAATTAATAATTTTTTGAGTGACTGTCATGCACAAATAATGAGGGAAGTTCTGTGTAAATAACTTTACCGATTTTTTTTTTTTAGAAATAGGTTTAGCGTGTCATAAAACGTGGAAATTTTAAATTTGAGCAAAAAAATTTTTTTTTGATCTTGGTAAAAATTTTTTCAAAAATGTTGGTAAAATAGATTTAGAGCGCTATAAAACGTGGAAATTTAAAATTTTAAGAAAAAAATTTTTTTTCAAAAATGTTGGTACTTAAAAATTTTTCAAACATTTTTTTCTTTTAAATAGGTTTAGAATGCCATGAAACGTGGAAATTTTAAATTTGGGCAAAAAAAATGTTTCCACCATTTATTCTTGGTATAGTACCTAGTAAAAAAAACTTTCAAAAAATGTTTTCTTTTGAAATTCTTTTTCTGAAACGTGGAAGTTTTAAATGTTAGCAAAAAATTTTTTCCATCATATTCTATTAGTAAAAATATATTTTAAAAATTTTTCTTTGACAGAATCTTCTGATTTTTGTTTTTCAAAACTTTTTTTTTAAATAAATTTAGAATGTCATGAAACGTAGATACATTAAATTTGAGCAAAAAAACATTTATATTTCTACTGGCAAAACATTTTCAGTTTTGAAATTTTATTTTCTGAAATAGATTTAGAATGTCATGAAACGTGGAAATTTAAAATTTGAGGAAAAACAAATTTTTGTTTACATTTGTTCCCATTAGACGGTCCACCCTGTATATTTTCCAGTGAAAGTTTAACCATGTCTTCGCTGACAGTAACGTGAGCTACATACCAAATTTGACTATTATCCGTCAAGTAGTTTTTTAGATAATGCACCAACAGACAGATAGACAGACAGGCAGACTGACGGAACTGAAAAACCTATAATTTCGTAATCTACGTGATCTGAAACGTGTAAATCCGAAATAATCTCGGAGGGTGATTTTTTCTCGAATACAATACTTCCCTTCGGTATGCGAAGGAAGTAAAAATTTACATTTTTTTTTTACGATTACTATACTTCCAATCCACTACGCGGATGTGGAAGTAATTTCATTAACTTATCAGTATTAGATGTATATAATATTTAATTGTCGTTTATACAATAATTGTTATTAATTTTAACAACCGATATTCTCCTACACACAAATAAAAGAGGGATGATTGTAGAGAAAACTGATGTTTTGAAAATTACTCATTATCTATTAATATTTCTCTTATTTTAAGATCTTTTACAATAAGAAATCCAATTTTAATAAATTGGCATTTTTTGAATATGTTCACACGGTTGAAACTTTTCTCAGGCAAGTCTGTGAATTATAGCTGATATTTGTTGCATAATTCCAAGATAATGTATTCCAGAAACTATATTAGATTTAAGTTACTATGAAATCTAATCTTTGGACAGGTTCAGTGCAGAATTTTCAAGTAGGCGCAAAACTAATTCAAACTTATTTAATTTTCTCGCGCTAAGCAGGCGATTTGTATGAGAGGAGCGAGAAAAAAGTTGGACTCAAAGAAAGTACATTTCGTGTGGTTTCTTGATCTTGTTATCTTATGAAATTTTCAGGGACTGGATTCGCATTTCTGAAATGTAGGATGGAAGTAGTTTCAGTTTGAGTCATTACGTGCTATTGCGAGAGGAGGATACAGTTCTAAATACTTTAAAACTAATATGGAGTCTTTGTGTATTTAAAAGTTAGTTTCACGCAGGTGCCTCATTTGAATCTACATAGAGTATCAAAGTTAATTTTAAAAATTATTGTAAAATTAATTGAATAGAAATATAATTAATGTCATTTGCTATTTTACTATTAAGAGAATACGTTTATCATTGTAAACAATTAGACAATTGAATTACACAGATAATTAGGACAATTAGTAAAATCAGTGATAACAAATAGTCAAATCCAAATAGTGGAGCAAAACTAAACTAGGGAATTGTCTTTATATACCAATTTCTTTGTTAAAACTTGTTGGAATCAGTTCAAGAAGCATAGGGAAAAGTTTTGGATTAAATCCGTGCGGTGGAAAGCTTTTGTTTAAACAAAAGAATGTTCAAAATCGCGTTGATTGCAGTGTTTCTTGTGTGTGGACCATTAATAATAGGCTATAGTACAAGGGTAGATTTTTTGGGCCAAAATATGGGGATGTAAACAAATACGCTATAGTAAAATATTGCTGTGGAAAAAGATACAGAGTGTCAAGTTTCAAATTATTTTTTTGTTTTTTTGCAATAACTCAACAGCCCCTTAACTGATCTTCGCCATATTTACTAGAGGAACTTTTTACTTCCCTTGCATACCGAAGGGAAATATTGTATTCGAGAAAAAATCACCCTCAGAGATTTTTTCGCATTTTGACGTTTCAGATCACTTAGATTACGAAAATATAGGTTTTTCAATTCCGTCAGCCTGTCTGTCTGTCTGTCTGTCTGTTGGTGCATTAACTAAAAAAACTACTTGACGGAGAGCAGTCAAACTTGGTAGATAGTTGACACTACTGTAAGCGAAGAAATGGTTAAACTTTCACTGGAAAATATACAGGGTGGACCATCTAAAGGGAATATGGAAATATGGAATATGGAATGGAAACAATTTTTTTGCTCAAATTTAAAATTACCACGTTTCATGACACGCTAAACCTATTTCAGAAAAAAAAATAGAACATTTTTTTCATCAACATTATTACTTCCACATCCACGTAGTGGATTGGAAGTTTAGTAATCGCAAAAAAATTTTCAAAAATTTTTATTCGTGAAATAGGTTTAGAATGTCATGAAACGTCGAGATTTTAAATTTGAGCGAAAAAAAAAATTTCTGTCTGTCTGCCTGTCTGTCGGTCTGTCTGTCTGTCTGTCTGTCTGTAACTTTTTTTTTTGTCCGCACGCTTTCTCCGGAACGGTTTAAGATATTGACTTGAAATTTTGTACACGTATATATTATAACGAGATCTGGAACTGGATTGTTTTTTGAGGATATCCGGTGAAGGGTTGGAGGTTAAATAGGGGTAAATAGGGAAAAATAAGTAAAGCAAGCTTGTAAGAGTACAGAAACTTGAATTTCGGTGTATGTACTAGAAGTTAAGGCCTCATATTTTTACATAATATTTTTCAACCCCCCACCACCCCAACCCCATTAATGGGGTTGATAAAATAAAGTTGAGATATTCATTTGAAATTTCGAACACGTATGTATTATAACGACGTCTGGAATTAGATTATATTTTGAGATGATTCCGTTGAAGGGCTGGGGGCTAATTTGGGGTAAATAGGAGAATATAAGTAAAACAAGTTGGTAAGAGTACAGAAACTTGAAATTCGGTATATGTAGTAGAAGCCAAAGCGTCAGATTTTTTTATAATATTTTTCAACCCCCACCACCCCTACTCCAATATGAAAAGGGTTGATAAAATAAAATTGAAATATTCATTTGAAATTTGGTACACGTATGTATTATAACGACATCTGCAACTAGATTATAATTTGAGATAATTCCGTTGAAGGGTTGGGGGTTAACTAGGGGTAAATAGGGGAACATAAGTAAAGCAAGCCGGTAAGACTACAGAAACTTGAAATTCGGTGTATGTATTAGAAGCCAAGGTCTCAGATTATTTATAATATTTTTCAACCCCCCACCACTTCATTATTAAAAGGGTTGATAAAATAAAATTGAGATATTCATTTGAAATTTGGTACACGTATGAATTATAACGACATCTGGAACTAGATTATACTCTGAGATGATTCCGTTGGAGGGTTGGGGGTTATTTAGGGGTAGATAGGGGGAAATAAGTAAAGCAAGTTGGTATGAGTACAGAAACTTGAAATTCGGTGTATGTACTAGAAGCTAAGGCCTCAGATTTTTTTAATAATATATTTCAGCCTCCCACCACCCCTTCTCCTCTATTCAAGGGGTTCATATTATGAAATTGAGATATTCACATGAAATTTAGTACGCATATGTATTATAACGACATCTAGAACTAGATTATATTTTGAGATGATTCCGTTGAAGGGTTGGGGGTTAAATAGGAGTAAATAGGGGAAAATAAGTAAAGCAAGCTGGTAAAAGTACAGAAATTTGGGATTTAGTGTATATACTAGAAGCGAAGGTCTCAGGTTTTTTATTAGTATTTTCCATCTCCCCAACACCCCCACTCCCTTATTAAAAGAGTTGATAAAATTAAATTTAAATTTGCACTTGAAATTTGGTACATTTATGTATTATAACTATATCTGAAACTGGATTATATTTTGACATGATTCCGTTGAAGGCTTGGAGGTTAAATAGGTGTAAATAGGGGAAAATAAGTAAAGCAAGCCGGTAAGACTACAGAAACTTGAAATTCGGTGTATGTCCTAGAAGCTAAGGCCTCAGATTTTTTAATAATACTTTTCAACACTTCCACTACCTTTACTACATTATTAGAGGGGTTGATAAAATAAAATTGAGATATTCACTTGTAATTTGGTAGACGTATGTATTATAACGACATTTGGAACTAGATTATATTTTGGGATGATTCCGTAGAAGGGTTGGAGTTACCAGAACGACTAGGGGAAAATAAGTAATTCGAGCTGGTAAGAGTACAGAAATTTGGGATTCGGTGTATATACTAGAAACCAAGGCCTCAGATTTCTTTCTAATATTTTTCAAACTCCACCACCTCCGCTTCATTATTAATGGGGTTGATAACATCAAATTGAGATATTCACTTGAAAGTTAGTACACGTATGTATTGTAGTGACATCTGATTGAGATGACTGCATTGAAGGGGTGGGAGATGGTAGGTTGTGAATAGTGGAAAATAAGTAGGGTAAACTTGAAACTTCATTTTTAACATACCTATATGATAGAAACCAACTCCTCAAACTTTTCTATGACATCTGCCCCAAATATTAAAATTCTATGACCAATAATTTCCACATACTAGAGTGTAAATATAGTCAAGATGTTTCCTTTAAAGTGACTTGGATGAAGAATCTGGATGTGGAAGTAGTGATTCCTTAGGCAGTGTTTTTTTTTACCACAGATGAACATTTTTTTCTTTGTTCAAATTTAAAATTTCCACGTTTCATGGCATTCTAAACCTATTTCAGAAAAAAAAAAAAGAAATTTGAAATTTTTTTTTACCAACATTTTTGAAAAAATTTTTACCACTAAAATAGACGGTAAAATGTTTTTCTTTGTTCAAATTTAAAACTTCCACGTTTCATTGCATTCTAAACCTATTTAAAAAAAAATTAGAAACATTTTTACCATTTTTGAATAAATTTTACCACTAAAATAGATAGAATTTTTTTTTTCTGTTTAAATTTAAAATTTTCAGGTTTTCATGGCATTCCAAAACTATTCAAACAAATTTAAAATTTTTTTGGAAATATGAAAAAAATTTTTGAAAAATTAAAAAAAAAATTAATTTATTTATCACTACTTACTATAGAATAGACGAAACATTTGTTTTTGCTCAAATTTAAAATTTCCACGTTTCGTGACATTCCAAACCTATTTCGGAAAAAATATTTGAAACATTTTTTTACCATTTTGGAAAATAATTTTACCACTAAAATAGATGCAAAAAAATTTTCTCGCTCAGATTTAAAATTTTCACGATTCATGACATTCTAAACCTGTTTAAAAATGAATTACTATTTGTTTGCTTATAATTGTATTGAAACATATTCTTTATAGGATTTTGCAAACAGCAGAGAAAATAACTGTCTACAACCAAAAGAAAAACGTCGTGTAAAAATGTTAATGAAATCTTTGTATTTTTTCGATAACCTGAATCAGACAAATTCATTTTAGGATTTTAATTTGCTAACATAACCAGAATTCAGGTTATCGAAAGAATGCAAAGATTTCATTAATAATATTTTTACACAAAGTTTTTTTTTTGGTTATAGATACTTATATTCTCTGCTGTTTGCAAAATCCTATAAAGAACATGTTTTAATTCTAAACCTATTTCAGAAAAAAAAAATTGAAAATTTTGTTCACCAACATTTTTGAAAATTTTTTTACTTAAAACCAAAACAAACATAATTTTTTTTCTTTGCTCAAATTTAAAATTTTCACGTTTCATGGCATTCTAAACCTATTTCAAAAAAGAAAAAAAATTTTACCACTACTGTAGAATAGAAGGAAAATCTCCTTTTTGACAAATTTAAAATTTCCACGTTTCATGACATTCTAAACCTATTTGAAATTTTTTTAACATTTTTTTAAAATTTCAAAAAAAAAAAGGAAATTTTTTAACCACCACTATACTTCCACTCCACTACGGGAATGTGGAATTGTAAATGTGACAGATGGCAATAGTATTTGGCATATGCACCTATTATACTTTTATTGAAAAATGTACAGGGTGGTCATCCCAAGAAATAATTTAGTCATGGTGGACATTTGTAAATGTATTTGCGCAAGCCTTCCATATTTGGAACCTGTCATTTAGTATTGAACTTTTGCTGTTGGAGCACCCTGTATATTTTTTTGACCAAAAGTTATCAGGTTTTCTTTGTAATAATGATGATAACTATATTCCGATTATTATTTTGAATGTCATTTCGTAATTATTATTTTTTTACAGTGACCGCCATGCACAAATAAAGAGGGAAGTTCTGTGTAAATACCTTTACCGATTTTTTTATTCTAAGAAACAATAAACTATGTATAACATTACGTTAGATCATAGAGGGCGCCGCAGGACCTGTATGTGACAATGAATGTTTGTCATATTTTTTTTGGACGAAACGTTGTGGTACTTCTTACCAGAAAATCTGAAGAGGACGTCATTTCCACGTATTAAATGTGGCAGGACTTGATAACTCCAGCCATTTTCGAGGAAATTGCCGTTAAACACTTCAATAATTTTTGAAATACAAATTCAAATTTAATGAAACAAAGCGTATTTATTGAAAAGTGTGCTTGGGTTACGTTTTAGTTATGTCATGTACGACATTTAATAATTTTATAAAATTTTTCAATTCCCTACCTCTCGAAATTAAAGAAAAACCTTCCTTATATTCTTTTAAAAAGGAATTGCGAAACTATTTAATAAATGGTCGGCGAATTTTTAAATAGTAATTAGGTACCCATACATTATTAACTACTTAAGAAAAATAACTGTTTTGCGATATATTTGACTATTTATTTATTTCGATGCTATTTATGTATGTTATGTAACGTGCGGAATGCGCAAAAGCATCCTTCGTTACATTTTCTAACATTTAGAAAAATTTTAATAATCAAACATTTTATTCTCCTATGCTCTATAACGAAATTTCCTAGACAGATGAGAAGTTGTCAGTAGCTTATGCTTACGCATCAGTGTGTTGAACGGCGCACGCTCCATAATACTCAAATTAAATTAAATAAATAAATCAAACTAACTGAAAAATGAAGTTGAGTCGAGTATTTATAATAAAGTCGGATAGTCACATGAAACGTAGAACTATCAGTAACAATATAGATCCTTCAGTTATTTTAATATTTCGTTAATACAAGAGAACTACTTTTTGGGCGGAGCCACGTTACTGTCGGTTCGGGACATATCTCACAATACGCCGCGTTAGACTAAATTCGTTCTCTTTCACTCGAGCCGTCCTTTAAGATGGACGTAATTGAAATTTTGTAAGACCCTAAAGGGGATATTGATATGAAGGAACCTTATAGACGTATAAGGTAATAGTTAAATAATTATATATCTATAAATACCATCTAACGTATAAAAATATTGTTTTAGGTTTTTTCTATAGAATTACAAATTTCATTTCAACGTCGAAGTGATCTCAATGTTACACTTTTTAAATTCTACAATACTACGTTTCCCTTTATTACGGAATTTCTCGACATGGCGCATCTTTAAGATTTTACTACTAAGCAAATCATTCCAAGTCAGCAAAATGGAGGTACCAAACATCAGCCTACATAACATTTAAATCCGTATTCATCCCAGAACAGGAGCGCACTTAGGAATTTCTCTTATCAGGACTTTTAAAACAAAAGATAAGTACTTTTGATTATTATCTCATGTAAGAGGGATTATTTTCACTTATAGTAGTTCTTGCTTCATGAAAGCAATGTACCTAGTTTTGGTTATAAAGCCAAGTATCTTAAGTTTAAGTCGTAGAATCAAGCGTCTTTTGCAAGATTTTGTTTTTTCATTCGTTGTAATATATTTTAATTTACAGTTACCTTTTATCTTGATTCGTTGTAGTAAGTATTTCATCGTAGTATTGTATATGCACATTTGTTTGGTTAAATATGGTAATAGTCATGGTGCATTTTGTTGTAACGAGTGTATATAGAGTTGATGTGGTAAAGCCATGGGGCATTTCGTTGTAATATATGTTTTGTGAGTATTGAGATACCGTTACGAGACATTTTTTTTGTAATGTAGTTATTTTGTCTCTCGTAATATTCTCAAGTAGCCCCAGGCCTTATTTTGTAATATATCTTGTGTTGCAGTTTAGTATATCTAGTGCTGTAAATAGTTTGTTTATCGGATCGTTTGCGAGATACCTTTGTAATATATTTCGGTTTAAATCTCGTAAATGTTCATACTTTGTTATAATCTATGATTTTTTAGTATTGAGGTAACGTTGCGAGACGTATCTTTTGTAATATATTTTTTTTGTCTCGTAAACGCCTCAAATTTGTCTTGCTATTGAGCAAATTGTAATATAGTTTATCTTGTATATATTTCGGTTTGATATTTTGCTATACAGTATCGCTGATGCTGTGATAGCTCATTTTTTTTGTAATATGATATTTTGTAATATAGTTCTATTCTACATATGTAATATTTGTCTTTTATTTATCTTTATCTTTAATTTTCCTTGATTACACTAAGTAAAGTATCTTTACTGTGCTAGTCAGGTGAAACCAGTGACGCTAACCACGTCGCTCGAAGGGTGGCCTACATAACTACTTGGGAAAACTAAAACCTTCTTAAAATAGCCACAGTTAATTCAATTATCGTCATGTATTATATTTTATGTATGTTATTATTATTATTGTTTTTTGTGTATGTATTGACATGTCCTATATCATAAATGAAATATTACTATTATTATTATTTTTTTTTTCACTTTGTTCTCAGCTTTGAAACTGGGTAGTATTCGCCTATCCTTTTTATAGTGTCGAAGACAAGGCTATATAGAGCGGCATGGGGAGATAATTCAATCAGTCCCATGCAGCCCAGTTGTTAAGAAATTTTCTAACGATGTGGCAAGTTTGGAGAATGGCAGCCTTTTGTATTTCCATGTACAGAGATCTTCTTAGGCCTATTTTTTCGAGGTTATTCGTAAGATGCTTTGTCATCACTCCAGTGGCGGATATAACGATGGGGACTATTTCGATTTTGTCTAGATTCCAGATGTGTTTCATTTCAATGGCAAGATTTTCGTACTTCGTCATCTTTTCCGTTTCGGTTTTAATTAGATTGTGACTAAGAGGACACCCTATATCTATTATTGTAGCCTTTTTCAACTGCTTCTCAATGATGACTATATCAGGACGGTTATAGTCGATCGTTCGGTCTGTAATTATAGGTGTGTCCCAATACAATACATGGTGTTGATTTTCTAAAACCGCTTCGGGGTTGTATTTGTGATAGGCAGGAGGGTTTTCTTTAAGTTTGTGCTTTCGGGCTAGTTGTGAATGGACAATTTTTGCTACTTGGTTGTGTCTTCCTAAATAGGCCGAATTTGAGAGAGACGGGCAACCT
The DNA here is from genome assembly GCA_963583905.1 of Stenurella melanura. Lineage (NCBI taxonomy): Eukaryota > Metazoa > Arthropoda > Insecta > Coleoptera > Cerambycidae > Stenurella > Stenurella melanura. The sequence continues at coordinate 17,108,355 of OY757317.1, forward strand.
GCTATTATATGCTCTATTGTTTCATTAGGTTTCTGACATTTGCGGCATTGGTCAACGACGTTCTTATTTAATACATGTTTTTCATAATTACGAGTACGCACTACGCAGTCCTGTATTGCCGTCATGAAACCTTCCGTTTCAGGGTATAACTGTCCCTTCATCAGCCAGCTCAGCGAGCCACGTTTGTCAGTGCTTTCCGCGTCCAACACCTTTGGGTATTTGCCATGCAGCACTTTTTCCCTCCAAGTGACGTTCGGTGGTTGCCGCGCTTGGATATTTCTTATATCTTGGTTCAATTTCAGAGCCGTGTAATTTTGATCCACCTGTACGACTTTTCTGTGGAGGCGATTTTGAGAATTTCGGAAATAAGTTCTCATGTTTTCCTCTTGTTTCCTACATAACTCTAAGATGTTTATAAGTCCTCGTCCTCCTTCGTTTCTCTTAAGGTACACTCTTTCCACAGCTGATTGTGGATGGTGGGTTCTGAATTTTTTTAAGAGTCGACGGGTGAGTCTGTCCAGGTCATTGAGATCGGCGTCGGTGTATTTCAGTATTCCGAATGAATAAGTTAGAGTCGAGACAGCCCAGGTATTAATGGCAGTTATTAAATTTTTTGAGTTTAATGAAGTGTTCAGTAATTTTGTTAATCGACTCCTATACTTTTCCTTAAACTGCTTCTTCAATTTAGAGTGATCAACATTACTGTTTTGAGCTATTCCCAAATAACTGTAAATTTCGCCTTCTCCCATGGGTGAAATTTCGCAGATTTTCTCTTGATCATATTGAGCTTTTCCTCGGTTGATGCTTAATACAGAGCACTTATCTAGTCCGAATGACATCCCTATATCTTGGCTAAACATCCTCGTAGTGTTTATTAAGGATTCTAATTGGTCTTTATTTTCTGAGTATAATTTGATGTCATCCATGAACATTAAATGACTCACTCTGATGTTGTCTTTGATGTCTAGACGATAGCCATACGTTGTTTCGTTAAGCAGTTGTGAGAGAGGATTGAGGGCCAGGACGAACCACAGTGGGCTTAAGCTATCACCTTGAAATATTCCTCTCGATATCCTTGTCTGGCCGACGTAGTCGTTGTCTAGGTATATTTCCGTACGCCATTGGGACATGACGTGGTCTAATAGCGCTTCTAGAGTAGGATGTATTTTGTACAGTTTCAATACTCTCTGCAGCCATAGGTGGGGCACTGAATCGAATGCCTTCTGATAATCAATGTAGCACATATGTAGATTTCTCTTCTTCACGCGGGCTTGACTTATTAAAGCTGAATCTATTATTAGTTGTTCTTTGCAACCCAGGGTTTCTCTTTGACATCCCATTTGAGCCTGTGCTATAAGACTATTGTTCTTAAAATGTTGGTAGATTTTCTCACCTAGTGCAGCCGTAAGGAGTTTGTAAACGACTGACAAACATGTAATTGGTCTATAGTTCTTAGGATCTAGTTTTGACCCTTTTTTGAAAATCAGGAAAGTGTTGCCCTCCATTAAGTATGATGGTATAGTATTGGGGCTGTTTAGGATAGTGTTGAAACATCTTGCCAATGCTGGGTGGAGACATGTGAATGCTTTGAGCCAATAATTATGTAGACTGTCTGGTCCTGGTGTTTTCCAATTAGGTAGCTTTCTTATACTTTCCTTTATATCGGCTTCTGTCAGTACTACCTCTGGCATATCCGAAATACGACGATTTGCAATCTCTACATCTTCTACCCATTGAGCATCTCTATTATACGCATTGGGAGCAGACCACATTTGTTTCCAGTAGCTGTGAAATTGTTCCTTGTCGTACTTTTCTTGATTCTCCGGCTGGTAGTTAGCTTCAGGTTTCTCTAAGTTACGATAGAACCGTTTCTGGTTTCTGGAGAAATCCTGGTTCTGCTGTTTGGTTTTGGTTGTCTTGTTGTATCTTTTCAATCTGGCTGCTTTGGCTTTAAATTTCTGTCTAATTTGGTCTTTGTAGACAGTAAGCTTTTCTTGTAAGCCTGGATCGCTTTTCTTCAATTTTGCGCTTCTTAGAATTTCTTCCATCTTTTTCCCGACCTTTCTGCTCTTATTGCCTGTAAGGTGCTCGCCGATAATATTAGCTTTTGTCCTAAGTGCATCTATCTGTTTAGTGAGTCTGAGTTTCCAAAAAGGTTCTGCTTTGGTTTTCTTGACATTATCGTTATTTCGGTAGAAAGGTTTTTGTCCGTTGGTCTCGATGACAGTTACTGCTGCTGAGTATATTGCCAGATGAACAGCATCCAAATCACTTGCATTCTTTACAATTTCGTGAAGGGGAAGATTTACATCCTGTATTATTTTGTTAGTTATGGGTTTTTGAATCAATTTTGGAATTGAAGGTCTATCCCTTGGGTTTGTAGACTCAAAGAGAGTGATGTTTGCTAGCAGTTTTTCTTGCACTAACTTGTAAGATTCTGGTGTGATGGCAGGTGTTTCTAGATTTATTTCCACGTGTTCTTCTACCATCTCTTCGTTCAGTTGCTCGTTGTGGATTGTATTACCTGCTTCCCGTCTGATTTGATCTATATCTGCTTGTGACATCAGCTTCCGCGTATATATAGCTCTTAACCTGTCGCAAATATTCTGTTCAGTTAGATGTAAGTCCGGTAGTAGCTTCGTTATTTCTGCGTGTAGTTTGCTTCTCCATCCTGGAAGCGGTTTATCTTCGCATGCATTTATTTGGAGGAATGTCTTTACTACAAGGGTGTTTAATTCCCTCGTCCATTTTATGCGGCCTGTTGTTTCGGCTCGTCTTCCAGTAGCAACTCTACGGTTTCGGGGACCTGGTTGCAGACTGGGGACGTTGTTAGTATCTCGCGCTTCGTTGTTTCCTTCGGGAATCGTAACCTGTTGAATGGTAGGCGCTCGACTCCTAAGCACTCTACCACCGGTGGTTCGCATGCTGTCATGTCCAGCACCGGCTCCAGACATGCCCTGGCGCTCCCCAGGCAGCGGCTCTTGTGTATTTCTTCTTATATTCTCCATTTCCATGGGTTATGCCAGTTTTTATTCCACGAGGAGTATTTAATTTCCCCCTTACCCTCTTGTTAAAGTAATCTAGCGGTGTGAGCATTCCCTTATTCACAAAGCATTCCCTTATTCACAAAGGGACGCGCCCGGTAGTGGAACTAGCATTATTATTATTATTATTATTATTGAAGAGTATATTTCAAGATACAGATACTTTAATGGAATTGCATTGCCAAGATCCCGTATTCCATATTTTTTGACACACTGTGTGAATGATTATAAATTTACGGTAAAAGACATCTTTCGTCCGTATTTCAAAGCCTATTATGAAATTTCAACTTTTTCTGAAAATTTGGATACATGATCTATGAGCTCTCTAATTTTTCTGAAGATGTAGAGGAATTTCTTAGTAATAGAGAAAATCGTTTATGTACTAAATTACAGTATGATAGCAATAGAAATTGATTCTCCATCTACGCGAATTATACAGTTGTAATACCAGGTTGGCACATCAATTATTATATCTAGAATCGTTATGGAAAATTAGTCTACGCACTTCAAGGAAGAAATTGAGTTTGTTCTTGATTCCCGCTAATTTTACAGCTGAAATTTACAGAGAACTGTAAAAAACACATCGATTGTGGCTAAGAAAATGAGGTTTTGGTTTGCTCAAGTGGTTCTTGTGTGGGCTACCCTACGAGCGACGTAGTTAGCGTCACTGGTTTAGCCTGGCTAGCACAGTAAAGATACGGAGAGCAGAAGGGCATTGAGATCAATGCTTGGGCGCCATGATTACTTAGTATAATCAAGGAAAATTAAAGATAAAGATAAACCAAACAAAAATGTTACATATATACAATAGTACTATATTACAAAAATATTGTATTACAAAAAATGACTCTATCACAGCATCAACGATACTATATAGCAAAATACCAAACAGAAATATGTACAAAAGAAACTATATTACAAGATACACTATATTACAATTTGTTCAACAGCAAAATAAATTTGATGTGTTTACGAGAACCAAAATACCTTACAAAAGATAAGTCTCGAAACTTTTACCTCAATACTAAAATTCCTATATTACAACAAAATTAGATAAACCTGAGATCCTTTATGAGAAACAAAATAACTATATTACAAAAGATAAGTCTCGTAAATTTATCTCAATATTCAAAATCATATATTACAATAAAATTACATAAAATTGAGATTCTCTACAAGAGACAAAATAACTGTATTACAAAAGGCAAGTCTTGTAAATTTATCTCAAAACTCATAAACTTTAGACACTCTCGTTACCATAAAAATGAACCACGACTTACTATATTACCAACAGAAGTGCACTACAATACTACGATAAAATATTTACAGTAAGGAATCACGATAAAATTAACCACGAAATTAATACTACGATGAAATATTTGCGACAACGAATTTAAGATATAAGTAACGATGAATTAATATACGATAAAAGATTAATTATAATAGTGAATTTAAAATATAATCTAACAAAAAAATATAATAGATTTAGCTTGAATCTCATATTTTATATTTAGACACTTAGCTTTTATGTCCTAAAACTACAATCATGTGAAAATAATCCCTTTTACATGTAGCAATCAAGAGTACTTATCTTTTATTTTGTTATCCCGATTAAAGAAATTTCTAAATACAATCCTGTTCTCCGATGATTATGGATTTAAAAGTTATGTTTCACATGTGGCTGCCTTAATCCCATTTTGAGGTTATGAAATCGAAGAAACGTCTTCGTACAAGATTTGTCGCCAAGACAAAATGAAGAAAATCTCTTCGCCCAGAATGTTTTCGTGTATCCCAATTCAAAATGTAGTATAGAAAGGTTGACTTCATATGAATATTGCTTGCTTAGTGGAAAACGTAGTAGATATCGCAAATTGAATGTAGATAATCTCAAATCTTGCTCAAAGCAAATAACGTAACGTTGAAAGACTTCTACGTTAAATGCATTAGACGTGAATAAGTTTGACTATTAAGGAATTAATTCTTAATTTATCAGAAAAATTTATAAAAAAAACTTATAGTTATGAGAAAAACTTATAAGAAAAACCTAAAACAATATTTCAAATGTTAGATGGTATTTACCGGTAAAATAATTAAAACCTTACCTCATGTGATCATCACGAGGTTTTTCAAATTCTAATGTCCCCATTACAGGTCAAACAAAATTATAAATACGTCTAATTAGTTCAATGGTTCAACGAGAAAGAGTTTCACCCGGCGTTATTTAATTGAATCATCACACCTGGTGCGCCATCTAGGATTCGCGAGCGTTAACTGCTGACCGATGACGTATATTCATTATAGTCTAAGGAATAAGTGCACTCTATTAGCACTAGAGTTTGTGGGAATAATATTTCCGATAATTTATAATTTTTTAAATAAATATCAACAGTGTAACGAAGGATGCTCTTGAGCATTCCGCATGTTACACTATCTCTTAATTAGGGAACTTTTTGGTAAAAGAATATTACTTGATAAAGTTCCATTACCTTCTGCAAATAATGAATATTACGCATTTTACTAACAACAGCAGTGATAGAATTCTTAAATAAGTAGTTTTTAGAGTATAAATCGGAAAGAGACGTTAAATGAAAAGGCCTGCAAAATTACCAGATTTAAATCCACCAGATTTATTTCTGTGGAGTAATATCTTTTAATATTATAATTAAGTACCTAATTATGGTGGAAATGATCCAGCGAAAGTAGAACCTTGCACAAATAAAACATACATTTGTTTTATGATTTTCACAAATTTTTTATTTTTTTATTTTATATATTTTTTCAAATATATAAACACATAACAATTGTTTCGCCAGCCCAGTGGCTTCTTCAGATGTGAGTATAAAACTAAATTTACAATGCAAATTAAGGTATATATATATGGGTAATAAAATATAATAGCCTAATTAGGGTGAAACCAGGTATAAAGTATGAATAAGGCAAACTATTTCTGATGAAATATGAACTAATAATAGAGATTTTTTAAAAAAGGGGATTTTTTTTTTTTTTAACTAACTCCAACAATACTAATAAAAGTTGATTGTTAAAAAAGAAAATGATAGAATTTAAAACAAGTTTAGTAACGGTGAATTGTTAGTTTCTAGTTGATCATTTAAAATTATGCCAGAATTTTTTAATTTATTAATTTCTAATGATTCTAATAATGTTAACTTTATTCCCTTCTTCTCTAAATGTAAAATTTCAAATTTTTCGTTAATTTTATGTTTTTCATCAAGAAGATGATTAGCATAAGTTGAATCTGTTTTTCTATTTTTAAAACTCTGTTGGTGTTCCTTAATTCTTTTTTCAAATCTTTCAATCAAATTTTTCAATGAACTTTTATTAGTATTGTTGGAGTTAGTTAAAAAAAAAAATCCCCTTTTTTAAAAAATCTCTATTATTAGTTCATATTTCATCAGAAATAGTTTGCCTTATTCATACTTTATACCTGGTTTCACCCTAATTAGGCTATTATATTTTATTACCCATATATATATACCTTAATTTGCATTGTAAATTTAGTTTTATACTCACATCTGAAGAAGCCACTGTGCTGGCGAAACAATTGTTATGTGTTTATATATTTGAAAAAATATATAAAATAAAAAAAAATAAAAAAATTTTGTGAAAATCATAAAACAAATGTATGTTTTATTTGTGCAACGTTAACATGGATTTTCATCAAGTAAAGGTCGAATCAATCAATTATTTGAAAGTAGAACCATTAATTAAAATGTATTAATATTAATAAGCAATTCAATTGTTGCTCATGATTTATTCAACTGTATTACCGTAAATCATATCGACTTTGTAAGTAGTTAGATTATTATATATCCTTCTATTCCCGTGATATTTTTATTATGTACGGGACAAAAATGTTAAAAGCATTAAAAGATAAGCATTTATGGGTTACAAAGTTTTATAGCTATTGGCAGACTTCTTTACGAGCACATATTGGAAAGAATATGGTCCACAAACGAGAATAAGGAAATGCTTTTGATTTAATCTATTTAGAGAACGTGGCGGAAATTGTTATTTGGAGTAATGCTAATAGTGGTGCTGAATACAAAATTGTGCATATTTACATACTAAACTAAACATAACAGATGGGTATAAAAGTATATTTTATTATTTTATTTTTACATACGCTGTCCAACACGTCGAGAGATCCAATTACTGGATAGGACAAAAAAAAGTTTACAATAAAAGGAAAAGAGTAATACAAAGATGTGCATTCACGCACAAGCAAATCGATTAAGGATTTTTCAATGTCCAGTTAAAAGTGCCAGATAGGTAGCTGATAGTTGCGCTTAGCTGGCAGTTATATCTATGGTAGTGTTTATCAACAGTAATTTAACTGCCAGCCACGTATTCATGAGTTGAATTATTTCTTAGCTATGTTGGGACTACTGATTCTACTTGAAGGTTCTTTCAATTGGTGTTTTATTGACAGTGTATCTAATTTAACCTCAAAATTCATTGCGTTGTCTAGCGTGTTGATTGATGTTCTGTTCTTAATTTTGGGCATTTGTGTATCAGAAAAAAATGCAAGAGAGAACGTAAAAATGAAAGAAAGTGCAAACTACACTTTAAGTGATTGGAGAAACAGAATTATTCCTGCAACTTCCTCTATCATCTGAAGGATATGTAAAACAGTTTCTTTACGCAGTCGAAATCTTATTAAAAAATCTTTATCATCATTATTCTCAAAATTATTTTCTCGTTCCCTTATGGTATATGGTCTCCTTTCATACTTTATAAATTGTATAATATCATCGTCATAATCACTCATATCCAGAATATTATTATTATTCATTATTGGCAATAATATATTTAATATAAATCACAAATTAAAAACGAACATATCAATCAATCACATTGGTTTTTCGGTTAGATTGTTTCAGAATTGTCAGAAATTGAACCAAATGCGCATGTACAAATCCACTAACAGTTAAATAAATCCTTAACTGGCACTTTCAACACTCTGCTAAATTTACTTTCAGATAGTGAGTTTAACCCTCCGGTAAATTTTACCTGCACATTGAAAAACAGTTTATCTGCCAGATAAATTTTATCTGCCAGTTAAGCTATTTAACTGGACTTTGAATAACCGGCCCTAAGTAAAATATAATAATTATAAGAACAATTTTTAAAATAATGAACAATACTGAGTTAATTATTATTAAAGATACATATTATTAGAGAGGCAACGTTGCAGCTGAAAATATCAAAAGAAAACCGCTGCCTAAGGAATCACTACTTCCACATCCAGATTATTCATCCAAGTCACTTTAAAGGACACATCTTGACTGTATTTGCACTCTAGTATGTGGAAATTATTGGTCATACAATTTTAATATTTGGGGCAGATGTCATAGAAAAGTTTGAGGAGTTGGTTTCTATCATATACGTTAAAAATGAAGTTTCTAGTTTACCCTACTTATTTTCCACTATTCACAACCTACCACCTCCCACCCCTTCAATGCAGTCATCTCAATCAGATGTCACTACAATACATACATGTACTAACTTTCAAGTGAATATCTCAATTTGATGTTATCAATCCCATTAATAATGAAACGGAGGTGGAGGAGTTTGAGAAATATTAGAAAGAAATCTGAGGCCCTGGTTTCTAGTATATACACCGAATCCCAAATTTCTGTACTCTTACCAGCTTGATTTATTGTCCCCTAGTCCTCCTGTTAACCCCAACCCTTCTACGGAATCATCCCAAAATATAATCTAGTTCCAGATGTCGTTATAATACATACGTCTACCAAATTACAAGTGAATATCTCATTTTTATTTTATCAACCCCTCTAATAATGTAGTAAGGGTAGTGGAAGGGCTGAAAAGTATTATTAAAAAATCTGAGGCCTTAGCTTCTAGGACATACACCGAATTTCAAGTTGCAGTACTCTTACCAGCTTGCTTTACTTATTTTTCCCTATTTACCTCTACTTACCCCCACTCCTTCAACGCAATCATGTCAAAATATAATCTAGTTTTAGATATAGTTATAATACATAAATGTACCAAATTTCAAGTGAAAATTTAAATTTAATTTTATCAACTATTTTAATAAGGGAGTGGGGGTGGTGGAGAGATGGAAAATACTAACGAATAAACCTGAGACCTTCGCTTCTAGTATATACATTAAATCCCAAATTTCTGTACTTTTACCAGCTTGCTTTACTTATTTTCCCCTATTTAATCCTATTTAACCCCCAACCCTTCAACGGAATCATCTCAAAATATAATCTAGTTTCAGATGTCGTTATAATACATATGCGTACTAAATTTCATGTGAATATCTCAATTTCATTTTATCAACCCCTTGAATAATGGAGTAGGGGTGGTGGGGGGCTGAAATATATTATTAAAAAATCTGAGGCCTTGGCTTCTAGTACATACACCGAATTTCAAGTTTCTGTACTCATACCAGCTTGCTTTACTTATTTCCCCCTATCTACCCCTAAATAACCCCCAACCTTTCAACGGAATCATCTCAAAGTATAATCTAGTTCCAGATGTCGTTATAATTCACACGTGTGCCAAATTTCAAATGAATATCTCAATTTTATTTTATCAACCCTTTTTATAATGAAGCAGGGGGTGATGGAGGTTGAAAAATATTGTAAATAATCTGAGACCTTGGCTTCTAGTACATACACCGAATTTCAAGTTTCTGTAGTCTTACCAGCTTGCTTTACTGTATTTTCCCCTATTTAACCCCCAACCCTTCAACGGAATCATCTCAAAATATAATTTAGTTCCATATGTCCTTATAATACACACGTGTACCAAATTTCAAATGAATATCTCAATTTTATTGTATCAACCCTTTTCATATTGGAGTAGGGGTGGTGGGGGTTGAAAAATATTCTAAAAAAATCTGACGCTTTGGCTTCTAGGACATACACCGAATTTCAAGTTTCTGTAGTCTTACTAGCTTGCTTTACTGTATTTTACCCTATTTACCCCTATTTAACCCCCAACCCTTCAACGGAATCATCTCAAAATATAATCTAGTTCCAGATGTCGATATAATACATACCTGTATCAAATTTCAAATGAATATCTCAATTTTATTTTATCAACCCTTTCATATTGGAGTAGGGGTGGTGGGCGTTGAAAAATATTATAAAAAAAATCCGACGCTTTGGCTTCTAGTACATACACTGAATTTCAAGTTTCTGTACTCTTACCAACTTGTTTTACTTATATTCCCCTATTTACCCCAAATTAACCCCCAACCCTTCAACGGAATCATCTCAAAATATAATCTAATTCCAGACGTCGTTATAATACATACGTGTACGAAATTTCAAATGAATATCTCAACTTTATTTTATCAACCCCATTAATGGGGTAGGGGTGGTGGTGGGTTGAAAAATATTATAAAAAAATATGAGGCCTTAACTTCTAGTACATACACCGAATTTCAAGTTTCTGTGCTCTTACAAGCTTGCTTTACTTATTTTTCCCTATTTACCCCTATTTAACCCCCAACCTTTCACCGGATATCCTCAAAAATCAATCCAGTTCCAGATCTCATTATAATATATACGTGTACAAAATTTCAAGTCAATATCTTAAACCGTTCTGTAGAAATCGTGCGGACAAAAAAAAAAGTTACAGACAGACAGACAGACCGACCGACCGACCGACCGACAGACAGACAGACAGAATTTTTTTTTTTCGCTCAAATTTAAAATCTCGCCGTTTCATGACATTCTAAACCTATTTCACGAATAAAAATTTTTGAAATTTTTTTTGCGATTACTATACTTCCAATCCACTACGTGGATGTGGAAGTAATATGAAAGCGGCTGTGTATATCATTGTACACAGTACACATACCTTGAAGTGTGAAAAATTTCTTATATTTGTCCTGGGCGTGGTTAGTTTAAATAAATCTGTTTGACGTGAAGCAATTCTGTGAGCATGAAAAAGAAGCTAATAAAGTATATAAGTGCTGTCGGTGATATTGTGTATCAAACTGTAAATAAAAGTTAGATAAGAGACTTTACGGCGATCTTCTAACGATATTAATGAGAACCTCGATAAGTCTGGGTAGTACCAATAGCCGGGTGTGTTCCATCATCTTTAAATGTGGAATACTTCGAAAAGCTACGTCGAATATAAGTTATCTATATGTGTCTGATAATATGGCGACCAAATGATTGACGCATATTCCAAATTAGATCCCACAATAGAAAATTACATCATGAGACCGGAGGCGTTATTGAAGTTCCTAATAAGAAATCCAAGATAGGATTTATCGACATGATTAATATGAAAGGTAAATGACAGCTTTTCATCAAACACTACATCTAAATCAGTGAATGTCTCAGGTCTAGAGAGTACGTTATTTTCAAGCGCATAATCATATTTCATGATATTCTGCTTAGTTGTTACTGATAAAACATTACATTTCCACGAGTTGAGGAATAATTTGTTTCTCATACACCACTTATTAATTTTGTCTACATTGTGTTGCAAAATCGAACAGTCGTCGATGCTCGAAATTCTACAGAATAATTTCAAATCATCAGCACATAGAAGACAGTTCAGGGCGATATCAGTGATAATGTCGTTAATAAATATAATGAACAAAAGTGGACCTAGATTAGATCCCTGTTGGGCGCCTGAGATCGGTAAAACTTCGACAGATCTATGGCCACAGAATAAGACAAATTGGATTTTATTGCTTAGGTAAGATGAAAAATATCCGAAAACGTGTAATTTTTGCAAATGAATACTATGGTTTAGTCTGTCAAAAGCCTTAGAAAAATCTGTTAGACTATGTCAACTTGACTACCATCATCAATTGCATCAGATAAATACGTAGGTAGTTAAACAAAATAAGTTGGTAACTGTAGATCGGTCTTTAAAGAAGCCGTGTTGGAATTCAGATATTTGATGTTTAACATGGCAAAATATATGTTCATACATTGTAATTTAGTTTTACTTCCACATCCACGTAGTGGACTGGAAGTATAGTAATCGTAAAAGAAAATTCTTTTTTTTTATTGAAATAGGTTTAGAATGTCATGAAACGTCGAGATCCTAAATTTGGGCGAAATCAAATTTTCTGTCGGTCTGTCTGTCTGTAACTTTCTTTGTCCACACGCTTTCTCCGGAACGGTTTAAGATATTGAGTTTTGTATACGTATACATTATAATGAAATTTGAAACTGCATTGTTTTTTGAAGACATCCGGTGAAGGGTTGAGCGGTATATAGGGGTAAATATGGGAAAATATGTAAAGCAAGCTGGTAAGAGTTCAGAAACTTGAAATTTGATGTACGTACTACAAGCCAAGGTCTCAGATTTTTTCATATTTTTCAACCCCCCACCACCCCTAGTCCATTATTTAAGGGGTTGATAAAATAAAATTGAAATATTCATTTGAAATTCGGTACACGTATGTATTATAACGGCATTTGGAACTGGATTATATATTGAGATGATTCCTTTAAAGGGAGGGGGTTATTTAGGGGTAATTAGGAGAAAATAAGTAAAGCAAGCTGGTAAGAGTACAGAAACTTGAAATTCAGTGTATATACTAGAAGCCAAGGTCTCAGATTATTTACAATATTTTTCAAACCCCGCCACCCCTACTTCCTTATTGAAGGGGTTGATAAAATAAAATTGAAATATTCACTTGATATTTGGTACACGTATGAAATATAACGACATCTGGAACTAGACTATATTTTGAGAAGCTTCCGTTGATGATTGGGGGTTAAGTAGAGTTAAATAAGGTGTGACGAAGTAAATTTTTGCAGGCAAAAATGCAATTTAATTCAATCATAGACTTCGCCACTTTTCCCATCTAACGGCCGAAAAATTATAAATTGTTCTGTTCATTTTTATTTAGCCCGCGACATGTAGTTTTCTGCAGAAAAATAATATAAGGTTCGATGAGAAGCTTTCTAAAATAAAATTTTAATTGATTCCGATAAATTATTCCGGATGGCGTTGGCCACAGTGAAATTATTCCCCACTTGGTATTCAACACCAAGTTGGAGGGGATTTTTACTTTTTGGGGGAACCAGCTAGGCAAAGAGACACCGAAACGAAGAGTTCACTTCGGAGAGCCTAGAAGATTGACACGTGGGGATCTAATACCGTACCGACCGTCCACATGGAGATCATCACGGGTGTAATTCGATAGTCTCTGCCATCGCCGTAAAATATAGCAGCAATGTAAGTTTAAAAACATTTCTTAGTATTTTTGTAAATTTAAAAATTAAATTTCATTTTAACAGTTAAATGAATTAACACGTGGGGGTTCTAAAAATTCCGTACCGACCGTCGGCCTGGAGAACACCCCGTGCGAGTTTACTTAACTGTGTCCCGTATACCGGCAGTGTAAATTAACAATTTATTTTTATTTGATACACTCCATAAATAATATTTTCATGACAATCTCTGTTAAATATTCATTGACCGATTTGTCTACATTAGAGAAGTGTACGTTAAAAAATATTTGATCCGAGATAAGCCGCTGTTTCTTGCTAGTCGTTTTTATTCTCCGTTACCAGATAAGAAATAATTCATTGAAATGCGTGATTATCAATAAAACTTCAAAACGATTTCAAATTTGATGTATCAGAATATAATTATATTTTTCCGAAATACGTAAATCATAGACGTAACATAATTACTCTGTGTTGATGTTTGTTCAATTAGGGGCCCTGTCAGATTTTCAAAATTTAATCCAGATAACTATGTTCCAAATAATTTCCAAGGGATAATGGACATAGACGATATTTTGAGAGAATTATTATTTTGTCTCAGACTGTGGAGTCAAAATAATATCCGCCAAGTTGGTTGGAATGACAGAAACCCGCTGTCCGTAAATTTCTGTTTTAATTATACCGAATTTTGCCGTGTAAAACCGTTCCAATTCCTATTATTTTAACAACAGTTGTTTTATAATTTATTGGGTTAAAATAATATCCGACATTTTGTCGGAGTGGTAGAAATTCGTTTTCCGGCTATTTTATTTTTTTTTAAAACTGTTTCATAGATTAACGAATTAAGATAAAATCCGTTAGTTTTAAATGGTTTTCAGTAAGTTGTTATAGTCCGAGAGATCAGAGAAAAATCTGGAAAATATTATGAATAAATAAATTATATTTATATTTTGATACATAAACCTTTTCACTGTAATCTGACAAGAAACACGCGGTAAATTTTATTTCCGAACCGAATGCAATTGGTGGTTTGAGGCGCTTGGCGAATCTCTCTGTGCCGAACCAACACCGTCGAGATTAATTCTGTCTGTCTGTCCAGGCAGAATGATCTCTACTGAGAGAGCTGATACCGAATCCGATTACCATTTTATTCGGTATCAGTTTTCCACAATTTTATCAAGTTCTTTACACCACATGCTGCCAATTCATATCTGACATGTATACATATATGATAAATTCTGTCCGAGAATAATTGTTTGCTTTTACTGCTAATTTAATTGCTTTCCTCTTTGCTGCTAATTTGTTTTATCTTATCATCCACTACTTGCTTGCTTGCTGTTATAACCGACTGTACCGCTTATTACCGCTTTACCGCTGGGCCGCCAAGCCTACTATCGCTTTGCACACTACTTGCTTGGCTCTGTTAATATCCGAATTAATAAGAAAATATTATAATCAGTAGTTTAATATCTTCGCACCGCCTGGTTCCTTGTTTTCGTAGTTTCACTTGTAAATAAACCGAAATGATATATCTTAAGTTTTACTTGTAAATTTTCATAATATGACACATCTTAAGTTTTGATATTATTTATCTGAACTCTATAAGAGTATTTTGGTACCTGACCGTTTTATTTATTTTAATAATTAGTTTGTTGTTGAATACTTAATATATTTTAATAAATGTTGTTATTTTCCAAAATGTGCGTTTTACTGTTGTGTGTGAATGAAAATCTAATCTGCCGTCCAGACCCCTGGACATACCGTGTCTCCACTGTAGTTATTCCAGCCCTACTGCAACAGGCTGCGTTGGGACGCTAAGTGGGACCTTTGCCCCACGTAAAAATTGCAAAGGTGGCGCTCGAGATAACCGAAATGCAGCTCAGCGCCAAAGTGACGCTTCCGCTTGTCTATGTACTAGGCATCCGGGAGAAAGCACGTCACAAGGGGAAAATAAGTAAAGCAAGCTGGTATGAGTATAGAAACATGAAAGTCGGTGCATGTACTAGAAGCCAAGGTATCAGATTTTCTTACAATATTTTTCTCCCACCCCCCCCCACCACCTTTATTATTAAAGTGGTTGATAAAATAAAATTGAAATATTCACTTGAAATTTGGTACACGCATGTATTATACCGACATCTGGAACTAGATTATATTTTGAGATGATTCCGTTGAAGGGTTGGGGGTTAAATAGTGGTAGATAGCTGAAAATAAGTAAAGCAAGCTGGTAAGAGTATATAAATTTTGGATTTGGTGTATATACTAGAAGCGATGGTCTCAGGTTTTATATAATATTTTCCATCCCCCCACCAGCCCCACTCCCTTATTAAAAGAGTTGATAAAATTAAATTTATATTTTCACTTGAAGTTTGTTACACGTATAACGATATCTTAATCTAGATTGTATTTTGGCATGATTGCGTTAAAGTTGGGGGTAATTGGTGGTAAATAGGGAAGAATAAGTAAAGCATGCTGGTAAGAGTACATTAACTTGAAATTCGGTGTATGTCCTAGAAGCCAAGGCCTCAGATTTTTTAGTAATAATTTTCAACTCCCCACCACCCTTAATCCATTATTAAAGGGGTTGATAAAATTAAATTGAGATATTCACTTGAGATTTGGGACACGAATGTATTATAACGACATCTGGAAGTAGGTTATATTTTTAGATGATTTCGTTGACGAGTTGAGGGTTAAGTAGTAGTAAATAGGAGAAAATTAATAAATCAAGCTGGTAAGAGTACAGAAATGTGGGATTTAGTGTATATACTAGAAACCAAGGCCTCACATTTCTTTATAATATTTTTCAAACACCAACATCTCCTCTCCATTATTAAAGGGCTTGATAACATAAAACTGAGATATTTAGTTGAAAGTTAGTACACGAATGTATTGTAACGACATCTGAAGAGATTGAAGCGGGGACGTGGTGGACGGCGGTAGGTTGTGAATAGGGAAAAATAAGTAGGGTAAACTAAAAACTTCAGTCCTAACGTATAAGGTAGGAACCAACGCCTCAAACTTTTCTATGACATCTGCTCCAAATGTTGTTAAAATTCTATGACCAATAATTTCCACATACTAGAGTGCAAATCTAGTCAGGACGTTTCCCTTAAAGTGACTTGAAGGAAAAATATAGATGTGGAAGTAGTGATTCCTTAGGCAGCGGTTTTAAATAAACGTATCTAATTATATTTATCTATACACATTTTAATTGAGTTTCGATCTATTTGGGTAGTTGTATTCTAAACAAATAAAACATATTTTGACACTGGTTCTCATCATATTACATCATTTACCTTAGCTGGAATATTTTTAATTATTAGCATTTTAGAAGTAGATTAACACATTCAAAATATTCCATGTCTATTTCAAATAATTTAAAGACATATTGACCAATCGATAAGCGTTCGTGCATCAATTGAAAATGATTGTTTTAAACTCTTGTAGATACTATCTTAATGATAAGAAGTTCGCAGTCACCAACAGATACAGAAAAACGCACTCGAGCGAATAAACACAAGTATTTGCTAGTTTTATCTGTGATTAGTGGTGCAGAAAGCCAGCAAGTCGATTTATCGAAAAGCTAACACGATGCCCGATGCGATGT
Source organism: Stenurella melanura (assembly GCA_963583905.1). Classification (NCBI taxonomy): domain Eukaryota; kingdom Metazoa; phylum Arthropoda; class Insecta; order Coleoptera; family Cerambycidae; genus Stenurella; species Stenurella melanura. The sequence continues at coordinate 17,125,214 of OY757317.1, forward strand.
TCGATAAATCTTTTGTCGCCTTCGATAAATAGTTCCCTCGATACTAAATAGACCTTTTATAAGTAATGCAATTTAAGTTTCTATATAAAAACTGGTAAAATATTTTTTTTCTTACTATCATAATTTATGCCGTATTGTACGCGTTCTGTGATAAAGATCGCCAAGAATGAAGCCTGTAGAACTTGGTAAGCTGAGATGCAATCTTAAATTAAATTGACTTGAAATAGGATTTTTTTGGCTCATTATGAGGCTTAGACAAGTCTACTTCACGTTTAGAAGGAGCGAATTTAATCAAAATGTTAAAAACGTTGACAGTTAAATAACTGGAAATTATTTACTTAAATTTACTGACATCACTTTCGTTACATTTTCATAAATGTCTCGTCAAAATAAGGAGTTAGGCATTTTTATTTTAATAACCACACGTTGCTTTCTTCAATGGGATAGGGAGTGAGTTAAGTGTCGTCGTGAATAGACGTGTTTTTAAGATACTCTCTAAAGTGCGGTAGAAACCCAGTTAAACTCAAAAAATTTCAGCCACCGATAGATTAAGAAATTCTGCGTGAAATATGGAATTAATAATCACAAGATTTTCTAATAATATTAAATCAACTAAAGCAAACAAGCTCAAGTGAAGTGCAGTGTCCCTACGTACACCCTAGACGACCAAACAAGATACTTTTTAAGTGGGTCATGGACAATGAATAATAGCATAGTCAGTGTCAAAATAAAGCACATATGTTTACAAAGCAATATAGCTGTGTTGTGACCTAATACAGTGTTGCCAATGCGAGCGAAAACGCTCCCATTGTGAGCATTTCATTTATAGGCGGAGCGAAATTTATTTGGGGAGCAATTTGGAGCATTTCATGCTTAAAGTAAGTAGCGACAATCTTTAATAGGTTTATAAATAATGTTTGGCAACAAGATATTTAATTTGAGGAATATTATAATATTAAATTTAAAGGAGTACCCCCTCCCGCTCTTCAAAATTTCGGCCGAGAAAAATATTCAGTACTGAGGAAAATCCCCCCCCCCGCTCTTTGATATTTTGAAAGAATGTGGGAGCGAAACGGAACATTTTGAATTAGAGTACGGAGTAACTTAAAACATTTGGATTGGCAACATTGGACCTAAAGTAATTGTATACAGTGGAAGGTTTTTAAATGGACAATATCAACTCAACCTAAGAAATGAAAGGTAAGGAAATAAAAGCAATCACAAGACGCTGCAGAATTATTTTATTTTATCTGATTTAATTGATATTATTCTATTCTATCTTTCTATCTGATCTTTACCATCTTAATTTTTATCAGCTCGATTTATTGATTCAAACCATAATATTTTATTACTAATTTAGAAGGGGGAAATTGAAACCAATGGTTTCAAAGAAGCGACATGCGTGGTGAGCAAACAATCCCGTCGGGCCTCGTTTCTCATGACGCGCAAGAAAAACATTGTCATCAACCATACGTTGCTTTCTTCGATGTGAGTTCAAATATGATCCTTAAACCTGTATCTTACATAAACATTAGCATTATTCTCTTCAATAATAATAAAAATATTTTATTGATGTTGTAATGAAAAAGTATTTACACGAGATAGAACCACAATATCACACATAGTATAAAGATACAACTATAAAACATAAGTATAAAAAGTGGACATATGACATAACACTCTTATATTCTTGGAAGTTAAGTTGTCATATTTGGCTCATTGAAAAGCAAGACCTGTAATAAGTTCGAAAAAAACAATTTGTTGTTTTCTCTAGTTCTATTAATTTTCCCCCCATGTAGCTCACAGTTCCTGGTAAACAAGTGTATAACATTTTCTCGATTTGTAAGGAATGTTACAAAGAGCATGAACTAGAGAACATTTTAAAAGCCTTTGGGTATCTTGATCGCTTTTGTTTTTACTTCCACCTCCACGTAGTGGGTTGGAAGTATAGTAATCGTAAAAAATTATTTCCAATTTTTTTGAAACGTCGACATTTTAAATTTGAGCGAAAAACATTTCTGTCTGTCTTCGGTCTGTCTGTCTGTCGGTCGGTCTGTCTGTCGGCCTGTCTGTAAATTTTTTTTGTCCGCACGTTTTCTCCGGAACGGCTTAAGAAATTTTGTACACGTATATATTATAACGCGATCTGGAACTGAATTGTTTTTTGAAGATTTCCGGTGAAGGGTTGGGAGCAAATAGGGGTAAATACGGGGAAATATGTAAAGCAATCTGGTAAGAGTACAGAAACTTGAAATTTGATATATGTACTACAAGCCAAGGCCTCAAAATTCTTCTATAATATTTTTCATTCCTTCACCCCCTCCCCCCTTTAAATTATTAGAGGGGTTGACAAAATGAAACTGAGATATTCGCTTGAAATTTGGTATCCGTATATATTATAACGACATCAGGAACTATATTATATTTTGGGAATATTCTGGAGAAGGGAAGGAAAATTTGATACACGTATGTATTATAACGACATCTGGAACTAGATTATATTTTGATATGATTCCGTTGAAGGTTTGAGGGTTAAATAGGGGTGAACAAAGCAAAATAAATAAAACACGATGGTAATAGTACAGAAACTTGGGATTTGATGTATATACTAGAAGCCAAGGTCTCCGATTTTTTTATAATATTTTCAATTTCTCCCACCACAGACCTCCACTCCATTATTAAAAAGTTGATAAAATTAAATTGACATTTTCACTTAAAATTTGGTACATGTTCGTGTTATTACGACATCCATCATTAGCTTATATTATGAGATAATTGCGTTGAAGGGTTTGGGGTTAAATAGGGGTAAATAGGGGGAAATAAGTAAAGTAACCTGCTAAGAGTACAGAAACTTGGAATTTGGTGTATATACCAGAAGTCAAGGCCTATAATTTTTGTATAATATTTTTCAACTCTCCCACGACTCCCACTCTATTACTAAAGGGGTTGATGAAATAAAATTGAAATATTCACTTGAAATTTGGTACACGTATATTTTATAATGACACCTGGAACTTGATTATATTTGAGATGATTCCGTTGAAGATTTGGGGGTTAAATAGGGTGGAAATAAATATGGTAAGCTGGTGAGAATACAGAAACTAGGACTTTAATGTATATTCTAGAAGCCAAGGCCTCAGATTCTTTATAACATTTTTCAACCTCTCCACTAACCCCACACCATTATTAAAGGTGTTGATAAAATATAATTGACATATTCACTTGAACTTTGGTACGCGCATGTATTATAACGACATCTGGAACTAGATTATATATTGAGATGGTTCGGTTAAAGGGGGGGGGGGGTGTGTTGGGGACAGTAGTTGAAAGAAGTTAATAAGAGTCCAGAAATGTCATTTTTGGTGTATATGCTAGAAACTGTCATTTCATTTTACTTCCCTCGCATACCGAAGGGAAGTATTGTATTCGAGAAAAAATCACCCTCCGAGATTTTTTCGGATTCTGACGTTTGAGAACACGTAGATTCCGAAAATATAGGTTTTTCAATTCCGTCAGTCTGTCTGTCTGTCTGTCTGTCGGTCTGTCTGTCTGTCTGTCTGTCTGTCTGTCTGTCTGTCTGTCTGTCTGTCTGTCTGTTGGTGTATTTACTAAAAAACTACTTGACGGAGAGCAGTCAAATTTGGTAGGTAGTTAACCCTACTGTCAGCGAAGAACTGGTAGAATTTTCACTGAAAAATATACAGGGTGGACCGTCTAAACGGAAAAAATAGTGAAAAAAATTTTTTTTTGCTCAAATTTAAAATTTCCACGTTTCATGACGCGCTAAACCTGTTTCAGGAAAAAAAATGTTTTGAAAATTTTTTTCAAACATTTTTGAAAAAATTTTTACCAAGATGAAAAAAATTTTTTTTGCTCAAATTTAAAATTTCCACGTTTCATGACGCGCTAAACCTATTTCAGGAAAAAAAAATTTTTGAAAATTTTTTTCATTTTTGAAAAAATTTTTACCAAGTTGAAAAAAATTTTTTTTTGCTCAAATTTTAAATTTCTACGTTTCATGACACGCTTAACCTATTTCAGGAAAAAAAAAATAGAAAATTTTTTTCACCAATATTTTTGAAAAAATTTTTACTACTAAAACGAATTTTTTTTTCTTTCTTCAAATTTAAAATTTTCACGTTTCATGGCATTCTAAGCCTGATTAAAAAAAAAGTTTTTTGAAATTTTATCACTAAGATAGAATTTTTCTTTCTTTGTTCAGATTTTAACTATCCACGTTTCCATGGCATTCTAAAACTATTCAAACAAATTTAAAAATGTTTTTGAAGAATTTTTAAAAAAATTTTAAAACATTTTTAATCCATTTATGTATCACTACTATAGAACAGACGAAAAAATTTTTTTTGCTCAAATTTAAAATTTCCACGTTTCATATTCCAAACCAATTTCGGAAAAAAAAATTTGCAACATTTTGTTACCAGTTTGGAAAAAAATTTAACACCAGAATGCTCAAATTTAAATGACGTTCTAAACCTAGGTATTTCAGAAAAAAAATTTTGAAAATTTTTTTCACCAACATTTTTCAAAAAGTTTTTACCACTAAAATAGATCGATTTTTTTTTTATTTGCTCAAATTTAAAATTTTCACGTTTCATAGCATTCTAAACCTATTTTAAAAATACATAATTTTTAATTTTTAAACTTTTTTTAGCACTAGTATAGAACAGAAGGAAACTTTCCTTTTTGCTCTAATTTAAAATTTCTACCTTTGACATTTTAAACCTATTTCAGAAGCAAAAAATTTGAAAATTATTTTACCATCTTTTGAAAAATTTAAAAAAAATGAAATTTTTTAACCACCACTATACTTCCACTCCATTACGTGAATGTTGGATTGAAAATGTGACAGATGGCAGTAACATCTTGCATATGCACCTATTATACTTTTATTGAAAAATGTACAGGGTGGTCATCCCAAGAAATAATTCAGTCATGGTGGACATTTGTAAAGGTATTTGCGCAAGCCTGCCATATGTGGCACCTGCTATTTAGTATTGAACTTTTGCTGTTGGATGAGCAATCTGTATATTTTTTTGACCAAAACTTATCAAGTTTTCTTTGTAATAATAGCAATAACTCTACTCCGATTATTATTCTCAATGTCATTTCGTAATTATTATTTTTTTAGAGAGACTGCCATGAACGAGGGAAGTTCTGTGTAAATACCTTTACCGATTTTTTTTTTATGACATCTGCCTCAAATAATATTAAAATGTTATGAATAATTATTTCCACATATTAGAGTGCAAATATAGTCAAAATATTTTCCTTTAAAGAGATTTGGATCGAAAATCTGGATGTGGAAGTAGTGATTCTTTAGGCACCCCTTTTTTAAATTTTTTTCATATGTCGATGTTTAGAATTTCTGAAAAATATATGGAAATAAATTAAATATTTTGAATACGCAAACATGGATTCAAGTAAAAATGTCCACAGATTCTGCTTCCATCCTTGGAAGCCCCATTTTAGAGCTCTACGATACGACAAATTACGAAAAACTCTCTGTAAACGCAAAGTTCATTTTTACTTCCCTCGCATACCGAAGGGAAGTATTTTACTTCCCTCGCATACCGAAGGGAAGTATTGTCTTCGAGAAAAAATCACCCTCCGAGATTTTTTCGGATTCTGACGTTTCAGAACACGTAGATTCCGAAAATATAGGTTTTTCAATTCCGTCAGTCTGTCTGTCTGTCTGTCTGTCGGTCTGTCTGTCTGTCTGTCTGTCTGTTGGTGCATTTACTAAAAAACTACTTGACGGAGAGCAGTCAAATTTGGTAGGTAGTTGACGCTACTGACTGCGAAGAAATGGTAGAAATTTCACTGGAAAATATACAGGGTGGACCGTCTAAACGGAATAAATAGTGAAAATTTTTTTTTTGCTCAAATTTAAAATTTCCATGTTTCATGACGCGCTAAACCTATTTCAGAAAAAAAAAAATTTCCAAAATTTTTTTCAAACATTTTTGAAAAAATGTTTACCAAGATGAAAAAAATTTTTTTTGCTCAAATTTAAAATTTCTACGTTTCATGACACGCTTAACCTATTTCAAAAAAAAAAAAAAATTATACCAATATTTTTCAAAAAATTTTTACTACTAAATTGAAATTTTTTTTTTTTTATATCTTCAAATTTCAAATTTCCACGTTTCATGGCATTCTAAGCCTGATTCAAAAAAAAAAAAAATGAAATTTTTTTTAAAAATGAAATTTTTTAACCACCACTATACTTCCACTCCATTACGTGAATGTTGGATTGAAAATGTGACAGATGGCAATAATATCTGGCATATGCACCTATTATACTTTTATTGAAAAATGTACAAGAAATAATTCAGTCATGGTGGACATTTGCAAAGGTATTTGCGCAAGCCTGCCATATGTGGCACCTGCTATTTAGTATTGAACTTTTGCTGTTGGATGAGCAATCTGTATATTTTTTTGACCAAAACTTATCAAGTTTTCTTTGTAATAATAGCAATAACTCTATTCCCATTATTATTCTCAATGCCATTTCGTAATTATTAATTTTTTAGAGTGACTGCCATGCACAAATAACGAGGGAAGTTCTGTGTAAATACCTTTACCGATTTTTGAACATGCATTTGTCGTTGCTTTTATTTTTTCTGACGTCCGGAAGCATTAAATCGAATTCACCAGGGCAGAATCGAAATCTTCGAAACCTTTTACATCGACTCTCGTTATCAGCATATGCCAAATTGTCCCAATTTCACCCTGAAAATCAAAGATGATATTAACATAGTTGGAAGTAAAATTACGAATCACGTCCTGGAAGGGAGAGTTTTATTTACATTACCATATACATATCTCCCTACATGTATGTATATATATCTAAACATACGTATACGAAGTGTAAGTACATATTTAAACATAAATATTATCGATAAATATAAGAATATATACATATAATCCGCAAATTCGGAGATTTCATTGAAAAATAACGTTTTTGTCGATATCTTGAAAAAGGGGCAGCTGGGATTTTCTGCAAAGTGGCGTTTGACTAATTTTGATGTACTTGAAAAGACGCCACAAATATTTTGAGTCGCCATTTTGATGAGACTTATAATTGTTGATGAGACGTGTGCCATTTAGCTAATAATAATTGTATCACATTTATAATTAGTGAAACATTATATGGTGCTTGCTACTTTCACAGCAATTAAAAGAAGACACTCTTTTATATCAACTGATTAAAACGGAAGGATATGCCAGTTTCTTAAACGAAAAACGTAATGAACTTTTACCAAAACTGAAAGAAAGGCACTTCTACTCCACTGTATTGGTGTTACAGTTAACAATGGGAGATGGAATTGGCAAACATACCACGCACCAGTGCCCTCGCCGCCAACTTTCCATTGAAGGCTGCCATTTCAGACAGAAATCAGACCCGTTTCAAGACGTAATGATAGTTTCGGTATCCCTTCATTCAGAATCACATACCGTAACATACCCTCTACTTTACTCGATAGGCCTGTACAACTGAAAATTATCTATTTAATAGCTACAACTAATTACTCGAGTTCTGAATAACTCGGTCATATATTATTGAGATAGTTATACAAAGCGGTTGTTGTACGCGTATGAGTTGAGAAATTAATAGATAATAATACAGAATGTTTCATGAGGAGCTGTAAATACTCCCTGAGGTGGTAGAGGACCACTTAGGTATTCAGGAATGACCATTGAGAATTTTTCCAATCACTCTTAATTTCTGAGATACAGGGTGTTAACCTTTAAACTGCTAAGCCTTCTGTGTGCGGCTCTCCCGTGTGCGGCAAAATTTGAGTGCTGCGTTTTTATACGTCTGGAGCAGCTTAGGTCCATAGTGTATATATACGTCCGGAGCAGTTAACCATCAAAAAAGCCGATTTTACTAATACATTCAGGGCCGGATTTGTTTACTTTTGGCAAAGGTAGAATAAAACAATCAGTAGTTTTTCGTTTACATATTATATTTAGTATAACAAAATAAAGTATTACTAAAATTAGCATTAGTTCAACCGATGTTTAAAATAGGAGATGCAAATATGTATGAAAATTACAGAGCAATAAGTCCTCTCTCTAGTGTGCCAAAACTTATTGAATTAGCCATTAAGGAACCTCTCACGTCTGTTTTATATAGTAACGACCTGCTATCCAAATCACAACATGGCATCACTAGTAATAAAAGCACCGAGACAGCATTATGTGTCTTCCATGATAAAATAATTAATGCACTAGATAACAAAAAGTTCGTGTTAGGGTTTTTATAGATTTTTCTCGAGCTTTCGACTGTGTTGACCATCAGCTACTAAAAGCTAAACTTTGTAGATATGTAATAAAAGGCTCACCTTTAAATTTACTGTCATACCTAAAGGACAGGAGATAAATTGTACAAATTCCTAATGGTGCATCCAGTTATAGTCTAGAGGTAAAACAGGGAGTTCCACAGGGAAGTATACTTGGGCCCTTACTCTTTATACCCTTTGCGAACGATTTAGTTCTATACCTAAATAAAATTTCTAATGTCCTTACAATCTGTTATGCTGATGACACTAACATCCTTATAGTTGGGGATAATTTAGCTAGTTTAAAACTTACCACTGAAAAAGTATATAATGCAATATCTAACTGGACATACAAAAATAAATTGTGCTTAAACAAAAATAAGACCACTTCAATAGTATTTAGCTTAAAGAGAAACTCTGAGAAATTGCATTTTTCTAACAATTTTCAAATATTTCTTACAGAATCCATTAAAATGTTAGGCATTACTGTAGATATGCATCTACAGTGGAATCAACATATAGAAATGTGGGAAACTAAGAGGCACAGTTGTTTTGGACTAAAATTTATGTCCAATCATTGCAGTGCGGAAATATTGCTAACTCTTTATTATGCCAACTTTCATTCAAGATTAAAATATGGAATAATTAATTGGGGAAATAGTTCTCAAGTAAATAGGGTTTTTATATTACAGAAATATGCAGTGCGCATAATTGCGGGATTAAAAAGTTTAGAGACTTGCAGAAACGTCTTCAAAAATATTAAAATTTTGACCTTAGCGGGTACTTATATATTGGAGATCTGTACGTACGTTTTCAAAAACAAGACTATGTACTTAAACAATCAAATGAGTCACGGATATGAAACGCGACATAAAGAGCAAATGCATACTACTTCCTTTCGAACAGCAATGTACCAAAAAAGTTTTGTATATAATGGCTGTAAATGTTTCAATTTTTTAACTGATGAAATTAGACCTTCAAATATTAATATTTTTAGAGTAAAACTCAAACATTTATTAGTAAATAAAGTGTGCTATACCCTGGATAAGTTTTTTGTTTAATACAGATATATTTAAATCTTTTTACTGTCTACACGTTTTATATAAGTAATTAATGTTTTCTTTTTTTTTAAGAGTCTTTAATTTTGCTTGTTGACTATTGTAATATTTATTACAGTTCTAATGTCTGTGTTCATGTTTATATTTGCACTCTAGTATAAGGACTGACGTACTCTACATTTTGTTGTATATTTACATTTTAAATGTGGAAATAAAGTGTTACTATTATTATTATTATTATTATTGTTATTATTATTACTATTACTCTTATTAGACAGATTTAACAAAAATGAACAAACAAAATAATATAATAAAATCGTTACTAAATAAAAGTAGGTAACTACAAAGAAGCAGAAGAATGTACAGTTAAATAAAAAACTGCAACAAATGTAGGTAACTAAAAAAGGGACTTACGAAACACAATAAAGCATCCTTAGCAGAAGAAGAGACCGATCTATGGGCATAATTTGATGAAATATGGGTATTGGGTATAGCTACCTTACTGTTTTTTGCCCAATAGGCGTTAATGAAGTGTTTCTTCACTTGTGCCATAAGTAAGTTTATTGCAATTAAGCAGTAGATTTCTTTATAATTTGTATTATTATATCAATGCAACCTAGACTTAATGGGAGGAATACTTTGAGAAGATAAAAACACAAAGTATAAGTTACTTTGCGCGGCGATATGCTGAACCGAAAAATTTTTGAAACAGGTATAATTCAGAGCTGTTTGAACTCCATCCACTTGCTGGAGAACAACCCGAATGGCTGGAATCAAATTGGTGTAAATCCGACTTTAGACCTTGTTCACGCTAGACGAAATCATTCGTATTTTTCTTTGGGTTACCTATAAGTCTTCTTCTAATATTGAGTGTAATGTCGTCAATGGAATCCTCACTGTCCGAATATTCGGAAGTATCTGACGATTCAGGAGGCACATACGAAGATTCTGGTGTGGCCATTTCATCTTCGCGGCGTCTTCATCTGACTCATCAGGCATATCTGCAACCGATTCAACGTCACTGTTTGCTAAAATGTCCCCCAGTTCTTGGTCAGTGTAAAAAACAGTTTTACTATAATGCGTCATAGCGAAAATACACAACTAAATAATACTACAGACAGCCACGTACGGACAGAATAAGTGCTGAATGCATACAATACGTCGATTCATCGACTCCGCCGCCCGTCTTTGCACTAATGAACCAAAAACATGGTTTTGATGCGCGGGTGGGGAACTCACGGCGTATTTATACGTCTGGAGCAGTCAACATATAAAATATAATAAAATATTTTTTTTACAAAATATGGCTACCAATCGACATATTTGATGCTAAATATATAATATTGACAAATTACAAGAGCATTACTTTAAACAAGTTAAAATGTACTCAGTTTATATACGTCTGGAGTAGTTATTTGATTTGCGTATATATACGTTTAGAGCAGTTAAAATGTTAAACTGATTTGGTCCTCCTTACTATTGATCGAATATTGTTTAAATTTTACACACTTTATACCCTTATCACAGTTGATAGATTGCTATTATAATTTTTTTTAAATTCCAGTGCCGGACTTTTTTAATTTCATTTTTCCGATTCCTGTAAATATGACCACCATCTAATATTTTTTTTTTACATTCAGGTGCCAATTATAAAAGTCTGTATATCACTAAACATAAACACGTAATTAGATTTTTTGTCGCACCTTTGTTGAAATTTGGCAAAAAGGGAAAATTTGAAGAAAATCAACTTTATTTGCTTACATTAATTGTCCAAATAATAAAAAATTATCACATTAATTATTTACAAAAATTATTTAAAAATATTACAAATACTTAGAGCAAATGTTGAAAATGAGAACCTCCAGTTTCTATACATTTTTGTTCGCGTTTATTTAAATTGCTAATAGATGTTCTGATTTGCACAAGACTGTTTCTAATTTGGTCACTACAGAGGAAAATTCGCTGAAGTAACTGACCACTAGTATTTATTGAGATACTCTAAACTTCAGTTTTGAGATTTTCCCATAGAAAATTATCGATGGGGTTCGAATCTGGTGATCTATCCGGCCAAGGATGGAGCCCCCACGTCTAATCCACCTACTTGTTTACTAAATGTTAGGTCATGGGACTATGAACTTTGCGGTATCATGATGTTAGGCAGGTAGAAAATTTCTTCTATTCTATAAAGGAAAAACTCGGCAAAATTTTTAAAGGGAACTCGTTTCCTGACATCGGTAATTGGTCTCAATAGCGGAAATAGGTCGACGTTAAATAATCAAATTTCAAAAAAGTTTCGTCCATGAACTATAAATAAACAATATTTCATTCGTCACTATCTGAGTTTTCAGAACTTGAATCGGTATTTACATTAATAATAATTGGATTAATAGGTGGTAATATATAGAATATTAATTTTGTATTTTTATCACATGAGATACACATTTCCTCCATATATCGCTTTTGCCTATTTCGTCTACTATAATCTCTATATTCTTTAGGACTAACTCACTTAATTGTGGGGATTGATTATATTGACGTAGTCTTGTTTTCACATCAGCCAAGATCACTTCAATGGGGTTGAAAACGGCATTATATGGAGTCAGACGTAAAATAGTATGATCGTGTGCTTCAAATATTTTTTCAACGCCATATTCCTTTTTAAAATTTCGCTTTCCAATCAGTTCTAATAAAGTATTTTTTGTTTTTTTTCTGGTATTTCCAAGCCTTTACCTTTCATAAATTCAATGATATTGCATTTTCTTGTGTTGGTGTTCGGAATTATTGTGTGTTGCCTCGAATGGTATGACTGTCCATAACAATTACAGAATTTGGAGGGATATTTCGTAACAGCTGTTCCTTTGCCCACTTCTCAAATAATTCGGCTGTCATATCCTCGTGGCTATCGGCAGAGGATTGCTTGATATTTTTGGCAGAAAACAACAACGCATTTAGAATACAATCGTTTTCACTTCTAGCATGTAGAATATAATTCTTTTTCCCCTAGAACATGGAGCACTTAAATTACACTTTTTGATGTTATCTACCGTATTGAACTACATCATTGGTGTCAAACCATGTTTCGTCAAGATAAATTATTTCTCTATTTGCATCTCGGTATTCTTTTACTTTACGCAGGCATTCGTGTCGATGATCAACGATGCGTGCTGACTCCATAACTACCATTCGCTTGTCCAAATTTTTGTACCTAAAACCACAATCGAGTAAAACGTTTCGCAAATTATCTAATGACTTATAGTCATAATCTGGATAGTCACGTATCTTATACCTAATCATTTCCAGTTGGCACCTTCTGTTCAATGTAAAAGTCATACTCAAATCGACGAATGATATCTTTGGACGCGTTATCAAGTTGTTTAAGTATTTGTCCAACTCTGTTCCATTTAATAGATTGATCAACTACATCCCCGGCTCTAATAACCCTATGCATTGTAGTAGGGCTAAATTTGGTTAATTCTCAAATTCTCTTCACAATTTGATTATATGAAGAATCAATATTTTTGCCTTTTAAACACGAGTAAATATTCAAAATAACCCTTTGAGTTTGAACGTGTAAGTGTTTGTTTTCAAATTCCGCTTGTATAGGCTTTGTATCAAAATAGTCCGTTTCATTGTCACTACTATCGAAATTACTCCAAAATGGCATTTTAAACAATTAATTGCAAAAAATCACTCAAACACAGTAATAAAACTAATAATTTGTTCAAATATTCACTAGAATTAAGTAATTTATAACGTTGCCTGGCTATACTGCACTACCTCGTACAGATCATACGATACAAATAGTTCAAACGAATTTTACTTCACATCCACGTAGTGGATTGGAAGTATAGTAATCGCAAAAAAATGTTCAATTTTTTTTTTTCTTGAAATAGGTTTAGAATGTCACGAAACGTCGAGATTTTAAACTTTCTGTCTGTCTGTCTGTCGGTCTGAATGTCTGTCTGCCTGTAACTTTTTTGGTCCGCACGTTTTCTGCGGGACGGTTTAAGCTATTGACTTGAAATTTTATACACGTATATATCATAAAGAGATCTGGAACTGGATTGTTTTTTGAAGATATCGGGTGAAGAGTTGGGTGGTAAATAGGGGTAAATAGAGGTAAATATGTAAAGCAAGCTGGTAAGACTACAAAAACTAGAAATTTGATGTATGTACTACAAGCCAAGGCCTTAAAATTGTTTACAATATTTTTCATCCCCACCAACCCCACCACCACCACCCCACTCCATTATTAAAGGGGCTGATAAAATAAAATTGAGACATTCACTTGAAATTTGGTACACGTATATATTATAACGACATCTGGAACTAGATTATATTTTGAGATGATTCCGTTGAAGGGTTGGGGGTTAAGTAGGTAAGGGTAAATAATAATAATAATAATAATAATAAATTGACCTTATTTTTTAAATTTGCAAATTTAAAAAAACGGCGGAGTTCAGCTGCGCTGCTCTTACACTCAACCACATAAAAATACAATATAATATATTATTCTAATTACAAATGAGAAGAAAAAAAAAGATTTTAAAGTTTAAATACAAATGGAATAATTAATATATAACACAACAATAACACATAACATAAACATATAATTGGGAAATTATTGTCACTGGCCTAACAACAGGTGTTTATATTTTAATTTGAATGCTGCTACTGAAACCTGTTTTAGATTGTCCGGAATACGATTATATAAAGAGGGGGCAGAAAAAGCAAAAGATCTCTGAAACCTTGTCGTACAATGCTGCGGAATCGTTAACATCTCAGTATATCTAAGATTTCTATCATGAATGAAGGATCTAGGTATAAGTAATTCCCTAATATAAGGAGGACAGTTAGTAATTAATACTTTGTGAATAAAACATGCAAGGTGATGTTGTCTACGCATGACCATATTAAGCCAACTAATTCGTTTTAAAAACACAGAAACATGTTCCCTTCTAGACAAATTAAAAATAAAACGAATACATGTATTTTGTACCTTCTGAATCCTGTAAGAGGGGAAAGTAAGTAAAGCAAGCTGGTAAGAGTACAGAAACTTGAAATTCGGTGTATGTACTACAAACCAAGATCTCAGATTATTTAAAATATTTTCCAACACGTATGTATTATAACGACATCTGGAACTAGATTATATTTTAAAATGATTCCGTTGAAGGGTTGGGGGTTAAGTAGGGGTAAATAGGGGAACGTAAGTAAAGCAAGCTGGTAAGCGTACAGAAACTTGAAATTCGGTGTATGTACTACAAACCAAGGTCTCAGATTATTTAAAATATTATCCAACACGTATGTCTTATAACGACATCTGGAACTAGATTATATTTTGAGATGATTCCGTTGAAGAGCTGAGGATTAAATAGGGTTAATAGAGGAAAATAAACTTGAAATTCGGTGTATGTACTAGAAGCCAAGGCCTCAGATTTCTTTATAATATTTTTCCACCCCCAATTCCCCTACTCCATTATTAAAGGGGTTGATAAAATAAAATTGAGATATTCACTTGAACTTTGGCACACGTATGTATTATCACGACATCTGGAACTGGATTATATTTTGAGATGCTTCCGTTGAAGGGGTGGGGGTTAAATAGGGATAGATATGGGAAAATAAGTAAAGCAAGCTGGTAAGAGTACGGAAATTATGGATTTGGTGCATATACTAGAAGTGAAGGCCTCAGGTTTTTTATAATATTTTCCACCCCCCCACCACCCCCACTCCCTTATTAAGAGAGTTGATAAAATTAAATTTAGATTTTCACTTAAAATTTGGTACAAGTATATATTATAACGATGTCTGAAACTAGATTATATTTAGACACGATTACGTTGAAGGAGTGGGGGGTAAGTAGTGGTAAATAGGGAGAAAGAAATAAAGCAAACTGCTAAGAGTGCAGAAACATAAAATTCGATGTATGTCCCAGAAGCCAAGGCCTCAGATTTTTTAATAATATTTTTCAAACCCCACCGCCTCCGCTCCTTTATTAATGGGATTGATAACATAAAATTGAAGTATTCACTTGAAAGTTAGTACATATATGTATTGAAACATTTTCTTTATAGGATTTTGCAAACAGTGGAAAGAAAAGCTATCTATGAGAACTAAAGGAAAAACTATATATAAAAATATTAATGAAATCTTTGCATTCTTTCGATAACCTGACTTCTGGTTGTGCTAACAAGTAAAATTCTGATTTGCCATTCTCATTTTAACACTAGCATCCAACCTAGTCCCCTACGGCTAAGCAGGCTAAACTAGTATCTACATGGTCCCCTACGATATGTAAATTCAGTTAAAAATGAGAGCAAAGGCCTGAAATTAATTTATTTACGTACCTTGCCTTTAATTTTTTTTTTTTTCATTCTAATGAATTAAATTTTCATAAAATCACATTCACTTTCTTGGAAATGCTTAACCTTTGAAACGTTTTTCGTCCTTATTGTTGACTCATCAGAAAAGCCTAAAGCCACTCATAACGATGTTCCATGCAAAACTAAGACATTTTCTATGAATGGTATAAAATAATTATAATTGACATTGACTGATAAAAAACAACAGATCTTTACCTATCTATTAGCTAACTAGTATTGGAGCCTATATACTCTATGCATGTTTAAAAGTGAATTATTTATTATTTGTTTGCTTATAGTAATGAAACATTTTCTTTATAGGATTTTGCAAACAGTGGAAAGAAAAGCTATCTATAAATTAATTTCAGGCCTTTGTTCTCATTTTTAACTGAATTTACATATCGTAGGGGATCATGTAGATACTAGTTTAACCTGCTTAGCCGTAGGGGACTAGGTTGGATGCTAGTGTTAAAATGAGAATGGCAAATCAGAATTTTACTTGTTAGCATAACCAGAAGTCAGGTTATCGAAAGAATGCAAAGATTTCATTAATATTTTTTATATATAGTTTTTCCTTTAGTTCTCATAGATAGCTTTTCTTTCCACTGTTTGCAAAATCCTATAAAGAAAATGTTTCATTACTATAAGCAAACAAATAATAAATAATTCACTTTTAAACATATATGTATTGTAATAAGATCTGATTGAGATGATTCCATTGAACGGTGGGAGGTGGTAGGTTGTGAATAGGAGAAGATAAGTAGGATAAACTACAAACTTTATTTTTAACGTATATGGTAGAAACCAACGCCTCAAATTTTTCTATGACATCTGCCCCAAATATTGTTAAAATTCTTTTATCAATAATTTCCACATACTAGAGTGCAAATCTAGTCTAAATGTTTTCTTTAAAGTGACTTGGATGAAAAATCTGGCGGTGGAAGTAGTGATTCCTTGGGCAGCGGTTTTTTCTATTATATATTATGGCATGAAAAAACTCTGAACAAGGTAGGTGTTGACAAATCAAATTCGCTAAGCATCTAATCCCACCTATATTTCTATGTGACAGGCGGATCAAGTACACGTGGACTGTAGACGAGGAATGGTGAATGCTGTAAAATTCTGTGCTCTCTCATTCAATGTGAAGCGACATATTGACTATACCCCGTAAGATCCTCTAGTTTCGTGCGGTTCCAATTGAGTTCGTAAATACTGTACAAAAGATTCGATCTTTTGGGTAGTCAATCGCGAATGGATCGATTCCTCTCAAAATGAACGAATGACACATCTCAAGTTCTCGTCACATCTGCCCAATCTCATATTTTTCTAATATTTAATAACACTCATACCAGTTAACATCCAAAGTTGTACCTAACGGACGGCTAAGGGATTCAAACGGCATTACTTTAATTGCTACGCAAATGATCGGCTGGCTAGTAATCTACAGTAAGTGCGTAATCTGGCAATCCGTAGCCAAGGTCCGGAAGGGCTATATACTAAACACCTTTGAGTCCTCTCAGCGCAACGCCTAGGGAAATTATGCTGATAGAATGTATCTGCTTGTCCCCGGTTGCCAAATACCAGTAACCTATTTCGTCCATGGGAATACACCTTAAACAAAATGTAAATATATTAGTTTGGAAGTTTACCTGGACGTGACATGAATGACGGATAAAGGATCAGTTTTTAAACTGAATTATTTATTGTGTTGCTAAAATATGCTAAAAATGTAATGTTTGGTAACTGAGAAAATTGAAGCGATTATTTAAATATTATCTAGTACATGCTATACAGCAACAGAATAGCTATTTATGATACGAGTGTGAAAATACATGTTTAAGGCACGGGTATGAAAGTTACACAACGAGGTGCAGCCGAGTTGTATAACTCATACAAGTTCCTTAAACGCATTTTCACACGAGTATCATACAAGATTTTTTCTCTACGAACGTACATATATTAAAGAAATCGGTAAAGGTCTTTACACAGAACCCCTCGTTATTTGTGCATGGCGGTCACTCTAAAAAATTAATAATTACGAAATGACATTGAGAATAATAATCGGAATTTAGTTATGGCTATTATTACAAAGAAAACTGGATAAGTTTTGGTCAAAAAAATATACAGATTACTCATCCAACAGCAAAAGTTCAATACTAAATAAGCAGGTGCCACATATGGCAGGCTTGCGCAAATACCTTTACAAATGTCCACCAGGCCTGAATTATTTCTTGGGATGACCACCCTGTACATTTTTCAATAAAAGTATAATAGGTGCATATGTAAAAAATTTCATTTTTTTTAAATTTTTCAAAAATGTTGCTAAAAAAATTTTCAAAATTTTTTCTTCTGAAATAGGTTTAAAATGTCAAACGTAGAAATTTTATATTTGAGCAAAAAGGAAAGTTTCGTTCTATTCTATAGTAGTGGTAAAGAAAAGTTTAAAAGTTAAAAATTACATATTTTTTAAAATAGGTTTAGAATGCTATGAAACGTGAAAATTTTAAATTTGAGGAAATAAAAAAAATTCGATCTATTTTAGTGGCAAAAACTTTTTGAAAAATGTTGGTGAAAAAAAATTGTTTTTTTTAATCAGGCTTAGAATACCATGAAACGTGGAAATTTTAAATTTGAAGAAAGAAAAAAAATTATTTCATTTCAGTACTAAAAAATTTTTCCAAAATATTGATGAAAGAAATTTTCAAAACATTCTTTTTTTCTGTAATAGGTTTAGCGCGTCATGAAACGTGAAAATTTTAAATTTTTCCAAAATGGTGAAAGGATGCGGCAATTTTTTTTTCCGAAATAGGTTTTAAATGTCATGAAACGTGGACATTTTAAATTTGAGCAAGAAAAATATTTCGTCTATTCTATAATAGTGATAAATAGATTACCTAAACACGTTTTCAAATTAAAAAAAAAAAACTTCAAAAACATTTTTAAATTTGTTTGAATAATTTTAGAATGCCATGAAAACGCGGAAGTTTTAAATCTGAACAAAGGAAAAAAATTCCATCTATTTTAGTCGAGTGGTAACATTTTTTTCAAAATTTTTGAAAAATTTTCAATTTTTTTTTAATGGATTTAGAGCGCTGTGAAACGTGGAAATTTAAAATTTTAAGAAAAAAAATTCCATATATTTTAGTGGTAAAAATTTTTTCAAAAATATTGGTAAAAAATTTTCAAACATTTTTTTCTTTTAAGTAGGTTTAGAATGCCATGAAACGTGGAAATTTTAAATTTGAACAAAGAAAAAATTTTTTTTTAGTGGTAAAAATGTTTTCAAAAATGTTGGTGAAAAAAACTTTCAAATTTTTTTTTTTCAGAAATAGGTTTAGCGTGTCATGAAACGTGGAAATTTTAAATTTGAGCAAAAAAAAATTTTTTTCGTCTTGGTAAAAATTTTTTCAAAAATGGTGAAAAAAATTTTCAAAATTTTTTTTTTCCCGAAATAGAATTAGCGCGTCATGAAACGTGGAAATTTTAAATTTGAGCAAAAAAAATTTTTTTTCACTATTTATTCCGTTTGGACGTCCACCCTGTATATTTTCCAGTGAAATTTCTACCATTTCTGCGCTGACAGTAGCGTCAACTACCTACCAAATTTGACTGCTCTCCGTCAAGCAGGTTTTCAGTAAATGCACCAACAGACAGACAGTCAGACTGACGGAATTGAAAAACCTATATTTTCGTAATCTCCGTGATCTGAAACGTCAGAATCCGAAAAAATCTCGGAGGGTGATTTTTTCTCGAATGCAATACTTCCCTTCGGTATGCGGGGGAAGTAAAAATCAATTTTTTATTTGAAATAGGTTTAAAATGTCACTTTTAAATCTGAACGAAAAAATTATCGGTCTGTAACTTTTTTCGTGCGCATGATATCTCTGGAAGGGTTTGAGATATTGACCTGAAATTTTATACACATATGTACTATAAAGAGATCTGGAATTTGATTGTTATCTGAACATATCCGGTGAATGGTTGGGGGTAAATAGGGGTAAATAGGAGAAAATAAGTAGAGCAAGCTGGTAAGAGTACAAAAATTTGGGATTTGGTGTATATGCTAGAAGCCAAGGCCTCAAATTTTTTTACAATATTTTTCAACTATCCCACCACACCCACTCCATTATTAAAGAGGTTTATGAAATAAAATTAAGATACTCATTTGAAATTTGGTACACGTATGTATTATAACGACAGCTTATATTTTGAGATGATTCCGTTGAAGGGTTGGGGGTTAAATAGTGGTGTATCTAGCAAAATAAGTAAAATAAGCTGGTAGCAGTACAGAAACTTGAGATTTGGTGTATATACTAAAAGCCAAGGCCTCCAATTTTTTAATAATATTTTCAATTCCTCCCACCACCCCCACTCCATTATTAAAGAGTTTGATAAAATAAAATTGAAATTTTCACTTAAAATATGGTACATGTCTGTATTATTACGACCTATAATTAGATTATGAGATGATTATGTTGAAGGATTGGGAGTTAAATAGGAGTATATAGGGGAAAATAAGTAAAGCAAGCTGGTAAGTGTACAGAAACTTGAAATTTAGTGTATATACTAGAAGTCTCTGATTTTTGTATAATATTTTCAACTCTCCCACCACCCCCGCTCCATTATTAAAGGGGTTGAAAAATAAAATTGAGATATTCGCTTTAAATTTGGTACACGTATATATTATAATGACACCTGGAACTAGACACATTTTGAGATAATTACGTTGAAGGGTTGGGGTTAAATAGAAGTGAATATGGGGAAATGAGTAAAACAAGCTGGTAAGAGTACAAAAATTTCAGATTTGATATTTATACTAGAAATCAAGGCCCCAGATTCTTTTATAACATTTTTAAACCCCTCCACTACCCCTACACTATTATTAAAGGGGTTGATAAAATATAATTGAAATATATGCTTGAAATTTGGTACGCGTATGTATTATAACGACATCTGGAACTAGATTATATATTGAGATGATTCCGTTAAAAGGGTGGGGGGGCGTCATTCGAGAAAATAGGCAGAGGAAGATAATAAAAGTCCAGATACTTCATTTTTGGCCTATATGCTACAAACCAATATTTCGAATTTTTTTAATACATCTGCCTCAAATATTATTACTACTAATATACCAATATCCGATTCAAGTGTACAGACCCCTCACTTTAACCGCGAATATCTCAGAAACGGAGGAGCAGAAAAAATTGAAAAAATTATGTGTTCATTATGAGTCTATTCCAAATCAATTCCTGAAATTTAAATAATGTACATTGAACGCTTCTGAAGTTCTCATAAATTATATTGAAAAATGTCATACTTTTTAAGGAAATTTTGACCCTACCAGTTTTAAATCTATTATATCTTGGAAAATATGGATACTATATAAATAACATTTTAGGCACCGATAAAACACGGCATTTTTGTACGAGGAAATTTCTTCATAATTTTTTATTTTCAAATTTTGCAGTTATTCTCAAAAACGTGACGTCATGTTTATTCGGTTATTTATAAATGTATTTTAATTTTTTTCATTCAAATAATTAATTATATAAAATATAAGCATTTTCAGACAAAACAATTGATATATGTCAAATATTAACTTAGTTATCAAGCGAAATAAATAATATTATTGCAAACTTGCAATGATATTATCATTTACGGTCGATAACTAAATTAATATTTGATGCATACCAATTCTTTTTCCTGAAAATGCTTAGATTTTATATAATTAACTAATTTTTTTAATACGTTGATACATAACCGAATAAACATGACATCACGTTTTTTTGAGAATAACTGCAAAATTTTAGAATAAAAAATTATGAAAAAATTTCTTCGTGCAAAAAATGCCGTGCTTTATCGGTGTCTAAAATATTATGTACATGGTATTCATATTTTTCAAGATATAATGGATAACCCGTCCTAGTTAAGTGGTAGAGTAGCATTAGTTAAACTTCGCCAGGATGTTAAAATAAATAAGGCAATTAAAAAAACTGGTATGGTCAAAATTTCTTTAAAAAGTAGGACATTTGTCAATATAACTTAGCAGAACTTCAAAAGTATGCAATGTACATTATTCAAATTTTAGTGATTGATTTAGAATAGATTCATAATAAACACGTAATTTTTTCAATTTTTTCTGCTCCTCTGTCTCAGAGATATTCGCAGTTAAAGTGAGGGGTCAATACATTTGAATCGTATATTAGAATGCAAATATAGTCAAAATATTTTCCTTTGAAGAGACTTGGATGAAAAATCTGGATGTGAAAGTATGACTCCTTAGGCAGCGGTCTTTATGTCTGACATGGTGAAAATCATTTCTCAATGACAGACAAATTTTTATGCATGAAGGAGATCTTAAACTTCAGTTTTTTTCTTTTTAATGAGTTGTTATGAGATTCCAGTGATTAATTCTGATGTATTGATGCTGCGCATTCAAAATTGAGCCTGACAAATTAATTAACAAAAATTATCAGCCGGACAACCTGTAACAGAAAAGGGAAAGCAAAGAAAAAAATCAAGGAGGTGCTATAAAGTGCACTTTCATAAAAAAAATATTACGTAACATGATTTTTACATGCGATCATTTTCACCTTCAAATTTTGATGCGTTTGATGGGGTACCTCTCTTGCCATGAGCTCTCGGTCTATATATTCAACAGACATTCAATGTTATTGTGGCGTAGTTTCAGCCGTTTCTATCAAATTTGTTGCAAATTGTAGGATATGACGCTGTGATGACCTCATTGTAGTCTCGTTGCTACATCTACTATAAGGTGAACAAAAAGTGAAAAACTGGTTTTTACGTTATCAGCATATTCCAGTTAATTGGAATTCAAGAAAGTCGAAGTTGAAAATACACTGTCAACGTGAATATCCAGCATTTCTAGGATCGAATCTGAAATAGTCTTGATGGTGTCAAAACATACTTGTAACCGTATTTAAAAATAATAAAAGAAATTATTAGTTATTTATTTAAAACTATTTATTTTTCAATTGGGCCACGAATTTATTGTGGTCAGTTCTGAAAGTAAGAAATTTTTAGCCGAATTGAATTGCAGTATATACCAAACCCCAAGTTTCAGGACTCTTAGAGCCAGTTGCATAAAAGTGGATCAGCCAGAGTTCAGCAGAACTTTGTTTAAAATCCAAGGATACCATTATTGTAACAATTGTAACCTTAGATTTTGAACCAAGAACAGCTAAACTTTCGTTGATCCACTTTCATACAACTAACCCTGACTAGTTTGCTTTTCTTCTCTATTTGCCCCTATTTACCCCAAACCGATCAGTATATGCTAGGTCGAAGGGCATGCACAGTGCAGAGGCAACAGGAAAGCTGATAGTTTGGCTAAGAAGGCAGCCAGTATATTTGGACCTGGCCCTTCTAACATACCGCCGACCTCCGCAATAATGCTAGAGATTAAAGAATACACCCAAAGAAAATTTAAAAAACTGTGGGATGAAACCCATAGTTGTCTGTTGACCAGGGATCTGCTTAGATACCCCGACAAGGATAAAACGATGACCTACCTGGCAATTTCCAGGAAGAACCTGCGCTTCGCGACAGGAATTCTTACTGGTCATTGTCAGCTGAGAAAGCACCTTTATAACATGAAGCTAAGCTACACACCCCTATGCAGTGTTTGTGAACAAGAATACGAGACTGTCCATTGTCCAACATGTATTCTGTGAGTGCCCGACAGTCTCCTCTAGCAGAGAATCCATTTTGGGAGAACGTTGGCCTACTCTGGCCAACTTGAGGGGTATTCCCCTACGCAACATCACCATCATCTTCACAAGATTAGGATGGTTGGAGGCCTATAGGTGGAATCTTATATCACTCGGGAGGATGTACAAGGGGTCCAATGGGGCCTAGGCGCTGCGGTCACTCTTAATGACCTCCCTCCCACAAACTCCAAACTCCAAACTCCAAACTCCCCAAGCCGATCAACCGAATCATCTCAAAATATAACCTAGTGTATGTGCATGTACAAAGTTTCCCGTGAATATCTCAATTTTTCTTCGCAACTTCGTCTCCATTATTACATAATGTAGTGTACAACTCTGTCCGGGTCTGGCACGATTTAAAGGTGGCTGTTAAAAACTGCTGCTTATGCAATCCAACGCTGGGTCTTCATTATAATTTCGTGCCCGGCGTGATGCGGTACGTAACCGAATGGTGGTGAAAAAGAAATGAAATATTTCGAAAAGAAGTGATCACAGTGCTAGTTCTGATTTACATTCATCCCAGTGACTTCATAAAAGTGGAAGATATGAAAAACTACGCAGAAATTGGCATGGGCTTAAGCGAAAGAGTAGAGTGTTTATACCGGAGCTGGGCCTCCCCCCACCACTTTTCTTGACGTCATAGCCGGGGGGGGGCAATTAGTGTGGTAGGGGGCAATTAGTGTGGTGGGGGGCAATTAGTGTGGTGGGGGGCAATTAGTGTGGTGGGGGTAATTAGTATGGTGGGGAGTAATTAGTATGGTGGGGGTAATTAGGGTGGTGGGAGGCAATTGCTGCGGTGGGGGTAATTATTGAGTTGGAGGGGGGTAATTGGTGTGGTGAGTAAGATGTAATGCTATGACGTTACAATCTTATTCACGGGAGTGGGGGTAACCCTGTCCCTATAAATACAAAAGAGGAGTTAACATATGATCATTGAATAGGCTAGGTTCCTATAGTAAAGATTAATTATGCATTCGTGTACGTCTTGTGGTAAAAGCTTTACACGTAGCGACAATTTACGTCGTCATGAAAGACAATCGTGTGGGAATGAGGGACCTTTCGCAAAGCGGCCCAGAGTTGATTCAACTCCTTCAACATCATCTACTAGTATGCAAACATGTGATTGCTGTAATGTGACTCTAACAGCAACTCAGATGAAATCACATAGAAGAACACTGCAGCATAGGACAAATTCATGTGCCCCTATGATGGATGGTGTAGCTATTGTCCAAACGGCTTTCAAGAACAGAATCATAACATATCGAGTGCATTGTGAAAATAATTATCTGGATTACACAATGTTTTTTAACGAAATCAGACCAAAGATTCTAAATCTGTTGGAGGAAGTGCTAAGGATTCATAAAACAGTGAAAGTAAATATGGAAACTTTCGCCAGGTACATTCTACCAGCTCAAGACATAATTGAAATGAAATCATTTAATACCTCCAATAGTATTTTGGATGAATCCATGAATTTAAATGATGTTTTGGATAGTTTTGTGGATTCTATGGTTATGCAAAGTACTGAGTTTCAAGAACGTGATTCAGGTATGCAAATATTTTTGTAAAGTATAAAAAAAAAATGATTAACCATTGTCTATTTTTTAGGTTGGGCACTCGAAAGAATTGCTTTTGTTGAAATTAATGTTAACAAGTACAGTCCTTTGGGTGGTTCATCATACATAAAATTGCCGAAATATATTGAAAATAGGAAGGCTGTGGTGAATGTACAGAACCAGGACCAATGTTGCTTTGCTTGGGCTGTGACGTCAGCGCTGTATCCCCCAAATGGCCATGTATCTTACACATCATCATATCCACATTTCTCAAGTGTATTAAATGTAACAGGTATGAATTTTCCAATAAAATTACGAGATATATCAAAATTTGAGGAAATGAATAATATTTCAATTAATGTATACGGTTTAGAGGAGAAATTTGAAAATAATAGGGTTAAGTATGAAGTTGTTGGACCTTTACGTTACTCGGGAAGAAAAATGTATACTCACATAAATTTATTGCTAATTTCGAGTGAATGTGTTGGTGACGAGAATCATCACTGTAATAACGATTGTGCTAATAGTCACTATTGTTGGATAAAGGATTTATCTAAGTTAGTTTCCACCCAAGTTTCTGGTAGCGATCATAAGAAACATTTTTGTGACGGGTGTTTACTTTACTTTAATAATGAACGTCACTTATTTCAACACCAGAGAAATGACTGTAATCATATTTACACAACAACACCCACAACGAAATTTCGAATTAACAAATTTGGTAAAGAAGTTGCTGAGAATATATTAAAATTTGAAAACATTGAGAAACAAATGCGAGTACCATTTGTAGTATATGCTGACTTTGAGTCTATTTTAAAACCTATCAATACGTGCGAGCCAAACCCCGAACGCTCTTTCACGAATAAGACCTTTAAACATGAGCCTTACTCTTTTGCATATTACATTAAGTGCTCCTTTGACAATTCTCTCTCCAAGTTTAATTTGTATCGGGGATGTGATGCAGCCCAAGTTTTTGTAGCGCGTATAGAGGCTGACTTAAGGAATATATATAACACACATATGAAATATATAGTCCCAATGGCAGAACTCACAGCGCAAGAAAACGAAAATTTTCAGAATGCGACCGCGTGTGGTATATGTGGGGGGCTTTTCGAGGGAGAGGATGTTAAAGTTCGGGACCATTGTCACTTAACAGGTAAAGTAAGATTTGGTGCTGCACATTCGATCTGTAACTTAAATTACAAGTTACCCAATTTCATACCTATTGTATTTCACAATATGAGTGGATACGATAGTCATCTGTTCATCAAAGAGTTGTGTAAATACAAGGATAAGGTTGGGGTAATAGCGCAAAATAAAGAAAAATATATATCCTTTACGAAACACCTTTATATGCACGATTATGTTGATAAGAAAGGGGTTACAAAGAAGAAATATTTACAGCTACGATTTATCGATAGTTTTAAATTTTTGTCAGCTTCATTACAAAATTTAGGTGCGAATTTAGAGGACGATCAGTTGAGAACAACACGTAGTTTTTATAATGATGATGATAAATTTAATTTAATGAGACAGAAGGGGGTATTTCCATATAGTTTTATAGATAGTATAGAGAAATTAAATGTAACTGAATTACCATCTAAAGAGGAATTTTATGATAATTTAAACAAAGAGCACATATCAGATGCAGATTATTTGCGGGCTAAGGATGTTTGGAGATTATTTGAATGTCGTTGTCTTGGCGATTATTCAGATATTTATTTGAAATCAGACGTGCTTCTTCTATGCGATGTGTTTGAAAATTTTCGGACAATTTCTTTAGATAAATATAAACTAGATCCAGCCCAGTATTATACAGCTCCGGGATTATCATGGGATGCAATGTTAAAATTAACCGGAATAGAGTTAGAATTGTTAACGGATATCGATATGATTCACTTCTTTAAAAGGGGTATAAGGGGTGGAATAAGTCAATGTTCAGAAAGAAAACATATTGCAAATAATAAGTTTCTGCCTGATTACGATCCCAATGAGCCATCATCATTTCTCACATATCTAGACGCCACGAATTTATATGGACATAGTATGTCAAATATGTTGCCCATGGGGGGCTTTACGTGGCTGTCTGAGACAGAAATCGGTGATTTAGATATTATGAATATCTCGGATAATAACCCCCATGGGTACGCCCTTGAAGTAGACATACATTATCCAGAACACTTACACGACTTGCACTCAGATCTTCCCTTTTTAGTTGAAAATATTGTGCCACCCATTTCAAAATCAAAATTAAAAAAGTTAATACCAAATTTGAATGATAAAAAAAACTATGTAGTGCACTACGTAAATTTAAAGCAGGCTATTAATAATGGGTTAGAGGTTACTAAAATACATAGAATTCTTAAATTTAATCAATCTAGGTGGTTAAAGAAATACATAGACTTAAACACCGAGATGAGAAACAAAGCGACAAATAAATTTGAAAAAGATCAATATAAATTAATGAACAACGCCGCGTTTGGTAAGACAATGGAGAATGTGGAAAACAGAACAGATATAAAGTTGGTTACTCATTGGGAGAGTATTAGACGCAGTATGGGTGCAAATGCATTAATAGCTCGTCCAAATTTCAAAACATGTTCGATATTCACTGAAGATTTTGTGGCGATCCATATGGGGAAACAGAAGGTAGAGTACACTAAACCAATTTTTATTGGCTTTTGTGTCTTGGAATTGTCGAAAACGGTGCTGTACAATTTTTTTTATAATGTAATTAAAAGAGAGTTTGGAGATAAGGCTTCATTATTGTATACTGATACTGATAGTCTAATTATTAAAATTTTAACAGAAAATTTTTATGACTTTATGATAGAAAACCAAGATAAATTCGATACTTCGAATTATCAGCACGGTAATATATTTAATGTACCTAAAAGCCCACCGATTTTAGGCAATTTTAAAGATGAGTTTCCCGCGGATCCAATAATTAGTTTTTATGGCACGGGAGCAAAAGCTTATTGCGTGCAATCTGTGGGTAGCGAGTTAAAAAAAGCAAAAGGTGTGAAGAGATCTGTCATTCAAAAAGAGTTATCAATAGACGACTATAAGCAAATCGTTGAACAGGGTGGCTTAATATTCAGAAAGATGAATACATTTCGAAGTCAATTGCATGATATTTTCACCGAAGTAAAGAACAAAGTGGCTTTGTCTCATCATGATGATAAGCGCTTTGTCATCCCCAACACAACAAAAACTTTGCCGTGGGGTCACTCTGACATACAATTTTTTCAAACCGAGCAAGAACAAAATATTCGGTGGTTAATGGCTGCTATTAATGACGTCCAAAGTAGCACTGGTGAAATGGATAAAATGGATCTTTTACTTGCGGCAATAGCTGAGTTAAGCCAGCAATCGTGATTAAAAGATGAAATTTTGTTTAACGTAAAAGT
Source organism: Stenurella melanura (assembly GCA_963583905.1). Taxonomy (NCBI): domain Eukaryota; kingdom Metazoa; phylum Arthropoda; class Insecta; order Coleoptera; family Cerambycidae; genus Stenurella; species Stenurella melanura. Next base: position 17,153,639 of record OY757317.1, read on the forward strand.
CCAGAATTTTGTAAATTATTTTTAGCTTGTTTGTGTATTTTTCTGTAAAGACATTGTAAACTAATTATAGTTTGGATAAGTAACTAATTTAACATTAGAAGTAGATGTTTTGTTGAACACACAGTTCTAAAATATTATAAATTATGTTAACTCTAGATATGTACTATACTGTAAAAAAAAAACATTGTAAGTTAATTTCATGCTTTACACGTAGTAATATGTAATGTATATGTATATATAGTAATATGTATATGTAGGAATATGTAATTGTAAATAAAATGTTAATGAATTGAAGAACCCCTTTTTATTGTTGTTAACTCTTATTGTAATAAAGTATACGCAGAAAAGAATAATTATATGTCGTTACTAAGCTTTGCACCAGAATTAATATTTAATATTTAAATAAAGCATCATTTCTTATGATAGGCACTGTACCGCAGCCTGAGTTACGTGTCGTTTAGTGAAGGACATACGGCAACAACGCTGGCATGTATTCGAGGCTTGCAAGCCGCAAGAGTTAGCGTGGGCCATGTGACAACAAGAACTCCTATCTTTTAAAGTTAAATGAAGCGTTATTTCTTATGATAGGTACTGTACCATGGCCCGTGTTACGTGTCGCTTAAAGTAGGTCATGTGGCAACAACGCTGGCGTCTATTCTAGGCATGTATGCAATCCGTAAGATTCAGTGTGGGCTATGTGGTAACAGGGAATCCTATTTTAAAATCAGGTAAAGCGTAATTTCTTATGGTGGGTACTGTACGAGTCTTTGTTACATACCGGTTAGAGTGGGCCATGTGGCAACAATGCTGGTGTCTATTCGAGGCATGTTTGCAATTCGTAAGATTCATCGTGTGTTATGTGGTAACAGGATATTCTATTTTAAAGTCAGGTAAAGTGTAATTTCTTATGGTGGGTACTGTACCACAGACTGGGTTACATACCGATTAGAGTGGGCCGTGTGGCAACAACACTGGTGTCTATTAGAGGCAAGTTTGCAATCCGTAAGATTTATCGTGGGTTATGTGGTAACAGGAAATTCTATTTTAAAGTCAGGTAAAGTGTAATTTCGTATGGTGGGTACTGTACCATAGTCTGGGTTACATACCGGTTAGAGTGGACCATGTGGCAACAATGCTGGCATGTTTGCAATCCGTAAGATTCAGCGTGGGTTATGTCGTAACAGGAAATCCTATTTTAAAGTCAGGTAAAGCGTAATTTCTTATGGTGGGTACTGTACCACAGTCTTTGTTACATACCGGTTAGAGTGGGCCATGTAGCAATTCGTAAGATTCATCGTGTGTTATGTGGTAACAGGATATTCTATTTTAAATTCAGGTAAAGTGTAATTTCTCATGGTGGGTACTGTACCACAGGCTGGGTTACATACCGATTAGAGTGGGCCGTGTGGCGACAACACTGGTGTCTATTCGAGGCAAGTTTGCAATCCGTAAGATTCAGCGTGGGTTATGTGGTAACAGGAAATCCTATATTAAAGTCAGGTAAAGCGTGATTTCTTATGGTGGGTACTGTACCACAGTCTTTGTTACATACCGGTTAGAGTGGGTCATGTGGCAACAACGCTGGCGTCTATTCGAGGGATGTTCGCAAGCCGTACGGTCCCACGTGGGTTATGTGGCAACAATGCTGATACCTACTCGAGATGATGCGATGCCTGACGTGGCGCTCGACTTTTGTGGCGTGATACATTTCAACCAATGAGGAGGAAGCATCCCACCAATTCCCTACTCCAGGAGTGGTGGAAGTAGAGGGGTGAGCGTGGGGTATTTATACTTTCAGGACGCTTCTAAGGTTCTCTTTGCCTTCAACTTTTTGAACTGTGCAGTTGTGTTGTTTGTGTTGTGTTCTGTGCCAAGTATCACTTGATATTTTAAATTGTAAGTACTTTATTTGTTATTTAAAGTTCGATAATTAGTCTCATAATGGTGAGAAATAATGTCTCTGGTGGCAGCCGTAAAAAGGCAGACGAATCTGAGGCTAGGACTGCTCAGAGGATGATGCAGGGTGTGGCTATTTTGACCAATTTTGTATCGGGCCCTGCTACCACAGTAGGTGCGTCGGTAACGACATCGAGCAGCGTAATATATGCTGCGGCTCCGGTGGCACAATTCGTTGTGGCCGGGGCATCTAATAATAATGTACCGACGCCAAGTGGTAGCGCAACAGGTCCGACACCCCTAGGACCTGGTGCAGGAAGTATGGGCCCGACTTATACTATAGCAGGTAGGCCGGGATTAGGGGTAAATATAATTTCCAATGTTAGAATCCCGGCCTCAAACGCAACACAAGCCACACCTAATGAAACCTCTTGCGCAAGTACTAGCACTGGCATTCGTGGGTCAGTTTATGGCGGTCAACAAAGGCACGCGGTAAACCATCCTGACGTGGACATTCATCCTGTAATTCATATCTCCGACGACGATGCTAGAGGAATTCATTCCGATAGCACCGAAGTCGCAGATTTACAGGATCGTGAAAACGATTTCCTCGATGCTGAGGAGCTTATTCGTTTAGATGCAAAAGTTAAAGCATCTAAAAGAACAGCTTCTGCATCGAGGAGTCAGGATGGGCGTCGCGTTACCTTCCATCCCTCTTGTGCATCAATATCATTGGTTACTAGTGATGACTCTGAGGACGACTTTGTGAAACCGCCAGAAGCAAAAAAGCCCAAAAGGGGCGTAATTCACAACGATGACTCTGATGATGACTTTGTTGTAAAGCCCAAGGCAAATTTAAAAAATAAGAAAGTAGGGAAACCTAATAGTAGTAAAACAAAGTCATCATCGGTGGCATCGGGGAGTGGTAGGGGCAGGGGTAGGGGTCGACGTGGTGCAAACCCCAACACAAAGTCGTCGTCGGCGGCATCAGGGCGTGGTCAAAGAAGGGTTAATCCACCAACACCGGACTTTTCCGACGCTCCTAGACACATTATTCAAAATATTATTGATTTACATACAAATTTACCTGAGCCGATAACCCCTATTCTCGAGGATCCTCCTAGGCCTGTGATAAAGACTGTAGGCAGAGGCATAGGAGGAAAGGGTAGACTGATGAACCTTAACGGCGAGGTAAATCGCGACGCGGCTCAAAGTCCAGTGTTAGGTGGTAGATTTGACGACGCCGCATTAGAACAACCAAGCTGTTCTTATGCGGTGCCGCCACGTCCATCCTCAGGTGGCAACGCCGCGCTAGAAGGAGCTGGCACTTCTAGCGCGGCGGTGTCATCACCGCTCCGAACACCAAGTCGGAATTCTACAGATTCCGACATGACGTTCGAGGCGGTACCACAGCTCGAACCTGCGGAGGAAATCGTAGCGCTGGAAAACATTGAGATTGAAAATTTATTTGTCCCGTCACCAGTAGCACCGATTCAGAATCCTTCAGATTCTGATTCGGATTGCGATTTTCTTTCGCAGGAGGCGGACCGAGATTTGTTTCGAAGTGCCTTTAAAAAACTCAAAGATTTAAGGGTACAAAAGAAACAAAAGTATGATAATGATGTAGCGGCGTGCGCTAATGATAATTTGTTAGAGCTGCAGGCTGAGGCACAGGAAGCCAATGTCGAACAGCGGCTTCAGCAAGCAGAAAATTTGAACCTAGAAATTGAGAGGTTACAATCTCAAATTAACCGATTAAACATCGAAAGGGAACAAATTATCGTTAGCGCAAATGCGGAGAGGATTGAGGCCCGCCATATAATGGAGGGCGTCAATACTCGCCGCAACGCCGCGGCTAAGTCCCGTCGAGAGCTGGAAGGTCTTGACAATAAATTAAAAGTTCTTGGCCAGAACATATAAATAAAGGCAAAGAGGTTGTAAAGCAATTGTATATATATTAATTATTATGTTTATATTTTAGTAGTTTTGTTAGTTTATTTATTAGATAATAGTATAAAATTTTGTATGGTTTTAAGTATAATTAGTGTAAGTTCTTATGTTTAATTGTAAATATTATTAGTTTGTAATTGTAAAATATATTATTGAAAAAAATATAAAAAAAAGTTAAAATATTGGGTAAAAAAATATATAAAAAAAATTATGAAAAAAAAAATTATTGGTTAAAAAAATATATAAAAAAAATTAATAAAAGAGAAAAATCAAAGATCTAAAAAAAAATATAAAAAACCCAAAAAAAAATATTATTTAGTTATAAGTATCACTAATATGTATTCCTGTAAAAATAATTAAAACTGTTAATAAATTAATAAATAAAATTGATATTATCTTGTCATTTTGTCACCGTAGTCACCTCCCCCTCTTCCCTTACAACCTCTTCCCTTACAACCTCTTCCCTTCACAACCCCTTCCAAAACCTTTCCTAATTACAGATATATTCACCCCCCCCCCCCACCCCTCCCAACCCCGCGTCACGGGTTAGGTTAGGTTAGGTTAGGTTAGGTTAGGTTAGGTTAGGTTAGGTTAGGTTAGGTTAGGTTAGGTTAGGTTAAACATGCATAAAGAGATTTATTGAGCGAAGCGCGGAGCGCTTCGCGAAATCGTTTACCCAAACTGTTTGCGGGCGTAGCCCGCAAACAGTCTGGGTACCTCAACACGATTTCGCGAAGCGCTTCGCGCTTCGCTCAATACCCGACCCAGGACACGCGCTTGCGCGTGTCTTGGGTCGGGTGCAAACGCGCTTCGTGCGAACGCGCGAAGCGCGTTTGCACCCGACCCAAGACACGCGCGCGCGGAATTCCGGGCCTCTCGTTTACCCAAACTGTTTGCGGGCGTAGCCCGCAAACAGTCTGGGTACCTCAACACGATTTCGCGAAGCGCTTCGCGCTTCGCTCAACACCCGACCCAAGACACGCGCGCGCGGAATTCCGGGCCTCTCCTGCGACGAAAATCGCGCATGCGCAGTTTCTCGTAAGGCTCCAAAAAGTCACGCCTAAGCGCTTTGTCCTAAGATGTGTTTAATAATTTAGACCCCTTGTGGATAGCTTTTACACTAAATATTTTTGGTTTTAACTGTGGAGAATTCATAAAATATTTTCTGTTTTAATGGGCGATTTTTTAGTAAAATAAGTAAATGCCTATTATGATATGTACAGTATTTGCATACAATTTATCTAAATTCAGTATCTCTTTCTATATGTTTCTGCATCGGATGCAAATGTAGTCCGCATCCGAGCAGGTTAGGAGGTAACCATTTGTAGTGACATCAGCAGGTCCTCGTGGTTCCTTCGTAACCCATGATAAATATGAGGACTGACCACTCGTCAGTTACAGGATCTTGATACCACACTCGTTCAGGCCATATCAATGGTATGACATTCGGTAAGGTCAAATCACTGGTGGGGAAGATGGTTGGATCTTAAATAGTATTCATATTAAAGCAAATGAAGATAAGTATACTAGTTTCTTATTATATAAGTAGATTTTTACCCCTCACTTTATTTAACACTTAAAATAGAAAGTAAAAAATAAAAATTTTCACATTTAGATATATTTATTTACAAAAAAAAATATTTATTTACAAAAAGAACATTTATTTACAAAAAATAATCTAAGAACTAATAATCTATACATTTACAATATATACATTTATAACATAAATTCACCCTGCTCTTCGGGAGAATCTTCATCATCCTCGTAGTCCGAGTCGCTAGCACTTATCGACTCTGTCTCCAATGACCAAGCTGATGGAGACGAGGGTCTGCTTGGCGGCTCCACCTCCATTGATGATGAAGGACTGTTTGACGGGCCTGCATCCATTGGTGGTAATGGCTCCCACCAATCACTACTGTCTGGACCTTCTTCATCCTCCAAATCTTCCAGATAGCGCATTTGTACCACCCAATTACTGCTATCTGGACCTTGCCCATTATATGAGAGCCCCAACATTACGTCGTATTCCCAAAACGGTGTTGTGAACTCTGTGGAGTCGCTGGACGTTACTTCGTTATCTTGGGAAGCCATTTGTTTTCACCAGCTTTGCAGTTTAACTGAGGACCAAGAGACGAGGAGTTTCTTATATTAACGTACCCCCACTCCAACATACCCTACATTAACAAGAGTGGGGTAGTAAGTTTCTTAAAGACGATTTTTAAATTATCAAAGTCATCACCAATATAATAGCACATGAGTTTAAAGACTGTATGACGATTTACCCTCACTTTAATTTACACTTAAAATAGAAAGTAAAAAAAAAAAGCAATATTTTTATAAAATATATTTATTTACAGAATAAAAAACAACAAAAAAAAAACAAATTAACCTAAGAACTAACCTAAGAACTAACCAAATACTTTAACTAAACTATTTACATATAAACATATTTACAGTCACAATTTATGGATTTTGATTATTACAAATATTGCAGATCTCCACTGGCCTAATTTGGTACAGCGGATCTCTGCAACATTTGCAATAACCCCTTTCGCCATCCGTCAGGCGTGTTGTGGCGTGGTAGTCGACGTGTCGATGTAAGGAGAGGTTGACGCGCTGTTGGTATGCTATATAACACCCATAGCAAATATGATATTCTGCACCATCCCTTGTTTCAATAGCCACAAACGTCTTGGTGGTGCAGAATAACTCATCCCTGGGGTTCCCTCTTAGAAGGTACTTCTCACAAACATCCTCATCATTGAATGCATCCGCAACGATGCCATCATCTGAGTCTGCATCCGTATCTTCATCATCATTTAATTGCCCTACGACAACATCCTCTTCGTCAACCTCTGGGCCATCTTCCCCCTCGACACCACCTTCTACAGCTGCCACATCTGCGTCGCCTTCATCGTCACTCCACAAATTGTTGACCAAGTCGAACTCCGCCAACCAGCTCAAAAATTGTAAATTGGCATATCCTGGTACACCAGCCATGAAATTTGGTACAGCTGCCATTGTATATACACGAACTTGCGTAAACGTAAACGTAGGGTAGGTTATAATGTTGAAAATCAACTGACTTGTATCGAGTCACCTCCTCGTTTATATCCTCTTTGTAGCCGGTCACGTCATATCATCTCTGACGTCAGCACCCTAAACATCTACTTAAATGTGAATGAACGAGAAGAGGAACTTAGTCAGTATTTTGCTTTCATACTATCTATATATTGTAAAGTGTTAAGTATTAAAATGCCTTTTCCAAAAGAGTGGGAATCCAAACCAACCGTTGCAGCATATCCATTTCGTACGGATGGCCAAATTGTGTGTCATAATTGTTACGTGTCCTGGCCGAAGATATATATAAATTCATGTACTGGATTGTGTGTAAATTGTGTAAAGGAGAATCCCGTGCCAATTAAGAGATGCCAAGAGGTTCGAGGAAGACGTTCAGGTGAGCGTCAATGCCGCAAGTGTCTCCAGCTGCTGACTCGCACAAATTTCGGAATAAACAGAGATGTTTGTCTTATGTGCAGCGTGGACTATCCATTAAGACAGCGGTGTATAGCTTGTGATAAGTATGGGGATGATTGCTGGAATAATATATGCAGCAAATGCAGAACAGACAAAATATTATGCGAACATGTTGGTCATTTTTATGCAACTTTGGCGAGTCACTACAGAAAATGCTGGTGTGTAAGTCAAGAAATCCAGTTCTTGAGGCTGGGGATTTAATTAGGATGTTCGTTCTTTATTGTATTTTTTTTGCTTTCTGTAAATATTGAGATTTAGAATATTCCACATATTTTTGTTCCAAATAAAACATATTTCAATTAATTGTTTTTTTTTTTCCTTCTGTTAACTTACTGAAATATAAAATGTAAATAATGTTGCAGTGAAATAAAGCAATTCAATAATCAATCTTGGACGCTTAAATAAAACAATAATGTCAGATACATATTTTATTTCCTTATTACTGATACATAAGTAAATATATAAATTGATTATGTATATTTTACATGGTTTAAAGTTTTATAAATTATACAACATCCATTTTGTCAATCCAAGAGTTGTGTTCTTTGGAAAGTCCAAGCCATTTGACAAATATTTTGTTTTTCTTTTTTTTCAAAACCTTCTCCACTAGATATATATCAGGATATTTAGTTTTTTGTAACTCCATTTCATAAAAACATCCTTTAATTGGTTGTCCATACATATCTTCAAGCTGGTAAGTTGTTGGGTTAGTTATATTAATTTTGACAATTTTGAAAAGTTCAGTTGAAAAATTGACTGTAAAACCTTTTTCAAATACACCTTTGTATGCACTTATTCGAACTACATCACCAATGTGAAACTTCGGTTTTAAAGCAATCCTAATGTGATTATACGCATCCAAACGTGTGGTTGGTTTAACGTCAGCGGGTTTCATACCAATCGTGCGATGTATTTTATTGTTGTACATTTTTGTAATGTTGGATAGAATATCGAGCCATTTGTATTTACCCCTAGCTGAGAATTCTTTATATAACCAATTTTTTAATGTTCGTATCACTCTCTCAACAATTGCAGCCTTTTTCGTACTATATGTAGAGTAATGATTAATGGCATGCTTTTTCATTAAAGTAGAAAAGTTTTTGTTGTAAAATTCCGTACCCTGGTCGCTTTGAAGATTCTTAGGTGAGTAGTTCGATTTTTGCAAAATGCTCCTCATACCCTTCGTAATTTCTATACCAGTTTTATTTCTTAAGGGTCTTGTCCACACATATTTCGAATAGCAGTCGATCACTACGAGGATATATCGAAAACCTTTATTAAGGTTCGCAAATGGCTGCATTTCAGCCAAATCCATTTGCCATAAATCGCCATAGCCCTTGATAATTGTTCTTCTTCTACGAAAATTTTTTCGGGGTAACCTGTGCAGTTCCTGCACAACGGCCTTCTTTGTAGTACTAATTTCCATGTTAACTTATTGGATCCAATGGGTGTGCAGAGAATACACTAAGCTGTTACATGTTTGCCGATAGACTAATTTCTAATAAGTTAATTCTTCTAATTTATTAATTTTGTCAATTATTTTCTGAAGCTCTCTAGCTTGCTGAGAAATTGAATTTTCCACTGTTTTATGTTCCTTATCAATATTCGCTCGTATTTGTTCATTAATATACTTTTTCATCTCTGCAACAACCCGTACATTTCCTTTATCTATTTTTTTCGGAATTTCCTCATTTACATAAGTTTTTGCAGTAGCAACAGCTAACAAAACTTGACCATTAACGTACTTTTCCATTGCTGTAATAATTAAGTTAGTGGCCTCATCCATAGCCTTGCGGATGTCTGCAAAGAAGGTAGTAAGTCGCTCTTCAACATAGTTACGTGTTACACCATCCTGACTATCTACCGGTTCTCCAATGTTCTTTAAACGTTTATTCTGAATATCGAAGTGATTATCTGCAGTGAGCTTAAAGCCAAGACCTGGTGGACCGCGCACGACTAATGATTTATTAGCGCCGCCTCTTCTGCGTCCAAATTTATCAATTGTGTTGTGACCAGGTAGCATTTCTAATTACATCTGATCTGATTTAAGCATTTCACAGTATATTATACTTCCCCATTATAATTTTGTTAATAGATTATTTTTTCTTCTCTCATTTCCTCCAACAAACTAATTATTTCATTATTAACACCACTGTTACCTGCCATTTTTGAGCTATACAGCAGACGTAGACGATCTACCAACTCTTTCGGCTTATCCCAATAAACATAGTCGACACCTTCACTATTGTATATTTTCTGAAGTGGCATTTGGGGAAAGCCCAAACCAGTTCTGGATCTCGTCATTATTGTAGAAGATGTTAGTGGTTTTATAATATCACTGAATTTCCTCCATTTAGTTTTATTCAAACCCTTTTTGATATCATATTGTTTATATGCTGCTCTCGTCTTTTTTAATATTTCGCCATATATTTGATACTCCTCGTCAAAAAGAGATACTTCATCGCTGCGTAGCACTAATGGATACTTTAAAAATAGTACATCGTACAACTTAGGACTGCCAGAATACGTTCCTAGAGACTTATTACCATACCACAACGTAATATCCCCACTAGAAAACCGCACCTCGGCATTACCCATGTGTAGTTTGCCTGTATGGGGGTCTAGACGAACACCGTATACAGTGTCATATTTATAGTTGCCGGATTTTACATTTTCTAGATGTTGTTTGATTACGCCACATTTCTCTTCTACACTGCCAATGGATCTTTCTGAGCCTGGGGTACTCATTAACGACGATCTTGGTGGTGTTTCCATATAATATGCGTCAGCTGCACTATTCTCGCCATCTTCGCTACTGGTTTCTGGTGTCGCTTTAAACGTACTGGTACTAGCTTTCACATTATCTCGAGATTGTGTTGATTTTTGTGTCGGTGTTGGTGATGCCTGGTTATGTGATTTTACCAGTGAGGCAGATGATATTACTTTTAAAGGTTTTGTTATGGGTTCATACAACCTCTCGAGCGATAGCTGGGTCTCCACATTTCTACTCCTCAGTGAATTAAATTTTTTACGTACAGAATCAGTAGCCTCAACTAGCTGACGTTTCAGATTTATTTTCCCTAGCATGTGTCCATCTGTTTCACTATCACGTTTAATCATCATTTCCACTATATAAACTGACCGATGTAAACCCGGTGCTGTCTGGTGATCTATTGAAATGTTAATTACAGTACTTCATGGATATATGAAACTATCAAGTCCTTTCCTGTATCTTCCCTCATTCACTTCTCTATCCTTGTCAATTACCAGAAACCCATATTTATCTTTCCAACATTCTGCACACATTTCTTGAAATTGCTTAAAAGATACGTCTGGTGAGACGTGGTCCGAGAAAATGTGATGTAAATTCATATCGTCCTGTTTGAACATCGCTATAAAATTACTGTTATCCCTCACTAACTGTTTCGGCACGCGAGAATATGTTTGCGCCAGATAAAAACAGTCTACATTTCTGTGGCGGCCCATTGAGAAAAATGCGCGAATTACGTCTTGCTTTTCACATATAACATCATCGAATATAAAAATAGAATCGGGTTTGGCGTCAGATGGTTGCACTATTTCAGCATTATTACTAAAGGTGTAAAATCCTAATCCCTTAATTGGTGCTAATATGTTACGCAAGAACTCATACTTGGGTTGATTTAAAGACTTTGAATATAGGTATATATTTGCAAAACGTAATCCAACGGGGTTAGTAATCAGCGATATCATTAAATTCGTCTTTCCACAGTTACTCGGACCGATTAGAAGTCCACGAACAGTTGACGGAAGTAGTGGCCCATGACGCGATTCAATTTGTAATCCATATCCAACTTTTTCATCCAAATTATCTATAGAAAACTTCTGTCTCTGCTTTACAATACGCATTGTAGCAAGGTTGAAGACTATATAAATAGATGTACGCATTGCAACTGTTATTTAAATGTCGTCGGTCAAGCAGCGCACAAGTAAAAACCATCGTTTTTTAAAGGCCGGTAAGGGGTTAGTAAATTCCCTTATAAATAAGCTTCCATTTGAACTTCATTTGCCAGGTGGTTACCAGTATTGTGGTCCAGGTACCAAATTACAAAAAAGACTAGCGCGAGGTGATCCAGGAATAAACAAACTCGATGCTGCATGCAAGAAGCACGATATTGCATACGATCAAAACACGAATGATTTAGTAGCTCGACATAGAGCAGACTATCAACTTGAACACGCTGCATGGAATCGAGTTAAATCCAAAGACGTAAATTTGAGGGAAAAGGCCGCTGCGTGGTTGGTTACAACTATAATGAAGGGAAAACAACGTCTTGGTATGGGATTTAAGTCAAAATCTGGTACGAAAAAAAGAAAAAATACAGTTAAAAAGAAGAGCAAAAGCAAGAATAACCTAAGAAAGATAGCTTTTGGTGCTGGAATAGTGCGCAAGGTACGTGATGATTTACGTAAAGCTGATGGCAAGCGATTTGCAGCTAAGAATACACGGAAAGTCATGCAAATAGCACTTCAAGCTGCACGACGACACATGAGATCGGCTGGAGGGAAACGCAATATCCGTACACCTCGCATAATACCAATTCCGAAAGTTGGTGGAATTCTACCTTTAATACCAATTTTTGCTGGATTATCGGCGTTAGGTAGTTTAGCCGGCTCTGCAGCTGGTATAGCCAAGGCTGTACATGATGTTAAAACCAGCAGAGAGGAACTGGCTGAAAAAAGCCGTCACAATAGACATATGGAAGCAATTGCTGTTGGGAAAAGTGGCAAGGGACTATATTTGAAACCATATCGTAAGGGATTGGGCCTCTATCTAAAACCACAAAATTCAAAAAACTACTAGACACTCTACCTCGAAAACCTCTCACTAACATCGATCTTAAATATTATGCTGAGAAGATGAAGGTGCCCTATTTTCGGGGTATATTTATGCGCGACACTTTACCAAATTCCGGACCACATCGCAATGAATCCGCCATCATAAATTTGGATACTATAGATGGCCCGGGAACACACTGGGTGGCATATAAAAAACGTGGTAGTTTGGTCACATATTTCGATAGTTTTGGCAATTTACCCCCACCAAGAGAATTAATTCTGTACTTGCGCAATGGTTCAACGTTTACGGATAAAATCTACTACAATTATGAGCGTCAACAAAATTTCAACACAGTGTGGTGTGGTCATTTGTGCTTAAAGTTTCTTTCTTCGAAAGTTAAATAAAACTCCCCAAATGGCATCTGTGACTCCATCGATGGATCGAGAGGCAATTAAACGGATGGGCCACTCATTGATTGCTTTCTCTAGACTACGCAGCTTGTTGAAGATGAGTAAAGAGCAACTTTCAGATATGCCTAAAGAAGTAATGATTGCATGCGCCCCTTATGAAATTGCGTTAGTGTGGGAGAAATTACCCAAACATCTTCAGGATGACATTGATATTTTAAAATACCAGTACTGTCAAGAACATTATTCTCTTGAAGACGAAAATAATGTTGATGTTAACGATGGTCCGTCCCCTCGAAAAATATTTTGCTGCTACTGTAAAGTGGACGGAGTGAACGTGGCATCAAATAATGATATAAATCTATCTCCATCACCGCCCAAGAAAAGAAAATTAATACACAACTACTGCTGCAAATCGCAATAAAGGCATGCACAATCTCCAAAAACATCAGTCATGTCACGCACTTTCACTTTATCAAGCCGCTCAAGCGTGCTCAGTGCAGAGTTTTATCCCCCGATTGAACTAGATATGGGCTGTCGATACGGTCTGGGATTAACCGGATTTTATTCATACAATTCTATATTTAATATAGACGAGACAAACAATGGTTTTTGCTATAGGACTTCACCGAAAGTAGCTCTCACATTTATCCACATACCGTACGGAGTCTATGAAATTGATGAAATATATAATGCAATACTGAAAGCTATGCCAACGAACAAAAATGAAGAAAAAGAAAAATTATTTCAACTGCGAGCAAACAACAACACAATGAAATGTGAGATAAGATCAAAATATGGAATTGACTTTACACAAGCAAACTCTATTGGTAGTCTGTTGGGATTTGAACCGACATATTTAGCACCAAACAAGACTCACGAGTCGACACTCCCTATCGATATAATGAAAGTAAGAATGATACGTGTAGATTGCAACATTATTTCCGGAGCGTATCTGAATGCCATTAAATCCCATACAATGTTCGAATTTGACATAGATGTTGAACCTGGTTACAAACTTACCAGGGAGCCGGCCAACATCATATATTTGCCTGTTACACCGGAAGGGCGTCAGTTTATCGACAACATTACTCTGCACATATTGGATGACAATGGAGATTTAATTAATTTTCGAGGTGAGAAGATTATTGTGAAGCTAGAATTAAAACAGTTTTAATATTGTAATAAGTACAATGGGTTTCCGATATAATCAACAACGGCTAGCACATCACCAATATAATGTAATCAGTCCTAAAAAGAAGAATGAGAGTGGAAATCGATTCATTCAACGTGTGCATCTTAAACGGTCAAGACATAAATTATCAGCTAAGGACCGCGCATTTCTTCTATCCATTGGTTTAAAACTGAGACAAAATTAAATAATCATGGTGGCTATTACATCTAGTGAAAAACTTGAGGTGTTCGGCGAGCCAGTATTTGATCAGTCACTTGTAAGTTTACATGAACATACATATAAACCGTATGGCTCACCATACTACAGAAACTCTGATGAAATACGCATTCCTGTCAATTTTCAAGACCTCATACTGGATATTGCAGACAGTTACATTTATATAGAAGGAAACTTTACTCCTAACGACGCTACCAAGAGCTGTTATTTATCTAATAATGCACTAGCTTTTCTGTTCGAGGAAATCAGATATGAAATGGGTGGTGAGCAAGTGGCTGTCGTTAGGAAACCTGGTATCACTACCACAATGAAGACTATGGTATCATATGGACAAACACATTTGCGATCACTACTAACTGCAGGTTGGGGTCTCAACGAACAGAAGCAAGATATTTTAGATAATGTCAGTCATGTTTTCAGTGGTAAGCTACCTCTTAAATTCCTCATGGGATTTGCAGAAGATTACATCAAAGGAATTTTGAATGCAAAGCAGGAATTAATTTTGATTATAGCACGATCCTTCAAAGACTCTTACATTGGTGAGGTTGATGCACAGTTAGAAATTACCAAAATTGAATGGAAGATAAAACATATTGTGCCTGAAGATAAACAGAAACTTAAATTATTAAACAGAATTAATAAGAGTAGTAATAACGCTAGAGTTAAGATGGCTTACCGTATGTGGGATCTCTATGAATTACCTACTTTGCGTGATACTGCTTCTGACATATGGGCTGTTAAAACTACCAGCAGTCTTGAGAGACCTCGATACATTATTATCGGATTTCAAAATAATGGCAATTCCAATGATAGAACCAAGGACTCCACAAAGTTTATACATGCAGATATTAATAATATTCGACTCTATCTAAACTCTGAAGTATTTCCATATGAGCGTTGGAATTTAGATTTTGATAAGAAATTGGACTCTGCAGCTTACTATGCCTATGAGAACTTCCAGCGCAGTTATTATGATAAAGATATGAGTGAACCTATGATGGATCTTGCAGAATTCAGAAAATCTCCATTATTTGTCATAGATTGCTCCCACCAACCGGATGCAATGAAATCATCCACAGTCGACATAAAAATAGAATTTGAAACTCGAAAGACAAAGTTCCCCGAACAAACCCGAGTGTATGCACTTATTCTACATGATACTTATTTAAGCTACAGTGCATTGGATGGTTCAGTTCAAAGCGGTTTTCTTGCTGCAAAGTAAAAAATATTTATTATGGCGCAATCAAGTTATACAGCTCCTATGCTGATAGTTGACTTACAAGGTTTTCAATGTAAAAACAGTGAATTTATAGTAAAAGAATTGGCTGCTGTATGCTGTAATACTGAACAACAAGCACATTACTTTTTCAAACCACCGCATGCATTCTCATCACTTGCGCATGACAAGAAGGTACAATACCAATGGTTGGAGAAAAATTACCATGGTTTAAAATGGAGCCACGGATACATTCAACTGACAGAATTACCATTGATACTTCAGCGACTTTGCCAGAATGCAGTTAATAATTATCAATGTCAATCACTATTAGAGGATGTCGTAATTGTATGCAAAGGCAGAATGAAGAGGAATTTTCTACTTCAACATCTAAGAAGGAATAAGATTATAGACTTAGATGACTATTTGCCCCTTCTACCCAGCCTTAAATTATTGAACACACCAAAATGTCTAGAACATTTTCAGTATAATAATATCAGTCATTGTGCTCTTGCAAACGCTCATTTTCTTAATAGAAGTATTATAGATTTAAATATAAAATTACAATGAGACTGTTTAAGCGTAAGGTATATTTTTCTAGATATGTAATAAGAATAGGTATATTCTTTTTAGATATGTAATAGAAATAGGTAATAAAATAAATGTAATCTTTTAACTTGGTTTTTTATTTATTTAACATCATGATATAATCCTAATAAAATAAATATCAATAAGATATTATACTATGTATTACACAATTATTTATTTGCAACAATGTAACTTAAAATAAATATTATTTATCTTCATCATCAAGCTGATATTTTTCAATAATCCCCACTGGTAGGTACTTCACTATCTCATACAGGAAACGTTTTAATTTCCTTCTAACCATATGCTCACAGAACTCATCCAAACTTAAAAAGCCTCGACAATATCTGTCACATAAATTTGCTCCAGTTTCATATGCATTACATTCTTCTTCAACACGTTGAGCTTCGTCAGCATCTGAGAAGACATTTATATCATAGACTATTGAATGCTGCGAATCTCTCCTTAAGTCCCATAGTTCACAGGACAACCTTTCGATGGCTGATTTAATGTCTTCTGCCTTCACCCATCGTTGAGCTGAATATTGCATCCACATATTTTGTTGGTAATGGTTAAACTGAAAGCAAACACATTTGTTAAAAAATGCATATAAGAACTCTAAATTATTCACTTACTTAAGTAAGTTGTAAGCGCAGTTTAAAACTGATGGAGTTATATTGTGAAAATCAAGTTATTACCATTAACCAAAATAATAACGCCCCTGTATTTTCAAACGAGATAGCAATATTACGTTTTATAGTACTCCTACCATTCTTTCTAACTGTATTTTATTATCTAGTAGAAAATTAAAACTAAATTAAAAAAACTAATACAATTATTGTTTCTAAATTAATCGCCAAAACGTATCATTGGACTGGATTTTGCACCGACATACGTTGGAGGGCGCTGACCTAAATATGTCAATGTGTATTTACCACCAGATGAATTAATCTGATTGATTACATCCTCACTTATATTTTCTACAACTCGTTTGGGTAAAAATGATTTAAAAGTTGTTATTGTACTTTCCTCAAACAAATTTACGATGATTGATTTTCCAAACCGCGTATTGACCACTGACATTTTCTTTATGACATAGGCTTTGTCTTTAATTAATGATGAAATAGGCTTTTGCTCCAAAACCTCAGTACTTTCACTAATCATTGCATTAAGTGCTAATAAATCTAATTCCGAAATTTCCATAGTTAAAATGGGATGTGTACAGTGAAAGAATCGCAAAAAGTAATATAAAAATATTGCTCACTTGAAATAATTGAGGTGGTTGCACTACACTCACTTGCTAACTCTTGAGTATCAGAGATAGATTTGCGTTTTGTGATACTGTCACAGGTCCTTTATAGTGATAGATCAACCCCACCACAATAATTTTCCCCACCACATTATTTACATCCCTAAATATCTACACGTCAGTTAATAACCACTAATTACCTCCCACCCCAGTAATTACCCCCACCACACTAATAACCCCCACCACGCGAATTGCCCCCACCACACTAATTACCCCCGCCACGCGAATTACCCCCACCACACTAATTACCCCCCCCCCCACTCGAATTACCCCCCACCACACTAATTGCCCCCCACCACGCGGATTACCCCCACCACACTAATTACCCCCCACCTATGACGTCACGAAAAGTGGTGGGGGGAGGCCCAGCTCCGGTATAAACACTCTACTCGAAAGCTAAGACGAAACTGTTAAAAGACGAAAACGAAAAAACGGTTCGTAAGTACACAGATTGACAGATTTGTTTATAATAGGTACTCGATGCCAAGTTTTTTGTAAACGTGATATATATCAAGTTATTCATGCAATTTGCTTTGTTTTCAATTAAAACTCAAATGGCCGATATGTGTAACATTCAACAATATTTTCTCTTCTAACCCATTAAATAAACCAGAAAATTAAACATTGGTCGACGGCTAAGACGTATTTTAATTTATTATACACACACATAGAGATGATTTAAGAATTTTTTAAAAATAGTATACATCAGTTGAGTGTTTTTATACAATAGCACCTTATATTATAATGTCACCAGTTTTATATCGGGGCATTAACCCGGCGGACTTTGTTTCCCTAAATATTCTACTTTTCATTAAATCATTAGATGTAAGAAACGGTACTGGTATTGACTGACTGCTGACAGTGCTGACTGATAAAAGCACTTGTCTTGGCAGCGTTAGCACATATCAACTATTAGAGAATATTTGTGGGTTATTTCTTGGAAAGCAAACTTGCATTATGCTTTACTTATGTTAATGAATAATACTATAGAGGAGAGAAGGATAGTAACGAGAGAGTAATAGTACAGTAATATTAATATAAATAAATCAATGGAAGAAGCGTGAACTGAACGGTACGCTTTCGTTTGAAAAATTTTATATAAATAACCCACAAATATTCTCTAATAGTTGATATGTGCTAACGCTGCCAAGACAAGTGCTTTTATCAGTCAGCACTGTAAGCAGGACATATCTACTGTAATTTTTTGTAAATTCTTACAATCACGCAAATATCCCAGAAATGTTCTAGGACACCGACATTTACAAGATATACATATATGAGTCAGGTTAATTGCATTGAGGTACTACAGTATTACCTTATTTCACACTTCATTCGTATTTCTATATATTATACAGTTACAACATTAACAGATACTGTTCACCGCACTTTTCACCAGATGATGAACAGTGCAACTTATTATTTTAACAGAAATTTAAATGTTATCACATTACAACTGTATCAGAAATACCGTATAGAAAGTCTGGTATTTACAGAAACCATGGCGATTATTACCTACACAATATTAAAACACCTATATTCAGTTTACGAATCCAGCGTTTTCTCATTACTCAGGGAACTATTTCTCATTTTCACATTTGTCAAAACGCGACACAATACAGTTGGCCCTTTGGGTCCTATGGCATTCTTGAGCAGTTACCATTTCAATTTCTAATTGTTTCGAGTATGGCTATGTAAACCAGTGTCAGGGTTACTTCATTCTTTAACTGAATCAATATAAGCTCTACAGATGTGGAGTTTGAGACTCAATATACATTAGCTGGGTTATTTGCATTTAGGTATAGTAAGCCCTTATTTAGCACCTCACTCATCCTAAATATTATACAACTGAGGTCAACTGTTATTTTTTATTTTAGTAACCCATAATAATAATGAAGTGGAGGGCTGGCAAATATTGTTAAAGATAATTCCAAAAACTTTCTTATGCATTTCTATAGCTTTCTATAGTTCAAATTACGGCGTAAACCGATTTTCTATCAGATGCACCTCCTCCAATCCCTCATGTGATTATTGCTCTATTGTTGCTACATTTTTGCACATTAAGGAAAATGGCTTTCCATTAAATTGTCTGAAACTTTGCAATTTGTTACTTCATATCATGCTTCTTAAAAATTGCCTGAGACAGACCTCAAATTCTATGTGCCGTTTTGGTAGTAGAAGGCCCTGAATAACGATTTTTGACCTGTTATTTATTGGAAATCAGAAACTAACGTTTCAGTTCATATCCCCTGCGCCTCCGCCATATTTGAAAATGTAAGCACTACACCTAAAATACGATTCAAATGTATTGACCCCTCACTTCAACCGCGAATACCTCAGAAACGGAAGAGCAGAAAAAATTGAAAAAAGTATGTGTTCATTATGAGTCTATTCTAAATCATTCACTGCAATTTAAATTATGTACATTGAACACTTTTGAAGTTCTGCAAAGTTATATTGAAAAATGTCCTACTTTTTAAGCAAAGGGTTTAGCCGGATAAGTATGACGAGTCGGCCCCCAAATAGCAACCTATATCGAAACTTATGTTTTAATATCTACTTGATGTACGAACGTGATTTATATGCGTTTTACCGCCGCACTCCGCGTTGACCTTGAGATATGAAAACAAAATGAGACTACGTATGACTATCGTTCAAAGAGACATATCTCGAAAATTAATTGAGCTAGAGAGGTAGAACAAACGCGAGGTTTTAGGTAACCTTCAAGAGCATATTTCATTTTTTTTTTGTATTTCTCAAATAATTACGTACACCATTAAAAAAATAAATAAAAATATAATTATTATTATTTCAGTGTTCTCTATGACTTACTATCACTAAAATAATATATGTTGTAATACTTGATATGTCCTATTACACATAAGAATTGCGTTAGAAAAAAGTTGGTGCAACACTTCGAAAAAAAAAAAAAAATCCACACGCACGACATCATGTAAGGATACAAACTTAACATAGGACGCACATATATAAACATTTTATGAATCAGAATTATTGCTAGAAGGGAAATTGAATGAAAATATAAAAAAACTGTCATGTAAATATCTATTTCACAAATCGCGGTGCCGAAGTACGAGCGGCAATCAAGTTCAAACTTGTTGACGCGCTGCTTGTTATTTCGTACGTTTCACATGCTCAAGACTAGTTTATTTAAATACTCCTTCGTGGCATCATTTTCTGTAGGGAGTAACTATTATTTATTATTAGTAGCTATTATATTATTTTGTTATCAATAATAATGTCAGATAAGTGTAAAAACTGTAATAAGTTTCTTCGCAAGGTTACTAGTTATAGATAGATAGACAGATAATCGTTTATTAGTTCCCGTAACAACAGTTACAATAAAAAAACCTCATCAGGTGTGGAACATGTCACAATAAAAAAATAAATATCATTGCAATTACATTACAATTAACATTTTTGTCTGTACATATAAAAATTTATGTCATTACTTATATCTAACAAAGAAAACGACACTTAAAAGGCAAATCAGACTATTAAAACTTATGAATAAAAAGTTATAAAAACTGAAGAAGAGGCTAAGTTGTTTGTGACTGTTTGAATAAAATAATAATAGTTAATGATATCCTCTGTAACAAATGTCGTCTTATTCCATATAATAGGAAATACGCTTCGTCTTCAAAATCTACAGCATGTGACGAGGTGTCTGTAAGCATGGAAGTATGCGATAATGTACTAGGGACTACAGAAGTACCAGAAGAAGCTTATGACGTCAACTCTGAAGATTCCGATACAAGTAGTGACAGCGATATTACATATGAATACCATCAGAAGGATGATTATATAGAAATGCCATTTCAACGTGTTGCATCTACTCACAAATGTTGCATTATATGTCGAAAAGTAACTGATCTTAAGGCACTATCTTTAGAAACACGAATTAAAGTTGATTCAGATGGAAAATTGAACGACACTATAGTACAATACATGAAAAGTAGGATGGACGTAGAAAATACTCTGAGCCAAGAAGCTTTAAGTCAGCGTTGGAATCGAAAAAAAACTACACTTAAACATTTGACGGCATCTGAACTACTTGATTTTCCGCGTTTAAGTGAAGATCAATCAACTCAAGATTTTATTCACAGGCTCTTATCAATTTTCACAGGCCCTATCTTGTTTGGCTGAATTATTGGACGATCAAAACAATCTTTCCATACAATACGTAAAATCAACACCTAACATTATTAAAGCAGAAGTAAAATCAAGGCATATAAGTAGCAAAGTCTATCGTATTTACATCGACTACATTTCTGATGGTACTAATTACAATAGCATTCAGCGTTATTGCTGCGATTGACCTAATGGCAACCACACAGTGGGATGTTGTTCTCATGTAACAGCTCTAATTTATTATTATTTATCATATGGACGTTATTTATCCAGAATTTTGCGTCCTGCTGAGGTATTATCAAAGATATTTCAGACTCAAAATATTACAACTGTAATTAATTACGATAGCGATGGTGATTGAGATTATTTCTTTATAATTTGATTAATAAAAAATTATGGATATTGAGTGTTTTTTTCTTTATCTTTTTACAATGGATCCAATTCATAAAATATTTACATATGTGCGTCCCATGTCAAGTTTGTATCCTTATGATATGGTGCGTGTCATTTTTTTTTTTCGAAGTGTTGCACCAATTTTTTTCTAACGCAATTTTTATTTTGAAGTTGATTGCATTAGTATATAGTACAGTAAAAAAAAACACATAGTTCTATAATAGCAATATTAAGATTTCGTACCTTCTGGGGTATCACCAGAATTATATGCAGTGTGTCCCAATGATAGAAGTAACAAGAGGTGGTGTTCTACGGGGTGTTTTATAAGCAAAGTTGTAAAAATCACCACTAATAAAGTACCTTTATTTTTCAAAATAAGAAAAAATTCACTAAGAAAAGTTATTTAGAATGCAATTTTATATCTCTGTACCAAATTTCAGGAATATAAAATTATTTTTTGAAACTTCCCATTTTTTCAATAAATTACTATTTTATTTTGAACCATTCAATTAAAACTGCATAGAAATTATTTTTTGTGAATTAATATTAATTAATATTATTATTAATATTATTATATATTATATTAAAGTTATGTAGAAGCTAAAAGTAGGCTATGAGAAAAGCAGGGGATACACATGTATCATTTATTATTGACATATCTGTCAAACGTTGTCAATATTATCCTTAATTTCTGTTTCAAATTAACGAACTAAGCATACAAGATTAATTGAAAATGGTACTCATAGTGCGTGAAAAAACTTATATTGTGCAATGCTACGGAATTGACCGTGAAAACTCGCTAAGAGAAGTGGTAAGCCAATTTAATTTCCAAACACTGCTTTGTCACGTACTCAGGCTATGAGAGTAATTAAAAAGTTTCTGGCTACTGGTAGTGTTCTTACATTAGTGGATTTGTTTTACTACAACACTCAGGCCTCAAGGCCCATTGTGCTTGTAGGGATCTACAGTTTTGCGTGGACTCCAAACCACGGTCATCGGCTATCGACTTTGGCGCACCCCCAGCCATCTCACCGCCTTTCTGGCGGGCCAATAGCCCTTGGGGTCTTCTCTGCAGCGAAGACAGTTGCCCTGTGCCATCGGCGCCGCCTTACTAAGCGACTTAACAGCCCGGCGCTGTCTCAGTCGATAGCCCACCGACTAATAAAGGGATACACTGGTTCACCCATCCAAATGCCGGACTCGGCCAGCGTGCCTTAACATCGCTAATCGAGTGTCGGAAATTAAACCGGTGACCGTACCTCATCCCCGTGGTAGTGTTCTTAACATGAGAAGAAAAATAAAAGCATATGATGAGGACAATTTTGCGGCTATTTTAGTTCATGCCTCTGGTATAGAAAATCCTAGAATGCCACTAAGAGAGAGGTCAGCTCTTATTAATATTAGCAAGTCTGTACTCCAAAGAATTTACAAGGCAAAGAAAATTGGGGCATATAAAGCAAATTATAAACATACGCATGAAGAGGGAGATGACGGCAGTAGGTTGGATTTTTGTTTGACCATTGGAAAAAAAATCATGGAAGAGAGATTCTTTCATCATTTCATAATTTACTCAGATGAAGCCACATTCACAACCAATGGTGTTGTTTCATGTCAGAATTGTCGGTTTTGGGCTTCTGAAAATCCAAATTTTAGAGTTCATTTTAGAAGACAATATTATAAAAAAGTGAATGTGTGGTGTGCCACTTCTGATCACGTTGGATTTATTGGACCTTATTTCATTGAGGGAAGGTTAAACCAACACACTTATTTATAGCTTGAACGATTTTCTGAAGAATATTTAAATATTTTAAAAAATATGCCTTTAGTTCATTTTCAACATGATGGTTGCCCTGGCCACTCCACAGAAATGGTTAATCGGTGGTTGAATTTAAATTTTGGAGAAAATTGGATTGCCAGGAATGGACCGATCAAGTGGCCGGCGAGATCCCCAGACCTATCAATATTGGATTTCTTTTTATGGGGTCACCTCAAGCAGTTGGTCTACGCTGAACCACTTCCTAACGATGTAGCAGTATTGAAGCAGAAAATTACAAATGCCGTAAACTCCATACCGTTAGATCATATTCGAAACAGTTTTAAGGACTTCAGGCGAAGGATCGAAATGTGTGTGGATGTGGGTGACAGCTACGTCGAATAATAAAAAAATTGTACACATTGTTTTGTATTGGTCAATAATTAATTTGTTTGTGAATCCATTATGTTTTTGACATTTATGACTTATAATTTTTAAACCTCATTAATCTTCTGTTAGTAATTGTTTCTTTTTTTACAATTAGTTCGATTAACATTATACCTTCTTACATCTCGTATATTCAATTTTTTATTTATCAATAGCCTACCTTTTGAGATGATTAACATTTGCTCCTACACAACTTTAAATATGAATTCAACTCTTAATTCGCAAAAAATGGGAAGTTTAAAGAAATAATTTTATATTCCTAAAATTTGGAACAGGGATATGAAATTGGAATCTAAATAACATATATTCATGGAATTTTTTCCTATTGTGAAAAATAAAGGTACTTTATTAGTGGTGATGTTTACAACTTTGCTTATAAAACACCCTGTAGAACCCCAAATCAAGTCATTTTTGGTACACTTTAGTTTTACCACAAGCAGGACTCAATCCCCAAATACCATTCCAAAATTCCAAAATTTTTGGTCCATTATACCTCTTGTTACATCTATTCTGGGACACACTGTATATCTGCGTTTTGAAGTTCCAAAGCCTACTGTGTTTTTTTTTAATGAACAACTTTGTTTTCTTAGAAGCATTTTATTAGGTAAAAAGATGAATATCTCCTATTCTACAGGTCCGATCGGGACAAACTAAAAATGAAAAATTTTCTCAATTAAAATTCCAACAAATCTGCATTAGTTTTGGATCATAACATACAAAATGGAATAAGTTTATTAAAACGCATTTGTATAACACGCTTTTCATTAGCTTCACCTGTATCTATCAATCTATCAATGTTACGGAATCTTTCAACGTAATTTTCATCCACTTCTAATTGTTGTATCATCATGAAATTTGACAATTGATGACAGTACAAGATAGCATACTAATTTTATATGTTTAAAATGGCTGCCGCCCCAAGATGGCGGATTATCATTTTCTTTACAACCCTCTTGATATGGTTATCAAAGGAGTAGGCTTGACAAGTAGAAAACAAATATGTCATCAATAGTTAAAAAATCAAAATAGCTGCGTCAACATGGCGGACAGGTTTTATTAATTATCGTCAGATTCAACTGAAAACGGTATCTGTGTGTTATCGAGGATCTAGATTAGTATTATCTGGTCCACACTTTTAAAACTAAAAAATAAAAAGTAAGTAATAGTTTAAAAAAAATTAAAAAACACGCTTGAATAGCAAACCGAACTAAAAAGCAAAAAATAATACAGTCCAATACAAAAAAACGTGGGGTACTTGGTATCAACTGGTACAAATATCCCATAGTAATTAGCACTCCACGTTTTTTTTATTGTATTGTATTTGTATTGTATTATTGCATTGTATTATTTTTTCCTTTTTTTTAAACTATTGTTTCTCATTTTAACGCTCTTGACTTCCAATCGGCTTCAAACTTTCAGAAGATATACCTTCTGTTGAAAACAAAACACTCTGAAACTTTGGTGCCCAATTATTGAACTTTGTGGACACAAATTAATTTTTTATCGAAAATTTGAATTTTCCGCCATTTTGTACCATTGAGTCCAAAATGAATTTTTTTTTCAAAATGTTGTTCTGATCGCCAGCTTTGGGACGACATTAGAAAAAATTCTTGTAAAGTCATTTTGGCCACTTTTTTGGCATTTATTTTTTAACCAAATGGCAACAAACAGATTTTTTCGGCCATTGTGAACATTTTTGAAAAAATCTTATCAGAAAGGAAAGAGAATTGCGAGAACTAATTTAAAAAGAAGAAAGTGAATTTCCGTTTATCTGAACTCGAAATATTTAACTTTTACTGTCTTGTAAAATTATACATAGTAGTAAATACACACATAAAGAAATAGAGTTGTATCTGAACAGAACAAATATTTGGCATTAGTTAAGAAAACTAAGGTTATAATTTTATAAAGAGAAGTTAGCAGAATATCAAATTCCCCTAAATATATACGTTAGCTACCAACTTAAGTAAGCCGGAAACAATTGATTACGGTGCAACGAAAGTTTCGTTGTTTAACAAGAGATAATCTTGATACATACATTTACAAAAAAATATATATATTCAGGTTAATTAATAACAATAAAATGTAAATACTTGAAAATTTGTTTTTATTAGTTAAGAATGTTCTTTGGGCAATTCATATGAAGCAAATATGTTTCAAAATGATACAGAACAAATATTAGGTAAAAATAGGCATTTGTTAATTAACAATTGGCCAAAATGCTAATAGTTAAATATCTTGAGTTCAGATGGACGAAAATTTGCTTTCATTTAAATTAAAGTTCTCACAATTCTCTTTCTTTTCTGATAAAAATTTTTCAAACACGTTTTCAAGATAGCCGAGACAATCTACTTGTTTTCATTTATTAAAATTTCAAATTTGAAACTCGCCTTCCGAGGTTAAAATAAGAGTATGCGTTTTCTCCTTCTATGTGTCAGTGGCGTAACACTTTTTTGGTAAAAAATATCGGAGGAAATATTCGCTGGGATGCCACTAATGGAGCGTTAAAATAAATGTTATAACTAAATATGTGATTTTATTTCCTATTAACACATAACAAAATTGAAAATTATATCTAAAGTACTTCTTGAGAAATTAAAAAAGGTATTTACACAGAACTTCCCTTTTTATTTATACAGGGCGGTCACTCCAAAAATGTATTAATTACGAAACCACACAAGAGAATAGTTATCGGAAGGTATTATTACAAAGAAAACCTTATAACGTTTGGTCAAAAAAATATACAGAGTGGTCATCCGATAGTAGTAAAATTTACTATTAAATAAAGGGTGCCAAATATGGAAGGCTTGCGTAAATACCTTTACAAAGAATGACCGCGAGAAGGTATAAAACTCGCCTGTTTTTGCATAATATATAGTAGGCCAAGGGAAAGAGCAAAATAAATCCTATAGGGCTCAAATTAGACTTTGAGAAATTTTTAAAACATAAAACAACTCTGTTATTACTCAGGTTTTATATTGTATGAATTTCTTATGGATTATGTATTATTCTGTAGCGTACTTTGAGCCATTTAGGAAATTATCCTACTACCTTCCAACACCTTGTAATAATTAAAATACCAACACCAGAAAACAAAAAAATTCATAGGTCCTACCCACATGATACAATCGTCATGGGATTTTCACTAAAAACATTTCTTTTTATGAAATGGGCTTAGAATGAAACGTGGAAAATTTAAATTCGAACAAAAAAATTTCTCAATCTTTCTACTGGTAAAGTTTTTTTTTAAGTTTTGAATTGTTTTTTCTGAAATGGGTTTGGAATGTCATAAAACATGAAAATTTTAAATTTAAGCAAAAACATGTTTTTCCACCATTTATTCTGGGTATAGTAAAAGAAATTTCAAAATATGTTTTCTTTTGAAATTTTATTTTCTGAAATAAATTTAGAATGTCATGAAACGTGGAAATTTTAAATTTGAGCAAAAAAAAATTTCCATCATATGTTCTATTAATTATTAATATATTTTAAAATAATTTAAACATTTTTCTTTGAAAAAATTTTCAAATGTTTCTTTTTGAAAAATCTTTTTTATGAAATAAATTTAGAATGTCATGAAACGTGGAAAATTTAAATTTAAGCAAAGCAAATTTCCCATTTTTCTACCGGCAAAAAACGTTCTAAAAGTTTTGGATTTTTTTTTTTAATAGATTAGAATATCATAAAACGTGGGAATTTTTTAAATTTGAGCAGAGAAAACTTTTTTCCGTCATTTATTCTTGGTATAGTGGTAAAAAATTTGTGCTTTTCAATTTTTTTTTTCTGAAATAAGTTTACAATGTCATGAACCGTGGAAATTTTCAATTTGAGTAAAAGATGTGTTCCATCAGTAAAAATATATTTAAAAAATTTTTCTTTGACAAAATTTAAAAATGTTTCTTTTTGATTTTTTTTTATGAATTAAATTTAGAATATCATGAAACGTGGAAATATTATATTTGAGCAAGAAAATTCGTTTTTTTACTGTTAAAAATAGAAACTTTTTTCCACCATTTATTCTTGGTACATTGATAAAAAAAAATTTGCTTTTGAAATTTTTTTTCTGAAATAAGTTTAGAATGTCATGAAACGTGGAAACTTTAAATTTGAGCAAAAACTGTTTCCCGTGGTATATTCTATTAGTAAAATTATATTTTAAAATACTTATTTAAAAAAAATTTCTTTGACGAAATTTAAGAATTTTTCTTTTTCAATTTTTTTTTATGAAATAAATTTAGAATGTCATGAAACGTGGAAATATTACATTTGAGCAATAGAAAATTCGTATTTCTAAGAAAATTCAGTTTCGATTTTTTTTTTCTAAAGTAGATATAGAATATCATGAAACGTGGAAATTTTAAATTTTAGCAAAAAAATTTTTTTTTCATAATTTATTCCCTTTACACGGTCGGTCCACCCTGTAAATATTCCAGTGAAAGTTTAACCATTGCTTTGCTGGTAGTAGTGTCAGCTACCTACCAACTTAGACTATTTTCCGTCAAGTAATTTTTTAGATAATGCACCAACAGACAGACAGACTGACGGAATTGAAAAACCTGTATTTTCGTAATCTACGTGATCTGAAACGTGTAAATCCGAAAAAATCTCAGAGGGTGATTTTTTCTCGAATACAATACTTCCCTTCGGTATACGAGGGAAGTAAAAATAACGATAATAAAAAATTCAACACCCTGTAGCAAAGAATTTAAGCTATTGCAGACATTTGTTCACATGAACTTTTCTTCATAAAATGACCTAAGCAATAACACCCTGAAACATTAGCAAGCCATTAAGGAATATATTAAAAATTTATAATTTTTCTATGAAAAATCCATTTTTACTAAAAACTAAATAAAAAAATCAAAGAACTTGCAGATACAATTTAAGGTACTATTTCTTACAAGCATTTAAAAAAATTATTGCAATACGATAATAATTGGAGTGCACAGAATATTGTTACGGATTTCCACCTTTTTGGAAACACCCTGAATGAATCCGTGGGTTCTAAATAATTTTAACAAGAGATTAAACACTACTAACACTTTATTTAACAATTTACTGACTATACAATATTTCAAAATAAACTTTGTTTACTTTAACCTCACTTTTTCCCGAACGTGTCACTTCTTAAATAAACTTCTTCCTCCGCGCTTGTAATCGCGCCTTATATACTCCGAAATTAGCTCTAGATTAATCCAGAATCTTCTCCAACCATAATCTAGAAAAGTCCTTGGTTCTTTCTAGAGCCTTCCCAGTCACTATCAGTAGGCATAGGCGTACCATCTCCTTTTCCAAGGGGTGTAATTCATAACACTGCCCCCTCCTTAAGTCTGATCGTCCCGATCAGGTAACTCAGAATCATCGATGTATTTCGCCAGTCTGTCCAAATGCACGATCTTCATCTTGGACTTTTTGCTTCGTTGAATCCGATAGACGACGTCATTAATTCGGGTAATAACAGTGTACGGTCCGTCCCAAGGCGGTTGAAGTTTCGGTGACCTGCCTTTCTTCCGCTGTGGGTTGTACAGCCAAACCAGGTCTCCTGCCTTGAACCCTTCTGAACTACCCTTACGGTCATATCGAGCCTTCATTCTGTCACTGGCTATGGTGATTTGGTCTCTAACTAACTCATGGACATTCCTTAGCCGTTTACTCACTTCATCTACATAGCTGTTCACAGGAAGCCGTTCTCCACCTGGTGTTCCAAACATCAAATCACACGGCAGTCTGATCTCATGTCCAAATACTACACGAGCCGGAGTTTGTTTTGTAGTCTCGTGGATAGCAGCTCTATATGCCATGAGGAAAAACGGTATGTGGAGATCCCAGTCACGTTGATTTTTATGAACGACTTTAGAGAGATGTTCTTTCATAGTCTTATTATGTCGCTCCACCATTCCATCTGATTGCGGGTGAAGGGCTGTCGTCCGTGTTTTGTGTATTCCTAATAACTTGCAGATCTGCTGAAATACCCCTGACTCAAAATTTCTCCCTTGATCTGAATGCAGCTCCAGGGGTACACCAAACCGACATATCAGGTTATCTACCAAGACTTTGGCGACAGTAACCGCTTCCTGGTTCGGAATTGCGTAGGCTTCAGGCCATTTACTAAAATAGTCCATGGCAACCAGTATGTACTTGTTACCTTCCTTGGTTACTGGGAATGGTCCGGCTATATCGATCGCAATCCTCTCAAAAGCAGCCCCGACGTTATATTGCTTCATTGCACCTCTACTTCTAGTCTGTGGTCCTTTACTGGCTGCACAAATTTTACAATAACGACACCAAGCTTCAACATCTTGACGACTATTTACCCAGTAAAATCGTTCACGTACTTTATTCAGGGTCTTGTTAACGCCGAAGTGTCCGCCGGATGCTCCATTATGCACTTCCTGAAGTACTTTCGGTACTCGACACCTGGGAATCACTAGACGCATAACAACTTGCTTTCCATCCGGGCTCTCCCATGCTCTTTTTAACAGCCCGTTCATAACTCTAAGTGAGTCCCACTGTGCCCACAAAGCCTTCAATCCAATTGCTTTGTCTGAAACATCCTTCCACTCTGGTCGAATTCCTTTTTCCTTTGCTCTCAATATAGCCCCAATCTCTGCATCGTTCAGCTGTTCTTGTCTCAGGGCTTCAGTTGTCCAATCATCTGGAACGTCTATTTTAATAGTGTTGACTACTCCCGTGCCCTGCTGTTTCTCCACATGGCGGCAGTGCTTGCAGTCGTCCTTGCATGGTCTTCTAGATAAAGCGTCTGCGTTCTTATGAGATCTTCCTGGTCGATGCTCGATTTTAAAGTCGTACTGTTGCAGCCGTTCTGTCCAACGAGCCAGTTGACCTTCCGGGGTTTTCAACTGCAACAGCCATTTCAACGCAGCATGGTCGGTCCTGATTTTGAAATGTCGTCCATAGAGATACTTATGAAAATGATCCACTGATTTGACGATGGCCAATAACTCTTTTCTGGTTACACAATAGTTTCGTTCTGGTTTGGAGAGCACCTTGCTGAAGTACTCGATCACTCTTTCCTCTCCGTTCTGAATTTGAGACAGCACACAACCAATCGAAGAATTGCTGGCATCTGTATCTAAAATAAAAAGTCCATTCTGTTGTGGGTATGCTAGTACAGGACCAGTGCATAGAGCTGCCTTCAATTTTCTCCATGCTGTTTCACACTCCGGTGTCCACTGGTACTGAACTTTCTCCTCTGTTAGCCGGTGTAATGGCTTCGCAATGTCTGCAAACCCTTCCACAAAGCGTCTATAATAAGTGCAAAGGCCAAGGAAGCTTCGTACTTCATGAACGTTAGCTGGCCTTGGCCAATCTCGTACGGCAGAAATTTTATCGGGATCCGTTTGTATTCCCTCTGAAGACACTACGTGCCCAAGGAATTTAACTTCTTTCTGAAATAGTAAACACTTCTTCGGGTTCAACTTCAGGTGTGCATTCCTTACACGTCCAAATACTTCTTGAAGATTTTTCAAATGTTCTGTAAAGTCTCGTCCCATAACCAGCACGTCATCAAGGTAAACCAGGCACGTCTTCCAGGTTAGCCCTCGTAGTACAAATTCCATCAATCGTTCAAACGTGGCTGGAGCATTGCAAAGTCCAAAAGGCATCACCGTAAATTGGTAAAGACCACTTCCTGCCGAAAATGCTGTCTTTTCCTTATCATCAGGATGAAGCCCAACTTGCCAATAACCGCTCCTGAGGTCTAACGTCGAAAACCACCGTGAGCCTGCCAATGTACTTAATGTGTCATCAATCCGGGGTAATGGGTAACTGTCTTTCTTCGTCACATCATTCAATTTTCGATAATCGACACAAAATCTTAACGTTCCGTCCTTTTTGGCAACCAAAACTACTGGCGATGACCAGGGACTTGTTGACTCCTCAATGACTCCATCTTGTAGCATCTTATCTATCATTGCCGAGGCTTCTTCTTGTTTCGCTAGCGGGAGCCTCCTAGGTTGTTGTCGAATAGCGGGTGAGTCACCAGTATTTATCCGATGCTGGACTATATCTGTTTTTGTAAGGGCCTCCGTACTTTTGGCAAATACTGAACTTTCCTTTTCCAGGAACTTGATCGCCTCCTCTCGTTCATCCTTAGATAAATGCTCCAACTGGGAACTCAGCAAGGTCAAAACTTCCTGGTCTATATTTGTAGATGAATTTCCCTCTGTTTGTTCTTCGCACCTTGCTACCCACATAACCGGTTCATAGGAGCCAATCGGTTTGCCTTCTTTAATTGTTACTGCATGGGAATTTAAATTGACGACTCTAATTGGGATTTTATCTTTAGTCCGGGTTAAAGTTCTTGCCACAACAATATTGGTTAGGGACTTAATCGATTCGTCACCTTCCACCAGGCCAACACGGTAGCCTCCAGGATTTCCTTCCAAGGCAGCATCGATGATCTGTTCCGAATGAGCAGGAATCTTAATCGTCTTTGTTGTCAATAGCCTTGCTTTACGGAATTGGTCATCTGCGGTTGCCAGGATAAATTCCTCATTTTCAATTTTCAAGACTCGCTCCCCTACGTCAACAATAAACCTCTTCTCTTCCATGATGTCCAGTCCCAAAATGAAATCATCTGTAATGTCAGCCACAATGACCTTGTAATTGAATCTCAACCGTCCAACCTGCAGTTCCAAATTGACCTCTCCATGGACCGCAGCCCTGTCTCCCGTGGCTGTCCGAATAATTACTTCATTTTGCTTCTTTTTAATCTGCAAGCCTGATATAAACCCTGGCCGCACTATTGATGACGTAGCACCCGTGTCAACAGTAAACACGCACTTTCTTCCATTCACATATCCTTGCAATAGCAGACTACTTGGAATTCTTCGCAGCTGGGAAATCTTTATTTCCCTGGGGGCACCGTGTTCCCTAGCCAGCACAGCCCCCTTAGTGCTGGCTATCTTTAGTTTTCCTGCTGCTCTTCTACATTTACAGCATTTACTCGTCTGTCCGAGTTCTGCTGTCGACAGTCTCGTTTCATATGTCCCACCCTGCCGCAGTTGTAGCATTTAATACCCCCACTTGGCTTTTCTCTATTTTGTTGGTTTTCCTGTCTTCTTGGAGGATTGAATTTAGCCAGTAATTGACTGAACATTTTATGTATATCGGCCAACATAGGGTTCTGGTTCTCCTTTTCTGACTGCGATTCTTCCAGCGTCATAGCCCGTACTCTTGACTTTGGAGTATCCCTATAGACGGCTTCTACCTCTAGTGCATGCACCAAGGCTTCACTACTACTTTTATGTCGGGATAGCCTGAGGACTCGCCTGATCTCCTCGTCCCTAATCCCGTCTAGGAATGCCCCCACTGCCAATTGCTCTTTAAATTCTTTTGGCGCATTAGGATAAGCTAAGTGTGCCAGTCTTTCCACCGCAGCTTCAAATTCTTGCAGACTCTCTCCAGCTTTTTGAACGCGCACTTTCAGCTGGGTCTGGTATACTTGAGCAAGGTGTTGATCTCCATATCGTAGATCTAAGGCAGCTTCTAAAACTCTAAAATTAAGTTGTTGGTCCGCCGGAATTGTCTGGAGCAACTCCAACGCTTGGCCTCTTAAAGCCACGATTAATGCCTTAGCCTTCTCTTCGTCGTTCCAGTTGTTTGCACTCGCTGCTGCCTCAATCTGTGTCTTGTAAGTCATCCAGGAACTTTGACCATCAAAGGAGGGAATTTTTAATCGCTGGCCTGACGATACCAGTTGCTGGTTTCCTCTATCCCTCAACTGTTGTTTAAGCTGGTCAATTTCTCCTTCTACCTGGTGCATTTTCTCTTTGACTTCATTTACTTCTCCTTTGACTTCGCTTACCTCTTGTTTGACTCCACCGACTTCTTCCGCTACCTTATTTTTGAGTTCTTCAGTGACGGCAAATATGGCACTCTGTTGGCCTTCTATAATTTTCCTTAGTTCATCTCTTTCTTCTTGATGTCGTTTCTCTTGTTCTTGTTTATCCTCTTGACGTCGTTTCTCCTCCTCTTGTTTTTCCTGTTGACGTCGTTTCTCCTCTTCTTGTTTTTCCTCTTGACGTCGTTTCTCCTCTTCTTGTTTCTCCTCTTGACGTCGTTTCTCCTCTTCTTGTTTCTCCTCTTGACGTCTTCGTTCTTGATCGTCAAAAATTTTTCTTAATTCTTCTTGACGTTTTTGTTCTTTTCTTTCCTGTTCCTCTTTCTCTTCCTGGCGCTTTCTTTCCTGTTCTTCTTTCTCTTCCTGGCGCTTCCTTTCCTGATCCATCATCATCTTTTGCATTTGGGCCATAAAGTCCTGCATTTGTTGTTCGGATGCCATGCTCTGGTTGTTACCGGCATATAATTATGATGAAATCAAATAAATTTAATAATTACGTCACTATCGGTAATGGGACTGTCCAGAAAAACCTCAAAACGGCACAAAAAAAGAGTCTTATCTAGAGTCTGTCACTTAACCACTAATGTCCAACAAAATGTTCCAAAAATGTCTCAAAAATGCACTTAACACTGTTTTTCCTGTTCGAAAATAAACCTCGAACAATGTCCAGTAAATTAGTCCTTCCTGTGTTAGCACTAACTCCGAGAATACACTGCCAAACCTTCTCGAACACTTCCGAAAAATCCTCTTGTCAAAATTCCGCTTCCGACACCAAAATGTTACGGATTTCTACCTTTTTGGAAACACCCTGTATGAATCCGTGGGTTCTAAATAATTTTAACAAGAGATTAAACACTACTAACACTTTATTTAACAATTTACTGACTATACAATATTTCAAAATAAACTTTGTTTACTTTAACCTCACTTTTTCCCGAACGTGTCACTTCTCAAATAAACTTCCTCCTCCGCGCTTGTAATCGCGCCTTATATACTCCGAAATTAGCTCTAGATTAATCCAGAATCTTCTCCAACCATAATCTAGAAAAGTCCTTGGTTCTTTCTAGAGCCTTCCCAGTCACTATCAGTAGGCATAGGCGTACCATCTCCTTTTCCAAGGGGTGTAATTCATAACAATATTCTGTCAACATTAGTAACACTTCCTATCACTGTGCGGCGGATCGTTTCGTAATAGCTTAACATTTATTTAATCACTTTATAGATTCTAGCACCCACTGAACGGCGGCCTGCATGGCATAGCTCAGCAGTAGCAAACCCTGTTATTAATCAAATGTGGGAATGCTCACAAACATTTGGTAAGAAGGTTCTAACCGCCTCCAGAAGCTACCCATTTAGTATAAATAAACATCTATGGGATATGTACAAATGTACCTTCTTCAGAAAATGTCTACCTCCGCCATTGGTTAGAACCAAGATCGCAGTCGTACGAAGGCACATGAAAGACCAGAAGTGGAGCTGTTGGGTACAAATACCGAAACTAGTGGCCACATGTAAAGTGTTATTAATCTGAATTGTGTTTCTTGTTAGATTTTGACGCACAATAAGTCTTACACTCTGAGTTTATTGGGACGTTAAACTTCTAGAACTACCTCCATCATGTCAAGAAGTTGTACTGAAAGGGTCTAGGAATTATTAAACGGCTTTACTAATGCGAGACATGGCTCTAGTTACAGATCGCACCACATTGCTCATTTTATTATCACTTGAGAGAAACACACCACTAATAAAATTAGTCAATGCGTTGGTATTACCTGACTAATTTTGTTAAAAATTATTCAGTTTCGTGTTATTGATGGAAACATTTGAAGTGTGTGCATTGTTTTTGCTCCTTTCGCATACTGCAAGTAATAATGAAAAAGGCACTCTCCGAAATTTCCTCGAATTCTCACTTCTCAAACTATGTAGGTACATTACAGAAATAAAGAATTAATTGAACTGAGTCTGCGGTAGGTTCTTGGTGAAATATATTAAACAGAATAAGTATTAAAAGCACTTGGTATTACTGTCCCACAATTTTTATTCAGATTTCTCTGACATATGTTTCGGCCTTACGACCATTATCAGAGTCATAACAACTGAAATAAAGATCTCTCAATTCCGTCAATCCGTCTGTCGATCGGATGTTTGCTATCGGCTGTAATTACAAAATTATTTGACGTAGAATTTGCTAAGCAGCTGCCATCGAAGAAATGGGATATACCTTTTATGAAACATATACAGGGTTGACCATTAATAATAGGCCATAGAACAGGGATAGTTTCTTTGGGTCAAAATATGAGGATGTCACCAAGTATGCTTTAGTAAAATGTTGCTGTGAAAAAAGATACAGGGTATCGAAATTCAAATTATCTTTTCGTTTTTTTACAATAACTCAACAGCCTCTTGATTCAACTTCGCCAAATTTGCTAGATAAACTTTTTCTATTCTAAGAAACAATAATTTATGTATTACATCACTTTAGATCATAGAGGGCGCCGCATGACCTGTATCTGATGATGAATTTTTTTCATATTTTTTTGGACAAAACGTTGCGGCACTTCTGACCAGAGAATCTGATGAGGGCGTGATTTCCACGTATAAGAGGTATACTTGGTAGAACTTGATAACTCCAACCATTTTCGAGGAAATTGCCGTTAAACATTGGAATAATTTTTTGAAAGAAATTTAAATTTGAAATATATTCTTTATAGGATTTTGCAAACAGCAGAAAAATAACTATCTGTGAAAACTAAAAGAAAAGCTATGTGTAAATATATTAATGAAGTCCTTGCATTCTTTCGATAACCTGAATCTAACATGGTTATGCTAGCAAATTAAAATCCTAAAATAAATTTGTATAATTTCTTATTTGAAAATTCTCATTCAACAACTAACATCCACACAGTCCCCTACGGCCATGCAGATTAAACTAGCATATACGGTTAAAAATGAGAACAAAGGCATAAAATAAATTTATTTATTGTCTTAAATGTTTTTCTTTCTAATAGATTTTCACATTTTCATGAAATCTATCATTCTGTTTTTGGAAATGCTTAGCCTTTGAAACGTTTTTCGCTCTTATTCTGAGCTCATTAGAAAGGCACAAAGCCACTCATAAAGATGTTCCATGCAAAACCAAGACAATTTCTATGAATATGTATGAAAAATTATATTTGACATTGACTGATAAAAAAATGCTTTGTGTCTTTCTGATGAGCTCAGAATAAGGGCGAGAAACATTTCAAAGGCTAAGCACTTTCAAAAACAGAATGATAGATTACATGAAAATGTGAAAATCCATTAGAATGAAAAATATTTAAGACAAGGTAGGTAGATAAATTTGTTTTATGCATTTGTTCTCATTTTTAACTGAATCTTCATTACCGCATATGCTAGTTTAATCTGTATGGTCAATGGGGCCTATGTGGATGTTAATGCAAATTTTCAAATAAGAAATTATACAAATTTATTTTAGGATTTTAATTTGCTAGCATAACCAGAATTCAGGTTATCGAAAGTATTCAAAGACTTCATTAATATTTCTACACATAGCTTTCCTTTTAGTTCTCATAGATAATTAGTTTTTCTGCTGTTTGCAAAATCCTAAAGAATATGTTTCAGAGAAATGGGTTCATTTCGCCATAAAAATGATCTAGGATGACCGAAACGAATTACTCCAGATCAAGAACTAGAACGTTTAATTCGTGTTGATGAAGATCCTCAAGTCAGCACAAGTCGTTTATCAGCGGCAACAGGGGTGAGTAAACAATATGTTCTAAGAGTCTTTCGCAAAGAACGTTTCAACTCCATCACTTTACTCCTATACAAAACTCACTTCGAAGGTATCTTTCACGAAGGCTACAATTTTGTCAATTTATTCTAAATAAACACAACAGGGATCGAAATTTTGATAAGAAGATTTTATGCACCGACGAAGCAACTTTTACTCGCCGAGGCGATAATTTATTGGGGCCATTTGTCCTTCCTTCAAATTTAAATGGACAGTCTTATCTGTTTTTTCTTCAAATTACTGTTGATATATTACATGCTTTCATGTAAACATACGCAACAGAATGTGGTTTATGCAAGATAGAGCTTTCCCTCATTTCTCCATTGAATTCAGAAATTATCTTAATGAAACCTTCCCACGCAGATAGATCGGTCGAGGAAGTGCTTTTGCATGGCCACCAAGGAGTCTTGACTATAATCCTTTAGATTATTATGTGTGGGAACATATGAAGTCCTTAGTCTATGCGAATATTATCAATTCAAGAGAAGAACTGTAGAACAAAATACAAAACGCAGCCAGTTTTATTAGAGGACAGGAAAATGTATTTTTCCATGCAAGAAAATCTTTTATGAAAAGAATTAGAAAAGCCATAGAAGGAAATGCAGACCATATCGAAAATTTACTCTAAGTTGCAGCAATGGGGATTTTGCATGGGGGGAAAGATTATACAACAAATACTAATGTCGTTAAGTCAACTTTTATGTTATTTTCGTCTTCTAATAAGATTAGATCCTTATTTTACACAATTTTTTGATTTATGTATTTATCTCAATACCATGAAAATACTCCATTAAATCATATGACAGTTACAACGAGTTTACGCTGTTATTATGATTTTGTTTTCCCTTACGTTTTGTACTTTTTCAATAAATACACTTTGTTTCATTAAATTTGAATTTGTGTCTCAAGAAATTATTCAAATGTTTAACGGCAATTTCCTCGAAAACGGTTGGAGTTATCAAGGTCTGGCCAGAAGTACCACAACGTTTCGTCCAAAAAAATATGAAAAAAATTTATCATCAGATACAGGTCTGAATAAAAAAAGTTCCTTTAGCAAATTTGGCGAAGATCAGTTATTGCAAAAAAGCGAAAAAATAATTTGAATTTTGACACTCTGTGTCTTTTCCACAACAACATTTTACTAAAGCATATTTGATTACATCCTCATATTTTGGCCAAAAGAATCTACGCCTAGACTATGGCCTATTTTTAATGGTCCACCCCGTATAGGGAGACGTTCTGAGAATATTGAGCACTTGAAAATTAAAAAGAAATGTCAGAACGTCAGCATCCGCTAAAAAAGATATAACTTCATTATAATTATAGGTAATAATGTAACCAAAATTTTTCAACCTATTTAAAAAAAAAAGTTTTTATATATTTCTTTCCAAATAACAGCCTTATATTAAATGTTACGTAAAGTTTCTTGTATGTCCGGTCGCTCCAAACTACCAGTTTTTTTAATGACATGAAACCATTACACCCTGTATGTAAAAACATTTTAAATTTTATCATAAATGTTATTCGATACCCCGCAATGAATTAATACTATTTAAATTTATCCCTAATTGTAAAAATTCTGAGTTATCTGCAAACGCTCAAGTTGAACCTTAAATGAATTAAAGTCTTTGCAGACTGTATCCTGGAGGATATCTTAACCAAATTACCCTAATTAATTTATGTGACACCCTAAAGAATTATTTTCATTAGCACTAATTTTAAATTCAGAAAAATTTACATACTGACACTAAACATGCTTCAGAGGCAGTGAGGATAATATTTAGTTTAGTGTATTACACTGAATTAAAACAGATAGTCAAAATAGCAGTGTTTGATAAACATATTTTGTCGTTGTTGGTTTTCATTACAATTCCATTAATTAAATAGCAGGATTTGATTTCATGTAGTTTCATTGACAAATGATTAATCAGTAAACAATTGATCTGGTGATTTATTTTTAAAAAGGATATTACGAAAAATATTGCAAACTCTAGTAAAGACAATATGAATACTCTTAAGCTGTTGACTATGTAATTGAACAAGGAACTAATTCGTTAAAAGTATTTTATTATTTCAATGCTAAATTGTACCCGAACAATGACAAATCCAAAAGTGCTATTAAATTTAGGCTTGGAATTTGAGAATTAGTCCACTCTTAATATTGTTAACTATAACTGAGAAACTAAGCATTTTTCTTACATACACACAAAACAATGTTTTGTAGAGAGTAAAATTTTCTATCGAAATGGGGAAAGAAATAAAAATATTCTGTTTTTATTTTCAAATCAATTTTTTTTATTTGAGAAATGTTTAGAATGTCATGAAACGTGGGAATTTTAAATTTGATGAACAAAAATTTTTTTCTATCCATTTTATAAAAAAATTTCAATTTTTTTTCTTTTTTATTTTCGAAAAAAAACGGTAAAGGTATTTACACAGAACTTCCCTCTTTATTTGTGCATGGCGGTCAGTCTAAAAAATTAATAATTACGAAATGACATTGAAAATAATAAATGGAATATAGTTATTACTATTATTACAAAGAAAACCTGATAAGTTTTGGTCAAGAAGTGCTCATCCAACAGCAAAAGTTCAATACTAAATAACAGGTGCCAAATATGGAAGGCTTGCGCAAATACCTTTAAAAATATCCACCATGACTGAATTATTTCTTAGGATGACCACCCGGTACATTTTTCAATAAAAGTTTAATAGGTGTATATGCCAAATATTATTACCATCTGTCACATTTCAATTCCACATTCACGTAGTGGTGTGGAAGTATAGTGGTGGTTAAAAAATTTAATTTTTTTTTGTTTCTCAAAAATGTTGGTAAAAAAAGTTTCAAAATTTTTGTCTTCTGAAATAGGTTTAGAATGTCATGAAACGTGGAAATTTTAAATTTGAACAAAAAGGAAAGTTTCCTTCTATTCTAGAGTAGTGGATTTTTTTTTTTTTTTGAAACAGGTTTAGAATGCTATGAAACGTAAAAATGTTTAATTTGAGCATAGAAAAAAATCCATCTATTTTAATGGTAAATTTTTTTTTAAAAATTGGTAAAGGTATTTACACAGAACTTCCCTCGTTATTTGTGCATGGCAGTCACTCTAAAAAATTAATAATTACGAAATGACATTGTGAATAATAATCGGAATAGAGTTATTGCTATTATTACAAAGAAAACTTGATAAGTTTTGGTCAAATATACAGATTGCTCATCCAACAGCAAAAGTTTAATACTAAATAGCAGGTGCCACATTTGGCAGGCTTGCGCATATACCTTTTCAAATGTCCACCATGACTGAATTATTTCTTGGGATGACCACCCTGTACATTTTTCAATAAAAGTATAATAGGTGCATATGCCAGATAGTATTGCCATCTGTCACATTTTCAATCCAACATTCACGTAATGGAGTGGAAGTATAGTGGTGGTTAAAAAATTTCAATTTTTAAAAATTTTTCAAAAGATGTTGGTAAAATAATTTTCAAAATTTTTTCTTCTGAAATAGGTTTAAAATGTCAAACGTAGAAATTTTAAATTTGAGCAAAAAAAAATTTTTTTCATCTTGGTAAAAAATTTTTCAAAAATGTTGATGAAAAAAATTTTCAAAAATTTTTTTTTTCAGAAATGGGTTTAACATGTCATGAAACGTGGAAATTTTAAATTTGAACAAAAAAAAAAAAATTTTTATCTTGGTAATTTTTTTTTAAAAAATGTTGGTGAAAAAAATTTTCAAAATTTTTTTTTCCCGAAATAGGATTAGCGCGTCATAAAACGTGGAAATTTTAAATTGGAGCGAAAAAAAATTTTTTTCATTATTTATTCCGTTTAGACGGTCCACCCTGTATATTTTCCAGTGAAATTTCTACCATTTCTGCGCTGACAGTAGCGTCAACTACCTGCCAAATTTCACTGCTCTCCGTCAAGTAGTTTTTTAGTAAATGCACCAACAGACAGACAGACAGACAGACAGACAGACAGACAGACAGACTGACGGAATTGAAAAACCTATATTTTCGTAATCTACGTGTTCTGAAACGTCAGAATCCGTAAAAATCTCGGAGGGTGATTTTTACTTCCCTCGCATACCGAAGGGAAGTATTGTATTCGAGAAAAAATCACCCTCCGAGATTTTTTCGGATTCTGACGTTTCAGAACACGTAGATTCCGAAAATATAGGTTTTTCAATTCCGTCAGTCTGTCTGTCTGTCTGTCTGTCGGTCTGTCTGTCTGTCTGTCTGTCTGTCTGTCTGTTGGTGTATTTACTAAAAAACTACTTGACGGAGAGCCGTCAAATTTGGTAGGTAGTTAACCCTACTGTCAGCGAAGAACTGGTAGAATTTTCACTGAAAAATATACAGGGTGGACCGTCTAAACGGAATAAATAGTGAAAAAAATTTTTTTTTGCTCAAATTTAAAATTTCCACGTTTCGTGACGCGCTAAACCTGTTTCAGGAAAAAAAATTTTTTGAAAATTTTTTTCAAACATTTTTGAAAAAATTTTTACCAAGATGAAAAAAATTTGTTTTTGCTCAAATTTAAAATTTCCACGTTTCATGACGCGCTAAACCTATTTCAGGAAACAAAATTTTTTGAAAATTTTTTTCAAACATTTTTGAAAAAATTTTTACCAAGTTGAAAAAATTTTTTTTTGCTCAAATTTAAAATTTCCACGTTTCATGACGCGCTTAACCTATTTCAGAAAAAAAAAATTTTGAAAATTTTTTTCAAACATTTTTGAAAAAATTTTTACCAAGTTGAAAAAAAATTTTTTTTGCACAAATTTAAAATTTCCACGTTTCATGACGCGCTAAACCTATTTCAGAAAAAAAAAATTTGAAAATTTTTTTCAAACATTTTTGAAAAATTTTTTACCAAGATGAAAAAAATTTGTTTTTGCTCAAATTTAAAATTTCTACGTTTCATGACACGCTTAACCTATTTCAGGAAAAAAAATTTTGAAAATTTTTTTCACCATTTTTGAAAAAATTTTTACTACTAAAATGAATTTTTTTTTTCTTTCTTCAAATTTAAAATTTTCACGTTTCATGGCATTCTAAGCCTGATTAAAAAAAAAAGTTTTTTGAAATTTTATCACTAAGATAGAATTTTTCTTTCTTTGTTCAGATTTTAACTATCCACGTTTCCATGGCATTCTAAAACTATTCAAACAAATTTAAAAATGTTTTTGAAGAATTTTTTTAAAAATTTGAAAACATTTTTAATCCATTTATGTAATCAGTACTATAGAACAGACGAAAAAATTTTTTTTGCTCAAATTTAAAATTTCCACGTTTCATGATATTCCAAACCAATTTCGGAAAAAAAAATTTGCAACATTTTGTTACCAGTTTGGAAAAAAATTTAACACCAGAATGCTCAAATTTAAATGACATTCTAAACCTAGGTATTTCAGAAAAAAAATTTTGAAAATTTTTTTCACCAACATTTTTCAAAAAGTTTTCACCACTAAAATAGATCGATTTTTTTTTTATTTGCTCAAATTTAAAATTTTCACGTTTCATAGCATTCTAAACCTATTTTAAAAATACATCATTTTTAATTTTTAAACTTTTTTTAGCACTACTATAGAACAGAAGGAAACTTTCCTTTTTGCTCTAATTTAAAATTTCTACCTTTGACATTTTAAACCTATTTCAGAAGAAAAAAATTTGAAAATTATTTTACCATCTTTTGAAAAATTTTAAAAAAATGAAATTTTTTAACCACCACTATACTTCCACTCCATTACGTGAATGTTGGATTGAAAATGTGACAGATGGCAATAACATCTGGCATATGCACCTATTATACTTTTATTGAAAAATGTACAGGGTAGTCATCCCAAGAAATAATTCAGTCATGGTGGACATTTGTAAAGGTATTTGCGCAAGCCTACCATATGTGGCACCTGCTATTTAGTATTGAACTTTTGCTGTTGGATGAGCAATCTGTATATTTTTTTGACCAAAACTTATCAAGTTTTCTTTGTAATAATAGCAATAACTCTACTCCGATTATTATTCTCAATGTCATTTCGTAATTATTATTTTTTTAGAGAGACTGCCATGAACGAGGGAAGTTCTGTGTAAATACCTTTACCGATTTTTTCTCGAATACAATACTTCCCTTCGGTATGCGAGGGAAGTAAAAATGGTGAAAAAAAATTTCAAATTTTTTTTTTCTGAAATATGTTTAGAATGTCATGTAACGTAAAAATTTTAAATTTGAGCAAAAAAATTTTTTTCCATCTATTCTAGTGGTAAAAGTTTTTTCCAAAATGGTAAAAAATTGCAGCAATTTTTTTTTCCGAAATAGGTTTGTAATGTCATGAAACGTGGAAATTTGAAATTTGAGGGAAACAAATTTTTT
Source organism: Stenurella melanura (assembly GCA_963583905.1). Taxonomy (NCBI): domain Eukaryota; kingdom Metazoa; phylum Arthropoda; class Insecta; order Coleoptera; family Cerambycidae; genus Stenurella; species Stenurella melanura. The sequence continues at coordinate 17,197,542 of OY757317.1, forward strand.
CATCTATTCTATAGTAAGTTTATAAATAGATTATTTTTTTTTAAATATTTCAAAAAAGACTTTAAAAGTTTGAATAGGTTTAGAATGCTATGGAAATGTGAAAATTTTAAATTTGAATAAAAAAAAAAATGTACATCTATTTTACTGGTAAATTTTTGTTAAAAATGGTAAAAATTTTCTAATTTTTTTAAAAATAGGTTTAGAACGCTATGAAACGTGGAAATTTTAAATTTGAACAAAAAAATGTTGTTCCATTTATTTCAGTGGTAAATATGTTTAGAATGTTATGAAACGTGGATAGGTTAAATTTTAGCAAACAAACATTTTACCATCATCCATTTTATGCATTTCAAATTTTTTTTCTATTTTAATTTAAAAAAAATATATACACATTTTTTAAATAGGTTTAGAAAGTCACTAAACATGGAAATTTTAAATTTGAGTGAAAAAGAATTTTTTCATTACCTATTCCCTTTAGACGGTCCACCCTGTATGTTTTCCCGTGAAAGTCTAATAACCATTTCTTCAGTTGCAGTGGCGTCAGCTACCCACCAAATTTGACTGTCTTCCATCAAGTAGTTTTTTTAGTTAATGCACAGACAGACTGACGGAATTGAAAAAACCTATGTTTTCGTAATCTACATGTTCTGAAATATGAAAATCCAAAATAATCTCGGAGGGTGATTGGTTCTCGTATACAATATTTTCCTTCGGTATGCGAGGGAAATAAAAACGGGAAATTTCCTCCAATAGAGCCAAAAATTTCGATTCTATTAACAAGACCCTCAACATTTTTATAAGGTGACACTATTTTATACCTCCAAAAATATGTTCTCTATTAGCGAGGTCGAGCCGTTTAGCGACCCTACTAATTATTTACTAAGTGTCGAATATAAGCTACAAACGCCAATGCGCTTACAAGCGTACCAAACTCTATGAAGGCATTCGTATTTACCTATTCAGATGTGAAATCGTTCTCTGTACTATTGTCTAGCTGGGTTTGTCTTGGCAAATTTCATTTAACTTCACGCCCAGATTCGCTTGAATTGTTAATTGGTATAAAAGATATTTATTGTAACTTATTAACATAAACGTTTATTCGGTTAATTTATTGGAACTTGTAAGATCACGATTCAACGACGATTTATAACCAGAGATCGGAAGGCAGCGACAAATTCCAGAGACAACTTTTAAGCATGATTTTAATATAAATATAGTGTATAGTTACCTACACATATTTAATGCATAGTAAAAGCCCTAAAAACTGACTCTCTCGCATAAGGGATAACCTACAGAGCAGTATTTAATTTTTGTTCCCAGTAACAGAAAAAATTTAGAAGTTTTGTCTTTGGTAAATAAATAATTATTTGGTACAGTGATATATCTAACAATTTTACTCTGTTTTGCTCGTGTTAAGATAGGAATAATATCTTATATACAACATGATTTACCACAACATGCGGAAAATGAAATGCAGTACTAGTTTTCTATGTGGGACACCCTCTGCAAAATTTTAGAGTAATCCGAAATAATTTAGTACATTTTCTTGCTTTAAAACTTGTAAAGATACGCCACTGGACCATGGAATTTGGCTACCTTTAATGCTTCTATTGTTTTCGCGTGTTTACGCATGCGCCGCTTGGTGCATTTTCCAAGCAATCAGATGTTATTTACGTATAGTTGTTGCAGGGCTCCCAAAAAAGGGGAGTAGTATTAAAAAAAAAAACTTTAGATGTATCAGCTATACTGCAGGGTAGGGTGGTCACCCTGTGCCCTCAACAAAATTTTTATGTTTTACGTGCAGTCCCCTCTCTGCATTCAATTAGTGACGAAAGAGGCTCACACGGCCGACTAGGCAAGTCCTTGGGGAGTGAATTCGATGAATTGGAGCGTTGGATGTATGCTGGTGAAAATGAATACGCGTCTTACTATAACAGATTTAATGATCACATCTAGGTACGCTTACAACTATATCCCACAGAAATAATATTACACACAATCGATATATCTAGATGTGTGGCCCACACTTAACCTAACACAAAATGTACGACAACTTAAAACTAATAAAACCTTATCTAATATTATGCAAAATATGACCCCCAAAATATACTGGTTTAGACGATTGCATTAAAATACTGAATGATAACGTAAAATGAACAAAATAATGTGAACTAGGTAAGTGACGATAGGTTAAATTGACTAACATGAAAAAATTGCAAGCGTAGTGTTCAAAACTACTAAAAGTTTAATCGGTTATGTGCAAAATATTTACTGACAATTTAAATTTAATGTGTAAGATATTAGGTACAACTGTAGTTACGTGGATTGAATGCCAGCAATTTAGTACCACAAGAAAACTGACGGGCTCTCTATGCCTCACGTAGAAGATGGGATGTTATATCAAGTCCCTCGTTAAGCTATTCAAAGACGCTTACCTCCAGCAGGTTTCACAATGTATACACTAGGCCTACCAGGGGAGCGTAGCTTCCAATGGAACCAGGCAGGAGAGTCTCACCGGTACAACTCAGGATTCCAAATTCAACGAACAGCTTACCAGTTTCAGCAAAACCAAAGTTCACATACAGATGTACAAACAACCAAAAAGATAAGGCGTAAGGTCAAACATACAGGAAACGATACCAGTAAAAGTCCAAAATAAAATTAACGTAAAGTTAGAAGTGAAAATGAAACTATAAAGAACAAAAAGCCCTACAATAAAGAAATAACGAACATTACAAATCTTTTTTTTTTAATGCCTTATTTATATTAACGTCCTGGCGGAGTTCAGCTATTGCTGCTCTACCACTCAACCAGGACACGTACACATAGACATCAACACAACAACCATTCCCTGCGATATTGCCATCTACCGCAGCTGAGACTCAAACCCAGGAGAGATAACAGCGACTAGACATGTTGTGCCACCCAACAGTGGTCTAGGTCACTGCTACCGTCTCGGTAACACATGAAAGAGCGCCACTAACATCCATACCCCTAGCCAGGATTCGAACCCGGGACTCCGTGGTCGCAAGGAAAACACCTTCAGCATTGCGCCACCGAGCTGGTTTGCTAGAGAGATTTTAGAGGCACACCTTAGATGTTGAGTGGGCTTAAAGAATTCCTTTGCCATGTGCTTCCAGCAAGTTGATTTATCCGGAAAATTTCGTAGCAGTACTTCCCAACAGAAAATAATACGCAAATACCAAAATAAAATACGGCTAAATTTGTCACTACAGCACCATATCCCATTAAAGGAGCAAATTCATAAAATTGCTATCCACGTGCTCAGTGACACAACTTATCTTCGGCAGACAAACGGAAAAAAATCACCAAAAATGGTCAAGACGGAAACCTCTGTCAAAATCCGAGGATGACCAAACCACAAATCTGATAAATCTCCCTAACGACGTCTATATTCCACACATAATATTGTATTTCGTAATTCCATTAACAAACTAATAAGTTTAATTCATAATAACGGTCTTGAAAAGGTTATAATCGAGACGTTCGGAACTCGCTTCTTAAGAAATTAGGTACGCTTCTGTGTTGCTAGCAACGCATTGCCAGCAACGCCATGCGTGGCTCACATGGAGCACGAACTGTTGGCAACCAGTTATACTATATAGACTCGACTAAAACGATAACATATTACGATATTTAAATTGAATTGTACAGATACGAAAATAGACTGTAACATAGTCAGTTTATTTCCGTTTTCCACTTGGATTGTTACATTTTAAAAATTGTATTCGTAGATCGATACCGGTCAATACGCCAGCGTTTACATCGCATATATTTACCTGGCCACAGAGAACATGCACTAAATCGTCCTGTCCTGTTGTAGTAGATGAATAAGTTCTAGAACTACTGGAACAAGATCCTACAATAAGTACCCGTGTTATTAGGCATCGGATGGGGATAACACAGAATATGGTGTGGCATACTATACGCGAGAATAGTTTTCATCCATACCACATAAGACAAGAACAAGTTCTAGAGCCAGGAGAATTTGCACGTCGTCAGGAGTTTTGTGAATGGCTTTTGGAGTGCACTCAACAAGATCCCCAGTTCACAAGAAATATTTTATGGACAGATGAGACTTCATCTCCTAGGGAAGGGATATTCGCATCAGGAATACTAGAAACTACAAGAGGCCAGAGGCAACTCAAAATTCGAAAATCAAGCTATTTTTCCATTTTAAAGACAATGGGCTTGTTACCGATCATCCTCTTTTCGTATTTTTTTATGGTATTCGATAGTATTCGATCATTTAGATAAGCCGCTAAAATTTCAGCTTCATAAGTATATCCAGTCCTCCGATATTTAATGTTGAAGATTGGGTTTCAGTAGAAATGGCTTCGCCGACTCGTGAAGTCATTTTTCATGAACTCCAGGGTGAAAGTGTTTGAGTTTGCTACAGTAGTCAATAGTCCATTATAATCCATCAAACTTTAATATCGTGACATGAGTTAATCTGACGTTTGAAGGTGTTTGTTTCCAACAATATAATTTAACAATCAAACACCGTTTTCATAAAGATACACAATAACACGCGCCCCACGCTTATTAAATCTTGGCTGTCACCTTATCAGCATTTGCAAAGTGACGTTACGCGAAGCTCCGCCCCATTTTCGAGTCATCCAACTTTGGTAATTTAGTTAAAGACTTAAACGTTTGAATAAAAACTTCAAAATTTGAAAATTGCTGTGCGGGCCCATTGATAAATTTGAAAAATAAAATTGTGATCAACTAACAAAAATAAGATATGAAATCTAAATAAAGACCATTGACCCTTTTCCGCCATTTCGGAACCACCATTTTCTGTTTAAGTTGAGTTTTAATGTCATATCCGCAATCAGCGATTCTAAAAATATCCACACCTCTATAAGAACTAAAAAAAAAAAACTAAAAATTTAGAATTTCGACGTCATTTTGTAGACCCTATCTTGTTCTTATATCAATAATAATCTACGACCTCTTTAACATGCTGTTTTCAAATTTCAGGCAATTAAGTGTTTTCACTATGTGCAAATTTGCTTTTTTGATATTATTAAAATGAAGTACTTGTTATACTAAAGCACTTATTGATATTTAAACAGCATTCTATCGTCCATCAAATTAAAATTTCAACGAATAATTAACATAAGTGTTAGTAATTGAACTAGTATGCAAAACACGCGGTGACGTCATCACTTATATTAGTTTCGTAAATCGCGTTTAAAAATTGTTAAACATAACATTTTACTCGCTTAATTTACGTTATACATGTTATTAAATAAGTAACGAATACCTAATATGAGATTTGTAAATGCTACTTTAGGAAATCTGCAAAATAACGTGTTTATAACACAAAATGACACTGACAATATAACTGATGGCGTCATGAGTGCGTAGTGAATTGATGTAGTGTTTTTGGTGAAAAAATTTCAATACAAATTTTTTTTTCCGATTATTGGCCTTACAAACAAAGAGTTTTGGCCACGAACATATAACTACTTACTATGAGACAAAAATAAACCGGATTAGAGGATATAAAATATTACACCGTAAATGTAGACATACCAAGGAACCTGTTACCGAGACCTAATTATGTATTATCAATTTAATAAAAATAGAAAATTACTTCAAGTAACATCCCCAGCAAATTTTATAAGTTAAATAAAATTCAACAATAAAATAAGATAAAAAAAAATAATAAAAAAAAAGACTCTTGCGCTACTCATTTATAAGAAAGGAAGGTTAGTAAGGAATTCAAACAAGGATGACTCACTTCTCGCCCAGGGGCCTTTCAGAGCATTTAATAAGACAAACACAGGTGGGCCACGGTTGAAAGGACTTAATAAACAAAGGGAATGAAACAAGGGTTTTGGGTAAGATACCTAAATGTCAATGTTGGCGTCAGAAAAAAAAGAGACAAGTTTTTTCATTAAATCCGGATTTTTTAGACTTAAAAAATATGGTAACCATATGGGTGAAATAAAATCATTATCATGCAGGAATTTAAGAAAATGTTTTGCTTTAGGTTCTGTTAATGGATAATTAAACATAGTATGATTAATATCACCGAATGCGCCACAGGGGCAGTGTGGATCTTCACTTACTCCAATTTTATATAGGTAAGCGGGAAATTTACCATGATTAAGTTTAATTCTACTTATGGTAGATATGGTTTTTCTACTAAGGTGACAATTATGATACCATTGTGACGTAGGAATATTTGGGTGAATGTTGTAATAATAGGTATTAGTTTGTACACCATATGCTTGCCAATATTGATTCCATTTATGCCAGATGTATTTTTTGACAACAGGATAAAAATCGGCGGTGACTGTTAAAGTCCATTTCAGTAGTACCGATATTAGTGTTCCTTGCGATCGTATGAACTTTATTATTTCCAGGTATATTAACATGGGCTTTTACCCAAATAAAATGGAAGTTTATATTCCCTAGGGAAGCAATAGATAATTGTTCCATAATTTTTACTATGAGCGAGTTGGGACAAAAACAGTTAAAACCAGGAGAATTACATAATTTTTCTAAAACTGATTGCGAATCTCAGCATATAACAACTTGGGTGAACTGTTCAGAAATTGCCCATTCTATAGCATGTAAAATAGCTGCGGCCTCTGCGGAAAAATTGCTAAGTATAGGATTTAAATTAAGAGCACACGCATATTGTTTGGACGGGACATAAAATGCTCCGCTTAGTTTGTCACTTGTTTTAGAGCCACCACTATAAATTTTAATAGCATTATTAGGGATTTTTGCGAGATTTTCATGGTAAGTGTTATATACAGATAAAATACAAAATTAAAATGGTTTATTTTAAGGTATTATTTGACTGTTTCTCAAAATTCAAGTGTTTTTAACTATAATAAAGCATTATCGTGAATTTAAAATTTGTGAAAACACCTAATTGTTTAAAAAAATTAAAAAGTTATATTTTTTTGAATTGAGAATATATTTAAAAAACCCTTTTTTATTAGCAGTGGAAAAAGAAATACAAAGAACACCTTCTCACATATGGGGAACTTTTCTACAAACTTTTTTCGAAACAAAAGAAAAATTATCAAAATCGGTTTTAAGTCAACGAAGTTAGAAGTTTTTACTTCCCTCGCATACCGAAGGGAAGTATAGTATTCGCGAAAATATTACCCATCCATGTTTTTTTTTTTTATTTTCCTAGATCATGTATATTACGAACATATAGGTTTTTCAATTCCGTCTGTCTGTCTGTCTGTCTGTCTATCTGTTGGTGCATTAACTAAAAACCTACTTGACAGTCAAATTTGGTAGGTAGCAGACCCCACTGCCACCGAAGAAATGGTTAGTTAGACTTTCACTGGAAAATATACAGGGAGAACCGTCTAAAAGGAATAGGTAATGGAAAATATTATTTCACTCAAATTTAAAATTTTTACATTTCATGACATTCTACACCCATTAAAAAAGAAAAAGAAAAAATAACATGATTTTATAACTACTAAGTATAGATAGAATAGATTATGGAAAAAAAATTCATTTGCTCATATTTAAAATTTCCATGTTTCATGACATTCCAAACTCATAAAAAAAATTAAATTTTTAGAAAAAAAATTTTTTTTTGAAAACAAACATTCTTTGAACATATTCTTACTGCTACTATAGAATAGTATAGAAAAATGCTCTTTTGCTCAAATCTAAAATTTCTACGTTCATGATATTCTATTTAAAAAGGATTACATGCAACTAACAATGTGATAGATAGCAATAATATTTGGCATGCACTTTACACAATTGACGAGCAAGACACCTATTATACTTTTAGTGAAAAACATACAGGGCATCCTAAGAAACCATTCAACTATGGTGGAAAGAGTGACCACAAAATTAGCCTGTTTTTGCATAATAGATAGCGGGCCAAGGGAAAGAGCAAAATAAATCCTATAGGGCTCAAATTAAACTTTGAGGAATTTTAAGATGAGCTTATGTTTTACTTTTTTAAGAAATGCAATAATCACCTCTACTCAAGGGTAGAAAATATTTTAAAAAGGCCGTATATAGGGTGGGGCAATAGTGCGCCGGACCTCGACATCTCGAGTTCTACGATAGCTAGAAAGCTAGTTCCTAAAACTGCACAGGGTGGCCAAAAATTATTTTTCAATTAAGAACATTTTAAATTGAATTTTCTCAATTTTTTCAGATGGAACACCCTACCCTGTATATTTTTCAACAATGTGATGTAGAAATGAAAAACGAAAATTTTTTGTAAATACTCTCCTGTGGCTAATTGCAACCAGTTTAGTTATGTAAATAAATAAACGTCTAATTCAAGAACAAACTTAGAAAAAGAGGTTCCCTCAAATAGTTCATTAGAAAATTTGTAACATGTGTTCGACGTGTTTCCCATTTTGATTGACTCATGTCTTTATGCAATTTTGAAATGAGACTATTTAGTGGGACCATTTCTTTCAATCCGTTAAAATGAGTAAATAGTATTTAACAGGTCCTTTACTGTAATGTTTTTTTGTAAATTTTTTTGCCGTTTTCGGTATTCGACAAGCAATAAAACCTCAGTTTGGAATAAATTGTCGTGTACAATGGAGCATTTATCACACTTATCGGTCGTTAGTTACAATTTGTATTGAATTTAAAATATTTAGACTTTTACAATATGAATTTTAATAAAGCGGAACTTGTGGACATGACATTTCTTTTGGGCGAGTCAGACAGAAATTGTTTACTTGCCAATAGAATTTGTCACCAGCGTTATCCTGAAAGATGGATTTCTGTTGTTAGCAGCTTCCAAAATCTTCTCGATAGACTTCTGGAAACTGGAAATATCGAACATAATTTTTTTATGTTCACTTTTCACACCTTTGTGAAAGAACAAAATGTGCCGTGAACGAAGAAACTGAGTTATCTCTAGTGCTGGCAACAGTTGAGAATCCCTGTGTTAGTAAAAGAGAAGTGAACTCACTAGTAGGAATAAGTAGACGGTCTGTGGGTCGAATCTTAAAAACAAATAAGTTTTATGCATATCATATTCAAATGCACGAAAAATTATCTGATGACGATTTTCAAAAGCGCCTACAATTTTGTAATTGGGCCAGAGTTAAATGCAAGATGTCAATTTCTTCAATAATGTTTTATTCACTGATGAGGCAACTTTTCATGAAAATGGATTTGTTAATAGGCACAATTTCCATTACAATGCTTCGGAAAATCCTCACTTTTTTATGCAAGTTGATAACCAACACAAATGGTCTATAATCGTTTGGAGAATTGGAGAACATGTAATAGGGCCACATGTCTTTGATGGTACATTAACTGGAGCTATTTATGTTCATTTTTTGGAAAACTGTCTTCCACAACTTCCACTTAAATAATACCTACCCTCGTCAATGGATTGGAAGAAATGGACTCACTAAATGGCCTGCTAGACCCCCATATCTTACAAAAACAGATTTCTTTTTATGGGGATACATGAAGGAAATTGTTTATAGAGACACACCAACAACATTACAAAATATGAAAGAAAGAATAATAACTGCCTTTAGATCTATCACATCGGCAGTTTTAGGAACAGTGGGAACCTCATTTCATAGCGCATAAAGATATGTGTCAATCAAAATGGGCAAATGGGAAAAATTTAATATAATTTTTTCTACTGAGTTATTTGAAAAAACCTCTCTTTTTTAAGTTTCTTTTTGAATTTTGTAATTATTGCTCAATAAAGCGCAGTTTGTTGCAATTAGCCATAGGGAAGTGCTTACAAAAAATGTTCGTAATTCATTTCTACATCGCATCGTTGAGAAATATACAGGGTGTTCCATTTGAGAAAAATGATAAAATTAAATTTAAAAAGTTCCTAATTGAAAAATAATTTTTAGCCACCTGGTACAGTTTTAGGACATGAACATGATTCAAAAACATTAACTAGATGTCTGGTAACTGATATTCAATTTTCAATTTTTTTTTCTGAAATAGGTTTATCGTATCATGAAACATGGAAATTTTAAATTTGAACAAAAAAAATTTTTTTTCATTATTTATTCCCCTAGGACGGTCCACCCTGTATATTTTCCAGTGAAAGTTTAACCATTTCTTCACTGACAGTAACGTCAACTACCTACCAAATTTGACTGCTCTCCGTCAAGTAGATTTTTAGTAAATGCACCGACAGACAGACAGACTGACGGAATTGAAAAACCTATATTTTCGTAATCTGCGTGTTCTAAAACGTCAAAATACGAAAAAATCTCGGAGGGTGATTTTTCTCGAATACAATACTTCCCTTCGGTATGCGAGGGAAGTAAAAAGGCACTTGGTCCTGTAATTTCATCTTGGCTCGCCCTGTATGTTTGAAAATAATTTGCAGTTATGGACTTCTTTATCTAGTTTACTTACAATTTTTTTTTTAATTTCTAGCTATCGTAGTGTGACATTCAAAATTACCTGAATGCCACTTGTTAATTTTTATTCTAATAGCAATGAATTTTTGTAGTCTTAAACCACAATTTAGTAAACTTATTATTTAATTTTTCAGTCCAATCCCAAAGCCCTAGTCTTACTGAATCTGGAAGAAATTGTGTTCGTCAATCCAACTTTAAATTATAAATTAGCATACAAGCGCCATCTGTTACTTCTCTTGATAAACGCCTACAAGTCATCTGGTACAACAAATATTTAAAAGCAGAAATCTGTATAAGTGAATAAATCCCAAAAATCAATAAACAAAATTATAATTCGATAATTCTGATTAAATTGGAACTCATGAGTGCATAAGAATGATACAGTACAGTAATTGTGTAGATTTGTATTATATTTAAAGAATGATTTATGTTTCCACTACCAGCGACATCTCGCGTATAGAAGTGTAACTAGTTCTTTAGAGATCAAACACGGTATCCGAACAGTTCGTGATAGCCATTTTCCTTTTGACTTCGAGCAATACAGACGTGCTGTCCGATTAACACCTCATCTAGTGTGGTATGTTAATAGATAGTTGATAATATAAATATAATTACCTTCTGTAGCTTTTGTTGTACATGTATTTGCAATTTAATTGTTGAATTTATCATAATTAAACGCGATGTTTGTTGATCACAAATTACCTTCATTCGCGGCGCGTGGCTTGAAAGAGACGCGGTCATGAAAATGTATGAACGGGGTATTTCGAGACATGTGTTTAACTTAGTATTAAGATATATTTAGAAGTAAATTTTATTAATGAGTAATTGAGGTTTAATAAGGGTTTAAAGACAGTTCGAATTTATTAAATTACGTTTTCGTAACCTTGTCGAATAATTAAAATTCAAAAGAATTTAACTCGATATTAGTAGGGGCGAGAAGGGCATGTTAATGTAATTTATTTAGAGATATACCAGTAATGCATTAACGTGGGGATTTTATCAAACGCACTAAGATTGCCCACTAATAAACAAGTAATTTCAAGTGTAGTAACAGATGATAACTCTTGTAGCAATGAGGTGTTAAGTTGACCCTTCAGATTTGAAGTTAAGTTAATCCTTAATTTGGGAATTTTACCATACATTTGGCTTAACTGTGTGCCAGGAAAATTGGGTAGCTGCTATAATCCAGGAGAACCAGACTATTTGCCAAGGAGTTTTGTAATCCAAGGTTGGAGTGGCTTGGTATGGAATAGTCCTCGCTGGATGAGAGCACCAAGTTGTTTGGTTTGGTAACAGTTCCGACGTCTAAATTCTTGGGATCTCTACGGAGTCAATGATCGAGTGGTGGCAACACAAGAGGATTCAGTAAGACGAGGACCAGGGTTGGTTACTGCAGAACCCAGCCGGTGGTAATTGTATTAACTGAATTTGCTTTTCAACATTTCTTTTCAACGTTCAACTTTCAACGACATTATTCAACTTTCGACAAACTTTTATACATTTCTAAATTGTTTTATGTTATATATTGCCTTCAGCTAATTATTAATTTTCTTCCATTTAATTACTTAATCACCGCTTAGCAATAATTTGTCATATTTTGTAAATTTTTTGGTCTTCAACCTAGTCAAACTTATTAATTAAATATATAACTTTCTGTAAGGAAGTAGCTACATCCAACCATAAGGTGTAACATTTCAATTAATCAAAATTAAACCACTTCAAGTTTTATAATAGAGTCAATAAACCAGATATTTTTAACTTAGTGTTGATAATTTCATGAGTATCTATAACATTAATTATCTCTGAGTAGTCACAGTCGTACAATTAGACAAGTACGTTATAGATGCTTTTTTAATATGACTACTGGCGCCTAACAAAAAAAAATAAAAGTTTTTCTTGAATAATTTCCGAACCACGACCCAGTCTCCACTATCTAAACGAGAACCGGGCAACCTCAACTTCCTAACCTGCTGGGGGCAGAAGTTGGTGGTACAGTAGAACTCGAGACATCGATGTCCGGCGCACTATTGCCCCACCCTGTATAATGAATATTTAAAAAAATAAAACAACTGTTATTATTCAGATTTCATATTGTATAAATTTTTTATGGATTATGTATTATTCTGTAGCGTATTTGGAAGATTTTAGGAAATTGTCTTAAAACCCTCCAACACCTAGTAATAATTAAAATACCAACCCCAGAAAACGAACAAATTCAGTCCTACCCACATGATATAATCGTCATGGGATTTTCACTAAAATTATTGTTATGATTAGTCGAACCCATACCTACAGGGAAATTGAGCTACCACCCTCCTTCTAATAATAAGAAATCCACCCCCAGAAATAGAAACAATGTGCAAATACAGGCGAATTCTAAGCCTTTGTTGCGGTCACTCCTTGTAAAGGCGCCAATATTCTTGACCTTTATTGGCGGTCTCGGATGATTAGGGGTCGAGCTTGAGCTCTGCCCCAATTATCACTGTAGACCTGGACCGGCCTCGTAAGGGGCGACCCTCTCCCCTGGATATGTAAAGGCATTAACGCAAACCTTCCATATTTGGCATATTTTATTTAATATTGAATTTTTACTGTCCGATGACCACTCTGCATATTTCTTTGCCCAAAAGTTATCAGGTCTTCTCTGTAATAATAGCGATAACTACATTCCGATTGTTATTCTCATATGTAGTTTCTCAATTAACAATCTTTTAGAGTTACCGCCCTGTATAAATAAAGAGGAAAGTTTTTCTCTTTAGTAAATGGACACAACAGGAAATTAGTAAAGCTGCTGATGCTGATGATTTTCCACTCTTTACTTACCATTTCTGTTATTTTCATTAAAATTGAATTACAATTTACAATTATCTAATAAATAAATGACTAGTTCGTATTTATTATTTTATGTGTATAATTCCGTAAGTAAATAAAAGTAATTATAGCCGTATCCTTGACAAGAGAAAAGTCGAAAATGTGATTGCATCATTAAAATATTAACATTACCCTTGCGAACAAACAGTTACAGAACGTTTTCATTCGAACAATAGACCTCATAATTTTTGTTTCGTCTGTTATGCTATAAAAAGTTATCTGGAGCTCGCTCACTAATGGAGATGAGATTTGAAAAAAGGATAATAAAATGTTCATCCATCTACAGACGCCATCTGAAAACGATTATCTCTTTCAGAATCATTTCTCATTTGAAGACATTCCTAAACTTCCTGAAATTTAGAGCCTGCGTTTTACTTTTTAAATTAAATTTCGTACATGATGTGCATTTTTTATTTCATTTTATAGTCAGAATGTGAGAACTGAATTTAATGAAGATGAACAGCTTCTCGTTATCAGCGAACTTCTGCCAATTTAACGATTTTGTTAATTATGTTCAACAATGTGATCGCTTTCAGCCAATTTGTTAGTTTCAGTTATTAAAAATCATTTTCGAGGATGTTATTCCAGATAACTAGTGTTATTTTGTGCGCAGTATTTATTAAGGGAAAAATATATAATAAGAAAATAAAAAACGTGAGAATTACTAATAAATACTATTTCGTGATTTTATAAAGATTTAAACCATTAATAAATCAAGCGTCAGAGAAGAGAAACCGCTGCCTAAGGAATCACTATTTCCACATCCATGTCTCTTTAAAGGAACTGAAACTCTGAAGCCTTCGCTTCTAGTATATACAGACTGTCTATTTTACGAGGGCCACACCAAATATCTCGCTTAATATCTATTGTAGAAGAATAAAGTTTTAGAAACAGTTATCCCATTTTTTGTGAGCTATATTTCAGTAAAAAGAAATTTGAAATCCATAGCCTACTTTATGAGATATATTACAAAAACCTGAAAAATAAGAAAACCACAAACGGTTATTGCTTCCTTATTTGAGGAGATACGAAAAAAGTTAAAGGAATGAAAGTTGACTGCAAAGACAATAAGAATAATAACGTGTAACAAAAAAATCGAAAAATGCTGTTGGCTTTGATATACGCTATTGTGCAAAAATGAAAAATAGATATCTCAATTCCGTTATTTTTTTCTCATTCCAACGATATAAAACATATCACAGAAATAGTGTCAATATTTAATATTTTACGAATACCACAATTCATATAATTGAATCGTAACAATCAGCTGTGTCATAATTAGTGAAAAACAATGTATACAGTTATTAATAAATTTGACAGATTGTCACTGTTATATGTTGTATGTTGCGTTGTCGAGTTCTAAGACAAATTTTATATCAGTAATTATGGTGTACACCAATAATAACAAATTCGATATGATTAGCATTTATTGTCAGTGCAATTTTGACGCTGAGATGGCAGTCACGGTTTACGGAGATAGATTTCCAGATACTCCGCAGCCAAATCGAACTATGTTTAGGAAGTTAGTTCAAAATCTAAAAACGCACGGTTCATTTTCAAAAAAAGTAGTAAGGCGAGCGCATGTTGCGGATAATGTAAGAAAAGTGAATAGAGTAATGAATTATGTTAACCAAAATGAGGAAACCTCTTTGAGATAAATTCAGAGAAACTGTCGCATAAAAAAAGACAGTGCAAGAAAAATATTGAAAAAAAAAACGGATTTCGATGCTACAAAATGAGGAAAGTTCAACATTTAAATGAGGTAGATAAGCTAAGGAGAGTAAGATTTTGTAGATGGTTATTAAATAAGAAAAGGAATGACGCGCTGATATGTAGCAAAATTCTTTGGTCGGATGAATTAAATTTTTCTAATAATGGATTTTTCAATAGAAATATGCATTATAAGTGGACACGAGAAAATACACATTGGTGCAGAGAGACTGCTTTCCAAGAAAGATTTTCTACGAATGTTTGGTTGGGTCTTTTAGGGACTAAAGTAATTGGACCTTATTTTTATGATGGCAAATTAACCGCTCGTAGATACCTTAATTTCCTACAAAACGAATTTCAAGATTTTCTTTATGAATTAACAGTGGCAGAAAGATTAAATTATTCATATTTTCAACAAGATGGGGCTCCACCTCACACTGCTGTAATATGTACAAATTATTTAAATCAAGTTATGCCAGATAGCTGGATAGGCACCTGTGGACCCATTTTATGGCCAGCTCGATCACCAGATATTACTCCCTTGGATTTTTTCGTCTGGAGTTACATTAAAGACAAGGTATTTCAAACTGCCCCTGAAAATATTGAGGACATCAAAACCAGAATTCGAAACGCATGTGAGGCAATTACACCTGAAATGCTCCAAAATGTAATGCGTGACGTGTCTCGTAGAGCACGTTTATGTGTCAGAATGCATGGTGCACAATTTGAGCATTTGTAGTTAGAAAAATAAATACACACAATTTCTTTTCAATATAGTAGTAGGTAGTACTGTTATACATAGTTTTTCGTTTTTTTCTTTGGATGTTCGTTTTGTAATTGTAATTTTATTTATGAGATATTTATTGGTTTGTATTAAATTGTAATAAATAATTACGGAATTATAATTATTATAAAGTGAATTTTTACTATTATGGCACAGCTGATTGTTACGATTCAATTATATGAATTGTGGTATTCGTAAAATATTAAATATTGACACTATCGGTTAAAATTTCTGTGACATGTTTTATATCGTTGGAATGAGAAAAAAATAACGGAATTAATGGCGTCATGGCCTACTTTGAGATATGTATTTTTCATTTTTGCACAATAGCGTATGTCAAAGCCAACTGCATTTTTCGATTTTTTTGTTACACGTTATTATTCTTATTGTCTTTGCCGTCAACTTTCATTCCTTTAACTTTTTTCGTATCTCCTCAAATAAGGAAGCTATAACCGTTTGTGGTTTTCCTATTTTTCAGGTTTTTGTAATATATCTCATAAAGTAGGCTATGGATTTCAAATTTCTTTTTACTGAAATATAGCTCACAAAAAATGGGATAACTGTTTTTAAAACTTTATTCTTCTACAATAGATATTAAGCGAGATATTTGGTGTGGCCCTCGTAAAATAGACAGTCTGTATATATAACAAATCCAAAGTTTCTGTATTTATTTACCCCTATTTACTCCCCAACCCTTCACCAGACGTGTTCAAAGAGCAATCCAGTTGCAGATCTCGTTATAATGCATATGTGTGCAAAATTTAGAGTCGATATCTCAAGCTGATCCAGAGAAAACGTGAGCACAAAGAAGTTACATACCGACAGACAGACAGACACACAGACAGACAGACCGACAGACAGGCAGTCAGTGGCAAATTTTTTTTTAACTCGAATTTAAAATCTCGACAATTCATGCCATTCTAAACCTATTTAAACAAGAAAATGTTTGAACACTTTTTTATGATTACTATACTTTCAATCCACTACGTAGATGTTGAAGTACAAAGACAAATTTGGTCACATTTCTATAGTTTTTTAAATCGCTAGATTCTCTTACACTGAACGTATACCTAGACTAGCGAATACGAATATATTCTGTTTTCTTTTACAGCCAAATGAAAATTACTAAAGAAAGAGGTTTTCTCGAGGCAACTGTTGTTCTTGAAAAGGTAGAAAGAATGTCTCAGACAAAAGCTGTAGACAATAAGATTGTTTCTTGATCTGCTGTAATCCCATACCAAAATAATGAAATCTCATTTTGAAACTAAAAAGTCAGAGGAATCCACTTACGTTTTTAACCCAAACATCTTTTTAAAAAAAATCTTATCAAAAGGAGGGTAATTTATGGAAGGGGTGGTTTTGAAATACATGTGTTAAACGGTATCTATTGAAAATTGTGACAATTTCTTCTTGTTTAATCATATTTAAAGGAATACAAATTAGAAAATGTGGAAAATGAAATCTATAGGTATGCTTAGGGGGTGATTTTAGAGGCTGGCCTCAAATTTTCACGTATATAAAGAAAGAATGAGGCACATACGTAGATGCAATCTTATATTTAATTATTATTTTCAATAACATACTATTATGATATTGGGATATTTTATAATGAAGCTAAACTTTGCAACAGTAAGGTCTAAATTACAAAATAATTGATTCAGAATGACAGCAATAAAGTGTTCATTAATAAAGATTTGCCAAAATAGCAACTCATAACGTAAATTAAAAATAGTAAATTAGAACGTTTAAGCCAGAAGCTTCCTCATCGCAGAACATGAGAGGATGTTGCACGCGGCCTCGCACAACGGTACTAAGTTTCAATATGGTAAACTGAAATGGTAGAAAGAAGGGCTCATACAAAATGTATAGGTAATAGTAACGCGTAGCAGTAATATTTGAATTGTACTGAATACCAATTAATTTTAATTTTATTATTTTAAATATTTAACATACCTGATATTAAGAAAGGATATTGGTACATCGTTTAACTTACAAAATGCTTATGGAACAATATTAAGTAGTTAAACATAGGTAGTATCCTACCAGAGTGCATAGATGTAGTTGGAACTCAGCGTAGAACCTACAAAATACAAAATAAACATTTTAAAAAGAATGTATTCACAAAGAAACTTAAAAGACAGATGCAATAGGCTATGAAAGTGCTTAATTAATAACATTTTAACTATAAAAATCAAATGGGAGACCTAAACTCAGTGACTTTATAAGATAGTGAAAAACTCTCCCGCAGCTAACGTAAAGTTATATAAAATACAAATTTCAAGCCTCGTAATGAGTGAAATCAGTGATAAGATTATAAAGACTTACCAAGTGCATGTAACCACACATCAAGCACTGGAATGTGTTGATTTTTAATGGTAGAAATTTTATAAAATGGTTGGTAGTAATCTTTGGTTAGGACTTTCTCCATAAAAGTTGCATAAAACATTTCAAATACAGAGTTTATGTAAGTTTATTCATTTTGTAATTATAGAGACCACTTTGTAGTTTGATCTGATGTAATAGCATATTTCGAATACCATACCCAAGGACTGGTACATAGCATTGCATCGTAGGCATACCTGAAAAATGCATGATTATTATTATTATTGTTACAAATGTTAAAAACGGTGTTTATATGATTTAAAACGATAGTAGGTGATCAGATTTTAAGTTAAAATGGGAAAAGTAAAGTGTTTTTAGCAGTTTTAAGCAATTGTGAACAATTTTACGAAAAGTTATCGAAATTACTAATAAGACTCCTAGAGACATGTATGGGGTATCAAAATGTTCAGAAGAAAGTCAGAAATATTAAAACATAATCAGAGTAAAGATTTATTCAGTAAATTGCTAGAAAATTCAATATAAAAAATATAAATTTTAAATATGTCAAAACTAGATTGCTTTGGTTTTTAGAAATGTCACATCTAAGCCAATAGAATTTAAGTATTAAGAAAAAAAGGAGAGTTGTTGAAGCGTGGGTACAAAAAAGACGCCGTTTATTGAGCTCCACAAAAGTTTACAAAATAAACTAAATTCAAATAAAATTTTCTTAAATCAAATGTAAAGTGAATGTTTAAAAGTATCCATAAAGTACGTGGAATACGTCAAATATAAAATTAGGAGCAAAAAGGCATCCAAAGGTAATCAAATACCCTTTCGTAAATTTTGAAAACATAACCCTACTTTTTATAAATAATTTATGTAAATCTTATACAAGTGAGCAGTTTCTCACACAATATTGGTAATTTGTTACTTACCTTAACAAATAAAGTAAAGTTCGGAAGTGTATCCGTTAAAACACAGTGCATAATTCGTCGTAAAACAAATCTCACAAAAATGCAAGAAATCAAGCAGCCATTCACAGATTTGCAGTATTGACAGAGTAGCGGGTCTACATCTCAGGTCGGAAAGTTGGAAGCAGCGATCTCTACATTCAGGACGGAGTAAGAATAAAAACATTGATCAAATTTAAGCTTAAATTCGCAAATAAAAGGGAAAACTAAATTTAGTAAAAGTTGCAACAAATATCTTTTCAAATCAAAAGGCCGATTAGTTTTAATTCCTAGAATAGTTTTTGTCCCATATTACTAATAAGACTCCTAGAGACATGTATGGGGTATCAAAATGTTCAGAAGAAAGTCAGAAAGATTAAAACATAATCAGAGTAAAGATTTATTCATTAAATTGCTAGAAAATTCAATATAAAAAATATAAATTTTAAATATGTCAAAACTAGATTGCTTTGGTTTTTAGAAATGTCACATCTAAGCCAATAGAATTTAAGTATTAAGAAAAAAAGGAGAGTTGTTGAAGGGTGGGTACAAAAAAGACGCCGTTTATTGAGCTCCACAAAAGTTTACAAAATAAACTAAATTCAAATAAAATTTTCTTAAATCAAATGTAAAGTGAATGTTTAAAAGTATCCATAAAGTACGTGGAATACGTCAAATATAAAATTAGGAGCAAAAAGGCATCCAAAGGTAATCAAATACCCTTTCGTAAATTTTGAAAACATAACCCTACTTTTTATAAATAATTTATGTAAATCTTATACAAGTGAGCAGTTTCTCACACAATATTGGTAATTTGTTACTTACCTTAACAAATAAAGTAAAGTTCGGAAGTGTATCCGTTAAAACACAGTGCATAATTCGTCGTAAAACAAATCTCACAAAAATGCAAGAAATCAAGCAGCCATTCACAGATTTGCAGTATTGACAGAGTAGCGGGTCTACATCTCAGGTCGGAAAGTTGGAAGCAGCGATCTCTACATTCAGGACGGAGTAAGAATAAAAACATTGATCAAATTTAAGCTTAAATTCGCAAATAAAAGGGAAAACTAAATTTAGTAAAAGTTGCAACAAATATCTTTTCAAATCAAAAGGCCGATTAGTTTTAATTCCTAGAATAGTTTTTGTCCCATATTTTGATTTATACTTTTCCCATATTTATTTATTAAATTTTTAATTTTGGATGGGCCTTTCCTTTTTTTAAAAAATATCGAGACTAACTTTTATTTCAGAGCACCGTAGAACTTACTCTCCTGAGGTGAGAGGCAGACGAGCGGTAGGTTTCTCATATTCTGAAGTGAGCTAGCGAATAATACCTTGTCGCGGGGTTAAGCGTGACTGGCGTCCAGGCAAATTAAGTATTAATAATAAATAAAAAATTGTAATAACATAACAATACATTAGTTTTTTACTTGTTTACATTAAAACATTAGTTTCACAAAACAGGTTCTATCAACAGTAGCATCAAGTTCTTAAAATGGTGATTATCTAAAGTTACACTTATTATCACCTCGGGGCAGACTCATTTACTGGAGTGGAAACATAATGTCAAGATATTTTCGTTTAAAGTGCCTTGGATCTTGGATGGGAAATCTTGTTGTGGTACTAGTGATTTCTTAGGCAGAGCTTTAAAAAACATTGTTTTTATATATTCGCTGTTACTGTCAGAGCTGAATGCGTTTGAATCACCGCATGTCTCAATATACTTGAATCGTATATAATTGATATATCGATTACTCACTATATTTCAAATAACTAAATTTTTCGGGATGAAACCTCGAATAATCATTTAAAACTTACCTCCATTTATACGAATTATTTGTTCACGATTTACACAGAAAAACCAGCAATTGAATGGTTCATACGCTATACGATGTAAATCCAAAAAAACAGGAACGCAAACAAATTCGCGACTGGTAATCCATAACTGCCAAAATTGTAATCACGGAGATTAAAAATAATTCTCGGAACCTGCGATTTTAACGGCTCCGATGTCACCGTGTAAAGGTGATTTGTAATGGACTTTGCGAGATAATAGCTTCGTTAAATAAGGGTCCGTGGAAGGGGAGCAGCAGGAATCTACATGGAGTCTATTGACTGTTATTACTGCGAAACGGCGTGCAATCACTCATACTAAAACGGCCATTTGTGGGGCTCGATTCAACTTCCCACAATATGGTGGTGTTTAATCGGGACGAACGTGCCTGAAGCAATATAGTCATTAGAGCCGATGCGGCATATTTTCATAATAATAGTTATTTAACAATTACGGCTATTTTTATGCTATCTAGCTATAGATAGAAATTAAACAAATATTCAGAAATTAAGAAACACGCTATTGGGAACCAACTGGATCTGTTACTAAAATGCACTGAAAAGTAGAAAATTATGTCATTATCAGTAATAAACGTAAAAACATGGCGAGCTCGATGAGTACAATTTTCTATCTTCTAAGTATACAGGGTGTTTCGTGAGTGACTGGCCATATGCTAGTGAGGAATACAGTAGGTACGTACCTTGAGACGATTTCAAAATTTATTTAACACTCAATTGTTACAGTTACAAAATATACCGTTATTACTACATATCGGTATGTGGTACCGCTACAAATTTATCGTATTTTTTTAAATAAGAGTTAAAAAACATACTATTTTTGCTTAATAAAGAAACTAAGTGATAATACAAAACGGCGAAACCAATATTATGGATATGAATTTTACATTTAAAACAAATAAAGTGAAAAGTAAAAGAATAGCATTGCATGTCATTGGTAACACGGTAAGCATGGAAAGTATTATAAAAAGACAGAGGCCTTCGCTTCTAGTATATACACCAACTCCCAAATTTCCGTACTCTTACCAGCTTGCTTTACTGATTTCCCCTATTTGCCCCGATTTAACCCAAAGCCCTTCAACGGAACTATTTCAAAATATAATCAAGTTCCAGATGTCATTATAGTATATACGTGTTCAAATTTCAAGTCATTTTTATATTATCAACCCCTTTAATAATGGAGTAGGGGTGGTGGGGGGTTGAAAAATATTATAAGAAAATTTGAGGTCTTGGCTTCTAATACACGATTCAAATGTATTGCCCCTCATTTTAACCGCGAATATCTCAGAAACGGAGAAGCAGAAAAAAATGAACAAATCATGTGTTCATTATGTGTCTATACTTAATCATTAACTGAAAACTGAATAATGTACATTGGGTACTTTTGAAGTTCTGCTAAGTTATATTGAAAAATGTCCTACCTTTTAAGGAAATTTTGACCATACCAGTTTTAAATCCATTATATCTTGGAAAATGTGCCTAGTATGTAAATAATATTTTAGACACCGATAAAACACGGCATTTATTGTACGAGGAAATATTTTTATAATTTATTATTTTAAACTTTTGCAGTTATTTTCAAAATCGTGACGTCGTGCTTATTCGGTTATTTATCAATGTATTTTATTGTTTTTATTAAAATAGTTAATAATATAAAATGTAAGCATTTTCTGAAAAAATGATTGGTTTATATGAAATATTAATTTAGTTATCAAGCATAAAGGAAAATATCATTTCAAGTTTGGAAAAATATTTATTATCTATTACGCTTAAAAACTAAATTAATATTTGATATATACCAATTGTTTGTTCTGAAAATGTTTACATTTTATGTTATTAACTAGGTATTTTAACAAAAAAATTTTAAATACATTGACAAATAACCGAATAAACATGACGTCACGTTTTTGAGAATAACTGCAGAATTTTAGAATAAAAAATTATGAAAAAGTCTCCTCGTACAAAAAATACCGTGCTTTATGGGCATCTAAAATAATATTTACATAGTAGGCACATTTTCCAAGATATGATGGATTTAAAACTGGTATGGTCAAAATTTCCTTAAAAAGTAGAACAGTTTTCAATATAACTTAGCAGAACTTAAAAAATGTTCAATGTACATTATTCAGATTTCCGTGTTTGATTCAGACTAAACTCATAATGAACACATAATTTTTTCAATTTTTTCTGCTCCTTCGTTTCTGAGATATTCGCGGTTAAAGTGAGGGGTCAATACATTTGAATCGTATATAAGTACATACGCAAAATTACAAATTTCTGTACTCTTACCAGCTTGCTTTAGCTATTTTCCCTTATTTACTCCTATTTAGCCCCCAGCCCTTCAACGGAATAGTCCCAAAATACAATCTGGCTCCAGGTGTCATTCTAATATATAATACGTATACCAAATTTCAAGTGAATATCTCAATTTTATTTTGTCAATCTCTTTAATAATGGGTTAGGGGGTGGTAGGGGATATAAAATACTGTAAAAGAATTTGAGGCCTGGAGTTCTAGTACATACACAAAATTTCAAGTTTATGTACTCTTACCAGCTTGCTTTACTTATTTCCCGATATTTACCCCTATTTACCCCCCAACTCTTCACCGGATATGTTCAAAAGTCAATCCAGTTCCAGATCTCGTTGTAATATATACATGTACAATATTTCAGGTCAATACCTTAAACCGACAGACAGACATACTTTTTTTTTCGCTTAAATTTAAAATCTCGACGTTTCATGGCATTCTAAGCCTACTTCAGGAAAAAAAATGATTTTTTTTTCACCATTACAATACTTCCAATCCACTACGTGGATCTGGAAGTAAAAAAATGAAGTTTCTAGCTTGCTCTATTTATTTTACTCTATTTACAACCTACCACCTCTCACACCTTCAACGAAATGATCTCAATCAGATGTCATTGCAATACATACCATCAAGTGAATATCTCAGTTTCACGTAATCAATCCCTTTAATAATGGAGTGGGGGTGGTGGGTTGAAAAATATTAGAAAGAAATCTTACCTGCTTGCTTTATTTGTTTTCCCCTATTTACCCCTAATTTAACCACCAACACTTCAACGGAATAATCCCAAAGTATAATCTACTTCCCGATGTCAATATAATATATATGTATACCAAATTTCAAGTAAATTTCTCAATTTCCTTTTATCAGCCTCTTTAATAATGTATTGGGGCGTGATGGTGGGGGGATGGAAAATATTATAAAAAAAATTGAAGCCTTGGTAGTACATACACCAAATTTCAAGTTTCTGTACTCTTACCAGTTGTCTTTACTTCTTTCCCCCTATTTACCCCTATATACCCCCAACCCTTCACCGGATATGTTAAAAAGACAATCCAGTTCCAGATCTCGTTATAATATATATGTGTGCAAAATTTCAAGTCAATATCTTAAACCGTTCCAGAGAAAACACACAAAAAGAAGTTAGACAGACAGACAGACGGACAGACAGAATTTTTTTTTTTCTTAAATTTAGAATCTTGACGTTCCATGACATTCTAAACCTATTTCAAGAAAAGAAGTTGTTTTTGAACTTTTTTTACGATTACTATACTTCCAATCCACTACGTGGATGTGGAAGTAATTAACACATGTTTAAGTACCAACTGGTTATTTTATTTTTTAGGCAAGCTTCGCGGGAAAACAGATTTGAATTTAACTTGTGGAAATTACATTTTTTTATACATTTCAAGTGGTATGTTCTATTGCACGTAATACATTTAATGCCGGTATAATTACTTAAATTATACGACAAAAACATAGACCGGTCCTAATTATAAAGTTACTCTGTTCTCATAGACCTATTTCATTTTCAGTTAGCATGGAAACAAAATTTACCACACATTCTAAACTATCATCTTGCAGTAAGTTGCTGGAAGCGGTTTTAAGTCCTTCACTTCGATTTTTATTTATTATGTCCACATAGTATTGTTACGTATTTCCACCTCTTAGGAAACACCCTGTATGAATCCGTGGGTTCTAAAATCATTTCAACAAGAGATAAACCACTAACCCTTTATTTAATAATTTACCGACTATACAATACTTCAAAATAACCTTTACACTTTGTTTACTTGATATTTAACCTCACTTTTTACCGAATGTCACTTTTATAGAACTTCTTCTGCGCCGGTATTCGCGCCTTATATACTCTGAAATTGCATCTAGATTCATCCAGAAGCAATCAAGTATCTTCTCTCACCACACTCTAGAAAAGTCCATTCTCTTTCTACAAGTTTCCAGTCACTCACTATTAGGCATAGGCGTATCAATCTCCAGCTACAAGGGGGTGTAATTCATAACACTGTCCCCTCGTTAAGCCTGATCGTCCCGGCCAGGCAACTCAGAATCATTGATGTATTTCGCCAGTCTATCCAAATGCACGATCTTCATCTTGGACTTCCTGCTTCGTTGAATCTGATAGACGACGTCATTAATTCGGGTAATAACAGTACACGATCCATTCCAAGGTGGTTGAAGTTTCGGTGACCTTCCTTTCTTTCGCCGTGGGTTGTACAGCCAAACCAGATCTCCTGCCGCGAACCCTTCTGAATTACCCTTCCGGTCGTAACGAGCCTTCATTTGGTCACTGGCTGGTGATGGCTCCGTTATATTGTTAGCCAACCTCCTAAAAGGAGCTCCGGCGCTGAACTGCTTCTTTTCACCCTTATTTTCAGTCTGTGGTCTCTTAGTAGCAGCACAAATCTTGCATTTGCGACACCTAACCCCCACATCCTGACGACTTCTTATCCAATAAAATCGTTCTCGTATTTTCTTCAGGGTCTTGTTAACACCGAAGTGTCCATCGGATGTTCCATCGTGCACTTCCTGAAGCACCTTCGCTACTCGACACCTGGGACTCACTAGACACATAACCACCTATTTTCCATCCGGGCTTTCCATGCTCTCCGCAACAGCCCATTCATGACTTTCGGTGAGTTCCACTGTGGCCATAGTGCTTTCAGTCCCACACTTTTGCCTGAAACATCCTTCCATTTTGGGTGAGTTCCCCTTTCTTTGGCTCTCAATATAGGCCCAATTTCCACATCGTTCAATTGTTGTTGTCTGAGCACTTCATCTGCCCTATCATCCAGCACCTCCACCTTGACAGTATTGGCTGCTTCCGTAACTGCAATTTCTCCTGGTGGTAGTACTTACACTTTTCCTTGTACCTTCTTCCGGATGAAATATCTGCAATTTTCTGAGTTTTCATTTTATTTTCATATCCCGGTAGTAGTGGACTTCTCGGAATGCTTCGAAGCTGGGAAATCTTTACTTCTTTCGGGGTACCACGTTCCCTATCTGTCACAGTCTCTCTGGTACCAGCTTCCTCTGATTTTCCCCTCAGCTTCACAGCATATCCGGTCTTCACTCTCTCCAATCTCCTCTATGGACATTCAAGCTGGATATGTCCTAGTTCTCCGCACCTGTAACATTTCATACGCTGTCCACTTGGCCTTCCATGTCTTCCTGGAGTATTCAATTTAGCCATTATTTGAGTAAGCATTTCCTCCATCTTGGTGAACCTAGGGTCCTGGTTCCCCTTTACTGGCTGTGATTCTTCGATACTCACAGCTTTTACTCTTGGACTCGGGGTATCCTGAAGGACAGCTTCCATCTCGAGTGCATGCACCTACGCTTCACTGCTATTCTTGTATCGAGATAACCTGAGGACTCGCCTGATCTCATTGTCCTGTATACCATCCAGAAATGGCTCTACTGTCAGTTGGTCTTGGAATTCTTTCGGTACATTGGGGTAAGCCAAATGAACCAGGCTCCACACGGCAGCTTCGAACTCTTGCAAGCTTTCCCCAGCCTCTTGAACACGTGATTTGAGCTGGGTATGGTACACCTGGGTAAGATGTTGTTCACCATATCGTAAGTCCAGGGCTGCTTCTAAAACTTTAAAATCCTGTTGTTGCTCTACTGGGATTGTCTGGAGTATTTCCAATGCTTGGCCCCTTAATGCCACGATTAACGCCATAGCCTTCAGTTCGTTACTCCAGTTGTTTGCACTCGCTGCTGCCTCAAACTGCCTCTTGTAAATGGTCCATGGACTTTGGCCGTCAAAGGAGGGAGGTTCGAACAGCTGATCTGATAATACCACTTGCTGGCTTCCTCTATCCATCCACTGTCGCTTAAGCAGGTCTATTTCCTCTTTTATTTCTTCTTCAAACTTGTTTACTTTCTTTTTGACTTCACTTACTTCTTCTCGATGCCTTCTTTCTAGCTCTTCCAACACTTTCTGGAATTGTGGAAATAAGTCCTGTATTTGCTTTTCGTTTGCCATACTTCTGATTGTTATAGGCATATGGAATCAAATAAATTTAACAATTACGTCACTATCGGTAATGGGACTGTCTAGAAAAACCTCAAAATGGCACAAAAAAAATCTTATCGAGAGTCTTTTTCACTTAACCAGTAATGTCCAAATAAAATGTTTAAAAAATGTCAAAAAAAATGCACTTAACACTATTTTCCTGTTCGAAAATAACCCTCGAGCAACGTCCAGTAAATTAGTCATTCCTGTGTTAGCACTAACTCCGAGAATACTGTCCCAGTCTTCTCATCACTTCCGAAAAATCCTCTTGTTCAAATTCCGCGTCTGGCAGCATTGTTACGTATTTCCACCTCTTAGGAAACACCCTTTATGAACCCCTGGGTTCTAAAATAATTTCAAGAGATAAACCACTAACACTATATTTAATAATTTACCGACTATACAATACTTCAAAATAACGTTTACACTTTGTTTACTTGATATTTAACCTCACTTTTTACCGAACGTTATTTTTATAGAACTTCTTCTTCTGCGCCGGTAATCGCGCCTTATGTACTCTGAAATTGCATCTACATTCATCCAGAAACAATCAAGAATCTTCTCTTACCACACTCTAGAAAAGTCCATTCTCTTTCTACAAGTTTCCAGTCACTCACTATTAGGCATAGGCGTATCAATCTCCAGTTCCAAGGGAGTGTAATTCATAACAGTATGGTAATCTTATAAAAAACATTTTTTTTTCTTCTTGAAACAGGTTTAGAATGTCATGAAACGTCGAGATTTTAAATTTGAGCAAAAAAAATGTCCTGTCTGTCTGCCGATCTGTCTGTCTGTAACTTTTTTTGTCCGCACGTTTTCTCCGGAACGGTTTAAGATATTGAATTGAAATTTTGTACACATATATATTATAACGAGATCTGGAACTGAATTTTTGAAGCTATCCGGTGAAGAGTTGGGGAGTAAATAGGGGTAAATAGGGGGCAATATGTAGAGCCAGTTGATAATAGTACAGAAACTTGAAATTTGATGTATGTACTACAAGCCAAGGCCTCAAAATTTTTTATAATAATTTTCATCCCCCCCACTAAATTATTAAAGAGGTTGACAAAATAAAATTGAGACACTAGCTTAAAATTTGGTACACGCCTATATTATAATGACATCAGAAACTAGATTATTGGGATTATTCTGATGAAGCGTTGGGGGTTAAATAGGGGTAAATAGGAGAAAATAAGCAAAGCAAGCTGGTAAGAGTACAGAAACTTGAAATTCGGTGTATGTAATAGATGCCAAAGCCTCATATTTTCTTATAATATTTTTCAATCCCTCAATAATTTGAAATTTGGTACACATATATATTATAACGACATCTGGAACTAGATTATATTTTGAGATGATTCCGTCTAAGGGTTGGAGGTTAAATAGGAGAAAATAAGTAAATAATATTTCACCATTTTGGCGCCATTATTTTGAATTTTTGAATTCCAATGTCATATTCGTTATCAGCTACTTTAATAACTTCCACACACCGAATTTCAGCGGAATTGTTTAATAAATAAGTAAGTTATGGTTAGTGAATATTAGGCTATTGGGACGATATTTTGGGCGACGGTCACATATTCGTGATCTGTGACTTCTATAATACTCACATTCTTATTTTCAGACGAACGGCACCGTAAATGACAAAATATGTCCTGCAATTCGTGCCGCCATTTTAAATTTTTTCAATTTAGATTTCAGATTCGTAATCAGCGACCTCGAATACCCCCACATCCCAATTTAGAGCGGTGTGAGTCCAGAAATAGCCATAATCGTCCGCTATTTTGTCGCCGCCATTTTGAATTTCGAGATTTTTACGTCATATTAGTGATCAGCGTAGTCGATAACCGCCGAGACAGCCCAAATCAAACGACAAATATGGAAATGTGTTTCTAAATTAATTTAAATGCCATTTCCGCTAAATTTTTCACATCCTGTACATCATGTCAAGTAAAAAACATCTATTTCCCAAGAAATTCATAACTGAGCATGTACATGGAATAATAGCCCGTTCTAGGTCTCTATGGAAAGAGGGAGATTTGCTGTTTCCTGTGATGCCAAATTGTACAGGAAAAATCGTAAGGTCTTCTCTGCAGGGGCGAGATAAATGTGACAAATTTGAAAGTGTTAAAACGTAACCTAAAAAATTCTAAGACATGAAATCTGAAAACACTCATATTTTAAGTAATACTTAATGTTGAGGCTCGATCTTACTCTTTATTTGAAAATGGAGATTGGCATTTTATCTACATAGCATGTGCTCTGGGTTAAATCAAACATTTCTTGTAGTTCTGTGCGAAATAAAAATGGATGTTTCGTAAACATTGAAAACCGAAAGTACTTAAAAAATTCATTATTAAATAAATACTTGTAGTGGAAGTGTTGGCGGCGTCTCTATGTAAAGCAGAAGAATGTAGGTTTATCGTGATATCAAGTTATAACGAGAAAATCGAAAATTCAGTTCAGTGGTGGGCGTGGAAAAAGTGCGTTTTCGAGACCTTTCAATTTTAACCTAAAACGTCGAAAAACATGTAATCTCCAAACACCGATATCTCACTAAAAACTTGATGTAGAGGATCGACCTAGGTCTCAATTTAAGAATGGAGATTGGAATTTGATCTACGTAGTGTGTGATCTGGGTTAAATAAAAATTTTTGTGTAGTTCTGTGCGACATAAAGGTGGATATTTTCGTAAAAATTGAAAACCGTAAGTATTTAAAAAATTCATGACGAAAATACATGTGATGTTACCCGGTTCCGCGTTGCAACAAGTTTCTGTGTTCTGTCAAAGAAAAATTCTCAAAAATTTCAAACTGGATAAAGGCTCCGGAACTGCGTGCTCTCGCGGGTCGGGCGCGGTACCAATCGACGCACAACGATGGCCGTCGCCCCGCGTCGATTGGTACCGGGCCCGACCCCCGCGAGCACGCAGTTCCGGAGCCTTTATCCAGTTTGGATGATGAGGAAGGGGCTCGCACCAATTGGATTTTATTATATATAATAATGATTATCTTGTGCTCATCTTCAGTTCTATGTAAATATTATTCCTCACTAAAAACAATTTTCTTGTTACAGTATGTCCTCGTTTCAATCACTCTCACGCATAAAATATTGAAGATAGATATATGCCACCACTGACTTTTTTATAGAAAATTTAATTCTTCATAAAATTGTCCATGTTTATTTTTACTTCCCTCGCATACCGAAGGGAAGTATTGTATTCGAGAAAAAATCACCATCCGAGATTTTTTCAGAGCACGTAGATTACGAAAATATAGGTTTGTCAATTCCGTCAGTCTGTCTGTCTGTCTGTTGGTGCATTAACTAAAAAACTACTTGACAGATAGCAAATCTGGTAGGTAGTTGACGCTACTGTCAGCGAAGAAATGGTTAAAACTTCACTGGAAGATATACAGGGTGGACTGTCTAAAGAGAATAAATAATGAAACATTTTTTTTTTCTCAAATTTAAAATTTTCACGTTCCATGACACGCTAAACCTATTTCAGAAAAAAAAATTGAAAATTTTTGAAAAATTTTTTACCACTAGGATGAAAAAAAAAGTCTTTGTTCAAATTAAAATTTCCACGTTTCATGCATGGCATTCTAAACCTATTTAAAAAAAAAATAATTATAATTTAAAAAAAAAAAATTACCACTAAAATAGATGGAAATTTTTTTTTTTCATTTTTCAAATTTAAAACTTTCACGTTTGATAGCGTTCTAAATCTATTTAAGAAAAAAAAAATAGAAAATTCTTTTACAATTTTTGAAAAAATTTAACCACCAAAATAGATGGAATTTTTTTTCTTTATTCAAATTTAAAATTTCCACGTTTCCATGGCATTCTAAGCCTATTTCAACAAAAACTAATTTAAAAATATTTTTGAAACATTCAAAAATTTTTTTGAAAAAGTTTTAATTTATTTATTATTACTATAGAATAGATGAAAAATTTGTTTTTGCTCAAAACTAAAATTTCCACGTTTCATGACATTCCAAACCTATTTCGGAAAAAAAATTGCAACATTTTTTTATCATCTTGGAAAACTATTTTACTAGAAAAAATTTCCTTTTGCACAAATTTAAAATTTCCACGCTTCACACACACAACGACCGCGGTCGTCCCGCGTCGATTGGTACCGGGCCCGACCCCCGCGAGCACGGAGTTCCGGACCCTTTGTCCAGTTTGGATGATGAGGAAGGGGCTCGCACCAATTGGATTTTATTATATATAATAATGATTATCTTGTACTCATCTTCAGTTCTATGACGAAACTATATCATTCATAGTAAATAATATTCCTCACTAAAAACTATTTTCTTGTTACAGTATGTCCTTGTTCAAGTCTATGCAGAAACTTCGATTTACAAGCTTTTAATTTGTGACGTTTAAGACATATCCACACTTTACTTCTGGAAACATGCAATTGCAAATCTAATTCTCGGACACTTAGCATGCAATGTATTCACCTATTTCACCCACTAATCATTTCGTCAGTCACCGTGTTAATCTGATTATTATTTAAATGAATTCACCTCATCTTAGAAATATTCACAGTATTATTAAAAATAATGTTTTTTACATCGTGAGTAGCAAGTAAACAAGAACATTCTTTTGAGTTGTACTTGTTATTTAAATAAATTGAACCCCTGGAAACCATGAAGTAATTTAGCTTTTGTATCTACATCGAAAGCTGCAGTCAAACTGCATTTTTAGTAGGATAGATATGCTCTTTGAAAGTTAAATCTTTGCCGTTCTATCACTCGGTATGTCTAACTTCCTCGACAGAGAAGTGCAGATTCCTTCTGAATCGCTCTTATAAAATGCAGATAAAATCCGATAACTGAGTAAAGCGGAAATTTTGAAACACAGAGACAAATTGGAGGTTTTCTTTATTTTTCTACTTTGATCTTGATAATTCCTGTTCACAGAGACGAGCGTGTTTAACAACTTAGGATGTCGTAAATTTTAATGCTGTCTTAGTAACGATTCTTTTTATTTCTTTTGTAAAATCAAAGTATCTGGCGACTTAACATATTAAATTATGATTTTATAAATATGCAGGAAAAGATTAAATTTGATGTTTATATGTCTTAAAAATATCACCTTGCAGAAGGATATTTATAAACTGCAGCTAATAAGGTTATTAGATTGTTCTTTATATACTGTTATTTTCTATGCTGTCCTTGGACGCATGAAAATTAGACTATCTAACGCCCTGGTTGTCTCCGTCTTTATTTTCGCCTCTGAGACATGGGCCGCTAGGGGACAAACTGCACACTGAAGCACTTAGGTATCTTGATTTTACAAAAAAATCGTCCCCAAAAGCGACCTCTCAACATCTTATATTCTCGAATCCTCTAATTAATTTACCACATTAACTGTAAAGAGGACAATAAAGAATAGCTTATATTCTAAGGAAACCAGACGAAAAGAAATCGCCCTGTAGAACATTGAGCTGATGTCACCAAGGAGCTAGTGGGAAAGAGCTCCGATGTGACTGTGCACCGAACAGACAACCCAGACAGGTAGTGTGATGCCGTCAAACGTGCTATACGGCAAATGGGGGCCAATTAGGATAATTCGTGAATTGCAGAGCACTTGTTGGAACGTTGTAAGTAAACAGATGACATTAAGAAGAACATCCTCAATTGTTTTCTGAATTAATTGAGATAAACAGTAATAACAATAATGAAATTTTTATTTATAGAAAAAATATACAAGTTTGGCTACATTCGTTTCTTTGCACCTCACAACATTATACAGGGAAGGACTGCAATACTATGTCCTACTACTTATGTGGTTCCCAAAATATAGGTCACCTTTTAGTTATTTGAGGGTTGTGAGATGGTTCTGCATATTTTCCTGTTCAGTTTGCATTTGGAATAAAGATAAACTGCGTTGCGACGCAAACGAGAACAAGTTTTAAAGTTACAAAACAAAAGGAAAATATACTGATGCTATGAAGAGTGAATGTGCCTAATTTTCTGAAACATTTTTCTCAAATATTGGCTTTTATCCGATAAAAACGCGATTATAGAAGCCAGTTCTTGAATTCCTCGTCAGAAATATTTTGATTTATCTCTATGTATCACCGGTCCCTTATTACAGAAAATCGGTAAAGGTATTTACACAGAACTTCCCTCTTTATTTATATACAGGGTGGTCACTTTAAAAAAATTTTAACTAAGAGACGACACAGGAGAATAATAATCGGAATGCAGTTATCACTACTGATAACTTTAGGCTAAAAAATATACAGAGTGGAAAATAGTATATTATTATATGAGCGATTCTGATAGCTATTATTCACAAAAATAATGCCCACGAGCCGAAGACCAGTGGCGTATAATCGCGAATGAAATACCATGCATTTTCTGTATTAGGGTTATCATATGACTAAATTGAAACAAATATTTATAGTTCTAATGGCAAAAATTAAATATGGGTACCACCAAATATATGTTTTTTTTTTCAGTATGTTCCACCCGTTTGGTTGAAATCTAATTTTGAGGAATAAAATTAGTATTCACTAGCTCTTTTTTGAGAGTAATCCGAAAGTGGTAACTTATATAACTATAGACCGTACCAATCTTATAGCAGTTTAAGTCGTAAAACAGAGAAGCGCTCGATCTAATAACGACATTACGTTCGCCTGTTCGACAAGAACTTAAAATATTAGAATTTTTCCACTAAGGCTACAAATAATTGGGGACACATAAGTAAATTCTCTTGCTGATTAAATAGGATTGGCTGAAGTCTTATTGAATACTTCTTGTTAGTTAAATCTTATTGAACCACAGGCATGTACACTTGCTTGCAAACAAAATAGTATATCATTAATATTATCTAAACTGCCCGCTACTGTGAAAAAAAAACACGATTACTTAGAATTAATTTTAGTTCCGTGTGTAATTTAATAGACAATTCACAGATTGATATAACTGAAAAAATAGAATTAAAAAATATACTAAGAATTTGCACTGAACAAAATTATTTTCAATTTGACGGTGAATTTTATAAACAAAAAGACGGCTTACCAATGGGTTCCCCTATTTCTCCGTTGTTAGCAGAGATATTTATGGCAAACTTTAAAAATGTAATTTTTATTAGTAATAGCAACCTAAATGTTCATGTTTTCTATTGGACTCGTTATGTTGATGATATTTTTTGCATATGGACCGGTACAAAACGGAATTTAAGTAGTTTCCTTAATTTATTGAATTCATTTAATAGCAAAATCCAATTCACATTAGAGAAAGAAAAAATGGTCAATTAAACTTTTTAGATATGAATATTAAAAAACATCGTAATCAATTAAAATTTAGTATTTATCGAAAATCCACTACAACAGACACAGTCATACATTATAATTCACAAGAATCTTGGCAAATTAAACTCTATCTGTTTCATAGCCTAATACATAGATTGACAAATTTCCCCTTAGATGAAAATGAGTTTAATAATGAATTAAACATAATCAAACAGATTGCAATAAATAATGGATATAAGGAGTCACTAATAGAGAACATGGTTAGAAACAAACAGCGAAAATTACTTCAAAAGGAATTTTTTACTGTAACCAAAAAAACAACAAAGTACAATTTTATGAATCATATTCCTAGGTTTAGTGATAAAATAAGTAGAAAATTAAATAAGCATCTCCACAATAAGTGTAAACAAAACAAATTTTGGAAGTATTTTAGTTAACAATAAAGAAAAAATAAGTAAAGTCAACAAATCGGGGGTTTATGAAATTAAATGTAAGGACTGTAACGCGGCGTATATTGGCCGGAGTGGTAGAAGTATAGCTAATAGGGTAAAAGAACATAAACAATCTATTTTAAACAACACCGAAAACACAGGAATGTCAACACATTGCATTGAAAATAATCATTTTATCGACACAGAGAATATTAATTTAATCCATTCAGAAAGAAAAGGAAAACACTTAAACCTCCTTGAACAATTAGAAATAAAAAAATTCTATAAAAGCAACACTTGTACCACCAATGACCAACTAAATTTCATAAACACTCCTATAATAGACAAGGTTTTAAGAATAGCCCATTGAATTATATTCCGAGTAGGTAGATCCTTAGTTTTATTACTTGAAATCCCCGTAATTTCACATGTTTGGGTATTATTGCATTTATTTTTAGAACAACCGCCCTCATAGCTTTAGTATTCATCTGTAATGCTCTTGAGAAAGGCCTAACAAGCCGAAACATATGTAGAGTGTATGAAAATACAGCTTTTATTTGAAACATCAAAAAGCATTGTTTTTCACTTTTCTAAAAATAATTATTCTAAAGATGTTTCACAAGGAACCTACCACATACTCAATCCAGTGTATATATCTATCTTCAATACTGTAGGCGTGAGAGGGATAGAAAGTTGTACAAAATTTACAGTTGTCCAGGTGTTCAGTCACAGAAGAACCGTGGTGGAAAGACAATTCTTCCAGAAGCCAAACATTCGACAGCGTTGTACGTCTCTATCTTCGTCGTACAGCTGCATTAAAATGAAGCGAGAGGAGGTACACAGATTAATGACAGACATCGTAGTAATTGCCCGCATGCGGACAGTGTAAAAGAAAGAGATTCACTTGTTGACGGCATTTCGTAACTTGGCTGGACACTTTTACCACTCAGAATACTATAAGCTTGGTATAATGTATATCTGAAAATAGCGAATGAATATTTTTTTGTTTTGAAAATAGTATTTATTGTTAATTTAAAATGGAAAAAATACATAATGAAGTACTAAACATTCCAAAGGGTATTCCTTTGATTTCTTCTCCTTATCCGCTATAGTTCACGAGAAAAAAAAAGTCTCAGAAAAGCTTTATTTTGTGGTATTTTTGTGATAACTCAGCTAAATGTAAAGTTTACGAGAAAATACCTACATATTTTATTTACTCCTTCATTAAGGTACATAAGAGCATACATATCGTTGGATTTAATTTCTTGGGCAAATCACCTAAAACAATGGTGATTAGACACCTTGATGATTATAACTAGGTAAATTCCATTTTACTTGAGAACCGTTTGTCCTACAAAAAATATCTTGAAGCCTTTATTCCTTTAAATTACCTCTTCTTCAAAAAAGAATTTGACTTTTTCTTGACTAAGTCAATATCTCTTGAAATGTTTAAGAAAAATGTAATTTTCAAAGTTCGCTTCTTATTTTTTTCACTGAAACGCCTCCTATAGAGATGTAAACATTTGTGCTTTTTACGTAATATACTACTGAAAATAACAGTGTGTTGAATTTCAGTCGACCTAGCTGTTTCCGAGGTTTCAGCAATTTTTTGGCTTTGGTAACTGAACCTTATGTAAAATATGTACAAACCCAAAATTATCATGCCTTCAAAAAATGCACATAGATAAATATTAAAACATCTATAAATACATACATGCATAGTCAGAGACTCTTTTTATGCATTCGTTTTCGGAATTTTATAAAATGAAATTTTTATCGCTTTGTCTTGTGATAAGATTAGGTATGAAAATACTTGTTCACAAATAGAAAGCGTATTGACCACTTACTGGAATTAACAATGCTTATTTACTGCCATCATAAGAAAATGTAACAATTCAGCTTACTTGGAACTAGAACTTGATCTGACACTAAGCTTTATAAAGCTACGTGCAATTTGACTGTTAAATAGAAACAGTGTCATGAGAGTTCTTGCACAACGTAGGAACGGCAAGAAAATGAACGATTACTTTTCCAACATTATCAGTTCAGTCCTAGCACTGCGACCAGCTGTATCTCAACTAGATTTAGAAACAACTTTTCTCGACAGTTTAAACTTCAAACTGTTAATGATACAAACCATTTTATTTTTAAAAGAAATCCACTGTCTTTCCCTCTCGAGGTTGTGAGATCGCTTCATTTACATTAAAATAATGTATGACCACAAATGTCATAATACTACTGTAACTATATGCAACGCAATAGTTTTAAAAATGTAATGAATAAATTATACGTATTACCAGAAAATACCAGAAATTACATCAACATTTACTAAAATTTGACATGGAGAAATATAAACAAATTACTATCTTGGTTACACGCTACAACGAATATTGGATTATAAGAATCACAATACGCAGATCACGTACAGCATACAGGGTTATCTACGGAAAGGCGGTATTAGGCGTTTCTTGGGATCTGTTGAGTTTAGAATGCACACCGCACACTTCTATAGGTGAAATTGGCTTCCGGTCAAATTGCATAAATTTTTGATACTTGTAGCCCGTGTCAGCTGGATCCAAAATCATTAAAAAGTTACCATCCTTTACAAGCTAATTTTGGCGCTAGAAGGCGGCGAAGAAAACATTTATTTTTGAGAAATAGTGCAACTTTTTCGACATACAAGTGGCGCCACCTATCCGCGCGAGTTGCGAAATTACTGTCTATCAGTTGACATTTCCTATTGAAACTTTGACATTGGCGTCAGCCTTTCAGCAGAGTGCATGTACCAACTGAATATAATTTTGGAGTAAGAACAAATTGTATCATTTGTGAATATAATGGATTATCTAGACAAATGATGCGTTTGGGCGAAGAAAAAAGGGGCACTGCTCAACATCGTCGAATCATGAACATAATGTTGGCACCCAGAGTTAATACCCCAGATTCAGACTAGGTCTGAAACGGTAAAGTGAAGAGCGGCCGCGTTGCCGCTGGCTGTTATTATCTTGTTTTGAGGAGTAGAAGAGGCTTGTCGGGGGTGGAAAGCGGCAGCTCATAGCCGGACCGAATTTTCCGATGTAAAAAAAATTTCCGGCTCTGAAATGCACATGCAAAGAGCTGTCGCGATTCAGGTTGTGGCAATAATCATGATTTAGTGTAAACTAACCGCCCTCCAATTTTCAGTGCGACAGCTCCATGCCAAGTCTAGTTTTCCGAGAGAAAGAGTTTTCCGACCGTGGAATGGAAGTGCCAAGAGCTGCCACGATTTTTTCTCTTCTGATGCTTCTCTATTACCGATAGGTACCCTTTGACCCACTTTCAGCGAGGCAGCTCAATGCAGTCAGGTTTTCCGAGGGAAAAGAGTTTTCCGACCGTGGATTGGAAGGGCCACGAACTGCAGCGATTTTCTCTCTGTGGATGCTTTTCCTTTAACAATAGTTACCTTTTGGCCTAATTTCAGCGCGGCAGGTCAACGCCAAGTCGTGTTTTCCGCGAGAAAAAAGTTCTCCGACCGTGGAAGGGAAGGGCCACGAGCTGCCGCAATTTTCTCTCTGCGGATGCTTTTCTTTTAACAATGGGTACCTTTCGACCCACTTTGAGCGCGACAGCTCAAAACCAAGCCGAATTTTCCGCGGAAATAGAATTTTCAGATCGTGGAAGGGAAGGGCCACAAGCTACCGCGATTTTGTCTCTGTGGATGCTTTTCTTTTAACAATAAGAACCTTTTGACCTATTTTCAGCGCGGCAGGTCAACACCGACCTTATCTTCCACGGTCGGAAGACATTTTTCCCCCGGAAAACTCGACTTGGCGTTGAGCTGCCGCTCTGAAATTAGGTCAAAATGTACCTATTGTTAAAAGAAAAGCATCCGCAGAGAGAAAATCTCGGCAGCTCGTGGCCTTTCCCTTCCGCGGCCGGAAAACCCTTTTCCCCCAGAAAACTCGACTTAGCGTTGACCTGTCGCGCTGAAAATGTGTCAAAAGGTACCTATTGTTAAAATAAAAGCATCCACAGAGAGAAAATCGCGGCTGCTCGTGTCCCTTCCCTTCCACGGTCAGAAAACTCTTTTTGCCCGGAGAACTCGACTTGGCGTTGAGCTGCCGCGCTGAAGGTAGGTCAAGAGCTACCTATTGTTAAAAGAAAAGCATCCCCAAAGAATAAATCGCGGCAGCTCGTGGTCCTTATCTCCCACGGTCGGAAAACCCCTTTTCTCGCGGAAAACTCGACTTGGCGTTGACCTGCTCCGCTGAAAATAGGTCAAAAGGTACTTATTGTTAAAAGAAAAGCATCCGCAGAGAGAACATCGCGGAAGCTCGTGGCCCTTTCCTTCCACGGACGGAAAACTCTTTTCCTCGCGGAAAACCCGACTTGGCGTTGACCTGCCGCGCGAAAAATGGGTCAAAAGGTATCTATTGTTAAAATAATAGCATCCACAGAGAGAAAATCACGGCAGCTCGTGGCCCTCCCTTCCACGGTCGGAAAACTCTTTTCCCTCGGAACACCTGACTGCATTGAGCTGCCGCGTTGAAAGTGGATCAAAAGGTACCTATTGGTAAAAGAAAAGCATCCGCCCCTCCCTTCCACGATCGGAAGACTCCTTTT
The DNA here is from genome assembly GCA_963583905.1 of Stenurella melanura. NCBI lineage: Eukaryota > Metazoa > Arthropoda > Insecta > Coleoptera > Cerambycidae > Stenurella > Stenurella melanura. Next base: position 17,237,078 of record OY757317.1, read on the forward strand.
CCCTCCGGTACACTCGGTCGGCTTTTCTATTACCTATCGGTAATAGAAAAGCATCCACAGAGAGAAAATCACGGCAGCTCTTGGCCCTTCCCTTCTACGGTCGGAAAACTCTTTCCCCCTGAGAACTCGACTTGGCATGGAGCTACCGCACTGAACATTGGAGGGCGGTTAGTTTACACTGAATCATGATGATTGCAACAACCTGAATCGCAACAGCTCTTTGCATGTGCATTTCAGAGCCGGATTTTTTTACATCGGAAAATTCGGTCCGACTACGAGCTGTCGCTTTCCACCCCCGACAGCCCTCTTCTACTTCTCGAAACAAGATAATCCCCGCCAGCGGCAGCGCGGCCGCTCTTTACTTTGCCGTTTCAGACCTTGTGTGAATCTGGGGTGCTAACTCTGGGTGCCAACTTCATCGTCGAATCGAATTGCAATTGCCTCAAATACCAATTACGGAACAAACAAAGATTTGAGACAACTGTGATTTGAGTATAGATGCAGAAGTTCAAGCTAACGCGGACTATCCGGATCCAACTCTACTCAAAATATTGCTTGGAAAATCTGGAAATTCATGTTTCATATGTGGTGGAGTTGAACATTCCATCAGACTTTATTTAGAAGGTAAAGTTGAAATCTTTCTGAAGAGTGGCATCTTTATACCTGAAGGTGTAAGAATTTGTGGAGGTCATTTGACCGATGAAGGACTTCTCTTGCCACCATTATTCAATGGACTTATAGATATTACCAGACCATTTAATGTAAAAGGAAGTGATTTAAAATATTTTCTAAATATTGTGCGGAACACTGCCATAAAATATAAATCTATCAATAATTTGAAAGTGAAAATAATTTTTCCGATCAAGAGTTTGAAGCATTAACTCCAGTAAACAAAGTACAGTTCAGGGAAATTTTTGAATTTTGCGATCGCGTTAATGTTTACCAAAAAATAGGATAATAACCACAAAGGATTTATTATGTTTCTTGTGCAAATTACGACAAGGGCTTTCAGATAATTTTTTAATGGGGATATTCTCTTACTCCAGTCACCAAGCTGTAAGCTTGGCAATTTGTGCCAAATAATCTGGGTTTACAGCACATAACCAGGGACCAATACCTTGCTCAACATGTAACAGATTTCGCAAACACTCTGTACAATCCTGACCCAGGAAATCGAAAAGCAATAGCGTGTTACTTCTGCTTACACCGGATGTGCCACCTAACTTTGTTATTTTAAATGGAACATAATTCATTTCATATTTGGATTCCTCATAAAATTCTAACTTAGGTTTATCTATCATAATATACTCTTAAAACTACCAATCGATGTCTTCTATTATGTAGCCGATCTAGAGATTCTATCTTCAATCTCATACAAGTACCCTATGACTAACTAAAAGGTCTTATATTTTCACAATATCATACAGGGTATTTTATTTTCACAGTCAAACATTGTTTTAGTTGAAACATTCAAACGTCTATTTTTTCATATAGAACCCCCTGTGCACTGTGAAAATAAAATACCCTGTATAATATAGTGAAAATACAAAATCACCAGAAACCGTAAAAAATCTCCAACAATAATATTTATCTCGAAAACTTGTAGGTTTAAGAGTATGTTATGGTACATAAACTCAAGCTAAAATTTTATGAGGAATCCAAATATACAACGAAATACAGGTTGTTCCATTTAAAAGGACAAAGTGAGGTGATACATCCTGTGTAAGCGGAAGTTAGACGCATGAAAATATTTTCGTGAGATCCGCCATATCAAAGAGCCCTCTCATACCAATTTTCAAATTTATAGCCTCGACATATCCTAAGAAACGTCCAATACTTACTTTCCGTGAATTTCTCTGTATATCTGTCAATATACTTATATATTTAATTATATCATAATTATCCCTTTACGGCAATTCTCCAAAATGTGATTTTTGGTTTCATGTCCATGCAAATTATTGATCAAGTGTTGCAACGGTATTTGCTAGAGTGTTTCTCTATTTATTCTTTGAAAGCTTGAAAAGAAGTCACACTGATGGGACATATATATCGAAGCACTTATCTGCGAATATTTTAAGGTTTAATATTGTAACGTGCGGAATCCTACAAGGATCCTTCGTTACATTTTCGAACATTTATTAGAAAAAAAATTAATAATCGAACATTTTATTCTCCTATGCTCTGGTACTATTACGTATCATTTTTATGACAGAAGAGAAATTGTCAGTAGCTTATGCTTACGCCTCAGGATAATAGATGGTGAACGCTCTATGACATTCCATTTAAATCAAATAAATAAATCAAACTAACTTTAAAATGAAGTTTGAGTGGATTAAACTATAATTATAATAAAGTCTGTTAGCCACATGAGAATGTAGAATTATCAAAACAAATATAGATCCTTTATTACTTTCACATCCACGTAGTGGATTGGAAGTATAGTAATCGCAAAAAAAATTTCAAAAATTTTTATTCGTGAAATAGGTTTAGAATGTCATGAAACGTCGAGATTTTAAATTTGAGCGAAAAAAAAATTCTGTCTGTCGGTCTGTCTGTCTGTCTGTCTGTCTGTCTGTCTGTCTGTCTGTCTGTCTGAAACTTTTTTTTTTTCCGCACGTTTTCTCCGGAACGGTTTAAGGTATTGACTTGAAATTTTGTACACGTATACATTATAATGAGATCTGGAACTGGATTGTTTTTTGAGGATATCCGGTGAAGGGTTGGGGGTTAAATAGGGGTAAATATGGGAAAATAAGTAAAGCAAGCTTGTAAGAGTACAGAAACCTGAAATTCGGTGTATGTACTAGAAGTTAAGGCCTCAAATTCTTTTATAATATTTTTCAACCCCCCACCACCCCTACCCCATTAATGGGGTTGATAAAATAAAGTTGAGATATTCATTTGAAATTTCATACAGGTATGTATTATAACGACGTCTGGAATTAGATTATATTTTGAGATAATTCCGTTGAAGGGTTGGGGGTTAATTTGGGGTAAACAGGGGAATATAAGTAAAATAAGTTGGTAAGAGTACAGAAACTTGAAATTCGGTGTATGTACTAGAAGCCAAAGTGCCAGAATTTTTTATAATATTTTTCAGCCCCCACCACCCCCTACTCCAATATGAAAAGGGTTGATAAAATAAAATTGAGATATTCATTTGGAATTTGGTACACGCATGTATTATAACGACATCTGGAACTAGATTATATTTTGAGATGATTCAGTTGAAGGGTTGGGGGTTAAATAGGGGTAAATAGGGGAAAATAAGTAAAGCACGCTGGTAAGACTACAGAAACTTGAAGTTCGGTGTATGTACTAGAAGCCAAGGTCTCAGATTATTTATAATATTTTTCAACCCCCACCACCCCTACTTCATTATTAAAAGGGTTGATAAAATAAAATTGAGATATTCATTTGAAATTTAGTACACGTATGAATTATAACGACATCTGGAACTAGATTGTACTTTGAGATGATTCCGTTGAAGGGTTGGGGGTTATTTAGGGGTAAATAGGGGGAAATAAGTAAAACAAGCTACTATGAGTACAGAAACATGAAATTCGGTGTATGTACTAGAAGCCAAGGCCTCAGATTTTTTAATAATATATTTCAGCCCCCCACCACCCCTACTCCATTATTCAAGGAGTTGATAAAATAAAATTGAGATATTCACATGAAATTTAGTACGCATATGTATTATAACGACATCTGGAACTACATTATATTTTGAGATGATTCCGTTGAACGGTTGGAGGTTAAATAGGGGTAAATAGGGGAAAATAAGTAAAGCACGCTGGTAAGACTACAGAAACTTGAAGTTCGGTGTATGTACTAGAAGCCAAGGTCTAAGATTATTTATAATATTTTTCAACCCCCACCACCCCTATTTCATTATTAAAAGGGTTGATAAAATAAAATTGAGACATTCATTTGAAATTTGGTACACGTATGAATTATAACGACATCTGGAACTAGATTCTATTTTGAGATGATTCCATTGAAGGGTTGGGGGTTAAATAGGGGAAAATAAGTAAAGCAAGCTGGTAAAAGTACAGAAATTTGGGATTTGGAGTATATACTAGTAGCGAAGGTCTCAGGTTTTTTTGTTAGTATTTTCCATCTCCCCACCACCCCCACTCCTTTACTAAAAGAGTTTATAAAATTAAATTTCAATTTTCACTTTAAATTTGGTACATTTATGTATTATAGCTATATCTGAAACTAGATTATATTTTGACATGACTGCGTTAAAGGAGTGGGGGTAAGTAGAGGTAAATAGGGAAAAATAAGTAAAACAAGCTGGTAAGAGTACTGTAACTTGAAATTAGGTGTATGTCCTAGATGCCAAGGCCTCAGATTTTTTATACTATTTTTCAACACTTCCACTACCCTTACTACATTATTAAAGGGTTTGATAAAATAAAATTGAGATATTCACTTGTAATTTGGTAGACGTATGTATTATAACGACATCTGGAACTAGATTATATTTTGGGATGATTCCGTAGAAGGGTTGGGGTTAATATGAGTAGGGGAAAATAAGTAAATCAAACTGGTAAGAGTACAGAAATTTGGGATTCGGTGTATATATTAGAAACCAAGGCCTCAGATTTATTTCTAATATTTTTCAAACTCCAGCACCTCCCCTTCATTATTAATGGGATTGATAACATCAATTGAGATATTCACTTGAAAGTTAGTACACGTATGTATTGCAGTGACATCCGATTGAGATAACTCCATTGAATGGGTGGGAGGTGGTAGATTGCGAATAGTGGAAAATAAGTAGGGTAAACTAGAAACTTCGTTTTTAACGAATATGGTAGAAACCAACCCATCAAACTTTTCTATGACGTCTGCCCCAAATATTATTAAAATTCTATGACCAATAATTTCCACATACTAGAGTGCAAATATAGTCAAGATATTTCCTTTAAAGTGACTTGGATGAAGAATCTGGATGTGGAAGTAGTGATTCCCTAGGCAGCGGTTTTTACTTTAATATTCCCTTAATAAAAGAGAACCACTTCTTGGGCGGGGCAACGTGACTACCGGTCCGGGAAATATTTATCTGAAATTTTGTTAACCTCTAAAGGCGATATTAGGATCCACTTATGTAGATTATATGTAATAAAGGAATTTGGATGTTCGAGGTGCAGTGAAATGTGTATGTATTTGCTAGGATCGAGTCCTAGCAATATTTTTGTAGTTATGTAACTTGGGATGTCCCGTATTTTATTTGCTAGAAATACGTTCTAGTACTTTTTCGTAGTTATATAACTTGGAGTATCCCGTTTTTAAGTATTTGGCATTACGCAGCGGGAAGGCTATATACTGGTAGGCTCAAATAAATATTAGGTTCGAACGAAATTGCATATCTCTTATTAGGTTAAGTTTCATTATTTTATTGTTGTAATATGCGTTGTGTAGCCAGTTTAGTGTATCTAATGGTGTGAAGTTTGTGTTGCATTTTAGTATATCTAATGCTGTAAATATTTTGTTTGTTTGATCGTTTGCTAGATACCTTTGTAATGTATTTCGGTTTAAATCTCGTAAAGGCTCAAACTTAGTTGTAATATAGTACCTTTCCGTTATATTACCATTTAGCATCATTGATGCTATATTATCTTATCTTCGTTTTAAATTTTTGTAACAAAGTGTATCTTGTATATATTTGTGGTTGATATTTTGCTATATAGTATCGCTGATGCTATGCTAGCACATTTTTTGTGTAATATAATAATTTTTAACATAGTAGTATTGTATATACGTAACATGTGTGTTTTGTTTATCTCTGGCTTTTCTTTTTCTTGATTAACCTAGTTAATCATGGCGCCCAAGCCTTGAACTCACTGCCCTATTTGCTCTCCGTATCTTTACTGTGCTAGCCAGCTTAAACCAGTGACGCTAACCACGTCGCTCGTAGGGTGGCTCACCTTTGAATAACTTGGGAAAGTAAAACTTTTCAAAACAACGAGACAATATAAATAGTGATATTATGGCAGTCAGTAAATAACATGAATATGATCTGTCTTATAACTCAATATTCTTATATATTTTGCAAACAACTAAAATTATTGAGTGAAAATTCATAGTAATGGTCTTGTTATGGTTCTACTTAGGTATTCTTATAGTTTTTTTTTAAGTATACGTACTAAGAAAAACAAGTTATGGGCAAAAAATAAATATTTTCCTATTGGATGTCTCTTGCTAGGGAATGGCCACCTTAAGGCTACTTGTCATTATTTGTATTTGCAATAAATGTTTTCCTCTGGTTAGTTCATTAGACCCGTGCAACCAAATCGCAGCCACCTAGACCATTCAAAATGCGAAACGCAACTGGTAGTGATGTCATTTGACGACACCTTGCTATCTATTCTGATTATTTCGGAATCTTACAAGTTATTACGTATTGACAAAATTATACAATCCACATTGATCCTCTTGCCTGAAATAAAACCGAAAGAAGAAGAGATGGGACACTTAACGATCGTATATAAATTTATCGGCCTCAGCATGTTCAAAAAAGTTCTTGAAAGTTACATTTTTGTACTAGAGTACACGTTATAGGTTGCGAATATTTCATCGTTGATTAATACATAATACAGTTTTATTAGAAATTTCCGTTCTTGTGATGTATAATAGCCCTATAAAGCATCTCGTTGCAAAACAGGAAGCGAACCGATTCCACCCATAATAATTTATAGTCAATTTAATATGTATTAGACGGAACCTTAAACGAAACGTATCTCTAAAATATTCTACATTGTTCCTTAGTATAACTTAAAACCGATAAGCTTTTATTGCTCTCTGTTTCTTGTTTAAACTCATTAATAATGCATTTATTTCAGTACTCGAACGAATTATCCACAATATCCTCTCGAGCAATACAAGAGGCATCTTGTTAATGGATTTACGGTAATACTTAAATATACCGTTTAAAATTTGGTAATTCAATATCAGTTTAGGGAACTTCTTTTCTATATCTTGCATTGAGAATTAGTAATTGTCGAATCTTGTCTTATTCTTTAATATAAAACATGTAATTAATAACGCTTATTCATTACAAGGGAAGCTGAGAAAATCGCAACATACGCTCTTTTGTAATTTGTAAATATTAACATACCTACAATTTTTTACGCATGTAGTGTGGAACGAGTTTAAAACCCATTGTGTTCTCGGAACAGAATCACCAAAATTACTTGGGCATCCACGTTAGCTCCTTAATTTGTTAGCGGTAGCACAATGGGCCACAAGGCCTGAGTGCGGCGACCTTCAGGCGCCCCGCTAAAAGAAGAAGAAGAAGAAGAAGAAGTAGACATCCACGTAGTGGAGTGGAAGAAGTATAGTAATCGTAAAAAAATTGGAAAATTTTGTTTTGTTGAAATAGGCTTACAATGTCATAAAACGTCGATATTTCAAATTAGAGCAAAAAACATTTTCTGTCTGTCTGTCGGTCGGTCGGTCGGTCTGTCTGTAACTTTTTTTATACGCATGCTTCCTCATCTACTGATTAAGATATTGACTTGAAATTGGGTACATATATGTACCATGACGAAATCTGGAACTAGATTATACTTTGGGCAAATTCCGATGAAGAGTTGTGACGTCAGTGATTCGCGACCGGCCTAACGGTCGGCAGTGGTCACCGATAAAAATGCGCCAACGCGGCAGCTCATTAATGTCGGCGGCGGGTCGTGAATAAGGTTATGTCATCCGTCAGTAGTTATTGTAAAATAACCTTTTATTATAAAAAAACAGGTGTTAACAATAATTAATTTATAAGCCTCTAAGCGCCAGTCACAATTAAATGACAAAGTTTGGGGATGAGAAACAACACAAACAAAAATCTGAGAAAAATCCACGTCAAGACTAGAGAAAGTCATTACATTACATTTTGCCGCATTTAATGGCAGGCTATTACTACTACACCAAGATTCAATCAAATTTAAGGCACCTTGAAGACGCTCACAGTCTACAAAATATGTTATTTCGGTATATAGTTTCAAGTCATCCGCATATATCAAACAATGCACATCCAGGCCAGATGTTATGTCATTTATAAAAATATCAAAGGAAAGTGGCCCACGTATCGATCCCTGCGGAACCCCAGACCTCTGATGGAATTTGACAGACTTCAAACCATGGTACTGAACAAATAGATATCTGTCGTATAGATAATTAACAAACAACTTCATTAAGCCTGTAGACAGACCTAGCAAATCCAATTTTTTCATCAAGATACCGTGATCCAATCTGTCAAATGCCTTCGAGAAATCGGTATAAATAACATCAACTTGACTCAGTTGATCGAGTTTTTCACAAATAAACTGAGTCTTATATGCAAGATTCGTAACCGTAGATCGCCCTTTCATAAAACCGTGTTGATCACTGTACAGCAACTCTGATACATGACTGTACATTGTAAATTGCAGCAAAAACTCAAAAATTTTACCAAAACTGCAAACTAACGTGATTTGTCTATAATTGGTAAGGTGGTTTTTATGCCTTTTCTTGTAGACTGGACAAATGCGAGATAATTTCCAAATCTCCGGAAAACATGAGGTTTTCAAAATAAGGTTAAATATGACTCTGAGTGCTTTAACAAAGACCGAGGAGCAATCCTTAAGCAAAAACGCAGGTATTAAGTCGGGACCAATGGTCATATTGGCCTTAAGCTTCTTGATAGCTTGTAAAACATCCTCTTCAGACACAGATTCGATATCAAATATCATATTCAAAATATGCCAATATCACACTTTCTGACAACTTTTTAATTCTTTAGGGTCAGACCATTCCAAAAAGTCTTTGTAAGCAGATTCATATTGCCTGATCGATTTACTGGGAATAAGTCCAGAAATTGCACTTCTCGCTGCTCCAGACACGTCATGGTAGATCTTCATAATTTTCTGATAACATGTTTTATGTCTTTATTCAATTCCAATGATAAATTTATTGAATAAATTGCCACCAACTCAAGATTTAAAAAAACGCGTGTTCTCTTAATAGAATTGTTGATTTTTTACTAAAACTTTTTTTTTGGATTTCTATCGTTGCTAGCGTCAAAGAATATTTGATATTAAAATATGTGCAGCAAATTGTGAATGGCATATATGTCAAATAAATTATTTATAAATGTCAAAACTTTTTCTTCACATTCTTAGTAATTTTTGAACTGTATGAGGCAGTTTTCAAAAAAATGTTTGATACTCTATTGCGAAATTATTTTGCGTACAAAAATGACATTTCACAATCTAGCATAAAAAATATCTATTTATATAGTTGTGATAAAACGGGTAGTTGCGAATAAGTAATCAACAAGAAGGAAAATTTCAACATCGTCGTGTCTTAAAATAAATTTCTACTAATTATATAAGTCAATAATAAATTAGAATTTAATTTGCCTGCTATTCAAAAGTTATTTCATACCTAGGAATTCATTCCAGTTTCGTTATTTTTGTAAGGCATCATAAATTCGGCGACAGTTGTATATTACGTGATGGTAAGGGAGTTTTGAGGAGTTTACGAACATGCTGAATGGCCTGAAATTTCAACAATACAACCTAATTAAGTACCTTGTCATGGTGTTATAATACTTCTACATTCTAAACGAGGAGTAAAATTTAAACTGTTTCAGAATTTGTTACGTACGTTGTATATTAGAAAGTTTTCGTGTTCCTGAGACTGTAACTTGATACTTTGGGAAATGTAATTAAACTTGCAAATTTAAACAAATAGCCCTAAAGACAAATGCTTCAGATTGATGAATATTGTGATATTTTAAATAATTAGAGTGGAGTAAAAATTATTGTGCCAAATTTCGACAATTAATTTAGAATTAGAATTAAGAACAAAGTAATATTAATTTAAATTTACATGTATTACTTCCACATCCACGTAGTAAATTTCTAATTTTTTTTTGTAATAAATAGGTTTAGAATGTCATGAAACGTCGAGATTTTAAATTTGAACGAAAACATTTTACTGTCTGTCCGTCTGTCGGTCTGTCTGTACCTTTTTTTTGTCCTCACGTTTTCTCCGAGACGGTTTAAGATATCGACTTGAAATTTTGTACACGTAGATATTGTCACTTAGAAAAAGGGCCAGAGCCCTAGCCATGGGCCCTATGCCCTACGTGACTTTGGGTTCTTTGGAGAGTGTGTGTGTCAAGAAGGGCAAGTTTGAGAATTTACATGGTTTTATTAAAACACTCGTTTAGGGGACAACGAACAAACAACAGATAGAAATAATCAACAACAATAATACATAATAAAAATACACATAACAACTTAAATGATCTTACCAATATACACAGTGGGGAGGAAAAGGTGCCACTTTACACTATACAACTTAACTTGTGATCTCCAGGGTGGAGATCACTACAACTGCCTGAAGGGCCTGTGCCCCACATCCTAAGATGAGGGCCCCAAACTAAGAGTGACTTTCGACACTAAGACGTCGAAACTCAATCAATGAATTGAGCCAAGAGCCACGTTTGTTTTGATTATTCGTTTCATATACTTGCTTATTTAGCAGACCTTTATACCGGTCAATGTTATGTTTATATGTATTTGTTTTATTATTAAACAATTCTACTATCGGCATTGACATTATTTGTTCTTTGATTTAATATGGAGTAGGGTTGAATGTGTTTTATTTATACAAACATTTGCTACTTTCCCGGATGTTTCTATTTCCTGCGTGACAATATTATAACGAAATCTGGAACTGTATTGTTTTTTGAAGATATCCGGTGAAGGTTGTGGGGTAAATAGAGGTAAATAGGGGTAAATAGGGGGAAATAGGGGGAAATATGTAAAGCAAGCTGGTAAGACTACAGAAACTTGAAATTTGATGTATGTACTACAAGCCAAGACTTCATGCGGGGGACTCCATTATAAAAGTGTTGATAAAATAAAATTGAGATATTCACATGAAATTTGGTACACGTATATATTATAATGACATAAGGAACTAGATTATATTTTGGGATTATTCTGATGAAGGGTTGGGGGTTAAATAGGGGTAAATTGGGGAAAATAAGTAAAGCAAGCTGGTAAGATTACAGAAACTTGAAATTTGGTGTATGCACTAGAAGCAAAGGCCTCAGGTTATTTTATAATATTTTTCAACCCCCCACCACCCTACTTCATTACTGAAGAAGTTGGTAACATAGAATTGAGATATTCATTTAAGATTTGGTACACGTATGTATTATAACGACATCTGGAACAGAACAGAACACCCCAATACCCTACTCCATTATTAAAGGAGTTAATAAGATAAAATTGAGATATTCACTTGAAATTTGGTACACGTATATATTATAATGATACCTACGACTAGATTATATTTTGAGATGATTCCATTGAAGAGTTGGGGGTTAAATAGGGGTAAGTAAGGGAATATGAGTAAAACAGGCTGGTAAGAATACAGAAACTTTGAATTTGGTGTATATACTGGAAGCCAACGGCCCAGATTTTTTATAATATTTTTCAACTCTTCCACCACCCCCATTCCATTATTAAATGGGTTGATAAAATAAAATTAATATATTCACTTGAAATTTGGTATTATAACGACACCTGGAACTAGAGTATATTTTGAGATTATTTCGATAAGGACTTGGTGGTTAAATAGGGGTTAATATGTCAAAATAAGTAAAGCCATCTGGTAAGAGTACAGAAACTTGGGATTTGGTGTATATACTAGAAGCCAGGGCCTCTGATTTTTTGTAACAGGTTCATTTCCTCACACCACACCCACTCCATCATTAAAAGAGTTGATAAAATTGCAATTTTCACTGCAAATTTGCTACATGTATGTATTATTACGACATCTATAATTAGATTATATTATGAGATGATTCCGTTGAAGGGTTAGGGGTTATATAGGGGCAAATAGGGGAAAATAAAGCAAGCTGGTAAAAGTACAGAAACTTGGAATTTCGAGTATCTACTAGACTCTAATTTTTGTATAATATTTTTCAACTCTCCCTCGACCCCACTCCATTATTAAAGGGGTTGATAAAATAAAATTGAGATATCCAGTTGAAATTTGGTTCACGTATATATTATAACGACTCCTGGAACTTGAATATATTTTCAAATTATTCTGTCGAAGGGTTAGGGGTTAAACAGGGATAAATATGGGGAAATAAGTAAAACAAGCCGGTAAGAGTGCAGAAACTTGGAATTTGATGTACATACTAGAAGCCAAGGCCTCAAATTTTTTATAACAGTTTTCCATCCCTCCGCTACCCCCACACCATTATCAAAGGAGTTTATAAGATATAATTGACATATTCACTTGAAATTTGGTACGCGTATGTATTATAACGACATCTGGAACCAGATTATGTATTGAGAAGATTCCAATAAGGGGGGTGGTGTGTATTGGGGACAGTAGGTGGAGTAAGCTAATAAGAATCCAGAAAGTTCATTTTTGGCGTATATGCTAGAAATCAACGTTTCAAATTTTTTACATCTGTCTCAAATATTATTAAAATTTTGTGACCAATTATATCCACATACTAGCGTGCAAATATAATAAAAATATTTTCCTTTAAAGAAAATTGGATGAAAAATCTGGATAGGCAGCGGTATTTTCGTTATTTTGCGAGGAAGTGTTTTTTAATTATTTTTTGTTCATTGCTAAAATTGCTTTTAAAAAAACTCTTTACTAAATTTGTTGTAAAATTTTCCGCTCTTTCACGTGGTGCTATCCGTTTTTTTTTCATAATTTTTCGAGATATTAGCAAAAACTGGATTTTTCCGTTTCTGAGTGTTTTTTAGAAGGGTTCGCGGGGATAAATTTTAGTAAAGTTTTTTGAGTCAATTTCTACCAACAAAAAACTAACCTTTCATGAAACAATTAGGGAAGTAACAATTAATTCTAAGTTTTCATCAAAATTGGTCTCTGACAACTGGGGTAATTAGTCCTTTCATTAATAAAATTATTACCTTACATGTATCTTCCTAATTGACTTATGGCAGTAGTTTATTGAACATATTATGTTGACAAATCGTCAGAAGTACATGATGTAAAATGTGAAAATACAGATGCTCTTATCATCGCTATCTTCTTTCTTTTTCTTCCAGTTAGTCTTCTGACGTTTCGCACGTAAGTTCATTTTGAAACAAAAAATAAATACACAAATGATCAGAAGTGCACTTAACTATGTAAAAATTGGAAAATTCTTGCAACTTTGGCGCTTTCTGCCGGTCCTTTACCTTCCACCCACCCTTCTGGTTTTCCTAGTTATTTATATTAACTTCAATCATTCTGCAAATATTCATAACTGCACCTTATCACTTTTTTACTTGACAAAATTACATGTTTGACCGCCCACCCTCCTCTTATCCTTCTAGACTGCCTTCTGTCGGCTGGACTCTCACTGTGTCTGTAAGGTAAGAATCGAATCTGTACTGGGTAACATTTTAACTACAGTGAGTCACATGCACCCCTTCTGTTGCCAGCTCTCCGTCTATAATGACAGCGTCTGGGAACTGCAACAAGCAGGCTAGGGAAATAAAAGATTTTTTGATTCTAGGAAGATCATAAGTGATTTTAAATAAAATACTATAATAAGTAAATTAAAAGTTTAATGTATCTGTGTGATAAATTTCGTCTAAAAAACTTTAACAGCCAAAAGAAAACAACATTTGTGACTACCCCATTACTTAAAACCAACAGTCATTAAAGAATTGTGCTGAATTTGTTATATTTTGCTGCGTTTACTATATTAACATTGGACGTAATAGGTCTAGACGGCTAAATTGATTTTTACCATAAAAAATATAATGCGTATTTGATACATATGTACCCGAAAAAACTGCAAGAGTGGCGAAGTCTAACGCTGATTCTACGAATCCTTTAAGAATTATTGTAAAAAACTGAAATAAATTGTATGAATATAAAAAAGCAAATCTGCTGCTGACTCGCCGAAATAGGAACGTATGTATGAGGAATTACACGACATTTTCTATCACAAAAGAGAAAAGCTTATATTACATTTATATACGCACTCCAAGGATAGTGGAAAAACTGTAGGCAACGCAATTTTCCTCAATTTTACTAATTTACTAAGTTCGGTTATGAAAGTCTTGTTTAAAAAATGCTGAAAATTCTAAACAATAATTTTCTTAATTATGGCATCTCAATAATAAGTAATATCATGTCAAATTATTATTGAGATAATGAAAATAGACTTATTATTATTCCACATCCACATCCACGTAGTGGATTGGAAGTACAGTAGTCGTAAAAAAAAATTAAAAATTTATTTTTCTTGAAATAGGTTTAGAATGTCATGGAATGTCGGGATTTTAAATTTGAGCAAAAAAAAAATGTTGTCTCTATCGATCTGTCTGTTGGTCTGTCTGTCTGTAACTTGTTTTGTCCCCACGTTTTCTCCGGAGTGGTTTAAGATATTGACTTGAAATTTTGTACACACATATATTAAAACGAGATCTGCAACTGGATTGTGTTTTGAACATATACGGTGAAGAGTTGGGGGGTAAATGGGGGTAAATAGGGGGAAATAAATAAAGCAAGATAGTAAGAGTACAGAAACTTGAAATTTGGTGTATGTACTAGAAGCCAATGCCTCGTAATTATTTATAATATTTTCCATCCCCCCCACCACCCCCACTCCATTATTAAAGAGGCTGACAAAAAAAATTGAGATATTCACTTGAAATTTGGTATACGTATATATTATATTGACATCAGGAACTAGATTATATTTTGGGATTATTCCGTTGAAGGGTTGGGGGTTAAATTAGGGGTAAATAGGGGAAATAAATAAGGCAAGCTGGTAAGAGTACAGAAACTTAAAATTCGATGTACGTACTAGAAGCCAAGGCATGAGATCTTTTTATAACATTTGTCAACCCCCCACCATCCCTACTCCATTATTAAAGGGGTTGATAAAATAAAATTGAGAGATATTCACTTGAACTTTGATACACATGTATGTATTATAACGACATCAGGCACTAGATTAAAATTTGTGATGATTCCGTTGAAGGGTTGGGGGTTTAATAGGGGTAAATAGGGGGAAATAAGTAAAGCAAGCTGGTATGAGTACAGAAGTATGGGATTTGGTGTATATACTAGAAGCGAAGGCCTCAGATTTTTTTAAATTATATTTTCCATCCCCCCACCATCCCCACTCCCTTATTAAAAGATATGATAAAATTGAATTGAAATCTTCACTTGAAATTTTGTGCATGTATGTATTATAACGACATCTGAAACTAGATTATATTTTGACATGATTCCGTTGAAGGAGTAGGGGTAAATAGAAGTAAATAGGGAAAAATAAGTAAAGCAAGCTGGTAAGGGTACAGAGACTTTGGATTTTGTGTAGAAACCAAGGCCACAGATTTCTTTCTAATATTTTTCAACCCCTCACCCCCACCACCTCCACTCCATTATTAAAGGGATTGATTACATAAAATTGAGATATTCACTTGAAAGTTAGTGTACGTATGTATTGCAATGTTATCTAATTGAGATGATTCCGTCGAAGGGGTGGGAGGTGGTAGGTTGTGAATAGCACAAACTAAGTAGAGCAAGCTAGAAACTTAATTTTTTTACTTTCATATCCAAGTAGTGGATTGGAAGTATAGTAATCGTGAAAAAATTTTTTTTTCTTGAAATAAGCTTAGAATGCCATGAAACGTCGAGATTTTAAATTTGAGCAAAAAAAAAATTTCTGTCGGTCTGTAACTTTTCTTTGCAAGCACATTTTCTTCGGAGCGGTTTAAGGTATTGACTTGGAATATTGTACACGTATATATTATTATTATAACAAGCTCTGGAACTGGATTGTCTTCTGAATATATCCGGTGAAGGGTTTGGGGTTAAATATGGGGAAATGGGTAAAGCAAGCTGGTAGGAGTACATAAACTTGAAATTTTGTATATGTACTAGAAGCCGAGGTCCCAAGTTTTTTTATAATATTTTCCACCCCCCCACTCATTTATTAAAGGGGTTGATAAAATAAAATTGAGATACTCACTTGAAATTTGATATACGTATATATTAGAATAACATCTGGAACCACATTGTATTTTGGGATTATTGCGTTGAAAGGTTGGGGGTTAAATAGGGGTAAATAGAGGAAAATAAGTAAAGCAAGCTGGTATGAGTACAGAAACTTGACATTCTGTGTATGTACTAGAAACCAAGACCTCAGATTTTAACTTCCCTCGCATACCGAAGGGAAGTATTGTATTCGAGAAAAAATCGGTAAAGTTATTTACACAGAACTTCCCTCGTTATTTGTGCATGACAGTCACTCAAAAAAATTATTAATTACGAAATGACATTGGGAATAATAATCGGAATATAATTATTGGTATTATTACAAAGAAAACCTGATAACTTTTGGTCAAAAAAATATACAGAGTGTTCATCCAACAGAAAAAGTTCAATATACTAAATAACAGGTGCCAAATATGGAAGGCTTGCGCAAATACCTTTATAAATGCCACCATGACTCAATTATTTCTTGGGATGCCCTACTGTCAGCGCAGAAATGGTAGACATTTCACTGGAAAATATACAGGGTGGACCGTCTAAACGGAATAAATAGTGAAAAAAATTTGTTTTCGCTCAAATTTAAAATTTCCACGTTTCATGACGCGCTAATCCTATTTCGGGAAAAAACATTTTTGAAAATTTTTTTCACCAACATTTTTGAAAAAATTTTTACCAAGATGAAAAAAAATTTTTTTTGCTCAAATTTTAAATTTCCACGTTGCATGACACGCTAAACCTATTTCTGAAAAAAAAATTTTTGAAAATTTTTTTCACCATTTTTGAAAAAAATTTTACCACTAAAAAAATTTTTTTCTTTGTTCAAATTTAAAAGTTCCACGTTTCATGGCATTCTAAACCTATTTAAAAGAAAAAAATGTTTGAAAATTTTTTATCAACATTTTTGAAAAAATTTTTACCACTAAATTAGATGGAATTTTTTTTCTTACAATTTTTGATTTCCACGTTTCATAGCGCTCTAAATCTATTTAAAAAAAATTGAAAATTTTTTAAAAATTTCGAAAAAAATTTTACCACTAAAACAGATTAAATTTTTTTTTCTTTGTTCAGATTTAAAATTTCCACGTTTCCATGGCATTCTAAAATTATTCAAACAAATTTAAAAATGTTTTTGAAAAATTAAAAAAAAAAATTGAAAACATGTTTAGGTATCACTATTATAGAATAGACGAAATATTATTTTTTTTCAAATTTAAAATTTCCACGTTTCATGACTTTTAAAACCTATTTCGGAAAAAAAAAATTGCGACATCCTTTCACCATTTTGGAAAAAAATTTAACACTGGAATAGAGCGAAACATTTTTTTTTGCTCAAATTCAAAATTTTCGCGTTTCGTGACATTCTAAACCTATTAAAAAAAAATAAAGTTTTGAAAATGTTTTATATTTTTTAACCACCACTATACTTCTACTCCATTACGTGAATGTGGAATTGAAAATGTGACAGATGGCAATAATATTTGGCATATGCACCTATTATATACTTTTATTGAATAATGGCATCCCAAGAAATAATTCAGTCATGGTGGACATTTGTAATGGTATTTGCGCAAGCCTTCCATATTTGGCACCTGTTATTTAGTATTGAACTTTTGCTGTTGGCTGAGCACTCTGTATATTTTTTTGACCAAAAGTTATCAGTTTTTTTTGTAATAATAGCAATAACTATATTCCTATCTGTATTCTCAATGTAATTTCGTAATTAATAATTTTTTAGAGTGACCGCCATGCACAAATAACGAGGGAAGTTCTGTGTAAATAACTTTACCGATTTTTTTATAATATTTTTCAACCCCAACTTGGACGAGAAATCTAGATATGGAAGTAGTGATTCCTTAGTCAGTAGTTTTTTATATTATGTACTGCCATTGATGTCGAAATAATTATCAATAGTCTTATATTAAATGCGTGTACTGCAGGACAGGCTGAGAGTAGTTAAGGAAAGAACAAAGGTTTCTAACTTAAGGTTTGTGAATAGCCCCTTGTTTGCAGTGAGCGAGGATAAGCTCATGCGAATATCTCAATTTTATTTTGTAAGCCCCTTTAACAATGAAGTAAAGGTGGTGCTGAGAGTGGCAGATGTCATGGAAAAAATTGAAGACTTGGCTTCTTGCATATACACCAAATCCCAATTTTCATGACTCTTAATAGTTTGCTTTACTTATTTTCCCTTATTTATTAATATTTCACCCCCCACACTTTAACGCAATAAGCTCAAAATATGATCTAGTTCCAGATCTCGTTATAATACCTACATGTACTAAATTTCATGTCCATATCTTTATTTTGTTAACTTCTTTAATAATGGAGTGGGGTTGGTAGCGGGGCTGTCAGATGTCATAAGAAAATTTGACATGACTTATAGCGCATACAATAAATTCTAAAATTCTGGACCTTCACTGGTGTGCTATACTTATTTTCCCCTAAATACCCGAATTTGCCCCCCAACCTTTCAACAGAATTAGTTCAAAATATAATCCTGTTGTAGATCTCGTTATAATATATACGTATACCAAATTTCACGTAAGAAAGTTACAGAAGTTACTAACAGACAGATAGACAGACAAACCGACAGATATATTATTTTAGCTCAAACTTACAATTTCGAAACATATTCTTTATAGGATTTTGCAAACAGTGGAAAGAAAAGCTATCTATGAGAACTAAAGGAAAAACTATATATAGAAATATTAATGAAATCTTTGCATTCTTTCGATAACCTGACTTCTGGTTATGCTAACAAGTAAAAATTCTTACTTGCCATTCTCATTTTAACACTAGCATTCAACCTAGTCCCCTACGGCTAAGCAGGCTAAACAAGTATCTACATGATCCCCCACAATATGTAAATTCAGTTAAAAATGAGAACAAAGGCCTGAAATTAATTTATTTACGTACCTTGTCTTCATTCTAATGAATTACAATTTCGATTTCTCACGATATTCTAAATCTATTTCAACGAAAAAAAAGTTATTTTTTTTTAAACTATACTTGTGAAAGTAAATGTATAATGTTTTTACAAATTGATGGCTTAAAAGAACATATTTGTACAGACCTATGTTTGAAACATAGACACCTAATTATTATGATATTATTATACTGCTTTATATTTGACATATTGCCCTCTCATAATATTTGTATAAAATGAATAAAGTAGATATTGTGATAAGGTCAATACCACATTTCCAACAACTACACCTACAGTATACAAAGAACAATGAATATTAAAATGACATTACCCCCAACAACGGCATCAAAGCAATCCACAGTAGGCCTAAGGGCGACACCCTGGTAGCCAATTATGAATAAATTAATTTCCGCAAAACTGACGGCGGTTCTTTTGCAGGAATTTATTAAACATCAAATCTCACTTTCATGTAGGTTGGCTTAGCTTTAAGCACACACTGTGCAATGCTTCATTCATATCCCATTTCTCTTCAAGCAGGGCTAATGAATGAGGACATAACCGCTAATGGAATCATTTGAAACTAGACATAATGCACTGTTTTACGTCCCCAAAAATATGCTTTAAACTTTGTTAGCTGTATTGCAGGGGATGGTGCTTTAAAAAGATGAAACTTTACGAAACTAACACAGAAGCTGTTTGTGACTTTCCAAATGTACAACTGACATGACTCGGTTTTCATTGAATTTGTATTTTAAATAACCTGAAACGTGTCTTCTTACTTTTCATAGGGTATTTCGATATTGCTCTATAAAAGATATTTATACATATAAATATAAATTGAAACAAAATAGGTAAATAAATTATTACAAAACTTTAGAACTATTTCTAATGTATGTAATTACTATACATGGTGTTTCTGGAAGAACTAAACTGAAGGTACATCTAAGGGAGGATTCCTTACCTATCCAGTAATTTGTGTGTAGTGTGGCGTTGTTTTGAAAGGTTTTATTGAATGTTAATATATTGCCCAGGTGTTCAAGTGTGGGCCACCCTACGAGCGACGTGGTTAGCGTCACTGGTTTCACCTAGCTAGCACAGTAAAGATACGGAGAGCAAAAGGGCGTTGAGTTCAAGACTTGGGCGCCATTGATTACTTAGTGTAATCAAGGAAAATTAAAGATAAAGATAAACAAAAGACAGAAGTTACATATATACAATAGTACTGGGTGGTCCCTGGGAACGGGAAGTTTTGAAAGCATCATAATTTTGAAAGCAACTTTACTTATTTAAAATTATATATAACAATGGCTAGGTAATTACATGCATTTTTTATTTCTTAAAAATAATTCCTATTAAATGTCTTCCCCTTATCTCTACTCACTCTTGAATACGATTGGTGAAATCTTCTATTACACGATGCAACATGTCTAACGTAATATTGGCAATTTCTTCGCGGATTCTTGTTTTCAACTCCTGAATATTTCTTGGTTTATCAACAAAAACCCTATGCTTCAAGTAGCCCCAAAAGAAGTAATCGCATGCCGTAAGGTCTGGCGACCTTGGGGGTAGTCGAAATTGCCACTGCACAGCAACTACACTATCGTTATTTTTATAATACGATTTTATTGGAAAAGCATTCTGCTCACCGGACCACTGTTCCATGATTACCAAGTGGCACATAATGACAAATAAATCCAAGGCCAGCTATACGTGTTACAAAATAACAACATTTTCAAAACTTCCCGTTCCCAGGGACCACCCGTTACTATATTACAAAAATATTATATTACCAAAAATGAACTATCACAGCATCAACGATACTGTATAGCAAAATATTAGACAGAAATATATACAAAAGAAACTATATTACAAAATTTACTATATTACAAGATACACTATATTACAATTTTCTCAACAGCAAAATAAATTTGAGGCGTATACGAGAACCAAAAATATATTACAAAAGATACGTCTCGTAACTTTTACCTCAATACTAAAATCATGTATTACACAAATTAGATAAACTTGAGATCATTTACGAGAGACAAAATAACTATATTACAGAAGATAAGTCTCGTAAATTTATCTCAATATTAAAAATCATATATTACAACCAAAATGTAGGTAAATTTGAGATTCTTGACGAGAGACAAAATAAATATATTACAAAAATATGTCTCGTACCTTATCTCAAAATTCATAAACTTTAAACACACTCGTTACAACAAAAATTGAACCGCGACTTACTATATCACTAACAAACGTGCATTATAGTGCTACAATAAGATATTAAACATGAGGAATCACGACAAAAGCAATTACGAAACAATACTACGTCGAAGTATCTGCAACAACGAATTCAAGATACAAGCAACTACGAATTAATATACAACAATGGGTTTAATTATAACAACGGATTTAAAATACAAATAACCAAAAATATAATAGATTTCACTTGAATCTAATATGTTAAATTTAGACACTTTCGGCTCTTATAGCTCGACAATCATGTGAAAATAATCCCTTTTACTGGTAACAATCAAAAGTACTTATCTTTTATTTTGTTATCCTGATGGAGAGAACTCCTAGATAGGGTCCTGTTCTCCGATGATTATGGATTTAAAAGTTATGTTTCACATGTGGCCGCCTTAATCCCATTTTGAGGTTATGAAATCGTAGAAGATTGTCGCCGAGACAAAATGAAGAAAAGCTCTTCGCCCAGAATGTTTTCATATATTCCAATTCAAAATGTAGTATAGAAAGTTCGACTTCATATGAAAATTGCTTGCTTAGTGAAAACGTAGTAGGTATCGCAAATTGAATGTAGATAATCTCAAATCTTGCTTAAAGCAAATAATGTAACGTTGAAATACTTCTACGTTAAAATCATTAGACATAAGTTTTGTTATTAAGAAATTAATTCTTAATTTACAAGAATATGAGAAAAATTCATGAGAAAAACCTAAAACAATATTTCAAATGTTAGACGGTATTTACCGGTATAATAATTAAAACCTTACCTCATGTGATCATCACGAGGTTTTTCAAATTCTAACATCCCCATTACAGGTCAAACAAAATTATAAATACGTCTAATTAGTTCAATGGTTCAACGAGAAAGAGTTTCACCTGGCGTTATTTAGTTGAAATCATTCCTGGTGCGCTATCTAGTATTCGCGAGCGTTAACTGCTGACAGATGACGTATGTTCATCATAGTATAGGGAGTAAGTGCACTCTATTAGTACCAAAGCTTGTGGGAATAATATTTCCGATAACTTATAATTCCTCTAATAAATATTAACAGTGTAACGAAGGATGCTATTGAGCATTCCGCATGTTATGGTAGCGATTAATTGCTAAAATACAAAGTGATAAAATACTTGAGGCCAACATTTTCTTTTTACGAGAACTTCCTTACTATGTATCGAAATGTGTTTAAACTTTATATAATGTATTGAACAGATTGGGCCGTTACTCGATGAAAATCCATGATAATAATTGGGAATTTTTGATTTTCACTTTATTTCTTGTCAACATGACAATTGTTTCGCCACACAGTGGCTTCTTCGGATGTTGAGTACTGATATACTAATATTACAATGCACAAACTATATGGTTTTATACAATTTCGATCTAATCCTAATCTTAGTTGCTAAGCGGAGAAGTACAATATAATTTTAATTACTAAATGGAAAGGTGTATATATTTCTAAGCAATTTATTGAATCTAATTTTAATAGTCTAAGTAAATCAATTTAGTAAGTGTTTTAATTTGGTCATTTAATAAAATATCAGTCGACTTTAGTTTATTTATTTCTAGAGATTCTAGTAAATCGAATTTAAACCCTTTTTTCTCGGTGTGTAAAATTTTAAACTTTTCATTGAGCACGTGACCTACTCCTATTAGGTGGTTAGCATACGTTGAGTCTGTTTGACGTGTGTATCTTCTTTTATGTTCTGATAACCGTTTACCAAAATTTCTTCCTGTTTGACCAATATATACCTTAGGACAAGCAAGACAAGTCAACTTATAGGCGCCTGATTTCTTTTCTGATGAAATTTTGTCTTTCGCTTTTTTGAAATGTTTTCCTATTGTAGTATTAGTTTTGAAATTTTAGTTTGAAAATTTTACACACCGGATAAAAAAACTCGATTTACTAGAATCTCTAGAAATAAAAAGTCGTCTGATATTTTATTAAATGACCAAATTGAAACAAACTCATCTCCCTTACTAAATTTATTTACTTAGACTATTAAAATTAGATTCAACAAATTACCTAGAAACATATGTACCTTTCCATTTAGTAATTAAAATTATATTGTACTTTTTCGCTTAGCAATTAAGATTAGGATTAGATCGAAATTGTATAAAACCATATAGTTTGTGAATTGTAAAATAAAGTGAAAATCAAAAACTAATATAGTTTTATTCCCATGTATCTTTATATAATGTATGTAATAATCATAGTAGTTAATATTCCACCATTTATAATATTTAAAAATTCTAGATCTGGACTTTTTAAATTAGATTTAAGTTATTTCTATAAAAGAACCCTGTATTTATTTTAACACTTACTGGGAAATTTATCCATATATCACTACACAGAAGTTTACAAATATTAAATGGTTTAAATCAGTTGTTGTTTGTTTACATGGTCAAGAGATTGTTGAATTATTGCAGTATTGTTTCTTATTTCGTCACAATAATGAAGAATGAGCTGAAGTAACCGGTATTTACTATCTATGGGGACACTGTAAATTATAGTTTTGAGATGTTCACATAGAAAATAATGTATAATATTTAAAGTCGACGTTCTAGCTGATCAAGCATAAGGTCATGCGCAATGCACATTCGATAAATCTATTTTGATTCTAATTATTTAAATGCCTCCTAAATTTATTACCAAAATGAGGGGAACTCCCATCATGTTGAACGTATTGTCATCTGATATCAACATATTGTATTACATCAAGCAAAAAGTTTTCTACGAAATCTAAAAACACTTTCGCATTTAACCCTTCCGGTAAGACATGTGGACATTTTAGGTTGTTATTAATCGAATTATACCGAGCATTTATTGAGAACATTTGTTAAGAATGGTGTTGCTTTAAGGCACAACGGTTGGTTTCCACCTGATTCTCTAAATTTCTAGAGTTACATAAGCCAGTCCAAGTCTATTGGATTTCGTCTGTAAATAAGCTCTCCTTGTAGTGGGTCTATGATGAATAATCCTTGGCCTGATAGCAATTTATTGACGTTGTCACCATGTTGTTGTCGTTGCACTCACTTGAATATAGCATGGATATATCATGGATAATTTCTCATTCTTTGTTGTCCTCCATACTTGCCAATATTGCAATGAGTACAGCGCAAAGTGGTCAATTTGCTAATATCAGGAAGACATTAAAAATGCAATTTATCCAACAATCATAATTGAAATATACGCCGATGCCTTAATAACCAGAACATCATAAACCAAAAGAATATTTGGTTTATACCTACGTCTACAAAGTTGTACCCCATAAAGTATTTAGGCTGGTCCACGGCAGGAAATTTACCACCAATACTAGTCCAAGCAAGTTGTTAACTGCATTCGAGAATTTGAAACTATTGTTGTGTGCTGTTAGTATCTGGCTATCGAAGAAATGTCACGAGGTATATACAGTGTGCACCTAAAGAAACGCACGAAATTCATATCTTTGGTATGGGTAATTTTTCAAAAAAATCCCTCAAACATTTTGTGACTATACCAAAATTTATGACGTCATTGGTTTTTGAGTTATGACACCTTCATAATTTTTTTTTAATGGAAACAGACATTTTGTTTGGAGTTTTTTGTGGCATATTCCTTTAGCTTTCTGGTGATATAAGGAAAATGATATTACCTGAATCATTCTTTTGGAAAAATGATATTTTATGTAAAAATAACTTACCTTTTGCAAATTCACGAGTAATGTGCCACTTCCTTATGGACTGATAAATATTGTTGCCTACATTTTTGTTTTAACTAGCATGGAAACATTTGACATAAAAACAAAATAAAAAAATGGTAAAAAACAATCACCTTAAGAACAGAGTTTTTGAGTAAAGTATCGATAACTTTTTTATTCCTAGCACGTGTGGAACTTCAGTTTTGTGACACTTCTGAGACAGTGTAAAACTAGTGAATGCAATGCCTCGTTTAAGTGAAAAAGAACGCGTAGAACTTTTGATGATGGTTGCACATGGTGATAGGCTGAGGACTGATCAGGAAGCATGTGATGTTTTCAATGCCATGTATCCCGAGAAACAAGTTTCTATATCCACTGTAAATAGATTGGTAGCAAGATATGATGATTCTGGCAGTGTAGCTGACCTCCCTCGATCTGGTCGCCCTAGCACAAGTAACGAAACCAAATTAAATATTCTTCTAGAAAGTGAGGAAAACCACCATCTTTCGACAAGGCAGCTGGCTTTAAATCATACCGTAAGTCAAACTTATGTTGTACGTCTATTGAAAAAAGAAAAATACCATCCATACAAAGTGCAATTAATCCACGAATTGAAAGAGGACGATCCAGATCGGCGCTTACAGTTTTGTGAACAGTTGATGACCTTGTGCGATGAAAACCCAAATTTTTTAAAGAACATTGTTTTTTCTAATGAAGCTATATTTTCTTTAAAGGGGACTGTACATCGGCAAAACTGTAGGTATTGGTCACGCGAAAATTCTCATTGTACTCAAGAAGCCCATACACACCGACGAGGCAAAGTAAACGCGTGGGTAGGTATCATTGGTGATTGTTCATTGAGACCTTTTTTTTTTAAGAAAATCTTACGGCCGCAAGATATTTACAGTTTTTGCGAGTTGAGTTAGTGCCAGCCTTAGGAGTTATGATTCCGAACAATGAATATGTGCTGAAAACGTCTGGTTTCAGCAAGACGGCGCCCCACCTCATTTTGGGATAGCAGTGCATCAGTTTTTAGATGACACTTACTGGAAGGTGGATAGGTCGTCGAGGTCCGATTGAGTGGTCCCCGCGTTCACCGGATTTAACCCCCTTAGACCCTTTTCTTTGGAGTTACTTAAAGTCAAGGGTGTATTTCAACAGACCAGATACCATAGAAGAACTGAACGGCAGAATTGGCTTGGAGATGAGACGAATTTCCCATGAGATGATTCAGAACAGCGTGCAAAGTGTCTACACCGGTCTTGGTCAATGCCAAATGGTTGGAGGGACGCAATTTGAGCAATGAAGATAATTTTTTTCTCACAATTACTTATGTAAGGTATCAATGAGTAAAAGTATTTTTTCCAATAGAATGGCTTAGGTAATATCAATTTTTTTCATATCACCAGAAAGCTAAAGGAATATACCACCAAAAACAGTAAACAAAAATATCTGTTTCCATTAAAAAAATATATGATGTCATAACTCAAAAACCCATGACGTCATAAATTTTGGTATAGTGACAAAATGTAGCATTTACAAAACTAAAATCGATCTGTTCGAGGATTTTTTTGACAAATGACACATACCAAAGATATGAATTTTGTGCGTTTCTTTAGGTTCACACTGTATAATTATTGTATTATATTGTATTATTGTATAGAATCATATTACAGATTTATTTCGCGTGAGCCTGCATTTGTGCATTTATATTTGACTTTCAAAAAGTTTCACCGCTTTGTATAGTATCTTATAGGTTAATATTTGTACTTTCAAATATGTACCTAATGAAAGTTTGCCAGCTTGCACCAACTTACCAACTATTTTTATAATATATTTTTAATATCATTTCAGATGTGGTTATTTCCGTAAGATAATTTCCTATTTGATTTCCTTCGAAATGAAAAGTTATTGGGGGATGGAGCATCTGTGAGGGCAATCGACAAGGTGACTGAATGTATCTATCGACCATGGCAAAAATTGTTAGGAGTTGTTGGGAGAAAATGGTAAACTTCTCCGAATCATTAAGCTCTTCTTGCTTATGCGCTGAACGTCCTACAAATTGATTGTACATTCGTTCGAAAAAATATATTCGAATTGATTAAACAAGCAGTTTATGTGAGTCTAATGTAAGTTTTAGTAATAGTAGATAAAGAACGAAAACAAAAAAAAAAGTGCAACTACTACTCGAACATTTTTCAGAATAGGAAAATTTAGCAACTCAAGCCGCATATCATGTAACTGGAAAATGTGTTGTAGCTTACAGCCTACAAAAATCCACTCATGAGTAATATTCGATATTTTTCTTTGATAAATGGTTTGCCTGGTCTGCCAACGAAATTGTTTGTAATGATAGTGATAGCGACTAATTATCTTGCTTGCTTACTTTTATTTATATTACCACTAATAGATATGTTTGTATATAGAGCAATTTATTTTATATACGAGTTAAGTTACAATGTGTCTTAGAATTTTTTCAAAAACAATCTAAAATTATAAAGTTAACCATTTTTCATCAAAAACAGAAAAAATAATTAAAATAATTTCGTCCTCCTAGAAAAAGATTATCTGCTGTACCAATTCAAAAACCATGCCTTAAAAGTTTCCATTTATTTCACTACATTTACTTTATATTATTTTCGTAGACTCACAAATTTTATTTAAAAAGTTATGTAATTTTAAAATAATATTTAATTTTTAACCCCCGTAAAGCCATCCCCTTGGTCCTTAGAATTTGGTGTTTAGAATTTTAAAAGTAAATCAAAATTTTTACACCCTCAAAAACCACCACTTTGGTATCTAAAATTTTTTCAATACTTCTCCTCTTTTCTAACAGATATTTTCTCTTCATTTGAAAATTGGTAGAATTTTGTCCACCTAAAACTTAAAAACCGCTGCCTAATGAATCACTACTTCCACATCCAGATTTTCCTTCCAAATATTTTTAAATGTAAACTTCTTGACTATGTTTGCATTTTTGTATGAAGAAATAATTGGTCATAGAATTTTAATAATATTAGGGGCAGATGTCATAAAAAAATGTACAGAAGTTGCAGTTTAGCAAGCTTCGTTAAGGCATTGAAAATGAGCTTGGCTAACTTTAAAGCCTGACATGATATTTACAAAATCTTCAAAATGTACAGGGGATAGAAATAAAGAAGAGTTTAATATTACAGTAATATTAATACATTAAATCTAGGTATCAAAATTTATCAAACACACAAGTTTGAACAAGAACAAGAACATGAATTTAGATACTAAAATTAATCAAATACAAGTTTTACAGAAACGACGCGTCGGTCGGCGTCGAGACGTGAAGATAAAAGAATATGAATCTAAGTATCAAAATTTATTAAAATGGGAAGTTTCACAAAAACGACGCTAGGCGTCGGTGGGCGTCGAAACGGAAAAATAAAAAAATATGAATCTAGGTATCAGAATTTATCAAATCCAGAAGTTTTGCAACAACGACCCAAGGCGTCGGTCGGCGTCGAGACGTAAAATGCAAGAACATATATTTAGATATCAAAGTGTATCAAATACACAAGTTATACAAAAACGACGCCGGGCGTCGGTCGGCGTCGAGACGGAGAAATGCAAGAATATGAATCTGGTAATCAAATGATCAAATGCACGAGTTTTACAAAAACGACGCTAGGCGTCGGTCGGTGTCGAGACGTAAAAATGCAAGAACCAATATATTTAGATATCAAGGTTTATAAAATTCATAAGTCAGCGTCGAGACGTAAAATTGCAAGAATAAGGATCTAGGTATCAATATTTATCAAATACACGAGATTTACTGCAACGACGCCAGGCGTAGGACGGCGTCGAGACGTAAAAATGCAAAAATATATATTTAGATATGAAATTTTATCAAATACATGTTATACAAAAACGACGCAGGGCGTCGGTCGGCGGCGAGAAGTAAAAATGTAAGAATATGAATCTAGGAATCAAAATTTATCAAGTACACGAGTTTTACAAAAACGACGCTAGGCGTCAATCAGCGTAGAAACGTAAGAATGGAAGAATATGATTTTAGGTATCAAAATGTATCAAATTTGGATCTTTCAAAAAGTATGCGATGTAACAGCACCGAACGCTTTCGTATCCAAAAAAACAACCGAATTTCCAAGAGTTAGACAAATCGCTACTGGACTTCCGTATTATCGTTACATCTTCGATTTGTTAAAAATTTTCAATGTTAAAAATTAACGAATTGGTTTCTAGCACATACGCCAAATATAAAGTTCTGGTATCAACTGATTTTTCCAAATTACACACCCCCTCCACCCCTTCAACAAAAAATATATACGTGTACCAAATTTCAAGTGAATATCTCAAGTCTATTTCATCAACCCCTTAATTAATGGAGGGCTTTACTTCTAGTACAGGTACGCACCAAACCTCAAGTATTTATACTTTATACACCTTGCTTTACTCATTTTCCCCTATTAACCTATACTTACATCCCCACCCCTTCAACGGAATCATCTCAAAATATATTCTAGTTCCAGATGTCGTTATAATACATATATGAACCAAATTTCACGTGAATATTTCAATTTTATTTTATCAGCCCCTTTAATAATAGAGTAGAGTGGTGGTGGGGGGATGGAAAATGTTATAAAAAAATTTGATGCCTTGGCTTCTAGTGCATACACCAAATTTCTGTACTCTTACCAGCTTGCTTTACTTATTTTCCCATATTTACCACCCAAGCCTTTACCGGATGTGTTAAAAAAACAATGCTGTTCCAGATCTCGTTATGATATATACGTGTACAAAATTTAAAGTCAATATCTTAAACCGTTCCGGAGAAAACGTGCGGACAAAAAAAAGTTACAGACAGACAGACGGAAGACCTACAGACAGAAAATAATTTTTCGCTCAAATTTATAATCTCGACGTTTAATGACATTCCAAACCTATTTCAAGAAAAAAATATTTTGATTTTTTTTTACGATTACTGTACCTCCAATTCACTACGTGGATGTGTAAGTAAAATTTACCACTGTGCTACGTCCCACTGCACGTGATGTTCCTGAATACCAGAAGACTCTAAAGATTTATAGATTTAGATTTAAATACAATATACTCTTAGTTTTGTATCTGCGAAGAACATAATAATGTTTTCAAAAGTATATTATACAATTTACTGATCATTAGGTTATCCTAAATATGTATTCTCTAAGCTAGAACTGAAGTTTATATCCACATCTGTAGCTACACTTTTCAATGAAAATAATCATTTGTATGAACATTTCAATTACATCCAACAAAGTGAAAGAGGAATAATTTATAACATTATTATCAGAAAGAGAAAACGTACAGAAGGGTGCATAATAAAAAACATTTACGTTATCTACAAGCCTTTGTAGGTGGACCATCATGTATATGGGTTTTATCTTTTCAGTATTTTTAACTTGCCTTGAATAATTTATAATTAATTAATCTCTACCTTGATATCGTAACTGAATATAGTGGTTCCTTTCATAGTTGTGGCGTACATTTTAAATATATTTTTCGGAATTAAGGGTTGTAAATGAATTAGAATTTGGTATAAATAAGTTCTTCTGATGTGATCCCCAAGAAATTCAGACCTAGATATTTCAGCTGGATTATAATCAGCATTAATATGAAACATTACAATTGTGCTGATTCCCTGTCAAGTATTAATAATTCCGACTAATAATAACTCTCTACCAACAAAATACGAAATATAACAAACGAATTAAAATCTAAAACTTCAAGTGGCTTTGATGGTATAAAGTTAATGTAACAATATATAAATATATTGCTACTCTATTTGCATACACTTGTACATATTTATAATATATTATGTTTCTCTCAATGGATTCTTCCTTGTTAATTAAAACTAGCAGTACTACTTAATTCTCTTATTTACAAAAGAAGATCAAGATGAACTGGGATATTGTAAACCGGTAAGGAAGCTAACTATATTCTTAAAAAATTTAGAAATTTTCGTGCATGAGCGTTCTTACTTTGCTAAATAGATTTAAAATATCTTTTACAATTTTCAGCTTTGCTTCTGAAAAATTAAGTCGACAACTACAGCTCATGTTAACTTTGCCGATACTCTGTTGAATCCTTTGGATAATCAAAAGCTTGTTTATGGTCTGTTTGATGATGTATCCAATTCACTTGATACCCTGAATCATGCTTGTCTTCTATATAAATTGGAAATAATAGGAATTCGGAAAGGTGACCTAGACTGGTTTGACTACTCGAAAAATGTAAATCATTAAACTTTGTGGCTATAGATATGAATACATACGAATCAAATATGATTCTTTAATCATGCTGTACATCAAGGAAGTGTCTTGTGGATTCGCTACCTTCTTTAATATTTCTGATTGGCTTTGTAAATGTTTTATTTGATGAAACATTGTAAATTATGCACATAAATTTGTTTGGTGTGAGGCAATTCTGTCAGCATGAAAAGACAGCATATTAAGTACATAAGTGCTGTCGGTGGCATTGTGTATCAATCTGTAAAGTAAAGTTGATTAGAGGCTTTATGGCGATTTTCTAACGATACTAATGAGAATTTCGATAATAGTTCAGACTGGGGAGTACCAATAGGCGGATGTGTCCCAGGTTTCAAAACCGAATTGAAAATTAGGGGAGAAATGCAAACGGCCTGCTGCGCGTAACTGCTTCTGTATTGTTCCTATGCAGACTTAAATGTTTCTTGTCATTACACTCTAAGTAGGCCACTATTCATGCCTATTCGGGTATCTAAATTGTCAACAAATCAAATCAATCGGCCAGTGTCTGCGACTAACATGAAAGAGGTCAAATAGTCTACCGGTCTCACTCGGGGGATAAAAAAACAATCACGAAACAAGTTCATTAGCGGCACTAGAGCATATTGCCTCTCCAACGCGTAGCCTTAGCTACTGCAACATAGTACATAAAATAAATAACTTACAGTTTCATTCCTGGAAACATGAAGGTCAACTGATGGATAGCACTGCGAAAATGGAACGTACAAACAACCAAACACGGTACTCGAAATCGCGAATTATCGTTGACAGCATCAAAGCAAACAATCCATATTAACCAAGCAACTTGCTGCTATTCAGTACAGATTCACTCTGTCATTTAATTTACTTGTGAATATTTTCACATTGTGATTTACACATTACAACGATCCACAGATTAGCATAAAACGTAGTTACGATAATAGGGCTTCAAATTTGCTTATCATTATTTTCGCAAACTCAAATAACAAAACTGTGACCATTTTTCAACACAGCTACAGCTCGAATCCGTCCTAAACCTCTTTGAAACAAACAAGCCCCCCCTTCACGTCTTGGTACCATTTCTACCTGCCCCGCGAACGTCGTCAACAGTTTTTTATACACTGTATACGTTCTTTAAGAACTGGCCCGTTACAGACCATCCAGCAATAGCTCCAGTTTTAATAAATCGCATATATGGGGCATATTAGTTTTGGCACACTTGCAATGAATTTTGACAACTAACTGACAATGTCATAAAAATTAAAGTTAGATGTACACAACTAGATTTTAGAAAAAATACGTTACAAGACTTGTCCTATATTTTTTTGCTCACGACAATACGCAGTGTATCAAGTCTTAATGACAAACCGCGGTAGAAAGTTGTGTTAAACACAAATGAAACGTTATTCAAATACATATTCGCAGCCCTTCCTCGTTACATTCCATATACATTCTCTCTGATTGTAAGCACAAGAAGTAAATTAATCTCCAATTCTACTCTGTTGCAAAGAACAATTTATCAAACTGACACTT
The DNA here is from genome assembly GCA_963583905.1 of Stenurella melanura. Classification (NCBI taxonomy): domain Eukaryota; kingdom Metazoa; phylum Arthropoda; class Insecta; order Coleoptera; family Cerambycidae; genus Stenurella; species Stenurella melanura. The sequence continues at coordinate 17,269,793 of OY757317.1, forward strand.
TATATACTCTCAAAAACTTAAGTCTCATTTTACCGTAGATCATAATAGACTTCATACAATTCGGGTCAGATATTGTGCAATTTTACATGCTTTTCCTTTATGCATCAATTTTAATTTATCATTCAGAAGCTGCAAAAGATACGGCGTTCCTTAAAATATGCATATGACATTATCTGGCTTAGAGAAACTCATTTTCTGCTCATATAATATCAGAAAGGAATATTAGAGTTATACTGTGAATTAATACAGGGTGGTGGAATAAAATGTTAAATTGCAATTTTAGCAAAACGTATAATAAAAATATATCGCCTTAGCCACTCCAGAATAATGATAGAACTAGCATATAAAATAAGCTCCACTCAACATCGATTTACTGCAATTTTTATATAATTGTTGCACATTCTATAGGATGTTCTTCGCAGTTTTTTTGTAAATAATATCAGTTTTAAACATTTTTTGTTCAATTACAAAACATACATCTCTTTATGTTTTTATTTAAATTATTAAGAACTTTTTGTTCAGAAACAATAGGGCTCTTCCTCGAGCTAACACTAACTTACTTCCAAATTTCAATACAAAAGGATTTTTAATTTCTTAAGTTATCGTGCTTACAAGAAACCTGATAGACGAACGGAAGGACGGACATACAAACGGGAGGACGGACGGGCGAACATTTTGGGAGTTGTTTGATTTCAAACAAATCTCAAAAATCCTGATGCAGTCAATGAAGCACTAGTGGTTCTAACTAATATCATGAGGCAGTCAGCTGTAGAAAGTGCTCCACAAATGAAAAAAATCGGTAAAGATATTTACACAGAACTTCCCTCTTTATTTATACCGAGCGGTAAGTCTTAAAAATTATTATTTACGAAGCAACATAGAGAATAATCATCAGACGGTATTATTACAAAGGAGACATGGTCAAAAAATAAACAGAGTGGTCATTAGGGTGGAACGAAAAATTCTTTCTTTTTAAATTGTTTTGACATAGGCGTCAAAATGTGCAGTTCTCATCTTCAGATTCCTCACGGGACCGATAGTATAAAAATTTTGGTGATTTTATAGGTTTTTATTACCTGCCCTGATTTATTTAAAAAAATGTATTCCTGGTAAATATAGTATTTAAAATAATTACTAAAGTATGATAAAAAGCTCCTCCAAGTAAATTTGATTTATTCTAATAGTTTCCGATTAATCATTGTCTTTGAAAATCGCGCCACGTATGGGAATTGCGCGAAAAATAACGCGATCGAAATCCAAGCGACAGGCGTCTATGACTGGGGTGGGAAGGTAACAATTTCAAGCCTACTTTCATTTGTTTGAATACTTCTACTAAGTATAGTTTTTAGTTGCGTGTTTTCTGTGGGTTTTTACGTGATTCGTGGTTGCATGTCGATTGTTCGTTGAGTCTTAGAATATTTACGTTATTATGGCAACTATAAGTCAACTTCGTTGCAAGATATTTGGTCAATCTAAAATATTAAGTGCCCTTGTGTTACCTACTCATAAGGACTTTACTTTCATTATTTATTTGTTTAGAATGGTCTAAAATATAAATATGCTATATATGATGGTCATGAAATACTCAAAAATGTACCGATAATTTAAGGGATTTGGCAAAGTACATCAATTCCTACAGTTTTTTACTTCTGGGATAAAATAAAAAAATTTCATGGACGTTATAAGCAAAATCAGAAAAATTTAAAATCTAGAAAAAATACTGTGACCCTGAAAATCAAGAAAATGAAAATGACAGGAAAATGAAAGGAAGATGGTATCTAACATGTCTTCACGGTACAAACCGTTAAGGCAACAGCTACACGAGAATTTAGTATACCTAAAATACATTTTGAGGCCAAACATTACTAGGAATTAAGTTCTTGGAATGACGTAAATGTTACTGAGCCGCCAATGACTGCTAATATGGAAATGTGTGTAATCAAACCGTTAGACATAAATTTTTCAGATTTTTCATATTCTTGGCAATACCGAAGCTGTTGAACGATTCGTGCGTCTTGCAAATGAGGCATCACCAACTGTCTGTGGCCAAGAAAACCAAACTGGCTTCATTCAAGCCTGTATAAAATCAAAACAAACATTGCCATCATTTCAAACGAAATTAGATTACTTTAAAAATGGATAATAACTGAAATATTAAACATGTTCTGTTTTTGTTTTGTTTTTCCATGTTTTTCCATGTCTACTTGGGTGTTTTTTTTTAAATGAAACGTCTGATTTTATGAACATGAAGTTCATCCTTCTATAGTTTTTAAATATAGAGAAAAAAATTATACATACAACTTGATCAATAAGTTATGTTTTTAGAAGAAATAGCTTAGAAGAGCATATTTTGACATCCTTGAGGAAACTGAAGTGTGGATAATAGCATTTTGCCATAAGATGTAAATTGAAAGAAAACAATAAAGACGTTTATTATTATTATTATTATTTAATCATGTTGCACAGTAATCTGTGGTACATTAAGACACCTTTTGGTGACTATGGCATTACCAATATCCAAAGAATGGAAAAATAACCAAGAAAAAATAAATGGTGTAAAGAGAGCTTTTTTCTAATATTTTGAACCCATTGAGGAATCTGAAAATAACAAAGTACCGTTTTCCATTTTTGCACAGTTAATAATAACCACCAAATGCACCTTTTGATAACTATGTGGAAATAATTCTCGAAAAAAAATTAAAAATATCGTTTTTCGTTCCACCCTAGTGGTCATCCGAAAGCAAATATTCAATATTATGTAAAAGGCGTCAAATATAGAAGGCATGCGTAAATACCTCTACAAATTTTCAACATGGTTGAATTATTTTTTATGATGACCACCCTGAATACTTTTCTATAAAGTTATAACAGGTTTCTTTCTTGCCAAGTGCGTGAACTATATGTCAAATATTATTGCCATCTGTCATATTTTCAGGTCCATATCCACGTAGTGGAGTGGAAGTATAGTGGTGGTTAAAGAAATTTCATTTATTATTTTTTTTAAGTAGGCTTTGAAACGTGGAAATTTTAAATTTGACCAAAACAATTTTTTTTCCATGATCTATTCTAGCTATCGTAGTTGTAAGAAAATGTTTAAAAGATTCTTCCGTTTGAAATTTTTTTTTTTCTGAAATAGGTTTAGAATGTCGTGAAACGTGGACATTTTAAATTTGAAGAAAAACAAATTTTCCATCTATTTTAGTGGTAAAAAAATTTTCGAAAATGGTAAAAAAAATTGTATTATAAATAGGTTTAGAATTCCATGAAACGTGGAAATTTTAAATTTAAACAAGGAAAAAGTAATTCATCTATCTATTTTAGTGGTAATTTTTTTTTTTTAAATGTTGGGTTTTTTTTTCTGAAATGGGTTTAGTGTGTCATGAAACGTAAAAATTATAAACTTGAGCAAAAAACTTTTTTCCACTAAATATTCCGTTTAGACGGTCCGCCCTGTATATTTTTCACTGAAAGTTTAGCCAGTTCTTCGCTGACAGTAGGGTCAAACACCTACCAAATTTGACTGCCCTCCGTCAAGTAGTTTTTTAGTTAATGCACCAATACACAGACAGACAGACAGACAGACAGACAGACAGACAGACAGACTGACGGAGTTGAAAAACCTATATTTTCGTAATCTACGTGATCTGAAACGTCAAAATCCGAAAAAATCTAGGAGGGTGTTTTTTTTCGAATACAATAATTCCCTTCGATGTGCGAGGGAAGTAAAAATTTCCTTTGACAAAATTTTCAAATCTGTCTTTTTGAAGACAATTTTTTATGAAATATATTTAGAATGTCATGAAACGTGGAAATTTTAAATTTGAGTAAAAAAATTCCCCTCTTTCTACTGGTAAAAAATGTTCAAACATTTTTACATCTTTTTTTCTGAAATAGGTTTAGAATGTCATGAAACATGGAAATTTTAAATTAGAGCAATTTTTTTCCATGATATATTCTATAAGTAAAGAAAAAAAATTTAAATTTTCTTTGACCAAATTTTCAAATTTTCCTTTTTGAAAAAATATTTTCTGAAATAGATTTAGAATGTCGTGAAACATTGACATTATAATTTTGAACAAAAAAAATTACCGTTTCTCTACTGGTAAAAATATTTTCAAAAAGATTTGAAAAACTTTTTTTTTCTGAAATAGGTTTAGAATGTCACGAAACGTAGAAATTTAATATTTGAGCGGAAGAAATTTGTTTTTTCATTATCTATACCCTGTATATTTTCCAGTGAAAGTCTAATTTCTTCGCTAGTAGTAGTGTAAGATACCTACCAAATTTTACTATTATCCGTCAAGTAGTTTTTTAGATAATGCACCAAAAGACAGACAGACAGACTGACGGAAAAACTCATATTCTCGTAATCCACGTGATCTGAAACGTGAAAATCCGAAAAGATCTCGGAGGATTTTTTCTCTAATACAATACTTCCCTTCGGTATCCGAGGGAAGTAAAAGATGAAAACATTAAATCAATACCAGTAGATATTAAATCGCCAAGAGAAAATCAAGATCAAGATGGCAACGTACACATGGACCAGATGACAAAACTGCATTTCATCGCATAATTAATCAACTTAAAACTAAACTTAGAGACTTACGAGGAAAATCATTCAATGATTACGTTGTAGGCTCAAATAGATTTCACAATTCAATATGGAGGACTATCAAATCCAAGAAAAAATTCCTCCAATAAAAAATTTAATAACACCCAATCTGACTGGGACCGAAGCGAACAAGAAAAAGCGAATTTATTTGCAGAACACATTGCTGAAATATTCATACCTAATGATGAAGTAATAGACGTCGTTGGCGAAAGAAGCATCTCTAGTATTCCTAGCAAGGTATACCCAATATTAAAGCTTTTACACCATATGAAGTACATAAAGAATTTTTTTTCAGTATTAAGTAAAGCAAGCTGGTAAGAGTACAGAAACTTGAAATTTGCTCTAGGTATGTCCTAAAAGCCAAGATCTCAGATATTTAGTAATATTTTGCAAACCCCCACCATCCTTAATCCAGTACTAAAGAGATTGATAAAATGAAATTGAGTTATTCATTTCAAATTTGTATGTATTATAATGACATCTGGAACTAAATTATATTTTGAGATGATTCTGTTGAAGGGTTGGGGGTTAAATAGGAGTAAATAGTGGAAAATAAGTAAATAAGGCTGGTAAGACTGCAGAAATCTGGAATTTGGTGTATAGACTAGAAACCAATGCCTCAGATTTCTTTCTAATATTTTTCAAACACCACCATCTACGCTCCATAATCAATGCTTTGCTAACATAAAATTGAGATATATACCTACTTGAAAGTTAGTACACGAATGTAGTGTAATGCCGTCTGATTCCATTGAAGGGGTGGGACGTGGTAGGTTGTGAATAGGGGAAAATAAGCAGGGTAAACTGAAAACTTCATTATTAACGTTTTTGGTAGAAACCATGGCATCAAACTTTTTTTAGCATCTGCTCCAAATATTATTGAAATTCTATGACCAATAATTTCTAGATACTCGAGTCAAGATGTTTCCTTTAAAGTGGCTTGGATGAAAAATCTGGATGTGGTAGTAGTGATTCCCTAGACAGCAGTTTTTTATTTTCTTAGTGAATTATATTTCTAGGCGCAATAAAGGCACTTGGATAGTTTTAAAATATAGGCAGTGTACACAGCGAAAGACGGAAATAGTTGGTTAATTAAATTTTATAAGAAATACTAAATGCTAAGCAAATGAAGAATGTTAAATAATGTTTAAGGTATTTAATTAAATTTAAATCCACACCAGTGTCATTTTACGTGAATTTAAATTAAACTTAGGTATTCAAATTACTACAGTACATATTTATAAAACGTTTCACGTTTGACTTTGAGCGGTATTTTATTTCCTCTTTGTGCATAACTAAAACACAGGAATGATTGAATTATAAGGGTATTTCTACTGGTATAACTTGAAATGAAGTAGAATGGAATATTATGTATTTAATAACAGCTCTCAATAATTTCTTAATTTTAATTAATGCTCTTTGGTTAAACAGTAAGTATCATAATACTGTTTTGACTAAAATATATTTTAACGCAACTTAATTTTACTATGCCTACCTATTTTATTTAATAATAAAAAATACGTAGCTTCCAGATTGCCATATTGGTCTAGGAGGTGGCTACATATGGGGCCTGGGATATAACATGTAGGCATTGCAGTTATGTTTTAGTAAATATTTTATCATATGTGCCACCTCAGGAAATATTCAATTTTGGAACAGAGTATAGCACGTTGGAGCTTGGTGCAAGATGAAGAGGGTATCTTGGCTATCAACATTCGATATATGCCAACATCTTTTCTCAGCACAATTGGCAGTACTTGCGACATCAATAATGGACAAAATTCGAACGTAGTATAACACTCTCTGACCAGGCGAAAAGTTTTCGTTGTCTTTGTTTATTGCTGCTTCTCAATCCAGAGTGCTGTGGTGCGCAAAATATATTTTAGTTTGTGTGCTACGTTACTATAAAAATAAAAAGAGCAATATGATTGCATTACTTAATTCTCTAGAGGCGTTTAAAGTTTTTAAATGTGATTTTTACCCACTAACTCGGTTTTTTTAAATGGGAATTTAATCGTTCACCAACATTTTTAAATACCTCATTTTCATACGAATCTAATGATAACAAAATTTTGAAAATCCGCTCAGAAACATTTGAGATTTCAGCCAAAATACAATGCAACCAAGCTTTTAGATACATGCGGCTAATAGATAATAGATTAGTGGGCTTTGGAAATTAAAATGGCACATTTCTGTGTAAATCTGGTAACCTAATAACATTGGAAAAATCATAGTAGCCATTGAATGTAATAAAACAATATCAGCTATTTATAGGCCCGATATTTATGTTCATTTAAATAAAACACTGAAAACCGAACTGATGTCGCATTCTATTGCAAATGTCCTTGTGGATGTAATTGTGTTTACCTCCACATACCTATGCTAAACTTAATTGTAACGTTCTTTGAGCTCACAATTATTAAATGTTTGATATCTCAAGATTGCCTATAACTACACGAGTCTGTCTGATAGCTGATATTGTTTTATTACATTCAATGGCTACTATGATTTTTCCAATGTTATTAGGTTACCAGATTTACATAGAAATGTGCCATTTTAGTTTCCAAAGCCCACTAATCTATTATCTATTAGCCGCATGTTTCTAAAAGCTTGGTTGCATTGTATTTTGGCTGAAATCTCAAATATTTCTGAGCGGATTTTCAAAATTTTGGTATCATTAGATTCGTATGAAAATGAGGTATTTAAAAAAGTTGGTGAACGATTAAATTCCCATTTAAAAAAACCGAGTTAGTGGGTAAAAACCACATTTAAAAATTTTAAACGCCTCTAGAGAATTAAGCAATGCAATAATATTTTTTTTTTATTTTTATAGTAACGTAGCACACAAACTAAAATATATTTTGGGCACCACAGCACTCTGGATTCAGAAATAGATTTTTTAATAACATTTTTAATGTTTATCAAAAAGTGATCAAAATGGATGTGTTGTATTCAAAATTTCCTCTAGATTCCAAAAATGTAAAAATATATAGGGTGTTCCATTTAAAAATCGAAGGTTGTGGGCATTTCCGGTCAAACCGGATGTGCACCAAACTTGATTCTTTATTGAAAAGATGGCATTTTAGTCGTGTAATAAGGCCTCCAAATTTCAATTTTCTGTTCCAAATATTTTAGGAAATATCGGGGCGAGCGCAATTCGTGACTCACCCGGTATGTAGCTATTTCCTAGACCATATTTATGGAAACTTTCTTTGACATGTTTGCAATTAGAATTAACCTGCAATGTTGGTCTCCCTATATTGTGTACATCCTGTATATCATACGATAATAAATTTCACTAGAGTGCTTTTCCATGGTCAGGTACATCACATATCTTACTTTTACAATGAGTTAGCATCAGAAAAATTACAAGCAAATCTTCTCATGCTTTGGACACTGTGATTAAATAATGAAATTAAGTCATTAACGCAACGCCGCAGTGCGGTAAAGATAAATCGATGTAAACCAATAAACAACAGAACAGAATAGAATGTATTAGGATAATTTTATTTGTTCTATAAGATTAGAAAGGAATAGTTTACTGAAGAGTTTAGCGAAACAAACGTAAAAAACTCGTTCGTGACTATTGTAATTTTACAACTTGTGACAGTTGTTATTCAGTACATCGAATTTCTTACACTTTAGTGATTGAATAATAATTTCATTAATGAGTAATTAGTGTAACGGACAGCCCAGACAATAAAAAATATCAAAATTCCTATACAGGGTGTCTCTAAAACAGAGTTTTAAACCTGTATAGTATTCATGAAAATATATCAAAATCGCCTGGCTTTAAATGTTTCTCTAGAGAATTGCATGTCCCTAAAACACTTTAGACAAAATTTGTTTTTTCCTATGACTTGAAAAACACTAAAAATAGATGCAATTTCAGACACACACACTTAGTTTAAACATAATACTTCTGTTAATTACTTCTATAAACACTTATTTTTCATAGTTATAATATCCAGATAGCAAATCAACATGTACTCTCCAGACTATATGTCTAACATCGAGTGCTGGGTTACAAGTTGCAAGCCTGGCGCGTGCAGTGTAAAAAAGGCTCGGTTTCGTTTGCAGAAAACACCAGCCCAAAGAATTTTTCCTAGTTAAAGAAACTCCGGTGCCAGCCGTCCGGACCACTTGCAGACTAAGTTACGAGCCACTGGCTCTCGTATGTACAAGGTGAGTCTGTTACGACTGACATGAGGATTCCAAACACCATATGAAATCGATGTTTTTTGTACATAGAGGGCTATTTTAATATTTAGGGCCCGGGGGCTCGACGTCGATTCGGTCAAGCTGAAATTATATGATTTTTTTTTCATCAAATGGAATCAATCTGCGAAAGAATTTCGACCTTAGAAAATAAGACCAACCATATGTATAAGAGAAAAACAATTAAAGTCTACGTAGTCAATTGTATATAAAATTCTCGGATCAGTGCATCACACATATAGTAAGTGGATCACGTCTCGATACTGTAATAACTGGGGTTTTATTTCCCTAACTATATGCATTAATTAGACATTACCATTGGTACACTACGGAGTGTCCCAATAACTTTTGCAGACTCCGTCGGTATGACAGTATATTTATCAGAAAAATTTACTTCTATCACAAAGAACAGAGGAAGCCAACAGTCAAGAATTACAACACGATGACATCATTCTGGCGACATGGAATGTCAGGGGCTGCATAACGAGAGAGAAAAGAGAAAAAATCGATGAGGCTCTTATGATGGAACACATACACGTTGCATGCATACAAGAGACACACATGATAGACGGAACTGCAGTTACTCAAAACTACAAATGGCATCTAAGTGGAGGGGATAAAGAGAAAACCAGCAGAGGAGTCGCATGGGCAATAAGACGGAACACCCCTATCCAGATAAAGACAAGAAAAGTAAACGAAAACATAACCATGGCAGACTTGCAAATTGGCAAGGAAAACATATGCATACTAGGAATACATGTACCCTCCGACAAACGGGCAGGACGAGTATTCAGACAGATTACCCAAGAGACTAGAAGAAATAGGAATAGAAAAATGAACATAATAATACTAGGAGACTTCAACGCGCATATAGGAAAGGACGACCAAACACATGAAGACAAGAATATCACACGAAAAGCCTTACTTCACACATGGACAAACGATAATGGAAGCTTGCTAAAAAACTTGGCACATCTGTTCGATCTAACAGTTAGAAGCACATGGAGCAAGAACCTAACCTGCCTTAATACCTGGAGTAAAGGAAACATCAACTCTCAAATAAACCATATCCTAGTGGATAGAAAAATAAGGGACAGGGTCAAAAACACTAAGGCAAAACAAGCAACAAACGTCAAAACAGATCACAAAATATTATATGGAACACTAGTAATAAAGAAACAAGAAGCAAAAAAAAGATACAACAAAACAGCAAATGACACATGGAACATTTCACTGCTACAGAACGAAGAAATAAAAAAGAAATACCAGGAGGAGATAGAAAAACAGTTAACAGGAAAGGAACTAAATTGGTCAACAATGGGTTTAAAAATCAAAATAGCGGCGAGGAAAACGTTGAAAAGGAAATCCCCTATGAGCCCAACAAGAAAAGACACGAACAGAAATTACGAAAAACTGAAGAAAATAAAGGCTACAGGAAAACGATATACACCAAACATAGACAAAAAGATAATAGAAGCGAGGAAAGAAAAAAGTGACGCAGAGAGGAGGCACGAACAGAAAAAATGCAGGAAATTCTTGGAAAACATAGAATCCACTCCAGCAGGACAGAGATTAAACCAAACTTTTAGACACCTCAAAACATACAGGAGAAACAACAATACGCAGCCAAGAAAATACATACCACTGCAGCATTGGGTCAGGAAACTAGAAAAAGGAAACGCAGAGAGAAGTCAAATAGAAGCAGTACAAGAAATGGACCACTGGCATCTGGGAAAGCCACCGTCAAAAGACGAACTACTAGAAATAATGGCCAGAGCTAAAACAAACACGGCCCCGGGAATAGATAAAATAAATAACGAACAAGTATACTATGGACCGGACAACATAAAACAGCTAATCCTAGAAATCATCACCAACGCATGGACGGAAACCACACCCCTGCCTGAGGAATGGAATACAACCATACAGATACCGCTCCCTAAAATCAAATCACCACAAAACGTGGACGATTACAGAAGAATAACACTCTGCAGTGTAGGGTACAAATAGTACGCACAATTCTTCCTCAGAGAAGGAGAAAAACACATTGGCGAACTACCAGATTATCAAACGGCACTTATCAAGGGTAGATCGACAGACGACCACATGTACACCACCAGACGGATCCTGAAAGAAAAGTGGAAAGAAGGAACAAAACTATATATAATCTCAATTGACCTCCAAAAGGCATTTGATACCATAAGGTATGAGGCTATAGTCAACACTTTGCTCAACAGGGGAGTACCGCACTACTTAATAAACAGAATAATAAAAGCATGCCTACATGAAAACACTGCAATACAATGGTTTGGACAGACGAAGGAATCAAAAATGAAGAATATAGGAGTCAAACAAGGATGTCCCCTATCCTCCCGACTATTCACCACAGTCCTGGACCAAGTGATAGAAAGCACAATAAAGGAGAATCAGAACTTCAATGGAAACGATGGAATGATAAAGCCCCCCATCGTACTTGCATACGCCGACGATATACTCATCACCGAGGAAGAACAAGACATCGTTAAATTTCTAAGAAACATGACACCACATCTGGATTCCTCTGGAATGAAAATAAACTTTAAGAAGAGCCTAATAATGGTCCGAGACCCATTGACAAAAACAAGACCAACAAGTGGGGAAGAATACAAAATAGGAGACCACACCCTGAGAACCACGAATAGAATGAAATACCTAGAAACATAACTAAAGAATCAACTAAAAAGGAGGGAGACAGTAAGGGAAAGAATCAAAACAGCCTACAGAGTCACAAGAGCTCTACTACCCTTCATTGAGGACAACAAACCACCATGGTGCCTAACCAAAAAGGTATACACGACCATCAAAATGCCTACAATGATATATGAAGTCAAAAACGCAGCAACGACAAAGGCCAACAGAAGAAGCCTGAGAAGAGCTGAAAGGGACATTATCCAACTGCTAGCAAAAACAGGAAAACCACAAAAACGACAGAAAACATCAACACTACTAGAGGGAAGAACAATAATCAAAAGAATAGAATCATACGCAATGAAATACTGGGGACACGTCCAAAGACGGGACACGACACACCTACTGAAGAAAGCACTGCGAATGAACAGCAACAAACTGAAAATAGGGAGGCCATGCTACACATGGATTACAACAATCGAGAGGATTATGAATAAGCTAGGAAAGGATTATACACACTGGGAAAAGTTGGCACAACAAAAAATGGAATACAATAAAGAAATATCAAGGATATACACATTGCCAGACTCAGGAACAGAAGAAACAGAAAACTCAGAAGTAGAATAGGAGAGAAGATGATCACAGACAGAAACTAAGAAGAAGCATATGACAAAAGCCTAAAAGTAAAAAGAAGCACGAAAACCTAAAAGAAGCATCTCACAAACGCCTACACTTTCCATCCGATGAAGACAGAAGGAAAACAAGAAGAAACATCTCACAAACACCTACACGCTCCATCCTATACTCCTACCCCATGCGTCATGCGGCTCTCGCTGCTGACAACAAGCATGTCCAATGTCCAATCGTTCCAAATCTATTTAAAAGAAAAATTTTTTTTTACTATTTTTAAAAAAATGTACCACTAAGATAGAATTTTTTTTCTTTGTTCAGATTTAAACTATCCACGTTTCCATGGCATTCTAAAACTATTCAAACAAATTTAAAAACGTTTTTGGAAATAAGAAAAAAGATAAAAACATTTTTAATCTATTTATCACTACTATAGAATAGATGAAAAAATTTTTTTTTGCTCAAATTTAAAATTTCCACTTTTCATAACATTCCAAACCAATTTCGGAAAAATAATTTTTGCAACATTTTGTTACCAGTTTGGAAAAAAATTTAACACTAGAATAGATGGAAACTTTTTTGCTCAAATTTAAAATTTTCACGTTTCATGGCATTTTAAACCTATTTCAGAAACAAAAATTTTGAACGTTTTTTTCACCAACATTTTCCAAAAAGAAATATTTTTTTTCATTTGCTCAAATTTAAAATGTTCACGTTTCATAGCATTCTAAACCTATTTAAAAAAAAATTAAATTTCTACGTTTGACATTTTAAACCTATTTCAGAAGAAAAAATTTTGAAAAATTTAAAAAAAAATGTAATTTCTTAAACACCACTATACTTCAACTACATTACGTGAATGTTGGATTAAAAATGTGACAGATGGCAATAATATCTGGCATATGCACCTATTATACTTTTATTGAAAAATGTACAGGGTGGTCATCCAAAGAAATAATTCAGTCATGGTGGACATTTGTAAAGGTATTTGCGCAAGCCTGCCATATGTGGCACCTGCTATTTAGTATTGAACTTTTGCCGTTGGATGAGCAATTTGTATATTTTTTTGACCAAAACTTATCAAGTTTTCTTTGTAATAATAGCAATAACTATATTCCGATTATTATTCTCAATGTCATTTCGTAATTAATAATTTTTTAGAGTGACCGCCATGCACAAATAACGAGGGAAGTTCTGTGTAAATACCTTTACCGATTTTTTTTTTGAAAACCTGCAATTTTTTGTAAAAACAAAGTTATTGTGGATTTGGATAATTTTTGTAACATTTCCACTGAAGCTAGATCGAGGACCTACCTTTTTACACTCTGTATTGTAGTCTGCGGTCCGAACTGTTATTACATTCTAAAATAGTTCCATTGTATCTGTGCTTTAATTAATAAACCTACTTCAAAACATATAAGCCCTAGTTCCCGCACCCTATAGAACGCCTGAGATTTACAGGGACAATATTGGCTGTTTATATGCAGCAAATCTCACCAAAATTAAATAAGTGAATATAATATCCCCAAACCACAATACGCGTAATCATGTAAGTGGGTAGAGGTGCAATTTGAATATGAATATGGATTTAATTTTAATATCACGACATGCCATTGGGAGTTAGAAATCGTCGATTTTATGCTCTTTTAGCTCTTTGCGCAATTATGCTAAACCAAATGCAAATTGTTCATGCCATATTTGCATAGTATGGTTGAGTTGGGTACTGATGCCATGGTAGAAGTGTTTCAAATAAAGAGATTTTGTTTTTCCTATTACATTTGATGTTATACAAACTTTCAGTATAAATGACGTATAGACATGTGCTTTGAATTATTAAGCGTGAAGTTTCAGGGCTGGTGTGCATATATCCAGCGTAAGTCCAGAACACTGAACACTGGAAGGTATTATGCATATTTGATGAACAATTTAATATTTAGTGGGACGAACTTGACGTTTCTCTTCAGAATAGTTTATGAAAAATACATAAATACATAGCAATCATCCATTAGATATATTACCGATATATATTTAAGTGTTTTTGTTGTAGAACCCAGCAAAAAAATTGCAATTATTTAGTCTCCAGTGTCGCTGAAGGAAACAACGAACGTATCTTGAAAGCGCACTTGTAGATTGCAGACTGTTTAAGAGGTAACTCGACTCTATCAGTCTTTCTTCAGGCAGACCAAAGTTTTTTCGTTATTGCTGTCAATCTTTACAATTTATACCTAACTTTGTAAACATGTCCATCAAGGAGCTTGAATCTTTTTGTTGGAGTAGATTGTTACCTTAACTGTAATCATGTATGTGAAATTAGACGTCCTCGAGATATGACCCAAACTTACCATGTGTGTTATCCAAATATCATTTGTTTTATGTATTTATTTAGTTAAGATACACCTTTATTATATACATATACGAATGTAACCCATGCCATTGATTGAACTTCTTTTCTTTTCAATTAACACTTTGTATGGACTGAACAAGTTACTGATTTTCTTAAGGAATTTGACATAGACATTCACGATTGTTCAGGATTCTGATAACAGAACGTAAGACGTAGTGAGGTATACTCCAATATAAAATTAAGAAATAAATCAGGAAGTGCATCAAAACGCCAATACATGAGGCAAGTTATCATTGACAAATACAGTGATAGTAGCAGAATGACAATGTTAAGTAATTATAAATTGTTATTAGTACAGGCAATGAAGGCAAAATGTAGTAAAAACTCGCAAAGATTAATAAAAAATCATCTCTGGGATTTAAGTACTTAATAACCTGTAGAATGGAATGATGCATTCTTTGCACTTCCAAGTTCCGGGAAAATTCAAAAAAATTTGGAAGAATTTTTTGATTTTCGGTTTTTTTGCTCTAACGTCTAAAATAATGAAAATACAGAAAAAAGTTTTCAACAAAATTTGTAGCTCGTCTCTTTCTCTAGAGAATAGGCCTTTACAAATGTTTGCCTTACTTAAGCCGTTTAGGAGATAAATCCAGTTTTCCACTTATAGTTTTGAGCCGCTCCGAAATGCGCGGAAAATGAGAATTCTCTGGGAGTTTCGTACGACCGGACATATCGATCGATAATTATTACTATTCAGAGCAGCTATAAAAATGAGAACAACGTAAAAATAAGCCTCAGCTTTAATGTGGAGCAAATCACAAAGTTCATACAAATATTTATCATAGAGAAAAAAGTGTTAGAAGATGGCTTAGTAAAATGTATACAGTTGATTTATTCACATCTTCGAGCTTTATGCATCCTGCCTATTTCTCTCGTAACAATGGTTGCTTTTTCACTACATGAATTCAATTCCACGCACCTTAATCTATATTTTGTGAAAATTTCGTTGAAGAATGTTAAGAAACAATTAAGTTGTATATGTTTCACTGTATAATTGTGCATTTTCTGAATGTGTATGAATAATGTAGACAAATTCAAAAAGTACTGCACACATTTAAAAAACTGTAATGTTATTCGAAAGGATATGTTTTATTGTACTTATAATCGAAAAATTAAGACTGTGCTATTATTATTACCTAAGATATAACGAATTGAACTCCAAAATTTGGAGGTGATTGATCGATGAGAAGTATACCCTCTACTTTGATCGCAAGGCATATTTTTCCAACGAAAGTAATTGCAATAAAATGTTAATTGGATTAATATATCATTATACAAGAATGTACAAACAAAATGAATTGTCATTCTAACGACTCCGAGCAAAGATATGAATAAATCTGTGGATCAACTGTACAAAGTTCACTAAGCCATCTTCTGACACTTTCTCTCTTTGATAAAATTTTTTATGAATTTTATGATTAGTTCCACATTAAAGCTGAGACTTTTCTCTACATTTTATGTTATTTTAATTTTTTTTTAGGGGCTCTGAATAGTAAGAATTATCGATCGATGAGCGCGGAGATCTTTTTTGTAGAGAAAAAGACGAGCTACAAATTTTGTTGGGAACTTCTTTGTCTATTTTCTTTATTTTGGCCGCTAGAGCAAGAAAACCGAAAATCAAAAAGTTTTTCCAAATTTTTTTCAATTTTACCAGAACTTGGAAGTGCAAAGAATGCATCATCTCATTCTCCAGCTTATTACCTACTTAAATCTCAGACATGATCCTTTTATTATTTTTTGTTACCCTAAATTGTTAATTTGCCTGTACTATATGTCTCGTCTATTTTCAGATTAATATCTTAATAGTCATATTGTAAGTTGGAAAGGACCATCGTGACAGCGGACAAACCGTCATACATTGTAGAAGGGGGACGTCCTATCATAAAAATGTTTATTGTGGCAGGAATGATCTCATCCAAACAGTAAAATCTCCTTCTTCTTCTTCTGCCGCTGCTGTCTATTCACAGCGTCAAATTAATTAGTTTACACACATGATAAATAAAAACCTATGTTTTAAATTATTGCAAGAAAGTGCAAAGCTTTACAAAAGATCCTTAGAAAGGATCAGTTTTGTTACCAAAATAAGTTAAAATATTAGTAATATAGGGCCCCATAGTAGGCATGTATACCGATAATTAAAAGATTATTACTTAGTGTACCTGTATTGAAATTATGTACTAACTTGTAGGTAACATATAGATGATAAGAATTATTCACAAATAAATCAGAGTAGAAATTATAATAACCTGAAGTACGCTCTGCAAAGAATAATGAGTTAAAGACGGTCAAGTCTCGAACATTGTGGCAAGAAGCGGCGCGGTATGATCTCTCTTTTATTTCTTCTTAACGGGGAATAATGCAGAGGACTTTAAACTATAGTCGCCAATAGAAAAATAACATTTATTGTCTATAATTGTTTATTTGTGGCATATTCATCAGATTTTCTTACTTTTTGTTTGGTATTTTGCCACTGAAAATATTTAAATATTTTAATGAAAAAACCTCTGCGCCAAACGGATCAGACAGAGGTTGGTTCTTGAATACTTGACTGTTTTAAAACATCTCGCACCTAAAAATATATAAACTAGAACAATGTTATAAACTAAAATATGAAAATGAAAGCTATAGGCAGTTAACCATTAGGAAGGCTATTCCTAAATTTGATATAATAACTGCAATTGAACAGGCTGCCCAGAAGCTTCCATTAGATGATGCTAAGGAATACCGAATTCGTTCTAAAATTGAATTAGAGAAACAATATCAGACTAAAGATAATTTAATATCCGATGAAAAACGTTCCATTTCATCTCTAAAAAATGATCATAGTATTAAAATTTTACCAGCTGATAAAGTCAATGCCACGGTAATCTTAGATGCAGCTATATATGATACGAAAATTACGAACTTGATAAATGATGGAAATTATTCCAAATTAAATAAAGATCCTACAAATTCTTTAGAAAACAAAATATATAGATTCTTATTTAAACACAAGAACGAATTTACAGATAATGAACGAAAGATGTTAACTCCACATCACAGCAAGCCTCCTCATTTCTATGGTTTGCCAAAAATTCTAAATCCATTATCGGGTTACTCCGAGTCTTATATTAAAAACAGCAAACATTTTTTGGAAAAGCTGTCAGAAAATCATTTTAACAATAATCATCTAATGGTCAGTTTTGATGTAGTAAGCCTATTTACAAATGTTCCTGTAGATAAAACATTAATAATAATTAAAAACAAATTGCAACAAGATGGGAATTTGGCGAATAGAACTAAGTTAAGCATTGAAACTATAATGGAATTACTTACACTTTGCATTAAAACAACACACTTTTAATTAAATAATGACTTCTATCAACAAGACTTTGGGATGGCCATGGGTTCTTCATTATCTCCAATATTAAGTAACATTTTCATGGAAAATTTCGAGGAAAGTAATATTAACAATCTAGCTTATAAACTCATTGTATGGTGGGAATATGTAGATGACATTTTTGCTATATGGCCTTATAGTAAAGACTGTTTAAGTAATTTTTTGAATCAGATTAACGAAAAAGAACCTTCAATTAAATTTACAATAGAAATAGAGAATAATAATGAATTACCTTTCTTATATATTTTAATTAAAAATTAGATAACACATATCAAACCAGTGTGTATAGAAAACAAACACACACAAACAGATACTTAAATTTCAATTCAAATCAACATATTAATGTTAAGAAAGGTGTTGTTAAGTGTTTGTATGACAGGGCCAACATTATTTCTTCAAATGATGTAATATTAAGGAACGAAAAACAATTTATAAAAACAGTCTTATTAAATAATCAATATCCTGAGAGTTTTGTTGATAGTCAGTTATTGAACATTGGTAGTAGAGAGAATATACTATCACAACCTGAGGTATTTAGGTCAATGGCAATAATTCCATATATACATGGTTTATCGGATAAATTACGAAAAATTGGGAATAGGTCTTCCGTACGAACGGTTTTTCAAACGGGCTCCACACTAAGATCGGTTTTATCAAGAACCAAACCTCCAAATATTGTTCAGAATTCAAAAAATTGTATTTATATTGTTCCGTGTGAGTGCGGAAAACATTACGTAGGTGAATCATCTAGATCTTTCAACGTAAGACTTGGTGAACATAGAAATTACGCTAGAAGGCGAGAATTTGAAAAATCCAAAATTTGTGAACACGCGTGGGATGATAATCATAGAATTAAATGGGACTCGGCGAAGATTTTGGAAAAAGAGAGCAACGGAACTAAAAGAAAACTTAAAGAATTTGCGATTATTTTATTAAACGAGGATAGATGCGTTTCTAATTATTCAATAGATTTTTGTACTAGTTGGTTACCCATCCTTAGAGACGAAGTAATTAAAAATAAGATAAATATCATTTAATGTCTCACGTGACTATGGAAATACATAAACAAAGAACTGTCATGGTTGACAGCTAAAAAAGTTTTGAGAACGGAAGTAGATTCTCTTCCGAAACGTTAACTACCTATAGCTTTGATTTTCAGTTTTTAGTTTATAACATTGTTCTAGTTTATATATTTTTAGGTGTGAGACTTTTTGAAACAGTCAAGTACTCAAGAACCAACCTCTGTCTGATCCGTTTGGCGCAGCGGTTTTTTCATTAACATTTTTTAATATTTTTCAGTGGCAAAATACCCAATAAAAAGTAAGAAAATCTGAATATGCCACAAAGAAACAATTACAGACAATATAAGAAAATCTACTTCTGTTCTCAAAACTTTTTTGATGACAGTTCTTTGTTTATGTATTTCCATAGTCACGTGAGACATTACATTATATTTATCTTATTTTTACTTATTTCGTCTCTAAGGATGGGCAACCAACTAGTACAAAAATCTATTGAATAATTTGAAACGCATCTATCCTCGTTTAATAAAATAATCGCGGATGCCCTAAATTTTCTTTTAATTCCGTTGCTCTCTTTTTCTAAAATCTTCGCCGAGTCCCATTTAATACTGTGATTATTATCTCACGCGTGTTCATAAATTTTGGATTTTTCAAATTCACCCCTTCTAGCGTAGTTTCCATGTTCATCAAGCCTTACGTTGAAAGGTCTAGATGATTCACCTACGTAATGTTTTCCGGACTCACACGGAACACTATAAATACAACTTTTTGAATTTTGAACAGTATTTAGAGGTTTGGTTTTTGATAAAATCGATCTTAGCGTGGAGCCCGTTTGAAAAACCTTTCGTACGGAAATCCTATTCCCAATTTTTCGTAATTTATCCGATAAACCATGTATATATGGAATTACTGCCATTGACCTAAATACCTCAGGTTGTGGTAGTATATTCTCTCTACTACCAATGTTCAATAACTGACTATCAACAAAGCTCTCAGAATATTGATTATTTAATAAGACGCTTTTATAAATTGCTTTTCGTTCCTTAATATTACATCATTTGAAGAAATAATTTTGGCTCTGTCATAGAAGCAATTAACAACACCTTTCTTAACACTAATATGTTAATTTGAATTGAAATTTAAGTATCTGTTTGTGTGTCTTTGTTTTCTATACACACTGGTTTGGTATGTGTTATATTATTTTTTAATTAAAATATCTAAGAAAGGTAATTCATTATTATTTTCTATTTCTGAAGGTTCTTTTTCGTTAATCTTATTCAAAAAATTACTTAAACATTATTTACTATAAGGCCATATAGCAAAAATGTCATCTATATATCTCCACCATACAATGGGTTTATAAGCTAGATTATTAATATTACTTTCCTCAATATTTTCCATGAAAATGTTACTTAATACTTTAGATAATGAAGAACCCATGACCATCCCAAAATCTTGTTGATGGAAGTTAAGAAGAAGTTAATGGAAAATATGTTGTTTTAATGCAAAGTGTAAGTAATTCCATTGCAGTCTCAATTTTTAACTTAGTTCTGTTCGCAAAATTCCCATCCTGTTGCAATTTGCTTTTAATTATTATTAATGTTTTATCTACAGGAACATTTGTAAATAGGCTTAGTACATCAAAACTGACCATTGGATGATTATTGTTAAAATTTAGGTGTGAGACTTTTTGAAACAGTCAAGTATTCAAGAACCAACCTCTGTCTGATCCGCTTGGCGCAGAGGTTTTTATCATTAAAATTTTTTAAATATTTTTCAGTGGCAAAATACCCAACAAAAAGTAAGAAAAAAAAACGCTTATCGCGCTTGTTGATTTTTAAAATTTTTGGCAACTTTACCTAGTCATGACCTCACCGTGCGACGTTGAAATATTATTATTATCCTAATTATTTAGTTAACGACTTTTAAAAACGGGTATCTCTTTTTTCAATCTAATGATTATGCCCATTAGGAAAAGTGAAATTACCAAAATTGTAGTAATGTTGAAATAGTACAACTTAACTTTAAATCTAAATAAACCACATCCAGATATCCCATCCAGGTCTCTTTAAAGGAAAACATGTTGACTGTATTTGCACTTTAGTATGTGAAAATAATTGGATATAGAATTTCAATAACACTGTCTTAAAAAAATTGAGTGTAAGCCAAAAATTAAGTGTCTGACTCTTATCAGCTTGCTCTACTTATTTACCTCTGTTACTATCAATCCCACCCCATCAACGGAATCATCTATTATCAGATGTCCTTACAATACATACGTGTACCAAATTTCAAATGAATATCTCAATTTTATTTTATCACGCCCTTCAATAATGGAGTGGAGGTGGAAGGGGGGAGGCCGAAAATATTATAAATAATCTGAGACCTTGCTTTTAGTATACAGGGGGTAACATAATGGAATGTCATAAATGAAGGAGCTTATTCCTTGTACAAATTTAAGAATATTTTGCCATATAAACAATTGTCATTAGAGCCTTCGTTTACAAGATACAGAGCGTTGTAGTTTTCAAAAATACTATTATTTCCCTATATATCTTTTGAACAAATGCAGATATTTACCTGAAATCTTGTGTGTAGAATACATGATTAATATTGTATTTAAATTTAAAAAATGAAGCCCCGGCTTTAACCAGTAACGTAGATTTGAAGTATGTAGGGTAGGTACCTTTTTTCATGAAGTTATGGCACGCCACTGGGCCAATTTTTTTCCTTGCGCTTTTTTTGCATTTCAAATTTAATTTTGAAAAACAATGTTCTCTTGACATTTTTGCGCATATTTAACAGTTAATATTATTGTAATTATTGCATTAATTTGTTGTTTCGTTTATCTTTGCTAATTTTTGTTTAAATTAAAAATTAAAATTTCTGATGAGTTTGTTTTTCTTACATTTGGCACTGGTTAAAGCTGGGGCTTCATTTTTTAAATTTAAATACAATACTAATCATGCATTCTACACACAAAATTTCAGGTAAATGTCTACATTTGTTCAAAAGATATATAGGGAAATAATTGTATTTTTGAAAACTACAACGCCCTGTATCTTGTAAACGATGGCTCTAATGACAATTGTTTATATGACAAAATATTCTTAAATTTGTACGAGAAATACGCTCCTTCATTTACGACATTCCATTATGTTGCACCCTGTATACACCAAATATCAAGTTTCTGCATCCTTACCAGTTTGCTTACTCATTTTCCCTTATTCACTTCTACTTACACCTCACCCCTTCTACGGAGTCATCTCAAAATATATTCTAGTTACAGATGTCGTTATAATACAAACATGTACCAAATTTTAAGTGAATGTCTCAATTTTATTACATTAACACCTTTAATAATGCAGCAGCGGTGGTAGGGGAGGAGGGGGGAATCTGAGACCTTGGCTTCTAGTTTACTCACCCACCAAATCCCAAGCTCGGTACTTTTACCACCTTACTTTACTTATTTTCCCCTATTCGTGCCTGCAAGAAAAAGTGACGGAAGGCAGAAATTGCCGCCAAGTTTCATGAGATTCTAAACCTGTTTAAAAGTGAATTATTATTTGTTTGCTTTTAATGGGCCTTTCCCGCATGACTGAATTTTACTACTTCACTATAATCAAGCCATATAATAAACTGCAATATAATTTTATTTTAATTTAGTTTCTTCCAATTTTTTACGTTCTACCAAATATTTACATTACAAAATCAGTTTTATTTCAGGTAATTTGAAACGTAAGTTTTAAGGCGCCATGCGTGACGTCACACTGATTAGACCAATAAAAGTCGTATTCTTAATGAGGATCCTCTATTGCCAGATGTATGTCTTTTTACATGAACATCGTATTTCCGTTATCAATTGTCTACTTTGAATATCGCATTTTTTCGTTACAACGTATTCTTCGTTTCTCTGACACTAAATAAAAGCAAAAATTGTATCAACTTTTGACTGTATGAGTTTCTAAAATCTATATATCAGATTTATATTCTCTATTTTTGTTCATTTGGTTCATATATGGTATAATGCCAGTTTCATTTGGCAACGCTGTACTGAAATGTTCAAACTTTATTCGATAACCTCACTTTCTATTGTTTACGTTCGATACGAAAATTAATTTTGTTCTCTTCTAATTATAAAATGCCGCTTAAAAAGGTTTGTTTTGTACCAGTGTGTCCAAATAATAGTGAAAATAGTACGAAGTTATGTTTGCGAGTTCCAACAAATTTGGAAATTCGAAAATTATGGTGGAAAGTTGCAAAAGTTCCAGGTATTGTTTATACTGCTCCTGAATTTTTCTGTTGCGAAGATCATTTTAACGTATGTATATATTGTTCTTTCTTTTAGTAGACCTTTTATAAATCTGTCTTCACATTTACTCATATTTTTAAAAGAAATTAATACTATAACACCAAACAAGAAGTAAACACGCTGGGCTGCACTCTCGTGATTTATGACAGATACTTCTTGGCACTGTCAATGGGCGTCATAAACGCACGTTCTCAATTAAGCGTTACCACTTTGCAATATGAGATTCTATTGGTAGTTCCTCATAAATGTACTTCAGGCACCAATAGAATTGCAGGTTGTGGAAAGCAAGGCAGAGAAGTGAGGTTCTTTTTGAATGCACCTTCATAGCTAATTCTGACGGCCGTTTAATCTCATACTGATTGGTGCAGTTTATGATGACGTCACATTGGCGCCCGAAAGCTATCGTTTCAAACTGCTGTTCATTTACGGAACATTTGTATTTTTTTTGTGGTATTTTATGCGCTCAGAAAAAAAATAAAAATTCGTTTTTAGTAATATTTTGATAGGCTCTTTCCAATAACACAATAAAAAAAAATTGAGGGAAAAGCCCATTGTATTGAAACATATTCTTTATCAAATTTTGCAAACCAGAAAAAATAACTGTGTACAAATATTAATGAAATATTTGCATTCTTTTGATGAAATAAGAAATTACACAAATTCATTTTAGGATTTTAATTTGCTAGCATAACCAGAATTCAGGTTATCGAAAGAATGAAAAGATTTCGTTAATATTTTTACACAAAGTTTTTCCTCTAGTTCTCATGGATATTTTTTCTGCTGTTTGCAAAATCCTATAAAGAATATGTTTTAAGTCAAAACCTATTTTAACAAGAAAAGATTTAGTTCAGGAATATTACGTTTTTATTCCGACAAAATTCATAAAGATTTGAAAATTGGTGGGTATGTTGGGAATAGCATAAGGAATACTAAACCAAAAAGTTCCCATCCCTAAATAGTGTGCTTCATCCCCCAGGACGTCCTTTCTTACCCCCATTTTGAGTTTTTCTAGATTATCTCGGCAACGGTGTAATTTTCGACAAAAATATCTATACACTTCCTTGGAAAATTCTCTATCAAAAAGGTTTTTACCACTTTTTTCCTAAAATTAATAATAACGTGGGAAATATGGCGCAAACATAAGGGTTGGTTCCAACTAGCACTCTCTACAGTACGATCTACCTTAAAGTTTAACGTTTAACGCTTAAAATAGCAGTAGGCACTAAAATTTATTTACAATTTTAATAAATATACAACTTCCACCCCCTCATCTCTATAAAAAGACCGTGTTGTTCTTATTTCCACACCACCCTAGAGGTAAGGTACTTGGCGCGTTTTTTTTAAAGTGGTATCCCCTGTAGGCCTAATCCACTAATTATCAAATGTTAATTATAAATCTTGGTCGTCTTCCACAGTTTCAACATTCAAGCATGATTGTCCATGGCAATGATAACACATTGTAGAGCAACGCAAGCCTGCTCTTCTGCAACTACACCTGTATTCGCACCCTAATTTACATGAACATGAAATAAGCGTTAAAACAGATTCGGGAGATGGTTCTTTTATAGTTATTATTGGGATTAATATGCCGCCAACTTTTTTCCACCCCCAATCGGTAGCTTTGAGCGTCACGTTTTTTCCATGTTTGAATTTGGTGAAAAACTCGATAACAGTGTTGCCGAGCGGCAGCAGAAGTTGGTGGAAGTTTTGACAACATAACAGTGTTGCTGGCTTTACCAACTAGTCTGTTAAAATACATAAATCTGTATTCATTTAGACTTTTTTCTGCCGAGGTACAGTTGTATAAAGCTAAAATAAATCGCTCTCCCATGTTTGCAATTTCTTCATGAGTAGCTTCCTCATTGTTGAAAGTTTGTACAATATGTTGTAAATCACTTCTTTTATTACATACATTGATTGCATTCACTTTCCCTTTGGAAAAAAACGCCGAGGTTGTGTCACAACCGCTGATGGCATGTACAAATAAAATGGCGGATTTGCAATTTTTTAAGATTGTAAATCTTGAGAACTGTATGAATTTTTAATCGCTGTATCACAAATGTCAGTATAAACTAAGTAAAAACACACGAAAAGTTCGTTTGATGTTACGCGACAAAATACACGCAGCCTACTGAGGGGGTAGGTAATACAGCAAGCGCTAAAATAATATACTATTGCATCTGCGATGAAGTACCAACCCGTAAAGGGCAATGACCTATGGAAGTACGGAATGATGTGCTGCATAGTAACACCGAACATTTCGGTGATGGTAAATAGATAACGAATTATATGACTTGCGCTAATTACGGCCCTGATTTACCAACGTACTATTCGTTTGAGGAGAAATGGTCTAAAAATCTTTTTTGTAGAGAATGTCCTGTAGAACACTTTTGTACATAGGTATTTTTGTCGTAAAATGCACCATTTCATGGATAATTTAAAAAAGCGAAAATTGGGGTGAATACTATGTCATAGGGGATGAAGCACACAATTTAAGGGTGGGAACTTTTCGGTTTATTATTACATATACTGTCGTGATTATTTCCACCAATTTTCAAAACTTTATGAATTTTGTCGGATATATTTGGACCGTAATATTACTGAATTAATCTTGAAATTTTCTTTTACGATGACTATATTTCCACTCCACTAAGTGGATATGGAAGTAGTAATAAATGATAAAATAATGAAAGGGGAAACCCCACATTAACATTATATTTTAAAAACCACCAAATGCGATAGATTGGGACATCATGGTTCATTTATATGATAAGAAGAAATGTTTATGTGCTGTACAGATAAATATTAATCGTCAAACATCCTGTGGGAATCTATAAATATTTCTACAGTAGCCGATACACGGTTTGTCTCTAGAACATCCTTGTTTGAAAATGCTTTTTAAATACTTGCTAGTTACTTTGTCCATCTTGGGTGGTTCTGCGTTACCCACAGCAAACACGCTGTTTGCCAAATATGAAGGTAAGAAATATTTTTATTCAACTAACTTTAGGAGAGAACTTGAGACACTCAGGTATACTGCAAATTTAAACTAGAGGAAACTTTTCATGCAATTGTTGCACATTCTATGAAATAATTCTTTTTGCAGTTTTTTGAGAATGATTTAAGTTTCAGACGTTTTTCATTTTGTAGTAAAATATATTATTAACAGTATCTTACCAAAAATTTATATTTTTTTCCCAAAACTATAACATAATATTAGTGAAAAAATGTAATTTTTGCATTTGAAATAGCAACTGGAAAGTTAAAGTAAAGAATTGCAACAAACATTTTGATTGAAAGACTGGCAGAAAGATAAAGGATAAACTGAAATTTTAATATTGAAAATCGAAATCATGTCTCGAGTTTTTTAAATATTAGTAATATTTCCTTTTATTTGTAGGTTGGAACAGTATTTTTGGAGCAAATTCAACATCCCTTGTCCAATTGTTACATTATGAAAGAAAAAGTTACTACCTAGGATTTAACTTTAAGGTAAATTAGCATTAACATTTCGTATTTCTAAGCACTTTTGGCTGAATTTATTTTATCTTCTTCTAGTACGTATCTTTTAACTAAATTATATATATTTATATACACTATAGAGTAGCATTTAATCATCTAAAGCCATTTTAAATATTCTAAACAACTTTCTTTAGCACGATTTTTAATTAAAAGATGTTTAAAACAATGACCCAATTCTAGGCCCTCCTTTCAATCCCAAAATTTTTAGCGCCCTATGAGTAAAAAAGAAGTAATAATAACAATAATAATAATAATAAATGACTTTATTAAACTCAGTTAGTATTAATCGAAATACTGGGGTAGTTTTATCAGTATACAATTTTGGCCCAAACTTAACTTTGATAGAATGTATGTTTTTCTGCAATATACACATTTATTATTATTATATTTACTTCAATAAGTTCCAATTTTGTAATTGTGTTACTACCATGGACATTACAAATTGTCTTATATTCTCCGAAAATAAAAATAGATACATTATAATTTTTGCTATTTTGGTAGCAATACTAAAAGTATGTAAAATGATTTACTTCTGTCCTTCATTAATAATTTCAGTTACATAGCGCCCTGTATGTCTTTTAACTTAAAGTATGTCCGATTTTCTTCTTGGAAATAGTAAAAACTACATTTCATATAATGTATTCCTCCGTCGCTTCCTAATTAATTATTGTTTTATTAGAGTGACAACCCCGTATATTTTTCACTGAGAGCATATCAGTTCTCTCCACTATAATAGCGCTTACCACATTGTAAATACTGTTTCCTCTATGGTCTCATAATTAACCATTTTTCAGCATGACCACCCTGTACATTTTTCATTAAATGCATAGAATTCTGCCTTGGCAGTTGTATTAGTTACATGGTACATATTATTGTCCTTCATGATTCGTTTTATATTAATTATTTTTTTTAAATGCCCTCTTTGTGTATGTTTCACCAAAAGTGTAGCAGGTTTATTTCTTCTCTTTGTCATTAACTTGGCAGGGAATGGAATAATGGATTCATGTGTGGTAGAGCTAATACAGTAATGATCCTTCAGAGGTACATGTGAGACATGAAAAAAAATCCAGGTCCGGGGTCTCTAAAAATATGGGTTTCTTCTTTACCCTTAAGAAACATGACCCTGTATATATTTTTTTTGGAATTTCTGTTCGATGTTCGAAAAGAACACAAAATAATAAGCAAAATGGCCTAGTTCACTTTTTTGTTACACCTTTGTGGTTATTTAAATACGGTGTTAAATGTACAAGAATAATAATAATAATAATAATAATAATAATAATAATAAACGGCTTTATTCAAAGAGTGTAGTTGTACATTTACAAGTACATTACAAATAGCAATTTACAAGGCGAAGTTTAATCATGTGGCTATTCTTACACTTAACCTTATAAATCACTTACCTAACTAACTAAGTTAAAAATAAAATATTAAAATACAAAAATACAATGCAATATTACAATAGCCTCAAAAATACTCAAAATAACTAAATAAAAAATCAATCATAAACACAGTGCAAATATGGTGCCCAAGAATATATTCTAGTTTTTGTTGGAATTAATGAACCATGGCTTTGATTTTTTTACGGAAGATATTAACTGTCGATAGATTTTTTATATTTTATATGGGATCAATAGAGTTATATAAGGCTGCGGATGTGTAAGAAAAGCTACGTTGGAAGAGGGCTGTACGATGTTGTGGCACAGTTAGCACGTACCGATGTCTGATGTTTACAGTATGTACTGACGATCTGAAAATTAACTTGTCTCTCAAGTAACTTGGAATAAAATATTTTATTAAAGAAAATAAGAAAACTGCATAGTGGAGTTTAACGAGTTGTTCCATTTTTAACCAACGCAACTCAACATATTTGCTTGAAACATGATCAAATTTTCTTAAGTTGTAAATAAAACGACAACAACAGTTTTGCAAAACTTGTAGTCGATTTTTTGTAGCTTGATCCAGGCAGTAAAAATACATAAAATTGCAATAATTGAATACAGGCATGACTAAAGTTTCACAAAGTTTTTTGCGTTGTTTAAAGTTCAAGATATGCCTGTTTGCACACAGTACTTTTAGCCGGGAGTAAAATTTTTGTAAGAGAATTTTTAAGTGCTGCATTAAACGTAATTTTTCGTCTATTATTACCCCAAGATTTTTGGCATGAGTAGAAAATGACAAATTTTCTTGATTAATATTTAGTTGAATAGAAGCCTTTAAGTAATCTCGAGTATGTTCTGAGCAGAATAGAATAACAACTGATTTGGTAGGGTCAATTTAAGGTTATGTTGATGCGAATATTGATAGATGTTGTCTAAATCTTGGTTGATCAAATTAGTGGCAATAGCTGCATTAGATGGCTCAAAACAGTGAAGAAGTTGGGTATCGTCAGCATATGCTTGCACATGCGAACAAGTTACTACATTAAATATATCTGCTGTATATACAAGAAACAAAAGAGGACCAAGAATGGACCCTTGGGGAACACGTGACGAGATAATTTTAAAATCAGATATATTTCCTGCGACTGATACGCATTGGCGACGTTCGCTCAAATATGAATTGAAAAACCGCAGGGATATCGCGTCGAAACCATAGTAATTTAGCTTTGCACAAAGAAGCGTGTGATCAATGGTATCAAATGCCTTGGAGTAATCTAGAGATACAAGAATAGCTGCCATACGTTTGTCTAGTGTGCTGATGATATTATCACCAAGGTTCAACAAAGCAGTAGTGGTGCTATGTGCTTTACGAAATCCCGATTGATGTAATGGGTATAAGTTATGCAGTAAAAGATATTCGGTAATCTGGTCGTGAACTATTCTTTCTAGTATTTTAGAAAGAATTGGCAACAAGCTGATAGGCCTCAGATCCTCCACGGTTGCAGGATTTACTGTTTTTGGTATTGGACAAATAATTGCATCTTTCCATTCTGTAGGAAAGTAACCCTGTTCAAGACAGCAGTTAATAATATGAGTGATATTCTTTATGATTATTGGGATGCATAATTTTAACATGTTTAGGGTTATTTTATCTTTTCCGGCAGTGTTCGACTTTATACTCTTGATAGCATTATAAACGGTATCGGCAGTAACAAGTGTGAAGGTGAACAGTAAATTATCTTTAAATTTGGTGTTAGCATAGAAGTTTATCGTCCTATTGCAGTTATCGTTCTTGCAGAATACACTAAGAAAAAGTCGTTAATATCTGCAGCATTCTCTAAATTAGGAGGTATGATGTTATCACGCTTAAATCGAATATTGCCGTTTCCGAAACTCGCGATTAGAAGTTTGATTTTGTAATGAACTTAAATACGCGGATTTTTCTCTCCGCACCGATGCTAAGGCGAAATTACGAATATTTTTATAAGCTTCCCAGTTTTCTTGCGTCTTGTTTTTGTTGTAAGCAGATAGTGCTCTGCCCCTTTCTTTTAAGATTAGCTTTAAGGGGTAGGTTAGCCAAGGCGTCGGGGGTTTGTTTACTCTCACTCTTTTCATCGGTGCATGAATATTAAATATTTCTGTGATATAGTTTGTTAACAGAGATACTTTGTACTCAATATTATTGACATAGAATAAGTTTTCCCAGGGCACCTGGTTTAGATCATAATTAAAAAGCTTTTGGTCAAATTGCTTGAAATTTCTATAAGTAATAAATTTCTGAGTATTTTTAAAATGAGGAATAGTTATAAAGCAGTAAGGGTTCCAGAAGGGTATTAAATGAATGTCACGTGAAACCAATAATTTTGTACCTAAAATTTGCAAATATTTTATTGAGCGTGGGTGATTCCTATTTTCGAGACCCTTTAAAAATCAATTTTAGTAAAAAATATAATAACAAAACATTGAATCAATCATAGTAGACTTATTCAGAGTGACAGATAATAAAACTATTTAGACCTATGTAATAAGTTACTTTAAATAAGAAAATCGGCTATATTTCACACCTAATAAAAATAAGAAAGCAGGACAAACTAAAACCCCGAAATAAAATAATTTCCGTTCCGATAACAATAAACAACCAGCCAATAACTGAATATATTTAAAAACAAAATACAATTTACACTAAATAAATTTTCAAAGTGGCCTCCCTCATCTTCTGTGCACTTCCTTGCGCGTTTAGCTAGGTCACCAATTGCTCGACGTATTATTGCCGGATTATTCCGTGTTTCGTCGCGGGCTGTAACAATGAGCTCCGTTAATTGTTGCTTACTAACAATTTGGACGCTATAAACTTCATTTTTTAAGTGGCCCAATAAAAAGTAATCTCAATCAGTAGACCTTAAATTTTCGCAAGTTAATGTACTTCACAAACTAAATGCAGATTTTGACACATTAAATTACAAATAATTAATTATTCAACTACTTAGGAGATTTCTTATTATTATCACTTTGATTAAATCTACTATGATTGATTAAATATTTTGTTAATTTATACCCGATCACCTATTAGGGCTACATTTTTTACTAAAATTTATCTTTAAAACGTGCCGGAATTAAAAATCACTCACTGTCAATAAAATGTTTGCAAATCATAGTTACAAAACTTATTTATTTATTTAGTTATTTATTTATTTAATATGCAACCATTCAACAGGTGTTAACCCAATTACAGAATGGGTACAAAAGCAATACAACTATTAAATTTATAATTTTCAAAGTAATTCGATATTATGTGCACATAAACATAAGTGACATGTAAGTAACATTTGAAAATAAAAATAAGCAAGAAAACAGCTTATGACAGTTTTTTTTATGGAGGCTACACTGCAGTTGAATATGTCAATTCGATCTTGAATTTTATATTTGTCGCATATTTGATTAATAGGAGAAAACTTTTTGATGTTTGTTCTCGGCGTCGGCAAATGAAAAGTTAGTGAATGGCTGGAGGTAATTCTAGGTACCTGAAAGTTAATACGATGAAGAATATCACTGCAGTCTATTTTACTGTTCAGTAGCTTATATAAGAAGATTATTTGTGATTTCGTACGCCTATTCTCGAGACTTTCGATGCATAACCTGTTCTCCATTCGATCATTAGGAAATCCAATAGCGGGATATATACCATCTTCTCTATAGCAGGCATACTTTAAGAATCTTCTTTGTACGTTTTCTACAGTATTCACATGGAAGTCATAATAAGGACACCATATTACCGAAGCGTATTCAACACGAGATCTTATAAACGAGATATATAGCAACTTTAATGTACTAGTATTAGTGAAGTCTTTGCAATTCCTAACGATAAAGCCTAGCGCTTTATAGGATTCTGATGTTAGATTATTAATATGATTTTTGAAAGTGAGTTTATCATCGAAAGCGACTCCCAGATCTCGGATGGTGTTAGGTCGAGATAACGTTGATTAATTTATTGAGTAGTTGTAATTTATTCTATGCAATTTATTTGTGAAAGACATAACATGACATTTTTGAACATTTAATGGTAATTTGTTTTCCGAACACCATAGATTATCTTGAGAAGATTTTCTTGTAAATTATCGCAGTCAGCTGCGTTGTTGATAGTGGAATAGATTTTCATATCATCAGCGTAGAGCATAAACGAGACATTTAAGTTAGATCCAATATCATTTATAAACATGTTAAACAACAGTGGACCCAGGTTGGAGCCCTGTGGAACTCCAGAAGTAGAGACTATTTCAACAGACTGGTAACCACAGGATTGCACGAGTGGCTTTCTGTCGGTAAGATAAGACTTGAAAAATTCAAGGAGTATTGGAGAAAATCTATTATTAGCAAGTTTTTTCAGTAGGATGTTATGATATTATACAGTCTGTCGAAGGCCTTTTAAAAATCTGTATAGATTACGTCCGTCTGCATCTAATGAGTCAGCTAGAGTTTGAGTAATAGATAAGAGATTAGTAACAGTTGACCTGCCACGCGTGAAGCCATGTTGATAAGGACTGATGCGATTTTTCATATAATTAGAAGTATGTTCATGAAGAAGCATTTCAAGAATTTTGGCAAAGTTTTTTATAATAGTGATAGGTCTGTAATTCTGGATGTTACTGTGATCGCCCTTTTTAAAAATTGGTGTAATTCTAGACATTTTCCAAGTACTTGGGAATGTTTGTGTTTTTAGAGCTAAATTATAGATTATGGTCAAAGGATGTGTAAATACATTAGCGCAGTGACTTTCATTTAATAACCACAAAGGTGTAACAAAAAGGTAAAGTAGGCCATTTTGCATATTTTTTTGTGTTCTTTTCAAATGTATAGAAATACTTAAAAAATACATAAACGGAATGTTTTTTAGAGGTAAAGAAGAAACCTAAATTTTAGTGACCCCGGACCTGGAATTTTTCCATATGTCACATGTGCTTCTGAAGGATCATTACTGTATTATATGTAACAAATATGAATCCATTATTCCATTCCCTGTCAAAGTAATGACAAAAAATAGTTTTTGCCAAAAATGACAAAACACCCTGTAACTTCGTAGTGAGGGCGCAATGAGAAATTTCTAATTTTCTATTCTAATTTTAAATACGAATTTGTTTTATTTGATTTTAGGCAACATACTTCCAGGCTGCCCAGTTTTGTGGAGACATTCATATGCAACTGGTTAGTGTTCAGTCTCGTGAAGAAAATGATAAACTATTTAAATTCATTCGAGATGCAAGTGAGTTTAATATTGAAAAGTTGAAGTTGAGCGTTGCAGACTTCTAATGCATATTTGATCAATATTTTGTTCCAATACGGCACGATTCACATTTACGTGGTGTTACAGGGATTAAGTTAACAGCCAATATACAGGGTGTAATCAGTTTCATGTCATTAAAAAAACTGGTAATGGGGACCGACTAGACAAACAAAAAACTTTCATGACTTTTTCCTCTAGGGGCACTTTGAAAAAAACTGACCTAGGTCAACCTTTTTAATATATTTTTTAATATTAATGAACTTGTAGTTCCCAATTATACAACTTTTAAATTGTCACAAAAAGTCCAAAGGCCTTGGATCATCGACCGCCTTTGATGGACCGCCTCAAGCGAACTGAGGCAATTATAAAGAGGCAAATAATTCGTTATCTTTTCCTGTACAACTGCAAGCAAATAATGGATGTAGAAGTTTGAACAGAGCATTTCTTTACATGTGTATCTTTTAATTTGGAATAAAATATTCGATTAATGTTTATGATTTAGAATATTTAAATGTGATTTATTAACGTTTGTAACATAAACGAGTGTCCTGGGTTAAAAGCTTTCCTAAGTAAATTATTCGAAATCTCCATCTGCATCAATACACAGTTCGGTACGTCGAATTAAGGACATACGTACTCCGTTCAACACTAAACAATAAACTATCAACTAACGTTGTCAATAAAGAAAAACTTGGTCCAAAATCCAAAACTGAATACAAAAAGAAGGAATAAGTATGTTGTGTCTGTACGTAATCAAGAATTTAACGACTTGAACGGTAAAGTCAATAAAATAAATCTTCACTATAAATACACAGCGACCCGAAATTCAAAAATAACAAAAACAACGAACGGCGAGTTGGACGTGTGTACATAACGAAACACCCACACAAACTAAAATATTGCATAAGGGAGAGTATAGTTTTCTTCAGATCAGATCTACTAAACACTCAGAAAACGTTGACGTCTTTCATCTTATTTACCGCACCGCTAAAGACCGCCGACATTTTATAGCTATCTACACAAATATTGAGTATCATAGGCAAAGACACGCACGGCGATTTAAACCTACCTCAATATTCCAGCAGTTCTCAAAAGATTTTATTAAAAATTTCACACGTCACCTTTTTAGCCAATCAGAAGTGTGTTTTTGTGTCGTTACCATGGCAACCCAAAAAATTTCCTGAAATTTTCATCCTCCAGGGTACCCTGAACGAAATTAATGAGTGGAAATTTTTCTGTCAAATTATTGGCATATGATCATATGACATTTGCTATTACATAAAAATGGAATGTTATTTTTCATATTAAACGAGTAATATTATGTTCTTTTTCCATACTTTATAATCTTGTTCTTTAAACACCTCGAAAATAACTTCAACAATAAGAAATATTGAGCTTAAACTGGTTAAACTGTCAATGAAATAATGATAAATAACTAATGACGTTTTCTTTCAAAGCCATCTCTGTTAAGTTATACTGTGCTGAAACTGTGCTACTCTATGTGTATAAAGCATGAAAATGTATAAATAAAACAACGTTCCACCTATTTTAGTGAATAAAACTTTTTCCATAACACACAAATACAGTTGTCCCAAACAATTTTCAGTAATTTTTTGAAACTAAAATGGGTGGAAAAGATATTATTAATCCATTATACATATATATAGTTATTCCGTTTTCAAATAACTTTTAATTTTAACTTTTGACACAACAGTACTACGTACTAATTTCGATGCGTTTCTATCACTTTGTCAACAAGACCCATTCATGGCCTACTAATCTTATACCTTGCTATGTCTTAGAATAATCTTAATGTCAGTTGAAATTAGACTTTACTTAATTTAATTTCGTGTGAAATTTTCTTATCGAATCCCCCACGTGCTTGAATTAATTGCAGGAAATTTTTCTCG
The DNA here is from genome assembly GCA_963583905.1 of Stenurella melanura. Classification (NCBI taxonomy): domain Eukaryota; kingdom Metazoa; phylum Arthropoda; class Insecta; order Coleoptera; family Cerambycidae; genus Stenurella; species Stenurella melanura. Next base: position 17,305,129 of record OY757317.1, read on the forward strand.
TACATGAATTTTTGACGAAAATTTTCAAAAAATTCACGTACACCAGTTTTTTTAATGACATGAAACTGATTACACCCTGTATTTCTTACTTAATCTTCTTATTGAATTTCAAAAGCAATGAAAAACTACTAGTTTGATATTATCAATATTTTTGGATACTATTACTTCCTCGGTTACAAATTCATATTTCCAAAAAATCTCAATTATCTTTTATCATAGAAATTCAAAAAAAAAACATGTCAACTGTATTAACTACAAAAACATTATTCACATTTTTTGTAATAATTAATCTTTAAATAGATATTTATTAAAATGCGCGCAGTGATATAGGAAATGGAAAAATTGGAGCAGCCAATTTTACCATCTCGCGTGAAAAATGATAAGTCGCCAATTTCTTGTAAAAAATTCTTTATAGGATTTTGTAAACAGCAGAAAAAAACTATCTATGAGAATTAAAATAAAAACTATTTGTAAAATTTTTGATTCAAAATCTTTGCATTCTATCGATAACTTGAATTCTGGTTATGCTAGCAATTGAAATCCTAAAATAAATTTGTCTTTCTTATTGGACAATTCTGATTCTAACACTAGTCTCTACACAGTCCCCTGCGGCTATGCAGAATAAGCCAGTATCCACATAACCCCTTACGGCTATGAAGATGCAGTTAAAATGAGAACAAAGGTCTAAAATGGATTTATTTACATACCTCGTCTTTTGGAAAATTTTTCATTCAAATGGATTACATTTTCATGAAATCTATCATCCTGTTGTTTAGGAAATGCTCAGCCTTTGAAACGTGAAAGATGTGAAAATCTGTTTTTTCATTCAGTCAATGTCAAATAATGTCAAAAGAGTTGGTAATTGTCTTGGTTCGTGCATGGAACATCGTGTGGGTGGCTTTGTGCCTTTCTGATGAGCTCAGAATAAGGGCGTGAAAGGTTACAGATGCTAAGCATTTCCAAAAAAGCAAAATGATAGTTTTCATGAAAATGTAATCCATTTGAATGAAAATATTTCCAAAAGGCAGGGTATGTAAATAAATCCATTTTAGGCCTTTATTCTAATTTTAACTGAATCTTCATAGCCGTAGGGGGGTTATGTGGATACTGGTTTATTCTGCCTAGCCGTAGGGGACTGTGTAGAGTCTAGTGTTAGAATGAGAATTGTCCAATAAGAAAGACAAATTGATTTTAGCATTTTAATTGCTAGCATAACCAGAATTAAGGTTATCGATAGAATGAAAGGATTGTAATTCAATAATTTTACAAATAGTTTTTATTTCAGTTCTCATAGATAGTATTTTTTTTTGCTGTTTGCAAAATCTTATAAAGAATATGTTTCACTACAAGCATAAGCAAACAAAAATAATTTACTTTTAAACCAATTTCTTTCGAAAGGATACGTTATTATCTGTATGATGGCAAAGTTTTAACCAGTCGGGTATTAATGTGTTATTACATCAATTTTAACTTTACTTTCTGTACTATAAATAGATAAAAGTTGTCTTTTTCTCAATTATTATACTTTTCAGATCGTGGTGATAATTTTTGGAGCTCAGGGTCCAAAGTGCTAGACGGAAAACATTGGATTTGGATGGGCAAAGGGCAATCCGTAGAATATACCAATTGGGCTACTTCACAACCCGATAACCCGAATGATCATTGCTTGGAATTATTGCACAGTAGAAATGTAGGTCTTTTCTGGACTGACAAAGATTGCAACACGTTACTTTTTTTCATTTGTGAGAAAGAAAATACCGAAGTTATTGCACCGGAAAATAATACAAATGTTTCAAGTAAGTTTTATTTAACTCTCTAAGTAGTTTTAAGAAATTGGTTGTTTCTTTACTCTAATTATTTCGTCCGGTTTGCAGTTTTTCGAAAAAAGATTATGATAAAAATTTTATTAAAAGCACCATAAAGACCATAACGTAAACCAATTAGATATTTCTAACCACAATAAAATATACAGGGTGTTCCAGACTTAAAAGCACATAGTAAAGTAGAAGGCAGAGCACACTTAACTGTGATCAAAATTTGACCTTGAATAATAATACTTTTAGAGGAACAAGGTGTTTAATAATCCTTGACTAATATTTTTTTCTGGAATATTTTTGGAGAAACAAAACGACGAGTCAAGTAACCTAGTAAGTGAAAATACAAAATAAAATATCTAATTCGTTTAACGCAAATAAAGGACTAAGGCAAGGGGATGCGCTGGGCCTTATTGTGCGTGTCACCTTTTTAACATAGCATTAGAAAAAGTAGTCAGAGACTGAACAACAAGGGTAAAATATTTAATAAATGCATACAGATAATGGCATAAGCAGATGACGCGAGCGGATGTTGGTTTCACGCACAATACGACATTAAAAAGAGACGTTACCACACTCGTTGGTGTAGCAAAGAATATGGGTCTGATGATGAATGAGGGAAAAACAGAAGTTATGGCATCAACACCAGGTAACAGGGCTAGAAACATCGAGCAAAATATGACTACAGATTATTACAACAATGAGACAGCAATTACTTACCTGGGGTTTTCTTGCCAACAAGTACTATTTTATTTTAAGACAAAGCTTATGCTGTATAAAACGTTAATACTCCCGGTCCTGACGTGTGGATCCGAGACCCTGAGTAAAGCCGACGAGACTCTATTCCAAACTTTTGAAAGGAAAATCCTGAGGTGGAAATTTGGAGCTATGTGTGACAACGGTGTATGGCGCCGTTGCTACAACTTTGAGCTTTATAAGAAATACAAACATTTGGCAAAGAGTGGGTATGTGGTAACACGCATAAGAATAGGGCGACTCAGGTGAGCAGGTCATGTCAGTAGAACTGATGACAATTACCCCTCAAGAAAGACGAAGGTTTCGCATCTAGCGGGAGCTATAGACCGCGGCGGGCCAAGACTACGGTGGAGGGATGGAGTCGATTAGAATGCACGAATAATCGGTGCAAGGAATTAGAAGCGGAATCGGTAGGAATGGCCAAGTAAACTAGAGAAAGTCGGAGCCCACATATAACTGTAGCACTAAGGATGTACTGATGATGATGATATTTTTTGAATGGCCACAGATATTTAAAAGAATCTGGTACAAACGTTACACTCTTTTAGTCCAGTCAAGAACACAATTTATTAGGGAAAAATTCCAAAACAGCACTCAATTTTCGTAAAGTTGCTCTCGGATACGCTAGCATCACCCTGTATATAGTTTTTTTGGAAAATATTAGTAATTAATTGTTAACTATAAATTAAACACTGCTTTTAGATGAATCAATCAGTATATTATAAATACTCTACAGATGTTTCGGCTTATTAGGCCTTATCAAGAGTATTACATAGTGAATACTAAAGTTTCCGACGTGTTTATTCTAATTTATACCTAAAAGTATTTATGTTTTAATCTATTTATGACCTATTATAAGACTTAATTTAATATCCTTAATTATGGGAATGTTTGGAGTGGACCTAAACTGATTATATAAATCAATGGATAGGTAGTTCTTATCAATTTGTTTATTATAAAGGTATTCAAGAAATTTTGTTGGTCATTCATGGTAAAAGGGTTGTACTTGAAAGATTTTTTGATTCCTAGTTGTTCTAGCAGATCTAAACGTTTACCTTTTATTTCTGAATGAAGTAAATTTATATTATCACTATCATTAATGGTTGTTTTCAATACAGTGTGTTGACATTCCTGTATTTTTATTGTTATTTAAGATAGATCTTTTATGTTCTTTTACTCTGTTTACAACGCTTCTACCACTCTAACCGATATAGACAGCATTGCAATTTTTACAATTAATTTTATATACACCAGATGTATCCATTTTATTTAGTTTTTCTTTGTTATTAACCAAAATGTTTCCTATATTTGTTTTGTTTACACTTATTGTGGAGATACCTAAATTATTTAATTTTCTAGAAATTTTACTACTATGTTTCAGAACATAATTAATAAAACTATATTTTGTAGGTTTGTTAGGCACAATAAAAAATTCTCTTTGAAGCATTTTGCGTTGTTTGTTTTTGACCATGTTATCTATTAATGACTCGTTGTATCCGTTATTTCTTGCAATTTGTTTAATTATGTTTAATTCTCTATCAAAATCACTTTGATCTAAAGGAAAATTCGTGAGTCTATATATTAGACTATGAAAGGGCGAAATCTTAATTTGCCATGATTGCAGCGAATTATAATGTATTACTGTGTCTGTAGTAGTAGGTTTGCGGTAAATGCTAAATTTCAACTGATTGTTATGTTTTTTGATGTTAATATCTAGAAAGTTTAATTAACTATTTTGCTCCGATTTCATTGTGAACTGAATTTTACTATTAAAAAAATTTAAGAAATTAAGGTAATTACTTAGGTTCATTTCTGTACTGGTCCATATACAAAAAATATCATCTACATATCGAGTCCCATAAAACACATGTGTATTTAAACTGTTACTGTTATTAAAAATTAAATTTTCTAAGTTTGACATAAATATTTCAGCTAACAAAGGAGAAATTGGTGAACCCATTGGTAGCCCGTCTTTTTATCTAAAGAATTCACCATTAAACTTAAAATAGTTTTGTTCAATACAAACTCTCGAAAGATTTTTTAACTCTGTTTTTTGTTTTCACTGATTTTTGAATTATCTATTAAATTACTTAAAATTAGTTTTAGTTCTGTGAGCGGGACTTTATACTTTATACTTCTAGGTATAAATTATAATAAGCACGTCGGAACTTTAGTATTCACTATGTAATACTCTTGATAAAGGCCTAATAAGCCGAAACATATGTAGAGTATTTATAATATATTGATTGATTCATCTAAAAGCAGTGTTTAATTTATAATTAACAATTAATTATTTTCAAGATGTTTCACAAGGTACCTACCACAAATTCAGTTCAGTGTATATTAGTAATTGTTTAAAAAGACATAGACAATGTCATAGTATCTTATAGCACTCACACTTATTTTCGAAAATATGGTCTGATTTACTTTTAAATTTTATCGAGCTAGCTAACGTCATTATTTTGTTAATTTCACTTAAATATTCTGCAAAAGAACTTGTTATGGGTCATATTTTGTACTCAGCATAGTATGCACTGCCTTAATCTAAACGAGCTGTGTATTTAAACACCCTGTAGGATCCCCACTCTAACTTCCATAAGTATTTTGGAGTCAACAGCATGCCAACAAATATCTGCCTTTAGCAGATCTTTGTTTTGAATACATTGATACCGTTCAAGGAAATATTTTAGACAATTATAGGCATATACGGCACGAGTCTGAGTTTACATTGCGACCCAAGAATCAAATTGTTGTAAAATAAATGCTCTTAGTAAGCTGAATATTAATTTGGTCGGACCACGTAAATTGTTAGTAATAAGAAGCGTTACTGTGGTTTGAAAATTTATATTTTTTCTTACTTTCAGGTTGGGCTGACGTCTATGAGGACTCTTATGTGTCTCCTAGTATACCACTGCTGCACTTTGGACCTAAGAGTTATTTTGTAGGCAGATTCTATAAGGTTAGTATAAAGTAGATCAACTAGCATAGCAGTATTTGTGAGGCTAAATGAGCTAGCCTTTAAACAGTGTTTGGGTTACACTCCTATAACTGACAGGCAGACGATCAATACTTACTATTAAACAAATTAGCCAAAATGTTCTCCTCGCAATCTAAAATTGTTTGTTTAATTCCTATTTTGTAAATAGGTTTTTGCAAATATTGTTGCACTTAATAGCTTCAAGTCGGCTAAAGGCTATTTTCGGATAAGAATAGTAATTTGGCCCATGGTACCAATTGGGCTATTAGTATTGTCATTATATTGGCATGGTTAAAAGAAAGTGCTCGACACAATTTTTACCTCCACTTTCCTCCTGAGGGGCGGCTGGAGGCCCCAAAAATCTGCTACTAGTAGCTTATTTCTTATCTTGTGACCTAGTGGATGAATCGTTATAAAACAAATCAGGTTGATAGGTGAAATAGAGTTATTTCAACTTATTCTCTTTTTGATTTCTGTAACTATACTTTCCCCCCCCAAAAAAAATACTGAAAGACTCAAAGATATCTTTTTCGTAAAGACAATAGCATCGCTATTGATCATTAGTTTACTATGTTCCAAAAAATATACCAACATTCTTATAGCCCCTAGCATCATACTAAAAGAAACTGTTATTTTAACGATTCTTAGCGGTCTTGTTGCTTTCGAAATGTTTATTAGGACAGAATAACATATTATTTCGCAGAAAGTTATATGCTGTATTATATTTAAATAAAATGATTCTATTTATGCCTATATTTACCTCCTATACAACTCGCCCTGACTGGGTGTAGAGGCCCAGAAAACCCATTATTTTTTGCTTATTTTTTCTTATCGCCTAGTGCATGAATTTTTGCCAAATAAAATCAATACTTTAGGAGACATGGAGTTACTTCAACTCGATTTTTTTCAGATTTTTCTGACCCCACCTCCCTCCTAAAAAATATTCATAAAATATTCAAAACATTTTTCTCGAATACTAAAATAGAAGCCACCTTTAAAAATTTGAACATATTTTGGTCCAAAAATAGAACAAAATTTTTTTTACCCTAATAATTGGTGTGTCGTGCTCAAATTTTGAAGGAACCGTTGCTTTTGTTGTTTTTAGTGATTCTGTCGTCTTTCAAACGTTCATTAGGGTAGTAACATAATTTCTCGCATAAAATTATATACTATATTGTATTTAAATTTTAAGAAATTCCATTTATGTCGATTAACTTCCTATATATTTCCGCCTTGCTGGGTATAAAGGCCCAGAGAACTTCCTATTGCTTGTCTTTTTTAAATCTTATCACCTAATGGACGACTCTTTACTTAAAATGAATCAGATACATAGGGGAAATATAATTACTACAACTCAATTTTGTTCAGATTTTTCTGAACCAAGAAGCCCCCTTGTCTGACATGTCAGACAATTAACAGGCCGTGAACTTAAAAAAATATTCTGCATTTTCATTACATTTTTTATTTATATTGTAAAAAACAAAAACAAAAATCTAAGATGTAGCCTCGGAGCAGACAGAGGTTCTAAACAATTTCCGAAAATTAGGCATGTTCTTTCCACTAGGCTAACCACCAATATCACGTGCCGAGCTATCTGACATGGAAAGTTTACTGAGGCGACAAAATGAGGAAATCTTCTCCTAGTATTGTATAGCTTCTACGTATGCACTGCTACACAAGCCGCTAGAAGATGAAACGAGGTTGATGTATTTCGTTACTTAATTTTCATTATGGTTGATAACACTTTTGCTTTTCTAACATAAATTCTCAAGAACAACTTGATGCTCGATAACGGATAATTATTAATCACTTGTTCTTATTCTTGCAATTGTAATTAACGTAATAAAAATTCATACGGACTAAAATGACTAGATATTGTCTAAATGTTATTTGTGGCATTATCTTATTTTTTTTCCTTCTTCAATTCTTTGGGACTTCCTGCCACATATATGTTTTTTTTGTAAGCGGTGCTCGGCGAATCTACAAAATGTCAAAATTAACCAGTATGTTGTAGGTAAATAACCTCTACGCCTGTGACTTTTACGTCAAAAGATCGGTTAAAGGTTGCTTTTTTTAAATAAACAACACAAATAAGTATAAAAACTTGAAATTAATTATTTCAGCGACGTTTCGGAAATCTATTCTGTTTTCTTTTTCAAGGCTTTTTTGAAAAATCTTTTTTGCTGTGTATGATAAATACACAGCAATAAGAATGTTTGTTATGTTAAATATTCATAGACGCTTACTATTTACATAGATCTGTTGATATAGTTAACAGTTAACTATGTGTATAAGGACAACTTATTTTCAATTGGGAAATGATTTCCATCAGCAGGATTTCGGTATGGCAGCGGGTTCTCCATTGTCACTGATTTTAAGCAATATATTTATGGACGATTTTGAGACTTGACATGTTCAAAATTGCGCATACAAACCGGTTATCTAGTGGAGATACGTAGATGATATCTTTGCAGTCTGGCCTCGTGGTATTGAGTTACTAGATAGTTTCTTGGAACATTTACATAATAAAGAACCTTCTATTAAATTCACTTTAGAAAAGGAAACTAGAAATGAATTACCAATTTTAGGTGTTTTAATTAAAAGAGTAAATGGTACAATTGAAACAAGTGTTTATAAAAAACCAACACATACCAACAGATATTTAAATTTCAACTCAAATCAGTTGATGCACGTTAAGAGGGGTGTTGTAAAATGTTTGTATGATAAGGCCAAATCATTTCTTCTAATGATGAAATACAAAAAATGAGAATCGGTTTATAAAGGAAGTTCTTATAAATAACCAATACCCTGGGGTTTTGTCGATAAAACCTTCATAAATATTGAAAATAACAATCAGGTAAGACAAAAACCCGAAAGACGTTACACAGCGTTAATTCCTTATGCATGCGGATTATCCGAAAAGTTGCGCCGCATCGGTGATAGATATGATATTAGGACGGTATTTTAAACAAACAACACTTTAAGATCTATTCTGACAAAGACGAAACCGAAGAACCACGAACAAAATTCAAAAAACTGCATTTATAGTATTCCGTGTGAGTGCAACAAACAATACGTAGTTTGAATATTTTATAAGAATTTAAATATTCAAGATTTTTTTAATAAAATAAATCAGATCAAGGTGTAGTATATAAAAAAGAAGAGATGGATTACAATAAATTTATTTAAAGATTAATTTTTTTTAAATTTTATGAATTTGGATTTGATAGTAATTTTTAAATTTAAAAATATGATTTTAGCTCTAAAATATGCACATATTGCCCGTCGCTTTCATTACAAAATGAAATAAGTCGTAACAAAGTTGTTACAGCACACACGCTGAAATCGGAAGGAAGGGCGCTAAAATCATTTAAGAAAAATATTTCTCTCCGATAGATTATTCTAATTTTATCTATTCCAGGCTACATTCCTTGAGGCCATTGAAATCTGCAAAATGATGCAAATGCACTTAGTCTCCATAACTTCAGAAGAAGAAAATACTAGGTTATATAAATACATTCGAGACACAAGTAAGTTAATCACAATATTTGTGTAAAATAATAAACAAAGCGCAGCATAATATACATAGTTTCAATCATCTACTGATGATGCCGACATGGTTAGCGAAAGGCACATCTAGTATAAGTATTCGAATGTCCATTTGTCCGATTTTGCCACATTGTACGTCCATGTAAAAGTATAAATTTGCAGATGCTGGAGATGGGTTTTGGTCTTCAGGATCCCGGCTGATAGATGGAAAATTGTGGATATGGATGTCTACAGCAGAACTCGTAGAATACACCAACTGGTTGCCTAGCCGACCCGATAATATAAATGAACAGTGCATACAATTAGTTCATCAGAAGGATAAAGGATTGCTTTGGAATGATTTAGCCTGCACTGATCGTTGGTTTTATATCTGCGAAAAACCGAGAGACGTTAATCCGGGTAATGGGAATGCAAGAAATCTACTGAGCACGAGATTCGATGAAACTGTCAACCAATGCCCTGGTGAGTAAGATGTCAAAACTAAAGTTAATAAAATATCAAACTTGGTGGATAGTATATACGGTGTCCCTCAGGGAAACTTGCTAGGGCCACTTCTCTTTGTGCTATACATAAATAATATTACTAAAATTTAAAAAATCGTTTTCTGGTTTATTTGCAGATGATACACTAATGATACACTTTGTCAGGGTACGACCTGAAAGGTATAGTGCAAACTTTAAATGTAGTGTAAATCACTCTATATTCTCCAACTGAGATTCTCTTGCAACTAAGAGTTATCTAATATGCAACTATGAGTTTTAACTTACAACAGCGAATTAAAGATTTCCTATGAATTAAATTTGTGGCTCATCACCAAAATTTTAGCTAACAGACAAGATTCCACGAGCTGACAAGTGTAACCTTTGCTGATTACACCTAGATGTTAATGAATGTTCTCAAATAAGTCTATTCTATTGAAAATACTTCATATGTGTAACATAGTAGTGGGTAAATTAACATCTCACTATACCATGCGTTGCTTTACAGTAAAACTCTTAAATGTATCATTATTCTGTATATAAACTTAGAGCTTGATTTATAGTTGCAAGATTGTGATATAATTTACTTTAATATATGAACAAAAATCACTGAATTAAACTATAATAATGTTTAATGTCTTGAAAATACATAACCAAAATGAAAAAAACCTGGTCAGAGTCTTGGCAATCTCCTCGACTGCTGCAGCGTGACCTGTCACCACTTCCTAGACATTCTCGATGTTGCTTACCACTACGACTTCGCGTTGCACCTCATAAATCTCCTGGAGACTGCTGTAATAGACTTCCTCCTTTTACTTCTCTAAGTACTGGGCCCCCTTTCGCAAACTGCAAAATTGCCCGACATACTGTCTTTGGCCTAACTCAAATATGTGCCTATCCAAGCATAACTAATTTCCAAATGGCCAGTCCCAAACATATGGCTTCTCCCAAACATTCTGTAATTACAATAAATAAGACCTTTTCCAAGACAAAACTCAAAATAAAAGGCTTATCTCATATAGAGAGTATTACATAACCTCACGAAACACGTGGCGACAAAATTACGACAACCAACAGAATTCCTTCCTGGAAATTTACAAAACGCTCACAGCAACATATTCACTCGCATTTCTATACTCTACTAGCTATTATAGGCTTTATATTATATTTCATATATTTTGTTTTACTATATTACAAACTACTCTTGACCACCAGTTTAGCCCCTCCAGGGAGCTGTGAGACCTTGACGCAGGTCGAGGGGCTTAATCCGTAGCGGCCTCGGGCGGCGTGCCGGCGGGAGCCCTGCTCTCGCAGGTTAGTAGGTCGTAGAGTCTCGAAGGTCTCTTTTGGGTCCCGCGGGGCTCCCCGACGGCTCGACCTCGGTACTGTGGCGGAAACTAAGGACAGCTCAACCCTCAGGATCCATGCTACAAGACGAGGTTACGGGAACTGGCGCACCCGGAGTAATCCCAGCCACGAGGAAGCCGTGCCACTCTCTCTCTAAATACCGTAATCTCAGCCCACGCTTCAACGACTTTTGCGGAAAAAAATGGCACCGCAAGGGAATGTCGCGTGGCAGCTGTAGGGCACCAGGCGCGCCCCACAGTATAAATGCCTTGCTTTCGGGATGGGCGTCTCCCGGAAGTCGACCTTCATTTCGACCCTAATGGTGGGACTTATATGCATTCAAATAAGAAAACTACACCGGACGGGAACACCATAAAAGAAACTGACAAGGATAAGGACTATTCTATGGATTATCTCAGTATGGACGAGAGCGCAGTCTTCGCGAGGAGGAGCTCTCTCCATTGGAGCCCTACGAGGAGCAAGAGCTCCTCAACTAGTACTACACTGAGTGCAGACATGCCCAAAGAGAAGGATGCCAGCGGTGGCAATGCCCCAGCTGACACCAGCTTCTCGGTTATAGATTCGATTATAGACATAACGTCTGATGACGCAAAAGCGATGCAGCAGCCTCCAAGCCACAGTAGGCTACTCCTTGAATACAAAAAAACGAAAGAAACTCGACACATCTATGTCAACATAAGACGACGAAGACAGAAAATCCAATAGACCCGGTGGCTTTCGTTCTGGCAGAAGCCATGGATACGGTTGAAAAATGTAGCCAATACCTAGATACGAAGATTACCGAAAATCCCAATACCAAAAGAGAAATTAAAGACGCCACAGTTAAGTTGAAGAAAGCGGTCGCTACACTGGGTGGCACCAAAATCAAAGACTGGCTAATGAAGCAACGAGAAACAACACATCGAGAGGAGAACCTGCCAGCAAAACCCTTAACCAGGGAGATTGCCACGCAGACGACGCAGTGGCATGGTAATCGATCCCAGCTGTCTTCCCTAGAAGGTATTAACACGTACGAAGCATGGAAGGACGCTGAAACCAAAGAGTGAGAGGAAGAGCTCTACACCAACACTGAGGGGAGGACCGGCAACTCTCTGGACCCTACAGCGAAAGTCCTGGAACGCGTCATTGTGACGCGCCTCACCGCGAAACTTGACCAGAGAGGCGGCCTCTCTGACAGCCAATTTGGCTTTAGAGAGGGCCTCTCCACGACCGACGCCATCCAGGAGGTTATAAGAGTATCACGCTCCTCAAACGCAGGCAACTGGAGGCAAAGAGAGATCTGCCTAGTTGTGGCGCTCGACCCAATTGTTGAAGCGCTAGAACACAAAGGGGTACCAGCGTACCTTGTACAACTTGTGAAGAGCTCTTTCGCAGAAAGATCTTTAATCATCGACGACCGCGTCCGTGATGTCACGTGCGGCGTTCCGCAGGGGTCGATCCTGGGACCACTGCTGTGGAAAGTTTTGTACGATGGCATCCTCGAGTTAAAAAGCCCCGACGCCCCTGACGACTGTCGACTCGTTGCGTTCGCGGACGACCTTATCGTTATCGTCATAGACAAAACGGAGGACCGTGCTACGGCCAAGGCCGAATGTGCCATACGTGCAATAAACCGGTGGATGGGCAACCACAACCTAGAAATTGCCCCTGAGAAATCGGAAGCAGTCACGCCGACCGGGCACAAACATGTGAACAACATGAGCGTCAACGTCTCTGATGCGGTGGTGGCCGCTAAACCAGCTATAAAATAGTTTAATCGATCAATAGCTGTCATGGAACCGGCATGTCGAATCCGCCACCGACAGAGCAGAAAAAGCGACCATGACCCTCCGCAAGATCATGCCACGCATTGGAGGGCCCAAGACCTACGCTCGGAAACTTTTGAGCTCCGTGGCAAACTCCATTTTACTGTATGCCGCCCTGGCGTGGGTCGACGCGTTAAAGACCGCGCGTAACCGCAACCGGGTACTGAAGACACAACGTCTTATGTTGATAAGGGTGTGCTGCGCCTACCGGACAACCTCCGCCTCGGCTCTTCAAGTTATATCGGCGGTCCCACCCGCCGATTTGGTCGCCAAAGAGCGCGCGTACAGCCACGGAGCAGACAAAGATGCGAAGATAGTTTACAGAAACCATCTGATGGAACGCTGGCATCAGTGATGAGATACCTCTGAAGACGGCAGATGGACGTACCGCCTTATCCCAGACGTAAGAGCCTGGACTGCCCGAAAACACTGAAATTTAAATGACCATCTAACTCAAACGCTAAGTAACCACGGCACCTTCGGCAGCTATTTACATAGAATCGGCAAGCGGGAAGCAGACACGTGTATTAACACCGGATACCCCGGAACACACAATGTTCCACTGCCCTAGGTGGAATGACGAGAGGAACACGGCAAACAGAAATGTTGGCCTGACAATCACGCCACAAAATTTTATGATAAACATGCTTGCCACCGCTGAGAAATGGTCGGCAATTAACACCATGTGCCGCAGCATCATGAAGGCAAAAGAAGAAGAAGCACGGATATTAATCCCATAGAACTCGCTAGCCTCCGAGGAAATGTTTAGTTACAGTTCCGGAGAAGGAAGAGGGGGGGTTTTTTAGTGAGTAGAAATCTCACATATCCCTGCACGCCGGACCATCAGTGTAGGGAAACTTTTGAAGGTTTTTCCCCTCGGAAAAAGAAAAAAAAGTTAAGAACCTCCATTTATACTGATTGTCAGTAAATCGTATGACCAAAGCATCACTTTATATTTTATCTTGTATTTGATATTCGGTTGGTTTTAACTTTACACCAATATTTGCAAGTTTAGGTCACAACATATAAAGCTAAAATTTATTTCGACTATTTTTTTATGCCTCTAGATAACGACTACAGCCTGTCTCTAGCCTAGATTTGTTGAGGTAGAGTTTTGCTTATGTAGTAACGTAGTATGTAGTAATGGCAAATATTTGTATTGAATTTTTTTACCTCCTATTTTACAGAATAGTTAATCGTATTGTGTATTTTTAGATCAGCAAAACTTGTTTCATCATCCAAGAAGTAATATTCCCTTATATCAAGTCCAGGGTAAATATTATCATTTAGGAATTAATTTTAAAGTAAGTAATAACAGTAAAAGTAGTAACAGTAATCTTTATTCAAAAACTTAATTAGTGTACATATGAAGAATAATATTTAAATTAATTAGTTGGTCCTACACACACTCTGCTGGTAGATAAATAGCCTTGAAAACCTACGACATATTTTAATTATTTACTAAGTATTTAAGACGGGTCTATAAAAGTTCCTTTTTATGTACAGGGTGCCCCAAATTGCTTGATTTTGGCTGGTTTTCCTATTTTCAGACCAGATAGAGAAAAACTGACGTATGAGTCTAGAGCCCGATTTTTGTGAAACGCCGATTGGTAAAAACCGCATTTCGATAACTCTAACCGTTTCCGAGATATTGGCAAAAATTGACATTTGTCAGATTCCGAAAAACTGTCCTAACTTTTTTACTTGTGAATATTTTTTCAAACGGTAAAAACTTTCTATATGCACTTTTTGACGTAGAATAAGATGCATTTGTCAAAAAAATATACCGCTTTTCAATTGTTCGATATCAAAGCTAACTTTGTTATTTCAAATGGAAACCATAGTTGGCTTTGACTAGACTTAGACCAGAAAATAGGGGAAAAAATAAGCTTTTCAAAAATATATATGTCAAGATATGTCTAGTGATCCTTGTTGCCAATATAACACATTTCTCTTTAAAAATGACATTTTTTTAACATTCAACATTTTAACCCAGTTGGCCACACAAAAACAGTTACTTTGCATATTTAAAAGTTAGTTTGACAGTAAATAAAATAAGTGTTAAAGTTGACATCTGTTATAATCTCTCTGCATTATTCCAAAATGTTTGAAAACTTTGAAAAATGCCAGGTGTTTATATGCTATATTTAATCAGGCCGAAATTCTGAAGATGCATTAAATCTATATTTCGAACGTTACCCTGAACGCCAGCAGCCAAGCGAAGAAATATTTCCTGGATTGGAAAATGCTTTGATGAATTATGGATCATTTGTCAAGCCCAGATCTAAACAGTATGCTACTGAAAGTAAAGACAAGGTGGAGGCAGAAGTAATTGGAGCGTTTTTAGAAAATCCTGCAATTTCTACCAGAGAAATAACTGTATCTAAGGGTGTGAGCAAAAGCCGTAGCCAAAGAATTCTCAAGAAATATAAATATAAACCTTATAAAATCAGGCTCACTCATCAAATATTCCCTGGTGATCAAGAACGCAGGATTAATTTCTACAACTGGTTCATCAGAAAATGCAATGAAAATGAAAATTTTCACCGAAATGTCATTTGGACCGACGAAGCAAGAGTAACCAGCAACGGAATATTTAATAGACATAATCGGCATCGTTGGTCGGACCATAATGAGCACGTTTTCCAACCTAGATATATGCAAGGACGATTTGGTTTCAATATTTGGATTGGAATAGTGGGGCAACGAATGATTGGACCTTTTATTTATGACGAAAACCTTAACGACCAACGGTACGTTAATATTTTGGAAAATATTGTTGAACCATATTTAGAAGACTTACCCCTTGCCGATTTGGTACGAAAGTTTTATCAACAAGATGGCGCACCAGCCCATAACGCGGCGGTTACAAGGAACAAACTAAATCAAATGTTCGAGGATCTGTGGATGGGAACAAGGGGGCCCATACCTGCCTGCACGATCTCCGGGCCTAAGTCCTACGGATTTTTTTATTTGGGGTTTCGTCAAATACCAGATATTTAAAAACATACCAGAAACGCGTTAAGATTTAGAGCACCGAGTGAGAAATACAATCTCTGGGATAACACCTTTACAACTCTTAAATGCCGAGAAATCAATAAAGAAGAGATGTCAATTGTGCATCGACCAAAATGGTAGACAATTTGAACACTATTTGTGATACCTCAATCGTTAAAAATTTGTTACCTACTTAATGAAATATGTTTAATTAATAAAATTAATTTAATAGAAAAACTATTGTTTTCATTTGAATAACTGAAACTCTTGTATTCCATGGCCAACTCTGCTAAAATGTCATTTTTAAAGAGAAATGTGTTATATTGACAGCAAGGAGGACTAGACATATCTTGACATATATATTTTTGGAAAGCTTATTTTTTTTCCTATTTTCTAAAGTCAAAGCCAACTGCGGTTTCCATTTGAAATAACAAAGTTAGCTTTGATATTGAACAATTGAAAAGCGATATATTTTTTTGACAAATGCATCTTATTCTACGTCAAAAAGTGCCTGTAGAAAGTTTTTACCGTTTGAAAAAATATTCACAAGTAAAAAAGCTATGACAGTTTTTCGGAATCTGCCAAATATCAATTTTTGCCGATATCTCGGAAACGGTTAGAGTTATCGAAATGCGGTTTTCACCATTCGACGTTTCACAAAAATCGATTTAGCTCGAGCTTTAGACTCATACGTCAGTTTTTCTCTACCTGGTCTGAAAATAGGAAAACCAGCCAAAATCAAGCAATTTGGGGCACCCTGTATAGAACAACTATGGCAACAAATTCATGACTACCAGAAAATCTTTTTTAAAGTAATATATATTGCTGAGATATCCACACAACCTAAGTATCGTGTTTAAAATCATAAATAAAATTCACAAATTTGTATAAATTTTAGAAAACAACCATAACAGTTTTACCTTAACAGACCATACAGAAGCGGAAATGTTTGTATTCAGGTTCACTTGTTCTGAACGAGTAATATGCAGAGAATGAAACTTGGTATTGAATTCGAACAAAATATTTAAATAAACATGAAATGAAGTTAATTTAGTTCTAACATAGTTATTCTAAATAGTATATTATAAAACATGAACTTGTAGAGACTTTCAGTCTCATTTAAAATGGTTTAGAATGAACTTGAAAAAACAAAGTATAATTTCTAAAATCTGACATTCATGTCAAAACCTAGGGCTGGAAATCTTAAATTGTGTAAAAACATTTTAAATCTACACAAAAAGAATGTTAAATCAAAGGCAATTACCAGTAGTTGCATTGCAGCGTGATTACTTCAGAAATAGTAAGTCCATAAATTACAAAACACTGAATGACATTTCAAGTTTTCAGATATTTTCAAATATCATTGCATAAAGGTGTTTTGTGAATGATATTTCACATCATGCTGAAAGAAAGGACTAATAGTATGATATTAAATGTTTATTGGCGTACCAATTTCTTGTCTTTAGTTTATTATACAAATATTCATGAACCTGTCAGACTGAAACACTGCAATATGTTTTTAGCTACTAGCATTTTTTTTATGATTGCTATTCATCTAAATGTATGAATTAGTATTTATTTGAGTTTGGAATTGTTAATTATAGTTATTAGTAGATTTTAAGGAGTACATGTAATATGTCAATATATTTCGAGTAATTGCAATTATTCACTTAATAATGAAAAGTAGAATAAGAAATTTATCAGGAAAATTAAAGAATTAGAAACAGTATTCAATTAATATAAAGAACAAACAAGACTGAATAGTTTAAAAATTAAATTGAAATAAATTTTTGAAATAGCAGAACAAAATAGAAAGAAACAATTGAAACATTGGAAACGAATCCAACTAAACGACTTTATATTACAAATCAGTTGATCATCGACCGCTGAATAGCGAGCAGCTAAAAATATTCATCCAAGAAATTTATAATAAAAGAAAAAGTGGTGAATAATTTGAAGGTTAGAATAATATTACAATCCAGATATATTGATATCAAAAAACATTTGTACAAGTATATATAAAATATAAGAAGTGAGTAAATTTTGGAAGTATTAAGAAGAATATTATCCTGAGAGAAGATTTAGAACAGGGAAGTATTTGTTAATCCAGTTATCCATAATTGATGGTGGAGAAATTCAAACATCTATCAAGTGACAGAAATATTTCAAAGAAATTTTGAAAATAATTTGAAGGTTATAAACAAACGTCAATCTAGTGACATAAGAAGAAGAAACCTTGAGAGGTTATAAAAGTCAGTCAAGTGACATAGTATTTCAAGGAAATTATCATAAGCAGAGGTTATAATTAAACGTCACTCGAGTTATAAGAAACCTAGATAAGGTAAAGCTTTACAGTATTAAAAATCCATGGTACATATTTTATTTTAAATAAATTATTTAAATACAAGGCCATATTTATTAGTTTTTAATTAAGTTAGAATTTGTTATTTAAATTTAATAGGTACGTTCCAAATTAAAATTTAATAATAAATTAATACTTTGTTCGTTCAATATTGAGTTTGATTTATTTTGACTGGTATCTTGATCGATGAGCATTTATCGAACCGGCTCGTTGAACCTTGAATAAGAGTCATTCTATAGATTATAGATAGTCATGCTAACGATGTTCTGTAATCTGTAATTTTAATAGTTTTTGAAAAAACTGTTTGGCGTCCATAATTTCAATTCAGTTTACTTTCAAGAAGTAAATTCGGCCAAATAAAATATACAAATAGATTGAGAATATAGAACAATATATATGGTTGCCGTCAAAAAGTCAGATTCAAGATTTATATACAGTGTGTAACAAAAGTTCGGGATGCTGGAATATTTTGAGAAATACACCGATAAAAAAATGTAAAAAATGCCTATTTAGTATTTTCAAAAGAAGTAACCAATCAGATTTTTTCCAATTATCTCAAGAAATGCATCGAATTAGGAGATAAAGAAGACGTATTGAAAGTTGTCAAGAAAGGAATAAAATAACGCTAAACTGAAGCCGCCCCATGTCTTCCCTTGTGGGTGGGATGTGGGGGCAACTTTGAAATTTTAAATGGGTATCATCCATTTTTTTAATACAGATTTCGATTCTGCGGGAACGAATACCCGACGTTTATGTGAAATATTGTTTTTGATTCGTGACAGATGCCGCGATCGCAAAAAATAAATTATACACATCAGTACGAAACGCAATCTGATGAGGAAACTCAATCCTGAAAGTAAAATATTGACAAATTTGGTGAACAAATATGTACATTGTACATAAAACCAAATATAATGGAAATATCAAAATAAATACAGATTGATTTTCATAAGGAAATATTTATTTTTATTCGATAAAGGGTAAACTAGGAAATGTAACCATTAATAGCACTGACCAATTCCATGTGTTGAATTTTATAACATGAAATCAAAAATTGGTTTCATTTATTCATTACACCAGATATCTATTATCTATGTTTACCTCAATTTTCAATATATGGGCTGTGGTTTATAAATTTGATGTAGTTAAGCGAATAATGTGTTATATATACCAGTCAGTCCATATAACACAGGGTAGTTATATAAATACAACACTAACGTATTGTTTAATAGAATTGTTTACATATATACATAATCGGAAAATTTAACAACCACATAGGTGCGTTTCAATCTTGTCAAAGAAGGAAAATTACATTTTGCTGGTATATTGCTACCTAATGATGCGTTACCAAATTATTTTAGACATTCAAAACTGCATAAAGAAGCACTTTAATAGTCATCGGCCAGATATTTTGTACAATATGTGCTATGTTTATAATATTATAGTCTAGGTGCTCGCGTACAAAAAATGAATTTATACGTATCGCCTATGGCTTAATTGCGCTTAATCTACAACTTTTTTCCTCTGAGAAAATTTTCGAAAACGCGGCATTCCCCTCCACATCTTCCGAAAGATTTCCACGCGTCGTACTTCAAAATCGGGAAATCTGCTTGGTCGGACAATTCGAAAATTGGATTCTACATGTTACTGCAATCTTGAAGAAATCGGCTGGTTATCAATAAATTTGTGAAAGTTGTTAATTTGATAATTTTATAAAAAATCCGAAATAAAAACTTTTACAAATTTATTGATAACCAGCTGATTTTTTCAAGATTGCTTAACAGTAACATGTAGAATTCAATTTTCGAATTGTCCGACAAAACGAATTTCCCAATTTTCCAGTGCGACGCGTGGCAGTCTTTCGGAAGAAATGGAAAGGGAACGCTGCGTTTTAAAAATTTTCGCAGTGGAAAAAGTTATAGATTAGGCGCAATTAACCTATACAAGAAGTTACAATAGGATATGTATAAATTAATTTTTTGTACGCGTGCACCTAGACTATTAGTTCATTAGTTAAATTTCTTATATTATGTGTCAGCATACAATTTCCTCCTACAAAGAAAGTACTCCAATAAAATAGGTCTCGATCTTAATTTTTTATTCATATACTAGCAACACACCCAATATATGAATAATGTATAAACATTATTATTTGTTTTATTATATTTTATTTTTTAATATTTATTAATTTTGTTTCTGATAACAATTATTACTTAATATTTTTTTATAGGTGGGCAGAATAGGGATTAAAACTAATTACACTAATTATTGATATCTTTTCCTTATTGTATTGCCCTAATAGGCTTTTCGGAAATAGTACTAACACTGCTAAAAGAGCACTATGTTCAAGACATACCGTGAAGAATTCAGAGAGGTACCCTTTATGGTTTTCAAGAAAGAAAATATAGTCCGACAACAGTCGTGCACCAGTTTTTGATATTTTTTCCTTATTGTGTCGGCGTTACGGGTTTCTGAGAAATAGGACTAGCGCTGCTAAAATAGTACTATATTATAGACATGCTGTGAAAAATTCAGAATGGCAAACAGAAGAAAAGATCGGTAAAGGTTTTTTCACACAACTTCCCTCTTTATTTACACAGGGCGGTCACTCTAAAAAAAATATTAATTACGAAACCGCACATGAGAATAGTAATCGGAATGTATTATTGCAAAGAAAGCCCCCAAAAAAATATACAGAGTGGTCATTCGACAGCAGAAATTCAATATTAAATAAAAGGTGCCAAATACGGAAGGCTTGCGTAAACACCTTTACAAAGAATGACCGCAAAAAAGGCCTAAAATTCGCCCGTTTTTGCATAGTAGATAGCGGGCCAAGGGAAAGAGCAAAATAAATCCTATAGGGTTGAAACTAAACTTTGAAACATTTTTGAAAGATAAAACAACTCTGTTATTACTCAGATTTTATATTGTATGAATTTTTTACGAATTATGTATTATTCTGTAGCGTATTTGGAAGAATTTAGGAAATTGTCCTACAACCCTCCAATACCTTGTAATAATTAAAACACCAACACCAGAAAACGAAAAAATTAATTGGTTCTACCCACTGATACAATCGTCATGGGATTTTCACTAAATAGCAATTTTTATTATGAAATAGGTTTAGAGTGTCACGAAACGTGGAAAATTTAAATTTGAGCAAAAAAATTTTCCAACTTTCTATTGGTAAAAAAATGTTCAAAAAGTTTTTTTCTCTGGAATAGTTTTGGAATGTCATGAAACGTAGAAATTTGGAATTTGAGCAAAAAAATCTTTCCACCATTTATACTTGGTATAGCAGTAAAACAATTTCAAAATATTTTTGCTTTTGAAATTTATTTTTCTGAAATAAGTTTAGAATGTCATGAAACGTCGAAATTTTAAATTTGAGCAAAACAATTTATCCATCATATATTCTATTAGTAAAAATATATTTTAAAATATTTTAAAAATTTCTCTTTCACAAGATTTTCAAATTTTTCTTTTGGAATTTTTTTTTATGAAATACTTAAATTTAGAAAGTCATGAAACGAGGAAAATTTGAATTTGAGCAAAAAAGAAATCTCATCTTCCTACTGGGAAAAATTTTTTCACTTTTGTTTTTTTTTATAGATTTAGAATGTCATGAAACGTGGAAATTTTAAATTTGAGCAAAAAATGTTTACCATCATATATTCTAGGTATTAGTAAAAATATACTTTAAAATATTTTAAAAAAAATTATTTGACAAAATTTTCAAATTTTTCTTTTTGATTTTTTTTATGAAATAAATTTAGAAAGTCACGAAACGTGAAAAATTTGAATTTGAGCAAAAAAATTGTCATCTACTGGGAAAATAATTTCAAAAAGTTTTGAAAAATTTTTTTCTAAATAGATTTAGAATGTCATGGAACGTGGAAATTTTAAATTTGAGCAAAAACATTTTTCCATCATATATTCTATTAGTAAAAATATATCTACTTTAAAATGTTAAAAAAAAAATTTTTGATAAAATTTTGAAATCTTTCTTTTTTTAAATTCTTCTTTATTAAATAAATTTAGAATGTCAAGAAACGTGGAAGTATTAAATTTGAGCAAAAAAAAATCGTTTTTCTACTGGTAAATTTTGAAAAAGTTTTGGAATTTTTTTTTTCTGAAATAGATTTAGAATATCATGAAACGTGGAAATTTAAAATTTGCGCAAAATAATTGTTTTCATTATTTATTCCCTTTAGACGGTCCACCCTGTATATTTTCCAGTGAAAGGTCAACCGTTTTTTCGCTGGTAGTAGTGTCAGCTACCTACCAAATTTGACTACTATCCGTCAAGTTGTTTTTTAGATAACGCACCAAGAGACAGACAGACGGATAGACGGACAGACAGACAGACTGACTAACGGAATTGAGAAACCTATATTTTCGTAATCTATGTGATCTCAAACGTGAAAATCCGGAAAAATCTCGGAGGGTGACTTTTTTCTCGAATACAATACTTCCCTTCGGTATGCGAGGGAAGTAAAAAGATACAAATTTTTTCAAAAAATTTATTAAATTATTTCTTTAAATAGGTTTAGAATGCCATAAAACGTGAAAAATTTAAATTTGAGTAAAAAAATTCCATCTAGTGGTAATTTTTTTTCCAAAATGTTAAAAAAAGTGCTCCAATTTTTTTTTTCGAAATGGGTTTAGAATGTTATGAAACGTGGAAATTTTGAATTTGAGAAAACAAGTTTTTTCATCTATTCTATAGAAGTGATAAAAAAAGAAAAACATTTTTCAAAAAATGTTCGATTTTTTTTTAAATAGATTTAGAATGCCATGAAACGTGGACATTTTGAATTTAAACAAAGAAAAAAATTTTTTTCATTTTATTCGTGGTAAAAAAATTTTCAAAAATGTTGGTAAAAAAAAAATTTCAAATTTTTTTTTTCTGAAATAGATTTAGAATGTCATGAAACGTGGAAATTTTATATTTGAGAAAAAAATTTTTTCATTATTTATTCACTTTAGACGGTCCGACCACCCTATATATTTTCCAGTGAAAGTTTAACCATTCCTTCGCTGACAGTAGAGCCATCTTCCTAGCAAATTTGACTATTCTGCTCCAAGTGGTTTTTTAGTTAATGCACCAACAGACAGACAGACAGACAGACAGACAGAAGGAATTAAAAACCCATATTTTCGTAATCTACGTGATCTGGAACGTGTAAATCCGAAAAAAGGTGATTTTTTCTCGAATACAATACTTCCTTTCGGTATGCGAGGAAAAAATAATCCAAGAGCAGTCGTGGACCAATTATAGACAGAATTATTCTAAATCCATTGATTCATATTTTCAACAACATATGGATATACAATTATGATTGAATATATGAGAGACGTACACAAAATGGTAGCAGTAAGATGTTCCGCCTCTCTTTCCCCTACACTTTACACTGCGTGAAGAAGCTTGAATTACGAGGAACTATGCTCAATTTTATTTGCAATCATTAAAAATGCATAAATTTCGACATATCCATTTTCAACATCTCTAGCCTCTTTAGCCTCCTTTCAACCTCCTTTCCGCCTCTTCCACCTCTGTTTCAAGGAGTACGATTTTAGCTTAATTTCATCCTCTTTTTGTAGGCTGAAAATGTCGACTTTAGGTGTTTCATGATTTTTCAACTGGTAGAGTATTTCTTCATTTATTTTTTGCGATCACAGCCATGTGTCACGAATCGACAAAAATGGTGCACATAAAAGTTGGGTATTTCTTCCCGTAGAATTCAAATACAAAATCGGGGTTCAAATTATTAGAAATTTCAGAGTTGCTCCACCACCAACGCCCCAGCGGTAAGGGTATGCGTGACGCGAGACAGAGGCGGCTTCAGTTGTTCAGTTTAGCAAAATAAAGTTTCCCTCTTGATAATATTCAAAATGTTTTTATACCACTTAATCCGATGCATTTCCTTAGATAATCGAAAGAATCAAATTTTTGCGATCACTGCGCCATCTGTCACGAATCAAAAATGATAAATAATATTTTAAACTAATCAACCGTAATATTGTCTAAATGTTATTTGTGGCATTATCTTAATTTTTTTCCTTCTTCAATTCTTTGGGACTTCCTGCCACATGTATGTTTTCTTTCTAAGTGGTGCTAGGAGAATCTACAAAATATATCAATGAAGGACCATACTCAAAATTAAGTAAAGACCCAACAAAATCAATTGAGGGCAAAATTTATAGAACTTTGTTTAAATACAAAAATGATTTTAATGACTTTGAACGACGGAAGCTTACACCGCATTATAGCAAGCCTCCTCATTTTTATGGCTTACCAAAAATACATAAACAAAATGTCCCATTAAGACCAATTGTTAGTTCCATTAATTCGCCATGCCACAATTTGGCAAAATTCTTGCTTAACATTATTAATCCATTATCTGGAAATACTGACTCGTATATAAAAAATAGTAAACATTTTATCGAAAAAGTTTATGAAAACAGTATTCATAATACACATCTGATGGTTAGTTTTGACGTAGTTAGTCTGTTCACTAACGTCCCAGTAGACAAAACTTTAAAAATAATCAAAGACAAATTGTTAAATGAAAATAATTTGGAAGCGAGAACTAAATTGAGTGTAAATACTATAATGGAACTTTTAACTATGTGCATAAAAAAAACTTATTTTCAATTAGAAAATGATTTCTATCAGCAGGATTTCGGTATGGCAATGGGTTCTCCATTGTCACCGATTTTAAGCAATATATTTATGGAGGATTTTGAGACTAGGCATGTTCAAAATTGTGCATACAAACCGGTTATCTGGTGGAGATACGTAGATGATATCTTTGCAATCTGGCCTCATGGTATTGAGTTACTAGATAGTTTTTTGGATCATTTAAATAATAAAGAACCTTCCATTAAATTCACTTTAGAAAAGGAAACTAGAAATGAATTACCATTTTTAGATGTTTTAATTAAAAGAGTAAATGGTACAATTGAAACAAGTGTTTATAGAAAACCAACACATACCAACAGATATTTAAATTTCAACTCAAATCAGTCGATGCACGTTAAGAGGGGTGTTGTAAAATGTTTGTATGATAGGGCCAAAATCATTTCTTCTAATGATGAAATACTAAACAATGAGAAGCGGTTTATAAAGGAAGTTCTTATTAATAACCAATACCCTGGGGGTTTTGTCGAGAAAACCTTCATAAATATTGAAAATAATCAGGTACGACAAAAACCTGAAAAACGTTACACAGCGTTAATTCCTTATGTATGCGGATTATCCGAAAAGTTGCGCCGCATCGGTGATAGATTTGATATTAGGACGGTATTTCAAACAAGCAACACTTTAAGATCTATTCTGACAAAGACGAAACCAACAAACCACGAGCAAAATTCAAAAAACTGCATTTATAGTATTCCGTGTGAGTGCAACAAACAATACGTGGCTGAGTCATCCAGACCTTTTAGTGTAAGATTGGGCGAACATCAAAATTATATCAGAAAAAATGAAATTCAGAGGTCCAAGATCTGCGAACACGCGTGGGAGAATGGACATAGAATAAACTGGGACTCGGCAAAAATTTTAACAAAAGAGGCAGATAGCAAAAAAAGAAAAATTAAAGAATCCGCGATAATATTATTGAATGAGGATAATTGCGTGTCGAATTGTTCCGTAGATGTCTGTACAACTTGGCTACCAATGTTAAAAGAAGAACTTCACAAACTTAACATTGTATAGAAACTAAAAAACTGTTAACTATATCAACAGTTCTATGTAAATAGTAAGTATCTATGGATATTGAATATAACAAACATTCTTAGAGCTGTGTATTTGTCATACACAGCAAAAAAGATTTTTCGAAAAAAGCCTTGAGAAAGGAAACAGATTAGATTTCCGAAACGTCGGCGAAATATTTAATTTCAAGTTTTTATACTTATTTGTGTTGTTTATTTATAAAAGCCAACCTTTAACTGATCCTTTGACGTAAACGCCACAGGCGTAGAGGTTTTTTACCAGTAAAATACTGGTTAATTGTGATATATTTTGTAGATTCCCCTAGCACCGCTTAGAAAGAAAACATGCATGTGGCAGGAAGTCCCAAAGAATTGAAGATGGAAATATAATCAACCTTGGGATAAAATGTTATTAACATCCTTCATAATACGTTATTTCCCAAAAATATCGGTGTCTTTGGTCTATTAATCGGAGTTTAAAATTCCAAGAATTATATCATCTCTTCAAATAAAATTTATTAAATCACTGCAGAAGAAACTGAATTCTGAAAAAATATATCTCTGTACCTTTAGTCCCGTTGATAGCAGAGGATCTTAAAGGGACGTCCATAGTCGTAGATGTGGTAATATATTGGCAAAGAAATTAAGAAATTTCGGCGAAATTCGAAAACGTAACGTACTAGGTGGTAACAGTAGTTTTCCTCTTGCCGCATAGGCGTTCACAATGATAATTATTCTGCACCGTTATAGAGTGGAGAACATGAATATCGCGATAAATTAAAAATGAAATATAAAAAAGTTGAAAAAATTAACAATTAAAATCACATATTTTCCTCTATCGTTGAAGCTAAACCTTAACAATTATTTTGTTTTTAATGGTTATTATATTAAATATTTCAGGCAACATACTTTCAAGCACAAGAGTTTTGCCGCAGCCATAAAATGAACCTGGTCAATATAGATTCAAAGGACGAGAATGAGAACTTAGGGCAACTACTTCATAAATACAGTAAGTTTTTCAACATTGCATTAATGAATATAAATACTAAGCCTCTAGCCCATACATTATTCATAAATCATGTATTTGAAGGCGATCGTTAATATAGTTCGGATTTCGATCGCGATATGGTTATGAGTCCAACTTGTTGAACATCACTGATGACATTTTCCATAAATAATTGTTGCATAAATAATTATGGCCTGATAAATGACTATTCAGTTCATTTCAAACTTTGAAAGAAGTAGCACTGAAGAGTGTATCCTAGGTGTAGGATACCGAAACACGTGTATGTGAAAGTTTCTAAAGTTTTTTGGTAAGTGCTTTTTGTCTGTAGTTGTTTGAACAGGATAATTTAAAATTAAAAATGACATTATTCTGACAGTTGCGCTGCACGTAATGTGCATATTTGTTTCTTATAAACCAATGTCGTTGGTGGCATATAGCCAGCAAAGTATTTTGTTTAGAAAGATATATGTCTCTGTACTTATCTATGATAAGTAAGAGTTTGAAATAATTACGAGTATTTTTTGCTAATAATTTCCTCCAATTTTATTTAGATTCCTTACAAAATATTTTACTTGGTTTAATGCAAGGTATCAATGTAAGAGAATTATATTTCCACTATGACTAAGCTCCTCCTCATTTTAGTATTAAGGTTAGAAGGCATTTAGATAATAAATATCCAAAGAGATGGATTGGACGTGGGGGACCTCATCCTTGGCTGGCTAGATCTCCAGATTTCAACCCCGTCGATTATTTTCTATGGGGATATCTCAAAACTGAAGTCTACAGTGTCTCAATAAATATTAGAGATCAGTTAGTTCAGCGAAATTTCCTCTGTAGTGACCAAATTAGAAACAATTCTGCGCAAATTAGAAAATCTATTGGCAATTTAAATAAAAGCCAACAAAAATATATGGAAGCTAGAGGTTCTCATTTTGAACATTTGCTCTAAGTATTTGTAATATTTTTAAATTATTTTCACAAATAATTAATGTGATCATTTTGAACTATTTGGACAGTTAAGTAATGTAAGCAAATAAAGCTGTTTTTCTTCAAATTCCATTTTTGTCAAATTCAATGGTTTGTAAAATAATCAACAAAGGTGCGACAAAAATCTAATCACACGTTTATGTATAGTGAGGTATGCACTTTTATAATTGGTGCCTGAATGTTAAAAAAAAACATTAGAGGGTGATCTTTGTTACAGGAATCGGAAAAGTCAAATTAAAAACATCTGTAAAGGTATTTACACAGAACTTCCCTCTTTATTTGTGCATGGCGGTCACTCTAAAAAATTAATAATTACGAAATGACATTGAAAACATAATTGGAATATAGTTATCACTATTATTACAAAGAAAACCTGATAAGTTTTGGTCAAAAAAATATACAGAGTGCTCATCCAATAACAAAAGTTCAAAAGTTCATGACTGAATTATTTCTTGTGATGACCACCCTCTACGTTTTTCAATAAGAGTATTATAGGTGCATATGCCAAATATCACTGCCATCTGTCACATTTTCAATTCCACATTCACGTAGTGGAGTGGAAGTATAGTGGTGGTTAAAAAACTTCATTTTTTTGTAATTTTTCAAAAACCATGGTAAAAAAATTTTCAATTTTTTTTTTTTCTGAAATAGGTTTAGAATGTCATGAAACGTGGAAATTTTAAATTTGAGCAAAAGGGAAAGTTTACTTTTATTCTATAGTAGCGGTAAATTTTTTAATTTTGATTGCAATAGGTTTAGAATGCCATGAAACCTGAAAATTTAAAAATTGAGCAAAAAAAAATTTTTCCATCTATTTCAGTGGTAAAAAATAATTTTTTTTTTCTGAAATTGGTTTAAAATGTCATGAAACGTGAAAATTTTAAATTTGAGATAAAAAAATTCCAACTATTCTAGGGGTAGGTAATTTTTTTTTCAAAATGGTAAAATGTTGCATTTTTTTTTCCCGAAATAGATTAGGTCATGAAACGTGGAAATTTTAAACTTGAGCAAAAAAAAAATTCGTCTATTCTATAGTAAGTAGTAAATAGATTAAAAATGTTCTAAAAAACTTTAAAAATATTTCAAAATTTTTTTAAAATTTGTTTGAATAGGTTTAGAATGCCATGTAAAAGAGGAAATTTTAAATTTGAACAAAGAAAAAAAAATTCCATCTATTTTAGCGGTAAATGGTAAAAAATTTTCTAAAATTTTAAATTTGAACAAAGAAAAAATTTTTTCATCTATTTTAGTGGTAGGAAAAAAATTTTTCAAAAATGTTGGCGAAAAAAATGTGCAATTTTTTTTTTTTTAATAGGTTAGCGTGTCACGAAACGTGGAAATTATAAATTTGAGCAAAAAAAATTTTTTTTCGCTATTAATTCCCTTTAGACGGTCCATCCTGTATATTTTCCAGTGAAAGTTTAACCATTTCTTCGCTGACAGTAGCGTCAACTACCTACCAATTTTGACTGCTCTCCGTCAAGTAGTTTTTTAGTTAATGCATCAGCAGACAGACAGACTGACGGAATTGATATACCTGTATTTTCGTAATCTATGTCAAAATGCCTATAGTATTAGTATTCAGCGACCCACAAAACATAAATCTGATGAGTTTTGAAATAAATATATGTTATATTTTAAATAATTTAATAAAAACCTCAAGAAATGCACATAAATGGACAATATCTCGAAATATGTCCAATTTAGGTCAAAATATCTATTTTTATAATGGGCTAGCCAAAAACTATATAATTTCAATAAACTTTTTAATAAAGATATGTTCTATCTGAAAGAACTTCAAAAAACATAAAAATTTACCCAAAATTGGCTAAACTGAAAGGTTTGATAGAAAGATTTCGTACGTCAGATTTAATTTTACTCACTTTATAACAGTACCATGTTGTAGCGACAAACTTTCTATGTAATTTAAAAAAGAAATGTAACTCTCGTTGTGAACTCAATTGTCGGGCGAATTTTGTCTACAATTTTCCACTGTGCGGTGTCGGATTCACAGGGTACCAAAGTATAGGAATAATGGGGTCTGATCGATGGTGCATAACACTTTCTTTTGCGTGCCTGTGTTATTGTTACTATAAATGAGTGAAAAATCTACTGAAAATAATACAGATCCTAAACCAGCCATTGTCACCAGTACTAATTATTTATGTCTTTTTAGAAACGGAACCAAGCAGCTTTTGGTCCTCTGGAAAGAAAGTAAACGACACGTGGGTGTGGTATTCTGGAAATCCAATAACGTATTTTAACTGGAGAAACAGAGAACCAAATAATTTAGATGGAGATGAAGCCTGTATAGAAATAAATAATGATGAAAGCATAACATGGAATGATAACTCCTGCAATGAGAGCCGCTATTTTATTTGTGAAAAAAATAGTGCGCCTTCAGCTTCTAGTTTGCACCCAGTTTTGAACATCTATATTAACAATGATGTTCCTACCTACAACACATCATTATTTTCAGATGGGGAGTATTATGTTGTTCGCGAAAATAACAAAACATTTAAAATTATTCCTCATGGTAAGGATGAGAAAATAGGCAGTCCTCTGGAAGTCTAGTGATGGACTAATTGACATTTAGAATTTGTAACAGTTTAAATAATAAAAACGATTTATCGAAAATGAATGATGTTTATTTTTTTTCGATATAAATAGAAGTACTGGCCGGTGGTTCGAAGAATGTGACCGAAATTCTCAAACTGCATTTATAGTGTAGGCCAATAGGGTATTTTCATTAATCTGAGATGAAAGTGGAAATGCTTATATTTGAAAAATGCATATTTTTTAAATATTTTTGGCACAGAAAAAAATATGTTATATAAAACTATAAAATTATAATTTTAATTAGAAGTTTCAATTTTTCATAATGACGTCACTAAGCGAAAACTAGGTAAATCACCAAAAAACTAATGGCAACACTGACACCACACTGTTAATCTGGTAACAGTGATGTGACTCATTAATTTTCAATATTTTGTTTGTTTAGCTGTTTGCTATTTTTTTTAATTTTTACTTACTTATAATGGTTTTTTAACCAAACTTACACACTAACAATTAGGTATTTAAAAAACCAAACTGAACGTCGTTTTTAATGAAATTTTATACTCATTCACAGGTAGATATTAGGTGTTACACAAAACTGAACATCTGTTTATGAAACAAGCAAAAAATAAGGTTATAGTTACATGAAATGTCAAATCACAAATCACCAACTTGAAACTCCCTAGAAATAAGTACATTTGGCGCTCTATTTGAATTATCGCTTAATGACGTCATGAAAGTTTAACTAATTTTTGTCCGGCTTAAATAAAAAAGTAAAAAAATCGGTAAAGTTATTTACACAGAACTTCCCTCGTTATTTGTGCATGACAGTCACTCAAGAAAATTATTAATTACGAAATGACATTGGGAATTATAATCGGAATATAATTATTGGTATTATTACAAAGAAAACCTGATAGCTTTTGGTCAAAAAAATACACAGAGTGTTCATCCAACAGCAAAAGTTCAATATACTAAATAACAGGTGCCAAATATGGAAGGCTTGCGCAAATACCTTTATAAATGTCCACCATGACTCAATTATTTCTTGGGATGCCATTATTCAATAAAAGTATATAATAGGATATGCCAAATATTATTGCCATCTCTCACATTTTCAATCCCACATTCACGTAATGGAGTGGAAGTAGTGGTGATTAAAATATAGAACAAATTTTCAAAAATGTTTTCTGTCTATTCTAGTGTTAAATTTTTTTCCAAATTGGTGAAAATATGTTGCAAATTTTTTTTTCCAAAATAGGTTTAGAATGTTATGAAACGTGGAAATTTTAAATTTGAGCAAAAAAATATTTCGTCTATTCTATAATGGTGATAAATAGATTACTAAAACATGTTTCCATTTTTTTTATTTTTCTAAAACATTTTTAAATGTGTTTTAATAAATTTGGAATGCCATGGAAACGTCGAAATTTTAAATCGGAAAAAAAATTCCATCTATTTGTAAAATTTTTTCAAAAATTTTTAATTTTTGTTTTATTTTTCTTTAAATAGATTTAGAACGCTATGAAACGTGGAAATTTTAAATTTTGAGAAAAAAAAATCATCTATTTTGGTGGTAAAATTTTTTTCAAAAATGGTAAAAAATTTTCAAAAATTTTTTTTTCTTTTAATTAGGTTTTGAATGCCATGAAACGGACAGACAGACAGACAGACTGACGGAATTGAAAAACCTATATTTTCGGAATCTACGTGTTCTGAAACGTCAGAATCCGAAAAAATGTCGGAGGGTGATTTTTTCTCGAATACAATACTTCCTTTCGGTAAGCGACGGAAGTAAAAGAAAGAAAAAACACGTATGCCTTCTTTTTATTTCTAGTTTTCAATTTTCAAATTAAAAAAATATGGGAAAATACCCCATTAGCATTCTGAATCAAAAGTTTATCGAATGCATGGACTTACACGAAACTTTACGAATTCTGTTCCAGTCTGATGTTTAGATCAAACAAAAAAAAAATGGTCGCTATTGCCCCGGAATTGATATGAACCATGGCTTTGTTGCGAATTTGTTAACTAGCAAAATTGGCGTAAATAAAAACAAAATGTATTTTTACCTAATTTGACGAAAAATTACAACTGTTTACTCTTGAAAGATTTTCGCAAAAATACGTATTTTCGAGATATAGCGGTTCGAATTTTTCCAAAAAGCGGTTAGTGGAGTAGATCTGGAAAAACAAGTGCCCTTTTTCAAAAAAAAAATCCTGTCTTATAGAGGAGGACTTACTCCACTTCCCTGATACTTTCTCATCCGAGATCTAGGTGGTGGGAGGGGGAGGCTGTTAAACATATGAAAAATCGGTTTTTCTCAGTTTGCGCGCGATCGGGGAGACGGGCAAAAAAATATTTTGGATAAGTAAGAAAGGTCTCCTCGAGCCGCGTAAACTGGGTTTTGGTTTTTAAAATCGGCCAATTAGGGCCGGAGATATGGCCATATGAAGATATTGAGTTTCGGGGTAGTAAAAGGAGGTATGAGGGGTGTTTAAGAGATAAGGGATGGGGTCAGGATGGTAATTTTTTTTTTTATATTATGGGTGGTTATAGGAAGAGGTCAAAGTCGCGGGGGGGGCTCTATAGGGCAATTAGGGAAGGAGATGGAGGGGGGAACGTGCAAAGAAGGGAGACGTCCATATCTCCGGTTTTAATAGGGCGATTTTAAGAAATAAAAATAGCGTTTATTACTTTTTTGATCAGCTATAATGTTGGATAGGTAGGAAATAATTTTCGAAGAAAATGTAAAAATGGAGGGCAAAAGAAAAATTTTTTTTTTTTCAAAACGATTTTTTTTATTAAGGAAGAATGTCAGATTTCCCTTTCTGACCTTCGATTTCTCTTTGTGTGTGTGTGTGAGTGAGGGCAGCGAGTGAGTAGAGAGGGTAGAGGCCACGCCTACTCCCCGCCGCTGCAGCTGCTGAATGAAAAGAAATAAATGTATGTCTAACTCGCGCGCGTAGCGCAAGTTGCTGTCCGAACAATTTTTTTTTTTAATAAAAAGAGAAATTAGTTCTCTTTAAAATGAGCCCCGGCGGAAGGGCGTACGACTTTCCTTTGCTCTTCTGCAGGGCTTAAACTTCAAGTTGTCGCGCGTCTGTGGTAATGAAGGAATTTGAAAAATTCTTTTTTCATTTAAAAGGGGATGAAAATCCCCGTTTATTACGAGCATTTTACCGCCCCCCCCACTCAGCCCCTTCATAAAAAAAATAGTTTTGAAATAAAATGCATTTTTTCTGTTGCCCCCATTTTTACATTTTCTTCGAAAATTATTTCCTACCTATCCAATATTATAGCTGCTCAAAGAAGGAATAAATCCTATTTTGATTTTTCAAAATCGCCCTATTAGAACCGGAGATATGGCCGTTTTCCCTTTTTGCACGTTCTCCCCTCCCTCTCCTTTCCTATTTGCCCTAGAGAGCTCCCTCCACGGCCTCGATCTCTTCCTATAACCACCCACAAGAGAAAAAAAATTACAATCCTAACCCTCATCCCTTATCTCTTAAACACCCCTCATACTTCCTGTCCGACCCTTTTCCTACCCTGAAACTCAATCCCTTCAAACAGCCATATCTCCGGCCGTAATTGACCGATTTTAAAAAACCAAAAACCAGTTTACGCACCTCGGGGAGACCTTTCTTTTTTGTCTGAAACATTTTTTGTCCGTCTCCCTGATCGCGCGCAAACTGAAAATAACCAATTTTTCGCATGTTTAATAGCTGTGAAAGTGTCAGGGAAGTGGGAGAAGTTGTCCTCTATAAGACAGGCAATTTTTTTTTTAAAGGCATTTGTTTTTCACCCCCTTTTTTCTGCCAGATCTACTCCACTAGGTCAATAGGAATAAAAAGTGACGAGGAAAAATTCAGAAAAATTCTGGTGAATGTATTATTAATATACAAGACTTTTCTTTTATTTGTGACTTTTTCCTAAAGTGCACCCTGTCCAAGTTCTTCCCGAGAAACACGAAAAAAAGACCCTTATTGGAAAATGGCAAATCTCGTAAATTATGAAGTTTAAAAGTATGGAAAAATGCAGACCCATATGTTGTATTGTATGTTGTATGTTTGGTATCTTGTAATTTTTTTGTAACGTGCAAATTTTCCGAGTTTTCAGCAGATTTTAACGATCAAATTCACATCATTTCTCGTCCCTTTTTATTCCCCCCACCATTTTTGGAAAAATTCGAACCGCTGTATCTTGGATAATACGCATTTTTTTTAAACTCTACAAAAGTAAAAAGTTGTTATTTTTCGTTAAATTGTCTTTTACATTTTGTATTTTTCTAATTTACCTCAATTAGCAACAATTGTTATTTATTATGCAAGTGAAAAAAGTATTAGATTTTAGTTCGAGTTTGTGTTTGTCTCCCGACATCTATAAAAATGTGTAGCCAAATGAACAAAGAATTTTTCTTTATTATCATTATTAGACGGTTGGAAATATATGGATATGCTAATAAGTAATTATGTAAATAGTGGATATCAAGGTTGGAATGGCCAATACGGTACAACTAAAATATCAATCGTTCCGTCATTCGTAACACAGCCACACAAAAAAAACACAATTTCGCTTCCACCAACGAAGCCTAGTACACCCTAGGTTTTTGGGGTCGCTGAATCTGAATCCGAGGTCGGTTTGTCGGTATCATGTCGCGTTAAGGTCATTTCAAGGTCAAATCATTAGATTTCGACGGAAAAATTTGAAAAAAAAAATGTGTATAGATTCTTGAGGTCGCCGAATCCAAATCCGAGGTCGGTTTGTCAGTATCAGGTCATTTTAAGGTCAAATCATTAGATTTCGACAGAAAAATTTGAAAAAAATTTGCATATAGGTTTTGAGGTCGCTGAATCCAAATCCGAGGTCGGCTTGAAGGTATCAGGTCGCGTTAAGGTCATTTCAAGGTCGAATGGTGGGATACCTGACAAAAATATTCACCAGTTATTTCGCGATTTTTCCAACCCTCTTACTAGATCTTTAAGTTACTCTCACATTGTGAACTTGGTCTATTCTTCAAATCAAACACATTTAATTTTACGAGTTATGCACATTGTCAAGCGTGTCCATATCTTGTAATCGAGGGTGTTGTAGTCCTAATGTCCGCTTTATTCTCATATGCTACAAAAAATGAATTTCTTTGCCTGCCTGAACCATTTTGCTTTTCTAAACATTTGGTCGAAAATAACTTATTTGGACAAAGTGTCCGATTTCAATATACAGCTATTCTCGTAGCTTCAGCAATACCTTTTATAAGACCACTTTCAAGATAAAAATATATTTACGGTAGATCTACTCCTATTTATGACATCGTTCCTTTGTAAACTTTTTAAAGTGCATTTTGATTTCACTGAGCATTTCTAAAAATTTTTAAGTCATTCCTTATGCATCTTTAAATTTTATAAATGAATGATGTAATAAATAAGAATAAATCTACTGAAAAGCATTTTTTCGGCAAATTAGTCTTTACCTGCTGCCTCGTCAAGTGCGATGTCGGTGACAACTGTTCCGGAAGAGAAATTGTAGAATGATCCGCTCATTAGCTTGTCGAGGTACAAATCAATATTTATGTCACAAATCTAGCTTTTTACGCGATCATATACATGTTATACATCTTATACGTCCTCTGCTTATGCGTGAAATAACAGGTGAATATTTTCATCAGTTTTTCCATCATTCGATCTTGAAATAACCTTAATGCGACCTGATACCGACAAACCGACCTCGGATTTGGATTCAGCGACCTCAAAAACCTATATACAAGTATTTCTGTCGGAATCTAATGATTTGACCTTGAAATGACCTTAGCGCGACCTGATACCGACAAACCGTCTCCGGATTTGGATTCAGTGACCTCAAAAACCTCCCAACTAGCAATTTGATATTTTATAAAAGTTGTAGGAATGTTCCTGACACAAATTTTATAAAACAATATTACTCTCAGAAACACTTTCATAACATTTCCACAGCAGCTATAAATGCAAAATTGGCACCATCTTATAAAATATTTCAGTCACTGTTGATATTTTGTAGCACCTGTTGGAACCATTACAAAATAATTATATAAACATTTCCAGAAGCCTTATGAAAATTTATTACCATCATTATATAGTAGTTTTATTAAAGTTTCATTTAATTGAACTATAAAACACTTCACTGTTTGTTAAATTACTGCTATAATACAACTAAACGACTGTTTTATAAGAGCTTTTAATTAGTCATTATTTTAAAAAAATGCTGCTTTATACACACTAATAAAATAAAATGATTTCTAAAATGTATCCTAAAAGGTTAAGAAGTATTTGACACTAAAAGCATATGGCATTGTGATTTAATACTAGGTACCTAATAACCTATAATAATTATTTAAGAGACTTGTTTTGGCCTACAACGACTGTAATTTTTGATGCGAAGAAAATTTTACAGTGAACTATGACCACATTTCTAATAAATTTTTAACGGGCCTCACATTTATTGATGATTTCTAATAATTTTTGAAATTTTATAAATACCGATTTTATGAATTTGAGTTTTTTTACAATGTGACTTACACTAATTTGTTTTAGTAATCATAACTGTATAGTTAGCACATTTCTGACCCCATAAATTCTAACAAACATTTGATATTTTCAATTTTCATAAATTGTCATATGTACCATCACGAATGCTGGCCTTTCAAGATGGCCTCCCTCTGTAAAATACTTTTGTGTTAGTAGCAAGCATTTCACGATATTTAAATTATTAGACGATTCCTATAAAACATCTATAAAATAATGCGCCTTAGTGTAACTTTTCGTGAATCTTACAAAATAGATCACTCACTTTTGCGATACTTTTGTAGCTCTTATGATAAATCTGTTAGGACTGAGTTGTAAATGCAACCATCCAAAGAGAAGTGGTTTAATTTGCATAAATATGACCTAGAAATTAGTAGCAGTAAATCACCTTATTTACAGAGTTGTTTATGATTTATTTATTGCCAAAAACACGTAGTTACTTTTAGTATAGTGAAATCAACAGTACTTTGGCATATGACCTGATACGTTAACAGTGCAGTGAGTGAAATGCGTCGTTTCATTTTACAGCAGTATAAACTGTATCCTAGTGCCAAAACCACTACGCTGTTCATACATGTACCTAATATTTTTAAAACCGCTTTTTAAGTTTCTCCATTGTCCTAAATCTGATATTTATAGTTTGGCCGTCATATGATCTGTTAAGATCTGGACCGCTCTTGTCAATGTTGGTAACCAAAATTTTGGGAGAATAATTTTTTTATAAACTTGTTTACTATAATTATGACAAATTTTCATTAAAAGGCAGACTTTAATTATGACTAAATATAAATACACAGCTAACGCAGGAAATCAATTTTCTCAAATATGTTTTATTGTATTGTTAGCCACCACATTTTTATGCTTAAGTAAACAAATTTGTTTTGTATCGACTTTGTTGCTGTTTCTATATTACAGTAAATATAATGCTATATAATAATTACATAACATGCTCTGGAACAACATTTATTCTTAAAAGCAAAATTGTCACAAATAGATCTTTAATATAACTGTTTTGTAACATGATAATAAATAACTATAAAATAATTCGAATACGTATTTATAACGGTGCTAAAAATGCTGCTGAATGATACTAAAAAATCGTTAAAAAACGATTTAGTTTTATAAGTTGAAATATTTTATAACTTAGTCACGAAAACATTTATAAAATAATTTCTTAACTCCATTATAAGGTATTTTACAATTTTGCTGTAGAAACGTTTTAATGATAAATTTATAAAATAGTTCAGTTGCAGACAACAAAATAGTATTTTCTGGAACTCTAATATAATCAATCGGCATTTAGAAGCATTAATAAAATAACAATGAAACAAAATAATCGTAGAACATTTAAATTATAAAATAAATTTGCTGGTTGGGCTATATACAATTTTTTTCAAATTTATTCTGGAAACCTAATGATTTGTCCTTGAAATGACCTTAACGCGACCTGATATAGATAAACCGACCTCGGATTCGGATTAAGCGATCCCAAATATCTAGGGTGTACTAGGTTTCGTTGGTGGAAGCGAACATTTTTTTTGTATGGCTGTGTATTTTTTCTGATACCTGTAAGAATCATTGAGAAAGGTGGGAATGTATTAGAAAAATAGAAATTGCTTTCCCATATGGTTAGTAATTACTATTAATTCTTGAGGCGTGTAAGTGTCTGGAGTTTTCCAAAATTATTACGGATAACATTAAAAATCTTTAGATAATGCCCACTCTGTTTCAGTCTTTCTAAAACTTGACTTTTCAACTGCTACAAAATTATTTTTGATAAAATATATGACGCGAATAGCCAAATATCTTTTGATTCACTCCATTGCCCTATGTTTCTGGAGTTGTTTAACAATATTTAATAATAATAGCATCAGGTTAAGTCATCAATGGAACTTGATGAGCGGTATTCTACTAATATGTACATGGTGCGGTGATTCTTTAAGGACGCACCCTCTTTGGGCCTTGATTTAGGCCTTATATAAAAAAATATAACTATTTAATCATTTCGAAATGATTTTTTCTCAGGAATCCAAATATTGTATAGAAAAAAAATTGAAGGTAAAATAAAAAAGTTGTAGATTAAATTTAGGTTTTCTTAAATGAGACACCCCATATATTTTTACAAATTTCTGGTACAGTATTTTTTTCTGATTTCAAAAATATGTCACTTATATTTGTCTTTTTTAACCGTTTTTGCGTTATTAATATTTAAAAATCACATTGTTAAAAAACAATTCATTAATTTTTGTGGGTAGGTCATGACTCAAAACAATAATTTTTATTTGATGATGTGATTTTTAAATATTAATAGCTCAAAAACGGTTAAAAATAACATATTTAAGTGATATATTTTTGAAATCAGAAAAAAAAACTCTATCAGAATATTTAAAAATATATAGTGTCCCATTTAAGAAAATATAAATTTATTCTATAACTCTTTTATTTTACGTTTAATTTTTTTTTCTATAAAATTTTTGGATTCCTGAGAAAAAATTGTTTCGAAATTATTACATAGTTATTGAAATATTTTTTTATATAAGGCCGAAATTAAGGAACAAAAAGGGGGCGTCCTTAAAGAATCACCGTGTACAACTCTGCTGTTGTAGTATCAATACGCAGTAATATTTTACATTTATTTACATTAAAAACAGAAGATTTTAGAGCTAGAAAAACAGCCAAAAGTTGTAAATAATTAATTTGATTTGATTTTTTCCTCATGCTTCAGAAACCATTGCAAGTTTAGTTGCTGCAAACTGCACCCCTTCTGCTACAGATGAGAAGAGACAGTAAAATTTCTAAATAAAAATTTTGAAGTTCTATTTTATTTATATCGTTTGATATAGATATAGACTTTCACTCGAAATTTGGTACACGTATGTATCATAACGACATCTGAAACTTGATTTTATATTGACACGATTCCGTTGAAGGAGTGGGGGATAAGTAGAGGTAAATGGGGAAAAAGAAGTAAAGCATGCTGTAAGAGTACAGAAACTTGGGATTTGGTGTATATACTACAAACCGAGTTCTCAGATTTCTTCCTAATATTTTTCTATGTCATCTGCCCCCAATATTATTAAAATTCTATGGCCAAATTATTTACATGTACTAGAGTGCAAATATAGTCAAAATGTTTCCTTAAAGTGACTGGTGTTTAATCATCATTAAACCTTTTTAAATACCTTTCTTTTTCTGTAAATTATTAATTTCTTTTAATAAAGGTAAAAGTTTATTTCCTTACCTACATTTAAGTAGGTTTATTTAAATTACTATAATAGTTATGCAGGTCAGCAGCACGTGTAGAAATAATGCTAGCTTGCATTCTGCTGATTTCATTATTTTTATTTCATACATGTAATGTTTAATTGTTTTGATTGAAAATTTGTATAAAAAGATTTTAATTTCCATTAATAAATTAGTCTCAACAAATCTGTTGTTTCTCATTGATGTTCCCCTGTCCAAGCCATAATCATAAGGGTGTGAGGCTGCATCCTAGGGAATATTCGAACCAAGAAATAATAATTCGGCAGTTTTTCCATACAACAGTAAAAACTAACTGGTCCCAAACGTACATTCAAACAATTCCACTGCAGTTCGAGAGCCCGTCGAGCAAGCGAGTCCCGTCCAGAGGCCCCTCGAACATCAACAACCAAACCAGAAGTCCCGTCCAGAGGCACTACGTTTCGGCCAGCCAGTAAAAAACAAACTGGTCCCGAACGTAAATTCAACAGAATCCACTGCAGTTCAAGAGCCCGTGGAGCAAGCGAGTCCCGTCCAGAGGCCCTTCGAACACCAACAATCCAAACCAGAAGTCCCGTCCAGAGGCACTACGTTTCGGCCAGCCAGTAAAAACAAACTGGTCCCGAATGTAAATTCAACAGAATTCACTGCAGTTCGAGAGCCCGTCGAGCAAACGAGTCCCGTCCAGTGGCCCTTCTAACATCAACAATCTAAGCACAATCCACTACAGTTCGAGAGCCCGTCGAGCAAACGAGTCCCGTCCAGAGGCCGTTCGAACATCAACGATCCAAGCACAGTCCACTACAGTTCGAGAGCCCGTCGAGCAAACGACTCCCGAGGCCCTTCGAACATCAACAATCCAAACCAGAAGTCACGTCCAGAGGCCCTTCAAATTAAACAACCAAGCCAAGCCTTAAACCAAACCAATCCAAATCAATCAATCCGAAGCCGAATCAAGTTAGACAAATTCAGGTCAAGCTAAAGCAAACCAAGCCAATGATGACTGTAACCACCGAGATTCTCAAAGAAGATTCTGAGCAATCGATGCGTATTAGGCGACAGATGTTGCGAATCCAGCTATTCGACCAGACCACTCAACTTATCTATCAAGAGTTATGTGACTTCAAATCAGTACGTCATCATGAAATGTTGCTAGAAGAAGTCATGAAGCAATGGTATCTCATACAAGACCTACACGAGGACATATGGGTCGAGGAAAAAACACATCAGGCCAGCTATTTTGTAGACAACATGTTCGAGAGCTGTGAAAGGCAATTCGACGACATTTTACAATATATTCAAAGAACGTTTATCGCATCGTCCTTAAGCATCGATAACCTATACCTTTACAAAAACACAAGTCAATTCACCGATAAATTTTCTGAACAAAGACACCCATTCCGAGAAGCAATTGCAATGTTCCACGACTTACGAGGCTGAAGTGCATCAGTCATTCGAAACCCGCTGCAATTTAAATTCCCCGGCAACTTCCCACTTCGAGGGAACATTGGAAATAGACATCAAGCCGATGGAAGATCTCTGTAAAACTGACAATCCCACGACACACAAGGCTGAAATCCATCAGTCATTCGAAACACGCTGCAACTTCAATTCCCCGGCAGCTTCCCACTTCGAGGAAATGTCGGAAACAGACATCAAGCCGATGGAAGATCTCTGTAGAATTGGCAATTCCACGACACACAAGGCTGAAGTCCAACAATCGTTCGAAACTTATTGTAGTTTCGTTCTCCCGGCCACTTTAAAGAAATATGGGAAACAGACGTCAAATCTCTTGATTCTACATCAGCCCATGATGAGTTACCATCAATTACCCAATCAATAGAAGTATGTCTAAACTCAAAGCCATTATATCCTTTAAAGGACACTGACGACATCCAAGCCCTTTCATCATGACATGTCATAACTGGAGAGAAGTTTAAATCTCCACCTAATTCAACCATCAATTACCTACGAGAGACAGAACCCACCCTCCTAATCGCCAAACGACAGGTGCTGCAACGTGAACCTGATGAACCATGGAATCAAGAGGCCTTAGAAATAACCGCAGAGAGAACAAGGAAATTCTTAGGAATCCACTCGGCAGCTTATGAAGACATGTTTCGTTTGAAAACAGATACTGTTTACCACCAGAAGATGATAGAACGTAACATCCTGTTACAAATAGACAAATTGGGGTGGTTAGCTCCGGTCACCATGACGGCCAAGCTACTTCTCCAAGAGCCTTGGTTGCAAGAACTACAGAGGGTTCAGCCAGCCCCAGAATACGCCGCAGCCAAATGGACGAAGTGGCGTTCAAAACAACATTCTATCAGTACCTACCACCATCGCCATGGCAGTCATTCTTTTTATTCTGTTAGAATTCGGCTGGTTCATAAAGCAATGCAAACCAGTCACAAGTCAACACAAGCCACTCAAGCAGAAGAGATGATTGAACTTCAACCACTGAACTGATGAGTCATCGAAACTCCGTTCGCTGCGAGATGCCAGAATGTTTAATCATCATTAAACATACCCTTTTTAAATACCTTTCTTTTTCTGTAAATTATTAATTTCTTTTAATAACGGTAAAAGTTTATTTCCTTACCTACATTTAAGTAGGTTTATTTAGATTACTATAATAGTTATGCAGGTCAGCAGCACGTGCAGAAATAATGCTAGCTTGCATTCTGCTGATTTCATTATTTTTATTTCATACATGTAATGTTTAATTGTTTTGATTGTAAATTTGTATAAATAGATTTTAATTTCCATTAATAAATTAGTCTCAACAAATCTGTTGTTTCTCATTGATGTTCCCCTGTCCAAGCCATAATCATAAGGGTGTGAGGCTGCATCCTAGGGAATATTCGAACCAAGAAATAATAATTCGGCAGTTTTTCCCACAAAACTGCTAATTGTTCAATTTCACTACACTACGGCCACACGGCACATTAATTCCTCCAGAATTACATTGTCGTCGTTACGTCCGTACACTGGGATGAATAATCTGGATGTGGAAGTAGTGATACCTTAGACAGCGGTTTCCTTAGAGTGACTACCCTGTACAAATGAAGATGGACGTTCTATGTAAATACCTTTACCGATTTTTTAAAGATGTTAACATTTTTTGAATAATATTTTCTTCTCCTATTCTGCTTGATCTATATAATGTTCTGCAGATTTATCATTTCTCAACTAGCATTAGTGGCTAATTAGCATTTGTAAACATATAGCTAACTCGAAATTATTTAATTCACAGGGTAAATAATGATCTACATAAATTTAACATAAATTAGAAAATAACGCTAAGCCAACCCGTTCTGTTAAGTTTACTAATAAATCGCATACATTTGTATTCCCAGTATTGTAATTTGGTATTTAAATAATCCTTTAGCATATCTCATCTTATTATTATTCGTGCATTCGGTAAGATAAAGGAATAAACCAGACGACAAAATGTGTTCTCCAATCTACTTCTATTTATCTTACCAGGAAAGTAAACCGCAAAGGCGGGGAATGTAAACTAGATTGTTTGAATTACAAATATATACCTTTTAGCGCTTGCTTATTAGCCCAGATTTTACAGTTATTACATTGGGAAATATTCTTTTTTAATGAA
The DNA here is from genome assembly GCA_963583905.1 of Stenurella melanura. Classification (NCBI taxonomy): domain Eukaryota; kingdom Metazoa; phylum Arthropoda; class Insecta; order Coleoptera; family Cerambycidae; genus Stenurella; species Stenurella melanura. The sequence goes on from OY757317.1 coordinate 17,348,917, forward strand.
ATTTGAGTTTATTTTCTATGCCAATTTAATACGGATAGTTTGTTACATAGTTTAATTATGAATTTTACATGATACTCGACCTGATGAGTGTTGATCTGACTTTGCTAGGAAAATTATTTAAAAAAAAAATGCCATAGGAAACATTATCATTAGTAAACGAACTATTTATTTTAGCTCTCTGGTCGACGGAGGAACGTTATTATATAAAAAAAATCGGCAACTTGATCCACAGGATGGTGTAATTTTATATAGATATTATATAATTATTTTGCTGCCTGTATTTGTTATTGTAAAGGCAATTGTTGTGTTTGATCGTTATCACAAAGATGGAAGAAATCTGCTGATAGAGACCGACGTTTAAACACAAAAACTGCACCAGATATTCGACTTGAAAGAAACATGCTTTTGAAGTCTCATCTAGAAAAATTTCTAGCAAATATCTATAACAAAAGTCATTTTATTGATTTTAATTCCCTCGCATACCGAAGGGAAGTACCTATTGTATTCGAGAAAAATCACCCTCCGAGATTTTTTCGGATCCTCATGTTTCAGATCATGCAGATTACAAAAATACAGGTTCTTCAACTCCGTCAGTCTGTCTGTCTGCCTGTCTGTCTGTGTGTTGGTGCATTAACTAAAACACTTATTGACGGCGAACAGTCAAATTTGGTAGGTAGCTGACGCTACTGTCAGCGAAGAAATGGTTAAACTTTCACTGGAAAATATACAGGGTCTAAATCGAATAAATAATGAAAAAAATTTGACATTTTAAATCCATTTCATAAAAACAAATTTTTCAAAAAGAAAAATTAAAAAATTGTGTCCATGAAAAATGTTTCTAAAATTATTTTACTGTAGAATATACGATGGAATTTTTTTTTGCTCGAATTTTAAATTTCCACGTTTCATCACATTCTAAACCTATTTCAGAAAAAAAAAATTCAAATGGAAACATTTTTTTCAATTTTTTCTTACTACATAGAATAAAAGGTGGAACATTTTTTTTTTTGCTCAAATCTAAAATTTTCACGTTTCATGACATTCTAAACCTATTTCAGAAAAAAAAGTTTTGAACACTTTTTGAATATTTTTTACCAGTAGAAAAATATGAAATTTCTTTTTGCTCAATTTTGAAATTTCCACGTTTCATAACATTCTAATTTATTTCATAAGAAAAAATTTCATAAAGAAAAAACTGAAGATTTTGTGAAAGTTTTTTACAACTTACTATAGAGTATAATGTAAAAAATTTTTTGGTTCAAATTTAAGATTTCCACGTTTCATGACATTCTAAACCTATGTCAGAAAAAACGTTTTGAAAATTTTTAAAAATTTTTTCGCTCAAATTTCGAATTTCCACCTTTCGTGACATTCTAAGACTATTAAAAAAAAATAAAAAATTGTAACCACAACTATACGTCATCTCCACTGCGTGGATGTGGAACTGAAAAAATGACAGATGGCAATAATATTTGACATATAGTTAACGCATTTGGCAATAAAATAATAAATATTATAGTTTTATCGAAAAATATAGAGGGTGGTCACCTAAAAAACAATTCAACCATGTTGGAAATTTGTAAAGGTATTTACGCAAGCCTTCCAAATTTGACTCTATCAGAGGATAGAGTCGTATTGGTTATATTAACAGCTTTAGCCTCTCCTAATGAAGATATATAATTTTTAAACCTTCCAAATATAAAGAAAATAAAAAAATGTTTTCAATTTGTCTATTCTAATTATTGTAGTGAACATGTTCTTTTTTGTATATGGTTTAACCGGATGTGATACAACTTCAGCATGTTTTAATAGAGGAAAGAATAAATGCCAAAATATTTTAAAATTGCAGTGATTGAAGAATCTGCAAAAGTTTATTAAAAAACAGATGCTGATTTACCAGCTATCATCACTGCTTATACAAGGTGGACCATTAATAATAAGGCCATAGAGTAGAGGTAGATTCTTTGGGCCAAAATAAGAAGATATAACCAAATATGCTTCAGTAAAATGTTGCTGTGGAAAAAAACACAGAGTGAAACATTTTCTTTATAGGATTTTGCAAACAGTGGAAAGAAAAGCGCTATCTATGAGAACTAAAGGAAACACTATATATAAAAATATTAATGAAATCTTTGCATTCTTTCGATAACCTGACTTCTGGTTATGCTAACAAGTAAAATTCTGATTTGCCATTCTCATTTTAACACTAGCATCCAACCTAGTCCCCTACGGCTAAGCAGGCTAAACTAGTATCTACATGATCCCCTACGATATGTAAATTCAGTTAAAAATGAGAACAAAGGCCTGAAATTAATTTATTTACGTACCTTGTCTTTAAATTTTTTTTTTTTCATTCAAATGAATTACATTTTCATAAAATCTCATTTAGTTTCTTGGAAATACTTAGCCTTTGAAACGTTTTTCGTCCTTATTGTGGACTCATCAGAAAAGCCTAAAGCCACTCATAACGATGTTCCATGCAAAACTAAGACATTTTCCATGAATGGTATAAAATAATAATTGTAATTGACATTGACTGATAAAAAACAACAGATCTTCACCTATCTATTAGCTTACTAGTATTGGAGCCTATATACTCTATGCATGTTTAAAGTGAATTATTTATTATTTGTTTGCTTATAGTAATGAAACATTTTCTTTATAGGATTTTGCAAACAGTGGAAAGAAAAGCGCTATCTAGAGAACTAAAGGAAAAACTATATGTAAAAATATTAATGAAATCTTTGCATTCTTTCGATAACCTGACTTCTGGTTATGCTAACAAGTAAAATTCTGATTTGCCATTCTCATTTTCATTTATCGAAAGAATGCAAAGATTTCATTAATATTTTTATATATAGTTTTTCCTTTAGTTCTCATAGATAGCGCTTTTCTTTCCACTGTTTGCAAAATCCTATAAAGAAAATGTTTCATTACTATAAGCAAACAAATAATAAATAATTCACTTTAAACATGCATAGAGTATATAGGCTCCAATACTAGTAAGCTAATAGATAGGTGAAGATCTGTTGCTTTTTATCAGTCAATGTCAATTATAATTATTTTATACCATTCATGGAAAATGTCTTAGTTTTGCATGGAACATCGTTATGAGTGGCTTTAGGCTTTTCTGATGAGTCCACAATAAGGACGAAAAACGTTTCAAAGGCTAAGTATTTCCAAGAAACTGAATGAGATTTTATGAAAATGTAATTCATTTGAATGAAAAAAAAAATCAAAAATTTAAAGACAAGGTAGGTACGTAAATAAATTAATTTCAGGCCTTTGTTCTCATTTTTAACTGAATTTACATATCGTAGGGGATCATGTAGATACTAGTTTAGCCTGCTTAGCCGTAGGGGACTAGGTTGGATGCTAGTGTTAAAATGAGAATGGCAAATCAGAATTTTACTTGTTAGCATAGCCAGAAGTCAGGTTATCGAAAGAATGCAAAGATTTCATTAATATTTTTATATATAGTTTTTCCTTTAGTTCTCATAGATAGCGCTTTTCTTTCCACTGTTTGCAAAATCCTATAAAGAAAATGTTTCATTACTATAAGCAAACAAATAATAAATAATTCGCTTTAAAAAACACAGAGTGTCAAAGTCGAAATATTTTTTTTTTTGCAATAACTCAACAGCTTCTTGACTGATCGCCAAATTTTCTAGAGGAAATTTTTTTATTCTAAGAAACAATCATTTCTGTATTACATCACGTTGGATCATATTGGGCGCCGCAGGACCTGTGTCTGATGATGAATTTTTTTCATATTTTTCTTGGACGAAACGTTGTGGTACTTCTGACCCGAAGATCTTATGAGGGCATCATTTTCACGTATAAAAGGTACACTTGGTAGAACTTGACAACTTCAACTGTTTTCGGGGAAATTGCCGTTAAATTTGAATAATTTTTTGAAAGACAAATTCATTTAATGAAACAAGGTGTATGAAAAAAGTAGAAAACTTAAGGGAAAAAATCGTAATAACAGCGCATACTCTTTCTCACTTTCTTATGAACTAATGGAGTATTTTCATGGATTGAGATAAATACATAAATCAAAAGATTGTGTGAAATAAGGATCTAATCTTATTAGAAGACCAATAAATAACGAAAAAATTGACTTAATGACATTAGTATTTATTCTATAAACTTCCCCCCCATGCAAAAACCTCGTTGCTTTTCGATATGGTCTCCACCTACTTCTATACCTTTTCTAATTCTTGTCACAAAATATTTTCTTACATTGAAACAAAACATTTTCCTGTCCTCTAATAAAATTGGCTGCGTTTTGTATTTCGACCCACAGATCTTCTCTGGAATTGATAGTATTTGCATAGACTAAGGACTTCATATGTCCACACACCTAATAATCCAAAGGATTATAATCAGGACGCCTTGGTGGCCGAACTCACTTCCTCGACCGACCCATCTGCGTGGGAAAGTCTCATCAAGATAATTCCTGAGTTCAATGGAGCAATGAGGGGGAGCTCCATCTTGCATAAACCACATTTTGTTCCGTATGTCTAGTATGAAAGCATGTAATATATCAGCAAGAGAGTTTTGAAAAAAAGACAGATAAGACTGTCCATTTAAATTTGGAGGATGGACAAATGGTCCCAATAACTGATCGTCGATAATACCACACCAAACATTAATCTTGAATTCGTGCTGAAATGCCTTTCTTTAACGGCGTGAAGATTTCCTACCTCCTAGTAATGGATATTTCTCCAGTTAAAAACGCCTTGGCGCGTAAAAGTTGCTTCGTCGGTAAGTAAAATGTTCTTAACAAAATTTCGATCTCTGTTGTATTTATTTAGACCAAATTGACAAAACTGTAGTCTTTGTGGAAGATCCCTTCGAACTAAGTTTTGTACAGGAGTGAAGTGATATGGGTAGAAGCGTTCTTTGCGTAAGACTCTTAGAACAGATTGTTTACTCACCCCTGTTGCCGCTGATAAACGACTTGAGCTGGACTTGAGGATTCATCCACACGCAATAAAACTTCTAGTTCTTGATCTGGAGTAATTCGTTTCGGTCGTCCTACATCATTTTTATGGCCAAATGAACCTGTTTCTCCCAAACGACGAAACAGATCTTTCTAAATCTTCTGGTCTGGCTGTATTCTATTTGGATATTGAAATGAGTATTTCCCCGCTGCAGCACGTCTGCTAAACACATATCATATGCCTCATTTTCCTATTTGAAAAATTATTATGTCGAGGCATTTTAAATAAAAAAGTTAAAGAAATTAGCTTCAGGAACACAAGAACATAATAAAATGATTAAATGACCTACATGACAGAACTAAAACGTAACCAAAGCACACTTTTCAATAAACACACTTTGTTTCATTCAATTTGAATTTCTTTAAAAAAATTAATCGAATGTTTAACGGTAATTTCCTCGAAAACCGTTGAAGTTATCAAGTTTTACCAAGTGTATCTTTTATACGTGAAAATGACGCCCTCATCAGATTTTCTTATCATAAGTACCACAACGTTTCATCCAAAAGAAACATGAAAAAATTCGTAATCAGGTACAGGTGCTGCGGCGCCCTCTATGACCTAACATGACGTTACACATAAATTATTGTTTAGCAGAATAAAAAAACTTCCTCTAGCAAATTTGGCGAAGACTTGGCCCAAAAAATTTACCCCTGCACTATGGCCTATTATTAATGGTTCACCCTGTATAAATAAACAAAGTCGTATCAGTTACTAGGTTACGGAAATTCTACACAAGTACCTACTATGAAATTATTTTAAATTTCAAACTTTGTAATGCTTTATATCTATCTCTATTTGTTTATAATCACCTAACACAAAATGCGAAAAAATAGTATAAATATAAATCTCGTAAGAAAATCAATTTTACTAAACTCAGCGAGTACTCGAAAACTATATTCTTTTAGTAAAACTTTGCTTTTCTAAACTTGTTTAAAACCCATTAACACCCAAGACAATTTTTTTTCGAATTTTGCAAAAATATTTCGTACGTATGTTCAAAATGTTTCCAAATGACCGTAAAAAATAACAAAAAAAAATATTGATCTTGTGGTTTATCAAAAAAGTGGTGATCCATAAATAGATCACTGGGCAGATGTAATATATATCTTAACATATAATAATTATTTTACTTTACTTATATATGTAATAATATTACCATTAGAACATCAGTAAAATATCATTAAATTATAATAATAATGGCAAAATTTAACAGCTATATTTGGTGGTAAGGTAGGAGACAATTGGCACAAGAGTAACATTTGATGCAATAGGTTTTAGGTCTACTCTTGCAATCTTTTCTTTGGCATCTCTGTCCATCACAATATTGCATAAAATGATTTGGGCCACCGAATCGAAAGTCTTCAGGGGCCACTGCAGCTTTCGTTTTCCTTTCATCAGAGGATGTGAGTTTCATATATGGAACTGCAACTTCTCTACGGAATTCTAGACGCTGATAGCCTCACGATCATGCATGGTGCGATATAGAATCCAGGAATTTGTTAGTACCACATCCAGAATAAGAATGAATAATTTTTGTTCACGAATCTAGAATCCATGTTTACTAATGATCCAATCAGAGTTTCTTCCTTTATATAATCTACTATATCATTCGAAAGAAATATCTCAAAAATCTTCAACGGGGTGAGGGCTCCATGTTCTTTCATCAGTGCTTCTATTTTCTCTTTTTCAATAGTAGCAAAGTTTGTAACGGTAAAAATATGCTTGGATCGCACATTTTCCATTTCGGTAGAGAATTATATATCTGCCTTTTCGAACCTTTTTGTTCAGAGATGACACTGGTAATCTGGTCTTCAACAATGTCTTCTGTATCTTGATCTTCATGACCGTATTGTACCTCCAACTAACCAGGAAGATATTATACCTCTGCTATGCCCAATTCGTCATCATCCACTTCGTCTTTATCTGTCACATAATTTGGTTCTGGAGGTAAAACAACAATGTCTAGGGTAGCAATATCATCGTCAATATAAAAATTGCGATCGGCAATAACTTCTTCTATCTTCTATCATAGACAAGCGCCCTCTGTAACAAGTTTTTTTCCGCAACTTGTTAATTATTTAATTAGTTGCCAAATATTTTCCATTCAGCACCCGTACTAAGAATAAATTCAATTTGTTGCCAAAAACTCATGTTTAGCGACCGTGCTACAATAACTGAAATAAAAACCAAGTTAGAAGCAACTGAGCATGTGCGGGCGGAATATTAGAGAGTGATGGAACTGACAGGAATTGAAAACCGGCACTTTCCGTCTTGACGTCGTTGAGGTGAGATTGTTCTATTTTTTTTCTTAAAAGATTTGAAGTTTAGAGCCATCCTATAATACCTTGTTGAAATTTTTGCTTTTATTATTGTATTATAATTCATTAAAATAATAACCTAGTTATTTTTAATTGATATCAAATTTTAAGCTGGCATTTAGTTAAATTATTAATATTGTATTTGAGGTTAACCTTGTGGTTAATAAAAAAACCACTTGTTAGTGAACTGCCCCAGCAGTAGGTTATCTCTTTGTCATTTTGGGATAGTTCCTGCTGGATATTTTATGTTTATGTATTATATCTATAATGTTTGCCAGTAGTTTATAATATCTTATATACTTACATATCTATATATATATATATTTTTTTGTTATTGGGGGTCGCTCTAAAACTTTTTATTAGATAATCTCATTTCACGACTAGTATACTAATTATTGAATTTATTAAAGTACGAGACGTAAAGTCAATTTGTTTAAATTAATTTTTATAATAGTACGGAGACTATCTCCAAAATTTTAAATTTTCTTATTTAATTTTTTCTTAATGTCATCGATTTCTTTTATGCTGCTTTAAACATTTCATCATAATTTAGAACAATTTTGTTGATTCACAGCCTCAGGGCCAAAATTTTGTGATAATCTAGTAGTAGAGTTTTTTTTATTGGTGTTTAGTTTTTTTGTTTTTTTTTTCGATTCATTGCTTAAATTTTACAAATTCTAATACCTATTTTTTTTGTAATTTCTACAAAATTTGTGACCTTGGCTTAACCAATGGTATTCCATTTTGTATTCTGCTAGATCATTCTTTTCAGTAAGTTTTAAAGTTAATTAATAATTTATTTAGCCATTTTAAATTTTAACCGATAGTTTTTTTTCTTTGTGTGATTTAACTAAATTTGTATCAACTGGTTCCTGAATTATCATTGTTTTTCATGTAATAACTGGATCGACCAATTCTGGATCAAGCACATGGTAGTTTTGCTAGTGGCTGGACGAGAACTATAATTCGCAGAATATTTCCAACTTCGTGTCATCCTGGAACCTCCTCGTAGACCCGGACAAACAATATAAGTCCTTAAACCCAGGTACCTGTGGCCATCTCCAGGAATTGACACACTGGAACTCCGCACTCGCCACCCAAAGTTAAGTAAGCAATTACCTATCGCCATAGCTTTTCTTGGTCAGAAGAAAATTATAATATTGTTAAACCAGTTGATATTTTCAATTTATCTTTTCAAATTAATTTGTTTTTCTCTTAACAAAATGTCATCACTATAAACCTTTTTTCTATTGTAGTAAATTTTGAAATTTTCATTAATTCTCACATTTATAATTGTAAGGTCTTTGTAAATTTTAAACATTATTGTTAATATATTGTTATTTTGTTTAAATTTTGTTTTTGATTGTTTCATCCTTAAACAGTTTCAGGAATATCAGTTGTAAGAATACGCTGGCGCCCAGTTTCTTTGTTTACTTTTGTTTTGTAACATTCAAATTATTAAATAACTATTCTCGCCACAGAGTGACCTTCGACCAACCCCTGAGCTAACTGGTTGCTACTCTTTCATAGCTTCCTCAGCACCCCGCTGAGAAGTTGTGGTTGCAAATTGGCGCTCCAACGTGTGTGGCCCGAGTTAGAGATTTTGAATTGCTTTTAAATAATTGTGTTTTTGAATTTTATTACTCTTTCCTAAATACTGATATTCTTGCAAATTCAAGGAACAAACAGTCAAATTCTGACCAAAAAAAGACTGCTAAATTTATTGATATTTTTCTTATATTTTGTATTTTGATATTGTCACACTTGCGTATTCGGTGTACAATATTTTATTATAGAAAATTTCTAGTTATCTGATTTATCTATTTGTTTTTGATACTGAAAATTATCTATGCCTATTTGAATTTTTTTTTGCTATATTTTTGATATTGCTGTTTTGGTATATCTTTTGCTAATATTTTGCTGCGTATTTTGCGAAGTTTCTCCTCACGTTGCTTTTTGACTTGTAATTTAAAAGTAAATTTTTGTTAGCGTTATCATGATTTTACCGTATAGTTTTTTGCATTAAATTTATTTATCGTAAAGTTTACCGTATCATATCTTTTATTAAATTTTGTCAACTTATAAACCCAAAATGGAGCCGAATTATTTAAGACTTAAAGAAATTACTTATGAATTAATGATCAGAAATATCGAACCTTCAGGTGATGCCGATAGAAAGAGAAAAATTTTAAGGGGGGTTTTTCATCAAGAAAATGCCAAACGTAGTTTTAGCGATGGTAAAATTGTAAATACTTTTGACCATAAGTCAGATGTCAAAGAAATTAATGAGACAATAACTGATTTGCAGTCTGCTATTGAAAATTTTTCTGGTACCACCGCTGATGTGGATTATAAAGTAATTTCCTCAAGGTTAACCCACATTTCGGGTAGAGTACAGCGTTTAAAAGCTGATACTGAAGCTGAAGAAGGTACTAAAAAGACTTTGCAACTTATAGTTTTGGGTTTAGAGGATGACATAGCTGTAAAAACTACTGCTACTGCTACAGTATCTATGACACCAGATAGGTTTCCGGTAAAATTTGTTGCTCCATATAAATGGAATTTACAATTTAGTGGCTCGAGCCAAGAATCAGTTAATTCTTTTCTGGAAAAAGTTAACATGTTACGTGAATCTAGAGGTGTAAGTAAGTCAGAATTATTTTTGTCGGCTTGTGATTTGTTTAGAGATGACGGGTGGACATGGTTCTGTAGCAATAGACACAAATTTGACGATTGGGATACTTTAAGTGAACAATTAAGAAAGGATTTTCTCCCATATTTTTATGACGATAGTTTGTGGCTAGAAATAAACAATAGAACACAAGGCTGTGACGAACGAGTCACAATTTTCATTGCCTCAATGGAAAATCTTTTTAATAGACTGTCTGAAAAACCTTCAGAAATTATGAAAGTTAATAAAATTCGTAGGAATTTATTGCCTTATTTGATCGAAAGTCTAGCTTTAAAACAACCTCAGACTGTTTTAGAACTTTTGGAATTATGTAAACGTTTAGAGGAAGCACATACCATGTCAGACAGATATAAGCCTCCTCCTTCTGAGGAAAGTAATCTATTAGAACCCGAGTTAAATTATACTTTTGCCGATTCAAGTTTTACAGTAAATAAAAACATATCTTGTGATTCTGATGTTAACAGAAATACCTCTCATAATTTTAATGTAAATAAAAGTGTCTCTAGTAATTTTAATACAAGTCAAAATTTTTCTCGTAATTTTCAAAATTTTCGTCATGCTAATACCGCTCGAAGAAATTTTTCTTCGAATATTGCTGAAATGTCCACAATCAGATGTTGGAATTGTAATCTGGTTGGCCATCATTTTAATACTTGCAAAAAGTCAAAAAATATTTTTTGTTATGGTTGCGGTCGTAAAAATGTAATAAAGCCGAAATGTTTTCGTTGCAATCCAAAACCTCATATTACCTGGTGGCGAAACACTAAACCTCGTCACAGTGACCCAAAGTCCAGTATCTGTTGCCTTCACTTTACGCAACACAGGCTCGAACCAAGTCAAAGGCAAGAGCATAGGCAACGTAAAAGAAAGAGGAAGAAACTTAACAAAATTAAGGTTGAAACTTCACGGTTAGAGTGGGACAGTTGGGTAAACAACGTTGGAAAATTTTATCGTTCTAGCAAGTCAGTAAACAGTATTGACTCTGTTTTTGTGGGTAAAGCCCACGATTTATGTTCCGATTTTGAGTTAAAAAATTTTAATAATGCAGTTCATGTTGTTCCGAACATTTCAGTTTTAGATGTCTCAAGTTTCAAACGGGACAACTGGTATATTGATATGCTTAAGAAAATTCAAGAAAAACCTAAGTCTTACCGTGCCTTTCGTGTTGAGAGCGATATTATTTATAAACGTATTTTTTCTCATCCATCTAAAATTAATAATTTGTCAAAATGGAAAATTGTTGTGCCTACTGCTAATCGTATTGAGATTTTGAAATTATGTCATATTGACAAAAATGCGAGACACTTTGGAGTTTTCAAAACTCTTTCTCGTATTTTAGAGATTTATTATTGGCCCGGTATTCGTAGAGATGTGTACCTCTATGTTAAAAAATGTGAGGTTTGTGCGACGGGTAAAAGCCCAAATTTGCCTAGAGTTGGTTTAAAGCGTTTATGCCAAAATAAAAATTTTCCGTTTCAACTTGTTTCCGCACATTTATTAGGTACATACCCCTGTTCGAAAAACGGGAATCGTGACGTATTAGTAGTAACCAACTGGCTTACGGAACCTTAAAGTCTCTTCTTTCGTCTTTTTTGTTATCTTTCTTTTCCGGCTGGGTAACAACTGTTGTTCCGGCTGGGTAACAACAGTTACTCAAGGGTTGAAGGGTGGGCCACTTTCTTTTTGCGGATTGTATACACTTCGGACGTTTGCAAGCCACGTTTTGTTGGTTGCATACGTCTTGGGTGTCTATAATCAAGCAATTGATTTCAACTACGCGGTTGAAAATTCACTATGTTTATCTTTTCGTGTCTTGTTTTAATGAAAATGATACCTGTGACTACCGAATAATAATTTTTATGTAAAATATTAGACAAACGATTCATTACCATCCTTTATCGGTTTATTTTTGAATTTGTTAGGAATCTGCTGTCTTAATATGTATTCATAATTATTTTTTTCAAGTCAGTCATCAGACAAACGACTCACTCTCGTTGCTTATCGAGTTTATTGTGGTTTATCGGAGTTCACTGTCACAATATATTTAAATACATTTATTTATTTTAAATGATAGATTTCAGTAAGCTTAATATCTACAGACCTATAAGAACATCTTATTTAATGTAGGTACATTCATAAGTATAAGAACATTCTCATATCATATGAGTACATTTTATATTTTATTCTAATACACACAAAAAGTATGTATAAAGAAAAAATATTAGTCGTTTGCATGGCTGGGAACCGTAGAAAAACAGCTTATCTTTATAAATGAGTTTTTATCTCTAATATTTCTTTATCATTTATACTAATTTGCGAATAACGTTTTACCAAAGGTTTAAGCTCATGCGAAAGCATTTTAGTACTGGAGTATAGGGGCGGAACAAAAATAGTTAAGTATTAAATATACAGGATGTAGTAATACAGGTTTCGTCTATTATAGTTACTAGACATTTTTGGTGAATTTTCTTGTGCATGGTTGATGTCAAAAACATGACATAACAACGTCATTCTTTTTTGTGATTGTCTCTTTCTTTTCTTTCGCTATTTTATATTTTCCTATATTTCTCTATGATCACTATCTCTTATTTTGACTTTTGCCTAGTTGACTACTTTAGTCGTTTGTATTATAAGTAGCTTTTTGACAATTTTGCTAGAGTGTGTACTCCTCAACTAATGTTTAGAATTTTGTGAAAGGCTTTCGTCTTTTGTTGTAAGGAAATAAACTACTACCTGTTGATTGTTGATTTTGTTTATAATATGTCATTTACCAGTTGTACCTTTTGAATTTGTGGTCTGGTAGACATATTGTTTAGTTTGTGGGTTAAGTCCTACGTATTTTGGTTTGTGGGAAGTCCACATATTTTGCTTATCTTGTGGATTAGTTCCACGTATCTTTGCAGGAAATTTGTTCGTGGGAACATATTTTCCTGTATGGCGTGTGCCGTTTGTTAAACAGGTTGTCTCTGTGCTATAGTACAACGTACTTCGTGGCAAGTTAGGTAGTTTTCCTTTCTCGCTTTCATTTAGTTGAGTCATAGCTGAATTTAAATCACAGTACCTTTGTGTTTCTGCTGCTTATTGTTTTTTCGGCTAGGTAAATTGCTAAAATGCTTTATCTTTTATCTTTATCTTGTTTCTACAGTTATCTTTTATCTTTATCTTGTTCATATAGTGTTCTGAGAAATTTGTATGTCCCATCTAGTTTTTTTTTTCGTCATCATGAATGTAATTATTGTCGTTTGGTATTGTTGTTTATTATCATTATTGGTAATTAAGGCTTAAATAATTGTTTTGCTCTTTCATATCTTTTCTTTATGCTTAAAGTTTATTAGATTAAATTTATCGCTCTCCTAAGTAGTAGGATATTTCATTTTTTTTTTGTTTTCAAGAAAGGTAGGTACCTCAAGAAATTCCTTTTTATTACTTATTGTTGTATGGTATCTTGTATAATTAGGTATTATACCAGTTTAATTTTTTTGTCTTTAATTCTCTCTCTCTCTCTCTCTCTCTCTTTCTCTCTCTCCCTGTTAGTCTTTTCCGTCTCTCATCGATTAGTTAAACTATACGATAATACCGTGATTTACCGGGTGTTTCCTTTTACAAAAAAAAATTTTATTTTCAAACTTTTAGTTTTCCAAAAAAAATTTTTTTTTTCGGAAGTTCGCGTGGTGTAACAAGTTTTTTTCCGCAACTTGTTAATTATTTAATTAGTTGCCAAATATTTTCCATTCAGCACCCGTACTAAGAATAAATTCAATTTGTTGCCAAAAACTCATGTTTAGCGACCGTGCTACAATAACTGAAATAAAAACCAAGTTAGAAGCAACTGAGCATGTGCGGGCGGAATATTAGAGAGTGATGGAACTGACAGGAATTGAAAACCGGCACTTTCCGTCTTGACGTCGTTGAGGTGAGATTGTTCTATTTTTTTTCTTAAAAGATTTGAAGTTTAGAGCCATCCTATAATACCTTGTTGAAATTTTTGCTTTTATTATTGTATTATAATTCATTAAAATAATAACCTAGTTATTTTTAATTGATATCAAATTTTAAGCTGGCATTTAGTTAAATTATTAATATTGTATTTGAGGTTAACCTTGTGGTTAATAAAAAAACCACTTGTTAGTGAACTGCCCCAGCAGTAGGTTATCTCTTTGTCATTTTGGGATAGTTCCTGCTGGATATTTTATGTTTATGTATTATATCTATAATGTTTGCCAGTAGTTTATAATATCTTATATACTTACATATCTATATATATATATATTTTTTTGTTATTGGGGGTCGCTCTAAAACTTTTTATTAGATAATCTCATTTCACGACTAGTATACTAATTATTGAATTTATTAAAGTACGAGACGTAAAGTCAATTTGTTTAAATTAATTTTTATAATAGTACGGAGACTATCTCCAAAATTTTAAATTTTCTTATTTAATTTTTTCTTAATGTCATCGATTTCTTTTATGCTGCTTTAAACATTTCATCATAATTTAGAACAATTTTGTTGATTCACAGCCTCAGGGCCAAAATTTTGTGATAATCTAGTAGTAGAGTTTTTTTTATTGGTGTTTAGTTTTTTTGTTTTTTTTTTCGATTCATTGCTTAAATTTTACAAATTCTAATACCTATTTTTTTTGTAATTTCTACAAAATTTGTGACCTTGGCTTAACCAATGGTATTCCATTTTGTATTCTGCTAGATCATTCTTTTCAGTAAGTTTTAAAGTTAATTAATAATTTATTTAGCCATTTTAAATTTTAACCGATAGTTTTTTTTCTTTGTGTGATTTAACTAAATTTGTATCAACTGGTTCCTGAATTATCATTGTTTTTCATGTAATAACTGGATCGACCAATTCTGGATCAAGCACATGGTAGTTTTGCTAGTGGCTGGACGAGAACTATAATTCGCAGAATATTTCCAACTTCGTGTCATCCTGGAACCTCCTCGTAGACCCGGACAAACAATATAAGTCCTTAAACCCAGGTACCTGTGGCCATCTCCAGGAATTGACACACTGGAACTCCGCACTCGCCACCCAAAGTTAAGTAAGCAATTACCTATCGCCATAGCTTTTCTTGGTCAGAAGAAAATTATAATATTGTTAAACCAGTTGATATTTTCAATTTATCTTTTCAAATTAATTTGTTTTTCTCTTAACAAAATGTCATCACTATAAACCTTTTTTCTATTGTAGTAAATTTTGAAATTTTCATTAATTCTCACATTTATAATTGTAAAGTCTTTGTAAATTTTAAACATTATTGTTAATATATTGTTATTTTGTTTAAATTTTGTTTTTGATTGTTTCATCCTTAAACAGTTTCAGGAATATCAGTTGTAAGAATACGCTGGCGCCCAGTTTCTTTGTTTACTTTTGTTTTGTAACATTCAAATTATTAAATAACTATTCTCGCCACAGAGTGACCTTCGACCAACCCCTGAGCTAACTGGTTGCTACTCTTTCATAGCTTCCTCAGCACCCCGCTGAGAAGTTGTGGTTGCACCTCTTTGGAATCCATGTCCTTTAAAAGTAAATTATTATATTTATTATTATTATTCGAACCATCACCATGTTTTAATTTTTTATATTATAATTTTATCACATCTAATTTTCACTTACAAATGTTTGACTGCATCGACGCAAAAGAAAAAATGCTCTACTTACCAATTATATTTTTCACCAATACCACAGAAACAGGTGATATTTTAGTGAAAATAGCACCGAAAGATTTTGTCTCACACACTGACTAAGTCTGACCGATAATAATAACAATGACCTAATACATCTGATGCGGATAAACTCTCAAAGTTCCAGTTAGATATTATATGTGCCCAGTGGTATAAATATAGATCAGCTAAATAAAGTTGTTTTCAATTATGCTGATAAACAAAATATTGTGAAATGAGTTATGAAATAATAAACTTTTATACTTATTTCAAAGACTCATTACGACATATATCATATTTTCATATTCATTAGGTTTTTGTTTATAAATAAATAAATTTGTTAGTGTAAACAACGATTTTTTTCAAGATTTTAAAGAATTAAAAAAAATACTTTCAATTTGACAAATTATTAGAAAATGGTCTTCTACTGTTGTAGTAATTATAAATATTAATTTAAATCAGTTTTTACGAAATTAAATATGCTATTGTCTTGTTAAAGAAAAATTGTCTCTCGTGATCTATAAATAGATCTCTGGACGCTAATGGGTTTTAATGTACTATTAAATCATATATCAACTAATGGGGAAATAAATAATAGAATTTACAATAATATTTAACTCTTTACTTGCTATTAAGAAACTTAATTAGGGTTGCTGCCCTCTATACTATAATAAATTAGTCAAACCCAATTTTTTCATTGAATTAAACAGCCAAGTGACACGCCATTATGTGATAAATTGTATAGATTTCAACTCAGTTAATGTAATTAAAAAGATACTACTTACTGCTCGAACTCCGTCTATGGTTGTAATGACAATTCAGTAAAGTGTTTTTGAAACGAATGCCATGTGTCTCAAGTGCTTTAGGCAATAACAGTAAACTTTTGTACCACGACTACAGATGAACTATTTTTATTTCTGGATTGTTACAATTTTATTTTTACAATGTCATTGTGTGTAAGCACTTAACGGTTTTGTTCATTTCAGGGCGTGCTGAATTAGTTGCATTTATTAAAGTGAAAATTACTTAAGAACGCAAAGGACTTTACAGATTTATTTGTCACTTTCGAAATGTACAATTAACAAAATAATTAGTTTAATATTACATACCTAAGCAATAAACAGAAATTTTTCTTCTTATATACCTAAGCAATAAACAGAAACTTTTTCCATCAATAATTTTTCTGCATATAATGATAATTGAATTAATAATTTTTCATAAATCTAATCTTATAGTCCGGGATATAGCGTCAAATGTAATTACATCAATTCAACAAAGCTCATGTTTTCAGTGCCGGTTGTTTTTTAATTGCTTATTGAAGAATTGGGTGTCAGCTCCTTCCATCGCGGAGATGAAGGGCGTGGGAGGCTGCGCATCCGGAAGAGTAATTTCGCTTTTCGCGTAAATCCAACAATGCTACTAAACTATAAATAGTTCATTTATGTCATATAAATGAAAGAGAAATGTGTCAGCTGCATAGGGAAAGGAGCGAAGTTTGTCAGCTGCCCTAGTCAATAAAATGTATAAAAAACATGTGAGAATTCGTTATTTCAATAAAACTGAAATTTATTTATAAGGCAGTTTACGATATAGAAAACAATTAAAAAGTGTCATCTGACAACATCATGAGACAAAACCTGTCAGCTAGACCTTTTAAGTGTACCGCAGCGTCCAGGCACTCACCGCACGTGGTATCCTTAACGCCCCAGCTATCGTATTATATATTTTTTTTAACCATCCGATCATCAATTTTAAACTAATCAAATACTCTATTCTACGCCTGCTCACAAATAGTAACAAAGTATTTTGAAAATAATACATTTATCGATGCTCATATGTCGATAATCTGTATATGAAACAACAGGAGGCATGTTTTAATTCCACATCCACGTAGTGGATTGGAAGTATCGTAAAAAAAAATTTGAAATTTTCTTTTACCTGAAATAGGCTTAGAATGTCATGAAACGTCGAGATTTTAAATTTGAGCGAAAAAAAATTCTGTCTGTCGGTCTGTAACTTTATTTGTCCGCACGTTTTCTCCGGAACGGTTTAAGATATTGACTTGAAATTTTGTACACGTATATATTATAACGAGATCTGGAACTGGATTATTTTTTTAACATATCCGGTAAAGGGTTGGGGGTAAATAGAGGGAAATATGTAAAGCAAACTGGTAAGAATATGGAAACTGAGAATTCGGTTTATGTACCAGAAGCCAAAGCCTCAAATTTTTTTATAATATTTTCCATCCCCCTACCACCCCCCACTCCATTGTCAAAGGGGTTGATGAAATAAAATTGACATATTCACTTGAAATTTGGTATACGTATATATTATAATGACATCTGGAATTAGATTATATTTTGGGATTATTCCGTTGAAGGGTTGGGGGTTAAATAGGGGTAAATAGGGGAAAATAAATAAAGCAAGCTGGTAATGGTACAAAAACTTGAAATTAGGTGTATGTACTAGAAGCCAAGGCTTCCATTTTCTTAATAGTATTTTTCAACTACCCACCACCCTACTCCATTATTAAAGGGGTTGATAAAATAAAATTGAGACACTCACTTGAAATTTGGTACACGTATGTATTTTAACGACATCTGGAACTGGATTATATTTCGAGACGATTTCGTTGAAGGGTTGGGAATTAAATAGGGTTAAATAGGGGAAAATAAGTAAATCAAGCTGGTAAGAGTACAGAAACTTGAAATTCAGTGTATGTACTAGAAGCCAAGGCTTCAGATTTTTTTTATAATATTTTTCAACCCTCCGCCACCCCTACTCCAATATTAAAGGGTTTGATAAAATAGAATCAAGATATTTACTTGAAATTTGGTACACGCATGTATTATACCGACATCTGGAACTAAAATATATTTTGAGATGAATCTGTTGAAGCGTTGGGATTAAATAGTGATAAATAGGTGAAGATGAGCAAAGCAAGCTGGTAAGAGTACGGAAATTAGGGATTTGGTGTATATAATAGAAGCGATAGCCGCTTATTTTTTACAATATTTTTGACCACCCCCACCCCCCCACCCCTACTCCATTATTAAAGTGGTTGATAAAATAAAATTGAGATATTCACTTGAAATTTATTACACGTATGTATTATCACGACATCTGAAACTAGATCATATTTTCAGATTATTCCGCTGAAGGTTTGGGGGTTAAATACAGTTAAATAGGTGAGAATAAGTAAAACAACCTGGTAAGAGTACAAAAATTTCAAATTTGGTATATACAGGGTGATTCACGTAGGCCATTCATTAGAAGTTTTTCAACTTGCAGTTGGATTAGAAACTTGAAATTTGGTATGCAGCCATAATCAATCATGCCCGTTCTATCTATAATATTTTCAGTCCTTCAACTATACAGGGTGTGCCAAAAATTGATACCAACTTTCTTATTTCAAATGGAAACCTATATTTTTCTTTACATGGTTCGATTGGTCTTCTAATTCTGAGTTTAGATAACCTAAGTTATGTTAACTTATCTATTACAATTTTTGACATATGTCCAATTTTTTGAAAAAAAATGCCGCTGTAGTAGTTTACGAACAAGTTTGTATCTCGCAAACCTTTGAAAATTATGAAACCAAATTTGTGAAGCAGTTAGATGAAAGTCCAGGCTAACTTTTGATGTCCCATCGGTGGTCCTATTTTGTACCATATGGGCGCAGTCGATTTTCAAATGTCGCAATCAAAAATTGTCAAAAAGTCAATTTTTTCAAATGGCACCTACTATTTTTTTTCACACAATTCGAAAGAAAATTGAATTTTAGGGTGAGTCACTTAAGCATTCCCTATACTTAACTTCACCCCATATCGAGTTATTCAATAACAATCAAGAAATACCTTATCTTGCCGAGAGATTCCTTGCTTCATCAAGTATGCCATGGAAACAAAAGACAGTTGTAATAATTTTTAAAGAAAAATATGGATTCTTATTTAATTACACACAACACCAACAAATTATTATTAACGAACAAGAACAATGTTGACGAAATTCTGACGTAAATGTTCAATGTGACCACCATATTTTTGTTCAAATATTCCATTATTCTACTTTCAACAGATTGCGTAGCACATCTTTGCGCCTACCATTTCTGACGCCAGAAATCAATGCAAAATTGAATTTTAGGGCTACTTTTATTAACATTGTGTATGTCTATCTATAGTCGTTTCTGAGTTATTGGCATTTTTTGAAAAAATATTGTTTTTTTTTTCTCAAGGGTAGTAGGCTTTGGAAACAATCATTTCATTTTAATTTTTATTCAAGAATCGTATTGCAATAATAAATAATAACAACAAAATAACAACAAATAAACAGATTAACAAAATAATTATTTCAATACAAATGCTCAATGTGTGCACCGTTTTTACTGACAGAATTTCGTCAACATTGTTCTTGTTCGTTAATAATAATTTGTTGGTGTTGTGTTTAATTAAATAAGAATCGATATTTTTTTTTTTAAATTATTACAACTGTCTTTTGTTTCCATGGCATACTTGATGAAGTAAGGAATCTCTCGGCAAGATAAGGTATTTCTTGATTTTTATTGAATAACTCGATATGGAGTGAAGTTAGGTATAGGGAATGCTTAAGTAACTCACCCTAAAATTCAATTTTCTTTCAAATGGTGTGAAAAAAAATAGTAGGTGTCATTTGAAAAAATTGACTTTTTGATTATTTTTGATTGCGACATTTGAAAATCGACTGCGCCCATATGGTACAAAATGGGACCACCGATGGGACATCAAAAGTTAGCCTGGACTTCCAGCTAACTGCTTCACAAATTTGGTTTCATAATTTTCAAAGGTTTGCGAGATACAAATTTGTTCGTAAACTACTACAGCGGCAATTTTTTTCAAAAAATTGGACATATGTCAAAAACTGTAATAGATAAGTTAACATAACTTAGGTTATCTAAACTCAGAATTAGAAGACCAATCGAACCATGTAAAGAAAAATATAGGTTTCTATTTGAAATAAGAAAGTTGGTACCAATTTTTGGCACACCCTGTATAGTTGGAGGACTGAAAATATTTTAGATAGAACGGGCATGATCAATTATGGCAGCACACCAAATTTCAAGTTTCTAATCCAACTGCAAGTTGAAAAACTTCTAATGAATGGCCTACGTGAATCATCCTGTATACTAGCAGCGAAGGTCTCAGTTTTTTATAATATTTTCCACTGCCCCCCTTCCCATCCATCCCCCACCACTAAAAGGGTTGATAAAATTAAATTGAGATTTTCACTTGAAATTCTGTACACGTATGTATTGTAACTACATCTGAAACTAGATTATATTTTGACACAATTTCGTTGAAGGAGTGGGGGGGGGGGGTATGTGGAGGTAAATAGGGAAAAATAAGTTAAGCAAGCTGGTAAGAGTACGGAAACTAGGGATTTGGTGTTTAGACTAGAAACCAAGGCCTCAGGTTTCTTTCTAATATTTTTCAACTCCGCCACCTCCATTATATTATCAAAGGGATTGATAATATAAAATTGAGATATTCACATGTACATGTACCTCTATATATTGTGACATCTGATTAAAATGATTCTATTGAAGGGGTGGGAGGTGGTAAGTTGTGAATAGGGGATAATAAATAGAGCAAACTAGAAACTTCATTTTAACGTACATGGTAAAAACCAACCCACGCCCTAACACATTCTAACATAAAAGTTGATCACGAAATAGTCGTTGACAGCATTTCCTCTGCTAGTGCATTTTTTATGTTAAACTAAAATAAAATAAGATCTATTAAAGGTGGGCTCTTTACCTTTAATTTACAATTTTATAAACCTATAAAAGATAACAAGACTGGTAAAATTGCTACCAAAAACCTATCAGTTCGAACGGATCGCAAAGTAAAAAGTCACATACCAGGTCAAGAAATTCTTCAAAACTATTTGCTACACAAGAAATGGAAGAAAAAAATAATTATCGGGATATATTCAAACACGAATTGATGTTTATTCCGATTGCACTTTTTTAAATGACGATATTATGATAACGCTGTCAAATAAAAGTTTTCTCGGGATTTGGAAAGTTATGGTCCAACTGAAATATCTAATTTTCCCCCTGCAGAGTTTAACTAAACCAGCCAACGCTCAGACGTTTGGAGACTAAGCTAAAATATTTTCTACTATCGTGTTTAACAATTCCTTTTGTGGAAAGGAAATAGATCTGGTTTATGACCATTATTATGACATTTCAATTTAGAACAAAAATCACTTAACAATTTTTTTGTCTCAACTAATCAGTGAATATTTTCTCTGTTTTCTCTATGTTAGATGTACTAGGGACTTATATTTTTTTTTAAATTAAAGGTAGAGAGCCCACCTTTCCATTAAAATCAGTGCGAAAATGGCCAGGTTAATAGACCTTATTTTATTCTATTTTAACCTAAAAAATGCGCTAGCAGCGGAAACGCTGTCAACAACTACTTCGCGGTCAACTTCTATGCTAGATGTACTATGGACCTAATTCTTTTCTTTTAATTAAAGGCAAAGGGCCCACCTTCCGATAAAAATGGATCCAAATGGGCCAGGTTAATATATCTTATTTTATTTCAGTTTAACATGCGCTAGCAGCACAAAAGCTGTTAACGACTATTTCGCGGACAAGTTCTATGTTAGATGTACTAAGGACCTATTTTTTTTTAATTAAAGGTAAAGCCCACGTTTCGATTAAAATTAGTCCGGAAAGGTCCAGGTTAACATTTTTCATTTTATTTTAGTGTATCTTAAAAAAATTGCCCAGAGCAAAAACGGTGTGAACGTCTATTTCGCGATTAACTTCTACGCTAGATGCACTGAGGTCGTAATTTTTTTTTTTAAATTAAAGCTGAAGAACTCTCCCTTCGATTAAAAGTGGTCTGAAATGGGCTAGATTATTCAATTTTTTTTATTAACATATTACTTGAGAAATTACGCACTAGCAGCGAAAACGCTGTCACCAGTTTCGCGGCTAAATTCTATGTTAGATGCGCTGGGGACTTAATGTTTTTTTAGATTAAAGGTAAAGAGCACACCTTTCGAATAAAATCGGTCTGAAAAAGGCCAGGTTACTACCATTTTTCTAGTAATACGGGCTTTACCTGAAAACTGCACGTTGGTCGTCAAAATTATTTTGAAAATTGAAGGCTAGTAGCCTTCTAATTAGCTTTTGGGTCATAACTTGCAGGTCAAAATGTTGATATTATCATTACCTAGGAATATATGTATTAAAAAATGCAAACAAAAGAATTTGTTCTCTCGCTGCTAGTTTCGCTGCTAAAATCAGTCTCGTGGCAAAAATTTAGAGAGAGAACTCGTATCCTGGCATCGGAAATTGGTCTCAGTAGCAGAAATAGAGCGACGTTAAATAAATAAATTTTAAAGAAGCTTTGTCTATGAACTTTAAATAAACAATATTTCATTCGTCACTATTCGAGTTTTCACAACTTGAATCGGTATTATTTACATTAATATTAATTAGATTAGTAGGTGGTAATATAGAATATTCATTTCTTTTTCTGTCACATGAGATACAGATTTCCTCCATATATCACTTTTGCCTATTTCGTGTACTATTTATTATCTTTATATTCTTTAAGACAGACTGACTTAATTGTGGGTATTGATTATATTGACGTCGTCTTGTTTTTACATCAGCCCACACCATTTCAATGAGGTTGATAACGCAATAATATGGAGGCAGACGTAAAATAGTATGATGATATGCTTCAAAAATGTTTTCAACGGCATATTCCTTTTTAAAATTTTGCTTTCCAATCAGTTCTAATAAAGACTTTTTTGTGTATTTTTCTGGCATTTCCAAGCATTTACCTTTCATAAATTCAGATATCCACTTTTCTTGTGTTGGTGTTCGGAATTTTTTTTTGTGCTGCCGAGAACGGTATGACGCATTGTCCATAACAATTACTGAATTTGGTGGGATATTTGGTAACAGCTGTTTCTTTGCCCACACTTCTCAAATAATTCGGCTGTCATATCCTCGTGGTAGTAGGCAGAGGATTGCTTGATATTTTTAGCAGACAACAACAACGCATTAGGAATAAAACCATTTTTAGTTCCAGCATGTAGAATTATAATTATTTTTCTCCTAGAACATGGAGCACTTAAATTAAACTTTTTGGTGTTACCTACCCAACCATATTAAACTACATCATGGGTGACAAACCATGTTTCATCATGATAAATTATGTCTTTATTTGCATCTCGGTATTCTTTTATTTTACGTAGGTACTCGTGTCGATGATCAAGGATGCGTGCTGATTCCATAACTACCATGCGCTTGTCCAACTTTTTGTACCTAAAACCGCAATCGTTTCGCAAAGTATCTAATGATTAATAGTTATAATCTGGATAGTCGTTTAACTTATCCCTAATCATTTCTAATGTCCATTCTCCTTCTTTTCATTGTAAAAGTCATACACAAATCGACGAATGACATCTTTGGAAGGGTTATCATGTTTTCTGTTTTTGTCCAACTCTTTTCTCTTAATTAGAATGATCAACTCTAGCCGCGGCTCTAATAACACTATAAATTGTAGTACGGCTAAATTTGGTTAATTCACAAATCCTTTTCAAAATTTGATTATATGAAGATTCAATATTTTCGTCTTTTAAACACGAGTAAATATTCAAAATGACCCTTTGACTTTGAACGTGTAAGTCTTTATTTTCAAATTCCGCTTGTATAGGCTCTGTATCAAAATCGTCCGTTTCGTTGTCACCACTATCGAAAGGTCTCGACAATGTCATTTTAAACAATTAATTGCAAAAAAATACTCAAGCACAGTAATAAAACTAATAATTTGTTCAAATAAGGACATGTAGACATTAGACATTTATTACAAAACTCATGAGATGTACAATAAAAAACAAACAGTTTCCCAATTGTCCCCTAAACATAATCTACATATGCAAAAGAAATTCAAGATATGTACATGACCCCATCTAAAATTGTTTCAGTGATTCGACCTTTTCTTTATAGAAATGCAACTACGGCTTAAATGATACCAATAATGAGTTTCAGATTCACAACAGCGAGTTAAAGATTCACAATGGATGCTAGGCATGTAGTTGCAAAATCGTTGTGCAATTTACTCTATATTTCAACAAAAAATCACTGAATGAAACTATAATAATTTCTTTAAAATTATATGACTAAAATGAAACAATAAAACCAGGTTGGAGCCTTGGCGTTTTCTCTGACGACTGCAGCGTGACCTGTTACCACTTCCTAAGATGTTCTCGACATTGCTTACGACTACGACTCCGTGTCATTCCCAAAATCTCTTGGAGACTGCTGTGAACAACTCTCCAACCAAAGCTTCTCTAAATGTCAGCAGGACCCACATAAAACCAAACATCTGAGTAATAGACTTCCTCCTATTACTCCTCTAAATACTGGGCCCCCTTACATAACCAATATGACAGCGAAAAACATATGCTTATCACAATAATAAGCCTCTCCGAAAATACATGCCCCTCCAAAACATGTGCTCATACCACGTACAGGCCTCTCCAAAACATAACTTATTTTCAAAGAGCCAGTCCCTCCAAACACTCTGTAATAATTACAATAAATAAGAGCTAAATAAAACACCAAACTAAGTAAAATAAGAGCTCACCTCATATAGAGAGTATTACATAACCTCACGAGACACGTGGCGATCAGATTACGACAAGCAACAGAACTCCTTCCTGGAATTTACAAAATGCTTCTGGCAGGACGGTAAAGAAACACTGGGTACATCAAATCAAATCCCTTTTCAATGTAAGCGATGTAAAACCCAAATTCTTCAACACAAAACCGGGACCGCCGCCATTCGCTATCTCGTCGCTGTCGAAAAACGAACCCCCAGACGGGAATCTCCTTCTCCAGTTCTCAGTGTTGCCAACTTGAGCATCTAGAGAACTCTTTCTCTAGCCAATAAAAATGCGCCAACAAAGGACTTTGCATTTAAAAGACTGAATTACACAGTTATGTAATATCTCAACTACAAGAATACATGACTAACACCTCTAACTCAAAATTATGCTTAAAGAAAACATGTTTACTACCCATAATTTCTCATCAAGATAGGCAACCATCTACTATCGAATTGTAGATCGTGGGTTGCATACGCAAACAATGTCATTTTAAACAATTAATTGCAAAAAAACACTCAAGCACAGTAATAAAACTAATAATTTGTTAAAATATTCACTACAATTAAGTAATTTATAACGCTGCCTGACTGTACTGCACTGCCTCGCACAGATCATACGATACAAATAGTTCATACGTATTTTTTGTTTTACATATTATGGCATACAATAACTCTGAACAAGGTTGGTGTTGACAAATCAAAATCGGTAAGCTTCTAATCCCATCTATATTTCTATGTGACAGGCGGCTCAAGTCCACGTCGGCTGTAGACGAGGTGTGGTGGATATAAATCTGTGAAATTTTGTGGTCTCTCATTCAATGTGAAGCGATATACCGGGTGAGTCACGAATTGCGCTCGCCCCGATATTTCCTAAAATATTTGGAATAGAATATTGAAATTTGGAGGCCTTATTACACGACTAAAATGCCATATTTTCAATAAAAAATCAAGTTTGATGCACATCCGGTTTGACCGGAAATGCCCACAACTTTCGATTTTTAAATGGAATACCCTATATATTTTTACATTTTTGGAATCTAGAGGAAATTTTGAATAGAATACATCCATTTTGGTCACTTTTTGATAAACATTAAAAATTTTATTAAAAAATCTATTTCTGAATCCAGAGTGCTGTGGTGCCTAAAATATATTTTAGTTTGTGTGCTACGTTACTATAAAAATAAAAAGAACAATATGATTGCATTGCTTAATTCTCTAGAGGCGTTTAAAATTTTTAATGTGATTTTTACCCACTAACTCGGTTTTTTTAAATGGGAATTTAATCGTTCACATTTTTTAAATACCTCATTTTCATACGAATCTAATGATACCAAAATTTTGAAAATCCGCTCAGAAATATTTGAGATTTCAGCCAAAATACAATGCAACCAAGCTTTTAGAAACATGCGGCTAATAGATAATGGATTAGTGGGCTTTGGAAACTAAAATGGCACATTTCTGTATAAATCTGGTAACCTAATAACATTGGAAAAATCATAGTAGCCATTGAATGTAATAAAGCAATGTCAGCTGTCAGACAGACTCGTGTAGTTATAGGCAATCTTGAGCTATCAAACATTTAATAATTGTGAACGCAAAGAACGTTACAATTAAGTTTAGCATAGGTATGTGGAGGTAAACACAATTACATCCACAAGGACATTTGCAATAGAATGCGACATCAGTTCGGTTTTCAGAGTTTTATTTAAATGAACATAAATATCGGGCCTATAAATAAATAAAAATCAATTCCGTTTGAACGATTAAACTTAAACTAGGTAACAGTAGGTATCTTTAAAATAATTAATATAATTAAACCATAAATTGACATTTATAGATATTGTTCAAAATGTCCACCATTTTTTTCTATACGCAATTCGGCTCTGCGTGCAGTTGCTTGAATGGCTCTACGCAATTCAGCCGGCGTTATTTCATTAAGAGCCTGTACAACTTTATTTTGCAGCTCTTCACGGGTATTTGAAGAAGTTTTATAAACTTTATTTTTGAGAGTGCCCCATATATAATAGTCGAGGGGTGTTAAGTCAGGTGACCTAGGAGGCCACCTGACATGACCTTGATTTGCGATAAGGCGTTCACCATGCAAGTTGTTTAAATATTCCATCACTCTTCTGGAATTATGTGGGGGAGCACCATCTTGTTTGAAAAACAGATTTTGTAAATAGGCAAGAGGAAGTAAGTCAAGAAATTCTGCTGTCTGGTTTTGTAAAAAGAATAAATATCGTTCGCCAGTTAGTGTTCCATCAAAAAATATGGGTCCAATTTTTCGATCTCCAAGTACTCCAAGCCAACAGTTAAACCCAAATCTTTCCTGAATATTCCCCCGCCCTACCAACCTCGGATTTTCTTGAGCCCAGTACCTAGTATTATTTCTGTTAAACATACCTTGGTTCGTAAATCTACTTTCATCTGAATATAAAATATGAAAAGGAAAACCTGGGTTTTGTTGTGCTGCATTTAAGAACCAGTTGCAATATACTAGCCTCCTGTCGTTATCATCTCCATAAAGATGTTGGTGTATTTGGTATTTATAAGACCGAGACTTACGTTTCTTTAAAATTCTGCAAACCGAAGACTGACTAATGTCGCATTCCATTGACAATTCCCTTGTTGATGTTGTTGGGTGTACCATCACAAATCCTAATACATCCATTTCTTTGTCCTCACTTACAATAAATGTTTGATGGTCATCTTGTTGATTGGGTTCGTTTCTTAATTCTTGTTCCACTCTGGCAAACAAGTGTCTGCTTGGATGACGCCTGTTGGGATATCGTTGCTGATACAGTTCTGCAGCTGCAGTTGAATTTTTGAGACGCTCTCCATATATCAGTAACATATCGACCTTTTCATTTCTACTAAAATCATTCATTTTCTTTAATTTTTGTTCCGCAACGCTTTATTTTGTATCTGTCTGACAGCTGATATTGTTTTCTTACATTCAATGGCTACTATGATTTTTCCAATGTTATTAGGTTACCAGATTTACACAGAAATGTGCCATTTTAGTTTCCAAAGCCCACTAATCTATTATCTATTAGCCGCATGTTTCTAAAAGCTTGGTTGCATTGTATTTTGGCTGAAATCGCAAATATTTCTGAGCGGATTTTCAAAATTTTGGTATCATTAGATTCGTATGAAAATGAGGTATTTAAAAATGTTGGTGAACGATTAAATTCCCATTTAAAAAAACCGAGTTAGTGGGTAAAAATCACATTTAAAAATTTTAAACGCCTCTGGAGAATTAAGCAATGCAATCATATTGCTCTTTTTATTTTTATAGTAACGTAGCACACTAACTAAAATATATTTTGGGCACCACAGCACTCTGGATTCAGAAATAGATTCTTTAATACAATTTTTAATGTTTATCAAAAAGTGACCAAAATAGATGTATTGTATTCAAAATTTCCTCTAGATTCCAAAATTGTAAAAATATATATTTATAGGCAATAGTGGAAGAACAGTTTACTGGCTTGTCAGTAAACCGAACTACTCGCCTTTTATTTACCTGTTGTGTAAACATGTATAATTTACTATTGTTAAATTTGTCTAATTGGGTAAATAATAAATGCTTTATTATTATTATTATTATTATTATATAGGGTGTTCCATTTAAATATCGAAAGTTGTGGGCATTTCCGGTCAAACCGGATGTGCACCATGCTTGATTTTTTATTGAAAAGATGGCATTTTAGTCGTGTAATAAGGCTTCCAAATTTCAATTTTCTATTCCAAATATTTTAGGAAATATCGGGGCGAGCGCAATTCGTGACTTCCTACCACCCGGTATTGACAATACCCCGTAAGACCTTTAGCTCCGTGCTGTTCCAATTGACTTCGTAAAACTATAATACACTTTATCGGCTCAAAACCAAGTTTACTTTCATTCAACTAAGGCAGTGCACAAGCACCGCATTTTTGTTTATCAAAGTATTACGCAATACATGCTTTAATTAAAGACCTCAACATTTAGAGTGCGCCTTAAGTTATCGTAAGCATACCATTGTCGAAATATAATACAGAATAATTCAGCAATCTCCGTCAAGAGTAAGAAATTCCCTTGTAAGAGACCATGCAGAGTAACATGAGGTAATTATCCATAACTCGGTTCTGGAGTAAAGGGCCTGTCTTGTGCACACCGCCGGGCCTCATTAATTTTGAAGTGTCATTTTAAAATTCAATATAAGACACTTTAGCAACGCAAACGATCGAATCGAATGATATTTAAATTTGGTGAGGTATATTAGAAAGAAAGTCGATACATTTTTTTGTTTTGTCTAATAAACTTATGAAGTAGTGGAAATAAGTCGAGTTTTACATCTATTTATTAGTTATTAATCCAATAAAGCCGCTACTTCCACATCCAGATTTTTCATCCAAGGTACTTTACAGGAAACTTCTTAACTATATTTGCACTTTAGTGTGTGGAAATTATTGGTTATAGAATTTTAATAATATTTGGGGCAAATTTCAAATGTAAAATTCGAAGCGGTTTCTACCATATACGTTAAAAATTATTTTCCCCTACTCACCAGCTCCGATCTCTTCAACGGAATCAGCTTAAAATATAATCTAGTTTCAGATATCTTATAATACATACGTGTACCAAATTTCAAGTGAATATCTCAATTTAATCTTATCAACCCCTTTAATAAGGGAGTGAGGGTGGAGGAGAGATGGAAAATATTACAAAAGAACCTGATGCCTTGGCTTCAAGTATATACACCAAATTGCATAGTTCTGTACCCTTACTAGCATACTTTACTTATTTTCCTATTTCTCCAAGTAACAATTTAAATGCATTTTAGATTTATTTAGGTTTAATCAGTGTTTGATATCGGCCACCTCTTAAGCCACTAATTTATGGCAGATTTATTAAATGCCAACAATGATATTCCAATAACTGTAATAAAAAATTGGTAAAGGTGTTTACACAGAACTTCCCTCTTTATTTGTAGATGGCGGTCACTCTAAAAACTTAATAATTACGAAATGATACTCAAAATAATAATATAATCGGAATATAGTTATCACTCTTATTACAAAGAAAACCTGATAAGTTTTGGTCAAAAAAATATACAAAGTGCTCATCCAACAACAAAAGTCCAATACTAAATGACAGGTGCCAAATATGGAAGGGTTGCGCAAATACCTTTACAAGTGTCCACCACAGTTGAATTATTTCTTGGGATGACCACCCTGTACATTTTTCAACAAAAGTATAATAGGTGCATATGCCAAATATTATTGCCATCTGTCACACTTTCAATTCCTCATTCACGTGGAATGGAAGTATAGCGATGGTTACAAATTTTTTTTGTTTTAAATTTTTCAAAACTCTTGGTAAAAAGAAAATCATAATTTTGTTCTTCTGAAATATGTTTAGAATGTCATGAAAGGTGGAAATTTTAAATTTGTGCAAAAAGAAATTTTCACCATCTATTTTAGTGGTAAAATATTTTTCCAAGATGGTAAAAAAATGTTGCAATATTTTTTTCGAAATAGGTTTGGAATGTCATGAAACATGGAAATTTTAATTCCGAGCAAAAACAAATTTTTAATTTATTCTATTAGTGATAAATAGATTAAAACTTCAAAAATTTTTTAAAATTTTTCAAAAATATATTTAAATCTGTTTTTGTTCAATAGGTTTAGAATGCCTTGGAAACGTGGAAATTTTAAATTTGAGCAAAGAAAAAAAATGTTCCATCTATTTTAGTGGTAAAAAATTTTTCAAAAATGTTGGTAAAAGAATTCAATTTTTTTTTTTTTGAAATAAGTTTAGGATGCCATGAATCGTGGAAATTTTAAATTTGAAGAAAGTAAAATTATTTTCATCGTGGAAAAAAATTTTTCAAAAATATTGGTGAATTTTTTTTTTCCTGAAATGGGTTAAGCGTGTCATGAAACGTAGAAATTTTAAATTTGAGCAAAAAAAATTTTTTCATCTTGGTAAAAATTTTTCCAAAAATGTTGGTGGAAAAAATTTTCAAATTTTTTTTTTCCCGAAATAGGATTAGCGCGTGATGAAACGTGGAAATTTTAAATTTGAGCAAAAAAAAATTTTTTTCACCATTTATTCCGTTTAGACGGTCCACCCTGTATATTATCCAGTGAAATTTCTATCATTTCTGCGCTGACAGTAGCGTCAACTATCTACCAAATTTGACTGCTCTCCGTCAAGTAGTTTTTTAGTAAATAACAGACAGACAGACAGACAGACAGACGGAATTGAAAAACCTATATTTTCGTAATCTCCGTTATCTGAAACGTCAGAATCCGAAAAAATCTCGGAGGGTGATTTTTTCTCGAATACAATACTTCCCTTCGGTATGCGAGGGAAGTAAAAATAATGTTGATATTTTAACTAAACCATTAAAGCATGTGATCAATCCGTCATTGGCAAGTGGAATCTTCCCACAATATTTGATAATTGCAATAACAAAACCTCTTTATAAAAAAGGAGACAAATTACTTACCAGTAATTATCGAGGTATATCCTTATTGCCATCTTTTAAAAAAATTCTAAAGTACGTAGTGAAAAACCAATTAATATTTCATTTAAATAATCATCAAATATTAAACAAATATCAATTTGGGTTTCGAGAAAATTGTGATACGGCAGATGCGGCTTTTAATGTACTAGAAAACATTCATGAGTGCTTGGAGAATAAAGAGACACCGTTAGGTATTTTCTGTGATTTGTCCAAGGGTTTTGACTGTGTAGATCATCAAATATTGCTGCAAAAAATGGAATGGTATGGCATATATGGCACCGAGAATAACTGGTTCAAAACCTGTTTACTTGAAAGACAGATGTGCGTTGAAATAACCGAGACAGAGAATAACGTAATAAAAAAATTTATTCTGATTATGCTATGGTTGAGAGTGGAGTTCCACAAGGATCGATTCTAGGTCCAACATTATTCTTGATATAAATCAATGATATAGTCTCAAATTTTCCAGAAGTAAAATTTTCATTATTTACAGACGATACGAGCATAATAATAAAGGACAACAATAAACACAATTTATTAAACAAGGCACAGACTTTACTAGAGAGTATATCAGATTGGTTTCTTGCAAATAAACTCTCACTCAACTGCAGTAAAACAAATAATATAACTTTCCAACTACAGGGCGAGACAAATACTATTCTTAAATTGAACGATGGAGAAATACTACCTACTAGTTCTACAAAATTCCTCGGTATCCACATTGATTCACAACTGAATTGGTCAGTACATATTACCAACCTAAAAGTAAAATCAAGCAAGGCTATATATGCCATATTAACCTTTAAAAAAAATGTCGACTTGGCCTTAGCAAAAATAGTTTATTTTGCATACTGTTATGAATTACACCCCCTTGGAATTGGGGATGATACGCCTATGCCTACTGATAGTGACTGGAAAGGCTCTAGAAAGAGCCAAGGACCTTTCTAGATTATGGTTGGAGAAGATTCTGGATTAATCTAGAGCTAATTTCGGAGTATATAAGGCGCGATTACAAGCGCGGAAGAAGAAGTTTATTTTAGAAGTGACACGTTCGGTGAAAAGTGAGGTTATATAAGAGTGTAAATGTTATTTTGAATATTTGAAGTATTGTATAGTCAGTAAATTGTTAAATAAAGTGTTAGTAGTGGTTTATCTCTCGTTGAAATTATTTAGAACCCACGGATTCATACAGGGTGTTTCCAAAAAGGTGGAAATCCGTAACATTTTGGTGTCAGACGTGGAATTTTGACAAGAGGATTTTTCGGAAGTGTTGAGAAGACTGGGACAGTATTCTCGGAGTTTGTGCTAACACAGGGAGGACTAATTTACTGGACATTATTCGAGAATTAATTTCGAACAGGAAAATAGTGTCAAGTGCGTTTTTAGACATTGTAGAACATTTTTGTTGGACATTAGTGGTTAAGTGACAAAGACTCTAAATAAGACTTTCTCGTGCCATTTTGAGGTTTTTCTGGACAGTTCCATTACCGATATTGACGTGATTATTAAATTTCGTTGATAATTATATGCCGAAAAACAAATGCAGGACTTTATGGCACAAATGCAAAATATGATGATAGACCAAGAACAAAAACGTCAAGAAGAATTGAGAAAAATTTTTGAAGAGCAAGAGAAACGACATCAAGAAGAAGAGAAACGACGTCAAGAGGAAAAACAAGAAGGAGAGAAACGACGTCAAGAGGAAAAACAAGAAGAGGAGAAACGACGTCGAGAGGAAAAACAAGAAGAGGAGAAACGCCGTCAAAAGGAAAGTGAGGACTTAAGAAAAGCTATAGAGACACAACAGAATGCCTTGTTTACAATCGCTGAAGAACTCAAAAATAAGATCCAAGTAAAAATGGACAAGGTCGAGGAGGAATTAAGTGGAGTTAAAGGAGAAGTGAGTGAAGTGAAAGAAAAAGTAGACAAGGTTGAAGACAAAATGCACCAGGTAGAAGGAGAAATAGACCAACTTAAACAACAGTTGAGGGATAGAGGAAACCAGCAAGTGGTATCATCAGGCCAGCGATTAAAAATTCCCTCCTTTGATGATCAAAGTTTCTGGATGACTTACAAGACACAGTTTGAGGCAGCAGCGAGTGCAAACAACTGGAATGACGAAGAGAAGGCTAAGGTATTAATCGTAGCTTTAAGAGGCCAAGCATTGGAATTGCTCCAGACAATTCCGGTAGACCAACAACGTAATTTTAGAGTTTTAGAAGCTGCCTTAGATCTACGATATGGAAATCAACACCTTACTCAAGTATACCACACTCAGCTGAAAGTGCGCGTTCAGAAAGCTGGAGAGAGTCTGCAAGAATTTGAAGCTGCGGTGGAAAGACTGGCACACTTAGCATATCCCAATGCGCCAAAAGAATTTAAAGAGCAATTGGCAGTGGGGGCATTCCTAGACGGGATAAGGGACGAGGAAATCAGGCGAGTCCTCAGGCTATCCCGACATAAAAGTAGTAGTGAAGCCTTGGTGCATGCACTAGAGGTAGAAGCTGTCTATAGGGATACTACAAAATCAAGAGTACAAGCTGTGAGTATCGAAGAATCGCAACCAGAAAAGAAGAAAGAGAACCCTATCTTGATCCAGATACAGGAGGTAAATAAAATTAGTCAGTTACTGGCTCAATGGGATACTGCGGGAAGACAAGGAAAGCTAAGCAGGAGTACTAAATGTTACGACTGTGGCAGAGCAGGGCATATGAAACGAGACTGTCGATATCGGAACTCGAGGACTGTGAATGCTGGAAACATGGAAGGGACACAGAATAAACAAAGTAGTGGAAGGCCAAGTGGACGACAGAGTATGAAATGTTACAGCTGCGGAGAACTAGGACATATCCAGCTTGAATGTCCACGGAGAAGATTGGAAAATAAAGGCCGGAGAAGCTATGAAGCTGAGGGGAAAATCAGAGGAAGCTGGTACCAGAGAGACTGTGTCAGATAAGGAACGTGGTACCCCGAGAGAAGTAAGGATTTCCCAGCTTCGAAGCATTCCGAGAAGTCCACTACTACCAGGACGTGAAAATAAAATGAAATCCCAGAAGGATGCTGCTATTTCATCCGGAAGAAGGTGCAAGGAAGATTGCAAGTACTACCACCAGGAGAAGCTGCAGGTCACGGGAGCAGTCAACACTGTCAAGGTGGAGGTGCCGGATGATAGGGCAGATGAAGCGCTCAGACAAGAACAATTGAACGATGTGGAAATTGGGCCTATATTGAGAGCAAAAGAAAGGGGAACTCGTCCAAAATGGAAGGATGTTTCGGACAAAAGAGTGGGACTGAAGGCACTATGGGCGCAGTGGGACTCACTGAAAGTCATGAGCGGGCTGTTGCGGAGAGCATGGGAAAGCCCGGATGGAAAACAGGTGGTTATGCGTCTAGTGATTCCCAGGCGTCGAGTAGCGAAGGTGCACGAAGGAACATCCGATGGACACTTCGGTGTTAACAAGACCCTCAAGAAAATACGAGAACGATTTTATTGGATATGAAGTCGTCAGGATGTGGAGGCTTGGTGTCGCAAATGCAAGATTTGTGCAGCCAGTAAGGGACCACAGACTGGGAATAAGGGTGAAAAGAAACAGTTCAACGCCGGGGCTCCTTTCAAGAGATTGGCTAATGATATAGCAGAGCCATCACCAGCCAATGACCGAATGAAGGCTCGATATGACCGTGGGGGTGGTTCAGAGGGATTCAAGGCAGGAGACCTGGTTTGGCTGTGCAACCCGCAGCGGAGGAGGGGATGGTCGCCGAGACTTCGACCGCCTTGGGATGGACCATATACTGTTGTTACCCGAATTAATGACGTCGTCTGTCGAATTCAACGAAGCAAGGAGTCCCAGATGAAGATCGTGCATTTGGACAGGCTGGCGAGGTGCATCGATGGTTCTGGGTTGCCTGATCGGGACGATCAGGCTTAAGGAGGGGGCAGTGTTATGAATTACACCCCCTTGGAATTGGAGATGACACGCCTATGCCTACTGATAGTGACTGGAAAGGCTCTAGAAAGAGCCAAGGACCTTTCTAGATTATGGTTGGAGAAGATTCTGGATTAATCTAGAGCTAATTTCGGAGTATATAAGGCGCGATTACAAGCGCGGAAGAAGAAGTTTATTTTAGAAGTGACACGTTCGGTGAAAAGTGAGGTTATATAAGAGTGTAAAGGTTATTTTGAATATTTGAAGTATTGTATAGTCAGTAAATTGTTAAATAAAGTGTTAGTAGTGGTTTATCTCTCGTTGAAATTATTTAGAACCCACGGATTCATACAGGGTGTTTCCAAAAAGGTGGAAATCCGTAACAATACTTTTAGAGTTTGCTACAATATGGAATTGAATTCTGGGGTGGAGCTAGTAGTTCTGAGCAGTTATTTTTGGTGCAGAAAAAGGCAATTAGAATATTATGTGACTTATCCCCTAGAGATTCCTGTAGAAGTTATTTTAAAGACATAAAAATATTTATTTTAACTAATTTATATATCTACAGACTTTCAATTTTAATACACAAAAACAAAAATTCCCTTAGTACTCCAGTTAACATACATAATTATGCGACACGTCATCAAGATTACTTATTACCAAAATATAACTATAGTAGAACGAGAAAGGCTCCTCTATATTCGGGAATAAAAATTTATCACAGATCTAAAATCATTAAATTGCAAAGCTTTTAAGCGAAAATAAAAATGCTGCTACATAGACATGTATTTTATAACTTAAATGAATATTTCGCAGCTACACTTTAAAACAGGAAGAGAGCGCCATCTATTTTTGCCATCTTTTGTTTTCCACTCGATTTTTTTTTGCTTTGATTTGTATTTTGTTCTTCTAATTTAGTATGCTTTTGTTATATATATAATAAAGATTTTTTTTGATATACCATCACTTATACGTATTTATTTTAATTGATTATTATTAAGGCCTATTTGTATTTGTTTAGTTATAGTTTTAGATATGTTCTATGTACAGAAAACATATATATGTGTATATATAATATCCATTAGCTATTTTTCCTTACACCTTTATGTAGGTTTTTTGCTATCACATTATAAGTATATTGACATCACCTATTTTAATTATTGTGATAACAGCGGGAAATAAATGTTTTCTTACTTACTTACTTACTACAAAAGATCTGAAAATTTCAATATGTTGATATTATGTGATGCAAGAGAGAAAAAAACTGCAGAAGTTTTCATGAGGGTTTCTTTAGTGCTCCAAAATTTCTGAATAGGTTATGGTTGAGATCGGATTATGTTTAGTGCCGTTATGGCACCCAATTTAGTGCTCTTTTCGACTTCAAAGATCCACCATGGGGAGGTTCCAGACGCTTCCAGTAGCTGCCGATTTTTTACGCTGAAGTCAGAGACACAATTTTTTCACTAAAAACAATTATGGTATTTTTGGAAAAATTTTGTCGCTGACTTCTTTTTAAATTTCAATAAATAACAATGATGACTCGAAGACTCAAAATATCACTACACAGAATCGACAACGCTTTATAAACTGGTAATTTTCCTCAAGACGGAAAACAATTTAACAACACCAGTGTTATAGCCAGATACTAACGATCATTTAGCAACAAAAATAGGCCCAATATCTTTTTTAATAACGAGGATATGACTTGAGAAGTATTAAAAATATGCATTTTCGATTTTTCGATTTTGGGGTAAAATTAAAATTCGAATGCGGCAGGTGATTTTCTATGGGAAATCGTTTTCAATTTGTTTAAATGCTCGAGTGGTATAGGCCTCTTTTTACGGACTTTTCAGATTGCTCGGTTTCCTACTTAGTCGCGTCAGTATAGTATTTTTCTTCTAAAATTTAAGGTACAGAGTCAATTGATTTCAATTTTATTGCAGGGTTCAGAAAGACATTTAGAAAAAACAGGCACAAAGCTACCCTTCTAATTTTTTTTCTGGAATAGGTTTAGAGTGTCATGAAACGTGGAAATTTTAAATTGGAGCATAATTTTTTTTGTCATTATTTATTCCTATTAGACGGTCCACCCTGTATATTATCCAATGATAACTTAACCATTTCTTCGCTGATAGTAGCGTCAACTTACCTACCAAATTTAACTGCTCTCCGTCAAGCTCCGTCAAGTTTTCTAGTTAATGCACCAACAGACAGACAGACAGACAGACTGACGGAATTGAAAAACCTATATTTCCTTTCAAGCGTGTGAAGTAAAAATACACTCCTCAGGTTTCCCGATACTCTCTATATTGACGACCTACCTGAACTAATATTCAAAGATAAGACTTACTTTCACCGTAACATAATTTTCTTCATAAAAGCAGACGATGTAGCAGATGCTGTAGCCAGAATTATTTAAACGTCAAGGCACATAATATATGATCAATTTTAATCCTATTTATTAAAACCTAAATAAGCCTACCTAAATTATTCAAAAGATTTTCCTTGTTATTCAAGGATAATTATTTTCCATCTTGAATGAAAGCGGCGATAAGACTACTACCTAGTTGCTGTGAGTTGTGTTAAGTGGCCTGCCATTGTATGTATCAGCCTCAAAATACGAATAATTCCTGCTCTTGGTTTCAAACTATAAATCATCAAGGTATTTTAAAAGATGAGCAGCGAATCTATAGGCGGCGAGAGAGACTTTTCTGAGGGGCACAGAAACAGGATTCTTAATTACTTTTCAGAGTTTTGTTATTCTTTGTTTTATGCAAGCGTAGATTATATTGGAAATAATAATTTTTAATAATATAAGACAATTCAGCACATGTTTCAATAATACATGATTTTATAAAAGTTTACAGGGTCCCGTTTTATGCTTTCGGGACTATTCTCTCGATATCCAAAAGAGAAACTTAAGTTCACTGGAAGGTATTCACTAAAACATATGAATTACTTTTTACAAATTGAGATATAAAAGGCGTTGGGATACAAAGAAATTGTTCGATTTCAGGAATCTTGAATGGATATGCATGCGATAGACAGTACATCTTAAGATCCTTTTATAATACAAAAAAACGGTAAAGATATTTTCACAAAACTTCCCACTTAAAAAAAATAATAATTACGAAATGACATTGAAAATAAAAATCGGAATATAGTTATCACTATTATTACAAAGAAAACCTGATAAGTTTTGGCCAAAAAAATATACAGATTGCTCATCCAACAGCAAAAGTTCAATACTAAATAACAGGTGCCAAATATGGAAGGCTTGCGCAAATACCTTTACAAATGTCCACCATGACTGAATTATTTCTTGCGATGACCATCCTGTACATATTTCAATAAAAGTGTAATAGGTGTATATGCCAAATATTATTGCCATCTGTTACATTTTCAATTCCACATTCACGTAGTGGAGTGAAAGTATAGTGCTGGTAAAAAAATTTCATTTTTACTTCCCTTGCATACCGAAGGGAAGTATTGTATTCGAGAAAAAAATCGCCCTCCGAGATTTTTTCGGATTTTGACGTTTCAGATCACGTAGATTACGAAAATATAGGTTTTTCAATTCCGTCAGTCTGTCTGTTGGTGTATTAACAAAAAAACTACTGGACGGAGAGCAATCAAATTTGGTAGGTAGTTGACGCTACTGTCAGCGAAGAAATGGTTAAACTTTCACTGGCAAATATACAGGGTGGACCGTCTAAAGGGAATAAATAATGAAAAAAATTTTTTTTGCTCAAAATTTAAAATTTCCACGTTTCATGACACGCTAAACCTATTTCAAAAAAACATTTATTGAAATTTTTTTCTACCAACGATTTTGAAAAATTTTTTGCCACTAAAATAGACGGAATTTTTTTTTCTTTGTTCAAATTAAAAATTTCCTCGTTTCATACCGTTCTAAACCTATTTAAAATAAAAAAAAATTAGAATTTTTTTTTATCATTTTTGAAAAATTTTTACTAAAATAGATGGAAAAATGTCTTTTCTTTGTTCGAATTTAAAATTTTCACGTTTCCATGGCATACTAAACCTATTCAAACACATTCAATTTTTTTTCAACAATTTTAAAAGATTTTGTTTTATTACTACTTACTACTGAATAGTGGAAAACATTTTTTTTGCTCAAATTTTAAATTTCTGTGTTCTATTTTGGAAAAAAAATTTACGACCAGAATAGATGGAAAAAAAAAATATTTTGCTCAAATTTAAAATTTTCACGTTTCATGACATTCTAAACCTATTTCAGAAAAAAATATTTTGGAAATTTTTGAAAAAATTTTTACCACTAAAATAGATGGAATTTTTTTTCTTTGCTTAAGTTTAAAATTTTCACGTTTCATGGCATTCTAAACCTATTTAAAAAAATTATTTACCACTGCTATAGAATAGAAGTAAACTTTCTTTTTTGCTCCATGCACAAATAAAGAGGGAAGTTCTGTGTAAATACCTTTACCGATTTTTTTTATTTCTCAAAAATGGTAAAAAAGTTTTCAAATTTTTTTTCTTTTGAAATAGGTTTAGAATGTCATGAAACGTGGAAATTCTAAATTTGAGCAAAAAGGAAAGTTTCCTTCTATTCTATAGTGGTGGTAATATGTATTTTTTTAAATAGGTTTAGAATGCGATGAAACGTAAACATTTTAAATTTGAGTAAAGAAAAAAAAATCCATCTATTTCAGTGGTAAGAATTTTTTCAAGAATGGTGAAAAAAATTTTCAAATTTTTACTTCCCTCGCATACCGAACGGAAGTATTGTATTCGAGAAAAAATCACCCTCTGAGATTTTTTCGGATTCTGACGTTTCAGAACACGTAGATTACGAAAATATAGGTTTTTCAATTCCGTCAGTCTGTCTGGCTTGTGTCTGTCTATCTGTCTGTCTGTCTGTCTGTTGGTGCATTTACTAAAAAACTACTTGACGGAGAGCAGTCAAACTTAGTAGGTAGTTGACGCTACTGTCAGCGAAGACATGGTAGAAATTTCACTGGAAAATATACAGGGTGGACCATCTAAACGGAATAAATAGTGAAATTTTTTTTTGCTCAAATTTAAAATTTCCACATTTCATGACGCGCTAAACCTATTTCAGAAAAAAAAAAAAATTATCAAGATGAAAAAAATTTTTTTTTGCTCAAATTTAAAATTTCTACGTTTCATGACACGCTTAACCTATTTCAGGAAAAAAAAATTGAAAATTTTTTTCACCAATATTTTTGAAAAAAATTTTACTGCTAAAATGAAATGATTTTTTTTTTCTTTCTTCAAATTTAAAATTTCCACGTTTCATGGCATTCTAAGCCTGACTAAAAAAAAAAAAATTGAAATTTTTTTTTACCATTTTCGAAAATTTGTTTACCACTAAATTAGATGAATTTTTTTTTTCATTTCTTCAAATTTCAAATTTCCACGTTTCATAGTGTTCTAAATCTATTACTTCCCTCGCATACCGAAGGGAAGTATTGTATTCGAGAAAAAATCACCCTCCGAGATTTTTACGGATTCTGACGTTTCAGATCACGGAGATTACGAAAATATAGGTTTTTTAATTCCGTCAGTCTGTCTGTCTGTCGGTCTGTCTGTCTGTCTGTTGGTGCATTTACTAAAAAACTGCTTGACGAAGAGCAGTCAAATTTGGCAGGTAGTTGACGCTACTGTCAGCGCAGAAATGGTAGAAATTTCACTGGAAAATATACAGGGTGGACCGTCTAAACGGAATAAATAGTGAAAAATATTTTTTTTCGCTTAAATTTAAAATTTCCACGTTTCATGACGCGCTAATTCTATTTCGGGAAAAAAAATGTTTGAAAATTTTTTTCACCATTTTTGAAAAAATTTTTACCAAGATAAAAAAAAAAAATTCTGTTCAAATTTAAAATTTCCACGTTCCATGACACGCTATTTCTAAAAAAAAAAAAAATTTGAAAATTTTTTTCACCATTTTTGAAAAATTTTTTACCATGAAAAATTTATTTTTGCTCAAATTTAAAATTTCTACGTTTCATGGCATTCTAAAACCATTAGAAAAAAAAATTTTTTTTACCAACATTTTTGAAAAATTTTTTTCTACTCAAATGATAATTTTTCTTTTCTTCAAATTTAAAATTTCCACGTCATGGCATTTTAAGCCTGATTCAGAAAAAAATTT
Organism: Stenurella melanura; assembly: GCA_963583905.1. Lineage (NCBI taxonomy): Eukaryota > Metazoa > Arthropoda > Insecta > Coleoptera > Cerambycidae > Stenurella > Stenurella melanura. The sequence continues at coordinate 17,390,889 of OY757317.1, forward strand.
TTTTTTACCAACAGTTTTGAAAATTTTTTTACCACTAAAATAGATGGATTTTTTTTTATTTCTTCAAATTTAAAATTTCCACGTTTCATAGCGTTCTAAATCTATTTAAAAGAAAAATTAGAAATTTTGTTTCCTATTTTTTAAAAATTTTACCACCAAGATAGAATTTTTTTTTTTTGTTCAGATTTAAACTATCCACGTTTCCATGACATTCTAAAACTATTCAAACAAATTTAAAAACGTTTTTGAAAAATGTTTAAAAAAATTTGAGAACATTTTTAATCTATTTATCACTACTATAGAATAGCCGAAAAATTTGGTTTTCTCAAATTTAAAATTTCCACGTTTCATGACATTCCAAACCAATTTCGGAAAAAAATTTTTGCAACATTTTACCAGTTTGGAAAAAAAAATTAACACTAGAATAGATGGAAACGTTTTTTACTCAAATTTAAAAGTTTCACGTTTCATGACATTCTAAACCTATTTTAAAAAAATATGTAATTTTTATATCTTAAACTTCTTTTACCACTATTATAGAATAGACGGAAACTTTCCTTTTTGCTTAAATTAAAATTTTCTACGTTTGACATTTTAAACCTATTTCAGAAGAAAAAATTTTAATTTTTTTTTTTACATTTTTGAAAAATTAAAATAAAAATGAAATTTTTTAACCACTACTATCCTTCCACTCCAATGCGCGAATGATGGATTGATGTGACGGATGGCAATAATATCTGACATATACACCTATTATACTTTTATTGAAAAATGTACAGGGTTGTCATCCCAAGAAATAATTCAGTCATGGTGGACATTTATAAAGGTATTTGCGCAAGCCTGCCATATGTGGCACCTGTTATTTAGTATTGAGCTTTTGCTGTTGGATGAGCAATCTGTATATTTTTTTGACCAAAACTTATCAAGTTTTCTTTGTAATAATAGCAATAACTATATTCCGATTATTATTCTCAATGTCATTTCGTAATTATTAATTTTTTAGAGTGACCGCCATGCACAAATAACGAGGGAAGTTCTGTGTAAAGAACTTTACCGATTTTTTTTTTCTGAAATAGGTTTAGAATGTGAAAATTTCAAATGGAAGCAAATTTTAAATGTGAGCAAAAAAAATGTTTTTCTAGTGGTAAATTCTTTTTCCAAAATGGTAAAAAAATTTTGCAAATTCTAATTTCCGATATAGGTTTGGAATGTCATGAGACGTGGAAATTTTAAATTTGAGCAAAAAAAAAATTTCGTCTATTCTATAGTAAGTAGTGATAAATAAATAGATTAAACATTTTTTCAAAAATTGTTTTAAATATGCTTGAATAGGGTTAGAATGCTATGGAACGTGGAAATTTTAAATTTGTACAAAGAAAAAAAATCCGTCTAATTTAGTGGTAAAACATTTTTCAAACATGTTGGTAAATAAAACTTCCGAAAAAAATTTCAAATTTTGAAAAAAAAAATTTTTTTCCATTATTTATTCCCTTTAGACGGTCTACCCTATATATTTTCCAGTGAAAGTTTAACCATTTCTTCTCTGACAGTAGCGTAAACTACCTACCAAATTTGACTGCTACTGTAGTTTTTTAGTTAATGCACCAACAGACTGACAGACAGACAGACCGACGGAATTGGAAAACCTGTATTTTCGTAATCTACGTGATCTAAGGTATAGCCAGAACATCACTATATTAATGTTTTCCTATAAAGTAATGCACAATATAAATGCTGATACCCTCTTCCGGCACTCTGATATAAAAGTTCAATGTATAAAAATGTGTTCATATATGGCCACTCACAACGAAATATGCATATAAATCTCCCATTATAACAATGTGCTCAATATATAGGCAATAAAATTAAGAAAATAAGATGAAACTTTAACATGTGCAATGCTGTCCTATAGGGAGCTGTAATTTTCAAACTACAGGCAAACTCCAAAATACTTGAATTACATTCGAATACTAACATTCAACGTGTGTTCCGCCAACCACATTCGCATCATTGGGAGATGATTAAAATAGAAACACAACTAAAATATGACTGTATTTATACGTAATCACTTGCTAGAAGCAGACAAACAAAATTGATTGTAACCATCGCACCTCCCAAAATATGGGTGATGAATATAATAACAATAGAAATACTTGTTTAAAAGCGAATTATTATTTGTTTGCTTATAATTGTATTGAACCATATTCTTTATAGGATTTGCAAACAGCAGAAAAAATAACTGCCTATGAGAACTAAAAGAAAAACTATGTGTAAAAATATTAGTAAAATCATTGCATTCTTTCGATAACCTGAATTCTGGTTATGCTACCAAATTGAAATCCTAAAATGAATTTCTCTAATTTCTTTGAAAATTCTCATTAAACAACTAACATCGACACTGTCCCTTACGGCGATGCAGATTAAACTGGTATCTGCATAACCCCCTACCGTCATGAAGATTCAGTCAAAAATTAGAACAAAGGCCAGAAATGAATTTATTTACCTAACTTGTCTTAAAAAAATTTCATTCGAATGGATTACATTTTCAATCTTTCATTCTGTTTTTGGGAATGCTTAGCCTTTGAAACGTTTTTCGCCCTAGTTCTGGAGCTCATCAGAAAGGGACAAAGCCACTCATAAAGATGTTTCATGCAAAGCCTAGGCAATTTCTATGATAGTATGAAATAATTATATTTGACATTGACTGATAAAAAATAACAGATCTTCACCTATTTATTAGCTAACTAGTATTGGAGCCTATACCGGGTGTTAGAAAAGTATGGGAACGGTGAAGAATCTCGAACAGTTTGCATCAAATCGAGAAATAAAAAAATACTCGTCAAAAAGTTTTCAAAAAACTATCTACTGATACCAAAAATGACCTCCCCACCCACCCCCAGGGGGTGGGGCGAGGGGCAACTTTAAAATTTCAAACGGAAACCCCTATTTTTTATTACGGAATCGGATTCTACGGCAAAAAATACGTAAGTTTTATTCAGGACATTTTTTTCGATTCTTGCACGTTGTCACTGTAATCGCAAAAAATTAAAAGAATGCATGACTGTTTCAAGAGTAGCGTCTGGTGCCCATAAAAAAAATCGGTAAAGGTATTTACACAGAACTTCCCTCGTTATTTGTGCGTGGCAGTCACTCTAAAAAATTAGTAATTACGAACTGACATTGAGAATAATCATCGGAATATAGTTATTGCTATTATTACAAAGAAAACTTGATAAGTTTTGGACAAAAAAATATACAGATTGCTCATCCAACAGCAAAAGTTCAATACTAAATAGCAGGTGCCACATATGGCAGGCTTGCGCAAATACCTTTACAAATGTCCACCATGACTGAATTATTTCTTGCGATGTGTGTGGAAGTATAGTGGTGGTTAAAAAATTTCATTTTTTTTTAAATTTTTCAAAAGAGAAAGAAAATGTTTTCTTCTGAAATAGGTTTAAAATGTCAAACATAGAAATTTTAAATTTTAGCAAAATTAAGCAAATTTTAAATTTCCACGTTTCATGACAAGCTAATCCTATTTCGGAAAAAAAAATTTTTGAAAATTTTTTCACCATTTTAGAAAATTTTTTTACTACTAAGTAAAATAGTTGAAAGAAAATATTTTTTTTTGCTCAAATTTGAAATTTCTCCGTTTCATGGCATTCTAAGCCTAATTAAAAAAAAAAATTTTGAAAAATTTTTTACTACTAAAATGGACGAAAAAAATTTTTTCTTTCTTCAAATTTAATATTTCCACGTTTCATGGCATTCTAAGTCTGATTCAAAAAAAAAATTTTAGAAATTTTTTTTACCGACATTTTTGAAAATTTTTTTACCACTAAAAGAGATGGATTTTTTTTTATTTGTTCGAATTTAAAATTTCCACGTTTCATAGCGTTTTAAATCTATTTAAAAGAAAAATTAGACATTTTTTTTACTATTTTTAAAAAAATTTACCACTAGATAGATTTTTTTTAAAACTATCCACGTTTCCATGGCATTCTAAAACTATTCAAACAAATTTAAAAATGTTTTCGCAAAATAAAAAAAAAATTGAAAACATTTTTAATCTATTTATCACTACTATAGAATAGACGAAAAATTTGTTTTTGCTTAAATTTAAAATTTCCACGTTTCATGACATTCCAAACCAATTTCGGAAAAAAAAATTTTGCAACATTTTGTTACCAGTTTGGAAAAATCGGTAAAGGTATTTACACAGAACTTCCCTCGTTATATGTGCATGGCAGTCACTCTAAAAAATTAATAATTACGAAATGACATTGAGAATAATAATCGGAATAGAGTTATTGCTATTATTATAAAGAAAACTTGATAAGTTTTGGTCAAAAAAATATACAGATTGCTCATTCAACAGCAAAAGTTCAATACTAAATAGCAGGTGCCACATAAGGCAGGCAGTGGAAGTATAGTGGTGGTTAAAAAATTTCATTTTTTTTTTAATTTTTCAAAAGATGTTGGTAAAATAATTTTCAAAATTTTTCTTCTGAAATAGGTTTAAAATGTCAAACGTAGACATTTTAAATTTGAGCAAAAAGGAAAGTTTCCTTCTATTTTATAGTAGTGCTAAAAAAAGTTTAAAAATTAAAAATTACTTATTTTTTAAAATAGGTTTAGAATGCTATGAAACGTGAAAAGGAAACTTTCCTTTTGGCTCAAATTTAAAATTTCTACGTTTGACATTTTAAACCTATTTCAGAAGAAAAAATTTTGAAAATTTTTTTTTACATTTTTGAAAAATTTCAAAAAAATTAAATTTTTTAACCTCCACTATACTTCCACTCCATTACGTGAATGTTGGATTAAAAATGTAACAGATGGCAATAATATCTGGTATATGCACCTATTATACTTTTATTGAAAAATGTAGAGTGTGGTCATCCCAAGAAATAATTCAGTCATGGTGGGCATTTGTAAAGGTATTTGCGCAAGCCTGCCATATGTGGCACCTGCTATTTAGTATTGAACTTTTGCTGTTGGATGAGCAAACTGTATATTTTTTTGACCAAAACTTATCAAGTTTTCTTTGTAATAATAGCAATAACTATATTCCGATTATTATTCTCAATGTCATTTCGTAATAATTAATTTTTTAGAGTGACTGCCATGCACAAATAACGAGGGAAGTTCTGTGTAAATACCTTTAACGATTTTTTAAAATAGGTTTAGCAATGCCATGAAACGTGAAAATTTTAAATTTGAGCAAATACAAAAAAATTCGATCTATTTTAGTGGTAAAAACTTTTGAAAATTGTTGGTGAAAAAATTTCAAAATTTTTTTTTTTTTTGTGAAACAGGTTTAGTGCGTCATGAAACGTGGAAATTTTAAATTTGAGCAAAAAAAAATTTTTTTCACTATTTATTCCGTTTAGACGGTCCACCCTGTATATTTTTCAGTGAAATTTCTACCATTTCTTCGCTGACAGTAGCGTCAACTACCTACTAAATTTGACTGCTCTCCGTCAAGTACTTTTTAAGTAAATGTACCAACAGACAGACAGACAGACAGACAGACTGACGGAATTGAAAAACCTATATTTTCGTAATCTACGTGTTCTGAAACGTCAGAATCCGAAAAAATCTCGGAGGGTGATTTTTTCTCGAATACAATACTTCCCTTCGGTATGCGAGGGAAGTAAAAGTCCAATTCAAAAACTGAAAAATACGTATTTGTTATTTTTACGAAATCTATCCAATGACATTGGATTCGACTCTCCCAACCCCAACCCAGTGGGTGGGGCGGGGGACAACTTTGAAATTTGTAATGAAAATCCCTATTTTTTATAGCGGATTCGGATTCTACAGCCAAAAATACGTGAATTTTATATCGGACATTATTTTCGATTCTTGCAAGATGTCGCTGCAATCGCAAAAAATTGAAATAAACCTGAAGTCTCCATAAGTTTGTCAATACAGCTACTCGTGTTGACAAAAAAACATTCAGTTTGAAAAACAATATCTGTGATATCTTGATTTTTATGAATGTTTTTTTTAAGTGTTGTTAATAACAGTATTTGTTTTGTGAAATTTCTACGAGTTGTAACATTTTTTGCGATTACAGCGACACCTTGCGAGAATCGAAAAAAAATCCCGTTATAAAATTCACGTATTTTTGGTCGTAGAATCCGAATCCGCTATAAAAAATAGGGATTTTCATTACAAATTTCAAAGTTGTCCCCCGCCCCACCCTCTGGGTTGGGGTGGGAGAGAAGAATCCAATGTCTTTGGATAGATTTCGTAAAAATAACAAATACGTGTTTTTCAGTTTTTGAATTGGACTTTTTTTATGGGCACAAGACGCTACTCTTGAAACAGTCATGCATTCTTTTCATTTTTTGCGATTACAGCGACACCGTGCAAGAATCGAAAAAAATGTCTTGAATAAAACTTACGTATTTTTTGCCGTAGAATTCGATTCCGCAATAAAAAATAGGGGTTTCCATTTGAAATTTTAAAGTTGCCCCTCGCCCCACCCCCTGGTTGGTGGGTGGGGAGGTCATTTTTGGTATGAGTAGATAGTTTTTTGAAAACTTTTTGACACGCATTTTTTTATTTTTCGATTTGATGCAAACTGTTCGAGATTTTTCACCGATCCCATACTTTTCTACTAACACCCGGTATACTCAATGCATGTTTAAAGACCGGACAGCATTCGTTCGTCATAAAAAAATACTAAAACGCTAAATCAGACTTTCGATGTTTTTATTAAACTTAATTAATTAAAAAAACGCTGCCTAAGGAATCACTACTTCCACATCCAGATTCTTTATCCAAGTCACTTTAAAATAAACATCTTGACTAAATTTGCACTCTAGTATGTGGAAATTATTGGTCATAGAATTTTAGTAATATTTGGGGCAGATGTCATAGAAAAGTTTGCGGCGTTGGATTGTACCATATACGTTAAAAATGAAATTTCTCGTTTACCCTACTTATTTTCCCCTATTGACAACCTACCACCTCCCACTCCTCCAATAGAATCATCTCAATCAGATGTAATTACAATAAATACGTGTACTAACTTTCAAGTGAATATCTCAATTTTATGTTATCAATCCCATTAATAATGGATCGGAGGTAGTGGGGTTTGAAAAATATTGGAAAGAAATCTGAGGCCTTGGTTTCTAGCATGTACAGAATGTACACCAAATCCCAAATTTCTGTACTCTTACCACCTTGATTTACTTATTTTCCCCTATTTACCCCTATATAACCCCCAGCCCTTCAACGGAATCATCACAAAATATAATCTAGTTCCAGATGTCGTTATAATACCAAATTTCAAGTGAATATCTCAATTTTATTATATCAGCTCCTTTAATAATGAAGTAAGGTCGGCTGGGGTTGAAAAATATTTATAAAAAATCTGAGGCCTTGGCTTCTAGGACATACACCGAATTTCAAGTTTCTGAATATTATAAAAAATTTTGAGGCATTGGCTTGTAGTACAATTATCAAATCTCAACTTTGTGTACTCTTACCAGCTTTACATGTTTCCCACTATTTACCCCTATTTACCTCCCCACTCTTCACCGAATATCTTCAAAAATTTATTCAGTTTCAAATCTCGTTATAATATAAACGTGTACAAAATTTCAAGTCAATATCTTAAATCATTCCGGAGAAAACTTGCTGACAAAAAAAAATTACAGACATACAGACAGACAGACAGACATTTTTTTACGCTCGGATTTAAAATCTCGCCGTTTCATAACATGCTAAACCTATTTCAAAAGAAAAAAAAATTGATTTTTTTTTACGATTACTATACTTTTAATCCACTACGTGGATGGGGAAGTAATAAACATTTGTTAGATAGGCACAGAAAAAGTGATCGCAAAACAATAAAATATATTTATAAAAAGCGAAACATTTAGTTAATTATTCGTGTTTCGCAGTATTTTAATAATTTAATGATTTTTAGAGCCTTAGGCAAAAAGTCAAACAAAAGCTGGACAAGCCGGACATTAATTTTTAGCGGGACGAAACCGTAAATAGTCAAACAGGTTGGGCTAAAGCCGGACGTCTGGAAACCTTAGTTGCACAATAGTGCAAAAAAAAATTAAGTACGGCTCCGAGGGATCTAACAATATAGGTAGTGGTTTACAGTCGGCATTTATGGCTTTTTTATTTGCATTAAATATTTGTAGACAACCACACTTTTCGCTTTTAAATAATAATTGGTTATACTTATCCATAAATAAAAGTGTTAAATAACTACTATCGAGCTGAATCAAATAGTGCAAATAAACGATTTTTTCGAGTACCGAAAAATTAATGAAGTTGACTGTGCACTGTACTATGGGTAAGTTGCTATATCTGATGTACAAGTGTAAATCGCAAAAACGGACATGTGATAATGAAAATAGATAGTCAAATTCATGTATGATTGTAACTTTATATTTGTGATACCGAATCCTTTTAATTTTACAACAGTTGAACTTCCCTTGAAAATTTGTACTCCCGGTCGTCATGCTGAAGTTATAGGTGGCAATTGTGGTTACCCTCCGGAAAGGTTAATGTGCGCTTTCTTTTCGTTATTTACAATAATAGCGGTGGTTTCCTCTCCCTAAAGCTTAAACAACTTAAATTTATAACATTTACCGCATTTAATTAAAATCTCTAAAGTAGAAAACTATGTCTAGCAAACGTATTAAAATATATAATTTTTGATACTCATCTTTAATATTTTTTATGTTTAATCCAGATACCAATATAGATAGAGAGACAGATAATTTATTAGCCATTTAAGAAAAATACAGAATTGTACATTATCGTAAGCCAATAGTAAGTGAAATACATAATATAAGTAGAAGTATAGCATAAGAAATAAATACAATTTAAATTGTGGTATATTATAAAATACTTAGAACGAACATAATAGTATATTATTTAACAAGCGATAATGTAGCAATAACTCACGCAGATCAAGTTTGCAGTGCGACTCGTAGGCGAGTGCTGAAAATCATTAAGTGTGTTCTCATTACCTACTTTGAAGAAGATACGTATAATACTCTCCAAGATAGATACAAAATACGACTATAATTTTTTTAAATTTAATACCCCGCATCTTGAGAAAGCAAAGGGGTAGATCGCTCCTTTTAGATTAAAACAATTTAAACTTAAATTTAACGAACACGCTTTGGTTTGATTTTCACAATAACTTATTAAGAACCATGATGATCCTTTCGCCTAACATAGGCCTCGTCGGATGGTGAGTTAATAACATTAGAGTTATCAACTCACCATCCGATGAAGCCTATGTTAGGCGAAACGATAGTCATGATTCTTAATAAATTATTGTGATAATCAAACCACAGTGTGTTCGTTAAATTTAAGTTTACTATGGATTTTCATCAAGTATCTCTATAAGCACCCTGTATAATATTGTTACATTGCAAAACCGACAATAGTCCCTACTCATGTATTATATATCAACTGAATAGCCATGAATTTCTCACAAATGCGATAAGAATATGGAGCAAGCTTTGGCGGCTTTCATTCATCTCACCGTTAGAGAAGGCGTTAATACAAATTAACATTTTTATACTATTCGCAAATACTTCTCGGCGAAGATTATAATGGTTCCTATATGGATTCTATTACATGTTGAAAAGCAGTTGAGTATTTAATATGTAATCCAAAATGAGTAGGTAAGAACAGTATAAGTACACACAAACACATACATTTTGACTTACCTGGAAATGCAGTGATTGCACTGGTAATTGTGTTACAGTTAATCACACCGAGCTGAGTAAGTTAATAAACGAGAAAATTGAATCTGCCTTATCTACTCTTAATTCGACTTTTATCTCGCTTAAGAACGATTTCCTAAAACTCGCAGCTGATAACATATCTAATGCTAATGTATCTAAGGTTATCACCCAACCTAAATATTCTGATATCCTTAAGAGTAAGTCTCAACCTGCGGTCATCATCCAGCCAAAAAAACAGGATCAACCTAACGCTCAGACAAGGTGTGATATCAACAAAAAAATCAATCCTCTGACGTCAGAACTACAGCTGTCGAAAGTTAAAAATATTAAAAATGGTGGTATGCTCATTGGATGCAAGAGCAAAGCAGACAATGAAAAACTTAAAAAACTGGCCCAAGAAAATCTCGCAGATTCGTACGAAATTAGAGAAGTACGTGGTGTTAGTCCTAGAATCCGTGTCGTAGGAATCACAGAAAACTACTCCGAAGAAGTCTTACTGGATTATTTAAAAAAGCAAAATAATGATATCTTTTCCGAAAATTGTAGCTGTAAATTTATTAAACTCACAGCCACAAAGAAAAACAAAAACATTTATCAGGCTGTATTTCAAATTGATAGGAGCTCCTACGATAAAGTCATTCAGGCTGGCAATTTGTTCATAGGCTACGATAGTTGCACTGTTTTCGATGCTTTAGATATTTACCGCTGTTTCAAGTGTAATGAATTTTACCATTCTTCTAATAACTGCGACAAACCCGCGTCATGCCCAAGGTGTGCTCAAAATCATGAGGTTCATTTATGCACCTCTGAAACTTTAACATGCTCGAATTGCTCGAATTTAAAAAATGTCCCCACAGATCACGCTGCTTGGGATACTAATAAGTGTACTACGTATATTCGTGCACGCGATAAACTTCGTAGTGATATACTAGCTTTAACCATTCAATAGCAATCAGCGGCAAGTCCCTCAATGGAAGCTCATCTCACGAATGTAGGTCGCAATACCAGTAGTGGAGAATTTTTAATTTACTATCAAAATACGCGAGGTATCAGAACTAAGACGGTCGAACTTTACAACGCATCGGTGTGCTCCGAATATTCCGTGATAGCTTTAACCGAAACCTGGCTAGATTCCTCCGTTTTTAATAGCGAACTATTCAGCAATAAATTCAATGTTTTTCGTTCAGATAGAGATTTTGCTGCCATTAATAGATCAAAAGGTGGAGGGGTACTATTAGCAGTAAATATAAAATACACTTCTTCTTTATTAAGCCTTGATACTGCAGGTTTTAACAACATATCTGCCATCGACATCTTAGGTATAAAAATTTCAAATAATTATCAGTCTCTTTACATATTTGTTATCTACATACCACCGAGTATACCTGTTGCCGATTTTGAATATTTTTTTGAGACACTAGGCACCCTGAAGTATTTACAAAATAGCGATAATGATATAGTCATTTTGGGCGATTTTAATATCCCCAAATATGCATCTTACCTAAAAGACTCAAAATCTAACGCCCAAATTAGAGCCTTGAATAATTTTCTAGACACTAATAATTTATCTCAATACAACTCAATATTTAATGGCAATGACAATATTCTTGATCTAGTATTACACAACAAAAACTATGATGTATGTCAATCTCCTGATCCGTTAACTAATGAAGATTTTCATCACCCTGCTCTGATCATATCAACTGAAATAAGTATTGTTAGGAACCTTATTAATAATTTTCCAACTAATCATGACGTTAGTTATAATTTCCGCAAATGTGATTTCTCCAAATTGTATGAAAACCTTCTCAACATAGACTGGTCCTCCCTCTATCTTGTGTACCTAAGAAATCGACTTCTCGTAGCGGCAGATATCCTCCGTGGTTTAATGGCAGTATCATAAAAAAAATTAGCCTTAAAGAACGTCTTAGGAGACAGTATGCAAGAACCAGTGATCCACTTATACACAATAACCTCAAAAACATCAGAAGGGAAATAAAATATGATACCAATTTAGCCTACAGAAATTTCGTGCAGAACTCTGAAGACAATATAAAAAATGATCCCAATAAATTTTGGGCTTTCATAAAAAGTAGAAAAGGGTCGGCCAGTGTATCTGAAGAGATGTTCTTCGAGGGATCTTCGCTAAACAATCCCTCTGATATACTAAATGCATTTGCCAATTATTTCGGTCAATCTTATAATGAGTCTTCATTAGATATCGAGGAACATCACTTTGAGACCGATATACCTAACAATAACCCTATTATTAGCATAAACTCTTTCAGCGAAGATGAGGTTATTCGGGCTCTAAAACGAATTAAACCCAAAATGACGACCGGTCCTGATTCCATTCCAGCTTTTACTTCCCTCGCATACCGAAGGGAAGTATAGTATTCGAGAAAAAATCACCCTCCGAGATTTTTTCGGATTCTGACGTTTCAGAACACGTAGATTACGAAAATATAGGTTTTTCAATTCCGTCAGTCCGTCTGTCTGTCTGTCTGTCTGTCTGTCTGTCTGTCTGTTGGTGCATTTACTAAAAAACTACTTGACAGAGAGCAGTCAAACTTAGTAGGTAGTTGACGCTACTGTCAGCGAAGACATGGTAGAAATTTCACTGGAAATTATACAGGGTGGACCATCTAAACGGAATAAATAGTGAAAAACATTTTTTTTTGCTCAAATTTAAAATTTCCACGTTTCATGACGCGCTAAACCTATTTCAGAAAAAAAAAAATTTGAAAATTTTTTTCACCAATATTTTTGAAAAAAATTTTCACTACTAAAATGAAATAATTTTTTTTTCTTTCTTCAAATTTAAAATTTCCACGTTTCATGGCATTCTAAGCCTGATTAAAGAAAATACATATATTTTGAAAACTTTTTTTACCATTTTTGAAAATTTGTTTACCACTAAAATAGATGGATTTTTTTTCTTTATTTCTTCAAATTTCAAATTTCCACGTTACATAGTGTTCTAAATCTATTAAAAAGAAAAATTAGAAATTTTTCTTACTATTTTTAAAAAATTTTACCACTAAGATACAATTTTTTTCTTTGTTCAGATTTTAACTATCCACGTTCCCATGATATTCTAAAACTATTCAAACACATTTAAAAATGTTTTTGAAGAATTTTTTTAAAAATTTGAAAACATTTTTAATCCATTTATGTATCACTACTATAGAACAGACGAAAAAAAATGTTTTGCTCAAATTTAAAATTTCCACGTTTCATGATATTCCAAACCAATTTCGGAAAAAAAAATTTGCAACATTTTGTTACCAGTTTGGAAAAAAAATTAACACTAGAATGCTCAAATTTAAATGACATTCTAAACCTAGGTATTTCAGAAAAAAAAATTTGAAATTTTTTTTTACTAGCATTTTTCAGAAAGTTTTTACCACAAAAATAGATCGAATTTTTTTTTGTTTGCTCAAATTTAAAATTTTCACGTTTCATAGCATTAAACCTATTTTAAAAAATATATAATTTTTAATTTTTAACCTTTTTTTAGCACTACTATAGAATAGAAGGAAACTTTCCTTTTTGCTCAAATTTAAAATTTCTACGTTTGACATTTTAAACCTATTTCGGAAGAAAAATTTTGAAAATTATGTTACCAACATCTTTTGAAAAATTTGAAAAAAAATGAAATTTCTTAACCACACACTACACTTCCACTCCATTACGTAAATGTTGGATTGAAAATGTGACAGATGGCAATAATATCTGGCATATGCACCTATTATACTTTTATTGAAAAATGTACAGGGTGGTCATCCCAAGAAATAATTCAGTCATGGTGGACATTTGTAAAGGTATTTGCGCAAGCCCGCCATATGTGGCACCTGCTATTTAGTATTGAACTTTTGCTGTTGGATGAGAACTCTGTATATTTTCTTGACCTAAAGTTATCAGGTTTTCTTTGTAACAATAGCAATAACTATATTCCGATTATTATTCCCAATGTCATTTCGTAATTAAAATTTTTTTAGAGCGACCTCATGCGCAAATAACGAGGGAAGTTCTGTGTAAATACCTTTACCGATTTTTTTATTAAAGGATTGCGCTATCATCTTTGCATATCCTCTAACTCTAATTTTTAACTTAATCTTAAAAAACTGCCTATTTCCTGACCTATGGAAATATTCCAAAGTATGTCCCATCTTCAAAAAGGGAAACAAACTAGATATTGAGAACTTCAGACCAATCTCTGTAATTTGTAACTTCTGTAAAGTCTTAGAAATATTACTTCATGATAGAATATATCATTCGATTAACACCAAAATCTCTATTAATCAACATGGATTTATGAAAGGGCGTTCAACAACAACAAATTTATTCTGTGTAACTCAATATATTTCTGAATCCCTAGATGAATGTGGGCAGGTAGATGTCATATATACCGATTTCTCCAAAGCGTTAGATAGACTTGATCACCAGTTGTTACTTAATAAATTAGAAAAAATCGGCTTCTCATATTCTTTGCTCCTTTTGTTTAAATCTTATTTAATGAATAGGAGTCAGTACGTTGCATTAAATGGGTTCAAATCGATCGAATTTGCTGCCACATCTGGAGTTCCCCAGGGATCTATTCTGGGGCCCTTGTTTTTTAACATATTTATTAACGACATAGTGAACGAAATTAATTTGCCTCACCTTTTATATGCCGACGATCTAAAAATTTTCACAGTAATTGATGAAATCGATGACTGTTTTCAACTTCAGACTTCTCTTGACAAAATAAACACCTGGTGTATGGTAAATAAATTATTCATGAATCCTAGTAAATGTAACGTAATGTCCTTTTCTTTAAAAACATCACCTTTTAGTTTTGATTACAGGTTAGATAATGTCATACTTCAAAGACCTATAACATTTCGCGACCTCGGCGTAATTTTTGATAGTAAATTATCCTTCACTGATCATATCGATACCATTGTGTCCGAAGCCTCCAAAGCCCTTGGATTCATCGTTAGTACTAGTCGAGAGTTCACTAATACTGATACTCTGAAAATTCTTTATCAATCCTTCGTCAGATCGAAACTTGAGTACGCATCGCTAATTTGGAGTTCCAGTTATGATGTTCACAAAAATAACTTGGAGGCAGTTCAACGTAGATTTCTTAAATTACTGTGGTTCAAATCCGACGGTACCTATCCAGAGATTGGTTTTCCGCACAGTAACTTGCTTGAAAGATATTCTATGACTACTCTTGAGGATAGGCGTACGTACTTTTCTCAAGTATTTTTGTTTAAATTACTACACAATGATTTTGACGCACCCGAAATAATTAGTAAGCTTAATTTTCACGTTCCCAGATTAACCTCTCGTAATCACCAAGTGTTCTATTTACCTACGCCGCGTACCAACGTACTAAATAATTCACCTTTATATACGATTTGCAGTACTTCTAACAAACTATGTAACGACTTCGATATTTTTAATTGCAGCCTTAGTGACATAAAACAAAATGTTCTAAATTAAATAACCAGTGAGTGTCTTTGTTTTTCTTAATTTGCTTTGAATCACATATGTGTATATATGTATATATAGTTTTTATATTTAAACATTTCCCATGTTATTTTTTTCTCTTTCTTCGTATCATTAGTTATTCATAGTTCGTACATTTAAGTAATTTTTTTCTTCATTTTACTTTCTTTCTATGTCGTTGTATATTATGTAATTAATGCTTTGTATGCCTTTATTCCTGTTCTGTAATTGGGTATCTTACCTGTTGAACAGTGTATGCAATAAATAAATAAATAAATAAATAAAAACTCATATATCTGTGGTAATATCAAACTGCACTGTAGATTCCTATAATAACTTTCTAGTCATGTATTCGTTATAATATTATTCTTTGTTAAGAAGGGAAATATAAAACCACTTAAGGACATAGAGATCAAAAGAAGCAGCACCTTGCATTTACCAGAAGTTAGCTGTTGTAGCTATATTTTTCGAGTTGTCGAAGACCTTTCACGTTATCGTCAATGACAGATTCCCAGTCAAGCTAACCAATTCTATCATAAGGGGAAATATATTAAAATTGACACATTCCTATACGCAGTAACATGTAATAGTACTGTGTCAAAAACATATTGATTGACTGATTGATTGATTAGCCAGTGCATCGTAGGCAGTGCTGCCACTTCCGTATATTTTTATATACCGCACACTGCATATCCTGGACTGGATATGGGACACGCTTGCTGCCAGCAGCGATAACCACATGACGCATGGGGTAGAAATATAGGATCGGAAGTGTAGGTGTGCTTCTTTTAAGTTTCCATCTATCATCATCGGATGGAAAGGGTAGGTGTTTATGAGATGCTTTTTTAAGTTTCCATGCTTCCTTTATGTTTCCATCTATCATCACATTGTTTATTCTTCTTTTAACTTCTCCGTTTCTTCTGTTTCAGAATCTAGCAGTGCGTACCTCCACCTGTCCGCTTGCGTCCATACAAGGTTTCGTGTTTCTCAAAAATAGCGATTAACAGTAGAGGGACAAGGAAAAGCCCCAAGAAAACCTTTGAACCACCCTATATATCGCCAAGATAAAGCAAAATAAAATGGTAAATCCGTAAAAAAAATAAAAAAACCGCTGCCTAAGGAATCACTACTTCCACATCCAGATTATTCGTCCAAGTCACTTTAAAGGAAACATCTTGACTATACTTGCACTCTAGTATGTGGAAATTATTGGTCATAGAATTTTAATAATATTTGGGGTAGCTGTCACAGAAAAGTTTGAGGGGTTGGTTTCTACCATATACGTTAAAAATGAAGTTTCTAGTTTACAGTACTTATTTTCGACTATTTACAACCTACCACCTCAATGGAGTCATCTCAATCAGATGTCACTACAATACATACGTGTACTAACTTTCAAGTGAATATCTCAATTTGATGTTATCAATCCCATTAATAATGAAGCGGAGGTGGTAGAGTTTGAAAAATATTAGAAAGAAATTTGAGGCCTTGGTTTCTAGTATAAACACCGAATCCCAAATTTCTGTAGTCTTACCAGCTTGCTTTACTTATTTTCCCCTATTTGCCCCTATTTAACCACCAACCCTTCAACGGCATCATCTCAAATTATGATCTAGTTTCAGACGTCGTTATAATACATACGTGTACCAAATTTCAAATGAATATCTCAATTTTATTTTATCAACCCTTTTCATATTGGAGTAGGGATGGTTGGGTTGAAAAATATTATAAGAAAATCTAACGCTGTGGCTTCTAGTACATACACCGAATTTCAAGTTTCTGTAGTCTTACCAACGTTTTACTTATATTCCTCTATTTACCCCAAATTAACCCCCAACCCTTCAACGGAATCATCTCAAAATATAAACTAATTCCAGACGTCGTTATAATACATACGTGTACGAAATTTCAAATGAATATCTCAACTTTATTTTGTCAACCCCATTAATGGGGTAGGGGTGGTGGGGGGGTTGAAAAATATTATGAAAAAATGTGAGGCTTTAACTTCTTGTACATACACCGAATTTCAAGTTTCTGTACTCTTACAAGCTTGCTATACTTATTTTCCCTTATTTACCCCTATTTAACCCCCAACCCTTCACCGGATTTCCTCAAAAAACAATCCAGTTCCAGATCTCGTTATAATATATACGTGTACAAAATTTCAGGTCAATATCTTAAACCGTTCCGGAGAAAGCGTGCGGACAATAAAAGTTACAGACAGACAGACCGACAGACCGACAGACAGACCGACAGACCGACAGACAGACAGAAAAATTTTTTTCGCTCAAATTTAAAATCTCGACGTTTCATGACATTCTGAACCTATTTCACGAATAAAAATTTTTGAAAATTTTTTTGCGATTACTATACTTCCAATCCACTACGTGGATGTGGAAGTAATAGATCTTGAAACTACTTTGACCTAAAAAATATTTTTGCATTCGTATATAGTCCAATATATGGATCATGTGACAGCTGCCAGTCGAAACTTTCCTGATATGAGATCCCTCTTAGGTTCAGTACATTTTTAATTTTAAGAAATTCAGTTAGTTTAAAAAATTAATTAGGGTTAATGAACTAATAATACCAATTTCGTCCGTGTGTGTGGTGGCAGCTTCTTCCTCTATTTTGTAGGGTTCCCACACTCCAGTTTCCAAAAACAGTTCTAGTTGGAGTTCTATTACCCTTAAGTCACAACACAGTTAATATATCCAAATTGCTTTATAGACACAAGTCGCCCACGTGGCACTAAACAATATTTAGCATTCAATCTTCTTAACCAATAACCAACCACTTGAAAGGGTCCCAGGTAATCGATCTGTTTCCGTCGGCGACGGCCAAACTAAGGCACTGTGTTACAGTCTATTTTCGTATCTGCACATTTACAATTTGAATATCGTTATGTTAATATAGTATAACTGGTTGCCTATTGAATATCGTTATGTTAATATAGTATAACTGGTTGCCTACCGTTCGTGCTCCATGTGAGCTACGCACAGTGATGTTAGCAGCGAGTTGCTGGCAACGCATTGCTAGCAACGCACTGTAACTGTACCTAATTAGGAAGCGAGTTTCGAACGTCTCGATTATAACCTTTCAAGACCGTTATTATCAATTAAACCTATTGTTTTGTTAATGGAATTATGAAATACTGTATTATGTGTGGAATATAAACATCATTAAGGGAGATTTATCAGATTTGTGGGTTATGTTGTATAGTGTTCATTCGGAACGTACCCCTGGACATTCTCAGGTTTTGACAGAGGTTTCCGTCTGGGCCATTTTTGGGACTTTTTTCCGTTTGCCGGCTCGAAGAGAAGTTGTGTCACTGAGCACGTGGATAGCATTTTGTTAATTTGCTCCTTTAATGGGATTTAGTGCTCTAGTGACAAATTAGCAGTGTTTTAATTTTGATATTTTTATGATTTTCTGTTGGGAAATACTGCTACGGAATTTTCCGGATAAATCAACTTGCTGGAAGCACATGGCAAAGGAATTCTGAAAGCCCACTCAACATCTAAGGTATACCTCTGAAATCTCTTTAGAAAATAGATTTGTAATATTCGTTATTTCTTTATTGCAGGGCTTTTTGTTCCTTTTTGTTCTTTTTGGACTTTTTGGCTTTTTGTTCTTCTTGGTTTTTTTGTTCTTTTGTACCTTTTGTTCCTTTGGTTTCATTTTACTTGGACTTTTACTGGTACTGCATCATGTATGTTTGACCCCACATCTTACCTGTTGGATTTGTACATCTGTACGTGAATTTGGTTTACTGAAACTTGATTGGCAAGATATTTTGTGAATTTGGAATCCTGAGTGTACCGGTGAGACTCTCCTGCCTGGTTCCCTTGGAAGCTACGCTCCCCTGGTAGGCCTAGTGATTACATTTTGAAACCTGCTGGAGGTAAGCGTCTTTGAATTACCTAACGAGGGACCTTATATCACATACCACCTTCTACGTGAGGCATAGAGAGCCCGTCAGCTTTCTTACGTACACATTAAATATAAATTATCAGTACATACTTTGCATATAACCAATTAAATTTTATAGCTTTGAACACCACGCTTGAACCTATCGTCACTTATTCAATTCACATTATTTTGTTCATTTCATGTTAAATTTCAGTATTTTAATGTAATCGTTTAAGCTAATATATCTTGGGGGGTCATATTTTGCCTATTAGTAGTTAAGATTTTATTAGTTTTAAGTTTATCATATGTTTTGTGTTAGGATAAGTGTGGGCCACACATAAGTAATATCGATTGTGTGTAATGTTATCTCTGGTATTTGGCTGTAAGATTACCTAAATATTATTAAATCTGTTATAGTAAGAAGCGTATTTGTTTTCACCAGCGTACATCTGAAAGCTCCAATTTGTTCGAACTCACACCCCAGGTACTTGTCTAGTCGGCCGTGTGAGCCTCTTTCGCCACCAATTAAATGCAGAGAGGGGACTGCACGTAAAACATAAAAATTTTGTTCAGGGCACAGGGTGACCACCCTACCCTGCTGTATTGCTGATATATCAGCCTCTAAAGTAATTTTTTTTTTATATATTCCCCTTTATCTGGGAGCCCTGCAACAAATGGCGCCCAACCGTTCTTGATGGTAATTGGGGATGCTTTCTGGTGTTGTGTCGACTGGTGAAAATTAGGTACGTTATCGTAATACGTAGTTTTTTTTATCATTGCCATACCGAGTAAGTACTAGTACAATAAAATTGTACTTGCTGAGGTACTTGCTTTAGAATATTTCTGTTACACACTTTTTTTTGATATATTTTTTTTTACTGAAATACTTAGTAGCTTTTTAGGTGGGATTTTTTTTTAGGGTATAGTGTTTAGATATTTTGTGTTTTTTCTTTCTCATTCGTGTGTAGGTACACTCTCTCTTAGAGGGGGGGAGATCAGTATATTATTATATTGATTATTACTGACTATTATTGCCTTATATTGATTATTGATGATTTGATTATTATTACTGTTTATTGATGATTTGATTATTATTACTGATTATTAGTGCCTTATTTAATCGTTGATTATTTGATTATTATTGCCCTATACTGTTTATTGATTACTGATTTGTTGTTGCATATATTGATTACTTCTTTTGCTTAATATTAATTGGTTATCTGCTTTATATTCGTGCTAACTGTAGAAGGACGCTATAAATTATCGGGATATCGGGTTTGAATTTTTCTTGGGGACATTTAACTATCTTTTTACTTTCACTATGGAAATCAATCGGTTGTTGGTAGACGAGTTAACTTATGAGCTTGCTATAAGAGGGTTATCTTCAGAAGGTACCGTAGCGGAGAAGCGAAGTACTTTGAGAGGGTTAATGCGGTGTGAACGGTTGGGATTCTCAACAAATTCTCCAGATTTGGACTTAGACACTGAATCGGAATTAGATATTTGTGATAAAAAACTGCAACAACTTGGTACCGACATAACAAATTTCGATATGAATAACAAAAACAATGAACATTCACGCATTCACACACGGTTACTACATGTTAATGGTCGGTTATCAAGGTTAATAAATTTATCTGAAAATCAAAACCGTGATAAAGTAAAGTTAATGACACGTTGTATGCAAATGATTGACGATGTTGGAAATTTGTTGGAATCTCAGCTTAATTCGCAAACGCAGGAGCCTTCATATGCTACTAGGGACACAAGTGGTAATAGGACAAATCCAGAATTCTCGTTACTAGATACGGACAATCCCTTGCTTCCGGAAATTGTACATGACTCAGCTCGTAGGGTTTCTTCTTTGGTCTTAACTACTGACGATAATCAGCAGGAGCTTGCGGGAGCTGCGAATGCTTTGATAGAGTTGCAAACAGATAGACCCCGGGTAACTTTCAGTAGTATGCCACAAATTATATCCAGTTCTCCAAGTTCAGCATTAACGGTTAATCCAAATACTAAGAATGTTAATGTGTCACGACCCTCGAATATGGGTAATTGTTATGAACCGTCTTACTCTTGTAAACCGATTGCAGTCAGTAAATGGAATGTTAGGTTTGATGGGAAGAGTAGTGTTTTTAATTTTCTAGAAAGAGTAGAGGAACTTCGTGTATCTAGAGGGGCTTCGAAAGAGCAATTGTTTTTCGCAGCTGCAGAACTTTTTACAGGGGATGCATTAATTTGGTATCGGTCATTTGTTAAGGATAGAATAGGATCTTGGGATGATCTCGTGGTCAAACTTAAATCTGCGTTCTTGCCTTATCATTATGAGAGGGATATTTGGGAAGAGCTTAAAAAGCGAACCCAAGGCAATTCGGAACCCGTCATGGTATATATTGCCGCGATGGAGAATTATTTCAACCGGTTGTCCCAAAAGCCTGAAGAACGCCAACGAGTTCAGATTATTCGAGAACGACTTCTCCCGTATTTACAAATGCATTTAGCTTCACAATGTGCGGACAGACCGATACTCACCATCGATAACTTACTAGAGTCGTGTCGTAATCTCGAGGAAACATACCTTCACACCCAACAGGTTACTCCTCCATCAACTAACTATCGAGCCATGTTAGAGCCTACGTTGGCCTTCAATTATTCAAGACTCTCTCACAGGGTCGCATCCATGGAAGTTGGTCCTAGCGACACTATAGGGGATTCTGCTGGGATGTTAAGTCCTGTCAGTGCGCCTACAGAACCGCCGCTGCGGGGACTTACAGGCCTGTGCTGGAATTGTCGTGGTTCGGGACATTCGCATCGCGAATGCAACCAGCCACGTCAACGTTATTGCTATCGTTGTGGTCACGCGAATGTCACTATTCCTACTTGTCCGAAATGTTCGGGAAACGACCATCCGGGACACAGACAGACCGAAATGTGATCTCGGACAGATTTGCTTCGGTCCAAGAAAATCGACAACAAAACTTTATTGCGCGAACTAAGCCGGTACTGGATTTTATTCTGGGTCATGTGGACAACGATCAGCGTCCATACTTAGACATCAAAATTTTAGGTTGTGAGGTCAAGGGTCTTCTCGATTCTGGAGCCTCTAAAACAGTGGTCGGACAACCCGGTTGGACGTTGTTACGTACATTAGGGTTACCAATGATGAACACCTCTAGTACTAGCCAAGTTACGGTCGCAAATAATCAGCCATGTAAAATTGTAGGTCGCTATCAGGTGCCTATGCAATTGTTAGACAAGGTCAAGGTCATTGAGGTATTAGTTGTACCAGATCTACCGCATACTCTGATTCTTGGCATAGATTTCTGGGTTGAGATGGGTATCGTACCTAACTTAAAGCACAGTTGCTGGACATTCGTTAGTGATGCGCCGTCTATACAAGTTCATTCGGTTTGCGCAGAGGATACACTGACGAAAGAGCAGAGGTTGGAACTCGATGAAGTGGTAACTGCTCATTTTGACCGAGCAGGTACTAAATTGGGACGTACCACTCTACTAGAGCATAAAATTGTAACGGACTCTGAGCCGATCAAACAACGGTATTATCCGGTATCGCCAGCGGTGCAAAAGCACATAGACGAAGAAGTACAACGCATGCTCGAGGAAGATATCATTGAGAGATCTCAATCGGCATGGTCGAGTCCTGTACTATTGGTGCCCAAGAAAGATAACACGTTTCGCCTTTGTATTGATTACCGTCGCCTAAATAAGGTTACCAAGAAGGATGCCTATCCTATTCCGTATGTTTCTGCAATTTTGAGCAAGTTAGGTAACGCCCGTTATCTCAGCTCTCTAGATATCAAATCTGCTTATCATCAGGTTCCAGTCGCGGAAGATTCTAGAGAATATACGGCATTTACGGTTCCCGGTCGTGGGTTGTTCCAATTCAAGTGTATGCCATTCGGTTTATCTAACGCTCCGGCTACTTGGATGCGTTTGATTGACAGAGTTTTAGGCCCAGAGCTTGAACCTTATGTCTTCGTATATCTTGACGACATAATTGTCGCCACACCGACTTTCGAAACGCACGTGCAAACTTTGAAGGAAATCTTTGATCGTCTTCTCAAGGCAGGGTTGACGTTGTCGCGAGACAAATGCAAGTTCTGTCTGGGGGAGCTTAAATACTTAGGCTACCGCGTGGATAGTCAAGGGTTACATGTGGATCCGGACAAAGTTAGCGCGATTCTCAATTTGCCTTCGCCTCGTAACGTGACGGAAGTTCGACAGATCATAGGGACTGCCGCTTGGTATTCCAGGTTTATACCAAATTTATCTGAGGTTATCGCGCCTATGACAAATTTACTGCGTAAAAAGACCCGTTGGAACTGGACCGATGAGTGTGAACATTCGTTTCAGTCTATTAAGAATTCGTTAGTGACTGCACCCATTCTCAGCTGTCCAGACTTCACGCTGCCATTTCAGGTTCAAACTGATGCGTCATCACATGCCATCGGGGCTGTGCTCTCGCAGCAGCACCCAGATGGTGAGCGAGTTATCTGTTATTTGAGTAGATCCCTCAGTCGAAACGAACGAAATTATTCCGTAACGGAGCGAGAATGCTTAGGGGTTTTATGGGCCGTCGAGAAGCTGCGCCCATATCTCGAGATGTCTAAGTTCACTGTCGTGACGGACCACGCGAGTTTGCTTTGGTTGAATAATTTGAAAGAACCTACTGGTCGTTTAGCACGTTGGGCTGTTCGCCTGCAGCAATTTGATTACGATCTCGTCCACCGTAAAGGCAAGGAGCATGTTGTACCAGACATGTTATCCCGTGCCGTTCCTCAAGACGAATCGTACGTGGAAGTCGCTTTGGTGCAACCGCATATCGCTTCAGATAGGTGGTATTCGAAAATGTTACGTTCTGTGCAGGAACACCCGTTACGTTATCGACAATGGCGTGTTCGCGATTCGCAGCTACTTAAACATATTCCTGTAGCATATCCAGATTTGGCAGGTTCAGCCGAAGCATGGAAAGTGGTCGTTCCGAAAAGTAAACGCGTGGAGATCATTCGCGAGAATCACGACATAGAAACTTCAGGTCATGCAGGCGTGTATAAGACTTACGAGAGACTAAAGTCAAGGAATTATTGGCCACAGATGCGCGCTGACGTAGCTAGGTATGTGCGGAACTGTACTGTGTGTATTTCTTGTAAACCGATGAGACAAGCACCAGCTGGACTTATGGGGCAACGACCGCCCATCACTAGGCCATTTCAAGTCCTAAGTTGTGATCTGGTGGGACCACTACCACGGTCTTCTGGGGGTTATACCCATATCCTCACGGTCTCAGATTATTTTTCAAAATTCGCCCTGTTGTTCCCTCTACGCCAAGCTACAGCAACAAGCATCAAAAAGCAAATCGAGGAGAACGTTTTTCTGCTATTCGGTGTCCCGGAAGTACTAATTTGTGACAATGGACCTCAATTCACGAGCAGAGAGTTTGCGAAACTGTGTGAGGCTTACAAGTGTAGGATTTCCTTTAATCCTGTGTACCACCCTCAAGCCAATCCGGTCGAGAGAATGCACGGTGTGTTGAAAACAATGTTAAGGTCATATGTACAAGACAACCAGAGGCAATGGTGCAAACTACTACCAAAGGTTGGGTGTGCTTTACGTACCCAGAAGCACGAGGCCACAGGCCACACTCCATATTTCATAAATTTTGGCCGAGAACATATCGTGAGGGGAGACCAACACAACCATCCTCTTCGGGACGATCAGCCGTCAGATCTAAATCGCTCTGAAGCTTTTGAACCGCTATTCAAAGATGTCCGTAAACGTTTGGACCTTGCATATCATCGCGCTAAACGACGCTATGACTTGCGAAGGAGACCGGTAGAATTAGCCGTAGGTGACTGCGTCTGGTTACGAAACTACGTTCTTTCTAATGCAGCTAATTATTTTACCGCCAAACTAGCACCTAAATTTATAGGTCCCTTCCGGATTTCAAAGAAACTGTCGTCGGTCCGGTATGAGTTGAAGGATTCAAACGGTGACTCGAAAGGCGAATGGCACATAAAAGATTTGAAGTTAGATCCCCGAGACGACGCCGAGAAATAGCACTTCTTGTGGCTGATATGTTTAGCAGTATCCGTTGGTTGTAGGGCAATTTTCCGCATTTTGTTTTCTGTAGGTTTTATCGCTTCATGTCGTACTTATCCGATTATTTTCTTCTTTATGTATTTTGGCTGGATAAAGTTTCTTATCCAAGGGTTGTAGGGAGGGCCACGTTTTGCTGGGTGTAGCGTCAGGAATGTCTGCATGCCATGCATTGGATGTCAACCGTGTAGTGGAAGCTCGTCACATTTGGTCTCAGAGTAGGATACCTGTCGGCTACCGAAGTATTTCGTGTGGAGTATTAGACAAAGGATTTATTGTCGTACCGTATAGGGATTCTTTTTGTTTGTTAGGGTCCGATGTCGAAGTACAGTTTCGTCTCTTACGTTCTGAGGACAATTTGGGTGGACTTTCACACACTTGGGAGATATCAACAACTATGACATAACAACGTCATTCTTCTTTGTGTTGTCCAATTTCTATTTCTATCTTCTATCTGCTATCCTTTTTTCTATGTTCTCTTTATCTCTTCTCTATATTTGTTCGGATAAGTATCGATTTCTATTGTTGTAATAGTTACCGTCTAGTCATTGTGTTTATCTAATATTGTTCTTTGGATTACTAGTTTTTTTTCTCTCTCCGTTGTATCTTTCAGTATGTTTAAGGTTTAGTAAGTTTCGTGTCGTCCTAGTTGTAGGGTATATTATATGCCATTAGGGAACTTGCCTCGGAATGGGGGTGAGCAGGTTTCTGTCGGGCTGTCTTAAAGGACAGGGCGTTAAGGAGGGTCTAGCGGACATCTAGGTAAGGGGGCTTGTTAGGCAGGAGTGGCCTAGGTCGCTCTTAATAGTGTCAAGTCTGCCTCCACGTTTTCACCTCAGCCCTTAACGTACCGTCCGGGAGAGGCACTGTTCACCGCACCTGAAGCGGGAGTATTCCCAGACGATGGTCTCTTTTTGTCATCTAGTCGTGGTTTTTTTTTTACGTCTAGTTTTAGCCTCTTGGAGCTATATCCAATACCCAATAACAGTCTAGAATCTGTTATTTAGGCAGTAGTTTATTAACTAGCTGTATCGTGGTTTAGATGTTCTTATGTCTACTCCAATTTTAGCACTGGCAACCGCTATAACGCTGCTCAGGCATTCCACCACAGTGTCTGTGGGGACTGATCCTTGGAGGTCCTCCCCTAAAACATTTTATCTTTTCCTTTCTCTTGTTCTTTTTTTTCTCGTTCCATTTTACACCGGGCGAAGCATTACCTTTCCCGGGTGGGGTTTTCAAGAGTTTTCGTATGCTATATAGCAACACTCATTATCGAGGCTTTTCATGCAACTTGATTTAGCGCAAAATGGGTGTGAGTTGAATTACCTTCCATCTTTGTTATATCCTTTCGACTATATGAGAATTCTTGATGAATACTCTCGGAATTGGTGATGTTCATGACTTCGTCCAGTGGTAAAACGAACTTTCTGGTGGTATATTGTTTAGGTAGTTATTATATAAGTTTTATCTCTTTTTTTTCTTTCGGTGTCTTCTGTCCCTTAAGGTTAGCTCAGCTCAGCGAAATTCAGGATTAGTTTAAGTCTTTTAGGCCCCTAATTTTCTTTTCTGAGAGAATTACGGGGTAATCCTCTTTAAGTTGGGGGGGTGTTACAGTCTATTTTCGTATCTGCACATTTACAATTTGAATATCGTTATGTTAATATAGTATAACTGGTTGCCTATTGAATATCGTTATGTTAATATAGTATAACTGGTTGCCTACCGTTCGTGCTCCATGTGAGCTACGCACAGTGATGTTAGCAGCGAGTTGCTGGCAACGCATTGCTAGCAACGCACTGTAACTGTACCTAATTAGGAAGCGAGTTTCGAACGTCTCGATTATAACCTTTCAAGACCGTTATTATCAATTAAACCTATTGTTTTGTTAATGGAATTATGAAATACTGTATTATGTGTGGAATATAAACATCATTAAGGGAGATTTATCAGATTTGTGGGTTATGTTGTATAGTGTTCATTCGGAACGTACCCCTGGACATTCTCAGATTTTGACAGAGGTTTCCGTCTGGGCCATTTTTGGGACTTTTTTCCGTTTGCCGGCTCGAAGAGAAGTTGTGTCACTGAGCACGTGGATAGCATTTTGTTAATTTGCTCCTTTAATGGGATTTAGTGCTCTAGTGACAAATTAGCAGTGTTTTAATTTTGATATTTTTATGATTTTCTGTTGGGAAATACTGCTACGGAATTTTCCGGATAAATCAACTTGCTGGAAGCACATGGCAAAGGAATTCTGAAAGCCCACTCAACATCTAAGGTATACCTCTGAAATCTCTTTAGAAAATAGATTTGTAATATTCGTTATTTCTTTATTGCAGGGCTTTTTGTTCCTTTTTGTTCTTTTTGGACTTTTTGGCTTTTTGTTCTTCTTGGTTTTTTTGTTCTTTTGTACCTTTTGTTCCTTTGGTTTCATTTTACTTGGACTTTTACTGGTACTGCATCATGTATGTTTGACCCCACATCTTACCTGTTGGATTTGTACATCTGTACGTGAATTTGGTTTACTGAAACTTGATTGGCAAGATATTTTGTGAATTTGGAATCCTGAGTGTACCGGTGAGACTCTCCTGCCTGGTTCCCTTGGAAGCTACGCTCCCCTGGTAGGCCTAGTGATTACATTTTGAAACCTGCTGGAGGTAAGCGTCTTTGAATTACCTAACGAGGGACCTTATATCACATACCACCTTCTACGTGAGGCATAGAGAGCCCGTCAGCTTTCTTACGTACACATTAAATATAAATTATCAGTACATACTTTGCATATAACCAATTAAATTTTATAGCTTTGAACACCACGCTTGAACCTATCGTCACTTATTCAATTCACATTATTTTGTTCATTTCATGTTAAATTTCAGTATTTTAATGTAATCGTTTAAGCTAATATATCTTGGGGGGTCATATTTTGCCTATTAGTAGTTAAGATTTTATTAGTTTTAAGTTTATCATATGTTTTGTGTTAGGATAAGTGTGGGCCACACATAAGTAATATCGATTGTGTGTAATGTTATCTCTGGTATTTGGCTGTAAGATTACCTAAATATTATTAAATCTGTTATAGTAAGAAGCGTATTTGTTTTCACCAGCGTACATCTGAAAGCTCCAATTTGTTCGAACTCACACCCCAGGTACTTGTCTAGTCGGCCGTGTGAGCCTCTTTCGCCACCAATTAAATGCAGAGAGGGGACTGCACGTAAAACATAAAAATTTTGTTCAGGGCACAGGGTGACCACCCTACCCTGCTGTATTGCTGATATATCAGCCTCTAAAGTAATTTTTTTTTTATATATTCCCCTTTATCTGGGAGCCCTGCAACAACTGCGCGTGTTTAATTTATTCTTGGTACTAGTAACACACACTTAACCAGTAATTTTCAATTATTAACTCTATATGTACTTTGTTCTTCTATTAGTTTTAACTGATTTTTCTTACGTTTTTTTGGGGATCATCCTACGATATGTCTACCCACGGTGTTAGTCACCTCTCGACCATCCAATAGCATCATGTCAGGAATATTTAAATCATAAACAAAAAAGCACGCAATCCATTTTTTCGGCCTTGACTTGTGTTAAAACATTCAACAGAGACAGATATAAAATGGTATATTAGTGTAGAAATATTTAAAACAATAATCGTAAATAATTCATATTCAAGTTAAAAAATCACCTAAGAAAACGCTGTATTTTGTAAATATTTCAGTTCTTCCCTAATTGATTAATTGATTGATTTGCCAGCGTAAGGTGGGCATCGCTGCCGATTCCGGGCATCCATGGAGGTTCGTTCCAACACGCAGCCTGGTCGTCCGTCGAACACGCCCAACGGACGGCCAAACCGAATGCCGGAATCAAATCTCAGATGTTTTATATACCGCCGTATGGGCTGCATACGCCAAGTTGGACATTGGACATGCTTGTTGTCAGCAGCGAGAGCCGCATGACTCATGGGGTGGGAATATAGGATGGGAAGTGTAGGTGTCTGTGAGATGCTTCTTTTAAGATTCCATGCTTCTATTAAGTTTCCATGCTTCTATTAAGTTTCCATCTGTCATCATAGGTTGGGATGTGCAGGTGTTTGCTAGATGCTTCTTTTCAGTTTCCATGCTTCTTTTAAGTTTCCATCTATCGTCATCTCCTTATTTTTCTTCTTCTAAGTTTCTGCTTCTTCTGTTTCTGAATCTGGCAGCTTTCATTTCTTATTTTTTTGTTTTGTTTTGTTTTTATTTATTAACCGTTCCACAGGTAAATATCTATTTACAGTGGAGTTGCTGGGAAGGGTCTTGTCTCGCGGTAACAATATTCTTTTACGCGTTATGAGAAAAGAGATCCGAAGGGATAGTTTGCTCACCCTGTATGTCGTTTCTTTGAGACAATCGGTTTCAATTTCCGCCCTCCAAATTAATAATAAAATATTATGTTTTCAATCAATAAATCGAGCTGATAAAAATTAAGATGGTAAAGATCAGATAGAAAGATAGAATAAAATAATATCAAATAAATCAGATAAAATAAAATAAATTAATTTATAGCTTATCTGTCTTTCTGCAGCGTCTTGTAATTGCTGTTTTATTTTATTTCCTTTCTTTTTCATTCTTGTGTTGAGTTGATTTTGTCCATTTAAAAACTTTCCACTGTATACAATTACTTTCGGTCACAACACAGCTATATTGCTTTGTAAACACATGTACCTCATTTTGACACTGACTATGCTATTATTCATTGCCCATGACCCACTTAAAAAGATCTTGTTTGTTCGTAGGGACACTGCACTTCACTTGAGCTTGCTTTATTTGATTTAATATTATTAGAAAGTCTTGTCATTATTAATTCCATATAAACTCTGTTTTTCTATTGAGGCGCTTCATTTCACGCAGAATTTCTTAATCTACTGGTGGTTGAAATTTTTTCGAATTCAACGGGGTTTTACCGCTTTTTAGAAAACATCTTAAAAACACGTCTATTCACGACGACACATAACTCACTCTCGATGATTAATAAATCTGAATTTAAGGAAATATAGGAGTTTTTCATTTAAATTGACCAAAAAATTCAAAGACATACACCAAGTTAATTCAATTTACTCCAGAACTTTAAAATACTAGTAACACATACGAAATGATATAAGCTTCTGACCTAATTCAAGGAGAAAATATTTCACCCGCTTAAAAAAATATGGTAAATAAAGGGAAGATTGATGCTCAATTTGTGTTCTATAAGATCGCGACAGAGATTATAAGGGCTCGAATGACAAAGGTTGAAAAGGTCAGAGCCATCTGCTACGTCTGAACTTTGGGAATGTATTGATGCTCTTACGGTTATTTTGCTATATTGAATCGAAAAATTCCTTTCCGGTCCTTGAAAGGCTCTGGTCGTTTTCATTAAAGAAAAATTAGTCGCATTCACGAATCGCCGAATAATAGTTGAGATATAAGATAGAGGGTGTAACAAAAGTAAGGGATAAATTCATTTTCAATAATACAACGTCATCGAAAACAGTCTTGGGTACTCTTAATTCATCTAATATTGTTGTAATTTCCTCAGATATCAAGACTCTTCACCAATACACTGGAACACTATCACTAAACTCGTGTCTCGCCAACCGTGTTGTCATCATCTGAGCACGGACGGTGCTAAGGGGGCCCTAGGGGCCATGCCTCCACCTCCATGGCTCCCATCATGACAAAAACTAATAAATGCGAATGCTACTTAAGTCCAATTCATTTTGTTAAATTACAGAGAAAAGCAATTAAATAAATTATTATATGTTACAAAAGTTAAAGTTTGTTTTTTTAGGATTTAGCAAAAAGTAGAGAAAATTAGTGGTGATTAATCAAAAATAAAATTCTATTAAAATATTGATTTCAAATCTTCGAATGTTTTCTGGTTATACAAGAAAATAAATAATTTAAATATACATGAAAATTATGCTTTTTAATGTTTCAAAAAGTTTTATTAAAACTCTACACGTGTTTCGGCTTATTAGGCCTTTATCAAGAGTACAAGATAATACTGAAAATAAATAAATAAATAGAATGAAATTATTTACAAAACACTTATCTATAAATAGAAGAAAGATTAAATATATTTAATATTTAATCTTTGTTCTAACTTAATGACCGACACTGGTTATACAAAGCACCAAAAAGTTCTAAAATGTATCTATTTCCAAAAAATACTCATTACGATATTTTTTTGAGGAACAAAAATCAGTCACATCTTCCACTCACTTACACCATGAAATATTTTTCGACCTTGTTGTGGTTATTTTTAAAATATATTCCGGATAGGTATTTTTTGTATAAATACATTATAAGCTCTTTGTGTCTTGCATAATCAGATGGCTTTGGGGAGACCTCCTCAAGAAACCAGACTCCTGAGGTGCTAAATTGGTAGCTTAACTTTTTTCTTAATTTCATAGAATAAAAATAAGGACTAACTGTAGCTAAATTAGGACTGGATTTTAATAAATATGGGTAGCATCTTGAACTAAGGTCAACTTTGAAATGGATTTTATTTTAAGCAACTGACTTTTTTGCCAATACGTCACGTCAAATTTAGAGAATATGAAAATGTCGAATTCCAAAACATATAGAGCATACAGAGCAAAACTATCTACAGCATTGAACTCGCCTTCAAATCAAGTAAAATGAAATAGAAGTTATAGAGTTTTATAATCTACTATACTTTATATTACATACTTTCAGAACAAAAATCATACCTATACATTTTTGAGGGGTAAAAAAATTTTGGTAGGTACATATTTTAATAAGCAGAAGCAAAACATAGAACCGCCCTTGCATCTGGGAATAATTAAAACCGAGTGTTGAAAAATATTAGAAAGAAATCGGAGGCCTTGGTTTCTAGCATATACAGCAAATCCCAGGTTTCTGTACTCTTACCAGCTTGCTTAAGTTATTTTTCCCTATTTACCTCTACTTACCCACCACTCTGCCAGCGGAATCATGTCAAAATATAATCTAGTTTCAGTTGTCGTTATAATACATACGTGTACAGAATTTTAAGTGATAATCTCAATTTAATTTTATCAACCCCTATTTAACCCCCTATGTAGTTTATTAATAATTGAGAAAAATCCTATCCAACAAGTTGATTCAACCAAATTTCTTGGTGTAACAATAGATAATGCACATAGCTGGGAACCTCATATCAATAAATTGTCAAAACTATTAACGCCAGTATGTCATGCAATAGGTGCATCAAAATACACTTCTTGTAGAGAAGTAATTAGAAAATTAAAAAATGTACCTCTAATTTGCATTTAGATTCTACACATATTACTCTATAATATAAGAAACAATTTATATACATTTTCACCAAATACTTTTAATTACAACTACAATACCCGATCAGGCGAGGACTTGTTAATTTCTAGCCATAATTTATCTAAATATGAAGAGAGTCCATAATACTTGGGTGTTATACTATATAATAAATTACCTGCCAGAATTTAGATAGTCAAGTTTTTATTAATATCATTAAAAATGTTTTAATAACAAAATGTTACTATTCTCTACAAGATTTTTCAGCAGACGACGTTCAAAAATTTACTATAAATGTATATATAAATATGTGTGTGTGTAGGTATGTATATTATAAATGTAACTTTGTCTTTAACATCGTGTCATATTTGTTCTATTAATTTTTTTATATCTATGTTTCATAATGATTTTTATTGAACTGAATACTTTTGTTTTTAATATTGGTTTGTCCCACACCATGTTACTGTATGATCTGTTAGACAAGAGAGTTTATTATTATTATTATTATTATTATTATTAAGATAATAAGCTTCTATTTTATATTAATGTAATTGGTAGATTCATAAACTTACAGACTGTTTTGCAAGTGCTGAGTATTGTAGCTTTCTGGGGCAGATCAATACCGTGTTGGCTAATTTCGAGTGTGTCCAGGCTCTTTATCAAGGTTTTCAGAATAATACCCGTTGAAGATAGAACGATGGGGATAATTAGCACCTTGTCTTGTTGCCACATCTTTTTTACTTCCTGTGCAAGCTCGCCTGAATTTATCAAGTTTTTCTGTGTATGCTTGTTGTAGTCTATGTGTGTTTGGTATTGCTATATCAATAATCTAAGTGCGTTTCTTTTGTTTTTGTGTTAAGACGATGTCTGGTCTATTTGCTGCGATGGTACTATCTGTACTAATAGAGCGGTCTCAGTAAATACGGTAGTTTTTGTTTTGTTATTATTATTATTATTATTTTCTAAAGGAACGTCGAACACCCTATAAAATTCTTTCATCCTTCTGTAGCCTTATAAACTCCTCATCGATTTTTTCTCTGAACTGCTCAATCGTGTCCATTTGAGTACTATAAACTCATGATTTTCGATAACCCCACACAGTGTAGTCAATGGGAGTTAAGTCAGGAGACCGAGCAGGCCAGTTAATCGGTTCATCTGCACCCCGGCCAATCCACCTATTGGACAGTGGTTGTGTAACCATGTTCTACATATTCTGGTATGATTAGTGTTGCAGCGTCATACATAAAGAACATATTTCGTCTCTTTCGCAATGAAATATTACCTAATATTTCTACGTCTGTTAATTCAAAGAACATGTAATCACCCATGCTTAAATAGTATTAACAATTAAGCTGGAATTACTTTAAAGAAAAGAATCAAAGTCTGATGAGTAACAGAAATGTCAAAGTAATATTTTAAAGCATTCTTTATGTGTAAAAGAATCCATATATAATAAAATCCAATAGGTGCGAGCCCCTTCCTCTTCACCATCTGAACTAGATAAAGGCGGGCCTTTTCACGTCACGCGCCCGGTACGGATCGAAGCAGGACAACGACCGACGTTGCGCCGTATATGTAGGGATGCTAATTACTAGAAGAATAACTTCTTATGAATCGATTAAAATTGACCATCTCTTTTATGACCCTCAAAATTATGTTCGATGCTCCGATGTATACTCGACGTGCGTCTACTAACTTTGTTGAGACGTAAAATACTCGATTAAGACATCTAAAAATTCCGGTCTTTGTTCGCTCCTATGATACCCAATTTTCGATTTGCGCCACGCAATTTACGATGCGGATTTGCTAGAACCCTTCTTCTTTCCGTCCCGATGCTGGGCGGTAGCTCCGAAGGTGTATTTCGAAAAATATGAACGTTTTAAGATCGCACGTTTTCTAACTATTTACGCCGATTTTCGCCTTCCAATAGCGCATTTTATTTTTGCGGGTTTCCGCCTATATCTCGGAAACCGTTGAAGTTAGCTCAAAAATAAAAAATCTCGAAGGACAAGTTCATTGCGTGAGAAATCGCCCGGCTACATCTGCATTTTCCCACGGTTCTTCGTTTCGGAGATATCTGCCAAACGGGACATTTTTCACTTTAAACCTCCATAACTTCTAAACGGTGGCTCCTAGAACGAAAAACTTCGACCCTAACCAAAACTAAGCGAGCCGCGAACGGTCAAAGTGGAGGCCCATCCTGACAGTGACGACGTCACAGCTGAATTTGTAGAGAAATTAATTTCATGGTATACGGGGTGTGCGAACATCTTATCGAAATTACATAATAAATCTTAGTTATTTCATAATTGAAAAGTTTAGGTCAAGTCAAAGAGCTTAATTTTATAGGTTATTAAATATTTGACATTAGGTCAGTCAGTTTGGTCTTATAGGTTATATGTAATGTAGGAATTATTTAATTCTGTCGTTAAGTCATGTCAGGTTTAGACATTTTAAATCTAAACTTTAGAAAAAAGTGAAGGGAGAATCAGGGTGATGGAATATTTTTAGTTTTGGACAGGAGAGACATGAAATTCGAGAAGAGGTGAAGAAAAGTACATTATAATTAAAATAAGGAGAAAGTCCCGGAAAGTTTTTTCATGTAGGACATATACTTAATGAAATACGAAACAAAATAGATCAAGGGCGAGTTGTATCGATCAAGATTCACTAAAAGCAAATTCTGTAACATTAATATCCAAACTTTGATCAAACTGATTTTAGTTGAGACTTATACTTAATATAACCAGTTCCAAAAGAAAATTATATACAAAATTAATTAGATGTTTCTAACGGTTTCCCCAGGTGTGTATGGAATTACATGTGACCATAGTAATGTGAAAGCAATATTGACAAGGAACTTCGTTTATAGAAATACGAAGAAAAATCAGTGTGTCCCGCAAATTGTCTATGGTATTAAAAGATTTAAGGATTCACCTATTTACTTCACGGTTCTATTTACATTTCTTCCACATTTACGATTCCCTCCGCTGAAGATATGATACAGCATTATCACTCCTCCCTTATTTTTCCACACTATTGTAAATACATGTTTCATGAAATAATTACACATGAAGATGTGTGCATATTATTGAAAATAAATTTACCGGAATTTACATAAACAATTTTAGTTAGTTATTTTATGTTTGAAAAGTTTAAGTCATTTCATTTTAATGTGACACTTCCGACATGCAAGTCAAAGAATTTAATTTTATAGATTATTAAACATTTGCCATGACAAGTCAGCCAGTTTAATTTTTTAGATTATATATGTGGTGTTGACATTTAATTTAGTTATTTTGTATTTGAAGTTTAAGTCATTTTATTTTAATGTGATATTTACATTGTTATTGTCTGTAATTGTTTATTTGTGGCATATTCAGATTTTCTTACTTTTTATTGGGTATTTTGCCACTGAAAAATATTTAAAAATTTTAATGAAAAAACCTCTGCGCCAAACGGATCAGACAGAGGTTGGTTCTTGAGTACTTGACTGTTTCAAAAAGTCTCACACCTAAAAATATATAAACTAGAACAATGTTATAAACTAAAAACTGAAAATCAAAGCTATAGGTAGTTAACGTTTCGGAAGAGAATCTACTTCCGTTCTCAAAACTTTTTTGGCCGTCAACCATGACAGTTCTTTGTTTATGTATTTCCATAATCACGTGAGACATTAAATTATATTTATCTTATTTTTACTTACTTCGTCTCTAAGGTTGGGCAACCAACTAGCACAAAAATCTATTGAATAATTAGAAACGCATCTATCCTCGTTTAATAAAATAATCGCGGATTCTTTAAGTTTTCTTTTAGTTCCGTTGCTCTCTTTTTCCAAAATCTTCGCCGAGTCCCATTTAATTCTATGATTATTATTATTATTATGACTTCTATCAAGAAGACTTTGGGATGGCCATGGGTTCTTCATTATCTCCAATATTAAGTAACATTTTCATGGAAAATTTCGAGGAAGTAATATTAATAATCTAGCTTATAAACCCATTGTATGGTGGAGATATGTAGATGACATTTTTGCTATATGGCCTTATAGTAAAGAATGTTTAAGTAATTTTTTGAATCAGATTAACCAAAAAGAACCTTCAATTAAATTTACAATAGAAATAGAGAATAATAATGAATTGCCTTTCTTAGATATTTTAATTAAAAAATTAGATAACACATACCAAATCAGTGTGTATAGAAAACAAACACACACAAACAGATATTTAAATTTCAATTCAAATCAACATATTAGTGTTAAGAAAGGTGTTGTTAAGTGTTTGTACGACAGGGCCAAAATTATTTCTTGAAATGATGTAATATTAAGGAACAGAAAACAATTTATAAAAACTGTCTTATTAAATAATCAATATCCTGAGAGGTTTGTTGATAGTCAGTTATTGAACATTGGTAGTAGAGAGAATATACTATCACAACCTGAGGTATTTAGGTCAATGGCAGTAATTCCATGTATACATGGTTTATCGGATAAATTACGAAAAATTGGGAACAGGTTTTCCGTACGAACGGTTTTTCAAACGGGCTCCACGCTAAGATCGGTTTTATCAAGAACCAAACCTCCAAATATTGTTCAAAGTTCAAAAAATTGTATTTATAGTGTTCCGTGTGAATGCGGAAAACATTACGTAGGTGAATCATCTAGACCTTTCAACGTAAGGCTTGGTGAACATAGAAATTACGCTAGAAGGGGAGAATTTGAAAAATCCAAAATTTGTGAACACGCGTGGGATAATAATCATAGAATTAAATGGGACTCGGCGAAGATTTTGGAAAAAGAGAGCAACGGAACTAAAAGAAAACTTAAAGAATCCGCGATTATTTTATTAAACGAGGATAGATGCGTTTCTAATTATTCAATAGATTTTTGTACTAGTTGGTTGCCCATCCTTAGAGACGAAGTAAGTAAAAATAAGATAAATATAATTTAATGTCTCACGTGACTATGGAAATACATAAACAAAGAACTGTCATGGTTGACGGCCAAAAAAGTTTTGAGAATGGAAGTAGATTCTCTTTCGAAACGTTAACTACCTATAGCTTTGATTTTCAGTTTTTAGTTTATAACATTGTTCTAGTTTATATATTTTTAGGTGTGAGACTTTTTGAAACAGTCAAGTACTCAAGAACCAACCTCTGTCTGATCCGTTTGGCGCAGAGGTTTTTTCATTAAAATTTTTAAATATTTTTCAGTGGCAAAATACCCAATAAAAAGTAAGAAAATTTACATTGTTAGTTCTGATAGGGAGTTTATTTTTATATTTTTTTAAATATTTGACACTTTAAGTCAGTCAGCTTAATTTTGTATGTTATATATATTACGAGCATTTAAGAAACATCAATAATTTCGTCATATACATGGTATGTGAACAATTTACCGGAAATTGATTTAAATTAAATTTCCTTATTTGTCGTCCGATTGGTCCAAAATTCGGTACTCAGGGGTTATCGACGACGTTGATAACGAATATGATGTTAAAATCGCAAAATTCAAAATGGCGGGCGAATTTTATCATTCATGGTCCCATTCCGCTCAAAATGGGTATGTGGAGTTTTCGACGTAGCTGATGACAAATCTGAAATCGAAATTAAAACATTCAAAATGGCGGCGTGAGCTGAAGGACAAATTTTGTCATTTATGGACCGAAAAACTGATAACTGGACTGCGAAAGCAGTCAATATTGATTGCGTAAGCAATCAAACCCCTCCGGTAGGAGCTTTTTTGTTTCTAATTATCTGAAAATTATTACTTTAAGGTAATTTTAAGGAATTTGAAAAAAGTTATAGGGAAAATACTGACAATCGCCCCCTAAACCTACACCTTAAACTGAAGAGAGAATTGGACTGATGCCATATAAACTAGTGTCCAGATGGCTTATGACTAAGTTTAAATTATTATTTGATTGATATTTTAAAACCCAACAACAAAACAATTTAAACAATTTCTCTTAATAAATGATATATTTTACTAACAAATGCTGTACCTCAAGTACTACATTACTGTCAGCCACAGAAATATGGCAGTCAATTTTGGACTACCTTGTATATTCACCATTATAAACGTTTTCGGTGCATCAATTGCTGAGAGAATTAATTTTTAAAATATAAAATTTTGTTAATGTCTTATAAACTCTGTTGAGATATTTTTTGCTAAGTTAGTATATTTTAGGAAAAGTTGAAACTAATCGATTATTCCTTTTAAAGTTTTTAAAATAAAATTGTACCCACCTCAGTCCTTCGCAGGAAATGAAACACCAAGACACAGATATTATTAAATAAAATTTTGTAAATATTTTACAATGCACCTAAATAACTGGCACTTCTTGATTGGTAATTATGCCTTAAAATAATTATTGAATTCCTGGCTCTAATACTACGGTGGCGTAAAAAAAATTTCACCAGCCGACACTGATAATAGTCAGACAGTGTGACATTCAAAATTACCTGAATGCCACTTGTTAATTTTTATTTTAATAGCAATGAATTTTTGTAGTCTGAATCCACAATTCAGTAAACTTATTAATTAATTTTTCAGTTCAATTCTGAAGCCG
The DNA here is from genome assembly GCA_963583905.1 of Stenurella melanura. Taxonomy (NCBI): domain Eukaryota; kingdom Metazoa; phylum Arthropoda; class Insecta; order Coleoptera; family Cerambycidae; genus Stenurella; species Stenurella melanura. The sequence continues at coordinate 17,430,023 of OY757317.1, forward strand.
TCCCTGTCTCACTGAATCTGGAAGAATTTGTTTTCACCATCCCAACTTGAAACTGGAAATTAGCATACAAGCTCCATCTGTTACTTCTCTTGCTATACACCTACAAGTCATCTGGTACAACAATAAATTCCAAAAATCAATAAACAAAAATATTAATCGATGATTCTGATTAAATTGGAACTCATGAATGCATAGAAATGATACAGTAGAGTAATTGTGTAGATTTGTATTGTATTTAAAGAATTATTTGTTACCAGTAGTTGTCAGCGACATCTCGCGTATTTATGGGTAACTAGACCATATCAGATATTACACGGGACCGAAAACAGAGCGATTTTCCTGGCATACAGACGTATTTCTGACCGTTTAACACCTCATCTGGATTGGAATGAGGTGTTAAGTTAACCCTTAAATTTGGAATTTTACCAAAAAATTGGCTTAACCTTGTGCCAATGAACTGGGCTGCTGCTACTAATCCATGGGTTATTTGCCAAGAAGGAGTCTTTGTAATCCAAATTGTTGGAGTGTCTTGGTAGAGAATAGTCCTCGCTGGATGAGAGCACCAAGTTGTTAGAGTTTTGGTAACCGTTCACAGACGAATAAGTTCTGAGAAGTCGAGGGATCTCGGTTGGAAGTCAATAATCGAGTGGTGGTGATACACAGTGAAGATTCGGTGAGATGAGAACCAGGGTTGGTTTCTGCAGGACGCAACCGGTAATAGTATCACTTGAATTTTTCTACAGTAGTCAACTTTCATTATTCAACTTTCGATAAATTTCAAACAGTTCTAAATTTTCACCATTGTTATATGTTATATATTGCCTTCAGCTAATTATTAATTTTTTACATTTAATTATTTAATCACAGCTTAACGATAAATTGTCATAATTTGTACTTTTTTGGTCTTCAACCTTACCATAATTATTTATAATATATAAATAAACTTTCTGTACGGAAGTAGCTACATCAAACCATACGGTGTAAATTAAATTCAAATCACTTCAATAATTGTAAGAATCAATAAACCAGATATATTTAATATAGTGTTTATCTGCGAGAATTTTATGAGTATCTATGACATTTTAATTATCTCTGAGTAGTCACAGTCGTACAGTTAGACAAGTACGTTGTAGATACTTTTACTTCCCTCGCATACCGAAGGGAAGTATTGTATTCGAGAAAAAATCACCCTCCGAGATTTTTTCGGATTTTGACGTTTCAGATCACGGAGATTACGAAAATATAGGTTTTTCAATTCCGTCAGTCTGTCTGTCTGTCTGTCTGTCTGTCTGTCGGTCTGTATGTCTGTCTGTCTGTTGGTGCATTTACTAAAAAATTACTTGACGGAGAGCAGTCAAATTTGGTGGGTAGTTGACGCTACTGTCAGCGCAGAAATGGTAGAAATTTCACTGGAAAATATACAAGGTGGACCGTCTAAACGGAATAAATAGTGAAAAAAATTTTTTTTCGCTCAAATTTAAAATTTCCACGTTTCATGACGCGCTAATCGTATTTCGGGAAAAACAAATTTTGAAAATTTTTGAAAATTTTTGTCACCATTTTTGAAAAAATCGGTAAAATTATTTACACAGAACTTCCCTCGTTATTTGTGCATGGCATTCTAAAAAATTATTCATTACGAAATGACATTGAGAATACAGATCGGAATATAGTTATTCCTATTATTACAAAAAAACCTGATAACTTTTGGTCAAAAAAATATACAGAGTGCTCATCCAACAGCAAAAGTTCAATACTAAATAACAGGTGCCAAATATGGAAGGCTTGCGCAAATACCTTTACAAATGTCCACCATGACTGAATTATTTCTTGGGATGCCATTATTCAATAAAAGTATATAATAGGTGCATATGCCAAATATTATTGCCATCTGTCACATTTTCAATTCCACATTCACGTAATGGAGTGGAAGTATAGTGGTGGTTAAAAAATATAAAAAAAAAATTTGAATAGGTTTAGAGTCACGAAACGCGAAAATTTTAAATTTGAGCAAAAAAAAATTTTTCGCTCTATTCCAGTGTTAAATTTTTTTCCAAAATGGTGAAAGGATGTGGCAAATATTTTTTTCCGAAATAGGTTTTAAATGTCATGAAACGTGGAAATTCTAAATTTGAAAAAAAAAAATTTCGTCTATTCTATAGTAGTGATAAATAGATTACCTAAACAAATTTTTCAAAAACATTTTTAAATTTGTTTGAAGAATTTTAGAATGCCACGGAAACGTGGAAATTTTAAATCTGAACAAAGAAAAAAAAATTCCATCTATTTAAGTGGTAAATTTTTTTTCGAAATTTTTAAAAAAATTTCAATTTTTTTTAAATAGATTTAGAGCGCTATGAAACGTGGAAATTTAAAATTTTAAGAAAAAAAAATCCATCTATTTTAGTGGTAAAAATTTTTTCAAAAATGTTGGTAAAAAATTTTCAATTTTTTTTTCTTTTAAATAGGTTTAGAATGCTATGAAACGTGGAAATTTTAAATTTGAACAAAGAAAAAAATTTTTTTTTGTGGTAAAAATTTTTTCAAAAATGTTTATGAAAAAAATTTTCAAATTTTATTTTTCAGAAATAGGTTTAGCGTGCCATGAAACGTGGAAATTTTAAATTTGAGCAAAAAAAAATTTTTTTCATCTTGGTAAAAATTTGTTCAAAAATGTTGGTGAAAAAAATTTTCAAAAATTTTTTTTCCCGAAATAGGATTAGCGCGTCATGAAACGTAGAAATTTTAAATTTGAGCGAAAAAAAAATTTTTTCACTATTTATTCCGTTTAGACAGTCCACCCTGTATATTTTCCAGTGAAATTTCTACCATTTCTGCGCTGACAGTAGCGTCAACTACCTACCAAATTTGACTGCTCTCCGTCAAGTAGTTTTTTAGTAAATGCACCAACAGACAGACAGACAGACAGACAGACAGACAGACAGACAGACCGACAGACAGACAGACAGACAGACTGACGGAATTGAAAAACCTATATTTTCGTAATCTCCGTGATCTGAAACGTCAGAATCCGTAAAAATCTCGGAGGGTGATTTTTTCTCGAATACAATACTTCCCTTCGGAATGCGAGTGGAGTAAAAATTTTTACCAAGATGAAAAAAATTTTTTTTGCTCAAATTTAAAATTTCCACGTTTCATGACATTCCAAACCAATATCGGAAAAAAAAATTTTTGCAACATTTTGTTATAAATTTGGAAAAAAAATTAACACTAGAATAAATGGAAACATTTTTTTTTTGCTCAAATTTAAAATTTTCACGTTTCATAGCATTCTAAACCTATTTAAAAAAATCGGTAAAGTTATTTACACAGAACTTCCCTCGTTATTTGTGCTTGAGTCACTCAAAAAAATTATTAATTACGAAATGACATTGGGAATAATAATCGGAATATAATTATTGGTATTATTACAAAGAAAACCTGATAATTTTTGGTCAAAAAAATATATATAGTGTTCATCCAACAGCAAAAGTTCAATATACTAAATAACAGGTGCCAAATATGGAAGGCTTGCGCAAATACCTTTATAAATGTCCACCATGACTCAATTATTTCTTGGGATGCCATTATTCAATAAAAGTATATAATAGGATATGCCAAATATTATTGCCATCTCTCACATTTTCAATCCCACATTCACGTAATAGAGTGGAAGTATAGTGATGATTAAAATATAGAACAAATTTTCAAAAATGTTTTCTGTCTATTCTAGTGTTAAATTTTTTTCCAAATTGTTGGAAATATGTTGCAAATTTTTTTTTCCGAAATAGGTTTAGAATGTTATGAAACGTGGAAATTTTAAATTTGAGCAAAAAAATATTTCGTCTATTCTATAATGGTGATAAATAGATTACTAAAACATGTTTTCATTTTTTTTATTTTTCTAAAACATTTTTAAATTTGTTTTAATAAATTTGAAATGCCATGGAAACGTGGAAATTTTAAATCGGAAAAAAAAATTCCATCTATTTGTGGTAAAATTTTTTCAAAAATTTTTAAAATTTTTTTATTTTTCTTTAAATAGATTTAGAACGCTATGAAACGTGGAAATTTTAAATTTTGAGAAAAAAAAAATTCATCTATTTTGGTGGTAAAAATTTTTTCAAAAATGTTGGTAAAAAATTTTCAAATTTTTTTTTTCTTTTAAATAGGTTTAGAATGCCATGAAACGTGGAAATTTTAAATTTGAACAAAGAAAAAAATTTTTTTTAGTGGTAAAAATTTTTTCAAAAATGATTGAAGAAAATTTTCAAAAAATTTTTTTTTCTGAAATAGGTTTAGCGCGTCATGAAACGTGGAAATTTTAAATTTGAGCAAAAAAAATTTTTTTTCACTATTTATTCCGTTTAGACGGTCCACCCTGTATATTTTTCAGTGAAAATTCTACCAGTTCTTCGCTGACAGTAGGGTTAACTACCTACCAAATTTGACTGCTCTCCGTCAAGTAGTTTTTTAGTTAATGCACCAACAGACAGACAGACAGACAGACAGACTGACTGACGGAATTGAAAAACCTATATTTTCGGAATCTACGTGTTCTGAAACGTCAGAATCCGAAAAAATCTCGGAGGGTGATTTTTTCTCGAATACAATACTTACCTTCGGTATGCGAGGGAAGTAAAAATTTGAAAATTATTTTACCATCTTTTGAAAAATTTAAAAAAACTGAAATTTTTTAACCACCACTATACTTCCACTCCATTACGTGAATGTTGGATTGAAAATGTGACAGATGGCAATAACATCTGGCATATGCACCTATTATACTTTTATTGAAAAATGTACAGGGTGGTCATCCCAAGAAATAATTCAGTCATGGTGGACATTTGTAAAGGTATTTGCGCAAGCCTGCCATATGTGGCACCTGCTATTTAGTATTGAACTTTTGCTGTTGGATGAGCAATCTGTATATTTTTTTGACCAAAACTTATCAAGTTTTCTTTGTAATAATAGCAATAACTCTACTCCGATTATTATTCTCAATGTCATTTCGTAATTATTATTTTTTTAGAGAGACTGCCATGAACGAGGGAAGTTCTGTGTAAATACCTTTACCGATTTTTTATTTTACTTTCAATTTTTACTTCCCTCGCATACCGAAGGGAAGTATTGTATTCGAGAAAAAATCGCCCTCCGAGATTTTTTCGGATTCTGACGTTTCAGAACACGTAGATTACGAAAATATATAGGTTTTTCAATTACGTCAGTCTGTCTGTCTGTCTGTTGGTGCATTTACTAAAAAACTACTTGACGGAGAGCAGTCAAATTTGGTATGTAGTTGACGCTACTGTTAGCGAAGAAAATCGGTAAAGGTATTTACACAGAACTTCCCTCGTTCATGGCAGTCTCTCTAAAAAAATAATAATTACGAAATGACATTGAGAATAATAATCGGAGTAGAGTTATTGCTATTATTACAAAGAAAACTTGATAAGTTTTGGTCAAAAAAATATACAGATTGCTCATCCAACAGCAAAAGTTCAGTACTAAATAGCAGGTGCCACATATGGCAGGCTTGCGCAAATACCTTTACAAATGTCCACCATGACTGAATTATTTCTTGGGATGACCACCCTGTACATTTTTCAATAAAAGTATAATAGGTGCATATGCCAGATGTTATTGCCATCTGTCACATTTTCAATCCAATATTCACGTAATGGAGTGGAAGTATAGTGGTGGTTAAAAAGTTTAATTTTTTTAAAATTTTTCAAAAGATGGTAAAATAATTTTCAAATTTTTTTCTTCTGAAATAGGTTTAAAATGTCAAAGGTAGAAATTTTAAATTAGAGCAAAAAGGAAAGTTTCCTTCTGTTCTATAGTAGTGCTAAAAAAAGTTTAAAAATTAAAAATGATGTTTTTAAAATAGGTTTAGAATGCTATGAAACGTGAAAATTTTAAATTTGAGCAAATAAAAAAAAATTCGATCTATTTTAGTGGTAAAAACTTTTTGAAAAATGTTGGTGAAAAAAATTTTCAAAATTTTTTTTCTGAAATACCTAGGTTTAGAATGTCATTTAAATTTGAGCATTCTGGTGTTAAATTTTTTTCCAAACTGGTAACAAAATGTTGCAAATTTTTTTTTCCGAAATTGGTTTGGAATATCATGAAACGTGGAAATTTTAAATTTGAGCAAAAAAACATTTTTCGTCTGTTCTATAGTAGTGATACATAAATGGATTAAAAATTTTACCATCTTTTGAAAAATTTAAAAAAACTGAAATTTTTTAACCACCACTATACTTCCACTCCATTACGTGAATGTTGGATTGAAAATGTGACAGATGGCAATAACATCTGGCATATGCACCTATTATACTTTTATTGAAAAATGTACAGGGTGGTCATCCCAAGAAATAATTCAGTCATGGTGGACATTTGTAAAGGTATTTGCGCAAGCCTGCCATATGTGGCACCTGCTATTTAGTATTGAACTTTTGCTGTTGGATGAGCAATCTGTATATTTTTTTGACCAAAACTTATCAAGTTTTCTTTGTAATAATAGCAATAACTCTACTCCGATTATTATTCTCAATGTCATTTCGTAATTATTATTTTTTTAGAGAGACTGCCATGAACGAGGGAAGTTCTGTGTAAATACCTTTACCGATTTTTTATTTTACTTTCAATTTTTACTTCCCTCGCATACCGAAGGGAAGTATTGTATTCGAGAAAAAATCGCCCTCCGAGATTTTTTCGGATTCTGACGTTTCAGAACACGTAGATTACGAAAATATATAGGTTTTTCAATTACGTCAGTCTGTCTGTCTGTCTGTTGGTGCATTTACTAAAAAACTACTTGACGGAGAGCAGTCAAATTTGGTATGTAGTTGACGCTACTGTTAGCGAAGAAAATCGGTAAAGGTATTTACACAGAACTTCCCTCGTTCATGGCAGTCTCTCTAAAAAAATAATAATTACGAAATGACATTGAGAATAATAATCGGAGTAGAGTTATTGCTATTATTACAAAGAAAACTTGATAAGTTTTGGTCAAAAAAATATACAGATTGCTCATCCAACAGCAAAAGTTCAGTACTAAATAGCAGGTGCCACATATGGCAGGCTTGCGCAAATACCTTTACAAATGTCCACCATGACTGAATTATTTCTTGGGATGACCACCCTGTACATTTTTCAATAAAAGTATAATAGGTGCATATGCCAGATGTTATTGCCATCTGTCACATTTTCAATCCAATATTCACGTAATGGAGTGGAAGTATAGTGGTGGTTAAAAAGTTTAATTTTTTTAAAATTTTTCAAAAGATGGTAAAATAATTTTCAAATTTTTTTCTTCTGAAATAGGTTTAAAATGTCAAAGGTAGAAATTTTAAATTAGAGCAAAAAGGAAAGTTTCCTTCTGTTCTATAGTAGTGCTAAAAAAAGTTTAAAAATTAAAAATGATGTTTTTAAAATAGGTTTAGAATGCTATGAAACGTGAAAATTTTAAATTTGAGCAAATAAAAAAAAATTCGATCTATTTTAGTGGTAAAAACTTTTTGAAAAATGTTGGTGAAAAAAATTTTCAAAATTTTTTTTCTGAAATACCTAGGTTTAGAATGTCATTTAAATTTGAGCATTCTGGTGTTAAATTTTTTTCCAAACTGGTAACAAAATGTTGCAAATTTTTTTTTCCGAAATTGGTTTGGAATATCATGAAACGTGGAAATTTTAAATTTGAGCAAAAAAACATTTTTCGTCTGTTCTATAGTAGTGATACATAAATGGATTAAAAATGTTTTCAAATTTTTAAAAAAATTCTTCAAAAACATTTTTAAATTTGTTTGAATAGTTTTAGAATGTCATGGAAACGTGGATAGTTAAAATCTGAACAAAGAAAGAAAAATTCTATCTTAGTGATAAAATTTCAAAAAACTTTTTTTTTTTAATCAGGCTTAGAATGCCATGAAACGTGAAAATTTTAAATTTGAAGAAAGAAAAAAAAATTCATTTTAGTAGTAAAATTTTTTTCAAAAATATTGGTGAAAAAAATTTTCAAAATTTTTTTTCCTGAAATAGGTTAAGCGTATTGAAACATTCTTTATAGGATTTTGCAAACAGCAGAAAAATTAACTATCTATAAAAGAAAAACTTTGTGTAGAAATATTAATGAAATCTTTGCATTCTTTCGATAACCTGAATTCTGGTTATGCTAGCAAATTAAAATCCTAAAATGAATTTGTCTAATTTCTTATTTGACAATTCTCATTCTAACACTAGCATCCACACAGTCCCCTACGGCCATGCAGATTAAACTAGTATCCACATAACCCCCTACGATTATGAAGATTCAGTTGAAAATGAGAACAAAGACCTAAAATGAATTTATTTATCTACCTTGTCTTAAAAAAATTTTTTCATTCCAATGGATTACATTTTCATGAAATCTATCATTCTGTTTCCTGGAAATGCTTAGCCTTTGAAACGTTTTTCGCCCTTATTCTGGAGCTCATCAGAAAGACATAAAGCCATTCATAAAGATGTTTCATGCAAAACCAAGACAATTTCTATGAATAAGTGTGAAATGATTATATTTGACATTGACTGATAAAAACAACCTCACCTATCTATTAGCTAACTAGTATTGGAGCCTATATACTCTATGCATGTTTAAAAATGAATTATTTAAATAATTCATTTTTAAAGGTTAAGCGTGTCATGAAACGTAGAAATTTTAAATTTGAGCAAAAACAAATTTTTTTCATCTTGGTAAAAATTTTTTCAAAAATGTTTGAAAAAAATTTTCAAAAATTTTTTTTTCCTGAAATAGATTTAGCGCGTCATGAAACGTGGAAATTTTAAATTTGAGCAAAAAAAAATTTTTTTCATCTTGGTAAAAATTTTTTCAAAAATGTTTGAAAAAAATTTTCAAAAAATTTTTTCCTGAAACACGTTTAGCGCGTCATGAAACGTGGAAATTTTAAATTTGAGCAAAAAAAATTTTTTTTCATTATTTATTCCGTTTAGACGGTCCACCCTGTATATTTTTCAGTGAAAATTCTACCAGTTCTTCGCTGACAGTAGGGTTAACTACCTACCAAATTTGACTGCTCTCCGTCAAGTAGTTTTTTAGTAAATGCACCAACAGACAGACAGACAGACAGACAGACAGACAGACAGACAGACAGACAGACAGACAGACAGACAGACAGACAGACAGACAGACAGACTGACGGAATTGAAAAACCTATATTTTCGGAATCTACGTGTTCTGAAACGTCAGAATCCGAAAAAATCTCGGAGGGTGATTTTTTCTCGAATACAATACTTCCCTTCGGTATGCGAGGGAAGTAAAAAAATACATAATTTTTAAATTTTAAGCTTTTTTTACCACTACTATAGAATAGAAGGAAACTTTCCTTTTTGCTCTAATTTAAAATTTCTAGTTTTGACATTTTAAACCTATATTAGAAGAAAACAATTTGAAATTTTTTTACCATTTTTGAAAAATTTAAAAAAATTGAAATTTCTTAATCACCACTATACTTCCACTCCATTACGTGAATGTTGGATTGAAAATATAACAGACGGCAAAAATATCTGGCATATGCACCTATTATACTTTGATTGGAAAATATACAGGGTGATCATCCCAAGAAATAATTCAGTCATGGTGGACATTTGTAAAGGTATTTGCGCAAGCCTGCCATATGTGGCACCTGCTATTTAGTATTGAACTTTTGCTGTTGGATGAGCAATCTGTATATTTTTTTGACCAAAGCTTATCAAGTTTTCTTTGTAATAATAGCAATAACTATATTCCGATTATTATTCTCAATGTCATTTCGTAATTATTAATTACTTCCCTCGCATACCGAAGGGAAGTATTGTATTCGAGAAAAAATCACCCTCCGAGATTTTTTCGGATTCTGACGTTTCAGAACACGTAGATTCCGAAAATATAGGTTTTTCAATTCCGTCAGTCTGTCTGTCTGTCTGTCTGTCTGTCTGTTGGTGCATTAACTAAAAAACTGCTTGACGGAGAGCAGTCAAATTTGGTGGGTAGTTGACGCTACTGTCAGCGCAGAAATGGTAGAATTTTCACTGAAAAATATACAGGGTGGACCGTCTAAACGGAATAAATAGTGAAAAACAATTTTTTTTGCTCAAATTTAAAATTTCCACGTTTCATGACGCGCTAAACCTATTTCAGGAAAAAAAAAATTTTTTTAAATTTTTTTCAATCATTTTTGAAAAAAATTTTACCACTAAAAAAAAACTTTTTCTTTGTTCAAATTTAAAATGTCCACGTTTCATGACATTCTAAACCTATTTAAAAGAAAAAAAAAATTGAAAATTTTTTACCAACATTTTTGAACAAATTTTTACCACCAAAATAGATGAATTTTTTTTTTCTCAAAATTTAAAATTTCCACGTTTCATAGCGTTCTAAATCTATTTAAAGAAAAATTTTACCGCAAATAGATGGAATTTTTTTTTCAGATTTAAAATTTCCACGTTTCCATGGCATTCCAAATTTATTAAAACAAGTTTAAAAATGTTTTAGAAACATTTAAAAATAATGAAAACATGTTTATGTAATCTATTTATCACCATTATAGAATAGACGAAATATTTGTTTTGCTCAAATTTAAAATTTCCACGTTTCATAACATTCTAAACCTATTTCGGAACAAAAAATTTGCAACATATTTTCACCAATTTGGAAAAAAATTTAATACTAGAATAGCCAGAAAACATTTTTCAAAATTTGTTCTATATTTTAATCACCACTATACTTCCACTCCATTACGTGAATGTGGGATTGAGAATGTGAGAGATGGCAATAATATTTGGCATATCCTATTATATACTTTTATTGAATAATGGCATCCCAAGAAATAATTGAGTCATGGTGGACATTTATAAAGGTATTTGCGCAAGCCTTTCATATTTGGCACCTGTTATTTAGTATATTGAACTTTTGCTGTTGGATGAACACTCTGTATATTTTTTTGGCCAAAAGTTATCAGGTTTTCTTTATAATAATACCAATAATTATATTCCGACTATTATTCCCAATGTCATTTCGTAATTAATAATTTTTTGAGTGACTGTCATGCACAAATAACGAGGGAAGTTCTGTGTAAATACCTTTACCGATTTTTTTATATGACTACTGGCGCCTAACCTAAAATAAAAATTTGTCTGAATAATTTCCGAACCACGACCCAGCCTCCACAAACAAAACGAGAACCGGGCAACCTCAACTTCCTAACCTGCTGGGGGCAGAAGTTGGTGGTACAACAGTAAGATTTTACCAATTTCATACTGAAAAAGTTCAATTTCTTAATTGTATTATAAAAAAACTTGTGCCAGCCGGTATATATCACCACTTAACTAATAAATATTGCTCTTTAAATGCATTTAAAGGTCTAAATGGAAATAAGAAAACGACGAAAATTCACTTCAGCGCATCTAGGCTGGTGATAACTTTAGGTTGAGACTCTACTTAGCATACCAGTCATTAATTTTATAGAAAGGTAAGCTTTAAGATTCGCGTCACCGCATTCATCGCCGCAACATTGTCTCTGCTAAAATAACTTCAAGATATACTGCTACAATTTATATTTAACCAGCGAGCCCAACAACTTGGCTGGGTGAAACTTCTGGAACTATCTTCCGAATTGGCCAATTAATTCGGAAACAAAATTATACAGTAAATTGTTGGTCAATGTTATTTGAACATTACCTATGCACTACAGTAAAAGAATAGGTAATATTGATATAGGATTACTCAGGCCGACAAAAAAAATTTAGAGGTATATTTAGCCAAACTTATTGTTTTCTCTGTGCTAAAACTGAACTTAATAATAAAAAGAAAATTTGCCCTGTCAGTATTTCTCCACAACCTCGTTTAACCCTCTGAGCGGTGCAATTTTAAATTTTTTGTTTTTATAATAATACAATATACAGTGTGTCCCGAATTGAGTAGGCCAAACTTCACTAGCCGGTTTTATAATCGCAGGTTAACTTTCATGTTAGTTGACTCTTACTTGCAGGTTAACTACAACTTTACAGACACTTGCGTTTTTCAATATAAAGTTAAGTGATGATTTATAAACGAGAGGTTGTGAATAAAATTTATAATGTTGGTACTGGAAAAATGGGTAATATACATAAAAACCGCTGCCTAAGGAATCACTACTTCCACATCCAGATTTTTCATCAAAGTCACTTTAAAGGAAACATCTTGACTAGATTTGCACTCTAGCATGTGAAAATTATTGGTCACAGAATTTTAATAATATTTGGAGCAGATGTCATAAAAAAGTTTAAGGCGTTGGTTTCTACCAAATACGTTAAAAATGAAGTTTTTAGTTTACCCTACTTATTCTCCCCTATTCACAACCTACCACGATCCACCTCTTCAATGGAATCATCTCAATCAGATGTCATTACAATACATTCGTGTACTAACTATCAAGTAAATATCTCAATTTTTTATGTTATCAAACCCATTAAAAATGGAGCGGAGAATTAGAAAGAAATCTGGGGCCTTGGTTTCTAGTATGTACACCAAATCCCATATTTATGTACTCTTACCAGCACGATTTACTTATTTTCCCCTATTTACTCCTATTCAACCCTCAACCCTTCAACGGAATCATCTTAAAATTTAATCTAGTTCCAGATGTCGCTATAATACATACGTGTCCCAAATTTCAAGTGAATATCTCGATTTCATTTTATCAACCTCTTTAATAATGGATTAAGGGTGGTGGGAGTTGAAAAATATTACTAAAAAATATGAGGCCTTGGCTTCTAGGAATACGCCTAATTTCAAGTTTCTGTACCTTTACCAGCTTGCTTTACTTATTTTTCCCTATTTACCACCAAGTACCCCCACTCGTTCAACGCAATCGTGTCAAAATATAATCCAGTTTAAGATATCGTTATACGTGTAACAAATTTCAAGTGAAAATCTAAATTTAATTTTATCAACTCTTTTAATAAGGGAGTGGGGTGATGGGGGGATGGAAAATATTATGGAAAAATCTGAGGCCATCGCCTCTAGTATATACACCAAATTACAAATTTCTAAACTCTTACCAGCTTGCTTTACTTAGTTTCCCCTATCTACCACTATTTAACCCCCAACCCTTCAAAGGAATCATCTCAAAATATAATCTAGTTCCAGATGTCGTTATAATACATACGCGTACCAAATTTCAAATGAATGTATCAATTTTATTTTATCAACCCCTTTAATAATGGAGTAGGGGTGGTGGGGGGTTGAAAAATATTATACAAATTTTGAGACTTTAGCTTCTAGTACATACACTGAATTTCAAGTTTCTGTACTCATACCAGCTTGCTTTACTTATTTTCCCCTATTTAACCCCCAACCCTTCGACGGAAGCTTTTCAAAATATAATCTAGTTCCAGATGTCGTTATGGTACATACGTTTACCAACTTTCAAGTGAATATTTCAATTTCATTTTATCAACCCCTTTAATAATGGAGTAGGGGTGGTGGGGGTTGAAAAATAATATAACTAATCTCAGACCTTGGCTTCTAGCACATACACCGAATTTCAAGTTTCTGTACTCTTACCAGCTTGCTTTACTTATTTTCCCCTATTTACCCCTATTTAATCCCCAACCCTTCAACGGGATCATTTCAAAATATAATCTAGTTCCAGATGTCGCTATAATACATACGTGTACCAAATTTCAAATGAATATCTCAATTTTATTTTAGCAACCCCTTTAATAATGAAGAAGGGGTGGTGGGGGGGTTGAAAAACATTATAAAAAAATCTGAGGCCTTGGCTTGTAGTACAATATCAAATTTCAAGTTTCTGTACTCTTACCAGCTTGCTTTATATATTTCCCCATATTTACCCCTATTTACCCCCCAAACCTTCACCGGATATCTTCCAAAAACAATCCAGTTCCAGATCTCATTATAATATATACGTGTATAAAATTTCAAGTCAATATCTTAAACCGTTCCGGAGAAAGCGTGCGGACAAAAAAAGTTACAGACAGACAGACAGACCGACAGACCGACAGACAGACAGAAATTTTTTTTTCTCTCAAATTTAAAATCTCGACGTTTCATGACATTCTAAACCGATTTCAAGAAAAAAAATTTTTGAAAATTTTTTTACTATTACTATACTTCCAATCCACTACGTGGATGTGGAAGTAAAAGTATGAATTTTTGTGCTATCAAAAATAAATATCAGAAGCAATTTATGAGTTAGTGGTCTAGTATTAAGTAAGTATTTTACTGTCGATCTATTTAAAAAATGTCTTCCATCATATTCTTCGAAAAAGTTAGGTCTATACCGGATTACCTTGGCTCCTCATCACTGCTATATGCATTTGGTTCGTACGTATCCATTTTTAAGCGAAATATCAAAAAATTATTTTCTACCAGTTATTTCATAGATTATAAATTGCCAGTAAACTACCCACACCTCATCTGCTAGTAAAGTTAACTACTAGATAACTACAACATTCAAAATAACCAGCTATTATGAGCCGATGTCTATAATAACCTGAAAGTTAACTCTGACTGGAAGTTAACCAGCGACTGTAAAACCGACTGTAAGTAATAGAACTTTTCAAACTAAGAAAAAAAGTTCCTTCAAACATGGATCGGGTAGTGATACAGGGTGTTCAAGTAATTCTCCTGAAAATGTTTTTTTTTGAATATTTTCGGAACGTCTAAAGATAAATAAATGATCATTTACACAGGAATTTTACTCTTTATGCTTTTTAAGTAAAAATGACATATGTACGAAAATCATGCAGGAGCGGGTGAAACTGGGGGGGAGCTAGGTATAATTTAGCCCCAACTTCATTGTGTGACACTTTTAAATTAATTTATGAGCAGAACTCAAAAATTTGAAGTTTTCTACACAAAAAAAGCCTCTTATGTTTTTCCTCTAAAATTATCAGTTTTTGGGTAAATCTTTTCTGAACTTTATTCGGGAATAGTTTTTTATGAATAATTTTAGCAGAACATAAAAAACAATGACAGTAAGACAAAATTTGATTACATTGTTTTTTATTAGGCAACAATGAATTAGATTAAAATAAGGTAAATTAGAAATTACAAGAGTTGTTTAAAGTGCATTCCGCCAGCTTCAACACATTTCTGACATCTGCGCCGTACAGAGTGTGTAGCTTTACGAATGAAATCAGGATTAGCCCGCAAATTTTCACATTATTCGAAAATTATTTCTATTAACTCTTCTCTCGTGTTTACAGGGATTGCGTAGACTTTGTCCTTTAAATAGCCCCAGACAAAAAAATCAACTGGAGTTAAATCCGGTGAACGGGGTGGCCAGGTTCTTGCACCTGAACGACGGATCCACCGTTCAGGATAACTATTGTTTACCCACAAACGGTTCTCAACAGCAAAATCGCAGACAGAACATTTTTTTCGGTCAAATTTACAATTTCGACGTTTCATGACATTCTAAACCTATTTCAAGAAAAAAAAAATTGATTTTTTTTTCACTCTTACTATACTTCCAATCCTTTACGTGGATGTGGAAGTAATTAATTCGAATCAATGTATATAAATTGTCTTACATGTTTTTTGTACTATTACTTCGACATTTCTTTTTGTACTGTTTCGGCAAAGTATATAAAGTTATCTAAAAAACATTGAGACTTGGCATAAGGGTATATATGGTCATATAGATTCAAAACAACTCCAACAAACACTAGATGAAAACTTTCTATCAATATGCCAAACACCCTGTATATTTAGGAGGCAAGGAATTATATAATTTAATACAAGAGCTGAAATGCAATTTTCTAAATAGTGTAGAATTATGTCACAACATTAGAAGATCTTTTAATTTCGTAACATAGTCGTAATAAGACGACACCTTATCAAAAAAGTGCACATTTTTCCACGAAGTATATATTTAGGAATATAATTTGATAGTGTTGTAAGTAATTTATTTAGCTTAAAGCTAAGCTTACATCTTTCCCCTTTTTACTTCCCTCGCATACCGAAGGGAAGTACTGTATTCGAGAAAAAATCACCCTCCGAGATTTTTTCGGATTCCGATGTTTCAGAACACGTAGATTACGAAAATATAGGTTTTTCAATTCCGTCAGTCTGTCTGTCTGTCTGTTGGTGCATTTACTAAAAAAACTACTTGACGGAGAGCAGTCAAATTTGGTAGGTAGTTGACGCTACTGTCAGCGAAGAAATGGTAGAAATTTCACTGGAAAATATGCAGGGTGGGCCGTCTAAACGGAATAAATAGTGAAAAAAATGTTTTTTTGCTCAAATTTAAAATTTCCACGTTTCATGACGCGCTAAACCTATTTCAGAAAAAAAAAATTTCAAAATTTTTTTCACCTACATTTTTAAAAAAAATTTTACCAAGATGAAAAAATTTTTTTTTTGCTCAAATTTAAAATTTCTATATTTCATGACACGCTTAACCTACTTCAGGAAAAAAAAATTGAAAATTTTTTTCACCAATATTTTTGAAAAAATTTTTACTACTAAAATGAAATTTTTTTTTTCTTTCTTCAAATTTAAAATTTCCACGTTTCATGGCATTCTAAGCCTGATTCAAAAAAAAAATTTTGAATTTTTTTTTTACCATTTTTGAAAATTTGTTTACCACTAAAATAGATGAAATTTTTTTTTACTTCTTCGAATTTAAAATTTCCAGGTTTCATGATATTCCAAACCAATTTCGGAAAAAAAAATTGCAACATTTTGTTACCAGTTTGGAAAAAAAATTAACACTATAATGCCCAAATTTAAAAGTTTCACGTTTCACGACATTCTAAAAAAAAATTTTGAAAATTATTTTACCAACATCTTTTAAAAATTAAAAAAAAAAATGAAATTATTTAACCACCACTATACTTACACTGCATTACGTGAATGTTGGATTGAAAATGTGACAGATGGCAATAATATCTGGCATATGCACCTATTATACTTTTATTGAAAAATGTACAGGGTGGTCATCCCAAGAAATAATTCAGTCATGGTGGACATTTGTAAAGGTATTTGCGCAAGCCTGCCATATGTGGCACCTGCTATTTAGTATTGAACTTTTGCTGTTGGATGAGCAATCTGTATATTTTTTTGACCAAAACTTATCAAGTTTTCTTTGTAATAATAGCAATAACTATATTACGATTATTATTTTCAATGTCATTTCGTAATTATTAATTTTTTAGACTGACTGCCATGCACAAATAACGAGGGAAGTTCTGTGTAAATACCTTTACCGATTTTTTCAAACTGATATTAAACGGATAAGTTTTTTTGGCAAATTGGAATTTAGAAACATGACTCCAAATCACCTCATTGGGCACCTAAATTTACAAGTTAAACGTGTTATACGCTAAGTTACCGTCCACCTGATTTTAAACATTTTATAAGTTTGCTAAATATACCCATATATTGCTATTTATCAAATTGTTCTGTACATTTCCTAGAACGTGTAGTGCATATAATCTAATTTCACACCGGCAAAATGCAGGAAATGATAGCAGCACACGCAAACTTTGATTGCTGTCGGAAATTTTCCTTTTAAAACAATCTAATATTAAAACGTGTATGTGTTTGTTATACTCCTCTTCCAATGTTTTATGAGAAATCCATAATAGTTCAATCGATAAAGTGAAAAATACACCAGAAGCTCGCAAAAAATGTTATCTGATATCTTCTTTCCGTAACTGTTAGTGGAGGGATTATACATCACAAAACCACAAAAATCAGTTATGGGGGTGCCGCACAACCCCCCCAAAATACCACTTCTTCAGCGAAAACAGCCTTATTTTACTGATAGCTCGTCAACCGTTGAAGATATAAAAAAAATTGCTTAACATAGAAAAGAAAGTTTCACTTTCGTCTAAAAAAAAGTCCTCTTGTACCTATTTCTTGTATATGCAATGGTTTTCGAGATAATCAATATTGACAAAAATTGCAATATTTTTATTTTTAATGCGCGCGAATTTTCGTTTATTTGAAATTTCTTGCGCGCGGCCTATAGAAAAAATTGAATTGCTCGAACACCAAACAAGCTAGGAAGACAAATCAAAATGGGTTTTAAGGGGGTATAAAATGCTCTCTTGTGTTGCCATTTTTGAGGGCTATTATTGATATTTACTAGTATATAAAAATAAAAGTATAATATATAGTTATCTCTTGATTTTTTTGTGCATCTAACTATTCAAAGGCCCATAAAAAACAACTGACTATGATATAAGTTATAAATGCATTGTCTTTTAGTTCAAGGTAGTACTTCAATGCAGAAAAAGTTAGGAATAAAAATATTCACATTTACAAATTTAGCAGCATGTTAAAGATAGCCAAGAAAAATCCAAAGAAAAGTTGCATATTCAATTTTTTGATGATAATTTTTAATACAATTTTTTAACTATTAAATGATTAGAAACAATGGTTATATGATATATAAACTGAGAAAAAAATTTTTGAGCTAAATTTTCAAGATGTTTGGGTCTTTCCTTTATTTTTAGGAAACAATACAAAATTTTTCCAAAATTTGGCTAACTTCTACATGCTGGTAAATTTGTACATGTAAATATCTTTAATACTAACTTTTTCTGCATTAAAGTACTACCTTGAACTAAAAGATAATGCATTTATAACTTATATTAAAGTCAGTTGTTTTTTATGGGCCTGTGAATAGTAAAAAGTTCAAAAAATCCGGAGGTAACTATATTACATTATCTTTATATACTAATAGATATCAATAGCCACCAATAATTGAAACACAAAAGATTATTTTATATCCCCTTTAAAACCCATTTTGAATTTTCTTCCTAGCATGTTTGGTTTTCGAGCATTTCAATTTTTCTATAGGCTGCGCGTAAAAAAATTCAAATAAACGAAAATTCATGCGCATTAAAAATACAAATTTTGCAATTTTTTTCAATATTGATTTTCTTGAAAACTATGGCGTATACAAGAAAATTACTAGAAGAGTTTTTTTAGGCGATTAGTTAAGGTTTCTTTTTTATGACGTGTTATCAGTAAAATAAGGCTTTTTTCACCAAAGGGGTGGTTTGGTGGGTGGGTAGCGCGGTACCCCCAGAACTGATTTTTGTGGATTTGTGATGTCTAATCCCTCCACTAACACGCACCAATATTCTTGACTTTTGTTGACGGTCTCGGATGATTAGAGGTCGAGCTTGAGCTCTTTGCTCCAATCAACGCTATAGACCTGGACCGGCCTCGTAAGGGGTGGGCTCGCTTTTTCGTCAACCCCCCCTCAAATACGGACGGTATTGGCGATGTTAGCTGACCTCCCCTGGTCCTGGCTGTTGGACCCTGCCAGCTGGGTCGTTTCCTCTGGCGCTCTTCTGTTGTAACCTTAACTTGCTCCTAATTCTCATTAATTTGATGTTTATATAAAATTTTTAAAAACCGAATATTATGCAACTAAAAGTTAACCTTATATATTGATTAATGTTAAGAGTTATCATAAGAATTGTTACAAGGAGAGATTACACTAGCCAGCTAGCTCATTAGCTCGGTAGAATTTGGGGGTGGGGAAGGCAGAATTTTAATGTTAAAATAAGTTAGTTTTATGCACTTACCGTTATTTATTTCTGTGTATGAGGTGACAAAAGATGTTATTTTTTTTTTAGGCGCCAACTACTCTTTACTTTAGTTGTTACTGAGTATCAAGAGCAGTAGAAGATACTCAGAGTGAAGTAATAAGTACTTGAAATAATGTTATTTATGACTTTAAGTGTCAAATGGATTGTACTAGAGTCCCAGGTAGCATAGATTGAGAATAAAAATGTGATTAAAATTTGAAATCAATTTTATTAGAAATTGATCAAACTGCAATTTTAAACTGTAATAGTTATACTAAATCTAGAAACAAATAAAAAAATATGTATACACATATATATCATTCATATTCAATAACCCTGTATGTATTAATATACAATGCAATATTTTTCCTTTTTAAAATTTAGAACCAATTAGAAATTATGTTAACGGATGTATGCATATATGTCATATAGCAAAAATCTACCTTAAATAATTCGTAAATAATACTGCTCAGAATTTAACCTTAGAGAAATAGATATACAGAATAATAATTAATTCATAAAACTTGGTGATCACCGAATTTTTTACAAAATATGATTATACAAGTATTTATATCTATCATAATAACAGAGACTCATGCTTTGATTAAAAATGAGCTGAGTAGCGATGGCTAAGATAAACAAATATCATTTAATAATGAGATTTAAATAAAGTGTATGCGAATTAAATAAGGTAAAGCTAAATTTAGAAAAATGTTGTATGTTACTTATCTTCTATAAAAATCCTGATATAATAGTTTCTATGGTGGTAAACGATTCTGGAGTACTCTGACAGGACGTAATCAGGTTGGCTACATTGACGAGGGAACCATTACAGCGACTTCACTCTTTTATACTATTATGACCTTGGAGATGCGAAATAGTATGGCTTACGAAATCTTCTCATTTTAGGTAGAACGGTAACGAACTTCCAGATATTACATCATCCAAACGAGGTTAATTTTTTTCCTCTAAGTATACCAAATTTACAGGATATGTTGATACTTCAATTGAGGGTTATCAAATTTGAGGTGACTTAAATATAATTATGATTTGGCCTAGCAAACCATCCTCATCAAAAAAAAATATTTCTCAAAAAACTTTCCAATGGCAAGTAATGAACGGAAAAAATCCCACCTAGGAAAAAACCCTACAAGTCTAAAATATCGATATAATAAAATAGAAATACTTATTTTACAGATACCAAAAAAAATAATTTAAATTCAGATTACTTACGGAATAAATCCGGTTTTCCCAAAATACAGATACATATTTATATTCTTCCAACCTCTCAGATAAAACTTAACTTCTAATGGTTATTTTATATGTTAGACATGTGGTCAAGGAATACGATGCTCGAGTAATTTAACAGGCTGCTTACTGCGTCGTAGTCAGGCAACAAGTGAAGTGCTTCCTCACGCGGAAGTTTTAAAACCGACATATTTGGTGACGTTAATCAAAATAAAAACTAAATTGACATAGTTTTATGATACTCTCTTATACATTAAATGTGGATTTGAGTTACGCATCGGATAAAATTGACGACATTTTATTATTTTACTGGTTTACTTTGTTTAGTTTGAATTAAATCTCTTACAAAGAAGCCTTTGATTTTAATATTTACCTTGAAGATATATGACCAGCAATACTATACCATTATATTTATAGTTGTCTATTTTATTCCTTGAGCTATATACTTAATTTATTTGAAGTTAAATTCAGTTATTTGCTGAACGAAAGAGAGGAGATCACCAATAAATATGAGCCAATAAGTATTCAAATTTTGGAAACAATAAAAATAGCAATTTGTATGCTACACTGTCTTGATTTTCTTTCTTCGCTGGCATGTCTGCTCCCGAGGGGGTCTCTCGTCTGTCGTGAGAGGGGAGCGGCTGTTGTCGAGTCCTCTCGGAGTTTGGAAGGGTTTGGGGGTGTTTGATTAGTCGGAAGCCCAGCGTGCCAATTGGTATCATGTGCTCCGATTTCGTAGGAAGGAAGTATTGAGCTGTGTATATTTCTTTCTTAATAACAATTTTCGACCAAACAATGCTTACTGTTTTTTAATTTCTCAAATTTTTTACCGTACTCGTTAGGCCATGATAGGGGTAGCAACTTTTTGTAAATAAAAATAATCAATTTTGTTTCCTGAATGTGCGGACGAGAGGCGACACACACTGTATATCGTGATATTAGTAAAAAGAATGTCAAGTCAAAGCCACTTGTTATATTACCATTGAATAAACAAGCGTTTCCGACAAGGTAAACTACCTTCATTATGATTCGCAATACAAGCAAGATCGAGTGTATGTAAACACAATGTTCAAGTTATACATATGAAATTCTTATAGTTTTAGAATAACGTTTCACTTGGCGGAAACACAAATGAGGCCGCGATAAGGGTGAGTAATAATTGAGAGCACTAGAGTTAGCAGCAGAACAGATGTGGACTTTGCTGTAAGACTCAAATATGAAGGATATTTTCAATATTTTGTGAAATTTTTAAACAGTGGCCCAATATCTTACTAGAATTAGATACCTCGCCCATGCTAGAAATAATAATAAAAATAATAATAATAAATATATATCCTGAACTCGTAGTTGGAGCATAGGACTTCCGTAAAGACTCTCCATTGCATCCAGCTTTAAGCCATGGCTTTTATTTATCTCCATGTTTTCGCCGTCGATTTGGTTCCACTGTCTCTGGTTCTGCGTCAGGTGTTAGCTGGTCTGCCAGGTTTGCGAAATACATGAGAGTTCCAATCTAAAGCCTGTCTTGCTGTATTTTCGTGGTGCTTTCTCAAGATGTGCCCTATCCATTTCCATTTCCTTAGCTTCAGTTCGGTATAGATTGGTCGTTGATCGGCCAAACTCCAAGGATCTTGGCTTGAGATTATTTGTGGCCAGAAGATGCGTAATATTTCTCTGAGGCATTTATTAATAAATGTTTATAGACGATGGATTATTTGATGATCTATCTTTCAAGTTTGGCAATCATGGTGCAATACTCTTTTTACTACCGAATTAAAGAGGCGCATGTTTGTTCTGCTTGAAAATGTTCTGGATCTCCAAACTGGGTACAGCAGCCAAAGGTTTTTTTTTGGCCTGTTTAATGCGATTTTCGGTATCCACTTTAATTGCTCCTAATAAATAGTAAGTATATTTATTTAAATAAATAACATATAATGACAAGTAATTGTACAATTAAAGTGAACATTAGAAGAATCCACAAATGGTTAATCTTTTTCGTGGGTACGACTAATCCTTATTTGTAACACCACAATAATAACTTACGTCTATAATCCATTACATAACAATTATATAATTCATACTATTTTTAAGTTTTTTTATGAATAGGTAATTTAGACGGAACATTTTAAAATAGTAACTAGTTTATAATTGACAAGTAAGCACTCTTACTTTTTTCACCCTTATTTACCCTATTTGCCCCTCCCAAACCCTAACGGGATAAGACCGACATAAAATCTACTTAAAGGTATCATTATGATATAAACGTGTACCAAGATATTTTATTAACTGTTTTGATAATGAATTGGGGTGAGAGGGTGTGAAATGATATAAAATTTGAAACCTTGCCTTCTAGGATATACACCAATTCGCAAATTTCTTCATGGTTTGTCTTACTTATTTTCCACTATTTACCCCAGTTTACCCACCCCCCAACTCTTCATGGAAATCATCTTAAAGTATAATCTAGTTCCATATGTCGCTGCAATACATACGTGTACCAACTTTCAAGTCAATATCTTAAACCGCAGACAAAAGCTTTCAGAGTCTGATCGACAGATCGACCGATAGATCGACCGATAGAGCGACCGACAAGTCGGCCGAATGACAGACAGAAAATATTTTTCGGTCAAATCAATATCTTGTCATTTCATGAAATTCTAAACCTATTTAAACAATAGAAAGTTTTTTACGATTGTTATACTGCACTACGTGGATGTGGAAATAATTAAAGGGATTTTAATAAACATATAGGCAACTCTGTATTGATTCTTTTTTACCATCCAACTAAATAGAACACAAGAAGAATATAGGCGAGCTATGAGATGGTTGAATTTAACTCTTGTTGGATATTTGGACTTTGAATCAGTCGTAACTAATTACTTCAACATAGACGTAGTGACAAAATGACTCTTGTGGAGACCTCGCGTTGTGTCGAGCAGTATTACTTCCACATCCACGTAGTGAATTGGAAGTATATTAATCGTAAAAAAAAATTCAAAATTTTTTTTTTCTTGAAATGGGTTTAGAATGTTATGAAACGTCGAGATTTTAAATTTGAACGAAAAAAATAAATCTGTCTGTCGGTCTGTCTGTCTGTCGCTCTGTCTGTAACTTTTCTTGTCCGCACGTTTTCTCCGGAACAGTTTAAGATATTGATTTGAAATTTTGTACACATATATATTATAACGAGGTCTGGAAGTGGATTGTTTTTTGAACATATCCGGTAAAAGGTTGGGGGGTAAATAGGGAGAAATAAGTAAAGCAGGCGACTAAGGGTACAGAAACTTGCAATTAGGTGTTTGTACTAGAAGTCAAGGCCTCAAAATTTTTCGTAATATATTTCTTCCTCCCACCACCCCCCACTCCATTATTAAAGGGGTTGATAAAATAAAATAGAGGTATTCACTTGAAATTTGGTATACGTATATATTATAATGACCACAGGAATTAGATTGTGTTTTGGTGTTATTCCGTTGAAGGGTTAGGGATTAAATCGGGGTAAGTAAGGTAAAATAAGTAAAGCAAGCTGGTAAGAGTACAGAAACTTCAAAGTTGGTGTATGTACTAGAAGCTAAGGCCTCTGATTTTTTATAATACTTTTCAACCCCCCACCAAACCTACTCCATTATTAAAGGGGCTGATAAAATAAAATTGAGATATTCACTTGAAATTTGGTATACGTATATATTATAATTTCATCAGGAACTATATTATATTTTGGGATTATTCCGTTGAAGGGTTGGGGGTTAAATAGGGGGAAAATAAGTAAAGCAAGCTGGTACCAGTAGAGAAACTTGAAATTCGGCATATGTACTAGAAGACAAGGCCTCAGATTTTTTTAAATATTTTTCAACCCCCACCACCCATACCTACTCTATTACTAAACGTAGTTGATAAAATAAAATTCAGATATTCACTTGAAATTTGGTATACGTACGTATTATAACGACATCTGAAACTAGATTATATTTTGAGATGATTCCGTTGAAGGGTTGGGGGTTAAATAGGAGTAAATAAGGGAAAATAAGTAAAGCAAGTTGGTAAGAGTAAGGAAATTTCGGATTTGGTGTACATACTAGAAGCGAGGGCCTCAGGTATTTTTATAAGATTTTATATGCCCCCACCACCCCTTCCCCACTCCCTTAATAAAAGAGTTGATAATTAAAATGACATTTTCACTTGAAATTTGGTACACGTATGTATTGTTACGACATCTGGAACTAGATTATATTTTGAGATGATTTCGTTGAAGGGTTGGGGTTACATAGGGGTAAGTAAGGGAACATAAGTAAAGCAAGTTAGTAAGAGTACGGAAATTTGGGATTTGGTAAACATGCTAGTAGCGAAGGCCTCAGGTTTTTTTTATAAGATTTTCTAAACCCCCACCACCTCTCCTGCACCACCCCCTAATTGAAAGAGATGATAATTAAATTGAGATTTTCACTTGAAATTGGGTACACGTATGTATTATAGCGACATCTGAAACTAGATTATATTTTGACACGATTCCGTTGAAGGGTTGGGGGTAAGTAGAAATAAATGGGGGGGGGGAGTACAGAAACTTGGGATTTGGTGTATATACTAGAAACTAAGTTCTAAGATTTCTTTCTAATATTTTTCTATGATATCTACCCCAAATATTATTAAAATTCTATGACCAGTAATTTACACATACTTGAGTGCAAATATAGTCAAAATGTTTTCTTTAAAGTGACTGGGATGTAAAATCCGGATGTGGAAGTAGTGATTCCTTAGGCAGCGGTTTTTATGTATGATTTAATAGTTTTTAATTAGTCTTTGTCTACATCCCCGCATCCGCACTGTATTTACTGAACTACTGCTCGGTCCCAATCTTATCACGTAATATTTATTTTCTTCGTTTTAGTACATTTTAAAGAAAGACTTATTTTAAAAAAGTTTTACTTTTACATTTACAATTTTTTTATTTTTATTTTAGTCGATGAGAAACATGTGAAGTTGAGTAAAAGATTGTAAAACGGAAGTGGGAAATTAAGATGCACACAGCTTAAAAATCCCAGCATTTCATATAATAACCAAATGCTACATCACTTCAATTTCTGGCGGAGTCGCCGGTGACACACATTGGTGCTTTTTTACTTATACCGTGATTCAGTTTGGTATTCGCGCCTCTGTATCTTTTTTATTTCAACAAAAAACTACAACAAATCATACATATTTGTAAATCGCTTATCAGGCTCTATCAAATGACGTCCTCAAATCACCTCTGTGATTATATATGCCAAAGTAAAGACAGTCAATTTCCTTTTTCAAACGACATGGTTTAATTTCTGGCGGAGTCGCCGGTGATACGCATTGGAACTTTCCTTTACTTATACTGTGATTCAGTTTGGTATTCGCGCCCATGTATCTTTTTTATTTCAACAAAAAACTGCAACAGGCCATATATATTTTTAAATCGCTTGTCATGCTCTATCAAATGACGTCCTTAAATCATCTCTGTGATTATATACAGGGTGCCTCATTTGTGCGTGGAAGTCCAATATCGGACTTATTATGAGAAACACGAAAAAATGTTTTCAATAAAAGTTATAGGGCTTGCTTTGTTCTCTATTTCTAAAATACTGGGAAATACACAGGGTGTTACTTTAAAGTGGGACAGCTTAAAGGTCGAATTTTTTAAATGGCACCCTATGTATTTTTACACTACCGAGTTCAGCGTAAAATTCTACGTACGGCACTATTCTTTTTAAATGCTGCAGCGTTGCCAAGTTACTGTAAAAAATATGAATATTTACGCAACAACAGTGCCTCACAAATGTCATCAAAAAATCTTTGTTAATGATAGTAAAAGGAAAACATTTAGTAAGTGCAAGTGTAAGAGTTAATTGAACTGTTTGAGAGGAGCTAAAGTTTATTTTTATATGCAAGGAATTTTATTATAGGAGCATCAACTTGCCAGTCCTCAAACATCTAAAACTTGGTTTTTTCAAATGCAACACCCACTACATTATTCCACCATTTTGTAGAACTATTTTATTCCTATTTGCTATCATGATGTTAATCCTTAAAATTAATATTTCTTGAGATATTTTCAATTTAATTGACAACTTAAAAATAATTGCGTTTTTTCTCAAGTATGCTATTACCTTGATATTTACTAATTTCAGCTTTAAAATCAAATTATATTTTTTATCAGAATATAAAAGATGGAGAACAATGTAAACAATTAAAATATTTAAAAATAAGAACAACGGCAACTAGAATAAAAACGCATAAAACAACTACAACAACAAATGTTCAAATTGACCACCGGCTACTTCTAGATAATAATGCACGCGGTTTTCAAAAGCTCGACTAACATGACTTAATACATTGAAGTTAATGTTTTGGAATACCTGCCCAATTCGAACTTTCATATTCTCCTTTGTAATTGGAGGTGTTTTGTATACTTGATCTTTGACGTATCCTTACATAAAAAGATCAATGTTTGTCAAGTCAGGTGAGCGAGGTGGCCATTTCAAAGGCCCTCCTCTACCTATCCATCTTCCGGGAAATTCATTATTTAAATGTGTATGAATAGCTACTGTATAGTGGACTGGCGCTCCGTCATGTAAATACCACGTTCTCTGTCGAAGTGGAATAGGTAAATGATTTACTAACTGCAGTAACTGATTCTCGAGAAAATTTAAGTATATCAGACCGCTAATTCTTCCTTCAAAGAAGTAGGGCCCAATGACATAATTTTCGATTAGGCCACCCCATACGTTTAATGACCATCTTGTCTGACCGATACTCCGTATAAAATGTGTATTTTCGGTTGCATAATAATGAAAATTATGTCTATTGACAAACCCATTTTTATGGAATGTCGCTTATTCCACAAATACTTAATACATTATTAAAAAAATTTCTATCTTGAAGAATTTGTTGTTGAGTCCATTCACAAAATGTTACCCTTTTTTCGAAATCATCATCTAATAACTCCTGCATTAGTTGTATATGGTACGGATGGAATTTGTTTTATTTAAAATTCTTTGGACGTCAGTCCGGCTTATATTAGTTTGTTTCGATATTTCTCTAGTCGAGATATGAGAATCTTCTGTAACTTTTAACAGAACAGCCATTTCATTTTGAGTTAATGCAGTCTTAGTTCTTTCTGTTTCTTCATATGCGACATTTCTCATTCGAGTAATCTGCTGCAGTAAATTTTCAAACGCTTGTTTCCTGGGTTTCCTTCTACTTGGATGTGTTTGCCCATAAGTCCTTGTCGCAAGTAAGCAGATTTTATCACTTGCTCCCAGTCAAAAACTATATCTGTCAATTCATCTGTAGATAAATTTATTATTTTAAACACTAAAATTGCACAGGTACGAAATTATGTGACAGTAACTATTTGTCTTATCGACTATACTGTTATAAACGTCAAAGTCATAGCTTACTTGAAAAAAGACGCAATTATTTTTAAGTTATGAATTAAATTCAAAATATCTTAACAAATGTTAATTTTAAGGACTAATATGATGATAGCAAATTTGAAGGAATAAAACAGTTCTACAAAATGGTGGAATAATATGGGTGTTCCATTTGAAATCACGAAGTTTTATATATTTGATGCCCCTATAATAAAATTCCCTGTATATAAAAATAAACTTTAGGCCCCTCTCAGACAATTCAACTAACTCTTACATTTGCACTTACTAAGTGTTTTCCTTTAACTATCATTAACAAAGTTTTTTTGATGATATTTGTGACGCACTGTTTTTGCGAAAATTTTCATATTTTTCACAATAACTTGGCAACGCTGTAGCATTTTGAAAAAAAAAATTAGCTCTCTACGTAAAATTTTACGCTGAAATCAATAGTGTAAAAATATATAGGGTGTGTCATTTAAAAAATTCTACCTTTAAGCTGTCTCGCTTTACAGGAACACCCTGTGTATTTCCCGGTATTTAATAATATATTAACATAAGTATATACTTTACAACAGATTATTAAAAAAATTAATGGTAAAAATTTGATTTAATTAGTTAACAGACAAAAAACAGGAATTATTTAAACAAAGTAAATTTGAAAATTAATTTAAAAAATTACAATTTGAGAATAGAAAATATCAACAGGTGTACATTTTCTTTGCTTCTGATCAGCGGAGAATTCGGTTTGAAATATAGGATTACTCAACTTTTGGCGGATAGCGTGGAATTTCTACGAGGTCGGACCCTGGAGAATGATTTTCCAAGGAGACGCTGCGTTTGGAAAGAAAATGTCCAGTCAATGAATAGTAAGTAAGAATTTCTTCTCTGGTGATCATTCAGTTGGTCCAGGGTTTTACATAAAAAAAGACGGGTAGTGTAAGGAACCAGTTGATAATAGAAACAAATTTTAGATTGTGAGGAAAAGAAAACTTTAAATATTAATTCCTGTCTAATTAAAAATTAATTGGCAAGATTTTTTACTTCAGGTAAAAGAAATACAAGAAAAACTACAAAATAAGCTATGGTGACGAAGGTCACTTCAAAACCAACTTATTAGCAATTTAACAAAAAAAAAACCTGAACGTTGGTAAAATTTTACTTCTGAAAATATATGAATAAGCTACTGATTAATATAATAATGAATGGAATCAATAAATGAGAAAACTCTACTCCCATGGAATTTAGCCGTTGACAAAATGGAGGACACTGGTTATGACCAAAAATTTAAATAAAGGTAACAAAATTTAGTACAACTGAAGTAGAGAGAAAATATCTGAAATACTGTCTAAAGAAAAAATAATATTGTAACAAATACACCAAAACATTATGAGCTTAATCTCCCGAAAAAACTAATAAGAATTTATCTCTTAACCTCCTGTACTAACACGAGGTTAATTAAAGGCCACGAAACGACTTTAGATCTCGACTTTTAATGAGAGGAGATTGTCTGCACACGATTAATAAACAAAGATTCTAATTTATCCCTTGATTATATAATAAAATTGACACACAGGAACCCAGAATACAGGAGCAAACCCACGTAGGACAAGTAAACACTTATGTAAATTATTCAAAGATTATCAAATGATAATACTAAGGTTCACTTGCCTACGGTAGATTTACCGGAGTAGTTCGACGCTTTGCTGCCTTAGTGGGTCCCCTTGGTCCTATTCCGCTGGGTTACTGCACGACGTGGTTATTTAAAAAAATCCGAGTTTAATCCTCGTCCACAATAATCTAAAAAATTGATAAAACACCGCAGTATTATGTCTCAAGCGCCCACAAAATACAAAATTGCCACGATAATTAATGAGTTAAATAAATGTGTCCAACGGACACCGATATCGCACAACACGTGCATCAATAAAAATTAATTATTACACGGAACATTCTTTAAAAATTCCAGAAAATAATACACTGAACTGAACTTGTGGTAGGTACCTTGTGAAACATCTTGAAAATAATTGTTAATAAATTAAACACTGCTTTTAGATGAATCAACCAATATATTATAAATGCTCTACATATGTTTCGGCTTATTAGGCCTTTATCAAGAGTATTACATAGTGAATACTGCGGTATTCACTATGTAATATTCTTGATATGTAATACTCTTGATAAAGGCCTAATAAGCCGAAACATATGTAGAGTATTTATAATATATTGGTTGATTCATCTAAAAGCAGTGTTTAATTTATTAACAATTCCAGAAAATAAATATACAGCAACGTTAACTCAATAATATTACCTCATTTAATAAAAAAATATATTCAAAATATCAAAGAATTAAAGAAATAAACGTGAAGATCCGTTAAAGGAATAACTAAACAATCTCAACTCACCAGTGGCGGAAGCGAAAGTGAAGTAACATCGATATTAAAATGGCCTCAGTGATGTTTCTACCGTGTATGCGCACTTGTTGACTTCGCATTGGCGTTTACCGCGGGTAAATCAAATTTATGTAGCACGGGTGCTTAAATGAAAAAAAAAATCGTTACACCGTATTTACCTACAGCCCTTCAACAAAATCACTTCAAAATATAACCTAGTGCCAAAATTGGTTATAATACATATGTGTAAGTATCAATTTCTCAAACCGTTGCATAGTAATCATAAACATTGATTTCTTTACGAATACTACACTTCCCTCTACGTGGATGTGGAAGTAAAAATGTGCGACATTTATCATGATATTTGTCGTGATCGACAATTTTAACAGTGATTCGAGAATAGGGCCCCAAATCTCTCTGTAAAATCAGCATTCCGGACCTGGCGTACTTAAAGGTCCTACAAAAACGACCGCTTCTGACGTTCTAGCAATTTTCATTATTGAGAAGTTATCATGCATTATTCTGTCGAGACCGCCGAGATAATAATGAGATGCCACTTAACAGATTTTCAGGTGCTTGAATTTTATAATTATGTAGTGTAGTAGACAAGTAATAGTCGTTTAACAAAAAATTAATTAAAAGTTTCAATTCGCCCTTTTTGTGAAGGAGATTAATTTTACTTTATACATGCACTTAATTAAATTGACTTTTTGCACACATGGATGGAAATACCAGCACAAAGAAATTTTAATAAGTAGGAAGTATGGTTTTCTGTTAAAACAGCGTGGATTAATTATTGTGTAAATTTTTCCAGATGAAAAATCGTTAGTGAAATAAAAAGTTCACTTTACGTAACCAGTTTTTCACAATAAGTACTATGCGTTTAACATTAGTTCATTGGTGGAATCATAACACAGCCATACAAAAATAAATTCTTTCTGGCTAGGTAGTCTCACAAGGAGCATTGAAAGACACATTCAAGGCAATGTGTCAACACTGTGTCGAAATATATTTTTGGGCACGACAAATTTTATAGCACAGTTTCGAAACATAGTCCACACTGTGTAGGACATATGCCCAAAGTGGTGATGAAAACGTGTACTAACTTGATTCCGAAATGTGCCCAAAACTGTTTCCAAAATTTGTTCTGTATGCGTCGCATGTTTACTAAATGTTATTATAATGAAGCTAATATGTAACTAATATGTTTCTTATTGTTTCCAAGAGGTTACTTGAATGTGCCTTACTATCTGCAGTTACAAAATTGGCACAAATAAATCTAAATTGTGCATACGACCACTTTATGGTGCCCAAATTATTTAAAAACAGACTTAAAGTCGACACAATGGATTACTCTCTAAACATTTGGACTAACAAACAGAGTTGGTATGCAGTGATTTTATAAAAATTACGTTACACAGAAGTAATCAGTTTTCACATGTGAATAAATAAAGCATATGAGCCGAAGAAATAAAGCAACCCCATTTTCTCTGTCAAATGTGATGAGATACTAATGAAAAATAAAAGCCCTTAAAAAATTGTGAAATATGTTTTGAATATTTAATTAATGATGGTAATTAATAAATAATATAATTGTAATTTTTGGAAATAAAATTATTTCTAATATATTTCGTTTTTTTACAAGACATCAAAATAGGTGTGTTTTTATAACATTTTTGTGTAAAAACATGTAAACTGTTAATTTTTAAAATAACTGTTTTTCTTTAAGCTCAGTTTTTCAATATGGATGGCCATTTCTCTAAAGAAAACATAGCCGATTTGTATAATGTGTCTAAATAGAAGCACAAATCCTCATTTGGAACGAATTTCACCCAAAATTTACCTGTACGGACACACAGCTACATATTAGATAATAATCAGGCTCAAATTTCGGCTATTTCATTAAATGTGCACTAAAATGTGTCTATGTTGATATATACTCGCATATTTGAGACAATTTTAACTCTTGTGTTCACTACTGGTACAAATTGTACACAAAATGTTACCTATACGAAAAAGGTTACATTTTAGACTAAATTTGGAATTTCCAGCATAGCTTTAGATAGATGTAACATTTTTTTCTTTGATCAAATTTCAAATGTCCACGTTTCCATGGCTTTCTAACCTATTCAAACAAATTTAAATATTTTTTTGAAATGTTTGAAAATTTTTTGAAAAAAATTTTAATCTATTTATCACTACTTGCTATAGAATAGGCGAAATTTTATTTTGCCTAAATTTCAAATTTCCACGTTTCATGATATTTCAAACCTATTTCGGAAAAAAATTTGCAAACTTTTTTTTACCATTTTGCAAAAAAATGTACCACTAGAATAGACGGAAAAACATTTTTTTGCTCAAATTTAAAATGTTCACGTTGTCCTATTTCAGAAAAAAAATATGTTTTTCTCCAACATTTTTGAAAAATGTTTTATCACTAAATGGAAAAATGGAAAAATATTTTTCTTTGATCAAATTTTAAATTTTCACGTTTCATCGCATTCTAAACTTATTAAAAAAAAATTAATAGAATTAAATAGAAGGAAACTCTCCTTTTTGCTCAAATTTAAAATTTACACGTTTCATGACATTCTAAGCCCATTTCGGAAGAAAAAAATTTTGAAAATTTTTTTACCAACATTTTTGAAAAATTTCAAAAAAAAAAGTTAAATTTTTTAACCACCACTATACTTCCACTCCACTACGCGAATGTGGAATTGAAAATGTGACAGATGGCAATAATATTTGGCATACGCTATTATACTTTTATTGAAAAATGTACAGGGTGGTCATCCCAAGAAATAATTCAGTCATGGTGGACATTTGTAAAGGTATTTGCGCAAGCCTTCCATATTTGGCACCTGTCATTTAGTATTGAACTTTTGTTGTTGGATGAGTACTCTGCATATTTTTTTGACCAAAACTTATCAGGTTCCCTTTGTAATAATAGTGATAACTATATTCCGATTATTATATTCAATGTCATTTCGTAATTATTAATTTTTTAGAGTGACCGCCATGCACAAATAACGAGGGAAGTTCTGTGTAAATACCTTTACCGATTTTTCTTTGGAAGCGGTATTCGGGGAATCTACAAAATATCACAATTAGCAGTATGTTACTGGTAAATAAATAACACAAATAAGTATAAAAACTTGAAATTAAATATTTCGCCGTTAACTATATCAACAGTTCTATGTAAATAGTAAATATCTATGGATATTGAATATAACAAACATTCTTAGAGCTGTGTATTTATCAAACACAGCAAAAAAGATTTTAAAAAAAGCCCTTGTGAAAAAGGAAACAGATTAGATTCCCGAAACGTCGGCGAAATATTTAATTTCAAGTTTTTATACTTATTTGTGTTATTTATTTAAAAGAAGCAACCTCTAACTGATCCTCTGACGTAAAAGTCACAGGAGTAGAGGTAATTTAACAGTAACATACTGGTTTATTGTGATATGTTTTGTAGATTCCCCTAGCACCGCTTAAAAAGAAAACATACATGTGGCAGGAAATCCCAAAGAATCGAAGAAGAAAAAAATATAGTGAACATGGTTAGACCCCCAAGTCAAAAAGAACTTTTTTTGTGTAGCTGTATAATTATTAAACAATTGCATAATAATAAAAGACGGTGATATTTATTCAGCAAATTAATTTTAATAGTATATCATATTGATTGATTGGCCAGCGTGTGGTAGGCAGTGCTGCCACTTCCAGATATCCAATCTGGATATTTTTATATACAGCCGCACAGCGTGAAATTAATGAATTGTAATTTTCAAAATGCTAGCCCACGCCCAATTTTCGACAGAATTAGATGAAATTAGGCACAAAATGTTTGAGAAAGCTGGTACTTTATGAAGTAACTGATTATTTCACAATTAGGGTATTATACGCCACTTGAAAGCTGCCAAAACCCTGCGAAAATTTAAAAATTTTAAAAATTAAAATTTTTTTAAAATTTGCTTAGTCTAAGTTTTTGTTTATCGGATATTTATGACTTAAATGAATGTTTCTCTTGTCTCTGTACAAGAATTCAATATTTATTTTAGCCAAAAGTGATCCAAATGTGGTATAAAGTGGTTTTCGACAAGAATCTGACCTAACGTATCTTTGAAGTTTACTTTCAAATTCTTATCTACTTTAAATGATTACAAATTTTGAACACACCTGATGTTACAATAACTATTCGAAATTTTGTCCACCGACCTGTATGCACTTTTGACAACGTCACATCCAATTCTGCCGTACTAATGCAAATATTCCCTCTTCTTGCTGTTCCTGGAGACGTAAATTATTGGCAAAAACTGCGATGCACTCATGCAATTCTTGAACGGTTTCCTCCTCTGTGCGGTAAACTTCATTTTTTAAATGCCTCCATAGGAAAAATCAAGCAGATTTAAATCAGGGGACCGCGGAGGTCATGATACCGGTCTACCTCGTCCTATCCACTAAACTCCTTTTCAAGAAGTTGAGGTAGGTGGTTGCGAAGAAATTCCAGATATCGCAAACCGTCCATCCGATTTGGTAATGTTATCGGCCCAATTAAGCGATCATCGACAATTCCTGCCCAAACATTCAAATGCGTTGCTGGAAATGATCTCGTTTTATTATGTATCTCATTGCTGTTGAATATAGCTTCGTCCGTGATTAATAAAATCAGCGGTAAATCGAAGATTTTGAGCATTTTGCTGCAACAACCATTCACAAAATGTAACCCGTAACGGATAATCTGCTACAAGCAGTACTTGAACACGCTGAACATGGTAGGGGAACAATTGGGAATCGTGCACTATGCGCCACGCTGTTCATTGAGACACCCCAGGTACCTATCGGGCGAGCTGTCATGTACTTATACGCGGATTTTCGGCTACAATTTCCAAAATTTCTTTCTCTTCCACTAAAATACATTGTGGACGACCAGGTCCCCCGCCTTGTCCACGATTGGATTGTAAATTTCCAGTATCATGGCCACGTTTTTCTTAGTTCTTAGAAATTCGTGCGCTCCCTAAAAACACAATAAGTATACATTTTTTGTTCAATCTGGGATATTCCCAGTATAGCTGACCATTATGTTTCTCGTTGGCTGGAAATAAAATGGCGGCTGTATGTATGAACCCTATAAGCGGTGAATAATTCTACTTCAAACATGTTTTGTCTTAAAATGCCTATTACACTATCAATTGCTCTTTAATTATCTCGATTTATTATTGCAAAAATATATTTTAAGCCTCATTGATCTTTCCATATTTTTTTAAACTTGTAGGCTTATCCTAAAACCAATTTAAAACTATTTGAGCACATAATTGACAGCTTCCTCAACTGCCTAATAGGTGTTTTTGTTGATTTATCGTATTTCTTTTTATTTCCTCTTTAATGGTTCATGATTTG
Organism: Stenurella melanura; assembly: GCA_963583905.1. Lineage (NCBI taxonomy): Eukaryota > Metazoa > Arthropoda > Insecta > Coleoptera > Cerambycidae > Stenurella > Stenurella melanura. Next base: position 17,466,042 of record OY757317.1, read on the forward strand.
ATGGCTATTAATTGGTTTTCGTGTGAATATGTTTTTCGTAGGATTTCTATTTCGGTCTGAAGGATATCATCATCGGGTAAGAATTTACATTGTTTTGAAACATATTCTTTATAGAATTTTGCAAACATCAGAATAATTAACTATCTATGAGAACTAAAAGAAAATCTATGTGTAAAAATATTAATGAAATCTTTGCATTCTTTCGAAAACCTGAATTCTGGTTATGCTGGCAAATTAAAATTCCTTAAATGAATTTGTATAATTCCTTATGTGAAAATTCTCATTCAACAACTAGGGGACTGTGTGGATGCTAGTTGTTGAATGAGAATTTTCAAATAAGAAATTATACAAATTCATTTAATAATTTTCCAGCATAACCAGAAGTCAGGTTATCGAAAGAATGCAAAGATTTCATTAATATTTTTACACGTAACTTTTCTTTTAGTTCTCGTAGATAGTTATTTTTTCTGATGTTTGCAAAATCCTATAAAGAATACCCAACTAGCAAGCAAGCAAAATAGACCAACCGCATAGGCAGAATAATTATACGAGGTCAAGAATTACTTAATTTCGTTTTAATCACTTACTATAAAGTAATAATAGACTGAAATTCGTTGCTTAGGTTGTAGAGCACTTGTTTTTTACTCGGAAGATGTGTTCATGACCCACTGATCTTATAAGTAACTCTGCCGAGTTAGAAATTACCTAAAACCTACCTCAAAAATACTCTCAAAGTTCATAGACACACTAAGTTATTTTGAAAGTCAAATTAACATAAATTTTACCTAAAAACTGTCTTCAGAGTCCATAGGTCTATTTAAAGACATTCAGCAAGGTAAGAATTTACCACAAATTGATTTCGAAAATTACCTCTTAGTCATACACATAATAAGTCATTTAATAGGTTGCAAATGACTTAATTCCAACCATTCAAAATTCAAAATAAGGCGAAGTAATATTTTAGAAAACATCTGTCAAAATAATTACCATTCAGTAACCATAGAGTCAAAATTACCATGGGTATTGACCTGTTGGAAATAACGACAATAGTCAAAGTCGAAATTACCAGTAAAAATATACCAAAAAGCATTTTGGCCTTGTATAGTCTTCAAAGGCGAGCTAGGTATCGGTTGTTGTAGAATGACGTCATATTATATTGTACAGTAAACATTAAAAACAAAATATGGAGAACAAAAATAGATTCAAGCCTTACCGATATTCCACAAATTATTATAGGGTTATAAAGAAAATAGGAGGAAATAATAATGACAAGACACTCAAGAGAAGACGTCAAGTGACAAATACAAAATCTGATGTGATGACTGTGGCATTTGGGACTCCTTTTATTGAAATCAGTAATCAATTAACTGAAATCAATCAAACAACAGATTTTTGTGATAACTATAGTGTATTTCATGATGATAACTATAGTGTATTTCATAACACCGCGACGATTTTAAAATACGCCATTATAAAACAATCACCACTAGGTCACGAAAATTACTAAACTGGGATATTGGACCTAATAGTCAACAGTGTAGAGCAAATTGACCTATTTTATCACTTATTTTAAAGTCTATATTTTTTAAATAGGAAATGTGGACCTCAAAATCGAAAATATTGGTTATATCGCCTTTAGTCTAAGAAAACTTGTTTTATAGGTTTATATTCGAGGAAAATTAGACTTTCAAGTTTAACATGTAAAAGACTCCATATTTAACTTGAAAAATATTCGTTCGAAATTTTGAAAGATAATGGCACACTCTTTTGAAGTTGATATTTAAATTGGTTGTTTTGCAAAATATACTTGCAGTTACTTCAATAAATCATACTTTGATTTCCAGAAATCAATTGGATATATTGTTAGACAATTACCACAGTTTTAAAAGATTTAAAAAAAAAAACATTTTTAATTTTTACTTCATTTGTATTTATTTTAAGAGCGCACACTTTTTTTAGAAGTACAATAGTTATATTTACGGTAAATTTTAATTCGCTCTTAATTTTCTTCCAAACACGGTGAGAGATACCATTCCAAATATAATTTGATTAAATCCACTCATGTGTGCCCTACCAATAGTATATTTCTATCATCGGTAAACCATGTACAACTTATAACGTAAAACATGGGTGTCATGTTGGTCATTCTGTAGTTATTAACCAACTTGCAATTCTAGTTCCCCTTCTCTTAATTGTTTTTGTGGTATGGGTAAATAGCTATTATTTAAGTAATAAATAAAGAGTAATTAGGTACGTTTAAATTACCACAACTTGACTTACTGACAGGGTTATGTTACCTTTATATGTCTTTGACATCTTGAACAAAATGTCCCAGCTTGTCTAATTTTTACTTCACATTTACTTTAATTTTTTTCCCGATATTGGTAAACTTGTAGTTACTTTTAGGTAAAAAACCCTATCACCAAATTAGTCAAACCGAAATTCTGACCTATTAGTAGGACGAATTAACGTAAACTTGACAATAAATGTTGGTTGAGTATGTTTCAAAACAATGCAAATTCTTAAAACCCACCTGATGATGATATCCTTCAGACCGAAATCGACATACTACGAAAAACATGTTCACACGAAAACCAATTAATAGCCATCAAATCATGAATTTTTAAAGAGGAAATAAAAGGAAACACGATAAATCAACGAAAACACCTATTTATCAATTGAGGAAGCTTTTCCTTGAGTTTTTGGGCAAGAATTGTCGATGATCAATTGGGCCGACACTATTACAAATTCGGATGGACGGTTTGCAATATCTGGAACTTCTTTGCAACGATCTACCTCAACTTCTTGAAAAGGAGTACAGTGGATAGGATGAGGTGGACTGGTAGCATGACCTCCGCAGTCCCCTGATTTAAATCTGCTTGACTTTTCCTTGTGGGGGCATTTAGAAAATAATGTTTACCGCACAGAGGTGGAAATCGTTCAAGAATTGCGTGAGTGCATCACAGTTGTTGCCAATAATTTACGTCTACAGGAACAGCAAGAAGGGGGAAAATTTGCATTATTACGGCAAAATTGGATATGACGTTGTCAATGGTGCATACAGATCGGTGGACAAAATTTCGAAGAGTTATTGTAACATCAGGTATGTACAAAATTTGTAATCATTTAAAGTAAATAAAAATTTGAAAGTAAACTTCTAACTTCAAAGATAAATTACGTTAGGTCAGATTCTTGTGGTTATCGGTTTCTATTATGTGAAGTTTTCGCATTTCACAACTATTCATTCAAAATCAGCTATTTTCATGATTCATTCCCATACAGCACAAGGGCATCCTCAGAACATACTGGGGACAACTTTTCAGGACATATGGGATATCCTGGGAAGATCCCATTATCACCTGATGTCCGTAGGATATCCAAATGGGGCAGTTCGGGCTTTGCTGATGACGTCCTCAGGACATCAGTACGGGTGTGTACAGGACATCATCAGATCTTATGTGGGTTATGTTTGGGCTTTACTATGAACAACCTGAGGACATTGATCGGACTTTATATAGGACATCCCCGGTTTTTTTAGGGTTTATTGGATATTTCTAAAGACAGTGAAAAATACATATTCTTTAATAGGATCATTGCTTTTGAACTGAGCCAATAAGCAAAGACAAAGGAGTGCAAGTTTATATAATGGCAGAGGTAAAATGAGCTAATAAAGATGTGATACATATATGTACAACTTCATACACTCCATATACATATTTGTATCTATCAATTGGCTTATATCACTTTAAAAAAGTAAATCTACCAAACTAATAGATGTTATAATGTATATAGTCCAATGAAATAGGTCGACAAATCTAAGTTTGAAGGTAAATACTTGAATTTTGATATGTTACTTTGAACTATTCAACCCCGAGAAGGGGTGAAAAAAAATAACAGCGTTTTTTCAAAAGTACTGAAAATGTAGTAAAAAAAGTTTCATATAGAAATTGTAAAAGCATGAAATATTACATAAAAATTGATCTCTTGCCTTTTTTGGTATTATTAAACTCAACAGAGTTTAGGGTGGTTAGAAGTTATAAGGGATCATATGTAAAACTTTAAAAAATCATAGAGTGCTGAAAAGTTATAATGATGTTAAAAAAAATTCTATTCTCTCAGAAAAATATAAAGGATTACGTATCCTGACAATAACATCTGCGGACCATAACCAATCACATTTTGCCCTTTTAGATAGATATAACATAGCAACATTATATTTATGAAATATTTAACGTAATCTTATTTGTCGAAAGAACTTTAAAATGAGCGTGGAAAAGACATCGACGCCCGGCGGATTTCTTAGAACTTTCGACTTGTCACAAAATGCGGCTAATTCAAAACACAGTAAATGTATTAAAACCAAATTATAAATAACTGCTATTTAAATAAGATATACATTTTTAATACATTTTAATGAATTATTTTTACTAGAGGGGATTATCAAATAGAACAAACAAATAAGTTTTTAGAAGCAAATTTTACAAACCAATAAAAGACAGTATAAATAAATAGCCTCAAAATGATATCTATACTTTTCATTATTTTTGTTGTTGAAATCTCCTAAATAATAATACCTATAATAGGACGACTCGAGGACTTGCCCAGGATATTCCTACAGTGGATATTTGGTTAGGCTTTTAATATCGGGATATTACTAGGACATCCTGCCAGGATTTGTCTAGGATATCCACATTTGGGATATTCTCAGGTTGTAGATATTTTATTGGGATATCCTAAGGATATCCTGAGGAATGTTGTCCTCGATTGGGATATACGGGACCAAATGAGGATATCCCAGGGATGTCATGGGCTGTGTGGGTTCATTGTTAGCTGCTGTTTCCAATTTTTATTCCAATCGACCAGAATAACGATAGCGTACAAGTAAAATTTTTAAATTTCTTTAAAGTGCTTTTTTCTTTTTTCTCTGCGCTATTATATTTATATGGACCCGTTGTATATGCCCTTACATTTTTCCGGAAAGTTCTAAATCACCTTGTATATATATTATTATAAGAAATATGAAATCTATATAGTTATACCATTTTTAATTTGAAAATGTGCAAAAAAGTAGTACATTATTTATCGTGAAAAACTGCTTGTAGCTCGGAAAATTAGCAAGTAACAAGAAAATTTCAAGTGACAAAAAATGTTTAGATACATACGTCTGAATTCTTTCAAACGTTCAAATGACATATTTATAAAGCGCTGCAATTTCAAAGAAAACGGTAGTTGCAAATAAAAAAGGTCTTGTATTTCGATGATACATTCACCTGAATTTTTTCAGATTCTTTTTCAACTTCTACATCCCCCCCCCCACTTTTAGGTATTTTCGAATGACCATATCTCGAAGAATATGCATTTTTCAAAAAAAATAAATCATTAGAGTAAAAACATCTTAATTTGGGCCAAAACGGTAATTTTTTTTTTAATTTTTGACCTAAATCTACAAGTTACGGAACCCGTGATAAGAGGGATATTATCTACCCCTTCCGATTATTTCATACTCTAATCTTTTTTCAACTTTTTCAGTAACGTCATTACAAATACGTTGCACAAGCTTTCACTAAATCCATTCATTAGCACTCAAATTAGAGATTTTGGTCATTTTAGTGCTCCGTTGACTGAACTAATGGTTCAATTATAATGTGCCTATTAGATTAAATCAACTAAGTATCTACAACGAAACAAATGGCTCGAGAAAATAATACTTCACATAAATTTATAAAATCTGCATTAATATATTTTTCCAGAGTGCAAGATTTATTAGTAGTAATGAGTTTTGCAGTGGATATTGCGGAAGAGGAAATCCCCGTGAAATGTTTTTCACATGGAATTTAAATTAGAAGAATGAGAAATAAAAGTAAACTCTATACCTAGGCTAATTCTCTATTTCCATTTTATACAAAAGCTTTGTTATGTAAATTGTACTTTTTACAAATACAAATAATTTATTACTAGAGCAAAATATATTATACCTAAAAATGGGGATAACGTTCCCTCTAGGGTATGTGTCAGCATACAATGTGTTTTATTATCAAGGACAATAGAAACAAAATCTGTATTTTGTTTAATAAAAATGTAAACTAGAATTGAGTAGATTCATAGATAAATAACAGTTAAAGATTGATGTTAGTATAGAAATGTATTTGATGATAATAACAATAACAATAATAATAATAATATAGTTGCGGGCAACGGTATACAGTGGATGCAGAAAGCAGTAGTATTGGGTACCACTGCGTTAGTCCGCCGCGTTCTCACAATTCAGTAGATAGCAGGGAAGCCTTGAGCAATCCGGCGACTCTGAATAACCACCCAGTAAAATAATAATATGAGAGCAAGAAACTTGCGGCTACTTGGTGTTCCCCAGGGCACGTTTGGAGCCGGCGCTGAACGTTACAGTATGCGAACCGTCGATTATCATAACGATATGATCCCAACAGACGAGTCACTCACGTTGGATAGACGACCTGCCAGACTCGCTCAAGCTGAAGGTGCTGAGGGCCCGTTGGTGACTCCCAACCAAGCAAAAGAAGAACCAATTCGTAGGCTCATGAAATGGTAGAACGATATCAACGAAACGATCATGCGCTGCTTTTTCAAAGTCACTAATTTGGAGAGATATGCTGCTTTACAGATACAAACTGCACGACGAGATTATCAAAATCTACCCTGAACTAAGTTACCTGCATGTAGGACGAAAAGTCATGAAAAGAATATGATCATTAGATTTAAACTCCTGTCGGAATTGACCATGAACAGAATAGGGCAAGAAGTCCAGAATGAACTTGAAGCCCAGAACCAACGCGAAGATCATAATGAAATTCACGAGGCCCAGAATGAATTCCTCGAAGCCCACAATCAGCTGGAATCCCAGAATGAGCCCGAAGCTCATGAGAGAGACGCCATGGAATCCAATAGCACTGACAGTGAAGATTCTTTGCCGTCCCCAAATAGAAACGCACATGAACAACAAGTACCTACTGAGTTTGAAGCCCTGTGGGAACAACAATTTGCTGAGTGGCGTGGCACTGATCAGTCTCTGTGTCTGAGAATACCAAAACTCAACTTCAAGTCTAATAACAATATAAAAATGTATAAGCTCAACAGCCTGCTTCAGTAGAGGTTAACAAACGAAATGAGTTTGGAAGAACTACATCTCTATATCTACTGCTCGGCAATAGCAATAGCTGAACTAAATGGACAAACACTGCGGCAAAGGTGGGGTACGGGAACGTGGACAACCGACCACCTCCATGGGAGCGACGCCTGAAAAAAAAATTAATGACTTGAGGGTACAAATGGGCAGACTCCAACAATTCTGCAATGACCAAAGAAGTAGACGCCTATGGAATAAAATGTCGGATAAGATACGCAAAGCCCCAACCAACAAAGTAAATGAAATTGCAACAGATTTGCTTGTCACCTTAAAACAAAAGCTGACGGTATATTCTGCTAGGCTGCAACGATACGACAAGAGCCAAAGACGAAAGAAACAAAACTCCCTCTTTGGAATGAGCCAAAAGCAATTTTATCGAAGCCAAGAAAGCGAAAATGACAAATAAATCGACCTTCTTGAGCCACAAAAGGTAGAAAAGTTCTGGAGATCGATATGGGAAAACGAAACGGAGTAACACAAGAGTAACACACAATGGATAACACAAGAACTGAATAGACAGCGAAGACCAATTGAAGAGATCAATATCACGACCAACGGCATTGTAGAAGCCATTTTAAAAACAACTAATTGGAAGAGACCAGGCGGTGATAAGATAAAAAATTTTGGTACAAGAAACTAACTTCAGCATCCGACATTCGGAACAAACACCTAATTTATTCACTAATGGTATTACCAACTTAATTCTGAGGAGTGAAAAAACCTGGTCAATACAGGCCAATCACCTACTTGTCCACTCTCTACAAGTTTCTGTCTTCAATCACTTGTTCAAAAATATCAAACTACTTGGAACAAAGAGGCATTCTGACCGAAGAGCAAAAAGGAAGCAGACGTAAGATTATGGGGTGTAAGGAACAGGTCACAATTGATGCAGTAGTTCTAGAAAAAGCGCGATCCCCTCAGCTAAATATTTACGTAGCATATATCGACTACCGCCTTTGATTCGATTACTCACAGCTGGCTTTTACAGGTACTCGAAATATACTAGGTTGACCCTATCTTTAGACAATTCTTTCCATCGACTATGAAATATTAGTCAGCCAAATTCTTATTAAGAGCCAACGGTTGAGTAATCGAGACCAGCAGAATCAATATACAAACAGGAATCTTTCAGTGTATACTCCTTATGGTTCTGTCTTGCTCTAAACCCAATCTCGAATGCTCTGAATAGCTCAAGAATGGGATGCCTCAACTTAAGACAAGACCAGGAGCACTGGCTCAAACAGAGCTGCATCCTTTGGAGTAATGCTAGAGGATCAGTGAAACCTCCCTAAAGAGGAGTGTAAAACTCCATGATAATAATTATTTTTATTGTTGATACAATACACTACATATGGTAAATCCACAATAAAGATAATAATGACACTGTTTATAAATATAAACAAACTACATAAAAACATGAAACAGCTATCAAAAATAAGAGTCACATAGAACATCTCCTACACAATTAGTATCAAAATAATATTATGGAAAAAATTCTTCCTCAATTCAATAATACCCAAAATAATATCTCTGAAAATTATCTATAATAGGGAAATGTATTAGCTAATAAAACTATAACAATAATCTAACTATGCGAATATCTATGTACGCTACTATGTTACCAAACTTAATGTAAAATTTCCATGAATATTGCTCGCTAGAAGTATGATATAAATTTAATAAAGAATAACTTATCTTTTGTCAAAATTATGGAAGCGCCAATACCAGGTGCTCCGGATAAGGAAAGTCTGGCGATGCTTCGGAGAAAACAACTTCCAGGTTAAAGTAGGTATAAAATTCCAAGAAGATCCAGTAATGATACAATAATAGTCCAAGAAGTATAAAAAAATGCTATTGCTCCCAGTCCCAGAAAAACTATCCAGAACAAAACGTGTAGCTCCCAGAAAAACATCTACTGTAAAATAACAAATTACTAGCGTGAGCTAACCTCTAATACAGCACGTGACTTAATAGTGAAGAAAATTATTAACACGGGGTTACATAGTATATAAAAAAAACGGTAAAAGAATTTACACAGAACTTCCCTCATTATTTGTGCGCAGGTCACTCTAAATAATTAATAATTACGAAATGACATTGAAAATAATAATCGGAATATAGTTATCACTATTATTACAAAGAAGACCTGGTAAGATTTCGTCAAAAAATATACAGAGTACTCATCCAACAGCAAAAGTTCAATACTAAATAACAGGTGCCAAATATGGAAGGCTTGCGCAAATACCTTAACAAATGTCCACCATGAATTATTTCTTGGGATGACCACCCTGTATATTTTTCAATTAAAGTATAATAGCATATGTAAAATGCTATTGCCATCTGACACATTTTCAATTCCACATTCACGTAGTGGAGGGGTAGTATAATGGTGGTTAAAAAATTTCATTTTTTTTAAATTTTTCAAAAATGTTGGTTAAAAATTTTCAAAATCTTTTTTCTTCTGAAACAGGTTTAGAATGTCACGAAACTTGAAAATTTTAAATTTCAGCAAAAAAAAATTTTTCCATCTATTTTAGTGGCAAATTATTTTCCAAAATGGTAAAAAAATGATTAAAATTTTTTCTTCCGAAATAGGTTTAGAATGCCATGGAAACGTGCAAATTTCAAATTTGAACAGAGAAAAAAAATCATTTTTTACTTCCTTCGCATACCGAAGGTATATTCGAGAAAAAATCACCCTCCGAGATTTTTTCGGGTTCTGACGTTTCAAATCACGTAGATTACGAAAATATAGGTTTTTCAATTCCGTCAGTCTGTCTGTCTGTCTGTCTATCTCTTGATGCATTAACTAAAATACTACTTGACGGAGAGCAGTCAAATTTGGTAGGCAGTTGGCCCTACTCACAGCGAAGAAATGTTAAAATTTTCACTGGAAAATATACAGGGTGGACCGTCTAAACGGAATAAATAGCGAAAAACATTTTTTTTCGCTCAAATTTAAAATTTCCACGTTTCGAGACACGCTAATCCTATTTCAGAAAAAAAAAATTTTGAATATTTTACAAAAAAATTTTACTACTAATATAGATGAAAAAATTATTTTTCTGTCTTCAAATAGAAAATTTCCACGTTTCATGGCATTCTAAGCCTAATTAAAAAACATTGTTTTGAAATTTTTTTTAACATTGAAAAATTTTTTACTAAGTACTAAAATAGATGAAAAATTTTTTTTTCTTTATTCAAATTTAAAATTTCCACGTTTCATGACATTTTAAGCCTGATTAGAAAAAAAATGTTCAAAAATTTTTTTTTGAAAATTCTTTTTACCAGTAAAATGGATGGATTCTTTTTTTATTTCTTCAAATTTAAAATGTCCACGTTTCATAGCGTTCTAAATCTATTTAAAAGAAAAATTGGATTTTTACTTCCCTCGCATACCGAAGGGAAGTATTGTATTCGAGAAAAAATCACCCTCCGAGATTTTTTCGGATTCTAACCTTTCAGAACACGTAGATTACGAAAATATAGGTTTTTCAATTCCGTCAGTCTGTCTGTCTGTCTGTCTGTCTGTCTGTCTGTCTGTTGGTTCATTTACTAAAAAACTACTTGACGGAGAGCAGTCAAATTTGGTAGGTAGTTGACGCTACTGTCAGCGAAGAAATGGTAGAAATTTTACTGGAAAATATACAGGGTGGACCGTCTAAACGGAATAAATAGTGAAACAAATTTTTTTTTGCTCAAATTTAAAATTTCCACGTTTCATGACACGCTTAACCTATTTCAGAAAAAAAAAATTTTGAAATTTTTTTTCAAACATTTTTGAAAAAATTTTTGCAATGAAAAAAAATTTTTTTTGCTCAAATTTGACATTTCTACGTTTCATGACACGCTTAACCTATTTCAGGAAAAAAAAACTGAAACTTTTTTTCACTAATATTTTTGAAAAAATTTTTACTACTAAAATGAAATAATTTATTTTTCTTTCTTCAAATTTAAAATTTCCACGTTTCATGGCATTCTAAGCCTGATTAAAAAAAAAATTTGAAATTTTTTTTTACCATTTTTGAAAATTTGTTTACCACTAAAATAGACGGATTTTTTTTTTATTTCCTCAAATTTCAAATTTCCACGTTTCATAGTGTTCTAAATCTATTTAAAAGAAAAATTAGAAATTTTTCTTACTATTTTTAAAAAAATTTACCACTAAGAAAGAATTTGTTTTTCTTTGTTCAGGTTTTAACTATCCACGTTTCCATGACATTCTAAAACTATTCAAACAAATTTAAAAATGTTTTTGAGGAATTTTTAAAAAAATTTGAAAACATTTTTAATCCATTTATGTACCACTACTATAGATCAGACGAAAACATTTTTTTTGCTCAAATTTAAAATTTCCACGTTTCATGATATTCCAAACCAATTTCGGAAAAAAAAATTTGCAACATTTTGTTACCAGTTTGGAAAAAAATTTAACACTAGAATGCTCAAATTTAAATGACATTCTAAACCTAGGTATTTCAGAAAAAAATTTTTGAAAACTTTTTTCACCAACATTTTTCAAAAAGTTTTTACCACTAAAATAGATCGAATTTTTTTTATTTGATCAAATTTAAAATTTTCACGTTTCATAGCATTCTAAACCTATTTTAAAAAATACATATTTTTTTATTTTTAAACTTTTTTTAGCACTGCTATAGAATAGAAGGAAACTTTCCTTTTTGCTCAAATTTAAAATTTTTACGTTTGACATTTTAAACCTATTTCAGAAGAAAAAATTTTGATAATTATTTTACCAACATCTTTTGAAAAATTAAAAAAAAAAAATTAAATTTTTTAACTACCACTGTACTTCCACTCCATTACGTGAATGTTGGATTGAAAATGTGACAGATGGCAATAATATCTGGCATATGCACCTATTATACTTTTATTGAAAAATGTACAGGGTGGTCATCCCAAGGAATAATTCAGTCATGGTGGACATTTGTAAAGGTATTTGCGCAAGCCTGCCATATGTGGCACCTGCTATTTAGTATTGAACTTTTGCTGTTGGATGAGCAATCTGTATATTTTTTTGACCAAAACTTATCAAGTTTTCTTTATAATAATAGCAATAACTCTATTCCGATTATTATTCTCAATCTCATTTCGTAATTATTAATTTTTTAGAGTGACTACCATGCGCAAATAACGAGGGAAGTTCTGTGTAAATACCTTTACCGATTTTTTTTTTTACTATTTTTAAAAAATGTTACCACTAAGATAGAATTTTTTTTCTTTGTTCAGATTTAAACTATCCACGTTTCCATGGCATTCTAAAACTATTCAAAGAAATTTAAAAATTTTTGTAAAATTAAAAAAAAAAAAATTTGAAAACATTTTTAATCTATTTATCACTACTATAAAATGGACGAAAAATTTTTTTTTGCTCAAATTTAAAATTTTCACGTTTAATGACATTCCAAACCAATTTCGGAAAAAAAAAATTGCAACAATTTGTTACCAGTTTGGAAAAAAATTTAACAGTAGAATAGATGGAAACTTTTTTTGCTCAAATTTAATTTAAAAGTTTCACGTTTCATGACATTCTAAACCTATTTCAGAAAAAGAATTTTTAAAAATTGTTTTCACCAACATTTTTCAAAAAGTTTTTACCACTAAAATAGATCGAAATTTTTTTTATTTGCTCAAATTTAATATTTTCACGTTTCATGGCATTCTAAACCTATTTAAAAAAAATATAAAATTTTTAAATTTGTTGGATTGAAAATGTGACAGAAGGCAATAATATCTGGTATATGCACCTATTATACTTTTATTGAAAAATGTACAAGGTGGTCATCCCAAGAAATAATTCAGTCATGGTGGACATTTGTAAAGATATTTGCGCAAGCCTGCCATATGTGGCACCTGCTATTTACTATTGAACTTTTGCTGTTGGATGAGCAATCTGTATATTTTTTTGACCAAAACTTATCAAATTTTCCTCGTACTAATAGCAATAACTATATTCCGATTATTATTTTCAATGTCATTTCGTAATTATTAATAATTATAGAGTGACCGCCATGCACAAATAACGAGGGAAGTTCTGTGTAAATACCTTTACCGATTTTTTTTTTTAATTTTTCCAAAATGGGTAAAAAAATTTCAAAATATTTTTCTTCTGAATTAGGTTTAGAATGTCATGAAACGTGTAAATTTTAAATTTGAGCAAAATAAAAATTCCATCTATTCTAGTGGTATTTTTTTTCCAAAATGGTAAAAAAATGTTACAATTTTTTGTCTTCCTAAATAGGTTTGGAATGTCATGAAGCGTGGAAATTTTAAATTTGAGCAAAAAATAATAATTTCATCTACTTATTCTATAGTAAGTAAAATTAAATTTTTCAGAAAAAAATTAATTTTTTTTAAATACGATTAGGGTACCATGGAAACGTGGAAATTTTAAATTTGAACAAGGAAAATAAGCTGCATCTGTTTTTGTGGTAAACATTTTTTCAAAAATGTTGGTAAAAAAAAATTTTGAAAAATAATTTTTTTTATAGGTTTAAAATGCTATGAAACGTGGAAATTTTAAATTTAAACGAAAAAAAATTGGGGCTGAGCTGTCCTTTGTTTTCACTGCTCACCTTCGACCTTACCGGCATGGGTGACCCTGCTGGGAGTTTAGTACACCCACCGGTATTGTTCTCGGGATCATCGCCGCTACTTAAGCCTCTCCACCATCGACAAGGTGTCACAGCTCCTTGGAGAGGAAAAATGTAGAGGTATATCACCTCACTGAGAAATGGAATATCCACACCGTTGAGCACTAGGGGCTTTAGGCCTTCCAAGACTCCTTTTCTTGTGAAAGTGACGACTGTGGTTTTGTGGGGGTTAATGGAGAGTCCTTCCTCATTACACCACCTGTCGACAATAATTAGGGCTCTTTGTAAACGCTCTGATATCGTGTTCGCAAATCACCTCCTGACAACTATTACTGTGTCGTCAGCATATCCTAAGCAATAAAAGCCTTCCGCAGAAATTTTTCCGAGGAGGTCGTCATCAAGGGTTGCCCACAGTAATGGAGAGAGTACTCCTCCTCGGGGGCAACCTGTACTCACCTTCGCCTCAATGGTAGCCTCGCCTAAAATGGATACTATTATCCTTTTCTCTATTCTGGCCTTGATCCACTACAGAGCACTGTTGGGACTCCTCTGGTTAACAACGCGTTCGTTAACGAGTGCGTTGTTGCGTGGTTAAACGCTCCTTCTATATCTAGAAAAGTGGCTACTGCAACTTCTTTGTCATCTAATGACTTTGCCAGTAGCTTATTTAAATCATTCAGCGCGAAGTCTGTTGACTTTCCCTGCTGGTATGCATACTGACGTTCACTAAAAGGATTTTCTCTTAGAATTTTGTCTCTAATGTACCGTCTTTCCAGCGTTTTAAGCAGGAAAGAGGACAGGTTTATGGGTCTATATGACTTGGCTGTTTGGTCCGAAATCCTACCTATTTTTGGGAGGTAGGTGACCTTCACCTTCCGTCATATACGTGGTATGTATCTCCAGGCCAAACAGGCTCTGAATATTTTACATAAATGTGGTATTAATATAACTTGTCCTTTCTGGAGCAGGATTGGGTAAATTCCATCCATTCCAGGAGATATGTACATTACGTACCCTTGCAGAACTCTGCAGCAAATATTGGTTTCATCTTCACCCCTCTCGTATTACGATATAAAACCTTTATGTCCCCTCCTCCAGATATATTTATATATCGTCGATAAAGGGAACTGGGTGAAAACGTGTCCTTGCAACCAACATTGAATTCACGTTCACCTCTCTCATTTTAAGAAATCTGTGGATTCTCTCCTCCAGATATTCTTATAGACATAAAATCGTCGATAAGGGGGATCAAAAGCGAATTCTTGATGAATTCTACAACTAAGATTATCTTCATCATCTTAGCTTCCTCTGTTTGCGGTGGCCTACTTCAGAGTTGCAAATCTCTTTCAGCCTTTCAACGAAGGGAAGTACCAAAAAGAATTTTTTGGGAGAAATGCTCTTTCTCCACATTGTGATTGGTGCGGTGTCATTTCCTGGACTGGGTAAATCAGATATCGCGAACCAAAAGTATGATTTGATTTCACCATTAGTCTTTGGTCTGAAGGTTGTAGATCTTGGTACATTTTTTACAATGTACAATCTAGCTAATTGCCCGGTCACTTCAGACTCAAGATATTGCTTAGGATCAAGGTGATTGCTGATATCGAGACTTGTCTCCTCCAAGACTTCTCTGATAGCGCAGTGCGCAGGGTCTTCACCTTCGTTAATCTTCCCTTTTGGGAAACTCCAATATCCCCTGTAGCTTTCTACAAGAAGAACATGGGACATATTGTCCGAGAGGATTATGGCACCACACGTGGGAATTGTTAACTTGTGCTTCTTCCAAGCTATGATGATTCGGTGCAGGTTGTGGCTCTCGTTTTGTAAGTAAGGAGTGTGCTGAAAGTACAATTATTATTGAACAAAATTAGTAAATTATGGGTGGATGTTTTCATTCATCCATCTTTTGCAATTACTGCATGATGTGAATTGGGTAATTTTGGTAAAATATGACACAATTTAATTAAACGTGGTGCCTGTTAGACATATATTTTATGTTCATTGACAGATAGGTATTCCCGTTTTCTAACTCATATCACTTTTAATTAATTCAGTAAAAAAAATTTAAAGCAAAATCACATCGATTTTAAAGTAAGAAATTAAAGATTAAAAAAGTGACGGAGACATTGCAAATAAATACTAGATTTCTGTTGTTTCTATTAAAAATAACAGAGGTTGACCTACTATCCTTTAGTAAAATTTTCCGCAGAAGCCGAAAAAGTGAAAAAAAATATCCTATGGGTTCTCCCACAAACACCTCAATTCCCCCCAAAAATTAAAAAATGCAAACTGGCCGAAAAACCTACCTATCTTTAGTAAAATTTTCCACTCAAGCCAAAAATGAAAAAAGAGTTATCGTGTGGGTTCCCCCACACACATCCCAATTTCTCCACAGGATATTTTTTTCATTTTCAGCTTCAGCGGAAAATTTTACTAAAGATAGGTAGGTTTTTTGCCTAGTTTGCATTTTTTAAATTTTTGGGGGGAATTCGGGTGTGTGGGGGGAACCCACACGATAATTTTTTTAAATTTTTAACGGAAAATTTTACTAAAGAATAGGTCAGGCCTCTATAACGAAAATTTTATTATTTTATAGACCTCTGTAATTTATTCTGGGTTTGGTTATGATGGTAAATATTTTAAAGTTTCACACTAAATATAGATGGAGATCTTACCTTAAAGACGAGGGCTGCAAAGTCCGTCATGCAGCAATCCTTGAGGCGAGAGTCTTTTTTGACAAGCACATCCAAATAAAACCAGTGCGCCAATTCTATTTGAAAGCAAATTTTAAATAAATTATGCCTCAATGGTTCTGGTACAGACATGATAAATCGTCTGGAAATAATAGGAAAATTTTAACATAAACAAATAATAAGTACACTGATTGACAAAAAAGAACTTACGAATCTTGTTCCGAAAATAAAGTATATTAAAGTATTTTAAATATTCGAACTTAAATGTGCACAAATGAGATACTTTTTCATTTTTCTCGACTAAAATCTGTAAATATTGTTTTTAGTATCCAGGAAAATGTCGTATTAGAGTGCTAATTTTATCCTTCCGAACGCATATAGATTATTATTATTCAACTTTTTTCGTTGAGCTAGAATAAATATTTTTTTTTACTTCCCTCGCATACCGAAGGGAAGTATTGTATTCGAGAAAAAATTACCCTCCGAGATTTTTTCGGATTATGACGTTTCAGAACACGTAAATTACGAAAATATAGGTTTTTCAATTCCGTCAGTCCGTCTGTCTGTCTGTCTGTCGGTGCATTTACTAAAAAACTACTTGACGGAGAGCAGTCAAATTTGGTAGGTAGTTGACGCTACTGTCAGCGAAGAAATGGTAGAAATTTCACTGGAAAATATACAGGGTGGACCGTCTAAACGGAATAAATAGTGAAAAAAATTTTTTTTTGCTCAAATTTAAAATTTCCACGTTTCATGAAGCGCTAAACCTATTTCAGAAAAAAATAAATTTTTTTAAATTTTTTCAAACATTTTTGAAAAAATTTTTACCATGAAAAAAAAATTTTTTGCTCAAATTTAAAATTTCTACGTTTCAGGACACGCTTAACCTATTTCAAAAAAAAAAATTGAAATTTTTTTTCACCAATATTTTTGAAAAAAATTTCACTACTAAAATGAAATAATTTTTTTTTTCTTTCTTCAAATTTAAAATTTCCACGTTTCATGGCATTCTAAGCCTCATTAAAAAAAAAAAAATTGAAAATTTTTTTACCATTTTTGAAAATTTGTTTACCTACCACTAAAATAGATAGATTTTTTTTTATTTCTTCAAATTTCAAATTTCCACGTTTCATAGCGTTCTAAATCTATTTAAAAGAAAAAAAAGAAAAATTTGACATTTTTCTTACTATTTTTAAAAAATTTTATCACTAAGATAGAATTTTTTTTCGTTGTTCAGATTTTAACTATCCACGTTTCCATGACATTCTAAAACTATTCAAACGAATTTAAAAATGTTTTTGAAGAATTTTTAAAAAAATTTGAAAACATTTTTAATCCATTTATGTATCACTACTATAGAACAGACGAAAACATTATTTATGCTCAAATTTAAAATTTCCACGTTTCATGATAATCCAAACTAATTTCGGAAAAAAAATTGCAACATTTTGTTACCAGTTTGGAAAAAAAATTAACACTAGAATGCTCAAATTTAAATGACATTCTAAACCTAGGTATATCAGAAAAAAAATTTTGAAAATGTTTTTCACCGACATTGTTCAAAAAGTTTTTACCACTAAAATAGATCGATTTTTTTTTATTTGCTCAAATTTAAAATTTTCACGTTTCATAGCATTCTAAACCTATTATAAAAAATACATAATTTTTTATTTTTAAAGTTTTTTTAGCACTACTATAGAATAGAAGGAAACTTTCCTTTTTGCTCGAATTTAAAATGTCTACGTTTGACATTTTAACCCATTTCAGAAGAAAAAAATTGAAAATTATTTTACAAACATCTTTTGAAAAATAAAAAAAAATGAAATTTTTTAACCACCACTATACTTCCACTCCATTACGTGAATGTTGGATTGAAAATGTGACAGATGGCAATAATATCTGGCATATGCACCTAATATACTTTTATTGTTAAATGTACAGGTTGGTCATCCCAAGAAATAATTCAGTCATGGTGGACATTTGTAAAGGTATTTGCGCAAGCCTGCCATATGTGGCACCTGCTATTTGGTATTGAACGTTTGCTGTTGGCTGAGCAACCTGTATATTCTTTTGACCAAAACTTATCAAGTTTTCTCTTTAATAATAGCAATAACTATATTCCGATTATTATTCTCAATGTCATTTCGTAATTATTAATTTTTTAGAGTGACTGCCATGCACAAATAACGAGGGAAGTTCTGTGTAAATACCTTTACCGATTTTTTTGTTTTCATCGACTTATAAATTTCCCGAAGAGGGTGAATTTTAGAAGAAATGTAACTACTTATTTACGACCAATACAGGCAAGACCACGAATTACAACCGACAAAGGAAAGATGAAGGTATCTTTTTCTTTCAGATCCCATCATTCATCATATTTAGGAATCTTTGTTTCTTGACAAAAATGTGTATATCATACCACGTTGAAAAATAAAACAATTTGCTATTCTGGAAAAAGTCGCAATAAGAAATGCTTTGGGAAGGGTAAAAACAGCACTTTAATTTAACACTAGCTTGTATGCCGAATTTAAAACAACAAACACGTGTAGTACTGGTGGGGATTTTTTTTGGTCCTTACCATAGGAATGTCGAAAAGGTGTCGACCAGTGTTATAAATGCGAATAAATTAGTACTTACCTTAATAGGTAATTCAAAACATCCATTGGAATTTCCATTTTTGAATTTCACAGTTAATAAAACACCAACAAACACTAAGAATACAACTACGTGAACTTTGAGAACTATCAGAAAAACTGCTCTTACAATATCACTTTGTTGTTCCACCTTTGATGGTACTGGCATTTGTGATTTACTTCAGATATTTATATCCAGATATATCTCTTAGGTTTGCATAGGTATTCCAAGTTCAAAAATAAATTACTACGAATTCTATATTAATATGTAAATTTGAGTTTGGTGAAACTCGGTATCGAGATAATCCCTTAATTGCGCTACAGCCCTTTTCTCAGAATCGAGCCCCCAATAATCCGTGAATAATAATAATTATATTAATCGTTTTTTGTCCAAAATGTCACATTGGTATGAAATAGGATTAGTTACATGAGAAAATTGGGCACTTTACAAGTGAATCAAGTGTGCTCTGATTCGACAAGAGACATATCATAAATGTAAAATGTATAAAGTGTGAGTAATATAATATTACTAAACTATTGACACCCACCCACTAATTTATGAAATATTCATCAACTGAATAAAAACATGTATTGAAAAAGAGTAAAACTAAAATTTCCTGGGAACTGTGTTACTATAGCAATTTTTTTATCTGTAACTTGTTGAAACTGAGACTGAGTAGCACGTGTGTACTTCGCTCCGCTAAATAATCAAAATAAATTTGAAATGAAAGTAGAAAAATACAAAATACAAAGTGCAAATTATTCTATAGTGTCATATAAAACAATATATTGTAAAACAAAATGGGGCCAAAACTAAATAGTGATGTAAAGTCAGTTGTCAAAGAAGCTATTAAAGAACTACTGGCCGATGAAACATTTATGGACACCATCATACAAAAATAAATTAAAATGTTGATAAACTTGTAACAAAAACAAGTTAGTACAGGCAAATTAACAATTTAGGGTAACAGAAATTAATAAAAGGATCATCTCTGGGATTTAAGTAGGTAATGACCTGGAGAATGAGACGATGCATTTTTTGCACTTCCAAGTTCCGGAAAATTTGGAAAAACTTTCGATTTTCGATTTTTTTGCTCTAGCGGCCAAAATAATGAAAATAGACAAATAAGTTCCCATCAAAAGTTGTAGCTCGTCTTTTTCTCTACAAGACAGGTCTTTACAAATGTTTGTCTAACTTAAGCCATTTAGAAGATAAATCCACTTTTCCATTTATAGTTTTAAGCCGCTTCGAAATACGCGAGAAATGAGAATTCTTCAAGAGTTTCGTACGACCGGGCTCATCGATCGATAATTCTTACTATTCAGAGCCCCTAAAAAATGAAAATAACATAAAATGTAGAGAAAAGTCTCAGCTTTAATGTGGAACTAATCACTTAATTCATAAAAAATTTTATCAGGGAGAGAAAGTGTCAGAACATGGCTTAGTGAAGTGAGCTTTGTAAAATTGATCCACAGATTTATTAATATCTTTGCCGGGAGTCGTTAGAATGATAATTCATTTTGCTTGTATAATTCTTATATAATGATATATTAATCCCACTAACATTCTATTACAATTACTTTTGTCGGAAAAATATGCCTTGCGATCAAAGTAGAGGGTATATTTCTCATCGATCAATTACCTCCAAATTTTGGAGTCCAATTCACTATATCTTAAGTAATAATAATAGCACAGTCTTTATTTTCGGATTATAAGTACAATAAAATATATTTCTTGGGATGCCATTATTCAATAAAAGTATGTAATAGGTGAATATGCCAAATATTATTGCCATCTGTCACATTTTCAATTCCACATTCACGTAATGGAGTGGAAGTATAGTGGTGGTTAAAAAATATAAAAACATTTCAAAATTCTTTTTTGGTAGGTTTAGAATGTCATGAAACGTGAAAATTTTAAATTTGTGCAAAACATTTTTTTCCGTCCATTCCAGTGTTAAATTTTTTTCCAAAATGGTGAAAACATGTTGCAAATTTATTTTTCCGAAATAGGTTTGGAATGTTATGAAACGTGGAAATTTAGAATTAGAGCAAAAAAAATAATTCGTCTATTCTATAATAGTGATAAATAGATTACCTAAACATGTTTTCAATTTTTTTTAAATTTTTCAAAAACACATTTAAATTTGTTTGAATAATTTTAGAATGCCATTCAAACGTGGAAATTTTAAATCTGAACAAAGAAAAAAAATTCCATCTGTTTTAGTGGTAAAATTTTTTCAAAAATTAAAAAACAAATTCAATTTTTTTTAATAGATTTAGAACGCTATGAAACGCGGAATTTTTAAATTTTGAGAACAAAATATTCCATCTATTTTAGTGGTAAAAAATCGGTAAAGGTATTTACACAGAACTTCCCTCGTTATTTGTGCATGGCGGTCACTGTAAAAAATTAATAATTACGAAATGACATTGAGAATAATAATCGGAATATAGTAATTGCTATTATTACAAAGAAAACTTGATAAGTTTTGGTCAAAAAAATATACAGATTTCTCATCCAACAGCAAAAGTTTAATACTAAATAGCAGGTGCCACATATGGCAGGCTTGCGCAAATACCTTTACAAATGTCCACCATGACTGAAGTATTTCTTGGGATGACCACCCTGTACATTTTTCAATAAAAGTATAATAGGTGCATATGCCAGATATTATTGCCATCTGTCACATTTTAAATCCCACATTCACGTAATGGAGTGGAAGTATTGTAACGAGGTAAATTTTCCGTTGCCAAAAAATGCAGTTTAAGTTAATAATACAGTTCGTTATTTGCTCCGCTTACATTCGAATCATATGTATTGTAAATTATTATTATAGATTTCTCCTAATTTAGCTAGCTAAACCGCGAAATAGATTTCTACTTTAAATAGGTAATTTAATAAACCTGGCAGTGAGAGGGCTATCCGTAATGTTAATATTAATTACAAAAATCAACATTGAGGGCGTTGGTAAGAGAGCTGCGTAAATTAGTTTCCTTATAGCACATTTGAATATCACTTCTGTCCGATCCGTCAAACAGCCCAGTCGGGTACTATTCCGTATATTCACAACATGTAAGTACACCGTTTTATCACCGCCGCTGGTTTCTTGTTGACCTTTTTATATTAACACCGATAAGAATAATTCACTGAAATGTGTGTTTTAAAGCAATAATTTGAAACCGATTCCGTTTAAATGCATCAGAATATAATTATTATTTTCCGACTTTGCCGAAATTAAATGAATTTAAATTATTCCAAAATAGTAAGAGAGTCCGAGTTAGGACCTGTCAACTTCTCCGATTTTATCCAAATAGCTATGTTCGTAAGAATTTCCAAATGGGAAAAAGAACATAGATGATATTTCGAGAGAAAACTGTGTAGCGTTTACCGTTTATATTATTTTGATCCAGACCATTTGTGATGGTACTGCGATAGAATAATATGTTATTCTACCAAATGGGTAGAAGTTTTATTTACCGTGTATTTTATTTTAGCTAGGTCGTAGCAAAATAAAATCTGTATTTGCAAAAATTATTTTTGTGAAATTTATTGTAGTGTTATTGTTAATTTACCGTTCATTTTGTTCCCAATATTTCGTATTGATACGAAATGGAACAAAATTCCTTACTTTGAAATAATTTATAGAAATTTATTATAGTCCGGGAATTGAGAATAAAATCTAGGGGTAAATAAATTAACTAACATATTCGTTTCGTATAGAAATTATTGCCTACGTCCGCATCCATCCTTAGTTCATGCCGTACTAAATTCAATTTATTGTGTGTCTATGCTTTCACGATTTATAGAACCAGCGGGGCGTGGTCAATTACATCGTTATCCCTATACCCGAAACTGCATTTTCCGAATGTGGATAGGGTACTTTATTATCACAGGTCGAACATTGTTTTAGTCCAAACGTTCAAAAGTCATTCTTTTTCAAATGGAACCTCCTGTATATTTTCACAGAACTTAATAGTGTATTGAATTACAAAGAAAGAATTTTTAACAGACGAAATATGCACCACTGGGCACAACGCAATTCTCATCGGTGCGAGAATCAGATTTCCAGAAAAAATTTAGTTTTAACGGGCTTATTAGTAGATAACAAGTATAAGTATCATATATACTAGAAGAATTTAAATAGCAATAAATACGTGAGAATTTTGTGAAGAGTAGTTGTTACGTTTATTGATAATTTGCCCCTAAATATTTATAATTCTATCTATTGTCAAATGGTTGGTTCCGGTCCACATAATACATGGCAAGTGTATGACGAATCAGTAGCATCGTTCGAATTTAGGTTACTACCAAAGAAGTTCTGCAGAACAGAGTATGGGCTTGTCAGTGGCAGGGCACTTTGAACAGTTGTTGCATTAAATATTTATATTCAATGTGTTCATTAATTTTGTAAATTTTATTCCAAAGTATTTGTTAGGAATCTAATATAAATTGATCTCTTGTTTGTTATGTTATTATCTTGATAATAAAGAAATAATTATGTAAATTATCTATATGATCATTCTCGTTCGTGATAAAAAGAAACAGTTCTGTGATTTGTATTGGGTACTAACAAACAATGCTGATTTTGCATGTACATTTTACAAAAATTCGCACATAATAAAGAAACAAAGACAGGTAGATCATAGAGTACTTGCATATGTTTGAAAGAAAGTCTCTAAATCAGCCACACGATAGAAATCGATTTTTTTTTCGGAAGGGTAGCAACCGTCAAAAATCTCCAAAAATATTAATTATCTCGAAGACTAGTATGTTTAAGAGCATATGGTATGCAAACCGAAGCTAAAATTTTATAAGTAATCCAAATATTAAATAAAATATAGGGTGTTTCATTTAAAATAACAATGTTACGTGCTACATCCGGTGCAAGCGTAAGTAGCACATGCATGAAAATATTATCGATATATCCACTATTTCCAGAAACCCCCTAAGACCAATTTTTAAAGTTCTAAACTGAACAGATCCCAAGAAACGTCTAATACTCGCTCTTCGTGAATAACCCTTTATACAGTTTTGTTAGAGTTTGTAGTTTTTCCAATTGTAAGTTTGAAATAGAAGTGCATTTATCCTTGGCATTTCGCCTTGCACTGATGAGCACCAGGAAGTACGAAACTGCAGTATACAAGTTAGTCTGAGACGGCTGGCACGAGAGTTTCCTTTAATTAGGAATAATTCTTTCGGCTGGTACTTGTTTCAATCAAAACCAAGCGTTTTGTTGTAGAATGTGATTTCTACACTTAATGCGGCCAGACTCACAATTTTTTGTAGTTTGGTTTATTATCCTTATGAAAATTAGGATTCACAGAGGTGATTGACAGAAATATTTTATTTAAATATATTCTGCCCTCTAGAAGCACGCTGTTTACTATTACGTGCCCCATGTCGGAATATTATTGTTTTGAATTCAACAGGTAGCTGTCGCTAGATGGAGCCTCTCCCATTTCGTCGTTTTACAACGTCGATCTGGCCACTTGGTTCTTGTGCTAGTCGTCTCGGGCTCCCCTTACACTGATGAGCACCGGAAGTACGAAACTGCAGTATGCAAGTTAGTTTGAGACAGCTGGCATTAGAGTTTCCTTTAATTAAGAATAATTCTTTCGGTTGGTACTTGTTTCAATCAAAACCAAGCATTTTGTTGTAGAATGTGATTTCTACACTTAATGCGGCCAAGCTCGCAATTATTTGCAGTTTGGTTTATTATCCTTATGAAAATAAGGATTAACAGAGGTGATGGACAGAAATATTTTATTCTAATAAAAGGCAAGGGTGTTGACATTCATTTTCTCAACAATTCAAAGAAATATTTCATTACATAAAAGGGATTCACTGGAAAAAAATTATTATAAATGATGTTAGTCTTGAGGAAAAACGATCTTCCAACAAATTGAAGTGTAGATGGCGCTGAGATGCAAATAAATTTTTCGATCTAAGTAACCTTGATAATAAATGTATGTGTTACGGCATTACATTCTAAGCAACTTTTAGGATTCGAACACTTTTCAAAACATTACAGGTTTTCAAGATATTTGAAAATAATGTATTTTTTGGATAAACACTACTAAAGGTAGAGTTTTTAACGTTTGCTAACTATATTAAAAAGGTCACTCTATAACACCAGCGTCAAAAGTGAGTTACGTTTAATGTTTAAAATCCATGTAACTATTTAGGGCCGGTACTTTCACTTAAGTATAAATATACTTTATCCGCCGGATAACTATCCGAAGGATAAGATAACCAGAATTTGCTATCTACTGGATATTTCTATCTGTACTTTCATTCAAATCACACCTTCGGTTAACAATTCGATGGATAAGATTTTAGACACTTCCCAAAGTAAGTGTTGCCAACTTAAGATGTGGTAAAACAAGAGAAATGTATGCAGAAGCTATGTACTTCAAATAAAGATAGAAATAATCCCCTACTATTATTGCTTACATGTTAATGACATTTGAGTCATTTGGTTGTTTGTCATTGTGAGTATAGTGTTTACAATGGCTTTTATTGTGCGATTTTGTGTCTGCATATTATTAAATGGTATATATTAAATAAAACTGTGTTTAATGTGTTATATTTTTGGACAAAGTGAGGAAATACATAAATAGCAGTTATTAGATTTTTTTTATTATTCTTCCCGCCGTGGCTTGTGAAAGTCCGTAAAATCACCCAGTTATAAAAGTCACCACTGGCCAAACCTTATCTAAAATATTGTTAAACACAAAACAACAAAGAACTTTTCAAAACTTAGGTTAGAAAATAGTATAGCACTGCCAATCAGAGCGCAAGCGCATAGGCGTGGCCTCATTTATTCGGTAGATAAAAATCTTATTCGTCGATTTGGGCGCCGAATAGTTTATCCTAGGAATAAGCATATTTATCTGACTAATATCACTATTTGTAGGTGAAAATACCGATTTTTTGCTTATCTTCTAGATAAGACTTATTCTAAAGAATAAATGTCGCTATCTATAGATGAAAGTACCGGCCCTATATATGCTTTATTTTCAAAGGGATTAAATTTAGATTTATTTGGCATTAAAGTGGATGGTACAATTAGAACAGTTGGAAATTGAAATACCAGGAACATATTGAACATTGAATATACTTATTTGATGTAGCTGCGGCATCTGTGGCAGTAATTTCTTTGGATGACATTGCGGTCGGTACGTCGGGAATGGCAATGACATTTGGAAATTTTTTAATGCAATGCCTTTCTTACTTTTCAATGAATTTTCCATATATTACACCGTCATCATTCTGGTTTTCCACCCCATGTTGTATTATTTTAACTCAGCAAACATAATTTACGTTTAAATTTAATACTATATGTCTAATCATCACTTAAATAAAAATGCCTTTCTTTTTCAATGTAAACAGTTTTATATTGTCATAATCGGCTATTAACCTGAACAATGTTGCTTATCAGTATCTTCACAAATAAAATATACATTGTCATCACAAGGCTGATCATTCCAGTTTCCATTTTGATGAATGTCGAGACAGTATTCATTAAGTCTCTTATTGTTGGGTTCACCAGCTTCCCAATTGAAGTACGTTATGGGGTCACCGTTTGACCATGTCCAAGTCTTACCGTCAGAGAGCTGGTTTCCTGACATCCAGTAGAGAGCATCGCTTGAACCTAAAGCATATTTAATTTATACTAAAAATTAAAATGATTGAACTGACTTTGAAATCACTATGAATTGAACAACCACACAAACAAAAAATAAGAAGAAAGTGGGTGGTGTTCGTCCTCTGTAGCTGAGGGATATATAAGACTAAGTGGAAAATAAAAATCAATTTGAAAACAAGATTTTACATGGAAATTCTCGAGGAAATTCTACGATGACAGAAAGTGCATCGCAGCCCAGAGTGTTATTACGAAATGTGCAGTAACTATAGTGTCATCAGAAGAGAACGTTGCTTTAAATCCTGATTCTATTGCTCCAATAAATTTTAATAATTGTTCAAATTGTAATATTAAGTTTGTTTTTAATAAAAGTGTATCTTTAAATTTTTATATTTATTAGCTTACTTACCGCTTTCTTAGTGATCGGTAAGTAATTACTTACCGATCAGTAATTTATAAGCGTCACTTACAAATATCTTAATCAAATCAATAAAGGTGTCAAATTACTTGTGCGTGCAAAAAATGATTAATGATTGCTGTCATTTCCCGAAGGTCTTTTGATAGGGTTCTATTAAATTTAAAAATTATCCAAATTCTAAGCTGACAACTCTGGAGGTTCTAAGCTCGTTTCATCATAACAAAAGCTAACTTTTTTGGTGCTTTTAGTATGTTACACAGATGAATAAATAATACATATAAACAGCAAATGCCTGGCTAATTTTCAAATGACTGCAGTATCAATTTATTGTCAAACGTATTCTATAGTCCCTCTCAGCGTTTATGGCGCCTATCAATATATTTGCTGTGTACGGCTAGAACTATGCTTTGCTATAAGATTTCTTCTCGCCCATACTCATATCAAGTGGTAAGCTCTTCTAAATTTACGACTTTCCAGTTATAAAACTTTTTCAATTATACATTCATCTCTTTCATTCTTTCATGCGGTTAAGCTCGATGAGCCAACGTTTGTGCCCACTCAGTTAGCATGGCCCTGCAACGCTGAGACAGACTATACTTACTGTGCTCCAACAATTTGCGAACAACGTCATTCTTTTTCTTGTCGGTAATAGTGAGGAGCTGCATTCCATAACCAGCGCAAACCTCCAACGCACCGTAATAGTTTAGCTGTAAAGAAAATGGGAAATAATTTCTGTTACAAATAAAAAATAATTCGTATTCGTATTCTGACTAGTGTTATTCTACTGGAACTTCGTTTGGACAACCTCTACCTCTCACAGTGATGAAAACATAAAAATGGACAATAATCGTTCTCCGGCTCAATCTATAAGATATTTAAATACATTTCTCTTAATACTCAGAAAACATCAGGGTTCCAAGAAAACCTCTGATTTTCTTAATTATTAAATTTTTGGGGTTAGAAAATCTGTTAAAAGAAGTATGAAAAATATTTATAACAATTAATAGATTCTTATTTTAGAATGAAAAAATCTAACCTAAATATTATTTTAATTTACCATATAGATTCCTTGTGTCGCTAATTGCTTTAAATTTAAAATGGATCAATTAGAGGGAACGAAATCTACCCCTGAAATGATGTAAAATGAAAAATGCTTGTTTAAATTCCTTTATACTTCCTCGTAAAAAAAAAAATAATTTTTTTCTTTTCTTGAAATAGGTTTGGAATGTCATGAAACGTCGAGATTTTAAATTTGGAAAAAAAAAAATAAAAATTCTGTCTGTCTGTAACTTTTTTTGTCCGTACGTTTCCTCCGGAACGGTTTAAGACATTGGCTTGAAATTTTGTACACGCATATACTATAGAGAGACTTGGAACTGGATTATTTTTTAAGACATCCGGTGAAGAGTTGGTGGGTAAATAGGGGTAAATAACGGGAAATATGAAAATCAAGCTGGTAAGAGTACAGAAACTTGAAATTCGGTGTATGTACTAGAAGCAAAGGCCTCAGATTTCTTTATAACATTTGTCCTTTATTAAAGTGGTTGATAAAATAAAATTGAGATATTCACTTGAAATTTGGTATACGTATGTATTATATCTGGAACTAGATTATATTTTGAGATGATTCCGTTGAAGGATTGGGGTTAAATAAGAGTAAATAGAGGAAAATAAGTAAATCAAGCAGGTAAGGGTACAGAAATTTGGGATTTGGTGTATACAATAGAAACTAAGGCCTCAGATTTATTTCTATTATTTTCCAAACCCCACCACCTCCGCTACATTAATAATGGTATTGTTAACATAAAATTGAGATATTCTCTTGAAAGTTAGTACACGTATATATGTAATGACATCTGATTGAGATGCTTCCATTGAAGAGGTGGGAGGTGGTAGGTTGTAAATAGGGGAAAATAAGTACGGTAAACTAGAAACTTCATTTTTAACGTAAATGGTCGAAACCAACGCCTCAAACTTTTCAATGACATCTGCCCCAAATGTATTATGATTCTACGACCAATAATTTTCACATACTAGAGTGCAAATCTAGTCGAGATCTTTCCTTTAAAGTGACTTGGAAAAATACTCTGGATGTGGAAGTAGTGATCCTTAGGCAGCGGTTTTTACCATTTCATTTCGATTCGAATTAATAGCAATTTTTAAACAATAAAAAATTGTTTTAACCCACTTTTGGGGACAAAAGTACCCTTAACTACCCTTTAAAACCCTTGAATGCAAATGCAATAAAAATTTTAACTTTCAATTATTACTTTTTTCATTTTATTGTATTTTAAACGTATTAATAATTTTTCAAAAAATTTGCTAAATATTTTCAGCCTCTTACTGGGTAGAACCACCTGTAAATCGACTTGAACAAAAAATACCATTTTTACCATTTGCTTTCAATTCGAATCAATGGCCATTTTTAAACCAAATGCTTTAAGAATTCTTCATTTTATGACAAAAATGGTTTCTAAATATATTTTTAAGTACTATTGTTTAAAAATAGTTCTTTTCAGAACTAAAATTACAAACAGTTCTTTTCAGAACTAAAGTCACAATCAGTTATTTTCAGAACTTCAAAATAGTTTTTTTGCATGTTATATTTCAGTTGGAAAAGTTTTTATTTTTCGTATTATTTTTTTTGCATTTCATTTATTGCTTATATTCATTATATCAGATATTCATAACTTTGCTGATTAGTATATTCCACTTTTTAATATTTTTGTATTGACTGGCTCGGAATAATGGAATTTCATGTTAAACAAAATTACTTATAAATAATATAGGTAAGTATATGAAAATATTTTTGTCCTCGTTTTGTTTAGAAATTGCCGTAATCGAATGAAATCAAATATTAAACTAAAAATTATGTTCTTCTTTTGAAGTCGATTTTGGGGTGATTTTACCCCCTAAAAGGCTGAAAATATTTGGTAATTGTTTTTTTTAATTATTGATACATTTAGATTACCACAAGGACGCAATAAACTAATATTTGATTCTCAATGCACTTGAATTTAGGGGTTAGTTTTACCCCCAAAAGTGGGTTACAAAAAATTGGCCATTGATTCGAATCGAAAGCAAATTAGTAAAAAAAAAAAATTTGAACTAGCATTTTTCATTTTACATCATTTGAGGGGTAGTATCCATCCTCTCTAATTAACCTTTATAAAATTAAACTTTTTGTAGGATTATTTAAGATTGATATTCAAGTTACAGCAAAAAGACCCCTGAAAGGGTGTTCTTTCCATATTTTGGGAGGTGTGCCCTATTTTAGGGGTTTGGAACCACGATAATCGGAATCACCAGCCCAAGAAACCTATACAGTAACTTAATACAATATTTAGGATACATTTTTGTCATCATAAAATAAATTTTTTTTTTTTTAATATACAGGAAAATTATGCTTTTTAATGTTTCAAAAAGTTTTATTAAAACTCTACACGTGTTTCGACTTATTAGGCCTTTATCAAGAGTAAAAGATAATACTAGTATTATCTTGTACTCTTGATAAAGGCCTAATAAGCCGAATAATACTAGTATTATCTTGTACTCTTGATAAAGGCCTAATAAGCCGAAACACGTGTAGAGTTTTAATAAAACTTTTTGAAACATTAAAAAGCATAATTTTCCTGTATATTTAAATTATTGAAGAATGTTTCACAAGGAACCAACCGTAGAATCAACCCAATGTATTAAAATTATTTTAATTGTTTTGCATATTTTTCATACTTTTAACAGATTTCCTAACTTCAAGAAAATAATTAAAAAATCTAAGGCATACGTGAAACCCTGATGTTTCCTGAGTATTAAAAAAAATATTAAATATCTTAAAAATTAAGCCTGACAACGATTTTCCTGCACATTTACGTTTTTTTCACACTGTATCTCTCTGTGGATTTATGAACCACGTGCAACTATACACAAAGATCTAGCAATACCTCATGTTACATCCAGTCAAGCTTATTTTTGACACAGAAAATCATAATTTCCACATAGTAGTGTGCAAATAGAATATCAAGATGCTTTCATTTAGAAAGACTTGGATGGGAAATCTGGATGTAGAAGTAACAATTCCTTAGGCAGAGATTTTTTTACAATAAGCTTAGAAAAAATTTGCAAATAATACTTTGACAGAACGTCTTGTCTCGCAGTAAATTATGGAAAAAATATTTTCATTCGTGTCGGTCTATTGGGCTATTGACTATGTAATTGAATAAGAAATTAGTTCGTTAAAGGTATTTTATTGTTTCATGTGTTAAATTGCCTAAAGATGATAATTCTAGAAAGTGCTATTAAATTTAAGCTTGGATCTTTGAGAATGGAGTAAATTTGTCCACTTTTCAGTTTTTTAACTATAACTCAAAAACTATACAGATAATCAAATTTCCTATCGAAGTGATACTTTGAAAAGTCAAAGAAGTTTTTTTTAAACAAAATAATTAAAAAAAACTATTTAAAAAAAGGAAGAATATCAATGCATATTTTTACTTCTCTCACATACCGAAGGGAAGTATTGTATTCGAGAAAAAATCACCCTCCGAGATTTTTTCGGATTTTGACATTTCAGATCACGTAGATTACGAAAATATAGGTTTTTCAATTCCGTCAGTCTGCCTGTCTGTCTGTCTGCCTGTCTGTCTGTCTGTTGGTGCATTTACTAAAAAACTACTAGACGGAGAGTAGTCAAATTTGGTAGGTAGATGACGCTACTGTCAGCGAAGAAATGATTAAACTTTTACTGGAAAATGTACAGGGTGGATCGTCTAAAAGGAACAGAAAATAATGAAAAAAAAAAAATTTTGCTCAAATCTAAAATTTTCACTTTTCATGACATTCTAAACTCATTTTTAAAAAAAATAGAAAATTATTTTCACCAACATTTTTGAAACATTTTTTACCACTATAATCGACGAAACATTTTTTTCTTTGTTCAAATTTAAATTTTTCCACATTTTATGGCATTTTTTTCCAACATTTTTTTTTTTAATTTTGCCACTAAAATAAATGGAATTTTTTTTCTTTGGTCAAATTTAAAATTGCCACATTCGTTAGCATCCTAAACCTATTAGAAAATAAATTAGAAAATATTGTAACCATTTTTGAAACAATTTTACCACTAAAATAGATGGCAATTTTTTTATCTTTGTTCAAATTTTAAATTTCCACGTCTCCACGGCAATTTAAACATTTTTTTGAAATATTAGAAAATTTTTTGAAAAAATTTTTAATTTATCACTACTTACTATAGGATAGATAAAAAAATTTTGTTTGCTCAAATTTAAAATTTCCACGTTTCATGACATTCCAAACATATCTCGGAAAAAAAAATTGCAACATTTTTTACCATTTTGGAAAAAAAATTCACCACTAGAATAGATGGAAATTGATGGAAAAATTTTTTTCTTTGCTCAAATTTAAAATTTTTACGTTTCATGGCAATCTAAACCTATTTCAAAAATAAGAAAACTTTACCACTACTATAGAATAGAAGGAAACTTCTTTTAGCTCAAATTTAAAATTTCCACGTTTCGTAACATTCTAAACCTATTTCAGGAGATAACAAAATTTTACCAACATTTTTGAAAAATTTCAAAAAAAATATGATTTTTTAACCACCACTATACTTCCACTCCACTACGCGAATGTGGAATTGAAAATGTGACAGAGGACAATAATATTTGGCATATGCACCTATTATACATTTATTCAATGTACAAGGTGGGTCATCCCAAGAAATAATTTAGTCGTGTTGGATATTTGTAAAGGCATTTGCGCAAGCCTTCCATATTTGTTGTTATTTAATATTGAACTTTTGCTGTTGGATGAGCACTCTGTACAATTTTTTTGACCAAAACTTATCAGGTTCTCTTTGTAATAATAGTGATAACTATATTCCGATTATTATTTTCAATGTCATTTCGTAATTATTAATTTTTTTAGAGTGACCGCCATGCACAAATAAATAGGGAAGTTCTGTGTAAATACCTTTACCGTTTTTTTTTATTTTGTGTATAACATCTTTCTAAGAGGATCTAGGAACAGGCATCGGTTCACAAAAAAGAAAGCTGATTTGAACGACTGTATCTCAGCTAATTATCATCAAAAATACTTTTATCTGTCACCATATTTTGACGGGAATGACGTCAGCTTTCTTTTTTGTGAACCGATGCATATTCCAAAATCCAGTATACACAAAAACTTTAAAATAAGCAAAAACTTGAAATTCTTTGTGTTATTTAAATAGTTCTTTGATTTACTTTGTTTAATTTTTTTTTACTCTTTAAAGTGCCACTTCGATAGGAAACTTGATTCTCTATAAAAAATCGTATTATATGTGTACTTATTTACTAAAAAATTTAGTTCTGGAGTTATAGTTAAAAAAACTAAAAAGTAGACAAATTTACTCCATTCTCAAAAATCCAAGCCTAAAAATAGCACTTTGTGGAATTATTATCTTTCGGTTACAGTTGAACACATCATACAATAAAATACCTTTAAGGAATTGGTTGCTTTTCTCCCCCTGTTTTTTTCTACATAGCCTATTTATTGTACACATTACGGCTTGTATTAAACATATAATTTTAAATTCTAGTTTGTTACGTAATAACTAAATACAGAGCATAATAATACCTAGTATTACACCTGAGCCATATGCATTAAACAGGGTGAACGCTGCAGTAGCATAAAACGTCGTGATTTACGGAAAATAACTTTCGTAATAACTTTAAAGTAAAGTGTTATGAAAGTTTTTAATTTAGCTTACAAAAATACGACTATGTATAAAATTACGAACCTGCATATAGAGTGTATATGTTGGTAGTAACTTTTATAGTTTTAATAGTTTTTTTATATAATACGATTATTAAATTATTAAAAATAACGCAAGATGCGACATATAGTAAAAAGTACTCCAGAAGCCCGCAAAAAATGTTATTTGAGATTTTTCTTCCGTAACCGTTAATGCCAGGATTAAACATCACAAAACCACAAAAATTAGTTCTAGGGGTGCCGCACAACCCCCCCAAAAAATTCACCCCTTCAGTGAAAAAAACCTTATTTTATTAATAACTCGTTAACCGTTTAAGATATAAAAAAATCGGTAAAGGTATTTACACAGAACTTCCCTCGTTATTTGTGCATGGCAGTCACTTTAAAAAATTAATAATTACGAAATGACATTGAGAATAATAATCGGAATATAGTTATTGCTATTACAAAGAAAACTTGATAAGTTTTGGTCAAAAAAATATACAGATTGCTCATCCAACAGCAACAGCTCAATACTAAATGGCAGGTGCCACATATGGCAGGCTTGCGCAAATACCTTTACAAATGTCCACCATGACTGAAATATTTCTTGGGATGACCACCCTGTATATTTTTCAATAAAAGTATAATAGGTGCATATGCCAGATATTATTGCCATCTGTTACATTTTCAATCCAATATTCACGTAATGGAGTGGAAGTATAGTGGTGGTTAAAAAATTTCATTTTTTTTAAATTTTTTAAAAGATGTTGGTAAAATAATTTTCAAAATTTTTTTCTTCTGAAATAGGTTTAAAATGTCAAACGTAGAAATTTTAAATTTGAGCAAACAGGAAAGTTTCCTTCTATTCTATAGTAGTGCTAAAAAAAGTTTAAAAATTAAAAATTATGTATTTTTTAAAATAGGTTTAGAATGCTATGAAACGTGAAAATTTTAAATTTGAGCAAATAAAAAAAATCTATTTTAGTGGTAAAAACTTTTTGAAAAATGGTGAAAAAAATTTTCAAAATTTTTTTTTTGAAATGCCTAGGTTTAGAATGTCATGAAACGTGGAACTTTTAAATTTGAGCATTCTAGTGTTAAATTTTTTTCCAAACTGGTAACAAAATGTTGCAAATTTTTTTTTTACCGAAATTGGTATGGAATATCATGAAACGTGGAAATTTTAAATTTGAGCAAAAAAAAATTTTTCATCTGTTCTATAGCAGTGATACATAAATGGATTAAAAATGTTTTCAAAGTTTTTTTAAAATTTTTCAAAAACATTTTTAAATTTGTTTGAATAGTTTTAGAATACCATGGAAACATGGATAGTTAAAATCTGAACAAAGAACAAAAAATCTATCATAGTGGTAAAAATTTTTTAAAATAGAAAAAAAAATTCTAATTTTTCTTTTAAATAGATTTAGAACGCTATGAAACGTGGAAATTCGAAATGTGAAGAAATAAAAAAAAAATCCGTCGATTTTAGTGGTACACAAATTTTGAAAAATGGTAAAAAAAATTTTGAAATATGTATTTTTTTTAATCAGGCTTAGAATGCCATGAAACGTGGAAATTTTAAATTTGAAGAAAGAAAAAAAAATATTTCATTTTAGTAGTAAAAATTTTTTCAAAAATATTGGTGAAAAAATTTTCAATTTTTTTTTTCCTGAAATAGGTTAAGCGTGTCATGAAACGTAGAAATTTTAAATTTGAGCAAAAAAATTTTTTTCATCTTGGTAAAAATTTTTAAAAAAATGTTGGTGAAAAAATTTTCAAACATTTTTTTTACAATACTTCCCTTCGGTATGCGAGGGAAGTAAAAATGCTCATTATAAAAAAGAATGCTTGACTAATTGCCTAAAAAAGGTCCTCTTGTAATTCTCTTGTATATGCCATGCTTTTCTAGAAAATCTATATTGACAAAAATTGTAAAATTTGTCCCGAACTTTCGCTTATTTGAAATTTTTTGCCAGCGAAAAAATTTAATTGCTCGAACACCAAACAAGCTAGGAAGAAAATTCAAAATGGATTTTAAAGGGGATATAAAATATTCTTTTGTGTTGCCATTTTTGATATTTATTAGTATATAAAAATACCTACATAAAATAATTATCTCTTGATTCTTTGTGCATCTAACTATTCACAGGCCCGTAAAAAATAACTGACTATAATATTAGTTATAAATGCATTATCCTTTAGTTCAAGGTAGTACTTCAATGCAGAAAAAGTTAGAAATAAAAATATTCACATTTAGCAGCATGTTAAAGTTAGTCAAAATAAAAATCCAAAAAAGGCTGCATATTCAATTCCACAAAACTATTTACAAATTTGACATCAAGAAATTGTTCACGTTCTCGTCTACATAGTACGCTAGATACATCGAATTTTGATGATAGTGCTTTTCTGCACAGGCCGATTTTTGACGGCCTTTGGATTTTGAAACTTCAAAATACAAACTTTCGTTTGGTCAAGGTTTCAAGTTGTAACCCCGAAATCCCCACAGGAGTCATTTTGCGGGGCGCCGATCACTCTACTAATATGTGAATCCCTTTGACTAAGCAATAACATAGTGTGCAAAAGTGCAACAACATTCTCCTTCTTCTTTCTTTAGCCCATTCTCGTCCACTCCTGGACATAGGCCTCCTCCATATTTTTCCAACGGTATCTATCTTGAGCACTTAATATTCAATTTCTGCCGGCTTGCCTCTGGATATCGTCTCTCCATCTTGTGTGGGGGCGCCCAACACTTCGCCTAGTGCAACAACATTAGCAAACATTTTTCAGCAGCAAAGACGAACTTCTGATCGCTGAGGTCAGTAAATGTCCTCAACTATTTAACCATGAAAATAAGGAATAAGGGAAAATAATTGGGATCGAATCCATTTCTTCCTCTTCCTCGATCAAAAATATAGAGGCTATCACGTTAAGATCCGTTTTGTTACACAAACACAAATATCACTTCCCTTTTAGAGCATAATAATGACTGCCGGAACTTACGGTTACGTTGTAATAAAAACAGTTGTCCACTGCTGCCGGCAGTTACCGTCGATCACGACTGCCAGTTTTACTAAAAGTAAACCTTTACAGGATGCGTAGAACAGTTGAATAATACTACACTGGTATAATGATACAAAAAATAATTTCATTTATTCGTATTATCATTACTTACTTACTTTATTTTTGCTTATCAAGTAACGTTTTCCATCCACGTATGTCACGGGCAACCCACCAGTTGATGCATTGGTTTTAACTGGATCTATAAACAAAATATTAATGTTAAGAAAAGAGCTTTTGATAAATATATAGTTGAAAATGTAAATACAGAATTTGTTATAATGTAACGTAGCATGAGGAGATGTAGGCCAGTAGAATTAGCTCATGGGAAGGCTAATCTTGGATGAAATTCCTTACAGGTAACCACATGGTATATTCGATGTATTCGTTGATAAGGAACATACCTGTGAATTTCCTCCCATTTTAGAGTAGGTGAACATTTTTTAATTAACGTCTTTTTGTGCAAAAATCACGAAAAATCGAGTTTTTTAAGCATAGCTCTAAGCCAATTGACAATAGCCATATTTGATGTTATACGTTTCGTAGGTGATATAAAGACAGTTCATTTTCCACCCGAATAATTTAAATCGGTTGATAGCTTTTTTAAATAATCGAAAAGAACTGTCGAAAAAATCGAAAATTTCAATAATTTTCAATTCCGTGAAAAATTTTCTTATATCCTTAGAACTTGGTGAAAACATGTCTTATATAACCCTGGAGCTACCATAAAATTTTAATCAAAAAATATTTATAAATTTTCGAGAAAATTCATTTGTTTAAAAGGTCTGAAATGTTTAATTCAATCTGACCCAGTTCTCGTCATCAAAAATGACTCATCCGGAGCTCATTTTTTTCGTTGTGACGTCTCGTTTACGAATACATTATTGGCATAATGATGTTTTGATATCTTCATCAACAAAATGGCGTTTGAAAAAGTACGGCTTTTTCGGACAGAGCTTTTTGCGAATATCTTAATAACAAATTAATGTACTGGCATAAAACTTTCATATTCTGGTAGCTCGTATTTTTACACGAATTTGAAAAAAAAAAATATTGTTGTAAGATGTTTAGAAGCCGAGATAATTTTTTTAGTTGTTAATTACGCCATTTGTTTATTTATTAACATAAACATTTGAAATTTACATAGTAACTAGTTGAAGACTTGATTTTTGTAACTCAGTGAACTGTCACGTATAATGTTATGTATTAAGGCACGTAATGTCAATTTTTGACGTTTCTGTTTTGGTGAAAATTTTTGCACGTATTGATACTCTACGTACTGTTTATTACTGTTTTAACTAGTAGATGAAAGTAGCAACGTGGCATATGTGTGAGAATGTACTAACTGTCTTTTCCGATTTGATCAGTTAAACTTCAATTTTCAAATGTACTGATTAACAAAGTGGTGTGCTCGAATTAGGGCTTATTAAATTCTCGCGATTTTATCCAAATAGCCATGACCTCAAGAATTTCCAGAGGGGAAGAGAACATAGATGATATTTCGATGGAAATTGTGACAGTAGATACCGTTTACCAGATTTTAACTCAGACAGTCTAGTCATTTTACTGAGTTAAAAAATTCCTGTTTATCCCTAAAGGAGGCAGAGACTTAAAACATATGGTCCATTTTGTTTATAATATTTCATGCTGCCTCAAGTCAAAACCACATGCACAACTTTCATATATTTATTTGCTTCTATAAATGTATAATAGTTCAGGGATTGAGCATAAAATCTAGGTGAAATAAAATTAATTAATTATCCGTACATTTTGATACTTAGAAAATTTTCCGCATCAACTCCGACAAGATACCACGTGGCAGAGCTAAATTTTCACACAAATGCACCGAAATTAAATTTTGCCAACTCTTCACACATATATGCTGACCGCTCCTATAAGCATGATTTTACTGTAAATAATTGCTTGCTATTGCTTGGTATTTGCACACCGTTTTCTTTGCTTACTACTTGCTGCTGTTTTTACCGATTTGTTTATTTCTTTGCTTCTTACTTTTGCTATCAATTAAAATGTTGATACCAATGTACCTGACACATTTAAGCTCTGGTTATTCCGTTATTTATTTATTTGGTTTTCTCTTCCATTGTATTATTGAATTTTATATGTTAATAAACTTTTGTTATCTACCAACACGTGTTTTTTACTGCTGAATATGAGTGAAAGTCTAATTTGCCATCCAGGATCCCTGGGCATAACCGTTTCTCCACTGTAGCTATCCCAGCCCTACTGCAACAGGCGCTCGAGATAACCGAAATCACGCTCAGCGTCAAAGTAACGCTTCCACTTGTTTATGGGCAGAAGGAAGAAAGGACGTCACAATATATTATTTAATAATTTTCTTACTTTTTATTGGATATTTTGCCACTGAAAAATATTTAAAAATTTTAATGAAAAAACCTCTGCGCCGAACGGATCAGACAGAGGTTGGTTCTTGAATACTTGACGATAGCTTTCATTTTCTAGTTTATTACATTGTTCTAGTTTATATATTTTTAGGTGTGAGACTTTTTGAAACAGTCAAGTATTCAAAAACCAACCTCTGTCTGATCTGTTTGGCGCAGAGGTTTTTTCATTTCATATAAGCCATTTTCATTACCTTTACTTGTATCTATTGACTATGTTTGTTAATTTAAATTGCAAATTGTTATTGTCAATTATGTTGTTTTTAATTTGCCTAGAGTGACAGTAATTTCATATTCAACTGGTTTTTCTATAGTTTTTTGGAAGATTCAACACAAAACACAGTGGCGCCCATTACTTTTCTTTTGTCCATTAACCTTTGTTAATGAAGTAGAGGATACAGTAAGCACTTGGTGACAGGTTTCAAATAACTGTACATTTGTATCTCTCAATTAGCTGTCAAATTATTCCCACTCTTTAAGTTGAGATTCCTGGCGAATCTTTTTAGCAATTATTTTTCCTATCAAAGTAAATAAATCACTACTTCTCACCATAGAGAAGTGCGAAATACCATAACAGTAAATGGCCTTTATTGAGCATAGTTCAGTTCTCAGTCTTATTCCACTAAATTCTTTAAAGTAATTGATAAGCAAAAGTTTTTTTTAATTAAATTCAAATTACAAAGCCATAATAGGGAATTATACATTACATTTTTTAAGTTGTTTGGCAGACTGTTGAATATAGTAGTAGCACTATAATATGAAAACCTATTTTTATCCAATTTTGTTTTGTGGGATAGTATTTCTAATGGATAGTTAAACCTTCTGTTTAAATTAAGCAATTCTGAATTTTTTACTAGCTTCTCATACCAATAATTCAGCTGTTTTTGGGTAAAAATCCTATGTACTAGATTCGCGTAATGAAGGTCACAGCGTTGTTGCATTTTCAGTCAAGATATATCTGCACTTTTTTCAGATACACGGTCATAGCACAATGGACTACATATGCTACGTATAGGCAATTTGTACTTTCTGCATGCGACTTTCTGCGCTTAATTAGTAACTAAAAGTACAAAGCTGTCTCATAACTCATAGTTGCCTTCCGAGATGTCCACTTAACAATGAACGATTGATATCTAAGTATATAAAACGATTTCCTTTAATTAAATTACTGACACATTCTCTATACCGAAGACCATCATCCATAATTAATCCAAGATTTTTATA
Source organism: Stenurella melanura (assembly GCA_963583905.1). Taxonomy (NCBI): domain Eukaryota; kingdom Metazoa; phylum Arthropoda; class Insecta; order Coleoptera; family Cerambycidae; genus Stenurella; species Stenurella melanura. Next base: position 17,506,659 of record OY757317.1, read on the forward strand.
TTTGTCGACTACAGATAACTTTTGAATTGCTATATAGATATTTACATCATTCTTATAGCTGTTTCTATATTTTTTAGGTATTACCATATATTCATATATCCTTGAATTAACTTTCAATTAGTGATCTTTCGAGATAGCAACTAATTATTGTTGCAATTTATTATTTAATATATCAATGGTACCATCAAAGTTTTTTATAGTTTAGGGTTCATAAATTTGTTTATTATCAGCATGGAACCTATAAGTCTATTAAGTACTTTATTGAAGTCTGCAGTGTAAATGATACAAGCCAAAGGTCCTAATATTGAACCCTGAGCATTACCTTTATTTATTAATGACAATGTTGATAATTTGTTATATATACCTATCTTTTGTCTATGGTCACTAAAATAAGATTGAATTAACTTAATAAATTCTAAAATAACCAACATAATTTCTGTATTAATAAAAAATGTCTTACAGGCCGTGTAAATGGTTGCAAAAGTAGTGAAAGAAGGGCCGAAAATTTGCAGATAAATTTAGCTATTATTGATACTGCTTCACTGTGATATATTCAAATGAACAATTTAACCCTCGACCAGGATTTATTGCCTCATCGTGACATGAGAATTTAAAACTTCTTCGGACAGTGTATACCCAAATCAAGAAAAAAGTCTGTTCTGGCGGAAGTTTTCAAAGTAACGTAAGAACAATTATGAACATGTAAATAAAAATGTGCCAAATTGTTATTGCGACACGTCCGTTTCCTGGTTCTTGTGTTGAAGTAGGATGGGCTCAAACATGAAACTTTTCCCCCGTGAACTATTTTTGTATATACTTGATAATATTATTACAATCCTTGCTGTCATTGTCTCAAAGTGCGAATCTTACCTGAAGTTTTCTAAAGCAAAATTGTATATGTATACTCTAGTATTTATCGATCCTGTCTCCGAATTAGTAAGGTGTAGGATCCAAGATGGTGCAGAAAGAACGAAAAATAATTTACTTTTTTATATTGTCTCGCGAATTTTCCTTATTCGTGTAAAAAATTGGTAAGGAAAATCTAAAATCTGACTGGTAGGACTGATAGTGTATTTCATAATGAACATTTTTCTTCAAACGCATCATAAAATCTTTAATTTTACAATATAAAAGTTGAATTGAGTAACAGTTTTGTCCCATTATGCTTCTTTATCTTTCTCCCCGCGGCCAGTCATTTTCATACCTCTATAGCGCGTGATGGCCGAAACACGCAGCATAAGAGAGGACTGCATTTACAATCATGCAACACGAAAAATGTCTATTTAGACCTTTTTAACGATATATATACATTATTTTTATACAGTTTGTATTTATATCTATAAGAATAAGCATCTATTACGATTACCAGCCCATGAATACATGGCAAGGCAAAAATTACATAATTTTGTTGTCGAATTTATGCAAAAAACAATAGGACGGCGAAGCTTAAACTTTCTAGGAACCATAATTTTACTTCCACATCCACGTAGTGGATTGGAAGTATAGCAATCGCAAAAAAATTTTCAAATTTCTTTTTTCTCGAAATGGGTTTAGAATGTCATGAAACGTCAAGATTTTAAATTTGAGCAAAAAAAAATTTCTGTCTGTCTGTCTGTAACTTTTTTTTTTTTGTCCGCACGTTTTCTCCGGAGCGGTTTAAGATATTAACTTGAAATTTTCTACACGTATATATTATAACGAGATCTGGAACTGGATTGTTTTTTGAAGATATTCGTTGAAGGGTTGGGGAGTAAATAGGGGGAAATATGTAAAGCGAGCTGGTAAAGGTGCAGAAACTTGAAATTTGATGTATCTACTGCAAGCTAAGGCCTCAATATTTTTTATAATATTTTTCATCTCCCCACCTCCTCTAATTAATTATTAAAGGGGTTGATAAAATAAAATTGAGATATTCACTTGAAATTTGGTACACGTTTGTATTATAACGACATCTGGAACTTGATTATATTTTGAGATGTTTCCGTTGAAGGGTTGGGGGTTAAATAGGGACAAATAGGGGAAAATAAGTAAAGCAAGTTGGTAGGAGTACAGTAACTTGAATTCGGTGCATGTACTAGAAGCCAATGCCTCAGATTTTTTAATAATATCTATCTTCCCCCGACCACCCCTGCTCCATTATTAAAGCGGTTGATAAAATAATATTGAGATATTCATTTGAAATTTGGTACACGTATGTATTATAACGACGTCTGAAACTAGGTTATATTTTGAGATGATTCAGTTAAAGGGTTGGGGGTTAAATAGGGGTAAATAGGGCAAAATTAGTAAAGCAAGCTGGTAAGAGTACAGAAACTTGATATTCGATGTATGTAGTAAAGGCCAAGATATTAAATTATTTATAATATTTTTCAACTCCCCCACCACCCCTACTCCATTATTAAAGGGGTTGATAAAATAAAATTGAGATATTCACTTGAAATTTGGTACACGCGTGTACCATAACGATATCTGGAACTAGATTATATTTTGAGGTTCCGTTGAAGGGTTGGAGGTTAAATAGGGGAAAATAAGTAAAGCAAGCTGGTAACAGTACAGAAACTTGATATTCGGTGTATGTACTATAAACCAAGGCCTCAGATTTTTTTATTATATTTCTCAACCCCCATTATTAAAGAAGTTGATAAAATAAAATTGAGATATTCACTTAAAATTTGGTACACGTAGGTATTATAACGACATCTGAAACTTGATTATATTTTGAGATGATTCCGTTGAAGGGTTGGAGGTTAAATAGGGGTAGATAGGGGAAAATAAGTAAAGCAAGCTGGTAAAACTACAGACATTTGGGACTTGGTGTATATATTAGAAGCGAAGGTTTCAGGTGTTTTATAATAGTTTCCATCCCCCACCATCAGCAGTCTCTTATTAAAGTAGTTGATAAAATTCAATTTAGATTTTCACTTGAAATTTGGTACATATATGTATTATAAAGATATCTGAAACTAACTTATATTTTGACATGATTGCGTTGAAGGAGTGTGGTAAGTAAAGGTAAATAGAGAAAAAAGTAAGGCGGGCTGGTAAGAGTACAGAAACTTGATATTCGGTGTATGTCCTAAAAGCCGAGGTCTCAGATTTTTTAATAATATTTTTAACCACCCACCACCTCCATTATTAAAGGTGTTGATAAAATAAAATTGAGATATTAACTTGAAATATCGTACACGTATATATTATAACGACATCTGGAAATAGAATATATTTTTAGATGAATCCGTTGAAGTTTTGGAGGTTAAATATGAGTATATAGGGGAAAATAAGTAAATCAAGCTGGTAAGAGTACAGAAATTTGGGATTTGGTGTATGTATTAGAAACCAAGGCCTCAGATTTCTTTCTATTTTTTAAACCCCCGCCATCTCCGCTCCATTATTAATGGGATTGATAACATAGAATTGAGATATTTACTTGAAAGTTCGGACAATTATTATATATTGTAATGACATCAGATTGAGATGATTTCATTGAAGGGGTGGGAGGTGGCAGATTGTGAATAGGGGAAAATAAGTAGGGTAAACTAGAAACGTCATTTTTATCGTATATTGTGGAAACCAACGCCTCAAACTTGTCTACAACATCTGCCTCAAATATTATTAAAATTCTATGACCAATAATTTCCACCTACTAGAGTGCAAATCTAGTCAAGATATTTCCTTTAAAATGACTTGAATGAAAAACCTGGATGTGGAAGTAGTGATTCCTTAGGCAGCGGTCAAAAAAGCATGCAAGAATTGCATACAACATCAAAACCGAGAGATAATATGTTCTCAAATTGATTTAAAAAACTACTGAATTCACAAAAACCCTAAAATTGTCAAATACGCTAGGGAATTACATCCATGTGTATGTGTGTATGTGTATACACGCCGTTGTTGCTATTGTGATATTATTTTCAAAGCGCCGTTATATAAGTATATGCAAATCCTGCCGTTTAAAAACAATATTTTACCCTTATTGTAGAAGTAATATCCTACCATCTTTATAACAAATTTATTAAAAATAACACATTATTTTACTGTACTGACATACTGTGTATGTATGTGTGATCATATTATACCTTTCATTGTGCTATCCACGCTCAAATATCTTCGATATTTTTGTGGAGTGTTATATTTATTTAAATATTATGTTCGCTCTACCTTGCTTATATAATTATCTTTATTACTGGATAAACATTATTATTATTATAATTAGTTCTTTCATGAAACATTTCGCTTCGGCGGTACAATTGCATTGGATGTATTAGCATTATTATTATTATTATTAGACCCTGGTCAACCATCTTAAAAAGGTTTTAACCACATCGCTGTAACTCAGTTAATTCATTTTTTTAACTACTAGATCTGAATATATTAAGTTTTTGCAAGGCAAAAAATGTCTTCACGGGTTGATGTTTATTTTTACATCTTAAATAGAATTCTATTAAAAACGGACGAGATGCTATAAAAAAATTACACGACTTTTTTTGCTGACGAAAAATTGTTTTCCACCACATCCGCAATACCCCAGAGCTGTACTTTACATATCAAAGTTCCTTTTTTCCCTTAAACAAAATATTGTTCATTCATTCATGTCGGGATGACAAGAAATTTTGGTCCAGGGCTCTCGTACTATAATGTAATCGAAAAAAGCTTTGTTGATGCAATAAACTTAACAGGAACCGCCACAGATGATGCGAGGCTGTTAGACATACTATATAGGTAGCAGGAAAAACCGACTAGAATAACGAACAGGCGTCTGCCAAAACACTGAATAAATAGAATACCAAATAATAACATTATTCTCTGTTACAGGAAATTCTACGAAGAAATAACTCACCTGACGTACAGCAACATTGTCCGGTTTGCGATCCTGGACCACCATTTCCGATCGCGGGCTTCTCACAAATGAAATAACGCTCATCGCTACACGTTAGACTGTTCCACTGAAGACCGGCGTCTTTATTTTGGGCCTCAATACAAAACTCTGAGTTAGGATAGTCTGGTTGACCAGAAATCCAGTTGGTATATTCTACAAGTTGTCCAGTTGAAATCCAAACCCAACTTTTTGCATCAATTTCTTTAGTTCCCGAAGTCCAGAAACTGTCCCCAGCTCCTATATTTGAAATTGAAAAATAATTTAAAAATATAGTCTCTGTTTAGAAGGTTTGAGAGAACCATAAGCAACAGAGTATCTGATAAAAAATATTAGGCTTATATTAGATTTTAGTAATATCAATAATAATAATAATAATGATAATATGGCATAGGAGTCTCAGTTTTTACTGAGGCAAACATCGCTTTGGATGAAAGGAAATGGACCATATATCGTGATTTCCGTCCGTCCTAATAATAGATGTACTCGGAGGAGTGAAGCTTATACTATTCTCAAAACTTGAGAATGGTTAGCAGGCCAGATGCAAAAGACTGTTTCCTTTTGTCTACATTCAGCACACGATTAAGGTATTTACAGTCACTAAGCCCGCAAATCGTAATGCTTGCATTAAAATCGCCAGTGCGGCTATTGTGGGCGTCGAAAGTCACGGGATTTCTGCTCGATTTTATTCATTTATGAATTCAGTTATAAGTAATCATTTACAAATATTATGCGATATAATTATATTGTCTAAATGTTATTTGTGGCATTATCTTCATTTTTTTTTCTTATTCTTTGGGACTTCCAGCAACACGTATTTTTTTCTTTTTAAGTTGTGCTCGAGGAATCTACAAAATATCACAATTTTACTGGTAAATAACCTCTACGCCTGTGATTTTAACGTTAAAGGATCAGTTGGAGGTTGCTTTTTAAAATAATTAACACAAATAAGTATAAAAAATTGAAATTTTGTATTTCTCCGACGTTTGGGAAATCTAAAATCTTTTTTGCTGTTTATGATAAATACATAGCTCTAAGAACGTTTGTTATATTCAATATCCATAGATACTTACTATTTACATAGAACTGACGATGTAGTTAACAGTTCTTTTAGTTTTTATACAATGTTAAGTTTGTGAAGTTCTTCTTTTAACATTGGCAACCAGACATCTACTGAACAATTCGACACGCATCTATCCTTATTCAATAATATTATCGCTGATTCTTCAATTTTTCTCTATTTGCTATCTGCCTTTGTTGTTAAAATTTTTGCCGAGTTCCAGTTTATTCTGTATCGGAAGCTTACACCGCAATATAGCAAGCCGCCTCATTTTTATGGCTTACCAAAAATACATACACAGGAAGTGCCATTAAGACCAACTGTTACTTTCATTAATTCGCCATGCCACAATTTGGCAAAATTCTTGCTTAAAATTGTTAATCCATTGTCTGGAAATACTGACTCGTATATAAAAAATAGAAAACATTTTATCGAAAAAGTTTATGAAAACAATATTCATAATAGCGATCTGATGATTAGTTTTGACGTAGTTAGTCTGTTAACTAACTTCCCAGTATACAAAACTTTAAAAATAATCAAAGACAAATTGTTAAACGAAAATAATTTGGAAGCTAGAACTATATTGAGTGTAAATACCATAATGGAACTTTTAACTATGTGTATAAAAACAACTTATTTTCAATTGGAAAATGATTTCTATCAGCAGGATTTCGGTATCGCAATGGATTCTCCATTGTCACCGATTTTAAGCAATATATTTATTAGATAATTTTGAGACTAGACACGTTCAAAATTGTGCATACAACCAGAAGGAAAAACGTTGATTCACTCCAGTAATCAACGATTCAATTTTTGACATTGCAATTGTTTTTTAGGCGTAATTATAAATATTTTAACTTGACCTAACGGTTTAAATAAGGGGCATACTTTTTTAGTCTTTTGTTAAAATATGTACTTATCTGTTGGAGATACGTAGATGATATCTTTGCAATATGGCCTCAGGGTATTGAGTTACTAGATAGTTTTTTAGAACATTTAAATAATAAAGAACCTTCTATTAAATTCAATTTAGAAAAGGAAACTAGAAATGAATTACCATTTTTAGATGTTTTAATTAAAAGAGCAAATGGTACAATTGAAACAAGTGTTTATAGAAAACCAAACATACAACAGATATTTACATTTCGACTCAAATCAGTCGATGTACGTTAAGAGGGGTGTTATAAAATGTTTGTATGATAGGGTCAAAATCATTTCTTCTACTGATGAAATACTAAACAATGAGAAGCGGTTTATGAAAAAAGTTCCTTTAGATAACCAATACCCTGAGGGTTTTGTCGATAAGACCTTCATAAATATTGAAAATAACAATCAGGTACGACAAAAACCTGAAAAACGTTACACAGCGTTAATTCCCTATGTATGCGGATTATCCGAAAAGTTGCACCATATCGGTGATAGATTTGACATTAGGACCGTATTTCAAATAAACAGGCCTTTAAGTCTATTCTGACAAAGACGAAATCGAAGAACCACCAGCAAAATTCAAAAAACTGCATTTATTGTATTCCGTGTGAGTGCAACTAACATTACGTGAGTGAGTTATCCAAACCGTTTAGCGTAAGATTGGGCAAACACCAAAATTATATCAGAAAAAAAGACATTTAGAGGTTCAAGATCTGTGAACATGCTTAGAAGAATGGACATAGAATAAACTGAGACCCGGCAAAAATTTTAACAAAAGATTCAGATAGCAAAAAAAGAAACATTAAATAGTCAGCGATAATATTATTGAATAAGGATAGATGCGGGTCGAATTGTTCCGTAGATGTCTGTTCAACCTAGTTGCCAATGTTAAAAGAAGAACTTCACAAACTTAACATTGTATAAAAATTTTAATAACTGTTAACTATATCAACAGTTCTATGTAAATAGTAATCTATGGATACTGAATATAACAAACATTCTTAGAGCTGTGTATTTATCATACACAGCAAAAAAAATTCTTCAAAAAGGCTTGAAAATGGAAACGAAAATTTTTATACTTATTTGTGTTATTTATTTGAAAAAGCAACCTCTAACTGATCCTTTGACGTAAAAGTCACAGGCGTAGAGGTCGTTTACCCGTAACATATTGGTTAATTGTGATATTTTGTAGATTCCCCGAGCACCGCTTAAACAGAAAAAATACATGTGGCAGTAAGCTCCAAGGAATTAGAAAAAAAAGATATAATTATGTTAAAGAAAATCGGGTCGATTTGATAAGGTTTCTTATTTTCATACTTACGAGTATCTCGAATATATTTATATAATCTGCTATTTTCTTCGCTGGTAGTTATGGTGACAAGTTGCATTTGAATCATTTGACAAAACTGCACAGCTTGGAGGAACGTTGCCTGTAAATCATAAATTATTCAATAGGATGAAAATCATGTACATGTACAAGTTAAGTTGATTTAGTCCTACTCCAGTTCCTACGTTTCTCTAGAAAAGAAATCATATCCAGCAATTTATAGAAAATGATACTTATTCTGCGTCCCTTGTCCCACACATGCTGTAGTAACCATGAGTCCTGCTGACAGAACACAACTTCAAAGAAACAAGAAAATAAAAGCATTTGGCTACTTGAATTGAGGCATAATGCGACGTTCCATGTTTTACCATTATTTAATATCTAGTTGTTATAATATTAGTCGAAATAGACGCTAGGAAAACAAGTAAAGAAAATAGTGATTTATACTTACCTTGAAAGTGGTACCAAAGTAGTAGCTCTTTCCATTGAAGTGAAGTAGAGGGATGCTCGGTGACAATACTGGATTTTGATACAAGTTGGACCATACTATAAAATAAATAAGTCACAAATTATTTAGTCATTTAGACTGATTGGGACGGTGGCAGTTCACTGAAGGCTGCCTTCGAACTGGCTGTAGATGATTTAGAAAATGAGAGGAGTAATTATGTTTCTCCATTACTTTTAATAATAATGAAACTTATTCCTTACAGGATTTGGCAAACAATAAAAAAGCTATTTATGAGAACTAAAAGAAAAATTATCTGTATTGTATCAGAGTTATAGAACGTTTGATTATTTTTTTCATTCTAGTTCGTCTCAATTAACAAAGCACATTTTTCAGAACAAATTCTTACGTGAAACTTTTGTATCCTGTTTTTCCTTGTCACTTTTTCCTGTCTGTCTTTCACAAAGAAAATAAGTTGCTGTATTGCAATCGAGATCGTTCCAAAGAAGGCCTTTGTTTTTGATCTGATACATATTAAGGCAAAGCTCGGTTGTACCAGACGGCTGCCCAGGCTGCCAGTTTGTATAGTCCACTGGCTCTCCATTTGTCAGCCATATCCAATTTTTATTATCTAATAAACGAGAACCTGCGGTCCAAATCATATTATCTGGTATATCTGCAAAAAGAAGACATATTTAAGAATTTCTCCTACAAAATGTAAGATGAATATACATAAGGTTTATTTAGTAAGTAAGTATTTATTTAGCAACTTATCAGTACAGTGACAATATAACATTTAGTACAATATAAAAAAAACAACAATACAAAAACAAAAATAAAATACCAACAGATTATCTGTTCTGGGCAATTGAATAAATGATACTTAATAACTAATCTTAACTTATCTATTGATTTCTTGTTTAAATGTACCTAAATTCTTTATTTGTTTTGTTTTACCTCGTTAGGGAGAGCATTGAACATTATTAATCCTTAAAAAAATAAATAATTTTGTGTAAAACTTTTTTGTCTACAATGGACATAAAAATCATATTGTTGTCTTATGTCGTGATTATATCTTTCGGATATTTAAGTGATTAATTAGGTCTTGTAGGTATTACGCAACATTCCCTCTCTTATTTAAAAAGAAAATTAATGTATTGTAACACGGTCTTTGTTTTACTGGCATAAACTGCAGTGTTTCAATCATGTCTCGTATAGGGGTATATCTACTACATTTTAAAATAACACGCATCGCTCGATTCTGATGTTTTTGTAAAACTTGTATATCCGTCTGATTTAAGAAATATAGGATTGAACCACAGTATTCAAAATGAGGAGAACTAATACTCTTATATAAAGTTATTCTAGCAAACCTAGAAATCTAGATAAAAAATTATTTTCTTTGCAACTCTTTTGCAGATATTTGCACATGCGCTCTAAAATTTAGTATGTTATCCACTATTAGACCTAAATATTTCAGTAACTTATTCTAACCTCTCTCCACTCATATCAATATTTAAATGTTGGTTTATGTTACTACGAACACTATTTATTAACATACACTTAGATTTATTTTAATTTGATTTCATACTATTAAAAGACATCCATTTGTTCATCCCCTATAGGTCTTCATTTAATTTATCTTCAATAACTTTAATATCTTTTCCACTTTCGAACAAAAGCGTATCATCAGCAAACAAATTTATGGAACAGTTTTTCACTGCATCTTTTATGTCATTAATATATAAACTAAATACCGTTGGACCAAATACGGACCCTTGCGGTACTCCAAATTAGTTTCTCTCTCACCAGACCCATACTTTGTTTTTTGAAAAGGTTCCATTAAGTAACTTTGAAACCACTTTATAACGGTTCCATTCAGACCATACATTTTTAGCTTTTCCACTAATTTTACACGATTTATTGTTTCAAATGCCCGTTTGAAATCTATGAAGACGATACCAACCACACATCCTATATCTATGCTTTCCTTCCAGTTTGATGTTATATTTTTAAACGATGTCTCACAAGAATGATTTTCACGAAACCCTCATTGTTCTTGCATCACAATGTTGTATTTTCCAAGATGATTGTCAAGTTGTTCTTTTACAACAATTTCTAAAATTTTCTCATAAATGGGTAGAAAATTAACTGGCCTAAATTCGTGGGCGTTTTTGGTACCATGTACTTTTGGGATTGGTATAATGGTGGACGTTCTCCAACGTGTTGGAAATTTACCTGTACGAAGCGAGTAATTCATAACACTGAGTAATACTTCTCCCATTATTTCAAAAGCATTTCGCATAACTCGAACACTTATGCCTTCGTCTGTTCCTGCTTTATTTGGTGAATTGTAATCGATCTGTTTTAAATGATTATATTCTATTTTTTGGAAGAATTCCCAGTACATGTTGTTATTGAAATATTTAGTCATGTCATTTACTTCTAGTGATTTATCGATACTGGCTACTATATCAGTTATACTGTCTATAAAATATTTAATAAACATTTCTGCTATTTCTTTTTCCACATTTTCAAAGTGTATACTTTCTGCTTTTATTTTTGGAGGCGGTTTCAAAATTGTTATCAACGTTTTCCACATTCCTTTAGGATCTTTCTTATGGTCATCTATTTGTCTTTCATAATATTCTTTCTTTGCAGTGTTTATCAATTTAGTAACTTTATTTATTTTCATCTTAAATTTGTTCCAATCCTCTTCTAAATTCGTTACTTTTGCCCTTTTATAGGAAGCATCTCTCTCCATAGAAATACTTTTTATATTCTCATTATACCACTTATTCTACAGCATCTTTATATATAATTTTACTATTTTTAGAGGCGCAACTCTATTCAATGCAGTAATCATGTAATTAATAAAAATTTCAGCACGAGTGGTTATTTACATAAACATTTGCCAACTTTTCCTTGAATAGTTGTACATCGAAATTTTTCTTTCTTATTTTAATTTCTTTTGTCTATCTCTTTTGTGTAGTTCTTCTCTGGGATTGATATTTTTATTAGATTATGATTAGATAATTTGAGCATATGGGCATATCTAATACATTTACTGTTATTGCTTTAGTGTTTGAAATGACCAAATTCATTGTTGTTGTTGTGTTTTCTGTTATTCTGGTTTTCTCCTTCACAAGTCGTTTCATACCATACATTTGTATTCCTTGTCGTAATTTATTTGAATAGAAACTTTCATTTGATAGATCTATGTTAAAGTCACACATGATATTCATCAAATATTTCTTTCAGACAATTTATAAAGAGTGCTTCACTAGAACTAGGCGATCGATATACTACTGTTAATATAAAACTTTTGCATATTGGATGATGCGAAACTTTTTCTATTTCATGATATTTTATGTTATTTTTTATGTAAAGCATGACTCCTCCTGTTCTTTTATTCAAAGAATCACAGCGTACATTCTTATAACCATTTATATTAATTTCATGATCATTAATGTCTTCAGTGATGTGTATTTCTGAAATGCACACAATTTCATATTTATTTTTATGAATAAAATCTATTATTTGCTCTCTGTTTGTTATAAAACTTTGGGTTTTTAAATGTACAATATTGATTTTTGCATTTATTTGCAACATAAATAACAATGCAAGTAATAATAAACAAGAATACTAAATAATAATTAAATTTACAAAATACAGGAACACTGCTCGCAGATAAACAGAAAAAAAAGATTGAATTATTTCAAAATAAATACTAGTGCGTAATTGAAAATTTGTGACCAATAAATACATAATTCATAAATAAATAATAAATTAAATTATACATGATATATACTCAAGTTACGTAATGTTTTTTATTTATATTATATGCTATTCCAATTTGCTTGTTTGTTGACATTATAAAAACTCTCACTACTGTTTAAAAGTACAATAAATCTGGTAGATTCAATTCATTTCCTCCATATATAGGTACATGTTGTTATTTTCTACGTTCTGCAATAGTTTAAGAAAAAATATTATAAACGTGGTAAAAAAAACTCTTTTCGAAATATAACATGCTTAAATATAGCACAGAACGTATAGTCCAATAATTATAAAGATTTCCATAACAAAAAATGTAATCTGAGATTTTCCTTCACTAACTGTTAGTGGAGGGATTAGCCATCACAAAACCACAAACATCAGTTCTGGGGGTGCCGCTTAACTCCTACTCTCCAAAAAAGACCACTCTTTGGGGAAAAAAGCCTTATATTATTGATAACTCGTTAACCGTTGAAGGTATAAAAAAATTGCTCAATGTAAAAAAGAAAGCTGGATTAATTTCCTAGGAAAAATCCTGTTCTAATTTTCTTGTATGCTCCATAATTTTCGAAAAAATCGATATTGAAGCGAATTGCAAAATTTGTATTTTTAATGCGTACGAATTTTCTCATATTTGAAATTTTTTGCGCGCGGCCTATAGAGAAAGTTGAATTGCTCGAAAACCAAACAAGCTAGGAAATCAAAATGCATCTTAAAGGGAATATAAAGGACTCTCTTGTCTTTCCATTTTTGGATATTGATATCTATTAGTGTATATAAAAATAATATAATATATTTACCTCTTAATTTTTTGCACTTTTAACAATTCACAGACCCATAAAAAATAACTGATTTTAATATAAGTTATAAATGCATTATCTTTTAGTTCAAGGTAGTACTTCAATGCAGAAAAAGTTAGGAATAAAAATATTCACATTTACAAATTTACCAGCATGTTGAAATTAGCCAAATTTTGGCCAATTTTTTATTGTTTCCTAAAAATTAAAAGTACACCCAAACATCTTGAAAAATTAGCTCAAAAATTTTTTTCATATAACTATTGATTTTAGTCATTTAATAGTTAAAAAAAAATGCATAAAAAAATATCATCAAAAAAATTAATGTAATATAACCTTTTTTTTGGATTTTTTTTTTTGGTTAACTTCAACATGCTGGTAAATTTGTAAATGTGAATGTGATTATTCCTAACTTTTTTGCATTGAAGTACTACCTTGAACTAAAAGATAATGCATTTATAACTTATATTAAAGCCAGTTATTTTTTATTGGTCTGTGAATTGTTAGATGCGCAAAAGATCAAGAGATAACTATATTATATTGTTAATTTCATTTACTAGTGAATATCAATAGCTATCAAAAATGGCAACACAAGAGAGTATATTATATCCCCTTTAAAACCCATTTTGATTTTTCTTCCTAGCTTGTTTTGCAATTTTTGTCAATATCGATTTTCTCGAAAACTATGGCACAAATAAGAAAATTAGAAGAGGACTTTTTTTTAGGCAATTACTCAAGCTTTCCTTTGATGAGAAATTTTCTTATATTTTCAACGGTTGACGAGTTATCAGCAAAATAAGACTTTTTTCACCGAAGGGGTGGTTTTTTGGGGGTTTAGCGGCACCCCCAGAACTGATATTTGTGGCTTATGATGTTTAATCCTCCCATTAACAGTTACTGAAGGAAAATCTCGGATAACATTTTTTGCGAGCTTCTAGTGTATTTTTTACTTTATCTACTGGACTAGTAGACACAATGCAACAAAATACAAATCAAGAACAATACGTCTTTAGTATTGATTCTTCGTTTCGCTACGTGAGGATTATAACATATTGAATATTTTATTCTATTGTTTAAAGCGAGAAAAGTATCTTTTAGCGACAGGTGCTGTGACATAGACCACGATTTATTTACGACATTTTCAAGATTTCTGAAAAATTGAGATACAATTCGTTTTTAGCAGATCAAAGTAGATAAGAAAATGATGGCCTAATTTCCGCTTTAAGACATTTTTTGTTTGGCTTTGTAATCATCAGTATTAAATATACAATATATCTGAAAGTGTGAAAATTATTTTAACAATATCAGAAAATCATACACTAAATATGAGTTTGTAGAAAACAAAGAAGGAAAAAATACTTACTTTTCTTTAAATACTCGAAAATGAAGTCGTTTTCTTCTTTTGATTTTATGCTTATCAAGTCCATGTGAATGTCTTTGCAAAATTGATCAGCTTGAAGGTATGTCGCCTGAAATTAAAAGACGTTAGACGTTATAAATTTTCATATTTTTGTCCTATTTAGTATGTGATTATCTGAACAGAAACAAATGCCAGACCGATACACACTAGAGCTTTTCGAACTTTGTAGTCCTAAAACCCCCTAGTGCCTTCAGTTCTCAACCGATTTCAGAGATATTTACAGTTATAATACATCCCTTCGCTAAGTGAGGGAAGAAGAAATGTCGTTAGGTATACAGAGACGCACGGACCTATTTGTTTGACATATATCTAAAACATTTCCCGGGTATGTTCTACATAGGTCAGAGGTCAGAGAAAAGTCATAATTTTTATAATTCCATATTATGTCGATTGGGTAAAAAAAAATTATTTATATGATTTTTGCAAAGAGTTACATTATGTAGAAATATTGTTTACATAACTTATCAAATCCATTTTCTACAAAATGTATTTGTGTTAATTATTGATTCGCAATTTTACAAACTAAATATGTTCTCATTATTTGTGATCTTAGAGCACACAATTCTCGTAATAATAATACAAGACTTTGGGATGGCCATGGGTTCTTCATTATCTCCAATATTAAGTAACATTTTCATGGAAAATTTCGAGGAAAGTAATATTAATAATCTAGCTTATAAACCCATTGTATGTTGGAGATATGTAGATGACATTTTTGTTATATGGCCTTATAGTAAAGAATGTTTAAGTAATTTTTTGAATCAGATTAACGAAAAAGAACCTTCAATTAAATTTACAATAGAAATAGAGAATAATAATGAATTTCCTTTCTTAGATATTTTAATTAAAAAATTAGATAACACATACCAAACCAGTGTGTATAGAAAACAAACACACACGAACAGATACTTAAATTTCAATTCAAATCAACATATTAGTGTTAAGAAAAGTGTTGTTAAGTGTTTATATGACAAGGCCAAAATTATTTCTTCAAATGATGTAATATTAAGGAACGAAAAACAATTTATAAAAACTGTCTTATTAAATAATCAATATCCTGAGAGTTTTGTGAATAGTCAGTTATTGAACATTGGTAGTAGAGAGAATATACTATCACAACCTGAGGTATTTAGGTCAATGGCAGTAATTCCATATATACATGGTTTATCGGATAAATTACGAGAAATTGGGAATAGGTTTTCCGTACGAACGGTTTTTCAAACGGGCTCCACGCTAAGATCGGTTTTATCAAGAACCAAACCTCCAAATATTGTTCAAAATTCAGAAAATTGTATTTATAGTGTTCCGTGTGAGTGCGGAAAACATTACGTAGGTGAATCATCTATACCTTTCAACATAAGGCTTGGTGAACATAGAAATTACGCTATAAGGGGAGAATTTGAAAAATCCAAAATTTGTGAACACGCTTGGGATAATAATCATAGATTTAAATGGGACTCGGCGAAGATTTTGGAAAAAGAGAGCAACGGAACTAAAAGAAAACTTAAAGAATCCGCGATTATTTTATTAAACGAGGATAGATGCGTTTCTAATTATTCAATAGATTTTTGTACTAGTTGGTTGCCCATCCTTAGAGACGAAGTAAGTAAAAATAAGATAAATATAATTTAATGTCTCACGTGACTATGGAAATACATAAACAGAGAACTGTCATGGTTGACGGCCAACAAAGTTTTGAGAACGGAAGTAGATTCTCTTCCGAAACATTAACTACCTATAGCTTTGATGTTCAGTTTTTAGATTATAACATTGTTCTAGTTTATATATTTTTAGGTGTGAGACTTTTTGAAAAGGTCAAGTACTCAAGAACCAACCTCTGTCTGATCCGTTCGGCGCAGAGGTTTTTTCATTAAAATTTTTAAATATTTTTCAGTGGCAAAATACCCAATAAAAAGTAAGAAAATCTGAATATGCCACAAATAAACAATTACAGACAATATAATAATACAGGCTGTTATACCGGGTGAGTCACGAATTGCGCTCGCCCCGATATTTCCTAAAATATTTGAAATAGAAAATTGAAATTTGGAGGCCTTATTACACGACTAAGATGCCATCTTTTCAATAAATCAAGTTTGGTGCACATCCGGTTTGACCGGAAATGCCCACAACTTTCGATTTTTAAATGGAACACCCTATATATTTTTACATTTTTGGAATCTAGAGGAAATTTTGAATACAATACATCCATTTTAGTCACTTTTTGATAAACATTAAAAATTTTATTAAAAAATCTATTTCTGAATCCAGAGTGCTGTGGTGCCCAAAATATATTTTAGTTTGTGTGCTACGTTACTATAAAAATAAAAAGAGTAATATGATTGCATTACCTAATTCTCTAGAGGGGTTTAAAATTTTTAAATGTGATTTTTACCCACTAACTCGTTTTTTTAAATGGGAATTTAATCGTTCACCAACATTTTTAAATACCTCATTTTCATACGAATCTAATGATACCAAAATTTTGAAAATCTGCTCAGAAATATTTGAGATTTCAGCCAAAATACAATGCAACCAAGCTTTTAAAAACATGCGGCTAATAGATAATACATTAGTGGGCTTTGGAAACTAAAATGGCACATTTCTGTGTAAATCTGGTAACCTAATAACATTGGAAAAATCATAGTAGCCATTGAATGTAATAAAACAATATCAGCTGTCAGACAGATACAAAATAAAGCGTTGCGGAAATCTCTTTGAGTAAAAATTAAAGAAAATGAATAATTTTAGTAGAAATGAAAAGGTCGATATGTTACTGACATATGGAGAGCGTCTCAAAAATTCAACTGCAGCTGCAGAACTGTATCAGCATCCATATCCCAACAGACGTCATCCAAGCAGACACTTGTTTGCTAGAATGGAACAAGAATTAAGAAACGAACCCAATCAACAAGATGACCATCAAACATTTATTGTAAGTGAGGACAAAGAAATTCATGTATTAGGATTTGTGATAGTACACCCAACAACATCAACAAGGGAATTGTCAATGGAATGCGACATTAGTCAGTCTTCGGTTTGCAGAATTTTAAAGAAACATAAGTTTCGGTCTTATAAGTACCAAATACAGCAACATCTTTATGGAGATGATAACGACAGGAGGCTAGTATATTGCAACTGGTTCTTAAATGTAGTACAACAAAACCCAGGTTTTCCTTTTCATATTTTATATTCAGATGAAAGTAGATTTACGAACCCAGGTATGTTTAACAGAAATAATACTAGGTACTGGGCTCAAGAAAATCCGAGGTTGGTAGGGGGGGGAATATTCAGGAAAGATTTGAGTTTAATTGTTGGCTTGGAGTACTTGGAGATCGAATAATTGGACCCATATTTTTTGATGGAACACTTACTGGCGAACGATATTTATTCTTTTTACAAAACCAGACAGCAGAATTTCTTGACTTACTTCCTCTTGCCTATTTACAAAATCTGTTTTTCCAACAAGATGGTGCTCCCCCACATAATTCCAGAAGAGTGATGGAATATTTAAACAACTTGCATGATGAACGCCTTATCGCAAATCAAGTTCGTATCAGGTGGCCTCCTAGGTCACCTGACTTAACACCCCTCGACTATTATGTATGGGGCACTCTCAAAAATAAAGTTTTTAAAACTTCTTCAAATTCTCGTGAAGAGCTGCAAAATAAAGTTGTACGGGCTCTTAATGAAATAACGCCGGCTGAATTGCGTAGAGCCATTCAAGCAACTGTACGCAGAGCCGAATTGTGTATAGAAAAAATGGTGGACATTTTGAACAATATCTATAAATGTCAATTTATGGTTTAATTATATTAATTATTTTAAAGATACCTACTGTTACCTAGTTTAAGTTTAATTGTTCAAACGTAATTGATTTTTATTTATTTATAGGCCTGATATTCATGTTCATTTAAATAAAACTCTGAAAACCGAACTGATGTCGCATTCTATTGCAAATGTCCTTGTGGATGTAATTGTGTTTACCTCCACATACCTATGCTAAACTTAATTGTAACGTTCTTTGCGCTCACAATTATTAAATGTTTGATAGCTCAAGATTGCCTATAACTACACGAGTCTGTCTGACAGCTGATATTGTTTAATTACATTCGATGGCTACCATGAATTTTCCAATGTCATTAGGTTACCAGATTTATACAGAAATGTGCCATCTTAGTTTCCAAGGCCCACTAATCTATTATCTATTAGCCGCATGTTTCTAAAAGCTTGGTTGCATTGTATTTTGTCTGAAATTTCAAATATTTCTGAGCGGATTTTCAACATTTGGGTATCATTAGATTCGTATGAAAATGAGGCATTTGAAAATGTTGGTGAACGATTAAATTCCCATTTAAAAAAACCGAGTTAGTGGGTAAAAATCACATTTAAAAATTTTAAACGCCTCTAGAGAATTAAGTAATGCAATCATATTGCTCTTTTTATTTTTATAGTAACGTAGCACACAAACTAAAATATATTTTGGGCACCACACCACTCTGGATTCAGAAATAGGTTTTTTAATAAAATTTTTAATGTTTAACAAAAGTGACTAAAATGGATTTATTGTATTCAAAATTTCCTCTAGATTCCAAAAATGTAAAAATATATAGGGTGTTCCATTTAAAAATCGAAAGTTGTGGGCATTTCCAGTCAAGCCGGATGTGCACCAAACTTGATTTTTTATTGAAAAGATGGCATTTTAGTCGTGTAATAAGGCCTCCAAATGTCAATTTTCTATTCCAAATATTTTAGGAAATATCGGGGCCAGCGCAATGCGTGACTCACCCGGTATTTTCCAGATCAGTGAATTAATGAATGTATATTTTAGTATTTTCAATATCTAAAGTTTTGTCTTTTAGGAAATTATTTTTTTCTGAAATTGGTCAAGAATGCCTACTTGGCGCAATTTCAGATCCCAAAATACCCTATTCTAGTATTTTAGTCCGTTGCTAAGCAACCATCAGAAAACAGTCCAGGAAAGTTTCCTTTTAGTCCGTTGCTAAGCAACCATCAAAAAACAGTGCCGAAATAGTACATTCTATAACAAGTTATAGAATGGCCATATTCCACACGAGCGAAAAGTTGCAGGATGAGCCGAAGGCGAGGACTACGGTTCGCGAGTGTGGAATATGCCATTCCAAACGTGTTGTAGACTATACTTTCTCTAACAAGATTTTAGAAATTATACAAAAAACTTTAAAACTGTTCAGAACGTCAAATTCGAAGCTACGTTTTGTTCGATGTAACCATAGCAACCGAACTACTAATAGCTTCTGATTCGTCGAAAGCCGTGCGGGATTATACCATGACAGTGTGTTGGAATGATACTAGTTGCGACATAATTTTTAGTTGTGGAATTTGTAATTTCTGAAATGGTGTTAGAGAAAGTATTTTTCCGTCCTAGGCCGGGAAAGTAAGTAACCCGTACCGGTTTAATGTTATGCATTTATAAAAATTCCTTAATCTATAATAATATTGATTTCAGAAAAAATAGTATATGTACCTCGTAGTAAAAGCACATTCCCGGACTTCAATGCTTGCAATTTACATCGCCGTCTGGGAATATATTGCTTTTACTACTAGATATGCTATTTCCGTCCATATTAAGTAGGTACATACTTTGAAATGGTTACCCAAATAGTAAATCTTGTTTCCATATGAAAATAGTGGTACTATGGTCGATGAGTTATTTGCGTACACATTTTCCCAACCTACAACATAAATTAGCCATTTAACAATTATATGACAAATATTTATATGATTTAAAAATGTATTCTTTTGACAGACTATGAGATCAAGGAGCCAATTGGAAGATGCATAGTAATTATGTGTCTGTGTTATTTTTAATTGGAAATATGGAGACTCAAATTCAATCATGGGATCAACTTGAAGATACAGACTTTAGAAAATACCTACAGTATAAAAAATTACCATGCCGATTTTGACCTTTAGGTACAATGCCGTCTAGAATTAGAAAAGGAGACAACGAATATGTTCCAAAAATGTCGTCGCTCCTGAAAATAATTTTTACTTGTCTCAGATCACGTAGTTTACGAAAATATAGGTTCTTCAATTCCGTCTGTCTGTCTGTCTGTCTGTCTGTCTGTCTGTCTGTCTGTCTGTCTGTTGGTGCATTAACTGAAAAGCTACTTGACGGAGAGCAGTGAAATTTGGTAGGTAGTTCACGCTGCTGTCAGCGAAGAAATGGTTAAACTTTCACTGGAAAATATACAGGGTAAACTGTCTAAAGGGAATAAATAACGAAAAAATTTTTTTTGCTAAAATTTAACATTTCCACGTTTCATGACACTCTAAACCTATTTCAGAAAAAGAAAATTTCTGAAAAATCTTTTACTACTAAAATAATGAAAAATGCTTTGTCTTTGTTCAAATATGAAATTTCCACGTTTCATGGCGTTCTAAACCTATTTCAAAAAAAAAAAAATGTTTGCCAACAATTTTGACAAAATTTTTACCACTAAAATAGATGAAATTTTTTCTTATTTGTTCAAATTTAAAATTTTCACGTTACAAAGTGTTCAAAACCTATTTAAAATACTTCCCTTCGGTATACGAGGGAAGTAAAAATTTAGAAATTTTTTTTACCATTTTTGAAAAAATTTTACTACTAATATAGATGGAAAATTTAACATTTTCACGTTTCCATGGCGTTCTGAACCTATTTCAAAAAAGCAAACTTAAACATTTTTTTTAAATATTTTTAATCTATTTATCACTATTGTCTGTAATTGTTTATTTGTGGCATATTCAGATTTTCTTACTTTTTATTGGGTATTTTGCCACTGAAAAATATTTAAAAATTTTTATGAAAAACCTCTGCGCCAAACGGATCAGACAGAGGTTGGTTCTTGAGTATGTACTTGACTATTTCAAAAAGTCTCACACCTAAAAATATATAAACTAGAACAATGTTATAAACTAAAAACTCAAAATCAATGCTATAGGAAGTTAACGTTTCGGAAGAGAATCTACTTCCGTTCTCAAAACTTTTTTGGCCGTCAACCATGACAGTTCTTTGTTTATGTATTTCCATAGTCACGTGAGACATTAAATTATATTTATCTTATTTTTACTTACTTCGTCTCTAAGGATGGGCAACCAACTAGTACAAAAATCTATTGAATAATTAGAAACGCATGTATCCTCGTTTAATAAAATAATCGCGGATTCTTCCTATAGCATTGATTTTGAGTTTTTAGTTTATAACATTGTTCTAGTTTATATATTTTTAGGTGTGAGACTTTTTGAAATAGTCAAGTACATACTCAAGAACCAACCTCTGTCTGATCCGTTTGGCGCAGAGGTTTTTCATAAAAAATTTTAAATATTTTTCAGTGGCAAAATACCCAATAAAAAGTAAGAAAAACTATTTGTCACTACTATAGAATAGATGAAAAAAAAATGTTTTGTTCAAATTTAAATATCCACGTTTCATGACATTCCAAATCTATTTCGGAGGAAAAAAATTGCAACATATTGAAAAAATATTTTACCACTAGAACAGACGGAAAAAATTTCTCTTTGCTTAAATTTAAAATTTTCATATTTCATGGCATTCTAAACCTATTTCAAAAAAAAAAAATCGGTAACGGTATTTACATAGAACTTCCCTCGTTATTTGTGCATGACGGTCACTCTAAAAAATTATTAATTACGAAATGACATTGAGAATAATAATCGGAATATAGTTATTGCTATTATTACAAAGAAAACTTGATAACTTTTTGTCAAAAGAAATATGCAGAGTGCTCATCCAACAGCAAAAGTTCAATAAGTACTAAATAACAGGTGCCAAATATGGAAGGCTTGCGCAAATACCTTTACAAATGTCCACATGACTGAATTATTCTTTGGGATGACAACCCTGTACATTTTTCAATAAAAGGATAATAGGTGCATATGCCAGATATTATTGCCATCTGTCACATTTTCAATCCCTTATTCACGTAATGGAGTGGAAGTATAGTGGTGGTTAAAAAATTTCTTTTTTTTAATTTTTCAAAACTGTTGGTAAAAAAAAATCTGAAATAGGTTTAGAATGTCATGAAACGTAGAAATTTTAAATTTGAGAAAAAGGAAAGTTTCCTTCTATTCTATAGTAATGGTAAAAAAAGTTTACAATTTAAAAATTATGTGTTTTTTTTTAATAAGTTTAGAAAGCCATGAAACGTGAAAATTTTAAATTCGAGTAAATAAAAAAAAATTTTCCATGTATTTTAGTCGTAAAAATTTTTTCAAGAAAGGTAAAAAAAATTTTTGAAATTTTCAAAATAGGTTTAGAATATCATGAAACGCGAAAATTTTAAATTTTAGCAAAAAAAAATTTCCATCTATTCTAGCGTTAAATTTTTTTCCAAAATGGTAAAAAAAATTTTTTTCCGAAATTGGTTTGAAATGTCATGAAACGTGGACATTTTAAATTTGAGCAAGAAAAAAATTTCGTCTATTCTATAATAGTGATAAATAGATTAAAAATTTTTTCAATTTTTTATTTTAATTTTTCAAAATATTTTTAAATTCGTTTCAATAGTTTTAGAATGCCATGGAAACGTGGAAATGATAAATCTGAACAAAGAAAAAAAAATTCCATCTGTTTTAGGGGTAAAATTTTATAAAAAATGGCAATACAATTTTCTAATATTTTTTTAAAATAACTTTAGAACGCTATGAAACGTGGAAATTTTAAATTTGAAAAAAGAAAAAAAATACATCTATTTAAGTGGTAAAAAAATTTTCAAAGATGTTGGTAAGTAAGTTTTTCAATAATATTGAAAAATTTTTTCAAAAAGAGAGACAGACAGACAGGCAGACGGACAGATTGACGGAATTGAAAAACCTATAATCTACGTGATCTGAAACGTCAAAATCCGAAAAAATCTTGGAGGGTGATTTTTTCTCGAATACAATACTTCCCTTCGGTATGCGAGGGAAGTAAAAATTAAATTTTTTAACCACCACTGTACTTCCACTCCACTACGTGAATGTTGAATTGATGTGGCAGATGGCAATAACATTTGATATATACAGCTGTTACACTTTTATTGGAAAATGTACAGGGTAGTCATCCCAAGAAATAATTCAGTCATGGTGGACATTTGTAAAGGTATTTGCGTAAGCCTTCCATATTTAGCACTGTCATTTAGTATTGAACTTTTGCTGTTGATGAACACTGTATATTTTTTTGACCAAAAATTATCAGGTTTTCTTTGTAATAATAGTGCATAACCAGAAGTCAGGTTTTCGAAAGAATGCAAATATTTCATTAATATTTATATATATACTTTTTCCTTTAGTTCTCATAGATAGCTTTTCTTTCCACTGTTTGCAAAATCCTATAAAGAATATATGTTTCATTACTATAAGCAAACAAATAATAAATAATTCACTTTTAAACATGCATAGAGTATATAGGCTCCAATACTAGTTAGATAATAGATAGGTGTAGATCTGTTGTTTTTTTATCAGTCAATGTCAAAATTATAATTATTTTAAAGTTGTTCATGGATATTGTCTTAGTTTTGCATGGAAAATCGTTATGAGTGGCTTTAGGCTTTTCTGATGAGTCAGCAATAAGGACGAAAAACGTTCAAAGGCTAAGTATTTCCAAGAAACTGAATGAGATTTTATGAAAATGTAATTCATTAGAATGAAAAAATTTTTAAAGACAAGGTACGTAAATAAATTAATTTCAGGCCTTTGTTCTCATTTTTAACTGAATTTACATATCGTAGGGGATCATGTGGATACTAGTTTAGCCTGCTTAGCCGTAGGGGATTAGGTTGGATGCTAGTGTTAAAATAAGAATGGCTGATAAGAATTTTCACTTGGTAGTATAACCAGAAGTCAGGTTATCGAAAGAATGCAAAGATTTAATTAATATTTATATATATAGTTTTTCCTTTAGTTCTCATAGATAGCTTTTCTTTCCACTGTTTGCAAAATCCTATAAAGAATATATGTTTCAGTGATAACTATATTCTTATTATTATTTTCAATGTCATTTCATAATTATTGATTTTTTAGAGTGACCGCCATGCACAAATAAAGAGGGAAGTTCTGTGTAAATACTTTTACCGATTTTTTTTTATTTATATTGCAGTCCTTAGTTTATTTTTGGATACTGTTTAAAACATTTTTTAACTTTCGAAAGCTTTTTTTATTCAGATTCTCATAGTTCTACAAGGAATTCAAATTGCTGTTAACAAGAGCTATAGAATTCATTTAGGAAACTTAAAGAATATACATTACTAAACATATGTTCTTAGATTTATTTTAAATAACCCTATTAGAAAAAAGACAATTAAATTAACTTTAATAATCTTTATATCAATTTAAATATTGACTATATATTGTACTAAATAGGTTAATATATAAATGTATTCTTTGATTCTGCTTAAGATTTTGATACTTGTTGAAAAGAAAATATTATTATGAATGACACCCAAAACTTTTATAATATATATAGTTCTTGCATCCATAAATAAAATGGAAAATTTTTATACATTGGCATTTATTTATGACCATAACTAAGAACACATTTTTCTTCATTCAATCTGATGAAGTAAGCACGTAATTATAATTACTTATAAAGACATTAAATAAATATAAAATCTTTTTTTCCAATTCTCGTCTACGTACATTTTACTGATTGACCATATCTATGATTAAATTTATTACACATAATTTAAATAGACTCTACTTTAAAGTAAAACAAAATATTTACTGGGAAGTCGGCAAATGTCTTGATACGCTGAGGCCAATTTTGTGCATAAAAAAATTGTTATCGTCCGTTTCCTTCTTCCACACCCTGCATTTCCTATACAGGGCTAAAGTTACATTTTCCCTCATATATTAAATAACAATTTATCAAAAAGGAAGGACTCTACAAACGATATACGTAGATGCTTTCATCTATCTCTCATAATCTCTATACAGGTATTCACGGAACACCCGGTAAATTAATAAAACATACAAAGAAAATTAAACATAAAATCAACTTTATGTTTTACCCTGTAACCAACATTTCTGTCTATTAACAATACACTAACTCCTCCTTTTCGGCGCCTGTGAACATTTAAATATCTAATTTTTTACACTTTGTAGAATAGGATTAAAACATTTTCCAAAAAACTCTCATAGAGCTTAGTAATACAAATTTAAAAATAAATGCTATTCTTGAAACATGATTTTTCACACATAATGTATATTATTGTTAATTTATTTACCTCCAGAGTTGGATGATGCACCGGAAGTTAGAGAAACAAGGGCAAAACTACATCCCAAAAATGCAAGCACGGAAAGTGACAAATATTGAGGAAACATGCTGCTAACGATACCAAAACAGAAATGTAAAAAAATTGTAGCAAAGTTCCAATTTATACATTTCCTAAATATTACTGGAATTTACTTAGTTATTTTTGCTGCAATTAGAGCTACTGTTATGTAAGTTACACAACTTGGAATGTGTTATAGAAAAATATGTACGTTATGCATTGGTCAACTGAATACCTACACCTTTTGCAAAAATTAGAATACATACCTCAGTATATAATAGGTGACAGTTGGAATGTCAGTAACTTACAATTTTTAACTAATACTTTTTAACACGCACAAATGTTATTATATTCTTCATCCCCTATATCCAATCCTTTCGTCAAAACTTTAGGGATTTTGTATTTTTATTTTTTGAGGGTGAAATGTAGCTGAAGGATTCGGCGTTGTCTGATTCCGGGAATAAACTGCTGGCCACTCGAACTTACACCTAGAGACTTTTAGGCAAAATTTAAAGTTCAATATTTTCAACAGGAATGCAAATTTTTGAACGCGGCTTGCAAATTTTAGGAGCTAGTATTTTTCGGATTAAGCTGCATGACGTATATTTATCGTAGGACCATAAGTTTATTATATACGGGGTGATCAATGAAGTCATGCAAACAATCAAAAAGTTTGTATGAGTGAAATTTCCGCAAAAAAATTTTTTGGTCGTTGCAATATGGTTCCTTACTAAGGTAACATCAATATCTCTAGACGGTTTTGTCAGTTTTTGGATTAAGGCCCTTAGGTCTTGTACACACTACTCAACATAAAATTTGGATTCCGAAATCTTTAAAATGCTATAACTTGACATTGGATTGACGGTTCTTGATGATTTTTGCGGATTTGGAATCTTTATTTCACGTAGATTTTCTATGGTCTAACTATTTTATTTGAGAGTTGAAATTTACACATTATACCGGGTCGATACTAAACAAAAACGTAGGGTACGACGCGCTCTAAAGTTTGGCATTATTTAAGTTTTTGTAAAAATAAATTCTCACCTCAAGTTGTTTTTATTTAATGTTCTTCTCACTATTCTGTCCGAAACAGTTTGTTGTCTCAAAGAATCATTCAGTTTTACAGAGTTCTTTGTCCACCCCCATGCCCATAATTATGATCGGGTGTAATTTCTACGCGACGCGTCAATTTCAAAGTAGGCATTGGAAAATCAAATTTGTTGCTATGGAATTAAAAACTGTTTACATTATTTTAGAAATAATCTGGCATATTTCAATGTTATAATTTTGTAAAGTTTAATTAATATGAGGCGTTTAACCACGGCAGAAAGGGAAAATTGCATTCGACTTCTCAACGAAGGAATGTCAAAACAACAAGTTGCGCACATTTACAATGTCAGCCGAAAGACAATTTATAATTTGAACCGCCGCGTCGAAACTACTGGTTATCATAATTATGGGCATGGGGGTGGACATAAAAAAAAATAAACCAAAGAACCGAAAGAATTTTAATGAAACTATGCGGAATAGAACAAAGAACTCTAGAAAACTAAATGACTCTTTAAGACAACAAACTGGGGTGAGAGTTTCGGACAGAACAGTGAGAAGAACATTAAATAAAAACAACTTGAGGTGAGATTTTTTTTTTTAAACATAACATAATGCCAAACATTTTAAATTATAGAGCCCGTCGCAGAGCAAAATGCGTGCGGTTATTACAACGCCATAGAGCGAATAGGCGGGCATGGGCAAATCGGCTTGCGAATTGGGGTAATGCAGAGTGGAGCCATTGTTTACTTACTGACGAAACAAGATTTAATTTGATTCACTCCGATGGCCGAATGTTAGTTTGGAGAAGGCCAAATCAGCGATATTTGGAGGAAAATATGGCCCCTCAAGAAGCATTTGGTGGCGGAGGTGTCACAGTGTGGGGAGGTATCATAAGAAATGGTAAAACCGAGCTATTCATTACCAACCAAACCATTAATGCTACTGTTTATCAGGAGGAAATTTTGGAACCTATTGTTGTTCCTTTTGCTCGACATTACGGCCCAGAAATTCTATTGGTGGGTGACAACGCTCGACCTCACAGAGCGCGAAGGATCACAGAGTTTTTGCAGGTACAAAACATCAATAGGATGGACTGGCCTGCAAAGTCTCCTGATCTTAATGTCATCGAACACGTTTGGTCCTATTTAAAACTTAAAGTAAGATCTCTTGATGTACCCCCTGAAACCTTAGAAACGCTCAGTGAGGCCATTCGTGAAGAATGGGAGAATATTCCACAAGATTTTATAAATAATCTTGTGGATACTCTACCAAATCGATGTCGGGAAGTAATATTCCGAGCAGGAGGACCAACAAAATATTAGCTTCTATTTTTTTTAATTAATGTACCTAATTTTAATTAGGTAATTTTAATTTAATTTTAATTTAAGTTTAAATTAAATTAATTTTTAATTTTTTAGTTAAATTTTTTTTCAGTTACTAAAAATTACCAGAATTAGAATTATAAATTTTTTAAGAATTGACTTTTGGTCGTTGTTAAGCAATGTTGTATATTGTAGAATTTAATGTAATAAACTTGTTCTTGTCGCTACGTTTTTGTTTATTATCGACCCGGTATAATGTGTAAATTTCAACCTTCAAATAAAATGCTTAGACCATAGAAAATCTACGTGAAATAGTGATTCCAAATCCGCAAAAATCATCAAGAACCGTCAATCCAATGTCAAGTTATAGCATTTTAAAGATTTCGGTATCCAAATTTTATGTTGAGTAGTGTGTACAAGGCCTAAGGGCCTTAATCCAAAAACTGACAAAACCGTCTAGAGATATTGATGTTACCTTAGTAAGGAATCATATTGCAATGACCAAAAAAAATTTTTGCGGAAATTTCACTCATAGAAACTTTTTGATTTTTTGCATGACTTCATTGATCACCCCGTATATAATAAACTTATGGTCCTACGATAAATATACGTCATGCAACTTAATCCTAAAAAAACTACCTCTTAAAATTTGCAAGCCGCGTTCAAAAATTTTATTCAGTTTTTTACCAGTCGAGTCTAAGTGGTTATATTAAGCTACACCGTGAGATTTGCTAAAGTAGTTATTCAATGCAGTTTTCGTCCATGCCCATGATAGTTTCTTAACCTCCCACTAATTAAAAAGATTACTGCAATTTTTTAAAAAAATATGTGAAATGAGTTTTAAAGTAAAAGAAACACGAGAAAGTAATTTTTAAAAAATATCTGTGTGTGTGTATGGGGATGCGATTGCGCCGAAACGAGTTAACGTATTTTGATAGAATTTGTTACAAGGGTGATATTATTATTGTACAAAAGCTGAAGTTTCTGCTTTTGAAAGTATCTACATGACTGCACTGTTTCTTTTATTTGCTCATGATGGTCGAAAACACTTTTTATAAGATATCGGTTAATATTTCTTTTAAACTAGGAAACGCGCAGCCCCTACCGGAAGGGTTTGAATGCTTACGCAGTCAATATTGACTACTTTCGAAGTCAATTTGTAGTTTCCAGTTGTTCAGTTTTCAGTTCTTCAGTTATCAGTTTTTCGGTCCATAAATGACAAAATTAGTACTTCAGCTCATGCTGCCATTTTGAATTTTTAATTTCGAATTCAGATTCGTCAGTAGCTACGTCGAAAACTCCACATACCGATTTTGAGCGGGATGGGACCATAAATGACAAAATTCGCCCGCCAATCGGACGACAAATAAGGAAATTTAATTTAATTCAGTTTCCGGTAAATTGTTCACACACCGTGTATATGATGAAATTATTGATTTTTCTTAAACGCTCGTAATGTAACGTATAAAATTATGCTGATTGACTTAAAGTGTCAAATATTTAAAAATATATAAAAATAAACTCCCTATCAGAACTAACAGCATAAACATCACAATAAAATAAAATGACTTAAACTTCAAATATAAAATAACTAAATTAAATGTCAACACTATATATATAACCTATAAAATGAAACTGACTGACTTGTAATGTCAAATGTTTAATAACCTATAAAATTAAATTCTTTGACTTGAATGTCGGAAGTGTGACATTAAAATAAAATAACAAACTTTTCAAATATAAAATAATTAACTAAAATTTATTATGTAAATTCCAGTAAATTTATTTTCAATAATATGCACACGTGTTCATGTGTAATTATTTCTTGAAACATGTATTTACAATAGTGTGGAAAAATAAGGAAGGAGTGATAATGCTGAATCATATCTTCAGCGGAAGAAATCGTAAATGTGGAAGAACTGTAAATAAAACCGTGAAGTAAATAGGTGGATCCTTAATTCTGTTAATATCATAGTCAATTTGCGGCACACACCGATTTTTCTTCGTATTTCTATAAACGAAGTTCCTTGTTTTTATTACTTTAACATTACTATGGTCACATGTAGTTCTATACGCACATGGGGAAACCGTTAGAAATATCTAATTGTATATAATTTTCTTTTGGAACTGATTATATTAAGTCTAAGTCTCAACTAAAATCAGTTCGAGCAAAGTTTGGATATTAACGTTATAGAATTTGCTTTTAATGAATCTTGATCGATGCAACTCGCCCTTGACCTATTTTGTTTCGTATTTCATTAATTATGATATGTCCCTACTTGAAAAAACTTTCCGGGACTTTCTCCCTATTTTAATTATTATGTACTTTTCTTCACCTTTTCTCAAATTTCATGTCTCTCCTATCCAAAACTAAAAATATTCCATCACCCCGATTCTCTCTTCACTTTTTTCTAACATTTACATTTAAAATATCTAAACCTGACACCTTCAAATTAATGACAGAATTAAATAATGTCAATACTACATATAACCTATAAGACTAAACTGACTGACTTGTAATGTCAAATATTTAATAACCTATAAAATTAAACTGTGACTTGTCTGCCGCAAAATGTAAATGCCACGTTAAAATAAAATGAGGTAAACTTCTTAAATACAAAATATCTAAAATTTATTATGTAATTTCGGTAAATTGTTCGCATACCCCGTATACCATGAAATTAATTTCACTACAAATTCAGCCGTTAAATCATCACTGCCGGGATGGGCCTTCATTTTGACCGCTTGCGGCTTCCTTATTTCTGGAGCCTGACGAAAATAAAGAGAACGACTTTTAGATCGTTTAATTGTACATGATATCGTTGAGTCGCAGTATTCCGTTCTAGGAGCCACCGTTTAGAAGTTGTGAATGTTTAAAGGGAAATATGTCCAATTTCCGCCTTACACCGCCGCATATTTCGGCCGATATCTCAACAACGAAGAACTGCTGGAAAGTGCCGATGGAACTGGACGGTCGCTCACGAAATGAACTCGTCCTGTGAGATTTTTTATTTTCGAGCTAACTCAAACGGTTTTCGACATATAGGCGAAAAACCGCAAAAATAAAACGTACTCTACGTAGGCGAGAAAAGTTCGAAAACGTGTGAACCTAAAACGTTCATATTTTTCGATATACACCTTCGGAGGGACCGTACCGCGTCGCGAAGAAGAAGAAGGGTTCTAGCTAAACCACATCGTAATTTGCGGGGCGCAAATCAAAAATTCGGTGCCACAGGTGCGAACGAAAACCGGAATCTTTTGATATTTTAATCGAGTATTTGACGTTTTAACAGAATTAGTAGACGCACGTCGGAGCCTAGGGAATAATTTTGAGGGTCGTAAAAGCACGCCGAGAAAGAGATGGTCAAATTTAATCGATTAATTAAGAAGTTAATCCTCTAGTAATTAGCATTCCCACATATACGGCGCAATGTCAGTCGTCGTCCCGCGTCGATCCGTACCGGAGGCGTGCGTAAAAAAGTCCGCCTAAAAAGCCTTCGTCTAGTTCAGATCGCGAAGAGGAAGGGGCTCGCACCTATTGGATTTTATTATATGTGGATGAAAATAAATGTGTTTTCAATATGCATGCTGGCGCCATAATTTTCTTAAGTTTTTATATTGGGGTTTAAGGAGCCTAATACTGTGTTAGACATCACTCTCTATTAAAAAAAAAAAAATAACACATGAACTATTAAATAGTGACCGTAAAATCCACCTGTTTTGGGCAGCAGATTGCGAGCTTGGGAAAAATCGTAGAAAGCTTTAGCGGGTCTCAAATTAGTCGTCAATAGAAACCAAAACAGCATTGTTCTTGATTTTCCGAAAATGTTCAGTAATTACGCCTATTCAGGGCTTGAAATGAATAAATCTAAAAACAACTCTTAGTATTATTTCTATAGTCAATCTTAAAAAAGCTAAATTGTCTATTTTCTGTACCCCCAGCTAACACACTGACGTCAATTTGTCGTCATTAATTTGTCGTAATATACGTCATAAGTCACAATATAACGACGTTCAATGTACGTCTAAATGACGTCATATCCCGACGTCACAATCACGTTCAATATGACCTTAATTTGACGAATATGACCCCAAATAAGGACCTTCTCCATGTAATTTTGACGTAAGATCAAGGTTCATGTTAATATAAGGTTTAATATCACCTCGATTTGACGAATACGGGCCCAAATAGAAATCTTTTTTCAATTGAGAATATTATTTAATCTTTCAGTTTTTATTAATATTACGTGTTTATTAATTAGGAATTGTTTGAATATAAATATATTATTATAAATAACACTGTAATAGAATTTTAAACACTTACCTTAAAATCATCCTGCTGTGGGATTTGAACAGCTGGCCTCTCGCTTGGTTGTCCAGTACGCTTCCTCTGAGCTATTGTCCTTCATGTAAATTTTACTTTAGTATGTATTTATTACTTGCATTTGAGTACCCGGTTTAAACATAATATTCCCTTTCAGTCTTAACCGTGTATAATTTATGCATTAATAAAATCAAGTGCAATAGCAAATTTCTATAAAATACTTACGTTGTGAGAATAGTGAATGTTGTTCAATTAAGCAATGGATATCATGTTCATATGGGTGTTGACAATTATTTGAAAATATTCTTTATTTACAAAAAAGAGTGGAATGCTTTAAAATTAAAAGAAAAAATCGGTAAAGTTATTTACGCAGAACTTCCCTCGTTATTTGTGCATGACAGTCACTCAAAAAAATTATTAATTACGAAATGACATTGGGAATAATAATCGGGATATATTTATTGGTATTATTGCAAAGAAAACCTGATAACTTTTGGTCAAAAGAATATACAGAGTGTTCATCCAACAGCAAAAGTTCAATATACTAAATAACAGGTGCCAAATATGGAAGGCTTGCGCAAATACCTTTATAAATGTCCACCATGACTCAATTATTTCTTGGGATGCCATTATTCAATAAAAGTATATAATAGGATATGCCAAATATTATTGCCATCTCTCACATTTTCAATCCCACATTCACGTAATGGAGTGGAAGTATAGTGGTGATTAAAATATAGAACAAATTTTCAAAAATGTTTTCTGTCTATTCTAGTGTTTAAATTTTTTTCCAAATTGGTGAAAATATGTTGCAAAATTTTTTTTCCGAAATAGGTTTAGAATGTTATGAAACGTGGAAATTTTAAATTTGAGCAAAAAAAATATTTAAAGGTGATGAATAGATTACATAAACATGTTTTCATTTTTTAAAAATTTTTCTAAAACATTTTTAAATTTGTTTTAATAAATTTGGAATGCCATGGAAACGTGGAAATTTTAAATCTGAAAAAAAAATTCCATCTATTTGCGGTCAAATTTTTTCAAAAATTTTAATTTTTTTTAAAATTTTTCTTTAAATAGATTTAGAACGCCATGAAACGTAGAAATTTTAAATTTTGAGAAAAAAAAAATCTTCTATTTTGGTGGTAAAAATTTTTTCAAAAATGGTAAAATTATTTCAATTTTTTTTTTTTAAATAGGTTTAAAATGCTATGAAACGTGGAAATTTTAAATTTGAACAAAGAAAAAAATTTTTTTTAGTGGTAAAAATTTTTTCAAAAATGATTGAAAAAAATTTTCAAAAATTTTTTTTTTCTGAAATAGGTTTAGCGCGTCATGAAACGCGGAAATTTTAAATTTGAGCAAAAAAAATTTTTTTTCACTATTTATTCCGTTTAGACGGTCCACCCTGTATATTTTTCAGTGAAAATTCTACCAGTTATTCACTGACAGTAGGGTTAACTACCTACCAAATTTGACTGCTCTCCGTCAAGCAGTTTTTTAGTTAATGCACCAACAGACAGACAGACAGACAGACAGACAGACTGACGGAATTGAAAAACCTATATTTTCGGAATCTACGTGTTCTGAAACGTCAGAATCCGAAAAAATCTCGGAGGGTGATTTTTTCTCGAATACAATACTTCCCTTCGGTATGCGAGGGAAGTAAAAAGTGAGTTTTCATTTAATGTAGATGGCAGCACTCCTATTTTGCATTATGATCAAAGATAAGAGTTAATTTTCTAATATTTGCCACAGTGGTGGTAGAGTGCCATTTTAATAATCGTTTTTTGTTTAATTCGCTCTGCGCTTTGAAGTACATATACAGGGTGTTTCACTTAAAAGTCCCCAGGCCATTATCTCTAAAACTAATAAAGATATTTTATTTTTGTAAATGGCAGATGATTGATACCAAAGAAAGGTTTAAATAACGGTGATTAGGATTTTTCCTGAACTGCACACAGAGATGGCGCTGCGATGCAAAACTATTTTTTGATGGCTGGAACCTGGAACCACATAAGTCATGTGATTAAACAATAATTTGTGAATAATTTTGATGGTATAGAGAATTTACAAAAAACAAGCCGTTTTGGAGTTACATGAGTTTCTTTCATTAATGCCAGTACACGTGAATTTTGATAAATCCCTATAATTTATTTATTATTTATTATAGAATATTGGTTACCAAATACTTTTTTTCAAGATAAGGAAAGTGATATAATACACTATCATAAAATTATGTTTACCACTTCCGGCCAAACCGGAACTAACATGATGAACCAATATCCATATGTTCCTACATATTACATTTTTACTTCCCTCGCATACCGAAGGGAAGTATTGTATTCGAGAAAAAATCACCCTCCGAGATTTTTTCGGATTCTGACGTTTCAGAACACGTAGATTCCGAAAATATAGGTTTTTCAATTCCGTCAGTCTGTCTGTCTGTCTGTCTGTCGGTCTGTCTGTCTGTCTGTCTGTCTGTTGGTGTATTTACTAAAAAACTACTTGACGGAGAGCAGTCAAATTTGGTAGGTAGTTAACCCTACTGTCAGCGAAGAACTGGTAGAATTTTCACTGAAAAATATACAGGGTGGACCGTCTAAACGGAATAAATAGTGAAAAAAATTTTTTTTTGCTCAAATTTAAAATTTCCACGTTTCATGACGCGCTAAACCTATTTCAGAAAAAAAAAATTTTTGAAAATTTTTTTCACATTTTTGAAAAAATTTTTACCAAGATGAAAAAAATTTGTTTTTGCTCAAATTTAAAATTTCTACGTTTCATGACACGCTTAACCTATTTCACGAAAAAAAATTTTGAAAATTTTTTTCACCAATATTTTTGAAAAAATTTTTACTACTAAAATGAATTTTTTTTTTCTTTCTTCAAATTTAAAATTTTCACGTTTCATGGCATTCTAAGCCTGATTAAAAAAAAAGTTTTTTGAAATTTTATCACTAAGATAGAATTTTTCTTTCTTTGTTCAGATTTTAACTATCCACGTTTCCATGGCATTCTAAAACTATTCAAACAAATTTAAAAATGTTTTTGAAGAATTTTTTAAAAAATTTGAAAACATTTTTAATCCATTTATGTATCACTACTATAGAACAGACGAAAAAATTTTTTTTGCTCAAATTTTTAATTTCCACGTTTCATGATATTCCAAACCAATTTCGGAAAAAAAAATTTGCAACATTTTGTTACCAGTTTGGAAAAAAATTTAACACCAGAATGCTCAAATTTAAATGACATTCTAAACCTAGGTATTTCAGAAAAAAAATTTTGAAAATTTTTTTCACCAACATTTTTCAAAAAGTTTTTACCACTAAAATAGATCGAATTTTTTTTTATTTGCTCAAATTTAAAATTTTCACGTTTCATAGCATTCTAAACCTATTTTAAAAATACATCATTTTTAATTTTTAAACTTTTTTTAGCACTACTATAGAACAGAAGGAAACTTTCCTTTTTGCTCTAATTTAAAATTTCTACCTTTGACATTTTAAACCTATTTCAGCAGCAAAAAATTATTTTACCATCTTTTGAAAAATTAAAAAAAAATGAAATTTTTTAACCACCACTATACTTCCACTCCATTACGTGAATGTTGGATTGAAAATGTGACAGATGGCAATAACATCTGGCATATGCACCTATTATACTTTTATTGAAAAATGTACAGGGTGGTCATCCCAAGAAATAATTCAGTCATGGTGGACATTTGTAAAGGTATTTGCGCAAGCCTGCCATATGTGGCACCTGCTATTTAGTATTGAACTTTTGCTGTTGGATGAGCAATCTGTATATTTTTTTGACCAAAACTTATCCAGTTTTCTTTGTAATAATAGCAATAACTCTACTCCGATTATTATTCTCAATGTCATTTCGTAATTATTATTTTTTTAGAGAGACTGCCATGAACGAGGGAAGTTCTGTGTAAATACCTTTACCGATTTTTTTTTCTAATAACGCTTCTAATAAAACGGCTCCCAAAACTTAAAGTAAGTAAGACAACAAAGAAAATACACACTAATTTAGAATGGGCTAAATTTATATTAACAATTCAGTAAAGAACGTAAACAAAAGTTTTATAAACAAACATTTATAAACTATCGAAATATTATTAAAAATGAAATTAAACTAATTTCTTTCTTATTAGTAGGTACTTATTATATTAAATGTTCAAAATTTCTCCCTTCTTCATGAATACACATATTGTACCGTTTCAGTAACTCTTCATTGCAAACTTTTTGTAACGTATGTCTATTTCTAGCAGCAACACTTGCATATATTTTATTATACAAATCGGCCATATCCTCAATGGGTTCAATGTACACTACACTTTTTAAATACCCCCAAAGGTAAAAATCTAATGGAGTCAAGTCAGGTGATCGTGCTGGCCATCTGACTACTCCATTAGTACCAATCCATCTCTGAGGGTACATTTCATTAAGACAATCTTTGACTAGTACTGAGTTATGGGGTGGTGCACCATCTTGGTGAAACCAAATATTCTCCTGGTTATGAGGGATAGTCTCTAATAATCCTGGCAATACATTTCCCAAAAATATCTCATATTTTCTTCCATTTAAAGTCCCATGGAATAGATATGGTCCAATAATATATGAATTTGATATTCCACACCACACGTTAACTCCAAAAGTTACCTGATTTCGGGTCATTCTCATCCATCTAGGATTATTTTGTGACCAGTATCGGCAGTTATGCTTACTCACAACTCCGTTGTTGTGAAAACGGCTTTCAACGCTCCAGAGCACATTTTTTTTTAAATTTGGGCATTCTTCAGAAAGAACTGAAAATTCAGCTAGAAAATGTAATCTTCGTTCATAATCACCAGGCCTTAAATGATGGATCAATTTTAATTTGTATGGATGGTATTTATTTGATTTTAATATTCTATGGCACGAAGATATCGACAGATTAGTTTCCGATACCAATTTCCGGAGAGAACATTGAGGATTGTTGACAACACTATTTAACACCAAGGCTGTATTTTCATCGTTTCTAACTGGCCTATTTCTGTGACGAATAGTTTTCTTAAAACTACCCCAGTTTCTTAAATTTTTAAACAGCATGATAAATGTTTTTTTATCGGGTGTAGGTCTATTTGGAAATCGTAAACAAAACAATCGTTTTGCTTGTCGGGAATTTCTTTTGCATTCACCGCATATTAAAATCATATTTAACTTATTTTCATTGGTGTATCCAACCATTTTTTTATTTATTTTTTTTTATTGCCTTATTTGGATTAATTTTCTTTGAATTGTTTCTAAGTACACTATTTCTGTTTGAAACTATGATTGAAATGCACCAACTACAAATTTTGTTTAATAACTGTCAAACTTAAAATTAAATCAAAGCCTACTAATATCTCTTAAGTAGATTTTTCATTACCATTCTAAATTAGTATGTATTTTCTTTGTTGTCTTACTTACTTTAAGTTTTGGGAGCCGTTTTATTAGAAGCGTTATTAGAAAAAAAAAATGTAATATGTAGGAACATATGGATATTGGTTCATCATGTTAGTTCCGGTTTGGCCGGAAGTGGTAAACATAATTTTATGATAGTGTATTATATCACTTTCCTTACCTTGAAAAAAAGTGTTTGGTAACCAATATTCTATAATAAATAATAAATAAATTATAGGGATTTATCAAAATTCACGTGTACTGGCATTAATGAAAGAAACTCATGTAACTCCAAAACGGCTTGTTTTTTGTAAATTCTCTATACCATCAAAATTATTCACAAATTATTGTTTAATCACATGACTTATGTTTCAAGGTTCCAGCCATCAAAAAATAGTTTTGCATCGCAGCGCCATCTCTGTGTGCTGTTGAGGAAAAATTCTAATCACCGTTATTTAAACCTTTCTTTGGTATCAATCATCTGCCATTTACAAAAATAAAATATCTTTATTAATTTTAGAGATATTGGCCTGGGGACTTTTAACTGAAACACCCTGTATACATATATTATAGATATGTTAAGGTTGAGGGAGATATAGGTCAATAAGGTGGCGATAAAGATGTATACTACAGTTGTGATAGAGACGCAGTATTGTTTCAATTTCAATGTCATAAATACCTAATAAAAGTAGAATAAAAATTACGTGGCATATATGCGGTAAAGACTTCACATGTAGCTGAGGTACCAACATATGTGATAGAGTAAGAACATATGAGTTCTTGTGATTTAATACTAACTAACACAGCTATATAATGTATAAAAGTAATTATTATGAAAGACGAAAATATGAAAAAGATATTTGACCGTTTGTATGTATTTATACAATACACAAAACATAAACGTGACTCAAAAATGACGACATAACAACGTTCTCTCTACGATGTCTCTGCGACGTTCTAAAATGTGATGTAACTTTGACATAATTTTTAAAGCCGGTGTATGACTTCAGTAAATGACTCAAAAATAACGTCATAACAATGTTCTGTCTATATCTCCGCGACGTTCAAAATATGACGTAACTTTGACGTCACTATTAAATCCAGTCTCAGAAAATGACTCAAAAATGACGTCATAGCAACGTTCCGTCTACGACGTCTCTGCGACGTTTTAAAATGTGATTTAACTTTGACGTCATTTTTAAATCCAGTGTATGACGTCAGAGAATATGATTATATGACGTAATTTTGACGTCACTTATGTGGCAAATGACGTCGTAGACCGATACTGAGCTTAAACGATGACGGCAAATTGACGTCAGTGTTCTGGCTGGGACAATAATATTCTAAGAGTTAAAAGTTTACCCATAGGCCTTCGAAGGGGGTGAAATTATCCCCAAAATATCAGATGCCAAAAATATTTTTAAAAAGTGATTCACAAGTGTTACATGTTTTATTTGTTTAGCACCTTGCGCTACGCCGCGTATTCGAAAAAGTGCGACATTGTTTCACAAATGTTGACAAACTGATTGCTGATATAAAGAAAATTTTTCTAAAAGCTCCTAGTTGGATAAAACATTTCCAAGAATAATGTCCCAATTTGCGCTTCGTCTAAAACCAGTGATCACATGTTGGGGAACATGGATGAACGCGGCATGTTACTACCATGTTAACTTCAACTCACTAAAGGAAGTTGTAGACACCTTATATGAAGGTGCTACTGCTATTAAGCATGCAAAGAATTTAATGAATATTCCAAATATTAAAAATTATTTGAAATTGATATTCGACCGTTTTAAAATAATGACAAGAATTATAGAAAACCTTCAGAGAGGCTGTTTCAGATTAGAAACGTGATGCCCCTAGAGAAGTAAAGATTTCCCAGCTTCAAAGCGTTCTGAGAAGTCCACTGCTACCAGGATGTGAAAATAAATCGAAACCCCAGAAGGATGCTGATTGCTGATATTTCATCCGGAGGAAGGTGCAAGGAAGATTGCAAGTACTACCACCAGGATAAACTGCAGGTCACGGGAGCAGTCAACACTGTCAAGGTGGAGGTGCCGGATGACAGAACAGATGAAGCGCTCAGACAAGAGCAACTAAACGATGAGGGAGTTGGGCCTATATTGAGAGCCAAAGAAAGGGGAAATCGTCCAAAATGGAAGGATATTTCAGGGAAATGAGTGGGAATGAAGGCACTATGGGCGCAGTGGGACTGACTGAAAGTCATGAACGGGCTGTTGCGGAGAGCATGGGAAAGCTCGGATGGAAAACAGGTGGTTATGCGTCTAGTGATTCCCAGGTGTCGAGTAGCGAAGGTGCTTTAGGAAGTGCACGAAGGAACATCCGATGAACACTTCGGTGTTCACAAGACATTGAAGAAAATACGTGAACGATTTTATTTTATTTCTTTATTTTATTGGTGTCGCAAATGCAAGATTTGTGCAGCCAGTAAGGGACCACAAACTGGAAGAAAAGGTGAAGGATTCAACGCCGGAGCTCCTTTCAAGAGGTTGGCTAACGATATAGCGGAGCCATCACCAGCCAGTGACCGAACGAAGGCTCGATACGACCGGAAGGGTAATTCAGAAGGGTTCAAGGCATGAGAGCTGGTTTGGCTGTACAACCCACAGCAGAAGAAAGGAAGGTCACCGAAACTTCAACCACCTTGGGATGGACCGTATACTGTTATTACCCGAATTAATGACGTCGTCTATCGGATTCAACGAAGCAAAAAGTCCTAGATGAAGATCGTGCATTTAGACAGACGGGCGAAATACATCGATGAGTCTGAGTTGCTTGATCGGGACGATCAGGCTTAAGGAGGGGGCAGTGTTATGAATTACACCCCCTTGAAACTGGAGATGATGCGCCTATGCCTACTAAGAGTGACTGGAAAGACTCTAGAAAGAGCCATGGACTTTTCTAGAGTGTGGTTGGAGAAGATTCTGGTTTAATCTAGAGGTAATTTCAGAGTACATAAGGCGCGATTACCGGCGCAGAGAGAGAAGTTTATGAAAGAAGAAGTTTATAGAAGTGACGTTCCGTAAAAAGTGAGGTTAAATAAAGTGTACAGGTTATTTAGAAGTATTGTATAGACAGTAAATTATTAAATAAAGCGTTAGTGTTTATCACTTGT
Source organism: Stenurella melanura (assembly GCA_963583905.1). Classification (NCBI taxonomy): domain Eukaryota; kingdom Metazoa; phylum Arthropoda; class Insecta; order Coleoptera; family Cerambycidae; genus Stenurella; species Stenurella melanura. The sequence continues at coordinate 17,547,849 of OY757317.1, forward strand.
TAAAATTATTTAGAACCCACAGATTCATACAGGGTGTTTCCTAAAAGGTGGAAAACAAGCAAAAATACTATTACGTCTTCCCTATTTGGCACAAATTATTTAATATTGAATTTTTCCTGTCGGATGACCAATCTACATATCTTTTTGACCAAAAGTTATCTGGTTTCCTCTATAATAATAGGGCTAACTACATTGTGATTATTATTCTCATATGTCATTTCTTAATTAATAATTTTGACCGCCCTGTATAAATAAATAGGGAAATTTTGTGTAAATGCCTTTACCGATTTTTTAAATTCTAGTATAATAAGAATATTATGTTGCCAAAGATTGCAGAAATTGGATGTTAATATTTTGATAGATATATTTTCCTTTTGATTTTACATAAGTTGCCGTTTGGCTTGTTTGCGAAATCCTATAAGCATATTTTTACGGTGCATGTGATTGTTGGAAAATATACGATAACCTTATTTATTACCTTTACCATGTTGAACTTGAAAGATATATATCAAAATAATTATTCCTTTGAACGTAAAAAGATGAAATAAATATATATCTTTGATAAAGGGAAGTATAACATAAGTTATATTTTTTCATCAAAAGTTAGAGAGGTAGTCAAAAGCAATTTCGTCAGTGGGTCCCAAAGGACAGCTTCCAACTTTTAAGAATTTTGTTTACTGCCTATGTCGGGCTACATGGAAAGCATTCTCAATGCCTTTGCACTACACAATTTCAATATATTTACTTCTAGGGATAGCTTTTTGATTGATTTTGCATTTAACTGCTCTTTGTAGTCGCAAGATGCACTAGCATCATAATTCTTTTTTATTTCCTTTGGTAGTAAAGTTCATTGCATTCTATTTGAAATCGTATCATTGCACTTGGATTAATAGAAAACATTCCAATCTAAGTAATAATGCTTAAAAAATTGTTGTCTAGCTATCAGGCTTGAGGACCTCTCTCATATGAAGGAAAATACATAAAGAAGTAGGTAGTTATTTAATAATAATAATAATACATTTATTGTCCAACAGAATAATTCAATTACAGGACAATGTCCGTCTAACATGATAATTCTAGTAACTATACTAGGAAGAGTACTGTCTATGCGGTAACTAATACATACTAAAGAATAACAATAACACCATTATAATGTAACCTGTAAAGAACAATCAAATTATTATTAAAGACATAACAGTAGATTCAAAATAATACTGATGATTTCAAGAAACTGTTGTAACGGTTTTAATGTACTGACTTAAACGTGTGTTAAATACATCACATTGGCTGCTAAGCTTGATATATAGTTCCATCGTAGAGTAAGTGGGAGACTTTTGAGAATGTTTCTACGGCAGTTGGGCCACTAAAATGGAATATCTTGACGTGCTCCTAATCTCAGGATTCTGAAATTAATTTTTGATAAGTGGTTAAGTAGTTTATGTAAAAATACTAAACTAACTCTGTTACTGGAAAGATAACACATGAAATTATTAGAGAATAGAAAAATAGTAATTAATAATAATAACACTTATTTATTTATTTATTTATTTATTTATTGCATACACTGTTCAACAGGTAAGATACCCAATTACAGAACAGGAATAAAGGCATACAAAGCATTAATTACATAATATACAATAACATAGAAAGAAAGTAAAATGAAGAAAAAAATTACTAAATGTACGAACTATGAATAACTAATGATACGAAGAAAGAGAAAAAAAAATAACATGGGAAATGTTTAAATATAAAAACTATATATACATATATACACATATGTTATTCAAAGCAAATTAAGAAAAACAAAGACACTCACTGGTTATTTAATTTAGAACATCTTGTTTTATGTCACTAAGGCTGCAATTAAAAATATCGAAGTCGTTACATAATTTGTTAGAAGTACTGCAAATCGTATATAAAGGTGAATTATTTAATACGTTGGTACGCGGCGTAGGTAAATAGAAAACTTGGTGATTACGAGAGGTTAATCTGGGAACGTGAAAATTAAGCTTACTAATTATTTCGGGTGCGTCAAAATCATTGTGTAGTAATTTAAACAAAAATACTTGAGAAAAGTACGTGCGCCTATCCTCAAGAGTAGTCATAGAATATCTTTCAAGCAAGTTACTTTGCGGAAAACCAATCACTGGATAGGTACCGTCGGATTTGAACCACAGTAATTTAAGAAATCTACGTTGAACTGCCTCCAAGTTATTCTTGTGAACATCATAACTGGAACTCCAAATTAGCGATGCGTACTCAAGTTTTGATCTGACGAAGGATTGATAAAGAATTTTCAGAGTATCAGTATTAGTGAACTCTCGACTAGTACGAACGATGAATCCAAGGGCTTTGGAGGCTTCGGACACAATGGTATCGATATGATCAGTGAAGGATAATTTACTATCAAAAGTTACGCCGAGGTCGCGAAATGTTATAGGTCTTTGAAGTATGACATTATCTAACCTGTAATAAAAAATAAAAGTTGATGTTTTTAAAGAAAAGGACATTACGTTACATTTACTAGGATTCATGAATAATTTATTTACTATACACCAGGTGTTTATTTTGTCAAGAGAAGTCTGAAGTTGAAAACAGTCATCGATTTCATCAATTACTGTGAAAATTTTTAGATCGTCGGTATATAAAAGGTGAGGCAAATTAATTTCGTTCACTATGTCGTTAATAAATATGTTAAAAAACAAGGGCCCCAGAATAGATCCCTGGGGAACTCCAGATGTGGCAGCAAATTCGATCGATTTGAACCCATTTAATGAAACGTACTGACTCCTATTCATTAAATAAGATTTAAACAAAAGGAGCAAAGAATATGAGAAGCCGAGTTTTTCTAATTTATTAAGTAACAACTGGTGATCAAGTCTATCAAACGCTTTGGAGAAATCGGTATATATGACATCTACCTGCCCACGTTCATCTAGGGATTCAGAGATATATTGAGTTACACAGAATAAATTTGTTGTTGTTGAACGCCCTTTCATAAATCCATGTTGATTAATAGAGATTTTGGTGTTAATCGAATGATATATTCTGTCATGAAGTAATATTTCTAAGACTTTACAGAAGTTACAAATTACAGAGATTGGTCTAAAGTTCTCAATATCTAGTTTGTTTCCCTTTTTGAAGATGGGACATACTTTGGAATATTTCCATAGGTCAGGAAATAGACAGTTTTTTAAGATTAAGTTAAAAATTAGAGTTAGAGGATATGCAAAGATGATAGCGCAATCCTTTAATAAAAAAGCTGGAATGGAATCAGGACCGGTCGTCATTTTGGGTTTAATTCGTTTTAGAGCCCGAATAACCTCATCTTCACTGAAAGAGTTTATGGTAACAATAGGGTTATTGTTGGGTATATCGGTCTCAATGTCGATATCTAATGAAGACTCATTATAAGATTGACCAAAATAATTGGCAAATGCATTTAGTATATCAGAGGGATTGTTTAGCGAAGATCCCTCGAAGAACATCTCTTCAGATACACTGGCCGACCCTTTTCTACTTTTGATGAAAGCCCAAAATTTATTGGGATCATTTTTTATATTGTCTTCAGAGTTCTGCACGAAATTTCTGTAGGCTAAATTGGTATCATATTTTATTTCCCTTCTGATGTTTTTGAGGTTATTGTGAATAAGTGGATCACTGGTTCTTGCATACTGTCTCCTAAGACGTTCTTTAAGGCTAATTTTTTTTATGATACTGCCATTAAACCACGGAGGATATCTGCCGCTACGAGAAGTCGATTTCTTAGGTACACAAGATTCAAATACAGAGTCAAGTTTGTTGTAAAAATGAGTGCATGCATATAATAATAACATGTCTTTATTTATATGTTTACATTAATACACAAAAGAAAATGTTCAAGTATGGGTCGGGATATTCACGTAAGTATATGGAAGAGCACTTACGTGAATATCGCCACCCATCTTTGAACATTTTCTTTTGTGTATTAATTTAAACATAAAAATAAAGATATGTTATTATTATTATTATTTGTCATATTCTCTCCTTAGATGGAGGTTCGGTGCGCCATCCATCGGCTACTAGCAAGATGGCGGTTTCTATTTTTAATTTATCGGTAAGTTCAGGAATTTTTGAACAGAGTTACATGTATTTAGAAGCACAGATTTTTGAATTTTAGTGACAGTATGCGGGTGGATATTAAGTTTTTAGAGATTTCGAGAGAGATTTTTAGGAACTACACCTGTTCAGGATATAACTATAGGAAGGATGTCGATTTGATCTTGTTGCCACATTTTCTTTATCTCTTCAGCAAGTTCACCGTATTTATCTAATTTTTCACCATAGGACTGCTGTAAGTTGTGAATGTTGGGAACTGTAATATCTATAAGGAAAGTGTCCTTTTGCCTTTTCAATATAAGGATAATATCCGGTCTATTAGCGAGGATGGTTCGGTCAGTTATAACCGATCGATCCCAGTATAGCCTGCAGTCCTCATTTTCCAAAACAGCTGATGAGTTATACTCATAATATGGCGTGCTGGTGGTCAATAGCTTAAACTGAAGAGCTAGCTTAAGGTGAATGATCTTTGCCACCTGGTTGTGCCTGTGGGTATAATCAGTGGCAGCCCGCTGTTATGTGCTGAATAGTCTCCGGTGCGCTACAATATTTCCTACAAGTGTCGCTTCGTATGTCTGGGTCTTTGATGATAACCTTAAGATAGTTCTTTGTTGCTACTATCTGATCCTGGATCGCCATGACAAAGCCCTCCGTTTCGGGAAACAGTCCCCCGTGACTGAGCCAATAGTTTGACGCTTCTTTGTCAACATGTTCTTGGCTCAGGTCATGAAGGTGCCTTTCATGGAGTGCCTTGTGTTTCCAGAAGTTGTGGAGATCTTCATCTGTAGGCTCTGCTACCTCCAGTTCGACTAAAGGCCCATTATGTTGCAGGTCAAGAGGAGTGTAATTATTGTCTGAGTGGATGATAGCTCTGTGAAGTGGGGATGTCTCCTGTTTCTGATTCAAATATCTTCTGAGGCTGATGATCTGCTTGCCCTGTAGTTGTTCAAGGTTGATGATACCTCTCCCCCCCTTAGACCTTGGAAGTGTTACTCGCTCGATGGCTGCTTTCGGGTGGTGTGCTCCGAACTGGGTTAGCACTGTCCGAGTTTTTATCTCCAAGTCTGCTAGATCTGCCTTGGTCCATTTTATAACGACTATAAGTTAGTGTAGGAATGGCCTATGTATTAATGGCATTGCACATATTCTTTTCTGAAAGTGTGGTCTTCATGATTTTTTTGACCCGATCCGTGAATTTCCTAGTCGTTAGCTCTTTTATTCGCTTATGTTGAATATTTAGAGCTTGTTTCACTCCAAGGTATTTATACGGTTCCTCTTCACCTAGAGGAAACGTCAACATACAAATTAACGACGATCATCTTGAGCTCACAAATATGTGAAAGAATTTAGGATTATATATTGATTCAGGGCTAAAATTTACTGAGTATACTAATTATATAATTAAGAAATCTTTTGCTAAGTTAAAATTAATCTATGCAAGTAAAGATATTTTGACAAAAAAAACTAAAATAATTTTATGTGAAGCTCTGGTCCTCTCTCATATAAACTATGCTTCAGTTGTGTATTTCCCTTTCTTACGCCAAGTTGATGCCCTGCGATTACAATGGTTACAATATAGTTGTGTTAGACTAATTTGTGGTATAAGAACGTACGATCCGGTATCCTTGAGTTTGAAAGAAATTGGCTGGCTTAATATTAAGAACAGAAATATTCTCCATAGTTGCTCATTCTTTCACAACATAATATTTACTAAGTCACCTCCTTATTTGTATAATAAAATTACATATAGAACAGACGTACATAACTTAAATATAAGACACAAATCAACTGTCACCATCCCAAGACATAAAACTGCCGAATTTCGTTGCGGATTCTCATATCGTGTGGCTTCTCTTTACAATGACATTCCTGAAGATCTCAAGGTACTACCACATACAAAATTTAAAACACAATTAAAAAAAAATTGTTTCTAAAAAATTTGTAGTAAAACGCTAGGCTTGCTGTCTATTTTAGTTAAAATACTGTGGCATGTTAAAATTATTATTATTATTTTTTTTCTCCTTCTTCAATTCTTTGGGACTTCCTGCCACATGTATGTTTTCTTTCTAAGCGGTGCTAGGGGAATCTACAAAATATATCACAATTAACCAGTATGTTACTGGTAAAAAACCTCTACGCCTGTGACGTTTACGCCAAAGGATCAGTTAAAGGTTTTTTTATAAATAAACAACACAAATAAGTATAAAAACTTGAAATTAAATATTTCGCCGACGTTTCGGAAATCTAATCTGTTTCCTTTTTCAAGGCTTTTTTGAAAAATCTTTTTTGCTGTGTATGACAAATACACATATCCATATCCATAGATACTTACTATTTACATAGAACTGTTGATATAGTTAACAGTATACAATGTTAAGTTTGTGAAGTTCTTCTTTTAACATTGGCAGCGAAGTTGTACAGACATCTACGGAACAATTCGACTCGCAATTATCCTCATTCAATAATATTATCGCGGATTCTTTAATTTTTCTTTTTTTGCTATCTGCCTCTTTTGTTAAAATTTTTGCCGGGTCCCAGTTTATTCTATGTCCGTTCTCCCACGCGTGTTCGCAGATCTTGGACCTCTGAATTTCATTTTTTCTGATATAATTTTGATGTTCGCCCAATCTTACACTAAAAGGTTTGTTGCACTCTCACGGAATACTATAAATGCAGTTTTTTGAATTTTGCTCGTGGTTTGTTGGTTTCGTCTTTGTCAGAATAGATCCTAAAGTGTTGCTTGTTTGAAATACCGTTCTAATATCAAATCTATCACCGATGCGGAGCAACTTTTCGGATAATCCGCATACATAAGGAATTAATGCTGTTTAACAGATTAGATTTCCGAAACGTCGGCGAAATATTTAATTTCAAGTTTTTATACTTATTTGTGTTGTTTATTTATAAAAAAAAACAACCTTTAACTGATCCTTTGACGTAAACGTCACAGGCGTAGAGGTTTTTTACCAGTAACATACTGGTTAATTGTAATATATTTTGTAGCTTCCCCTAGCACCGCTTAGAAAGAAAACATACATGTGGCAGGAAGTCCCAAAGAATTGAAGAAGGAGAAAAAAAAATTAAGATAATGCGACAAATAACATTTAGACAATGTTAAAATTAATAATAATATATTTATTCCAGTTAAAAACTTAAATACATTATAACCTATTCTTACAATATCTATATCTAATTATATTACTGTATAATGGTAACAAATAAAATAAACCCTGCAAAAATAAAATTGTACGCAGGGTATGAGATAAAAAACATATAATTAGATTTTACGCATTAAACATAAGATGCATAGAAAGTAGGTATGTATAAAAACTATATAATACAAATTTCATACAATTTCAATAAAAGCCATGGAGCAGAATGGCTAAGTTTAGTAGTATCTTTTATTAAAAAGGTAAGTGTTTTTTATGTCCATTAACTGATGTACATGCAATCTACCGAGTGTTAATATCCATTTTTTTATTTTACTTTTAAACAGTTTTGTGGAGTTTAAGTTTTTCATTTCAGGAGGAAGTTTGTTATACACCCTTGGTCCTAGAAATATAAAACAACGTTGTCCGATTGTCTTCCTAGCACGAGATATTTCTAATGCATTCCTACTATACCTAGTATTGTAAACGTGATCAACTTTTTGGGTATTACTTAGGTGTACTTTTTGATAGCAAATTATTGAATGACAAAATAATTGTCTAATATCCAGCACCTTAGCTTGTTCAAAGAGTAAATTGGTTGGGAAGGTAATTTCTTTTTGATGGATAATTTTTAAGATCCATTTTTGCATTGTATCTAATTTTGCTCGTTGACAGCTGTACGCACCTCCCAAGCAATTATACCATAGCGAAGTTGTGATTCCACGAGAGCGTGATATACCGTGGTAAGTAGCTTAACGTCTATAATTTTGGTTAAATATTTAAATTTCGCCAGGAGACCTCTTAATTTTCTAGTTAATTTATTAATATGAACGTCCCATTTTAGATGTGAATCAACTATGATTCCCAAGTATCTAGCATCATACTTTATTGGGATCTGATAGATCGAATTACCGCATTCAATTTCTAGTGGTTTGAAATCATAATAGTTACTATTACTCGTGAGAAATGGTAAGTACATGGTTTTATTAAAATTAATTGTCAACAGTCTAGAATCAAACCACTGTTTAATCATTTTAAAATCTTGTTGTGCTGTTTCTATGACAGCCTCCCTAATAATTTATGTGGCTATTTACTGTTATTTTCTCTCTGGGTTGAGTGGAAGAACAGAGATTTTATTTTAAATTCACTGAACTCTGCCCTTTATAATCATTTGATCACTTATTTTATAGTATTGTAATATTTTTTTCTCGATTATAATAAAAACGATTATTATTATTATTATTAAATAGCCATTTAGAGAAAACTTGCAAAACATCGAAACTATAAAGACATTTCCTACATGCAATCCTATTTGAAGGTTTGATATGGAGTTAGACCGAAGATAACCAAAGAAAAATGGAATCATTGAACGGAAACGAGGAAGTGGCAGACCACGAGAGATAAGGATTGACCGTAGCATAAATTTAGAATCGAAATTAGTTTCTGAATGTGAACATGGATAGAGAACTGATTCGATTCCAAGAAAAATTGCATGGAGCATATACCTATACCAATTTTGGTTAATTTAAAAGTAAGTATGTTGTATTTTAAAATGAACAATTCTTTGTAGATATAGTAGTAAAAACTCTAAGGTGGGTGCCTTCGAATATAGTAAGTAAGTAAGTAAGTAAGTAAGTAAACATTTATTTTCCACTGTTATCACAATAATTAAAATAGGTGATGTCAATATACTTATAATGTGATAGCAAAAAAAACCTACTTAAAGGTGTAGGGAAAAATAGCTAATGGATATTATATATACACATATGTTTTCTGTACATAGAACATATCTAAGACTATAACTAAACAAATACAAATAAGCCCTAATAATAATACATTATAATAAATACCTATAAATGATGGTATATAAAAAAAAAATATATCTTTATTATATATACATATATATACATCAAAAGCATACTAAATTAAAAGAACAAAATACAAATCAAAACATAAAAATCGAGTGGAGAACAAAAGATGGCAAAAATAGATGGCGCTCTCTTCATGTTTTAAAGTGTAGCTGCGAAATATTCATTTAAGTTATAAAATACATGTCTGTGTAACAGTATTTTTATTTTTCGCTTAAAAGCTTTGCAATTTAATGATTTTAGATCTGTTGGCAATTTATTATAAATTTTTATTCTCGAATATAGAGGACATTTTCTGGTTCTACTAGTTATATTTTGGTAATAAGTAATCTTGATGACGTGTCGCATAATTATGTATATAGAACTGTGATGTATTTTTACTATAACTATAATAAAAAAAAATAACTCACTTTAAGATATTCACAGGGTATACAGACTTCATTACTAGATAAGTCAGTTCTATTTATGTTATCTCTGAATATTTATTTGTCTTGTCCAGCATTTGCTTTATTCACTTTAGAACTTTACAACTAGACGTGGGTTGTCAAAAAATTGATACTTTAATTATATTTTCATTTTTTATTTCATTAATAGATATTTTTGTTAGAATGTAGGGTACGAAAAGAATGCTCGATCATTTGAGGAAACATATTTGGCGTAAAATCCATTCACATTTCCCTTAAAAACATAATCATATACAATTCTCCACCCATTCAAATCCCAGTTGTGCTGGTAATGATTTTTCTCTGGTTTTCTCTGTCATAATAATGAAAATTGTGCCTACTCACAAATCCATTGCTATGAAACGTTAATCCATCCCTGAACAACGCTTTGAAAAATTCCTCATCTTCTCCAAGTTGGTTTTGAGCCCACTGGCAAAAATTTAATCTAAGATTTAAATCTAATTCCAAAAGTTCTAAATGCAGCTGCAAACTTATTTTTAAGAAGATGAAATTAAACTCTAAATATCTACTTAACATCTGAACACTTGCCGTAGATTTTCGATTGCCGCTAAAGTTATAACCATCTCATTTTCTTCACTGATCACCTTCTGTCGCCACTCACCTTCTTTTTATATGCAACACTTCCAGTGCGTTCAAAACGCTCTTTCAAGTTTTCCATAGACCTCATATCAGGAACCCTTCTATCGGGATATTTTATACCATACACTCTTGGTCTTGGTGCTAAATAAACAATTTCCATCATATTCACCAATATCGTACACCATAAATATCAAATCTTGTTGACAATAATTATAATTCATATTTCTAAATATTACTTAATGATGTTAATTCCACTTATTCACAACAATCTTAAACACCTTACAGAAATGTCATAAATTGAAAACCAAACCCAGGACAAAAGCCATCTAGATTTGAATGGCAAAATAAAGAACTCTTTAGATGAAACATTTTTTTTATTTGTTTAAATTTAAAATTTCCACGTTTCATGGCATTCTAAACCTATTTAAAAAAAAGAATTTTTTTGAAACTTTTTTTAACGACATTTTTTAAACATTTTTTATCACTAAAACAGATGAAAAATTTTTTTTTCTTTCTTCGAAACTAAAATTTCCACGTTTCATAGCGTTTTAAATCTATTTAAAAAAAAATTATAATTTTTTTTACCATTTTTGAAAAAAATTTACCACCAAAATTGATGGACATTTTTTTTCTTTGTTCATATTTAAAATTTCCACGTTTCCATGGCATTCTAAAACTATTGAAACAAAATTAAAAATGTTTTTGAAAGATTTAAAAGAATTTTTGAAAACATTTTTAATCTATTTATCACTATATATTAGATGAAAAATTTTTTTTTGCTCAAATTTAAAATTTTCACGTTTCATGGCATTCTAAACCTATTTCAAAAATATACATAATTTTTAAATTCGTAAACTTTTGTTTACCACTACTACATAATAGAAGGAAACTTTCCTTTTTGCTCAAATTTAAAATTTCTATGTTTCATGGACATTCTAAACCTATTTCAGAAGAAAAAAATTTTGAAAATTTTTTAACCAACATTTTTGAAAAATTTTTAAAAAATTAAATTTTTTACCACCACTCTACTTCCACTCTATTACGTGAATGTGGGATTGAAAATGTGACAGATGGCAATAATATTTGGTATATGCACCTATTATACTTTTATTGAAAAATGTACAGTGTGGTCATCCCAAGAAATAACTCAGTCATGGTGGACATTTGTAAAGGTATTTGCGCAACCCTTCCATATTTGGCACCTCTTATTTAGTATTGACCTTTTGCTGTTGGATGATGATTGTATATTTTTTTGACCAAAAGTAATCAGGTTTTCTTTGTAATAATAGCAATAACTACATTCCGATTATTATTCTCAATGTCATTTCGTAATTAATAATTTTTTTATAGTGACCGACATGCACAAATAACGAGCGAAGTTCTGTGTAAATACCTTATCCGGTTTTTTTTCTGAAATAGGTTTAGCGTGTCATGAAACGTGGAAATTTTAAATTTATTCTTACTATTTATTCCGTTTAGTCACTCCACCCTGTATATTTTTCTGCGAAAGTTTAAACATTTTTTCGCTGACAGTAGGATCAACTACCAACCAAATTTAACTGCTCTCCGTCAAGTAGTTTTTTTAGTTAATGCACCAACAGACAGACAGACAGACAGACTGACGGAATTGAAAAATCTATATTTTCGTAATCTCCGTGATCTGAAACGTCAGAATCCGAAAAAATCTCGGAGGGTGACTTTTTCTTGAATGCAATACTTCCCTTCGGTATGCAAGGGAAGAAAAAATATTACTAAAAAATATATTTCCCATGATTGTAATGTATTTAATTTAGAACTCACTAAATACTGTTTAAGATAATTAGAGATAAAATGACTTCTGCGTCTTTCTGATAATTTGGCAATCCTGGCGTAAGTGGAATGTAAATATATTATTTTATGGCATTAGAAACATGAAGGTTGACAACAGCTAGTAGAGTACACATATTTTAAATTTATAAGTTATCACATTCAAACATTATTATTACCTGTTGATAAAATGACAATGTTGTAGATTAAATAATAACGTGTCTGCATTTATTACCAGAGCATTTGAAAACACATTACAAACAAATTCAGTTCGAGGCCAAATGAGTATTCATCATTTATTTTGCATCTACTTTCAAAAATTAAGTATATGCACTATAATTCGTTTATTATTGGACTAAAATTAACATTATCTACTAGTTATTATAAATGCCATTAATAAATTCAAACAAATTTTAGGAATTTAAATATACAGGAAAAATTAAGGTTTTTTAATGTTTCAAAAAGTTTTATTAAAACTCTACACGTGTTTCGGCTTATTAGGCCTTTATCAAGAGTACAAGATAATACTAAATTTAAAATGTGTTCCTTACTTATTTATACCTATAAATGTGAATTATTTATTATTTGTTTGCTTATAGTAATGAAACATATTCTTTATAGGACTTTGCAAACAGCGGAAAGAAAAACTATATATGAGAACTAAAAGAAAAACTATATATAAAAATATTAATTAATTATTTGCATTGTTTCGATAACCTGACTTCTGGTTATGCTAACAAGTAAAAATTCTTATTTGCCATTTTCATTATAATATAGCATCCAACATAGTCCCCTACGGCTAGGCAGATAAAACTATAAGTAAAAATATTAATTAATTCTCTGCATAACCTGACTTCTGGTTATGCTAACAAGTAAAAATTCGTATTTGCCATTCTTATTATAACACTAGAATCCAACATAATCCCCTATGGCTACGCAGATTAAACTAGTATCTACATGATCCCCTACGATATGTAAATTTAGTTAAAAATGAGAACCGAGGCCTGAAATATTTACCTACCTTGTCTTTAAAAATCTTTTCATTCTAATGAATTACATTTTCATAAAATCTCATTCAGTTTCTTGGAAATGCTTAGCCTTTGAAATGTTTTTCGTCCTTATTCTGGACTCATCAGAAAAGCACAAAGCCACTCATCATACCTTTCATGGTTTCCGTTGAAAACATGTAATCCAGCGAAACTCTGTGAATGATGTTATAAAATGTGGGAGCTATCCACACTTTCATTTATATCTGGTCTATATGACTATATTTTAGTAGAAATTAACACTTTTCTGAGCAATATTTATATTCATTTTATTTTAAACCCTTGTGTCACGATGTTCCCGAATGGGAACAAATTTATTTTTTAGTAATAAAAACAAAATATATCAATTAAGATGTATTTCAATATTTTTTGCCTGTCCTAAATTGAGTTTCTATATGTAAAAGAGATTTTATAAAATCATGCAATACAATACTAATATTATTAAAATAATATTTGTATCTGTCCCAAGCTCCATTTCCACAATTTAATTATTTTATATCTGTACCTATTTTGAATTTTATATAGTATTTCCCGTCTCATAAGTGGAGTTTTGTGTTTGTTTATTTACATATAAATAAATGAATAAATCGAATAAATTCAATCTAGCTGACATCGACCTAGCTAACACATTGTTAAACGATGACTTAAATTCTATCTGCAGATATTCTAAGGTCGTCGTCATGACATTCTAAACCTATTTAAAAAAAAAACATATTTGAAATTTTTTTTGCCATTTTTGAAAAATTTTTTACCACTAAAATAGACGGAAATATTTTTTTTCTTGCTCAAATTTAAAATTTTCACATTTCATGGCATTCTACATCTATTTTTAAAAAAAATACCACTACTATAGAATAGAAGGAAACTTTCCTTTTTGCTCCATGCACAAATAAAGAGGGAAGTTCTGTGTAAATACCTTTACCGATTTTTTTTATTTGTTGAAGTTTACCCTCAATAAATATAAATGTATTTGAATTCAACTCTTTATTGCTACACTAGATCTAAGATTGACGACCTGTGTATGATTTTGTAGCGCGAATAGGATAACTATTTACCACGGGTCGACTCTGATCCCATCAAGTTTGTGTAGCAATCAGAATACTCAAAAAATCTATCAATGGTCTGAATAGTCTAAAAAGTTTGTCGGAAGTGCTAGTTTATAAGATATGATCAGAAGTGCATCGGTAAATAACAAAATACGACGGAAGGCAGACTGCAACAATCGCAGTAAGTGTAATCTTCTTTGTCTTCACCTTGGGGTGTCTTAAGATTTACATCGACCTAGCTAACACATTGTTAAACGATGACTTAAATTCTATCTGCAGATATTCTAAGGAACATAACTTGAAAATTAACTCCAACAAATCGGTAGCATTACTGTTCAGCTCAAAAAATCGACGGGAAATTCTAAAAACGAGGCTCAGCATAGTTGTAGATGGTGAACCTATTAAGTTTTCAGATTTCGCAAAAAATATCGGTGTCTATCTAGATCAAGACCTACGGTTTCAACAACATATTAAATTATTGTTGCAAAAAACTTATGCAGAAATGAAATTTTTGTACGCAGACAGACATATATTGAATTTCAAAATGAGAAAGAAAATGTGTGAATCACTTGTATTGCCTGTTTTCACCTATTGTAATATACTATACTACCCATGTCTTGACCAAACTACTAAAAATCGTCTACAAATTGCACAAAACACATGTTGTCGTTTTATCTACAACCTAAGAAAATACGACCATATATCGGCAAAACTAACTGAATGAAAATGGTTAAAAATAGACAGCATGGTGAAATTTCATTACCTTGCATTCTTACACCGCTTATTTCGTTCCTCGATTCCGCTATAACTTCGAGAGAAACTCGTCTTTAGAAGCGCTGCACACAACCCCAATATAACAACATACCATCACCATGCCTCATCATTCATCTGCTCTCTATCAACGGTGTTTCACCTATTCGGCGACTACATTATACATTTCCGTAAAATCCAATATGTGCGTAAGTCTTTATGTTTTTCGTAACCAAATTAAGCAAATGCTATTATCCCGTCAATTAGAATTACCTCTATAGGATATTCATAATCCTGTTATATAGTTTTACATATATATGTTATATAGTTCACATGCAATACTATATTCATATGTTAATTATTAGTTATTAGGTTATTAGTACTTCCAAAAATCTTGTTGGACTACTTGTACAATAGGTTAAGTGTAAGAGTAGCCATCTGGCTAAACTTCGCCTGTTTTACATAGTATATTTAATGTGTAATGTATATAAATTGTATATTATGCATTTATCACAATAAAGTCGATATTAATATTATTATTTTCATGTTTATATCACAGTCTTGCTGGTTGGTATTCTACATCAGTAGGGAAGAAATTCATCTTATCCTACTGTGTTTAAAAATTTTCTTGTTATATGGCATGTTTGGAGAATCACACTTTTCTGAATTATGTGGCTTAGGTTAATTGATAAGCCCAGTCGTTTGATGTTATTGACAAGTTGTTTGGTCATTACTCCTTCCACAGAGATGATTAGTGGGATAGTTTCCACAGTGCCGAGGTTCCATATATGCTTAATTTTAATATTATTATTATTATTATTATTATTATTATTTGTTTTGCATGTCTTTAGACGGAAGGTGCTAGTTACGGTTTTTTCAAACAAGTAATGTATCAATTCTACTGGGGAAGGTTGAGGTGAGACCGGATTATTGCTGTTGTATTTAGAAAAACTGACTTTTGGAGTTGGATGTACGTTAATGGGGGCAGCTGTAATTTGATGAGGCTTTCGTGTATTTTCCGTGGGATGACGGCCATTGCCGAGATAACTATGGGAATTATGTGAACCTGTTTCTGCTTCCACATATTCTTAATTTCATCGGTAAGCGCCCTATATTTATTTAGTTTTTCGCTCCATGTGCTCTGAAGGTTATGTGAATTAGGAATGGCAATATCTATCAGGTATGTGGTGTCGGAATTCTTATCTATGAGAGTGATATCTGGGGGGTTACAAGAGATTGTTCTATCCGTTATAATACTTCGATTCCAGTATAGCTTATGCGCCTCATTTTCAAGCACGTTATTATTATTATTATTATTATTTCATTTTTTTAATTATTATTATTATTATTATTATTATTATTATTATTATTATTATTAAATACAACACTTTTATAATTAATTCAATTATTTATTTTCAGTATATTAATAAATATTTACACAAATATGTCAATATAACATTGTACATGACTATGTATATTTTATTGACGTAAATACAAAGTGTCACTAGCTAGCAGAGATTTATAGGGAATCGTGTAGCGTCATCGATATCCACTAAGTCTGTAATGGTAGTTGTCAAACGGTGCTCTGTGATGATGGATATTTCAAGGGTCCATTTGCTGTTATCTGCGTTCCGATATATATCGACACATAACTTAGAAAAATGACAAATTATTATTTTTCTAATGTGCAAGTAGAAAAAGGTACATATCGAAATTTTGCTACTATTCACACAATATAAAGTGAGCACGTAAAGGTTGGAATAAATTCGTTAAAATAGTTACAAAACCAGTGACAAAAATCAGACCCGTCGATTTTTAAATACATTTCACAATCTGTTTATTTAGAAAAAAGTGCTGCAAATATTTTTTTTAAAGTTATGACGTCATCGCCATTTTTTAATGGCAACCCTCATTTTTTAAAATGTCATTTGAAAGAGCACATTTTTCTGTACACAGTACGTTAAATTCTAGGGAGTATTGCATGACGAAATTATCGAGAAAAAAAACATTTAACATTAATAGAACACATTCATTACTTATCGTCGAACCTATTTACAACTTACACTTTTTTGTGCTTACGCTTTTTTTCATTTACTTAGCAACTCGGATCTGGCTCTAACACGTTAGTTGGCTACGCGCCTTATATTATTATACCTAGAAAAATATATGTTTTGAATTCTTCATGGTAATACTAAGAAGTTTTTTTACCTAGTTTTTTTAACGCCGTGTGGGTCGAGCGCGACCCGCATAGAGACAGTAGTATGATAGTAAGTAAGACAATAGTCATGTGCGCCGCAGAACGATATGGTAATTTATCAGTGATAAGTGGATTATAATTGTCCTTTCTTAAATTAATTTAATAATTGTTATGTTAATTGTGTGTGTCTGCGATTTGCTCCTTTTCCTTTTGACCCCCCTTTGTCCCTCCTATTTCTTGGGCCGACATTGACGACGGAGAATCCATCAAACCTACTGTGTAAGTTTCCGACACATTATTTTCTTTTTATTATACCTAAATACAGTTCACTAAATAATATTAGCCTCGCCACGCTGAAAGGGGTAGGCCCATTCATTAGTATTTACTTGTGATATCGTATTGAAAGTGCCGATAATGCAACGCTTAAGTGAGACAGAACGAATTGAAATTTTGATAATATTGGCTATGGAGACAAGTCTCGAACACAAACTATGGTTTGCGAATTATTTAATGGCAAATATCCTAATCGACCATTTACACAATCAAGTGTGAGCAAAATAGAAAAGAAGTTCCGAGATTGTGGTCATGTAAGAGATAATTTCACGAAAGGTCGTCCTACAGTTTCAGAAAATAAACAGTTAAATGTTTTACTCGTAATGGAGGAGAATCCTTACGAACCAAGTCGCGAAGTCGCAGAAGAACAGTGCTTTTGAAGAAGAATAAATGGCACCTATATAAAGCGAATTTAGTTCAAGAGCTTAACGAAGATGATTTCAACAGTAGAGTAGGTTTTTGCGAAACCATGATGGAACGATGTAATATCAATCCACATTTCTTAAGTCGAGTACTTTTCTCTGACGAGGCCACCTTCTGTTTAAATGGCACTGTGAATAGGCAAAATTGTCGATATTGGTCACACAAAAATCCACACTGGATGGTGGAGGCCCATACTCAGTTTCCACAGAAAGTTAACGTGTGGGCTCGAATTGTTGGCACTGCAATATTGGGTCCATTCTTTATTCAAGGTTTATTAGATGGCGAAAAATATTTGGAGCTGCTCCAACAAAACATAATTCCAGAACTTGTCGCACTGTATCCAAATGGTGAAAACCCGAATGTACCGGAAAATTCCATATGGTTTCAACAGGATGGCGCACCACCACATTGTTCGGTAATAGTGCGTAATTATTTAATCGAAATTTTTCCAAGTAGATGGATTGGTAGACGCGGATCAATAGAATGGTCAGTCAGATCTCCAGGCCTAACCCCATTGGATTATTTTTTATGGGATTACCTTAAATCCCAAGTTTATTTTAATAGACCGAACAATATTGAGGACTTAAAAGACAGAATTACTTACGAAAGTGGAACAATTGGACCCGAAACAATTATTAACGTTTTGCGAAAATTTCAATTTAGACATTGTCAAGAAGCAAATGGCGTGCAATTTGAACATTTAATCTAATTCTTTTTTGCTGTATTCTTAAATTCTTGTATTTTTGTTTTATTGCATTGTTATAAGTAGTTAAGATTTTTTTCTCGATAATTTCTTCATGCAATACTCCCTAGAATTTAACGTATTTAATGCAGAAAAATGTGCTCTTTCAACTGACATTTCAAAAAATGGGAGTTGCCATTTAAAAAAAATGGCGATGACGTCATAATTTTAAAAAAAATATTTGCGGCACTTTTTCTTAAATAAACAGATTGAGAAATGTATTTAAAATCGACGGGTCGGAGCGAATGTTTGTCATTTGTTTTCTAAATATTTTAATGAATTTTTTCCAACCTTTACGTGCTCACTGTATATTATATTTAAGATGTAATACATTACGTACTGAGCTACATTAGCTGTTGTGTAAATACCGAAAATGCAATAATTAGCCCATATATGAATAAGAAATGTGAACCAATATTTTCAATATAAATGGAATATACAGATACCTACAGACAATAATTATGAATAGGAATAAGGAGTTCTGTTATAATAATGTAATATAACATATTTTGTTAATGTTGAATATTCATATATTTTGATGAGGTATTTGCCAAGTACTTCAAATTTTCAATGCATTGAAAATTATTAAAAATATTTCCTGACTTTAAGAAGACCAACAGATCCGAATTAATCATTGATATATAAAATGAAGAGAATAGGACCTATTACGGACCCTTGGACTAAGCCCATGTTATTTCTTTTAGATCTGAGGTGTAATTACGTATTTCATTTTGATTTACGTGATTTATATTTACATATTGCTTACGTGACTTTAGGAATGATGAAATCCAACTCAGTGACGGTTCTCTTATCCTTAGGCGGGCATCGCTCGAATGCGACTCTACGCCAAAAAGGTATCTTTGGGTTCAGTGCCGTTAGTACATTTTTACAAGATGGAAAACCATTGAACCCATATGTATTAGCTTCTCGACGCAAATTCCAGACGAATGATACAATCGTCTATAATGATTACAAGCAAACCAAAGCGATCCAAAATGTTCAGTGCATAATTCTCAAATAGTCACATACATTCTACTATCATGTGTGACTGGAAGTCTAAATATTTTTGTACAGTCGATCGTTACAATACTTTCATTGCTGTATGAGTTACGATTTCTCGGATCGTAACGTCTTACCAGTGGTGCTCTATGTAAAGCTTAGACTTAGAATATTTCTATTTTTACTTCCGTCGCATACCGAAGGGAAGTATTGTATTCGCGAAAAAATCACCCTCCGAGATTTTTTCGGATTTTGGGGTTTCAGATCATATAGATTACGAAAGTATAGGTTTTTCAATTCCGTCAGTCTGTCTCTCTGTCTGTCTGTCTGTTGGTGCATTAACTAAAAAACTCCATGACAGGGAGCAGTCAAATTTGGTAGGTAGTTGACACTGCTGTCAGCGAAGAAATGGTTAAACTTTCACTGGAAAATATACAGGGTGGACCCTCTAAAGGGAATAAATGAAAAAAAAAATCACTTGCTCGAATTCAAAATTTCCACGTTTCATGACACGCTAAACCTATTTCAGAAAAAAAAATTATTTTTTTTTTATTAACATTTTTGGAAAACTTTTTACCACTAAAATGGATGAAATTTTTTTCTTTGTTCTAATGTAATGGCATTCTAAACCTATTTGTTTGACTATTTTGTTACCATTTTTGAACAATTTTTTACCACTAAAATAGATGGAAATTTCCTCGTTTCACAGCGTTCTAAACCTATTAAAAAAAATGTTGAAAATAATTTTTACCATTTGTCAAAAAATTTTACCACTAAAATTGATGCAAAATTTTGTTTTCTTTGTTCAAATTCAAAATTGTCACTTTTCCATGGCATTCTAAACCTATTCAAACAAATTTAAAAACATTTTTGAAAAATTAATTTTTTTTTATCTATGGAATAGACGAAACATTTATTTTTCCCAAATTTTAAATTTCTACGTCTCATGACATTTTAAACTTATTTCGGAAAAAAAAATTCAACACTTCTTTACCATTTTGGAAACAAATTTTACCACCAGAGTAGATGGAAAAATTATTTTATTGCTCAAATTTAAAATTTTCACGTTTCATGACATTCTAAACCTATTTCAGAAAAAAACATTTGGAAATTTTTTCACCAACATTGTTGAAACATTTTTTACCACTATAACAGATGATAATTTTTCTTTCTTTTGTTCAAATTTAAAATTTCCACGTTCCTAAACCCATTTCAAAAAAAACATATTTGAAATTTTTTTTACCATTTTTGAAAAAAAAATTACCACTAAAATAGATGGAAAAATTTTTTTCTTTGTTAAAATTTAAAATTTCCTCGTTCCACAGCATTCTAAACCTATTTAAAATAACGTTTTTGAAAAAAATTGCCGTCAAAACAGATGGAATTTTTTTTTCTTTGTTCAAATTTAAAATTGTCACGTTTCCATGGCATTCTAAACCTATTCAAACAAATTCAAAAATTTCATTGAAATTTAAAAAAAAATAATTTATTTGTCACTACCTACTATAGAATAGATGAAAAATGTTTTTGCTCAAATTTAAAATTTCTACGTTTCATGACATTCCGTTCCTATTTCTGAAAAAAAATTGCAACATTATTTTACCATTTTGAAAAAAAATTTTCCACTAGAATAGACGGAAAAATTTTTTTGCTCAAATTTAAAATTTTTACGTTTCATGACATTCTAAACCTATTTCAGAAAAAAAAATTTTGGAAATTTTTTTTCACCAACATTTTTGAAAAATTTTTTACTACTAAAATAGATGGAAATTTTTTTTTTCTAGCTCAAATTTAAAATTTTCACGTTTAATTGCATTCTACATCTATTTCAAAAAAAAAAATTACCACTACTATAGAACAGAAGGAATCTTTCCTTTTTGCTCCGTGCACAAATAAAGAGGGAAGTTCTGTGTAAATACCTTTACCGATTTTTTTTATTTGTTGAAGTTTACTCTCAATAAAAATAAATGTATTTGAATTCAACTCTTTATTGGTACAATAGATCTAAGATTGACGAGCTGTGTGTGATTCTGTAGCGCGAATAGGATAAGTATTTACCACGGGTCGGCTCCGATCCTATCAAGTTCGTGTAGCAATCAGAATACTCACAGAATCTATCAATGGTCTTAATAGTCTAAGAAGTTTGATGGCAGTGCTAGTTTATAAGATATGATCAGAAGTGCATCGGTAAATAACAAAATTCGACGGAAGGCAGACTGCAACAATCGCAGTAAGTTATAACCTTCTTTATCTTCACCTTGGGGTGTCTTAAGATTTACCAGAATCTCCGTCGATAGCAGATATAGCTACAGACCGTAGCGAAGGCATGGCTGGCGCTAGTTAATAATAAATTCTCATTGTGTCCTCAGGCACGCTCAGTCGTACGTCAGTTGGTCGGCTGGTTGGAAAGGTATTGAAGTGGCATATCGCCTTATGAGTTTTGCAGCAGGCGATTTCAAATATTATAATGTCAAAATTCCATGAGAAACTATTTCCACATACTGAAGTGCAAATAAAATATCAAGATATTTTCGTTTAAAGCCACTTAAGTCTCGAGTTGACTATGGTCGAGAGTAGACATGCTGAATGACGCTCTCGAAGAAACGCAAAAATCATCGTTAAACTAGATACAATTTGAGTTATCGGTAAGTAAAAAAATTCTGTGTAACGTGAAGTGTCATAATAGTAGAACAAATTGCATACCGAATTAATAATTTGAAATTGCTGATAAAGTAAACACGTGCGGTGTGCCTTAGTTTGGCCGTCGAGGGAAATGGACCTACCTATACCCAAGACACTTTCAAGTGTTTATTTAACTGTTCTTGGAAAGCGTAAATAAATAATAAAGTTCTTGTGTGCAGTGGACGAATTTAGCGTAAGAAACCAGCCCAAGAAAAGAAAAGAAACCAGTAGTCATAAGACCAGACGCTACAGAAAGCTAAGCTATACGAATTTATTTTATTAACTCTATTAACTTAATTTACTTCCTTAATTTTCTTATTCTTTTATTTTCTGTTAACCGAATTCATTAATTCAAAACCTAATTTAATTTTTTTTAATAATCTCAATAATAAACCTGTGTTAAATAGAAAACAGGCAATAAAATAGAAAAATACCTGGAATTTGAAAACAGCAACCGGAATTAATTACTGTAAAGTCATCAACAAATCAACATACAGGGCATTCAAAACATTTTCTCAGATCTCGTTCTCATTTGCAACTCGCTGTAAAAAGCTCTTGTACAGCAATGCAGATATTAATAATCTAAAAAAATCTCTTACAGCAACTTAAAGTATAAGAGACGTTGAAGCGACAACACACCAATTACTGGTGCAAAAAATCGACGGCATCTCACGAAGCATCTCACAAACACCTGCACTGCCTATTCTATATCCTACCCTATGCATCATGTGGCTTTCGCTGCTGACAAGAGCCATGTCCCATATCCAATTCGGCATATGCAGCCAGTCCGGCGGTATATAAAAATATCCAGATTGAATATCCGGAAGTGGCAGCAATGCCTACCTTACACTAGCTAAAAAATCAATCAATCAAGCCAATCAAGACATCTTCGTTTAAAGTGACTTGAATGGGAAATCTAGACTTGAAAGTAGTGACTACTTAGACAGCAGTTTTTAAACTATTTTCGTACTATAATTCTTAAAAATCCGTCTCTAATTTTTGTTCATATTATTATCAATAGTCTAAGTCTAAGTATTTAATCGTGCAATTTAGTGTGTATCTGCAAACTACATAACCTATAATGGGTCATATTTCATAGCGACATTTAATTTGTCCTGCATCTAACTTTTGCATCGTAAATACAAGGAAAAATATGCAATTGGGTTTTTAGTTCCCTTGAGCAAATCAGCCTCTCTGTTAACGCTGGTGGTGCAGACAGACGCTGGCCTGTGATTTACTGGCTGTTTCCCGGTTGCTCCATTTGAATTCAAAACGTGCCCCATGTAGGAACATTCGCCGATCGGCATGTTGCACATCGACTGAATTGATCGCACCGTTGAGGTTATGTGAAATGTGACTGATATTTTATGGGTATTATCATCGGATATATGATGCCCCATATACTGCGCTATACGAGGTTTCTAACGTCCTGTTGACTATTTCTACGATCCTAAACGTACTTCGAATTTTACGGAGTGCTATTTGTGAGATAGTCGAGATATTCAAATCGTCGTTAAATATTGATGCAGCGAAATTTCTCGTATAATTTTGTCGTTACATACTTTAATTGCATGGTGCCTGTAAAATACTGGTAAGACTTTATAAAGAAGCGCTCTTGGAGTGTTAGGTCCTGGATCTTTGTTTCGAAATCGGGAAGTTTCTGCATTGAATAGAATTTATTTATTTATTTGTTTCAAATAATTTTTTCCAGTGGGTGAAACTCCGTTACAGCATGAATAACAACGCAGTTAATTTTACATTTTTCTTGGCAGTCGAGTTTCTCCACTTACGACAGATAGAGTTTTAAATAAATAAAACATTATTTTATCTAATCCCGTTATGAAATGTCAAATTTTAAATGCATTTTTGATGTTACGAAACGTCACATTTTTCATAACTGTCAGTTTCATTACATAACTAGTGATGTAATGAATTTTTACGTAACTAATTATTATTGAACCCATCATTTAGAGAAAAAACTTTAAGACTAAGATACAGAAAATACTTTATTATTAAAATGCAAATAAAAACTTCTCATCATCAGCATTTCTAACAAAACTTTCCTTTTAAAATGATAGATTTTTATCGTGATAACCTGCAGATCTTTTCTTCAAAAATACTATTAATATGGAATATTCTTTATGTCAATGTTTCTTTTGACATTTAATTCTGCCTTCATTGTTGATACCTTCTCAATATTCATGTTGTAGAAGCTTTGTAGTTTTTCATCGCTTCGGAGTACGTTAAAAGAATCTTTTCACAACATCTTTTTATTCCTTTTTGTTGACACCAGTTTTCAAATTTCGTATATACTTCTTCATATATGCTTTTTGATTTACCAGGTATTATTGATTATTTTTTATTGGTACCCTATTTTGTTTATTTAAAGAGTGTTTAAAACCAACTTTTAAAAATGCGCGTGTATTAAAGTTACCATGGCATCAACTACAACCCGAGTCAAAATGTCAACTTTTTAATTATTGATCTGACAGGAATTTTTGCTTTTCTATTTAAGTAATCAATGTTAAAACTCATTTTAAAGCAATATACAATCAGTAACAACTGTAGTGACAATAATTAATCGTATGTGATGGATTGCAAATTGATTTTTGTATTCCTCATTTGACACTGACAGATACCCTGATGTCACATCACGAATTCAACCATTCTACATTCTTAATTCTTATTCCCTTTTTTGTAGTTATAATACCAGTATTTATGATTTCAAAGTATACCAATAAAAAAAAATGCGTAAAGTATTCGTGGATAACTGGTCTTTAAAACACTTGCTCTATTTCGAGCACACCGGCTGCGCCGCGTCGTCGCGTCGTGCTCGAAAAATCGCGCGTGTTTTAAAGACCTTAAGGTGGCCATTCCCTAGAAAAAGACATCCGATAGGGAAATATTTACTATTTTTAGCTATGACTTTTTTTTCTTAGTACGTATATTTAAAAAAACTATAAGAGTACCTAAGTAGAACCATAACAAGACTATTACTCTTAATTTTCACTCAATAATTTTAGTGGTTTGCAAAATAGCTCGATTTAGATTTAAAAATTGTGTTAATCTTCCTATTTCGTAGTTTTAAATCGAGCTATTTTGCAAACCACTGAAATTATTGAGTGAAAATTCATAGTAATAGTCTTGTTACAGTTCTACTTAGGTACTCTTATATTTTTTTAAATATACGAACTAAGAAAAAAAAGTTATGGGCAAAAAAAATCAATATTTCCCTATCGGATGTCTCTTTCTATAGAATGGCCCCCTTAATATCCGCTTATACTTTAATATCCTATACTGCTAAATTAGCCGATTCTTTTATATCAGATGGAATATCCACATCAGAATCAACTATTTTTGACTTAATTTGCTTAAAAATATTCAGCAGATTGGCAACTGAAGTTTGTTTATACAAATGTCAACCCATAGTAATGCTGAGGTAAGGCGATAAACACAAAATGTATTTGTACGACTGCAAGCGTAGCTATCTTTGGAAGCGCAAAATAGAATTCAAAATAAATTGCAATTTCTTTTCTGTTTTAGAGCGGGATTAGATAAAATTTTGTACTTGACACATTATGAAAGAGTAATTTTACTTGACTCACATACTTTGCAAAACTTGCTTGCTTTGCTCCCTCGTTTGGCAAATATTACATTCGTCAAGTAAAATTACTCTTTTCATAACTGGTTACCTAAATAACTAATGTTTTGTTTGATATAATATTTATTATACATGACATAATGACCATTGAATAATTATTATTATTTTGTAATAATCTTGTATTTTATTAATATTGAAATTAATTTTATATTTTACCTTCTCTTAATTTACCTTTGAATAACTTCCTCTATTGGATAACTCTTAAATCAGCAGTCGGTTCTCAAATTATCTTGTGATCTAATTACTCAGTTTTATAAAGAATTTACATATATTTCATTTATAAAATTTTATTTGACAACTATTAACAAAATGTCTTATTCTTTATAGGGTTTTGCAAACAGCGGAAAAGAAACTATCTGTGACAACTAAGAGAAAAACTATATGTAAAAAAATATTAATGAAATCTTTGCATTCTTTTGATAACCTGACTTCTGGTTATGATAGCAAATCAAAAACCCTAAAATAAATTTGTCCAATTTCTTTTTTGACATTCTCATTATAACACTAGCATCCAACATAGTCCCCTACGGCTGAGCAGATTAAACTAGTAACGATATGACCCCCTACGGTATGAAGATTCAGTTAAAACTGAGAACAAAGGCCTAAAATGAAATTTATTTATCTACCTTGTCTTAATTTTTACTTCCCTCGCATACCGAAAATGTATTGTATTCGAGAAAAAATAGTGAAAAAATTTTATGTGCTCAAATTTAAAATTTTCACGTTTCATGACACGCTAAACCTATTTCAGAAAAAAAAATTGAAAATCTTTTTCACCAATATTTTTGAAAAATTGTTTACCACTAAAATAGATGAAAACATTTTTTACTTCCCTCGCATACCAAAGGGAAGTATTGTATTCGAGAAAAAATCACCCTCCCAGATTTTTTCGGATTCTGACGTTTCAGATTACGGAGATTACGAAAATATAGGTTTTTCAATTCCGTCAGTCTGTCTGTCTGTCTGTCTGTCGGTCTGTCTGTCTGTCTGTCTGTCTGTCTGTCTGTCTGTCTGTCTGTCTGTCTGTCTGTCTGTCTGTCTGTCTGTCTGTTGGTGCATTTACTAAAAAATTACTTGACGGAGAGCAGTCAAATTTGGTGGGTAGTTGACGCTACTGTCAGCGCAGACATGGTAGAAATTTCACTGGAAAATATACAGGGTGGACCGTGTAAACGGAATAAATAGTGAAAAAAATTTGTTTTCGCTCAAATTTAAAATTTCCACGTTTCATGACGCGCTGATCCTATTTCGGGAAAAAAAATTTTTGAAAATTTTTTTCACCATTTTTGAAAAAATTTTTACCAAGACGAAAAAAAATTTTTTTTGCTCAAATTTAAAATTTCCACGTTTCATGACACGCTAATCCTATTTCGGGAAAAAAAAATTTGAAAATTTTTTTCACCAACACTTGAAAAATTTCTTACTACTAAAATAATTGAAAAAATGTTTTTTCTTTAAATTTAAAATTTCCACGGTTCATGGTATTCTAAGCCTAATTAAAAAAAAAAAATTTTTTCGATATCGGGGGTTCAAAGTCGACTTTGCAACCCCCGATATCTGGAAAACTGTGCATGTACCGGCCTTGTGCCCATGAGAAATTTTGATCAGGAGGTCGAGAGAAACAACATATGTCGATTCCAGCGAATTCCACTGGGGGCCCTTTCCTATAAAGGAAATGAGCGCCCCGCTTTGCACCCCCCATATCTAGAAAACTGTCCATTTTTCAAACTTGTGCCCTGAGAATTTTTATCAGGTCAAGAGGAATAACATATGTCGATTCCAGCGAATTTTACTGGAGCGGGGGCCACTTCCCACAAGAAATGAGCATCCCCCTTTACACCCCCGATATCTGGAAAACCGTCCAATTTCCGACCTTGAGCCCATGAAGACTTTTGATCAACATCGATATTTGGATAATATCCCCGAGTATCAAATACTTTAACCGGGGGCGGATTTCCATATGTTCCGTGCGGGGTCCTTTCAAATGAGTATCTCAATTTTATTTCATCAACCCCTTTAATAATGGAGTAGGGGTGGTGGGGGTTGAAAAATATTATAAAAAAATCTGAGGCCTTGGCTTGTAGTACATACATCAAATTTCAAGCTTCTGTACTCTTACCAGCTTGCTTTACAGATCTCTTTATAATATACACGTGTACAAAATTTCAAGTCAATATCTTAAACCGTTCCGGAGAAAGCGTGCGGACAAAAAAGTTACAGATAGACCGACAGACAGAATTTTTTTGCTCAAATTTAAAATCTCGACGGTTCATGACATTTTAAACCTATTTCAAGAAAAAAAAATTGAATTTATTTTTACGATTACTATACTTCCAATCCACTACGTGGATGTAGAAGTAATAAGGTAAATATAATTTAATGTCTCACGTTACTATGGAAATACATAAACAGCGAACTGTCATGGTTCGCGGCGAAAAAGTTCTGAGAACGGAAGTAGATATTCTACCAAAACGTTAACTACCTATATCTTTCATTCTCATTTCTTAGTTTATAAAATTGTTTTAGTTTATATGTTTGTAGGTGTGAGACATTTTGAAACAATCAAGTATTCAAGAACCAACTTCTGTCTGATCTGATTTTTCATTAAAAATTTTTAAATATTTTTCAGTGGAAAAATACCCAACAGAAAGCAAGAAAATCTGAACATTTATTCTTAATTAAATTTTTAGATTAAATATGTTTTTTAAATTTTCATATTTTTAACCTATTTGAGTAGGCCATGATCGACGACATAATTTTTTCTATCAAAAAGTAATCAATTTTTGCTGATTGCATAACTGAGAAAGATACGAGGCTGTATAGGGGAGAAGCCCAAGACACACTGTAGATTATTAGACAAAGAAAAGTAGCATTTTATATCATCCACAGCAAATGTTAACAGAATTGCATATTAAAATTTACTACTCAGACGTAACATCCAACTTGCTCTAAAATTTTATTATTATTTAAAGCATTAAATCAAAACGTGGTTAAAAGTAATGATATCGTGTGCGGGCTGCTGTCTAAAATCTTATCTTTCTGTGCTTAAATTAACGATGGCTGCATGTTCTCTAGTATAGAACAAAATTCCCGGTATCTGCTAGTTTCCACTTTGTTACAATGTTCGCATGGAAGGAACGGTACAAAATATGTACATTGAATGTAAACGTCTCTTACCACTATACGAAATGCATCAAAATTAGTTGTACATTGACTTAATAAGAAGAATTCAATTGAAATACTCGCCTATTGCAATATATCAACTTGAATAATTGAATCAATGAAATTTCAACGTATATTGTGTATTCTGTTATAGTTATTTATGTGTGTAAATTAAAAATAAGTGAATAATTAAATGTAGTGAAAACTGTTAATCTTTTCCTTTTTTCTTATTCAATTTAAAATTTTGCAAATTTGAGTATTATGCCTAATTAAAGAAATCTGTTACGGTATTTATACAAAGCTTACCGTGTTTATTTTTACTTCCCTCGCATACCGAAGGGAAGTATTGTATTCGAGAAAAAATCGCCCTCCGAGATTTTTCGGATTTTGACGTTTCAGAAAATATAGGTTTTTCAATTCCGTCAGTCTGTCTGTCTGTCTGTCTGTCTGTCTGTTGGTGCATTTACTAAAAAAATACTTGACGGAGAAATGAATGGTAGAAATTTCACTGGAAAATATACAGGGTCTAACAGGAATAAATAATTAAAAAAAAATTTTTTTGCTCAAATTTAAAATTTCCACGTTTCATGACACGCTTAACCTATTTCAGAAAAAAAAAATTGAAAATTTTTTTTCCCAACATTTTGGAAAAATTTTTTACCAAGATGAAAAAATTTTTTTTTTGCTCAAATTTAAAATTTCTACGTTTCATGGCATTCTAAGCCTAATTCAAAAAAAAAAAATAAATTTTTACCAACATTTTTTAAACATTTTTTTCTACTAAAATGGAAATTTTTTTTTTCTTTTTCAAATTTAAAATTTCCACGTTTCCCACGTTTCATGGCATTCTAAGCCTGATTCAAAAAAAAAATGTTGAAATTTTTTTCAAATTTTTTTTTATCAACATTTTTGAAATTTTTTTTACCACTAAAATAGGTGGATTTTTTTTTCATTTCTTCAAATTTAAAATTTCCACGTTTCATAGCGTTCTAAATCTATTTAAAAGAAAAATTAGAAATGTTGTTTACTATTTTTAAAAAATGTTACCACTAAGATAGAATTTTTTTCTCTTTGTTCAGATTTAAACTATCCACGTTTCCATGGCATTCTAAAACTATTCAAACAAATTTAAAAATGTTTTTGAAAAATAAAAAAAAAATGAAAACATTTTTAATCTATTTATCACTACTATAGAATAGACGAAAAATTTGGTTTGCTCAAATTTAAAATTTCCACGTTTCATGACATTCCAAACCAATTTCGGAAGAAAAAAATTTGCAACATTTTGTTACCAGTTTGGAAAAACACTAGAATAGATGGAAACTTTTTTTGCTCAAATTTAAAAGTTTCACGTTTTATGACATTCTAAACCTATTTTAAAAAAAGGTGTAATTTTTAAATCTTAAACTTTTTTTACCACTAGTATAGAATAGACGAAAACTTTCCTTTTTGCTCAAATTTAAAATTTCTACGTTTGACATTTTAAACCTATTTCAGAAGAAAAAAATCGGTAAAGGTACTTACACAGAACTTCCCTCGTTATTTGTGCATGGCAGTCACTCTAAAAAATTAATAATTACGAAATGACATTGAGAATAATAATCGGAATAGAGTTATTGCTATTATTACAAAGAAAACTTGATAAGTTTTGGTCAAAAAAATATACAGATTGCTCATCCAACAGCAAAAGTTCAATACTAAATAGCAGGTGCCACATACGGCAGGCTTGCGCAAATACCTTTACAAATGTCCACCATGACTGAATTATTTTTTGGGATGACCACCCTGTACATTTTTCAATAAAAGTATAATAGGTGCATATGCCAGATATTATTGCCATCTGTCACATTTTCAATCCAACATTCACGAAATGGAGTGGAAGTATAGTGGTGGTTAAATAATTTTCAAAATTCTTTCTTCTGAAATAGGTTTAAAATGTCAAACGTAGAAATTTTAAATTTGAGCAAAGAGGAAAGGTTCCTTCCATTCTATAGTAGTGCTAAAAAAGTTTAAAAATTAAAAATTATATATTTTTTAAAATAGGTTTAAAATGCTATGAAACGTGAAAATTTTAAATTTGGACAAAAAAAAAATTCGATCTATTTTAGTGGTAAAAACTTTTTGAAAAATTGAAATACCTAGGTTTAGAATGTCAATTAAATTTGAGCATTCTATTGTTAATTTTTTTCCAAACTGGTAACAAAATGTTGCAATTTTTTTTTCTGAAATTGGTTTGGAATATCATGAAACGTGGAAATTTTAAATTTGAGCAAAAAAATTTTTTCGTCTGTTCTATAGTAGTGATACATAAATGGATTAAAAATGTTTTCAAATTTTCTTAAAAACTCTTCAAAAACATTTTTAAATTTGTTTGAATAGTTTTAGAACGTCATGGAAACGTGGATAGTTAAAATCTGAACAAAGAAAAAAAAATTCTATCTTAGTGGTAAAATTTTGTAAAAATTGTAAGAAAAATTTCTAATTTTTCTTTTAAATAGATTTAGAACGCTATGAAACGTGGAAATTTGAAATTTGAAGAAATAAAAAAAAATTCCATCTATTTTAGTGGTAAACAAATTTTCAAAAATGGTAAAAAAAAATTTCTATTTTTTTTTAATCAGGCTTAAAATGCCATGAAACGTGGACATTTTAGTAGTAAAAATTTTTTCAAAAATATTGGTGAAAAAAATTTTCAAAAATTTTTTTTCATGAAATAGGTTAAGCGTGTCATGAAACGTAGAAATTTTAAATTTGAGCAAAAAAATTTTTTTTTCATCTGCTTACATAAAATTTTATTTAAATTTACAAAAATTAATCAATGATATGGACTTAACTAACAATTTTAAATTTTCTTTGATTACACTACGGGCAAACTAAACTATACTATGAATATGAATACAAATGAATTATTACTTTTAAATTAAATGAATTACGCAACCAGAGTAAATCATTAATAAAAATAAAAATACGAATACCTATACCAGCACAAAAAAATAACACCTATATAAAAATATTACAATTTGAGATTTTGTATTACCAATATTTGTTGTATACAATGTGAACCTAAAGAAACGGACAAAATTCATATCTTTGGTATGTCACTTGTCAAAAAAATTCTCGAACTGGTCGATTTTAGTTTTGTAAATGCTATATTTTGTCACTATACTAAAATTTATGACGTCATTGGTTTTTGAATTATGACGTCATCATAATTTTTTTTAATGGAAACAGACATTTTTGTTTACTGTTCTTGGTGGCATATTCGTTTAGCTTCCTGGTGATATGAAAAAAATTAATATTACCTAAGCCATTCTTTTGGAAAAAAATATATTTATTGATTTTATACCTTACATAAGTAATTGTGGGCAAAAAGATCATCTCCATTGCTCAAATTGCGACACTACAACCATTTGTCATTGTCCAAGACGGATGTAGACACTTGTTCTGTATCATTTCATGGGCAATTCGTCTCATCTTCAAGCCAATTCTGTCTTTCAGTTCTTCCATGGTATCCGGTCTGTTAAAATACACCTTTGACTTTAAGTAACCCCAAAGAAAAAAGTCTAAGGGTATTAAATCCGGTGAACGCGGAGAATACTCAATCAGACCTCGACGACACTTTCCAGTAAAAGTGTCATCTAAAAACTGACGCACTGCTATCCCAAAATCAGGGGGGCACCGTCTTGCTGAAACCATGCGTTTCCAGCAGGAATTTCTTCATCTTCATAGTTCTGAAACATAACTGCTAAGGCTGGCACTAACTCAACTCTCAAAAACTTCGGCCGTAAGATTTTCTTCAAAAAAAAGTCACAATAAACGATCACCAATCATACCTGCCCACACGTTTACTTTGTCTCGTCGCTGTGTATGGGCTTCTTGAGTTCAATGAGGATTTTCGCGTGACCAATACCTACAGTTATGCCGATGTACAGTCCCCTTTAAAAAAAATGTAGCTTCGTCAGAAAAAACAATGTTCTTTAAAAAATTTTGGTTTTAATCGCACAAGGTCATCAACTGTTCACAAAACTGTAAGCGCCGATCTGGATCGTTCTCATTCAATTCGTGGATTAATTACACTTTGAATGTATGGTATTTTTATTTTTTCAATGGCCGTACAACAGATGTTTGACTCACGTTAAGATTTGAAGCCAGCTGCCTCGTCGAAAGATGGTGGTTTGCCTCACTTTCTAGAAGAATATTTAATTTGGTTTCGTTGCTTGTGCTAGGGCGACCAGATCGAGGGAGGTCAGCTACACTGCCAGATTCATCATATCTAGCCACCAATCTACTTACAGTGAATCTAGAAATTTGCTTTTCGGGATACTTGGCATTGAAAACATCGCATGCTTCCTGATGAGTTCTCAGCCTATCACCATATCCAACCATCATCAAAAGTTCTAGGCGTTCTCTTTCACTTAAACGTGGCATTGCATTCACTAGTTTTACAGTGTCTCAGAAGTGTCACAAAAGTGAGATTCCACACGTGCCAGGAATAAAAAAGTTATCAATACTTTACACAAAAAGGCCTGTATCTCTCTGTTGTTAAGGTGATTTTTTTAAATTATTTTCTTTGTTTTGTTTTTATGTCAAATGTTTTCATGCTAGTTAAAACAAAAATGTAGGCAACAAGACTTATCAGTCCATAAGAAAGTGGAACATTACTCGTGAATTTGTGAAAGGTAAGCTATTTTTATATAAAATGTCATTTTTCCAAAAGAATGGCTCTAGTAATATCATTTTTTTTACATCACCAGAAAGCTAAAGGAATATGCCACCAAAAACAGTAAACAAAATGTTTGTTTCCATTAAAAAAAAAATATGATGGCGCACAGTGGAAAAAAAGCCGTTTTCTAGACAAAAATCTGCCTACAAGTCAAATCTTAATTAATTATGATCTACCTTGGCTTAAAATTTAGGTTATTGGCTACACTATTCGAGTGTACTGCCTAAATTGCAAACCCCGATTTCCTAAATTTAAAAAATTCAACAATACATAATTGCCCTACTAGAAATTTTATTAACATGTTTTATAAATTACTTTAAGATATTACCATATTTTGTTATAAAAAACATTTTTTTTCGAGCCAATGAATTAAAATTTTACCTATAAATAAAAGAGGTTTGTAAATTATTAAAATAAAAAATGTATACTATAAATGACAAAACTCGAATCTTTTATTGACAATAATTATCGTGGAGATATATCGAAGACACTAATTAAATATTGATAATACCATCAGTATGTCTATCTAATATCTATTTAAAAGATCCAATCGAATATTTTATTGTTATTAATTATCTTGAAGATATATTGGATAAGTTAACTAGATATTAATAATACCATCAGTCCACCAAATTTATTATTATAGATTAAAGTGCAAGCTTTATCGCATTTAGCAGGGATCTGAATAATTGTATTTTAGAAGTAAATATATTCTAATTTTGTGCAAATATCAAAAATTATAGTCGCGCTATTTTTCTTGCTTTTTCACTAATTGTAATTATTAACTATATCTACAAAATTGTTAATATTGGCATTGTATTGATTTATAGAAAAGATTTGAATAAAAGAATCTATAAATTTCAATTTTAAATTGTTTTATATAAATTAAATATTGTTACAAAAATTAAATATAAAATCAAGAAAAAAAAGTTACGTGAAATTATTTAGAATGGTGATAAACAAAAATACACAAAAAATGATTTAATATTAAATAACATTAGGGATACATCTAAATTTGATGAAAATCAATTAAAGGTGAGACATAAACAATTGATCGATTAGACTTGTAGAAATATAAAATAGTGATTACTCTATATTTGATACATTTTTTGAGGTTAGAAAATCGCAATTTAGGCAGTATACTCTGAAAGTGTAGCCAAGAATCTACACTTTCAGCCAAGATAGATCAAAATTTATTAAGATTTGACTTGTAGGCACATTTTTTTGGAAAAAATGTTTTTCTTTCACTGTGTAGTGTCATAACTCAAGAACCAATGACGTCATAGATTTTGGTATAGTGACAAAATGTAGCATTTACAAAACTAAAATCGACCTGTTCGAGGATTTTTTTGAAAAATGACACAAAGATATGAATTTTGTGCGTTTCTTTAGGTTCACACTGTATACACAAACATACATACAGGGTGATTCACGTAGGCCATTCATTAGAAGTTTTTCAACTTGCAGTTGGATTAGAAACTTGAAATTTGGTATGCAGCCATAATCAATCATGCCCGTTCTATCTAAAATATTTTCAGTTCTCCACCTATACAGGGTATGCCAAAAATTGGTACCAACTTTCTTATTTTAAATGGAAACCTATATTTTTCTTTACATGGTTCGATTGGTCTTCTAATTCTGAGTTTAGGGAACCTAAGTTATGTTAACTTATCTATTACAATTTTTGACATATATCCAATTTTTTGAAAAAAATTGCCGCTGTAGTAGTTTACGAACAAATTTGTATCTCGCAAACCTTTCAAAATTATGAAACCAAATTTGTGAAGCAGTTAGCTGGAAGTCCAGGCTAACTTTTGATGTCCCATCGGTGGTCCCATTTTGTACCATATGGGCGCAGTCGATTTTCAAATGTCGCAATCAAAAATTGTCAAAAAGTCAATTTTTTCAAATAGCACCTACTGTATTTTTTCACACCATTCGAAAGAAAATTTAATTTTAGGGTGAGTTACTTAAGCATTCCCTATACCTAACTTCACCCCATGTCGATCTATTCAATAAAAATCAAGAAATACCTTATCTTGCCGAGAGATTCCTTACTTCATCAAGTATGCCATGGAAACAAAAGACAGTTGTAATAATTTTTAAAGAAAAATATGGATTTTTATTTAATTACACACAACACCAACAAATTATTATTAACGAACAAGAACAATGTTGACGAAATTCTGACGTAAATGTTCAATGTGACCACCATATTTTTGTTCAAATATTCTATTATTCTACTTTTAACAGATTGCGTAGCAATCTTTGCGCCAGAAATCAATGCAAAATTGAATTTTAGGGCCACTTTTATTAACATTGTGTATATCTATCTACAGTCGTTTTTGAGTTATTGGAATTTTTTGAAAAAAATATTGTTTTTTTTTTTCT
The DNA here is from genome assembly GCA_963583905.1 of Stenurella melanura. NCBI lineage: Eukaryota > Metazoa > Arthropoda > Insecta > Coleoptera > Cerambycidae > Stenurella > Stenurella melanura. The sequence continues at coordinate 17,583,968 of OY757317.1, forward strand.
CAAGGGTAGTAGGCTTTGGAAACAATCATTTCATTTTAATTTTTATTCAAAAATCGTATTGCAATAATAAATAATAACAATAAAATAAGAACAAATAAACAGATTAACAAAATAATTATTTCAAAACAAATGCTCAATGTGTGCACCGTTTTCACTGACAGAATTTCGTCAACATTGTTCTTGTTCGTTAATAATAATTTGTTGGTGTTGTGTGTAATTAAATAAGAATCCATATTTTTCTTTAAAAATTATTACAACTGTCTTTTGTTTCCATGGCATACTTGATGAAGTAAGGAATTTCTCGGCAAGATAAGGTATTTCTGGATTTTTATTGAATAACTCGATATGGGGTGAAGATAGGTATAGGGAATGCTTAAGTAACTCACCCTAAAATTCAATTTTCATTGGAATGGTGTGAAAAAAAATAGTAGGTGCCATTTGAAAAAATTGACTTTTTGACAATTTTTGATTGCGACATTTGAAAATCGACTGAGCCCATATGGTACAAAATGGGACCACCGATGGGACATCAAAAGTTAGCCTGGACTTCCAGCTAACTGCTTCACAAATTTGGTTTTATAATTGTGAAAGGTTTGCAAAATACAAATTTGTTCGTAAACTACTACAGCGGCAATTTTTTTCAAAAAATTGGACATAAGTCAAAAATTGTAAGAGATAAGTTAACATAACTTAGGTTCCCTAAACTCAGAATTAGAAGACCAATCGAACCATGTAAAGAAAAATATAGGTTCCCATTTAAAATAAGAAAGTTGGTACCGATTTTTGGCACACCCTCTATAGTTGGAGGACTGAAAATATTTTAGATAGAACAGGCATGACCGATTATGGTTGCATACCAAATTTCAAGTTTCTAATCCAACTGCAAGTTGAAAAACTTCTAATGAATATCGTACGTGAATCACCCTGTATACTATAGTGCCCTGATAAGCCAAAATTCATAAAAAATAACAATTAACAAATTTTAAGTCTGGTGGGCGTATCATGATTACAGGGTTTGCAACCATTTTCACCTTTTAAATTTGAGGTATTCGACGGGGTACCTTTTTTCATGAGAGCTCGAGTTTTAATATGCAATAGACACATCGATTAGTAGAGATGCTGATTTGATGTTTTTCTATTTTCGGTATTTTTTAATGTAGTTGTGTATTTGAATGTTAATTCATCCACAGTTGTTGACTTATTTGAGAAATACTTTTCTCTAATATTAAGTATGAAACCGAAATCAAGTAATTTTATTGTTTGTGTTGGAGACTCCTATGACTTCGACCAAAATATCAAATACATGGAAAGGACTAAACCCACAAAATATAAACATTGAAACTATAGATCACAACATTCGACATGCCTCTCGCAAACCATGTTGGCATCATCAGGAGATGATTAAAACTAAAATACAACGCTGAAAATGATGAAAATTAAAATTTATGGGACAATATTGTCATGGTTGAACGAATTTCCCATCACCGTCAACATTTTTTTTGCTCAAATTTGACATCTTGACTTATTTCAACAAAAAGAAAAATGTTGAAATTTTTTTTACGATTACTATACTTCTACTTCACGCGAATGTGGGACTCATTATACATATCTTTATCGCAGTTATTTAAACAAAAATCAATATATTTTAAAGTGAAGTTTTATTTAATCTTGACATTCTCCAACTGACATTTTACAGTGGTTAGAACAACAGTCAGAATCATAATTGCAGTGCTCATTATTTGCTTTACAAGCCAGTGCCGTTCCTTGAAGTGCGAAGATGGCACATAGAACCAGGAAGAAAAATTTTAGCACATCCATGGCTGTAGGTAGTAAGATTAAACTGAAACAAACAAAAAATTGTAAGAAAATAGTTGTTAAATTATGTTGATTAATGAATTTTGTGTTATCAAGAAGATATTGCAATAGTTGGGGAACTGGAGGCCTAACAGGTAAATAATCTGCTCATTGCCCTGAAGAATAAAGTAGTGTTGTTTGAGTGTACGCATGTCGGAAAATCTGCAACAAATGCTTGGTGGCGCTGATATCTGCCTCTTTATATGTCTTGTTAAGGAGATAGTATAGATGCTTAAAATAGTGCCCACAGTCTGCTGATCTCCGCATTTTTAATGAAAGTTATATTAAACATGTAAAAGAACCCTATAAAGTCATGGGCTCATTGTTGTTCTGTTGCTCATATTGTGTACTGTGATCCTCTGAACACGAATATATCAAAGACAGATGCATTCTTTTCTGGACACGATGTGAAAAAATGTGAGTAAATATAAATATTTGGCATGTAGTCAACACATCTGCCAAGAAACAAACCTGATATACAATTTGAGAAAATGTCCAGAGTGTCCAAGTAGTTAAAGACGACGATGGGGAATGCAGTGTTTAGAGTGCAGTGGCCAAAGACGAAAATCTGATACAATTTTAGTGAAGACCTCTACTAATAGAGAAATATATATATTGCGCAGTTACTTAAAAAAAAAATATGTATAAGATATCAATACTGTACAATAAAGATTCGAATGAACTTTACGTACTTAGGTCATATATCAGTTTTACTTTAAAGTGCCGTTACAATGTATTTCCAAAAAAATATATTATCAAATTAATGGTAGCATCGACAATTAGATTTTATGAGTGATGCTAATATAACAAAACTGAGTTACCAATGCAGCTAATACCTTTGAGATATTTGGAGTGAATTAAAGTAAGTGTTAGTGATTTTTATTTGTTCTTACCTCTATTTAAGAAAAAAATATGCCACCAGATAGATACTGCAGTGAAGCTGAAGCGGTACAAATTGTATCTCTATATCAGGAAGGATGTAGACAAAAAGATATCGCACGACGTCTTAGGAGAGGTCAATCTACAGTATGGAATGTTTTAAAAAGGTATCAAGACACTGGAAATTGTGTTCGAAGACCCGGCCAAGGGCGCAAAAGGTGTACAACAGCAATCGATGACAGTTTTTTTATCCTTAATTCTACCCGAAATGGCACACTCACATACACACATCTCAAAAATGAGTTATTAAATGTAAGACAAGTGAATGTTACTTCGAAAACGGTTAGACGAAGATTAAGAGAGGTAGGTTTAAAGCCAAGATGGCCTGCCAAAGTTCCACGTCTTTTCCAAAATCACAAAACTCATCGATTACAATTTGCCAGAGCACATATTCAGTAGAATATCGAGAATTACAAAAATGTTCTATTCACTGATGAGACTAGAATATAGTTATGGAAGCCAGATGTACGAAATCATGTCTATAGAACAGTTGGGGAACGATACACTAGTTGCAATCTCGTATAAACTATTAGTTTTAGAGGTGGCGGCATAATGCTTTGGGTAAGTACTAGTTGGAAAGGACACACCGAACTCGTGGAAGTCGTGACATTCTCCAAGATCATGTTTTGCCATATGTCGGCCACATTGGATACGATAGGTTCGTATTTATGTACGATAACGCTCGACCCCACGCAGCTGGCACAGTGACTAATTACCTTGATGCGATTCAAAGATTAGATTGGCCACCGTATAGTCCAGACTTGAATCCCATAGAACATATGTGGGATCAGCTAAATCGTCGTATACGACAAAGAAATTCTGTTCCAAATACCCTAGAAGAACTTCGAATTGCAGCACAATAAGAACGGAATGCAATTAATCAAAAATACATTCAAAATCTAATTAGTAGTATGTCAAGAAGGATGCAAGCAGCCATTAGAGCTCGAGGTGGGAATACTCTAATTTGCTTAACGTGGTAGCATTTAAGTTGAAACTAATTATACTTAATTTTTATAACATTTTGAATTAATTTTTTTTGGAATTTTCTGCTAATGAAAACTTAATATTCTGTACTTAAAATGTATGAAATAAAATGTTTATTTCTTGTGTAATGCGTTTCTTTCATCAAAATTTATAAATAAAAAAGAATTAGGAAAATTTAAAATATTCGATAATTTTGTCCATGAGTGTATATTGTAAATTTATTCAAGTCAATTCATGAATGATACTTTCAGGGGATTGTTTGTGAAAAAAATAGAATGTATTGCTTTTGAATTTTATTGGAAAATTTATATACTTACACATTAGAGACACCCACTATTTTTTCATTAATTGTGCACCGTACAATAAGCTACAACGCATATTTTTCATAAAACTCTACCGGAGGGATACAGTAGTCAAATTGGAAAAAATAAGTTAGTAGGTAGTCGGTGAAGGAGATGGACAAAACGCTTTATTAATATTTAAAATCGTAAAAGTGCAGATTTTTATTAATCTGATGTTAAAATATAAAAGCTGATTTTTTTCAACGTTTCCTTATAGCAAGTTTTTCGATTAAGTGAATAATAAAAAGATTTTTACGCCGGGTTCTTATGAAAATATCGCATACACGTCTGTGAAGTAAAACAAACGCAAGGAAAAATACGAAAAAAACATTTAATAAAACACATACTGCTTAATAATTGAAGAAATATGCTATAAAAACCCCTGCATAACGAATCACTACTGCCACATACAGATTTTCCATCCAAGTCCTTTTAAAGGATAACATCTCGTCTATAATTGCGATCCGATCGAAAACAATATACTCTTCGTTCTGTATTTGTGAAGAGTAAAAAATACTTGAGGCAGATGGTATAAAAAAAATTTGAGGCGATGGTTCTTAGCATATACGCCAAAAAAGATATTTTCTGGTTTCTTATTAACTCGCTCTACTCATTTTCCACAGTTTATAACAGTCCCCACCCCTCCCCTTTAACGGAATCATCTCAATCAGACGTCATTATAATAGGTACATACGCATACCAAATTTCCAGTGAATATCTCAATTTTATTTTATCAACCCCTTTAATAATAGAGTGGTGGTGGTGGGGGGGATTTGAGAAATATATTAAAAAATCGGAGACCTTGACTTCTAGTATATAAACCAAATCCAAAGTTTCTCTACTTTTACCAGCTTGCATTACTTATTTTTCCTTATTTACCCCAATTTAGACCCCAACCCTTCAACGAAATAATTTCAAAATATAATCTAGTTCCAGCTATCGTTATAATATATATGTGAACCACATTTCAAGTGAAAATCTCAATTTTATTTTATCAACCCCTTTAATAAGGCCTTGGCTTCTAGTATATACACCGAATCTCAAGTATCTGTACTCTTACCAGCTTGCTTTCCTCATTTTCCCTTATTTACCCCTAAGAGAAATTATGTTGCAAAACACATTGAAAAAAATTAGATAGTCTCATTACATTTTACATTTAAACAAGAGAGATAATATAAAAAAAATTGCGTTTTTATGTAGCATCCTAACTCCCTTAAATATTAACGAGTTTTTGCCACCTCCCTCAACGACTACCTACTAAATTATCATTTCCAATTTGACAACAATACCCATCCGATAGAGTTTTGTGAAAAATGTATGGTATGGCTTATTGTATGGTGTATAATTATTAATGAAAAGTGTCTCTAACATGTAAGTACGTATAGTTTTTCAAACAAACTCAAAGGCATCAAATTTTATTTTTCATCACAAAAAAATCCCCTGAAAGCATCTTTAATGAATTATCTTGAGTAGCTTTACAATTTGTGGAAAATACAGCTAAATTCCTTTCTCTCATATTATGAAGTTTATAAGGTCAACACTTTTTGTGGTAGTATCTTATGCAAAGATACATCACTAGAAGAAACTACACGCAAAAAGGTAGCAAAGACACGGATACTTAAACCTGCCACGGTCTTTAAAAAAGGGAAAAAAATCCTTCCTAATTTTAAAAGAGGATCAGCTAGGATTTTCCGGAGTGAACATATTTCAAAAATCGGTTCAAGCTCAAAGTGATTTTACATGTAATATATAATAGTTTGTTCAAGTACAAGATAAATCAAATTTACAAACAGCAGTAGTATTGAATTTTGTTTCCCATGCTCTATACATTTTGTAGTATACCCTTAAATATGTAACCTGAGATTTGCGAGGTTATAATCATGTAAGCTGCTGACAGGTTTTTGGAAAAATACGGTGTCTTATAAAATATAAGAGTTATGGAAAATTTGAGAACGAGCAACTGAGAAAATATGCATGAGAAATAAATACATTTTTTCATAGAATTTCGGTAACATGCTTTTCTTTTTTTCTTTTTCTTTAATGTGGACGAAAGGAAGAAAACTGATACATCAAATGAATGCAATTGGGTAACTCTAATTGCATAACTTTCAGGTTAAAGTTATCAAAACTTTCTTTAAATGTTCGTTTTGAAATTTTCCATCCATCTGTCCAGCCGGATTTTTATTTTTAGCTATTATACTTTTTTATAATGTTGATCTAAAATTAAAATATCATCGCTATTAAATATAAAAATTTACAACTGTGCCTTTTGTAATTTTGAAAATATGTAAGTTTTCATAGAAGAACAGGTATAAAGTGTTTTAAAACTTTCTAGTTCCATAATTAAAATTAATATAAAGTTTTGACTTTTGATAGCTCTAAAAATTTCTCTCAACTCAATAAAAATATTATTTAATAATTATTTCAGCAAATCAAAGTACCGAACAGACATTTTTCTATAGGTATATTGTATAGGTACCTAAGGATAGTCTCATAAATAAGTCTATATTCATTGTAATCAACTGGATAAATAATATTTGCACAAATAATAAATATATTCAGAAACTGTTGCCAGTTTTAAAATGAATTGTTTTTTGTTTGTATATAACTGTAATAAATATTCTTTATAGGATTTAGCAAACAGCAAGTTACATAACCACCCACTATTTACTTATAAAAGGATAAGAGGCTCTCTTAGAATAGATAAGAGAATAGTTGCAGATGTAGCATTCTTTACCTTTAGTTTCAATGTATATTATAGACCAGTCTTAATTTGTATCTCATACTGTTAAGTGCTCAGTGAAATAAATTTTTCTTCTTTTTAAAAACGGGCTTTTCCTTCGAGAAAATAACAGTGGCGCAGTCGGGTCGGATTTTGTTGCAGGATTCTGTGAATAAGATTTCCTTCGATTTTTATCGTTTGGCAGCAAAACGGACAAACTTTTCGCGAAAATTCGTCAAGTGAATATTGTTCGAATCTAGTGAAAGTGGTAGGTGAACGAAGTAGCCTACAAGAAGAACGTAAAAGTGAATTGAGTAGCTTTTACAGAAGCAGAAGCCATTTTTCAGAGAAGAATATTTCACGCCCTTGTGATTGGTGAAAAAATCTCGCCGCTGGACGATTAGGTCAAGTCACAAGTTTAGAAATAAGAAAAGGAAGTGGGAACTTCACCTTGGTCCCCATATTTCCACATAGAATAAGGAAAGCAGGAAAAAGGAGAAACTTCAAATGAAAGCCGCACTTTTTTCAACATTAATGTAAGTCGATTTAAACCATTATTACTTTTGGAAGGAAATAAATTGTCACCATCATCATAGCACAGTCAAAGTCAGTAAATTGTAAGAACTAAATTAAAATTTAAAATTCATTCCTGAAATTACTGAAAATAATTAAATATTGCTGAAAAAATAGTAATTCTGAAAAATAATAACTTTTCATAATAATTTTGAACATTTTAATCAACAAAACGTCATACCAAGAAAATTTCAACAATTTCGAAGCTTTTTTCAAGAACCACCAGCACACCAGGATCATTTTAATTGTGAAACAAAAACTGTGTATAATTTACATAAAAAAATTCGAAATAATAATTTTTCAGTACATTAATTTTATTTTGCATTTAATTCAAAATTTCCAATTTTATTAATTCGAATTTTATTTAAGTTTTAAGACTCTCAATTCTTTCCAAAACGTTTAGTTAAGTTTAGTTAGCTTCAATAAGCAAATTTAAAAGATATAGTGAGATTTTTCGTGATTGAAATCTGGAGGAATTAACTGATTTATTTAATAAATTTAACATTGAGAACCCACCAGTTTCAAACAAGAAAATGAATCACGGATTATACAAAATCTATGCAGATAATATTCCTATATTTAATGGAGATGAACATATTTTACCAACTTTTATAAGAGCTAGTGAGGAATTGATATTAACTTTTCAGGATGATAAAGAACCACGAAATCCTGTAAAAATAGGTGTATTATTAGTACGATAATTAGTAAATTACGTGGACATGCAGCTAATATTGTTTGCCCACGAAACGAACTAAATAGTTGGGCACTAATTAAACAAACTTTACAAAATACTTTTTCAGATGGTAGAAATGTTGATTGTTTGATAAATGACCTTTTGTCAACCACCCCAAATCGAAATGAAACTCTCACTCAATTTGGTCTAAGACTACAAACTTTGCGTAGCTTGTTAATATCTAAATTAAACGAATCACTTGAATCAGCCAGTTCAAAATTAGTAAAAATTAACTACTTTGAGCAAATAACTTCAAAAACTTATATAAATAATTTACCTGAAAAATTTCAAATTATTACAAAATGCAAAGATCCCGAAAGTATTGAAGAAGCTATCAATATAGTGAAGTCTGAAGAAGCTGACCATGAATTTAAATTAAGAACGCAAAATAAAAACCCCAAACCGAACGTACAGACAAACAGACCAAACCCACAGCCAACATTTTATAAACCACCTGTTGCAAATTCTTTTATGCAAAGAAATCCACCTTATTTCAGATATACTGCACATTTTCCACAATATAACAACTTCCCCCAACAAAGATATCAATCACCCCCTATGGCACCATCTTTTAGACCACCCTTTCTAAATAATTTTCAACATAATGTTCCAAACAATTCTTTTATACCAAATGCAAATTTCCAAAATAATTTTCCAAGAACCCACACAAATGTTTTTAAGCCAAATTCAAACGTAGCAAGACATCAGCCAAGACCAACCCCTATGGATACATCATCTGGTAATACCAAACTTCAACCACATAATCAAAATTTTAATTCTAAAGAATTATTCACCCAAATAATTGAGGAGGATTATACTGCTAATCCCGAAACTAACCCACAGGAGTCAGAAAATTCTCAATATTATTCACATAATATAGATGAAACTTATAATTGTGAACAAGAACAACAAGAAATATTTCCCCTAAATTATTCACAATTTTATCCATATTATTCTATGGAGCCTGAACCTTATTATGATAACTTTTATTATCAAAATCCGAGTGTTAATCGTGACACCATGCCAGTCATGACACCACCAAATCAAAGTGAGGCTAAACAAAATCAAAATTTTTGCGAACTTCCCCCGATCAACACAGGGACTTAGACACAATAATACTTAATAACATTTCCCAAGATTTACCCTATTTTTATTTTCCAAAACTTGATTCAAATTTCTTAATAGATACAGGTAGTACACGTAGCTTTGTATCACGAGCATTGGCATATAAAAAATTTTCTAAATTTATTCAAAATGAATCATTCCAAGTAAAAACTGCACATGCAACATCAATTCATAATGAAGTGATAAATATTCCAATTAATTTAATGTTCAACGTAGATTCAAATAAAATGTATAAATTTTACATTTTCGATTTTTCAAGTAATTACGACGGACTTATCGGACTTGATTTATTACAACAAATTAATGCCACAATAGACTTGTCTAATGATATGCTAATTACACAAAGGGAACAAATACCCATTTATATAAGGACTAAAGAAGAAAACACAAAATCGAAAACTAAATTTAAAAAGCCATATACCGTTGTTACACCCGGTAGAACACAACAAGTCGTTTCCTTACCAGTAAAACTTAAATCTGGAGTAGGTACATTAGAGCATCAATACTTTAATAAATTAGAAATGCCTTCAGCAGTACTAAATGAAAATTATCATGTTGCAACCACAACACTAAGAAACCCCTGGGAAAATCCAAATCAAATAACATCTTACGAACTGTTAGATATCAAACAAGTCGATGAAACAGAAGATAATTTTATCGAAAAAATAAAAACGGATATAGAATTAGATAAATGTTTAGACAACCTTCAAAAAGAAAATTTGGAAAATTTACGCTTATCTCACTGTAATACGGAAAAGAAAAAATTAATACACCAACCTTATTTTAAAAATAGAGATATTTTCTGTGACGAGCAAATACCTCTAACTCTTATGAAATCAATAAAACATAAAATAAATGTACATGGAACGGACAGACTTAATTTTGATCACACTTTGATATCAAATAAAAATCATGGCGATAGCACCAACGAACTCGAAAATTTAAATTTCAGTGTATCAAAATATTCGAACCAACTAATTAATCAAATACCACCATCGAATGATAAGGAACTACCTAAAGAGCTTCCTTTAATCTCTATTACAGATATAACATCAGAAAAACCCCTAGAAATTCGAAGACAAAATATTCAAGTAGAAAATCCACAAAATAGAGTACATACAGGTACAGACGGACATACTAAAGTTATTCCTATACGAGTCGAAATAATTAGTAATGAACGACTACAATTTATCGTTGATAGAGGACCTCATCCATACAATAAATATCGCAAGGATATATTAGACAGTAACAAAGTAAAATATTTCAACATTATTCCAGATAACAAAAAAGGTATTATCGAGATTTTGAAAGAACATTCAAACCCAAATGCAACTTTTTATCTACACTTTATTGATAAAAATTTCATACCATTATTTAACGAAGTAGTTAGCAAGTTATTTCGAAATTCAAAAATAGTAATATGTACCAGCTTAGTTAAAATAAAATATCAACATGAAAGAAAGACAAATCACAAAGTTATTAATGAAACGTACGAAAAATTAAAAACTAACTATTTTTGGAAAAACATGAAACATGATATTATTGAATATATAAATCATAGTGACATATGCCAAAAATCCAAATATAACCGAAACTCAACACAAACACCCTTATGCCTAACAAAAACCCTAGGTAATCTTTTTCAAATTATACATATTATATTATTCAACTATCGTCAATCAATGTTAAGAGTAACAAATGAGTTTAGTAATCTTGCTCAAGCCTATATAGTTACAAAAATAGCCAAATCTGTAACAAATGCTTTAGTAAAATATTTTTCGACGTACGGAATACCCAAAAAAATAGTATCGAATAACGGCGAAGAATTTAAAACTGAAGTTGTTAAAAAATTGCTAAGAACACATAAAAATAAAAATAATTTTACAACACCGTCGCACTACGAATCATTCGGTTATACTAATTTAAAAGACAAAACCGTCATATTGAAACCTAAAATTAGTAAGAAAATTAATGAAAAGTTTTATCCCAAGTTATTTAAAATAAAGCAAGTCGTACATCGAAAACACTCAAACTCACGTGAAAAAAATAAATACCGATTTTTAGGTTTGGATAAAATAATACAAATAACGGAAAGTAACAAAGAAAAATTTCAAAATGAAAAAATTAGTAAAGTAAGAACATTTTACTACAAAGAATTAATGTCGAGAATATACTATTCCAGATGGCAGACCCTCTGCATTGCAATAGGTACACCGAGTTACCATCTACATAAAAACAACCCCGGAATACTACCCATCACCCTTGGTACCACCAAACTATCCTCAGACCATTGGACTTTTACACAGACTTTCAACTTACAACCTATTATTGAAGAATTCACTATATTAAAAGGTAAATTCAATACAATTAAACTTTCTCTAGAAAATAACACAAGTCACAAAAGTGAATATTTCAATTCATACAACGTAATAAATACTCTTGAAAGTAAAATAAAAAAATCAAATTATTCAACTCATACCCGAATTAAATTTAAGAAAGAAACGTGGACTTATTGATGGACTAGGCTCAATAATAAAATGCCTTACCGGCAATCTCGATCAAGAAGATGCTAGAAAATATAACGAACAAATACAAAATCTTCAAGAAAATCAAAATAAGATCAAAAACATTATATCAGAGCAAATTTCTATAATGAATGCATCAATTAGAAACTTTGATGAAATAGCTAAAAATATATCACACAATCAACTTACTTTAGAATCAAGAATTATGCAAATTGAAACTTGTACCAAAAATCTTAAATTGCAAGAAATAAGTCATTATCAATATTTTATGACCTTCACTGTACTAAATCAAATAATGTCCATTTATCAAATCATATAGGATACATTGGAAAGAATAGAAACAGCAATTACCTTTGCAAAATTAAATACTTTACATAATTCAATAATAAACCCTATTACTTTCTCTCATGAAATTAAGGCTATTGAAGAATATATAGAACCCCATAATTTACCATTTGAAAACAAATTAGAAAATATTGTAAAATTAGAAAAATTAATTGAAATAAAAAGTTTTCAAAGAGGTATGGAAATAACATTCATTCTAGAGTTACCCCTAGTAGAACCTATAAATTATCAATATTACGAATTATATCCATTCCCAACTAAACTAAACGACACATATGTAACCATTATACCAAAAACGAAATTCTTAGCTATTAGTGATATGTACTTTCTAGAAATGAACAATAAATGTATAGATTTTCCAAACAAAGAATTTATTTGTAAAAACGAGATCAAAAATCGAATAGATAATAACTTAAATTGTGAGCTAGAAATTATCAAATATTCTAAAATGGTTTCAACCTGCAATATAAATCAAATTAATGTAAAATCACCTTTAATCAATAAAATAAACGACGCCAATTACATTGCAATAATACCTGAAACTCTTATTGTTACTGAAACTTGTAATAAAATAAAAAATAATAGAAATTTACATTCAGGTAGCTATTTAATTGAACTCGACCCAGATTGTCGTGTTGAAATACAAAATTTCAAATTAAAAACTAGAAAAGCAAAACCGATCTTAATAAATAATATTGACATCCCAAAAATTGAAATAAAACTTAATTTGTCCAATAAAGAAATCCACTTTAATGATTTAAACTTAAATCAAATTAATACAGACAAACTAAGAAACTTAGAATCACGATTGGAAAAACAAAAAGTTAGGACCGAAGAAATTAACGTCCAAACTTTTACCAGAAACCTTAGTATAAGTACCATAATTTTGTATATAATCTTAAGTTCAATAATTATATATTTTATTGTTATAAAAATTGTAAATCCTTTAATAAGTAAAAGAAAGATCATCAATAAGAAAAAGAAATTAGAAATGAACCAAATCAATGAAATCAAAATTTAATTTTATTTTATAAAAAATTAAATTTTTCTCTTAAGGAGGGAGGAGTTACATAACCACCCACTATTTACTTATAAAAGAATAAGAGGCTCTCTTAGAATAGATAAGAGAATAGTTGCAGATGTAGCATTCTTTACCTTTAGTTTCAATGTATATTATAGACCAGTCTTAATTTGTATCTCATACTGTTAAGTGCTCAGTGAAATAAATTTTTCTTCTTTTTAAAAACGGGCTTTTCCTTCGAGAAAATAACAGTAGCAGAAAAAGTAATCTACGAAAAATAATAGGAAAAGCTATCTATAAAAATAATAATTTTCAACATTTGCATTCTATCGATAACCCGCATTCTGATTAGGCTAGTAAATAAAAAATTCCAAAATGAATTCATCTATTTCTTATTTGACAATTTTCATTGTAACACTAGTTTCCACATAGTGCCTCACGACCATGAAGAAAAAGTTAAAAATGAGAGCAAAAAGTTTATCTATTCAATAAAAATATCAAAATGTACTTAAATGTCAAAATTAAACTTTGTCTTACCAATATTCGAAGCGTAGAACTCTAAACTGTATGGTATAGTTATTATGGCGCTCTCAGTGTTTATATACTTATATTTGTACGCAACAAAAGAAATTGAAGTTAAGAAGAACATTAAAAATGCATTTAAATATATCTATTATTAAGCTTTTAATTTAAAACCTATTTATAAATGAAAATTCAAATGTTCACGTAGTATATTCTGGGTGGCACTAATTATTTTTTATATGAGCAGACATTAGGAAATTTCCTTATATTTAACAAATTATTATTCAAATATTAAAGATCTATGTGCAGGTAGATATGTACCAACCAGGAATCACAAATAGTAATACATAAAGCACCTTTTTTACTAAGATCCAGAATAAATAAAAAACACTATTAATAACAAATTCCCACAGAAAAAAGCTTTGTGCCAGAGACATTAGGACATAGATTTTGTGTATTTTTTTATACTGAATCCAAATCCACCGCCCAAAATCTGATTTACCAAGTAATCTATTAGTCAAATGCAAAGACCTATCCTAAAATAGAGTGAAATAGTGAGGATAAGGTACAGCTTTATAATGATATGCAACAATTTGTAAATACTTTGAGAAAACATTTTCAAAGCAAATTTTGAGCATTAGGAAGAAATTAATGCAAATTAAAGCCGTAGATTGTAATTCCAAATATATAGACGTAGGTTAGGGGTGAAATTAACCCCTTTGGAGGGTGGGGGCGAGTTTAGTTTGCATATGTTTCTTTCTGATGCTCAAAATTTTATTTTAAAATGTTTATTGTGAGTATTTACAAATTGTTGCATTTCATTACAAAGCTTTACCTTATCCTCACTATTTCATTCTAATTTAGGGGATTATTTTGCGATTTAGTAAAAAATTAGTTGGTGAATTGGATTTTGGGCTGCGGATTTGGATTCAGTATCAAAGAATACACAAAATCTATGTATTCATATCTCTGGTATAGAACTTTTTTTAACGCCCTCGTAGCGGTGCGTGTGGATTTAATTTGTATATATTTCATTGTAATGCTCAAAATTTTATTTTAAAATGTTTTCTCAAATGTGTTTGCGCTTCACTACAAAATTTTTTGGTAAAGCGATTTTTGAACTACGGATTCGGGGATGTGTAATTTATATTATTCAAAACGTTTCTGTAAAGAATTTTATACAGTGTGCTACCTACCCTATATTTTTCATAGTTTTTTACTTCCCTCGCATACCGAAGGGAAGTATTTTATTCGAGAAAAAATCAACCTCCGAGATTTTTTCGGATTTTCACGTTTCAGATCACGTAGATAGAAATTTTTCATCTATTCTATAGCATGTACCGTACCTAGTTATAAACAGAATAAAAAATTTTTCAAAACATTTTTTAAATTTGTTTGAATAGATTTGGAACGCTATGAAGCGTGGAAATTTTAAATTTGAATAAAGAAAAAAAAATTCCGTCTATTTTAATGGTAAACAATCTTTTAAAAATGTTGGTAAAAAAATTTTTGTTAATTTTTAAAATATTTTTTTACCACTATAGAACATATGATGCAAACATTTTTTTGCTCGAATTTAAAATTTCCACGTTTCATGACATTCTAAACTTATTTCAGAAATTAAAATATCAAAAACAAAAATTTTTTGAAAATCTATTTAAGTATCCAAGAATAAATGGCGGAAGAAAAATGTCTTTTGCTCAAATTTAAAAATTCCACGTTTCATGACATTCCAAACCTATTTCGGAAATAAACAATTTTCAGAACTTTTTGAATTTCTCTTGCTCAAACTTAAAATTTCCACGTTTCATGCCATTCTAAACCTATTTCACAAAAAAATTGCTTTTTAGTGAAAATTCTATGACGGTTGTATCATGTGGGACCTATGAATTTTTTCGTTTTCTGGCGTTGATATTTTAATTATTACAAGGTGTTGGAGGGTTGTAGGACAATTTCCTAAATTCTTCAAATACGCGAGAGAAAAATAGATAATACATAAAAAATCCACAAACTATAAAATCTGAATAATAACAGAGCTTTTATCTTTAAAAAATTCATTATATATTGCCTTTTTAAAATATTTCCAAACCTTAAATAGGGGTAATTTTTGCTCTTTTTCAAAAAAGTAAAACATAAGCTCACCTTAAAATGTCTCAAAGTTTAATTTGAGCCCTATAAGAGTTTGTTTGCAGTCTCCCTTAGCCCCCTATCTACTATGCAAAAACAGGCGAATTTTAGGCCTTTTTTGCAGTCACTCTTTGTAAAGGTATTTACGGAAGCCTTCCATATTTAGCACCTGTTATTTAATATTGAATTTTTGTTATCGGATGATCACTCTGTATAATTTCTTGACCCAAAGACATCAGGTTTTTTTGTAATAATACTTTCCGACTACTATTCTCATGTGTGGTTTCGTAATTAATAATTTTTTAGAGTGACCGCCCTGTATAAATGAAGAAGGAAGTTCTGTGTAAATACCTTTACGATTCTTTTTTACCAACATTTTTGAAAAAATGTTTACCTCTAAAATAGATGGAACATTTATTTCTTTGTTCAAATTTAAAATTTCCACGTTTCATGGCATTGTAACCTATTCAAACAAATTTAATTTTTTTTTTTTTTAATATTTAATCTATTTATATCTACATACTATAGAATAGATTAATTTTTTTTATCAAATTTAGAATTTCCCCGTTTCATGACATTCCAAACCTATTTCGGAAAAAAAAATTGCAACATTTTTTTACCATTTTGGAAAAAAAATTTACCAGAATAGATGTAAAAATTTTTTTTTTATGAAATTTAAAATTTTCACGTTTCATCGCATTCTAAACTTATTTCAAAAAAAATTTACCACTACTATAGAACAGAAGGAAACTTTCCTTTTTGCTCAAATTTGAAATTTCCACGTTTCATCATGATATTCTAAACCTATTTCAGAAGAAAAAAAAATCGGTAAGTATTTACACAGAACTTCCCTCTTTATTTGTGTATGGCGGTCACTCTAAAAAATTAATAATTACGAAGTGACATTAAAAATAATAATCGGAATATAATTATCACTATTATTACAAAGAACACCTGACAAGTTTTGGTCAAAAAAAATATACAGGGTGCTCATCCAACAGCAAAAGTTCAATACTAAATAATAGGTGCATATGACTAATATTATTGCCATCTGTCACATTTTCAATTCCACATACACATAGTGGAGTGGAAGTATATAGCGATGGTTAAAACATTTTAGTTTTTATAAAAATTTTCAAAAATGTTTTTAAAAAATTTTCAAAATTGTTTTCTTCTGAAATAGGTTTATAATGCCATGACACGTGGAGATTTTAAAATTGAGCAAAAGGGAAAGTTTCCTTTTATTCTACAGTGGTATTTTTTTTTTGAAATTGGTTTAGAATGCCACGAAACGGGAAAATTTTCAATTTGAGCAAGGAAAAAAAATGTTCCATCTATTTTAGTGGTAAAAATTTTTTCAAAAATGTTGGTGAAAAAAATTTTCAAAATTTGTTTTTCTCAAATAGGGTTAGAATGTCAGTCATGTCAAACATGAAAATTTCAAATTTGAGGAAAAAAAAATTTCCATCTATTCTAGTGGTAAATTTTTTCCAAAATGGTAGAAAAAATGTTGCAAATTTTCTTTTCCGAAATAGATTTGGAATGTCGTGAAAGGTGGAAATTTTAAATTTGAGCAAAAAAAATTGTTTCATCTATTCTATAGTTACCTAGTGATAAATAGATTAAAATTTGTTTCAAAAAATTTTTTTGAAAAAAAAAATTTTAATCAAAATAATTTTCAAACTTGTTTGAATAGGTTTAGAATGCCATAAAAACGTGAAAATTTTAAATTTGAACAAAGAAAAAAAATCAGTCTGTATTGGTAACATTTTTTCAAAAATAGTTAAAAAAATTCCTAAACATTTTTTTTAAATAGGTTTAAAGCGCTATGAAACGTGGAAATCTTAAATTTGAACAAAGAAAAAAATTTTTCCATCTATTTTAGTGGTAAAAAATTTTTCAATAATGTTGGTAAAAAAAAAAAAAAAAATTGAAATAGGTTTAGAATGCCATGAAACGTGGAAATTTTAACAAAGACAAAAACATTTTTTAGTGCTAAAAAATTTTTAAAAAATGGTGAAAAAAATTTTCAAAATTTTTTCTCCGAAATAGGTTTAGCGTACCATGAAACGTGGAAATTTTAAATTTGAGCAAAAAAAAATTGTTCCATTATTTATTCCCTTTAGACGATCCACCCTGTATATTTTCCAGTGAAGTTCTACCATTTCTTCGCTGACAGTAGGGTCAACTACCACCATTTGACTGCTCTCCGTCAAGTAGTTTTTTAGTTAATGCACCAACAGACAGACAGCCTGACGGAATTGAAAAACCTATATTTTCGAAATCTACGTGATCTGAAACGTTAGAATTCGAAAAAATCTCGGAGGGTGATTTTTTCTCGAATACAATACTTCCCTTCGGTATGCGAGGGAAGTAAAAATTTGAAAATTTTTTTACCAACATTTTTGAAAAATTTCAAAAAATAATGATATTTTTTAACGATCACTCCACTGCCTGAATGTGGAATTGAAAATGTGACAGATGGTAATAATATTTGGCATATGCACCTATTACAACTTTATTGAAAAATGTACAGGGTGGTCATCCCAAGAAATACTTCAGTTATGGTGGACATTTGTAAAGGTATTTGCGCAAGCCTTCCGTATTTGGCACCTGTTATTTAGTATTAAACTTTTGCTGTTGAATGAGCACTTTGTATATTTCTTTGAGAAAAACTTATCGGGTTTTCTTTGTAATAATAGTGATAACTATATTCCGATTATTATTTTCAATGCCATTTCGTAGTTATGAATTTTTTAGAGTGACCGCCATGCCATGGCCAAATAAAGAGGGAAGCTCTGTGTAAACACCTTTACCGGCTTTACCTAATTTTTTTAGATCATCTTCAAATTTTTGTCAGTTATGCAATCAACAAAATTGATTATGTTTTTGCCTAAAAAAATTACTTTGTCGATCATGGCCTACTGAGACCAATTAAAGACTATGAAAATTTCAAAAACATACCTAGGTGTTTTTTAATCGGAAAATTTCAATAAGCGAAAATATTCATAATTGCAAACTTAGGCTATATGCAATTATTTGGGAAAAAATATTAATTTCACTGCTCTGTACCTAAATTTGCAAAAAACAATAATTATGGAGTCACGTCGGTTTCTGTCTCTGAACAGTTTTCAATAAAAATGTAACAAATGTCCTCCCTAGAAGCTGTTACCAACGACATATCAAATATGATTTTCCTCCGTCATAAATATAATTTCAGTGGCAATATGCAGGATAATCAAAAGTATAGTAAAAAGTAATAATATACTCCGATTCAATGGACTTTTCATATAACTGTTCCAGATTCTAATACGCTTCGCAGCTTTTTTATAAATAATGTTGGTTAACTGTAGTTAACTTGATGAATCATTTTAATATTGAAAATGCTACTGGGCGCATGATATAGGACCCATCTTACGAAAAACGTATCGAGAGCGACAGAACTGTCTAGGCCGCTGCGCGGCCTTGTAGTAGAGTAACAAGCTGCCTCTATTGTGTCATTCCGTTTGCAATGTGTTGCTAAAAGCTACGACCTATTTTAAACGATGCCCCATCAAAAGAGAAGAAGATTTGACTTAGTAGTGGAAAAATCGCCCTGTAGAGGAGTCGATTTTCCGCAAAAGTCAAAACAATTTTTGTTTCTTATTTGAAATTTACAGCACGTCAGCTTTGTTCTCATGTAATATTACATACATATCTTAATACTTAATATTTTTATCTAATTATTCAATATTGTCTGCGCTATGCTTTCTTATGGAGCGCCTTAATGAATTAACGCTTGCCCTGAAACGTATCAATTCACAAATCCTTTAACTCATAACTCGAAGTGTGTTCATTTTTCGAAAAATGCCCCTGAAGTAAACGTTGTACGCTTGTTATCGAGGATTTACTTGGTTTTTTCAAATTTTTAATGGGATTTACCGTTTGATTTGTGGGAATTTTTTTGGGGACCGTTGTCGAATCTCGCCGACCCGACCACCGACATGCGAGGAGGGTTCATAATTACCGAACGCCGCCCCTGCTATACTCGTCATTATGCTATTGAGCACACATACAGTCGATTTTCGTCCGATAGCTGTTTAATTGTTGCCTTCTGAGATCGTTTTCTTTCTTTCTCTCAACGGTTGTACCTATATTATAGAGATATATTATCGAAGGCATTTAGTATATAATTATTCAGTATTTCGTAGTATGATTAATAAAAACAATATTTATAAAAAATTAAATACAGAAAATAATTTGGCGTAATTTAGCAGGCATATCAATAGGACGATTCTATAGGACTTCGACTTAGATCAGTATAGTTGCATCTGGTATTTTCAATACGCTTAAGATACCTGTGTGAATTTTCTTTAGAGTGTTACCCTCTATATTTTTTAACGACTGCAACTATTAGACCAAGCTTCCATGACAAAAAAGGTTCCCCATCGAACACCTCACATTTAAACGGTGAAAATGGTTCCAAAACATACGCAAATAATGTAACGCCCGCCAGACTAGTAAAAATTTAATTGTTTTTTTTTTATGAATTTTTTAATTTAGGTAAAAAAATTGTTTTACTTTTCGGAAGATCTGCCGGAAATTTTCGTAATTTGTGGTAAATAATGAAAGATTTTTGAAGAAATTGTCTGTCTAACAATTCTTGTTAATTAATTTGCGAGACTTAATTTTAGTTAAGTGTCGTCGTGAATAGAGGTGTTTTTTAAGATGCTCTCTAAAAAGCGGTAAAACAGTGGTAGAAATCCCGTTAAACTAGAAAAAATTTCAGCCACCAGTAGATTATGAAATTCTGCTTGAAATGAAGCGCCTCAATAGAAAAACATAATTCATATGAAGTTAATAATTACAGGTTTTTCTAATAATATTAAATCAAATAAAGCTAACAAGCTCAAGTGAAGTGCAGTGTCCCTACCTACGTACACCCTAGATGATCCAAATGGTTCACGGGCAATAAATCATAGCATAGTCAGTGTCAAGATGAGGCGCATATGTTTACAAAGCAATATAGCTGTGTGCGACCTAAAATTACTGTATACAGTGGAAAGTTTTTAAATGGGACAATATTAACTCAACCGAAGAAAGAAAAGAAAAGGACATAAAATAAAACAGCAATCACAAGACCCTGCAGAAAGACAGATAAGCTATTATTTATTTATTTTTATCTTTAATTGATATTATTCTATTCCATCTTTCAATCTGATCTTTACCATCTTAATTTTTATCAGCTCGATTTATTGATTCAAAACATAATATTTTATTGTTAATTTGGAAGACGGAAATTGAAACCGATTGTCTTAAAGAAGCGACAATTGAAAATATATTAAACATAATATATAGGTAATAAACATAATATATAGGTGATAAAATGGAAAAACTGCCAAAATTGAAACCTATTGTTTCACGGAAACGACATACAGGGTAGGCAAACTATCTCTTAGAACCTTTTTGCTCACAACGCGCAAAAAATGATAATAATGGTGATAATAATAATAATGTTACCGCGAGATAGGGCCTTCCCCAGCAACTCCACCGTAGATGGTTATTTACTTGTGGAGCTGTTAATAAATAAAAAAAAAGGAACGGAAAAAAGGTAAAAAAATACAAAAATGAAATAAAAAATGAAAGCTGCTAGATTCAGAGACACAAGAAGCAGAAAACTTAGAAGAAGAAAAATAAGGAGATGGCGATAGATGGAAACTTAAAAGAAGCATGGGACCTGAAAAGAAGCATCTCGCAAACAACTGCACCACACCCCAGCCGGTGATGACAAATGGAAACTTATTAGAAGCATGGAAACTTAAAAGAAGCATCTCTCAAATACCTGCACTTCCCATCCTATATTCTCACCCCATGCGTCATGCGGCTCTCGCTGCTGACAACAAGCATGTTCAATGTCCAACCCGGCGTATGCAGCTGGTCCGGCGGTATATAAAACATCCGAGATTTTGTTCCGGCACCCAGTTTGGCCGTCCGTTGGGCGTATTCGACGGACGACCGGGCTGCGTGTTGGAACGAACCTCCATGGATGCCTGGAATTGGTAGCAATGCCCGCCATACGCTGGCAAATCAAACAAAATCAATCAATCAGTCAACAATTTTTTTATGAAAGCCCACTAGATAACACCTTGAAATGTATGCTTTAAAATGAAGTTTCATACTTCTCTTATCCATTACAACTTGTCTGGCTGACAATTTTTGTTAATTAATTTGTCAAACATAATTACTTCCACATCCAGGTAGTGGACTGGAAGTATAGTAATCGTAACAAAATTTTCAATTTTTTTTTTTTAATAGGTTTAGAATGCCATCAAAAGTCGAGATTTTAAATTTGAGCGAAAAAAAATTCCTTTATGTCCGTCTGTCTGTCTGTGTGTCTATGTGTCTGTCTGCCTGTCTGTCTGTCTGTCTGTAACTTTTCTTCTGTCCTCACGTTTTCTCCGGAACGGTTGAAGATATTGAAATTTGGTACACGTATATATTATAATGACATCAGAAACTAGATTATACTTTGAGATTATTCTGATGATATAATATTTTTCAACCACCCACCACCTCTACTCCATTAATGAAGGGGTTGGTAAGATAAAATTGAGATATTCACTTGAAATTTGGTAAACGTATGTATTATAACATCTAGAACTTGATTTTATTCTGAGATGATTCCGTTGAAGGGTTGGGGGTTAAATAGCGGTAAATAGGGGAAAATAAGTAAAGCGAGTTGGTAAGAGTACAGTAACTGAAACTCGGTGTATGTACTACAAGCCAAAGCCTCAGATTTTTGTATAATATTTTTCAACCCTTCACCACCCCTACTCCATCATTAGAGGTGTTGATAAAATAATATTGAGACAAATATTTGAAATTTGGTAAACGTATGTATTATAACAACATCTGAAAATAGATTATATTTTGAGAAGATTACGTTGAAGGATTGGGGTTTATTTATGGGTAAATAGGAAAATATAAGCAAAGCAAGTTGGTAAGACTACAGAAACTTGAAATTGGGTGTATGTACAAGAAAGAAGCCAAAACCTCAAATTTTTTTATAATATTTTTCAACCCCTTACCACACTTGCTCCATTATTAAAGGGGTTGATAAAATAAAATTGACATATTCATTTGAAATTTGGTTCACGTATGTATTATAACGACATCTTGAACTAGATTATATTTTGAGATGATTCCGTTGAAGGGTTGGGGGTTAAATAGGGGTAAATAGACGGAAATAAGTAAAGCAAGCTGGTAAGAGTACAGAAACTTGAAATTCGGCGTATGTACTAGAAGCCAAGGTCTCAGATTATTTATACTATTTTTCAACCCCCCCCACCACACTTACTCCATTATTAAAGGGGTTGATAAAATAAACTTGACATATTCACTTGAAATTTAGTAGCAAATCATTTTATCGTTTGTGTTGGGGATTCCTATGACTTCGACCAAAATATCAAATATATGGAAGGAACTAAACCCACAAAATATAAACGTTAAAACTATGGAGCACAACGCACGAAGTGTCTTTCGCAAGCCATGTTGTCATCATCAGGAGATGATTAGAACTAAAATACAATGCTGAAAATGATTAAAATGATTGTTTATGATACAATATTGTCCTGGTTGACCGAGTTTAACCAATCCCATCACCGACAACATTATTTTGCTGATATTTGACATTTCGACGTTTTTGGACATTCTAAACTTATTTCAACAAAAAAAAAATGTTGAAAATATTTTTATTTATTATACTTCTACTCCACGTGAATGTGGAAGTAATTATGAATGTATTTATCACAGTAAGTTATTTAAAAAATAAGTCAATTAGTTTTAAAGTGAAGTTTTATTTAATCTTGACATTCTCCAACTGACAGTTTACAATGGTTAGAACAACAGTCAGAATCGAAATGGCAGTCCTCATTATTCTTTTTACAAGCCAGTGCCGCTCCCTGAAGTGCGAAAATAGCACATACAACCAGGAACAAAAATTTAAGCAAATCCATGGCTGTAGATAGTAAGATTGAACTGAAACAAAAAAATTATATAAGGAAATAGTTGTTAAATTATTTCATTTATTTTTTATTTATTTATTTAATCATACATCATCCAACAGTACAAAACCATTTATAGGATGGAAATCTAAACTAACTTAACCTAACATAACTAATAAATACAAATAGAAATTATGAAGGCGATTAGACTGCACGACAGTAGATGGAATTTCTGACTGCTAGATAAATATGTCCAATTCACTGCATGAGTTTCATATCTAGTACAAATATTAAAGAGAGGAGAAAACTTTAATACGTTAGATCTAGGAGTGGATAAATAAAAGCCATGAGAATGAGGAGAATTAATCCGTAGGACATAAAAGTTCAATTGGCTTAATATTTCACTACAATCTATTTTATCATGCATAATTTTATCTAGGAAACGCCTTTCGGAAAGACTGGTAATATAAACTTTTTCAAGTAACTGATTTTGAGAAGCTCCAATTGGTGGATATGTTCCTTCAGTTTTCCACTTTAAAAATTTCAGGAAGCGGCGCTGTATATTTTCCAATTTATCGTTATGAGTATTATACCCAGATTGCCAGACAAGTGAAGCAAACTCCAGTTTAAACCGAGAGAAAACAAAATAAAGCATCTTTAAGGTTTCCACATCATTAAAATCATGGCTGTTACGCAAAATGAAGCCTAACATTCTGTATGCATGCGAAATTACAGCATCAATATGATTAGTGAAGGTTAATTTTTTATCAAAAGTTACACCTAGATCCTTGAACGTAGATGGTCTGTTCAACATGTCGCCATTAACATTATAATTATATATAATTTGGGATTCCTTGGTTGTATAACTCATAACATTGCACTTGCCAACATTTAGGTGAAGATCATTTTCATCGCACCAAGCCGATAACTTAGTTAAATTGTTTTGAAGTTTTTTGCAGTCATTAAAATCATTAATCCTGTGCAACATCTTGTCGTCATCGTCATATATTAACAAAAATACGTCTAAGTGATCACTGATGTCGTTAATAAAAATATTAAAGAAAAGGGGTCCAAGTATTGATCCCTGGGGTACTCCTGACGTAACTCGGTATTCAACAGATTTAGGATACGAATTGAACTCTATCAGTCAAGTAACTCTCAAGAAATTGAAGTAAACCGTCAGATAATCCGAATTTGTCAAGTTTACAGAGAAGTTTCCTATGGTTCAGAAAAACTGCAACAAATGCTAGGAGGGCGCTTATTTCATTGTTAAGTTATGTGCTAATATCTGCCTGTTCATATGTCTTGATAAGGTGGTAGTATAGATGCTTGAAATAGGGTACGCAATCGGCAGATATCCGTGTTTTTATTGAAAGTAATATTAAACACTTAAAAGAACCCTATGAAGCTAAGTGCTCGTTGCTATTCTTTTGGTAATATTGTGTATTCCAATCCCCATCAACACGAATTTATCAAAGGCTTGCATATAGTTTTCTGGGCAATAAAAACAATAATGAAAAAATGCGATTAAGGCTAATTATATGAAACGTAGCCAATAAGATTGCCAAGGGACAAACCTGATATGCAATTTGTGAAAATATCCAGAATGTCCAAATAGTTAAAGGAGAAGACAATGGAGGAAAATAATATTTAGAGTGTATTAGACAAGAATGAAAATCTGATACACCTTCAGTGAATAGAGAAATATATAGATCACATAGTCACTCAAAGGGAAATATCAAAACAGTAGAACATAGTAATAGTCTCATAAATAATCGTTGCAATCAACTAAATAAATAATGCATGCATTCAGAAACTGTTACCAGTTTTAAAGTGAATTGTTTTTTGTTTTTCATATAATTGTAATAAAACATATTCTTTATAGGATTTTAAAACAGCAGAAAAAGTAATCTATGAAAAATAATGTGAAAAACTATCTATAAAAATAATAATTTTCAATATTTGCATTCTATCGATAACGGGCGTTCTGGTTAGGCTAGTAATTAGAAAATTCTAGAATGAATTCATCTCTTTCTTATTTGACAATTCTCATTCTAACACTAGTATACACTTAGTCCGTCACGATCACGAAGAACAAGTTGAAAATGAGAGCAAAAAGTCTATCTATTCAATAAAAATATTAAAATCTACTTAAATATCAAAATTAAACTTTGTCTTACCAATATTCGAAGTGTAGAACTTTGAACTGTATGGTATAATTATTGTGGCGCTCTCAGTGCTTATATACTTATATTTGTACGCAATAAGAGAAATTGAAGTAAATAATAACATTAAAAATGCATTTAAATATATCTATTATTAAGTTTTTAATTTAAAACCAATTTAAAAATGAAAATTCAAATGTTCACTTAATATATGCTGGGTGGCAATAATTATTTTTTTATAAGAGCAAACATTAGGAAATTTCCTCACAATTAACAAATTATTATTCAAATATTATGCACGTAGGATCTCAAATGTCAATACATAAAACACCTTTTTTACTAAGATCCATAAATAAAAAACATTATTAATAACAAATCCCCACAGAAAAAAAGTTCTGTACCAGAGACATAAGTACACATAGGTTTTTGTGTATTTTTTTATGCTGAATCCGAATCCCAAAAACCGATTTACCAAGTAATCTATTAGTAAAACTCAAAATTACGAAATGTAACAATTTGTAAATACTTTGAGAAAACATTTTAAAAGAAAATTTTGAGCATTAGAAAGAAATATATGCAAATTAAAGTTGTAGTTTGTAATTCCAAATATATAAATGCGGGTTAAGGGTGGAATTAACACCCTTGTGGGGGTGGATGGGGATATAATTTGCATACATTTCTTTCCAATGCTCAATACTTTAATTTCAAATGTTTTCTCTAAGTATTTACAAATTGTTGCATTTCATTACAAAGCTTTGCCTTATTCTCACTATTTCACTCTAATTTAGGGGACGTTTTTGCGCTTTAGTAAAAAATTAGTTGGCAAATCGGATTTTGGGCTGCGGATTTGGATTCAGCATAAAAAAAATACACAAAATCTATGTATTCATATCTCTAGTACAGAAGTTTTTCTTAAACCCCTCGTAGGGGTGCGTGTGGATTTAACTTGTGTATATATATCTTTCTAATGCTAAAAATTTTATTTTAAAATATTTGCTCAAAGTATTTCGTTATAAAGCTTTACTTTATCCTCACTATTTCGCTTTATTTTAGAGGATGTTTTTGCGCTTCACTAATAAATTTTCTGATAAAGCGATTTTTGCACTGTGTAATTTATATTATTCAAAACGTGTCTATTAAGAATTTTATACAACGTGCTACCTACCCTCGTATTTTCCTTAGTTTTTACTTCCCTCGCATACCGAAGGGAAGTATTATTGTATTCGAGAAAAAATCACCCTCCGAGATTTTTTCGGATTTTCACGTTTCAGATCACGTAGATTACGAAAATATCAGTTTTTCAATTCCGTCAGTCTGTCTGTCTGCCTGTTGTTGCATTATCTAAAAAACTACTTGACGGATAATGGTCAAATTTGGTAGGTAGCTGACACTATTACCAGCGAAGAAATGGTTAGACTTTAACTGGAAAATACACAGGGTGGACCGTCTAAAGCGAATAGATAATAAAAGAAAAATGTTTTCGCTCAAATGTAAAATTTCTACGTTTCATGACATTCTATGTCTATTTCATAAAAAACATTTTGCGTTAAGAAAAATAGGAAGAAAAATTTTTGTATAATTTTTTAACTATACCTACCTAGAATATAGGATGGAAAAAAAATTTTGCCCAAATTTAAAATTTCCACTATTCATGAGATTCTAAACCCATTTCAGAAAAAAAATCAAAAGAAAGAACGTTTTGAAAAATTTTTTTACACTACACCTAGAATAAATGTGGATAATTTCTTTTTGCTCAAATTTCAAATTTTCACGTTTCATGACATTCTAAACCCATTTAAAAAAAAAAAAAAATTCAAAACATTTTGAAATTTTTTTACCAGTAGAAAAATGGGACATTTTTTTTGCTCAAATTTAAAATTTCCACGTTTCATGACATTCTAAATCTATATCATAAAACAAAATTGAAAAATTTTAAAATTTTGTCAAAGAATTTTTTTTTATACCATAGAATATATGATAGAATATTTTTTGTTCAAATTTTAAATTTCCACGTTTCACGACATTCTAAATCTATTTCAGAAAAAAAAATTTCAAAAGAAAACATTTCTTTGAAGATTCTTTTACAACTACTATGCAGAGAATAGATCGTGGAAAAAAAATGTTTTGGTTAAAATTTAAAATTTTCACTATTCATGAGATTCTAAACCCATTTCAGAAAAAAAAATCAAAAGAAAGAACGTTTTGAATAATTTTTTTACACTACACCTAGAATAAATGTGGATAATTTTTTTTTGCTCAAATTTCAAATTTTCACGTTTCATGACATTCTAAACCCATTTCAGAAAAAAAAAATTCAAAACATTTTGAAATTTTTTTTAACAGTAGAAAAATGGGACATTTTTTTCGCTCAAATTTAAAATTTCCACGTTTCATGACATTCTAAATCTATATCATAAAACAAAATTGAAAAATTTGGAAATTTTGTCAAAGAAATTTTTTTTAATACCATAGAATATATGATGAGAATATGCAGAGAATAGATCGTGGAAAAAAATGTTTTGGTTCAAATTTAAAATTTTCACGTTTCATGACATTCTAAACCTTTAAAAAAAAATCGGTAAAGTTATTTACACAGAACTTCCCTCGTTATTTGTGCATGGCGGTCACTCTAAAAAATTATTAATTACGAAATGCCATTGAGAATACAGATCGGAATATAGTTATTGCTATTATTACAAAAAAATCTGATAACTTTTGGTCAAAAAAATATACAGAGTGCTCATCCAACAGCAAAAGTTCAATACTAAATAACAAGTGCCAAATATGGAAGGCTTGCGCAAATACCTTTACAGATGTCCACCATGACTGAATTATTTCTTGGGATGCCATTATTCAATAAAAGTATATAATAGGTGCATATGCCAAATATTATTGCCATCTGTCACATTTTCAATTCCACATTCACGTAATGGAGTGGAAGTATAGTGGTGGTTAAAAAATATAAAAAATTTTCGAAACTTTTTTTTTTAAATAGGTTTAGAATGCCACGAAACGCGAAAATTTTAAATTTGAGCAAAAAAAAATTTTCGGCTCTATTCCAGTGTTAAATTTTTTTCCAAAATGGTGAAAGGATGTGGCAATTTTTTTTCCGAAATAGGTTTTAAATGTCATGAAACGTGGAAATTTTAAATTTGAAAAAAAAAAATATTTCGTCTATTCTATAATAGTGATAAATAGATTACCTAAACACGTTTTCAAATTTTTTTTTAAATTTTTCAAAAACATTTTTAAATCTGTTTGAATAATTTTAGAATGCCATGGAAACGTGGAAATTTGAAATCTGAATAAAGAAAAAAAAATTCCATGTATTTTAGTGGTAAAATTTTTGTCGAAATTTTTAAAAAATTTTCAATTTTTTTTTAAATAGATTTAGAGCGCTATGAAACGTGAAAATTTAAAATTAAAAAAAAAAAAAAAATCCATCTATTTTAGTGGTAAAAATTTTTTCAAAAATGTTGGTAAAAAATTTTCAAACATTTTTTACTTTTAAATAGGTATAGAATGCCATGAAACGTGGAAATTTTAAATTTGAACAAAGAAAAAAATTTTTTTTAGTGGTAAAAATGTTTTCAAAAATGTTGGTGAAAAAAATTTTCAAAAATTTTCTAAAAAATTTTTTTTTTCAGAAATAGGTTTAGCGTGTCATGAAACGTGGAAATTTTAAATTTGAGCAAAAAAATTTTTTTTTAATCTTGGTAAAAATTTTTTCAAAAATGGTGAACAAATTTTCAAAATTTTTTGTTCCCAAAATAGGATTAGCGCGTCATGAAACTTGGAAATTTTAAATTTGAGCGAAAAAAAATTTTTTTCATTATTTATTCCGTTTAGACGGTCCACCCTGTATATTACCCAGTGAAATTTCTACCATTTCTGCGCTGACAGTAGCGTCAACTACCTACCAAATTTGACTGCTCTCCGTCAAGTAGTTTTTTAGTAAATGCACCAACAGACAGACAGACAGACAGACAGACAGACAGACAGACAGACAGACAGACAGACAGACAGACAGACAGACCGACAGACAGACAGAACTGACGGAATTGAAAAACCTATATTTTCGTAATCTCCGTGATCTGAAACGTCAGAATCCGTAAAAATCTCGGAGGGTGATTTTTTCTCGAATACAATACTTCCCTTCGGTATGCGAGGGAAGTAAAAAGAATAATTTAAATTTCTTTAACCACTACGTGGATATGGAACTGAAAATATGATAGATAGCAATAATATTTGACACATAGTTAATGCACTTGGTAAGGAAGACAGCTATTATAGTTTTATTGAATAATATACAGGGTGGTCATCCTAAAAATAATTCAACCACGTTGGAAATTTGTAAAGGTATTTACGCAAGGCTTCCATATTTTGCACCTTTTATTCAATATTGAATTTTTGCTATATTTTTTTTGACCAAAAGTTATCAGGTTTTCTTTGTAATAATACCTTCCGATTATTATTCTCATATCTGGCTTCGTAATTAATAATTTTTTAGAGTGACCTCCTGATATAAATACACAGGGATCTTCTGTGTAAATAACTTTTCCGATTCTTTTTAGGTCATCTTCAAATTTTTGTCAGATATACAATCAATAAAATTGATTATGTTTTTGGCTAAAAAATTAGTTTGTCGATCATAGCCTGCTCAGACCAATTAAAAACTATGAAAATTTCAAAAACATTCCAGGTGTTTTTTAATTGTAAAATTTCAACAAGAGGAAATATTCATAATTGCAAACTTAGGGTATATGCAAATATTTGGAAAATAATATTCATTTTACTGTTCTGTACCAAAATTTGCAAGAAACAACAACTATGGAGTCACGTCGGTGTCTGTTTCTGTATAGTTTTTCAATAAAAATGTAACAGATTTCATCCTTAGCAGCCGTTACCAACTACATGCCAAATATGATTTTCCTCCGCCATAAATATAATTTCAGTGGATATGCAGGTCAATAAAAAATATAGTATAAGTGTAGTATAAAGTAAATATTATACTCAGATTTAAAGGACTTTCCATATAACTTTTACAAATTCTAATACTCTCCGCAGTTATTTGTAAATAATATTGATTAAAGGTGGTTAGACATAAAATATGTGGTCGCAGCACTTATAAAATGAAGTCTGTCGTAGTGAAAAACATTTTGTCAATTTTTATGCATAAAAATTTCTCTAACTAATTCCAAAAAAAAAAAAAAAGTGATGTTTTGAGGCGACCATGGCAATAGCTTATTATAAAAACGTTGTTACAGCACTTAAAAATTAAGCCTGACATGGTTAAAAACATGTTTTCAATGACAGGCACATTTTTATGCATATAGATCTTAAACTTGAGTTGTTTTTTTAAGGGGGTGTTATGGGATGTCAGTGATTAATCATGATGCAATAATGCTGCGCATTCCGAATTAAGTCTGTCAAATTAATTAACAGAAATTGTCAGTCAGGCAAGTATTCATTTATAAGAGAGATCTTATAATTCATTTTAAAATAAAAATCAAGGAGTTGTTATGTAGTGTACTTTCATAAAAAAAAATATTTATATACAATTAAGTCTGACAAATTCATTAAGAAAAATTGTCAGGCAGACAAATTTGTTCAAAAATGGATCATTATTTAATTATAAAATTATCCTCAAGATGTGGTTCTGACTCCACTATAAACTGTAGGGCCTCGTTTCTCTTTACCTAACCCAAAATCATTCTGGATTTTCAAGGAGTTACCTAGGTGACTTTAGCAGCGGTTAAGAAAAACATGTAAGAAAACATTTACCACAAGTTGTTAAATTTTCAAGCAGATGTTTTGAATATTAAAATCACTTTTTTAGCTGAATAAAAAAAAAAATTTTAAAAAATTTCTAGTCTGGCGAGCGTAATAAAATATAAGTTTTTCAATTCCGTCTGTCTGTGTGTCTGTCTGTCTGTCTGTCTGTCTGTTTGTCTGTCTGTCTGTCTGTCTGTCTGTCTGTCTGTCTGTTGGTGCATTAACTAAAAAACTACTTGACATAGAGCAGTCAAATGTCAAATTTGGTAGGTAGTTGACGCTACTGTCAGCAAAGAAATGGTTAAAATTTCACAGGAAAATATACAGGGTGGACCGTCTAAAAAGAATAAATAATGAAAAAAAATTTTTTTTGCTCAAATTTAAAATTTCCACGTTTCATGACACGCTAAACCTATTTCAGAAAAATTAATTTGAATATCTTTTTCACCCACATTTTTGAAAAAATTTTTAGTACTAGGATGAAAAAAAAATTTCTTTGTTCAAAATTAAAAATTTCCACGTTTCATGTCATTATAAACCAATTTCAAATAAAAACTTTTTTTGAATTCTTTTTTACCAACATTTTTGAAAAATATTTTACCACTAAAATAGATGGAAAAATGTTTTTTCTTTTTTCAAATTTAAAATTTTCACATTTCATAGCGTTCTAAACCTATTTAAGAAAAAAAATTTAGAAAATTCTTTTACAATTTTTGAAAAAATTTTACCACTAAAATAGATTGAAAATTTTTTTCTTTGTTCTAATTTAAAATTTCCACGTTTCCATGACCATCTAAACCTATTTCAACAAAAATAAATTTTAAAATATTTTTGAAAAATTTAAATTTTTTTTAATCTATTTATCACTACTATAGAATAGATGAAAAATTTGTTTTTGCTCAAAATTAAAATTTCCCCGTTTCATGACATTCCAAACTACTTCGGAAAAAAAAATTGCAACATTTTTTTACCATCTTGGAAAAATATTTTACCACTAGAATAGATGGAAAAAAATTCTTTTTGCACAAATTTAAAACTTCCACGTTTCATGACATTCTAAACACATTTCAGAAGAAAAAAATTATGAACATTTTTTTACCAACATTTTTGAAAAATAAAAAAAATGAAATTTTTTAACCACCACTATACTTCCACTCCACGTGAATGAGGAATTGAAAATGTGAGAGATGGCTATAATTTGGTATATACACCTATCATACTTTTATCGAAAAATGTACAGAGTGGTCATCCCAAGAAATAATTCAGTCATGGTGGACATTTCTTCCATATTTGGCACCTGTCATTTGGTATTGAACTTTTGTTGTTGGATGAGCACTGTGTATATTTTTTTGACCAAAACTTATCAGGTTCTCTTTGTAATAATAGTGATAACTATATTCCGATTATTATTTTCAGTGTCATTTCGTAATTATTAATTTTTAGAGTGACCGCCATGCACAAATAAAGAGGGAAGTTTTGTGTAAACACCTTTACCGATTTTTTCTCTTCTGTTCTCAGGGCTCGTCTGTTAATAAAAACACCGAGGGCACGGCACTCTCCTGGGCCTATTGTGCCCTCCCTGTCATGTTTCACTCTGCCCACTCCAGTACCCCTGTACCCCTAATCAGGTGATACAGGTCCATGGGTGCTGATGAATTCCGGGTCTGTTCGTGCTTGCCTGTATATGCCATGTCTTCTGCGAGCCAGAGCCTCACAGTTGAATATGATGTGATCGACCGTTTCCGGTTCCTTGCTGCATAGTCTGCAGTCTAGGTTGCCGTCAAATTTGCCGATTGTAAGATACTTCTTTACCGGAAAATGTCCAGTCAGAAGTCTTAACTGCGTCTTGTTCTTTGTGAGCAGTTTTTCAGTTTGTTTTGCATATGGACCTTTAATGAGTGTTTTCCCATGTCGATTTCCTGTGTGTTCCTCCAGTGATTTTTGTGTTTGCTCGTGACCCAGTCTTTAATCGCCCTTCTAGCTGAGCTCTTGAAAATACCCAGCGCGGGTTCTGGGCCATAGAATATATTAGCTGCCCCTTGTCTAGCAAGCACTAAGTACTTATTATAGAATAGATGAAAATTTTTTTTTTTTGCTCAAATTCAAAATTCCCACGCTTCATGACATTCCAAACCTATTTCGGAAGAGAAAAATTTGCAAAATTTTTTTACCATTTTGGAAAAAAAAATTTACCACTACAATAGATGGAAAATTTTCTTCTGCTCAAATTTAAAATTTACATGTTTCATGACATTCTAAACTCTTTTCAGAAAAAAATTTTTTTTAACCATTTTTGAAAAATTAAAAAAAAAAATGAAATTTTTTTCTTTGATCCAATTTAAAAGTTCTACGTTTCATGGCATTCTAAACCTATTTCAATAAAAAAAAATCGGTAAAAGTGACAGACGGACTGACGGAATTGAAAAACCTATATTTTCGTAATCTATGTGTTCTGAAACGTCAAAATCCGAAAAAATCTCGGAGGGTGATTTTTTCTCGAATACAATACTTCCCTTCAGTATGCGAGGGAAGTAAAAAGAATGTCGAACACTTTTTTACCAACATTTTTGAAAAATTTTTTACCACTACAATGGACGGAAAAAAATTTTTTCCTTACATTTTTTTTACCACTAAGTACCATAAAATTGATGGAAATTTTTTTTTCAACCTCAAATTTAAAATTTCACGTCTCGTGACATTCTAGCCTATTCCAAAAAAATTTTAAAGGAAAAAATAAAAAATTTGCAAATTTTTACCCACCACAAAATACAAAATAGATGATGGAAAAAAAATTGCTTTTTCTAAAATTTAAAATTTCCACGTTTCATGACATTCAAACTTAGTAGGTATGGCGCCGGTTAAGACAGGGCTCCGCTCCCCAATGTGGGAACCCGTAGGGCTTCTCTGGCCCCGTAGGACTTTGCCCCCTTTGTGGCCCCCCTGTGGCCCCCTTCGTTTCAGGTGAACGCCCCCTGCGGCCCCCCTCGTGGCAGGTGGCCCCCCTGTAAAAAACTAAGCGGCCGGCAGGAACCGAACCATCGATTTCTCGGTTGAAGTTATAACATCTTATTTTAACGTATGAGCCATCGAGATACGTTCAGATATTTAAATTGTATTAATTGGAGGGTAAACTAGAATCATTCACATTTTAAAAACTATTCAAATCGCTCTGTGCGTAAAAAGAGCTGAAGTTCCCACTGTGCGATGATTATAATTCTTGCTGAAGGATTTTAGTTTAAACATTAAAAATATAATAATCTTAATATAATATGTTTTTAAAAATTAACACATCAATTTTTCCTCGGACCTAGCCTCAGGGAAAGACACACTCGTCCCCTCTACCAACCCATTTAATTACCCCTGGTCTGAAGGGTATAAGGGGTGGTGGTGTGTCCTCATCATCGCTGAAATAGAGAAAATTTAGTAATCCGAGCCATCGAGACAAAAAAATAATACCTCTCAATGAGGAACGGCCCCTGAGGCGGAGGTATCTTCTCGTCATCTTTGAAAGAGAAAAATTTAGCAAAATGAGGCATCGAGACAAAGAAATAATACCTCTCAATGAGGAACGGCCCCTGAGGCGACGGTATCTCCTCGTTATCGCTGAAACAGAAAAATTTAGTAAAACGAGCCATCGAAGCAAGTAAGAAAATATTACCTCTCAACGAGGATCGGCTCCTCCGCACCGTTGAATAGATACAAACAGCGGCGTGGCGGTGGTGGTGGCGGCGACACCTCCTCAGCACTGGTGATACAGAAAATTTAGTAGTACAAGCCAGCGAAACCAGAAAATAATACCTCTCAACGAGGAACGGCCCCTGAGGCGGTGGCATCTCCTCGTCATGCAACGGCTGCATCTCGTCGCTGAAACAGAGAAAAATTTAGTTGTACAACCCTGCGGAACAAGTAAGAATGATACCTCTCAATGAATAGTGGTAACAGCTCCTGTTCGACGCTGAAACAGTAAACATTTAATAGCAAAAATATGCTCGACCAGAGAGACGACCTCAGGGTGGAAAAGATGCGAAATTATTGGGTACACTTTACAACAAAACTCGATACATAATACACAGTGTTTATACATTAGCACTAGCACGAAACAGCGAAACAAGTAAGAAAATTACACCTAAAGATTTGAGACGCAAAAATATACTCGACAAGAGAGACGACCTCAGGGTGGAAAAGATGCGAAATTATTGGGTACACTTCACAACAAAACTCGATACATAATACTCTAACGAGCGGGATACAGTTATCGAAAATACAAAGGGTTTTACAATTTAAGCAGTCGCCCTGGTTAAAACCTTCCATCAATTTAAATACTCGTCTGAGGCTGTTGGAAATACAGAATGAATAGTTAATAGACGAGGTAGCAGTTTTAATTATCAAACCGTAATTTAAAACGGTGACATGATATTTCACTACCAGGGCTTTTTTTTAAGAAAGTGTGGCGATTTAATGTAACTGAAGAGGCCACGTGATAATTTGGTAGTTATAGGGCTACAAGAGAAGAGACGCAAAACAATATCTCAGACAGTGTTTATACATTAGCACTAGCACGAAACAGCGAAACAAGTAAGAAGATTAGACTAAAAATTTGAGACGCAAAAATATACTCGACAAAAGAGAAGACCTCAGGGTGGAAAAGACACGAAATTATTGGGTACACTTTACAACAAAACTCGATACATAATGCACAGTGTTTATACATTAGCACTAGCATGAAACAGAGAAACAAGTAAGAAAATTACACCTAAAGATTTGAGATGCAAAAATATACTCGACAAGAGAAACGACTTCAGGGTGGAAAAGCTGCGAAATTATTGGGTACACTTTACAACAAAACTCGATACATAATACTCTAACGAGCGGGCTACAGTTAACGAAAATACACAGGGTTCTACAATTTAAACAGTCGCCTTGGTTAAAACCTTCCATCAATTTAAATACTCGGCTGAGGCTGTTGAAAATACAGAATATAAGTGTCATTGAAACTGAAAAAGAGATAGTACGAAGAGGAGCTGTTACCACTCTTCATTGAGTGAGGAGATTTGTGGGAAATGCGGTGTGCGACTAGGAGTATAACCCTGTATCCTCCCTCATGCATCACCAATGAGGAAAAACTTTAAGCAGGCGGTAGTCATCGCTCATAATGATCGGGTGTTCGACCATCAGTTTATTTTAAATTACTTCCTCACTCAAACCCAAAACTACCAAAAGCGTTTGTTTGGGAGCCGGTCCAGGCTTTAACAAAGGGAGAGGTAAAAAATATAATACTTTCGACGAAAAATGCAGCAAGCGAAGAGGTGTAATTGTAATAAACAACAAGGACAATATGGTGCTCGCCGCGTGTGTGCACAGAGACATAGGTAAGATACCACCGGAAAATTTATGGCAGGTTCTAAAGGGCAGCCTAGTTCATACAAGACCTCTTGATCATTCGGCGAAGGAACCACCAGCCTTTAAGCCTTTAAGATCTGTAGGTTATAAGATTAGTTCAGTCGAGCGTATTCTTTAGTGGTTATTGCCTGTTTCTTGTACCTATGTAAAAGGTAAGTTTAATAAAAAATATAGCTGTTACACATCAAATTAAAGCTCTTGGCCGATAGGGGGCGGTTCTTACACCTCGCCGACACAAAGCGGCTCTAGGGTAACTAAGGAAACCAAATTTAACCGTCTAATAAGTCTTTCGATATCCTTTAAACGAAGCGGTTGCCAACATGAAAAAATTCGTCATTGCCAAGGATTTGTAAAGAGAGTGCGTCGTTTATTTTTAACTGGGCGTACGCCGGAATTTAAAATAAAGCCGGTGCCAGAG
The DNA here is from genome assembly GCA_963583905.1 of Stenurella melanura. Classification (NCBI taxonomy): domain Eukaryota; kingdom Metazoa; phylum Arthropoda; class Insecta; order Coleoptera; family Cerambycidae; genus Stenurella; species Stenurella melanura. Next base: position 17,621,519 of record OY757317.1, read on the forward strand.
GGCGAGGAACCTGTATCATGGGTGAGAGACACCGTCAACCAAATCATTGCAAAAGGTGTTGAGGGCTGGAGGGTGAAGGCTGGAGATAAGGTTGATTTCACTTTTTGTTCCAAGGATTTTAAGCGAGGCGCTGCATGGGCTCGTTTCCGTCCGGTGGAAGAGGTGACACTCGTCGATGTTTGGGGCGTCATTGCCAGCGTGTATCAGTCCAATTGGTTATTCGAATCGTTAGATTATGACGTCGAGAGACATTGTATTACGTCGCCGAAACGAAAAGTTTATGTCACAAAGCTGCTTTCAACCTACTCAATCCAGCTGAATGCAGCTCTGAAAAACATTAGGAATTAGCAAACCAAAATTCAAGTCGGTTGCAATTTTAACGATTTGGCAGCTATTAGCCTCAGTAAAAACAGAACCTGTATAGCCGTACCAAAATGAAGAAATCAAATCGTACCGTGTGAAGAACTTTTACTTGAGAGGAATAAGAATTAAAAATTATGATGGAGGTGTTGTAGGAATAAGAATTGGAAATTATGATGGAGTCGTTGTAAAGATATATAATCAGGCTGACAATTAAATTACCTGTTGGTCCCAGGAGTATTCGTCTCTGATGATGACATCCGTTCCAGCATTTGAACCCAAAATCTTCGGCTGCCACGTTCCTAAAAGCATATCGAGCTTTTAATTTTCAAAGTGTCATGTTAGTGGGTCAATGAAGAGTATAAGAATGTCTTGTTTTCTTAAAAGCATATCGAGCTTTTAATTTTCAAAGTATCAGTGGATTAATGAAGAGTATAAGAATTTCTTGTTAAATAGAAACGTTTGCTGTTACCAGTATTATCAATCGATGATGTCATAAAGGTTTTCAACAAATACATGGATTTTGAAAACACCGTATTTATACGAAAACATTACCTGTTCGTTCCAGGAGGGTTCGTCTCTAATGATGACCACAGCTCCAGCCCGTTCACCCCAAAATTCGCGCCTGCCACACCCCTAAAAGCATATCGTGCTTTTAGTTTTCAAAGTATCATGTTAGTGGGCCAATAAAAAGTTTTAGAATGTCTTGCTAAATAGAAAGCTTTTTACAGGTTTGGCACAGCTTTTTACAGGTCTGGTACAGCTTTTTGCAGGCCTGGCACATCTATTTACAGGTCTGGGACAGTTTTTCACAGGTCTGGTACAGCTTTTAACAGGTCTGGTACAGCTTTTCAGGTCTGTTAGCACCCGGCTTCGCGAGATCCCATCAAACACCCAAGACACTCCCATCAAACACCATATGGGTGCACTCGAGTTAATCACACGCGTTACGAAACCATCACGACTATCGAGGTGAACAAATGACCTAGCAGAATAATTGCCAAAAAGAAAGAGCCTGAAGGTTTTAACAAAGTGAATATACTCAATACACGCATGAGAAAATCGAACTTTTGCTATAAACAAAAAATCTCATTTTTGGAATGAAATCAGCGGTTACGTATATCACCCCTCGGTCGCTGTAGCTAAAAGATGAGTACCCCGACATGGTTGTCGATTGTCATAAAGGGCTATGACCATGTATTATCACAAATCTAGAACTAATGAAGACGAATTATGAAATGTTCCAGACGATAAAACCTCTTCTTTTCAATGACACCCAAAGAGATATTAAGAATAAGGTACAAAATCTACGACAAAGCTGCCCCGTATTTAAATACATACAATGAAAACGGAGAACGCCCCACTATATAATATTGAAATAAACAATTGAAAATTCGGGGTTTTTCAATCCCTCCTTTTAAAAGTTACAAATGTCTGACACCCACACGAGCCCTATGTTTAAATTGTGGTTTTTAGCTGATACTGTTTGTCTCCAAAAATCTGTTCATAAAGGCGGTCACGACCAACTGTGTTTAAAATACGCGTGGATTTAAATTTAAATTTTTAAAGATTTAAAACCGCTCCTATATACAGTATGTCTCATTTTTCATGACGCCCATTTATTATTTACAACGCGAGTTTTAAATTTGAGGTGGGAGATACTTATCTATGGGGGTATTGTGTAAAGGTAAAATATTTTACAATTCACCTGTGGCGTCCTTTAGGAACAAAAAATGTACCTAATTTTCCAGAAAAAGATATTAGACAAAGTTTAACTGTAAATCAGTTTTATTATCTAATTCGTTGTTAACAAAAAACTCGCTAATACCGAAAAAGTACCTGCACAATTTTATTTTCTGTCGTAATTAAGGTAGAGGGGGATAGGCTTTCCATTTAGAATTAATCATGTAAATTTTATTATTTATTGAATTGTTCGTGAATCAAATTTTTATTTCCAAGTCAATTATTGTTTGCTTTTGACGATAAGTGAACTGAATAACGTCACGTGGTTAATTCTAAATGGAAAGCCTGTATCTCTCAAGCTTAATTATGACCGAAAATTAAATTATGTAGGTACTTTAGAAAGGGTAGTTTTATTTTCTTATTGCACAAACGCAACGCCAAGTACGATGTTATTAAAATTCAGTTTCAGTGAGTTTGATTTACAGTTAAAACTTTGCCTAAGGGTAGTGGTATGGAGGTCCTGAAAAGTGAGACATACTGTATTACTGTAATTCAACATGAAATTAAAAATATCTGCGGTGAAAATCTTAATTACGTAAAGCGGCCCCTAAATTCAGACTGAAATTAAGAAATCTGGAAATATTGAGAATAAGGTAGAAAATCCTCGACAAAGTTACTCCGTATTAAAATACTTATAAAATATTCGTAACAAAATTATAAAATTGGTGTTTTTCAATCGTTCCTTTCAAAGTCCCAAATGTCTCTGAGAACTACTCGATTCAGCTTTATGACTCCCTTATGTTTAAAGTTAGCCGATTTTATTTGCCTCAAAAAAAATCTGTTCTTAAAAAGCAGTTGTTAAATTGCACCCACCCTGTATAATTGTAATTCCAGAGATTAAAATACGCTAGAATTAATATAATTTACCACCTCGTATAGTTTAAAACGGTGGTTTCAGCCTGACTGTAGCTTCAAAAAAATATATGTTCTTAAAAAGCAGTTGTTAAATTACACCCACCCTGTATAGCTGTAATTCCAGAGTTTAAAATACGCTAACATTACTATAATTTACCACCTCGTATAGTTTGAAACGGTGGTTTCAGCCTGATTGTAGCCTCAAAAAAAAATCTGTTCTTAAAAAGCAGTTGTTAAATTACACCCACCCTGTATAGCTGTAATTCCAGAGATTAAAACACGCTGGAATTACTATAACTTACCACCTCGTATAGTTTAAAATGGTGGTTTCAGCCTGACTGCAGCCTCTAAAAAAAATCTGATCTTAAAAAGCAGTTGTTAAATTACACCCACCCTGTATAGCTGTAATACCAGAGTTTGAAACTCGCTAAGATTACTATAATTTAACACCTCGTATAGTTTAAAACGGTGGTTTCAGCCTGACTGTAGCCTCAAAAAAAATCTGTTCTTAATAAGCAGTTGTTAAATTACACCCACCCTGTATAGCTGTAATTCCAGAGTTTAAAATACGTTAGCATTACTATAATTGACCACCTCGTATAGTTTAAAATGGTGGTTTCAGCCTGACTGTAGCCTAAAAAAAATCAGTTCTTAAAAGGCAGTTGTTAAATTACACCCACCCTGTACAGCTGTAATTCCAGAGTTTAAAATACGCTAGGATTACTATAATTTACCACCTCGTATAGTTTAAAACGGTGGTTTCAGCCTAACTGTGGCCTCAAAAAAAAATCTGTTATTAAAAGGCAGTTGTTAAATTACACCCACCCTGTATAGCTGTAATTCCAGCCTTTAAAACACGCTAGGATTGCTATAATTTACCACCTCGTATAGTTTAAAACGGTGGGTTCAGCCTGACTGTAGCCTCGAAAAAATCTGTTCTTAAAAAGCAGTTGTTAAATTACACCCTCCATATATAGCTGTAATTCCAGAGTTTAAAACACGCTAGGATTACTATAATTTACCACCTCGTATAATTTAAAACGGTGGTTTCAGCCTGACTGTAGCCTCAAAAAAAATCTGTTCTTAAAATGCAGTTGTTAAATTACACCCACTCTGTATAGCTGTAATTCCAGAGTTTAAAACACGCTAGGTTTACTATAATTTACCACCTCGTATAGTTTAAAATGGTGGTTTCAGCCTGGCTGTAATTTCAGAACTAACACTTTATTGCACCGCTTGGATTCGTGTGGGTGTGTGTGTGTGTGTGTGCTTCAGGTTTGTTGACTACGGTTACAAAGACCATTCGCCAAGTTTCCTAGCATAATAATTATTTTTTTAAATTTTATTTCTTATCACATTATTCCTTGGTTACCAGTGTGTACCATTTTTTTAACTACATATTTTTCTATTGTTTATAACAAGCATATATTTACGTACAAACATACAAATATACATCTTTTTTTTAATGTTTTTTTTCATATATTTTTTTTAAATCATTTAATAATTTTATTTATTTTTTTCCAAATTATAATTGGGAACTGACAGTGACACAGATACGTCTATGGGTCCGCATAGACGATTTTCACACATACTGACTAGACCTCGAATAACATGATTAACATTGAAGAAAAGACGATAAGAAACTTATTTATAAATACAAATTACAAATATTCCTCATTTATTATATTTTTAATTTAATTTTTTCTATATGGCATACTAAATGGTTATATATAAAAATGTTTCTTGATGCTAGCAATTGCATCAAATTAAACGGACATGGTACAAGATTTGATTTATAAATTACATCCAAAAAATGATTATTATTATCTTCGTTCAATTTACATTCTAAAATCATATGTACCGCATCCCCTACTTCTCCACAATCACATAACGCATTATCTCTCTTATTAATTCTAAATAGATATGAGGGTTCCAGTGCATGATTAAATCTTAGTCTACATATTTTACTAATTGTGTTTTCTGAATAGCAGTTTTTGTACCAGTGCTCTTTTGAAGGCAATGGCTCAATACACTTATAATACGCCCCTTTTTCTGAATTTTGATATTGAAGTTGTTCCATTCTTGTAAAAACATTTTTTTTGTTATAGAAGTTAGATCTTCAAATGGGCAAAGGTATTCAGTCACCTACCCCCAATTTACGGCCTGTTTCGCTATGTTGTCAACTATTTCATTGCCTAAGATACCACAATGAGCCTTGACCCATGCTAAATGTACAATTTGTTTTGTTTTTGTATTTCAATTATTAAATTTATTATTATAGATATTATATAGTTGCAACTAGGGAAACTTTTTATATTTTTTAATTTATCTAAAGAGCTTTTGCTGTCAGAAAAAAATGCAAATTTTTCTAAATTTTGGAGAAAGTGAGACCGCTTTTTGCCCGGAGAAATGAGTCATGCTGTGATAAATTACAAGAACTTGCCCCCAACGGTAGTTACGGTTACAACAGCCCGTTTGTGCATTGGCAAAAACTAAAAATTCAGACAATACGTCACCTACTGAATGTTGCGCAAACACCTGAAACCGTAAAGTTTTACACCTTTCTTTGTTTACATTTCCTATTCGACATGTTCAACACCTCCATCTCACCAATCCACTACATCGCACCAACCCCATGTACAACTGAAGGGCTGCATTGCTACCAATTAACAACTTAAAAAGTTGCAAAAAAACAAAAATTATATACAATAATTAATATATCCCTATATTTACCGTTAAAAAAAAGAAAAAATATTCCTTGCTTTTCTCGAAAAACATAGACAAAAAAAAACAAAAATGAAGCAATATTCAAAAAACAATTATTTTTGACAAACTGTCCTGATCAAACAAAAAAAGAAATGAAACCATGAAATGTAAAAATTAACCTTCCCTCTTCACACCTTAAAACATTCCTTGCTCTTCTCGAAAAACACAGACAAGGAACGGTGAAATATACAAAAAAAAACAATTATTTTTGCCAAAACGTCCTGACCAGACAAAAATGAAGCTATGAAATGCAAAAATTAACCTTCCTTCTTACAACGTTTTACCCACTCACCATCCCTTTTCGCTTCTCGTTTGTATTTGCACAACATTTAAAAACAGTAGTTAGAATTATGCTAGATCTCTGTGCAGAATTGGTCCTCACGCATTATTTTAGCGGTGCTACAGCGTATCTAATAGACAAAACTAAAATAGCTAGTATGCATACAAATACCAAAAATGTTTTTAACTAACAAAAGTGGTAACGCATTTATGGTTTTCCGAATCTGTTTTTTCATCAAAACGCTCAATAAAAATTAAAACTGTAGTTAAATATGAAACAGATAACCGCTGTACCCCAAATGTGTAAACGATGGTTAGACATAAATAATTTGAACGCCTATTTAACTCTGGAGCTTATTTTACCCTTCAATCCAACCCTACATTCTTTAACAGAGCTTAATATTTGTGCGTTTTCTGCAAAACGTCAACGGGTTCAGAATGTTTTAATATCGGGTAGAGCAAACTTTATTATTTTTACTTTCACTTCAAATGTTTTGTAACATTACTAAACTTTAACTAAACTAAAATGTTAATTACAAGAAATAATGGAACTTATGTTGATTTGTTGATGCACCCACTCACAATTAAAAAATATCTTGAAAGTAATTATTAGCCAGATTGTTTACAACATTGTAACGCCGTGCGTCAATACTAGCTGATATCCTCAGATAACCTCTGATCTTTTGAATATGTTTATAGCTATCAGCTTCTTTCAAAAACAAGTCTCTACACGCGCCGTCTTCTTATCATTTTTATAGTATTCACTTTGTAATTAATTAACTAACCTCTATCAACCTTCTTCAAACAGTGGTGTACTTATCATTTTTACATATGAGGAGACACAAGAGTCGTTTCACAGGCCACGTAAATTCCTAGCTAAATAATTTTAAATCGTCTGTCCAAAATTCGACTTGTCTGAGGGAAAAATCTTAATTACGACAGCTGTAGAAGTGAAAAAATAAAAAGTTTTACTGCTTATTATTTAACTGTATAGCATTTTGTTGGCTTGCAATAAATGCGGGGTCTGTCAATACCATTTGACTGCGTGTTCTAGAGCGCTGCAAAAAGCCTGTTATCCCACAGTCTCCCGCATTAGCAACTTCGGGTCATTCTTTCGGAAACACCCTAGTGCAATACATACAGTGGACGCAAAAGTTCTTCGAACATAGGATCTACCAAGCAAATTTACAACTTCCAACGAATGGTATATTATAAATGCATACGCATTCGTAACTAGTAATCGACTCGCCGCAATTTCACATCACATCAAACTCGTACTCAAGCTAGTACTATTTGGGAACTGAAAGAGTGACTTTGTCGTTAAATTAATTCTTAACAATGTTTGAAACGGACGAAAAAGTTCAGAGAGTTAAGTGGTAGCAAGAAGTCAAATTAAAAACGCATTTAATGGTGCATTTCCCGGCCGACCTTCACCTGCATTATCCACAATTCATAATATTATCCATAATTTTAAAATACATGGTTGTGTTGATTATAAACAATATAAAAAATCGATTCCTCCCAATGAAGCCCGAGATGAAAGAGATATTATGATTTGTGCACTGGCAACCAACAACCCGGTACTTACTACTTCCCAAATTGCTGCTGAAGTAGGTTCTACACCATCAACGGTTAGGTCGGTTTAAAAAAAAATGGGTACAAATCATACAAGGTTCGGAAAACTTATGAAATTTTTGAGACGGACAATATCAGAAGAATGGAATTTTGTGAGCAATTAATGGAAAAGGCGAATGCGGATGAACATTTTCTTAGAAACACTGTTTTTACCGATGAACCAACTTTTCCATTAATTGGTAAATATAGTTCTACTCGGACACGATATTGGTCGCGAGAAAATTTACATAAGTTTTACGAACTTCCCACTCAGTATCTTCAGAAACTAAATGTTTGGGTCGGTATACTGAGTGAAGATATTGAACCATTTTATATCGATGGCATCTTAAATGACCAACAATATTTGGATTTGCTTCAACGGCAAATCGTCCCTAGGATTCAGAAACTAGTAGGTGCTAGGTTTAATGAAATTTGACTCCAACAAGATGGTTGCTCTCCCCATAATAGAGTTATCGTTCGACAGTATTTGGAGGAAAAATTTCCGAATAGACTTATTTCTGGGCATGGTAACAGCTTATGGCCAGCTAGGTCACCAGATCTTGCGCCTTGTGACGTTTTCTTGTGGGACTACTTAAAATAAAAAAATTATGGTTTTCAGGAAAATAGACCTAACAATTTGCAGGAACTTCAATTAAATATTGAAAACGCCTGCTTAACTGTTACCCCTGTTATGCTGGGTAATGTTCGCCAAGGATTTTATAATCGTTTGGGATATTGCTCAGCTCAGCAGGGAAGTCTATTTTAGTATTTATTACATTAAACTTGTTAGGTATAAGTAACAAATGTTTTATTTAACTCCATACATTTTTAAAATCTTTTAGAATATTGCTATTTTGTTTTACCCATTTTTAAGAATTATTTTTGTGTTGAGAATTACTTTTTTAGTTCCCAAATTATACAAATTTTCCGTAATAGTACCAATATTTTTAATGTTTTTAAAACCAACTGTTTTTGCAATTTATTACATTTCGCGAAGGGACGTGCATCCCACTTTACCTTTCCTGCATTACTAAACTTCTACGCTGCCTATCTCCTAGATGGTCGTGTTCATTAGAGAACAAGTCTTCAAGGTATTACTGTATCAGTGTTGCCAGATTATTTCATTTTTCATGCAAACAATTTACATTTTTTAAAACCCAACTCTTAGTTACGTTTAGGTAAGATAAAAATGCAAATGAGCTAAACATAGTTATTTCGTTGTTTAATATAAATTATAAAAATATGAATTTTATTTTATTTTAATCAGTTAGATTCTACCATTCTACAAAACTTGACGTCATTATGTATGAATAAAGTAGATCTGCCAACACTGGATACCTCATTGGATATTTACGATAGTGAGATTAGGTAAGTGTAAATTGCACTCAACTTTCCTATGATCGAAGAACTTCTGCGTCTACTGTATATGAATACCAGAATAACAGCCGTGGCTGAAGCACAGCGAATTCGATTACGTTTACAAAATTTGTTAACAATTTATCTCTGGGCGAAATCATTGGAATCCAAACAAAAAATATTTACATACCGTTCGAGATAAAACGGTCAATTAACATTGTCAAGCCACATTTTTCCCGCCCCAGCTCATGTCACTGTAATTGATTTGACTTTGTAAGTTGTAATATTTCAGGATCTGCGTTTTTGCAAATTGTGAAATTAGAGATTTGAGATTATCTCACAACAATGTTCCCGTCACAAAAACAGGCGCGAAATAATATGATGATTGCTTATATAAATGAATCCACCGAGATTGTTCGATAGTTCAAAATGTCGTGTCGCTGCTATGGTTGTGTTGGGCGGTATACCACATTCCAGGCTTTGAGGTTGCACGTGGAAGTGTGAGTGAATTACAACTAATTTCTTATAAAATACTTCAATTATGAATGGTTTTCAGCGGCGTTGAACTACCCGAACACTCCGAGCATCGCGAGAACACCACATTCTTCTGCCCGTGGTGCGTGTAAGTATTTTTCGAGCTGGTAGATTTAAAAGTGTGAGGCTTTTTTTACTTCCCTCGCATACCGAAGGGAAGTATTGTATTCGAGAAAAAATCCCCCTGCGAGATTTTTTCGGATTCGGACGTTTCAGATCACGTAGATTACGAAAATATAGGTTTTTCAATTCCGTCAGTCTGTCTGTCTGTCTGTCTGTCTGTTGGTGCATTAACTAAAAAAACCGCTGCCTAAGGAATCACTACTTCCACATCCAGATTCTTCATCCAAGTCGTTTTAAAGGAAACATCTTGACTATATTTGCACTCTAGTATGTGGAAATTATTGGTCATAGAATTTTAATAATATTTGGGGCAGATGTCATAGAAAAGTTTGAGGAGTTGGTTTCTACCATACACGTCAAAAATGAAGATTTTAGTTCACCCTACTTATTTTCTACTATTCACCTCCCACCCCTTCAATGGAGGCATCTCAATCAGATGTCACTACAATACATACGTGTACTAATCTCAAGTGAATATCTCAATTTGATGTTATCAATCCCATTAATAATGAAGCGGAGGTGGTGGAGTTTGAAAAATATTAGAAAGAAATCTGAGGCCTTGGTTTCTAGTATATACACCAAATCCCAAATTTCTGTACTCTTATCACCTTGATTTACTTATTTTCCCCTAGTCACTCCTATTAACCCTAACCCTTCTACGGAATCATCCCAAAATATAATCTAGTTCCAGATGTCGTTAGATGTCTACCAAATTACAAGTGAATATCTCAATTTTATTTTATCAACCCCTTTAATAATGTAGTAAGGGTAGTGGAAGGGTTGAAACATATTGTTAAAAAAATTGAGGTCTTGGCTTCTAGGACATACACCGAATTTCAAGTTGCAATACTCTTACCAGCTTGCTTTACTTATTTTTCCCTATTTACCTCTACTTACCCCCACTCCTTCAACGCAATCATGTCAAAATATAATCTAGTTTCAGATATAATTATAATATATAAATGTACCAAATTTCAAGTGAAAATTTAAATTTAATTTTATCAACTCTTAATAAGGGAGTGGGGGTGGTGGGGAGAAATAGAAAATACTAATAAAAAAACCTGAGACCTTCGCTTCTAGTACATACACCGAATTTCAAGTTTCTGTAGTCTTACCAACTTGTTTTACTTATATTCCTCTATTTACCCCAAATTCAGACGTCGTTATAATACATACGTGTACGAAATTTCAAATGACAATCTCAACTTTATTTTATCAACCCCATTAATGGGGTAGGGGTGGTGGGGGGTTGAAAGATGTTATAAAAAAATCTTAGGCCTTAACTTCTAGTACATACACCAAATTTCAAGTGTCTGTTCTCTTACAAGCTTGCTTTACTTATTTTTCCCTATTTTCCCCTATTTAACCCCCAACCCTTCACCGGATTTCCTCAAAAAACAATCCAGTTCCAGATCTCGTCATAATATATACGTGTACAAAATTTCAAGTCAATATCTCAAACCGTTCCGGAGAAAACGTGCGGACAAAAAAAAGTTACAGACAGACAGACCGACAGACAGACCGACAGACCGACAGACCGACAGACAGACCGACAGACAGACAGAATTTTTTTTTTCGCTCAAATTTAAAATCTCGACGTTTCATGACATTCTAAACCTATTTCACGAATAAAAATTTTTGAAAATTTTTTTGCGATTACTATACTTCCAATCCACTACGTGGATGTGGAAGTAAAACTACTTGACGGAGAGCAGGCAAATATTCTAAGTAGTTGACCCTACTGTCAGCGAAGAAATGGTTAAACTTTCACTGGAAAATATACAGGGTGGACGGTCTAAACGGAATAAATAGTGAAAACATTTTTTTTCGCTCAAATTTCAAATTTCCACGTTTCGTGATACGCTAAACCTATTTCAGAAAAAAAAAATTGAAAATTTCTTTCACCAACATTTTTGAAAAATTTTTTACCACTGAAATAGATGAAACATTTTTTTTCTTTGTTCAAATTTAAAATTTCCACATTTCGTGGCATTATAAAACTATATAAAAAAAAAAGAAATGTAAATTTTTTCAATCAACATTTTTGAAAAATATTTTACCACTAAAATAGATGAAAAATTTTGTTTTCTTTTCTTCAAAATTAAAATTTCCACATTTCGTAGCGTTCTAAATCTATAAAAAAACAGATTTTTTTTTAACCATTTTACTTCTCTCGCATACCGAAGGGAAGTATTATATTCGAGAAAAAATCACCCTGCGAGATTTTTTCGGATTCTGACGTTTCAGATCACGTAGATTACGAAAATATAGGTTTTCCAATTCCGTCAGTCTGTCTGTCTGTCTGTCTGTTGGTGCATTAACTAAAAAAACTACTTGGCGGAGAACAGTCAAATTTGGTAGGTAGTTGACCCTACTGTTAGCGAAGAAATATACAGGAAATATACAGGGTGGACCGTCTAAACGGAATAAATAGTGGCAAATTTTGTTTTTGCTCAAATTTAAAATTTCCACGTTTCATGACATGCCAAACCTATTTCAGAAAAAACAAAATTTACCACTAAAATAGATGAAAACAAATTTTTCTTTGTTCAAATCTAAAATTTCCACGTTTCATGGCTAGAAAAAAAATATTTTGATTTTCGTTTACCAACATTTTTGACAAAATTTTTACCATTAAAAATTTTTTTTTCTTTCTTCAAATTTAAAATTTCCACGTTTCATAGCGTTCTAAATCTATTTAAAAAAAATATTTTTTTTGAAATTTTTTTTTACCAACATTTTTGAAAAATTATTTACCACTAAAATAAATGGAAATTTTTTTTCTTTGTTCAAATTTAAAATTTCCACGTTTCACAGCGTTCTAAACTTATTAAAAAAAAAGTATTAGATTTTTTTTTACCATTTTTGAAAAAAATTTACCACTAAAGTAGATGGAAACATTTTTTTCATTTGTTCAAATTTGAAATTTTCACGTTTCCATGACATTCTAAACCTATTCAAACGAATTTAAAAAAATTTTTAAAAATTTAAAAATTTGTTTGAATTTTTTTTTTGTTTGTCACTACTTACTATAGAATGGATGAAAAATTATGTTTTGCTCAAATTGAAAGTTTCCACGTTTCATGACATTCCAAACCTATTTCGGAAAAAAGAATTGCAACATTTTTTTTACCATTTTGGAAAAAAAATTACTATTAGAATAGATGGAATAAATTTTTTCTTGCTCAAATTCAAAATGTTCACGTTTCATGGATAACATTCTAAACCTATCTCAGAAAAAGAAATTTTGATAATTTTTTTCACCATTTTCAAAAAAAATTGTACCACTAAAATAGATGGAAAAATTTTTTCTCCTTGCTAAAATTTAAAATTTTCACGTTTCATGGCATTCTGAACCTATTTAAAAAATATGTGTAATTTTTAAATTTGTAAACTTTTTTTACCACTAGGTACTATAGAATAGAAGGACAATTTCTTTTAGCTAAAATTTAAAATTTCTACGTTTCATGACAATCTAAACCTATTTCAGAAGAAAAAAATTTTGAAAATTTTTTACCAACATTTTTGAAAAATTAAAAAAAAAATTAAATGCTTTAACCACCACTATACTTCCACTCCATTACGTGAATGTGGGATTGAAAATGTGACAGATGGCAATAATATTTGGCATATGCACCTTTTACACTTTTATTGAAAAATGTACAGGGTGGTCATCCCAAGAAATGATTCAATCATGGTGCACATTTGTAAAGGTATTTGCGCTAGCATTCCATATTTGGCACCTGTTATTTAGTATTGAACTTTTGCTGTTGGATGAGCACTCTGTATATTTTTTTGTCCAAAAGTTATCAGGTTTTCTTTGTAATAATAGCAATAGCTATATTCCGATTATTATTCTCAAAGTCATTTCGCAATTAATAATTTTTTAGAGTGACCGACATGCACAAATAACGAGGGAAGTTCTGTGTAAATACCTTTACCGATTTTTTTTCGATGTGGAGAAGCCGTTCTTCATTGAAAGGTGTTATTTTCACCAATTTTTTCTCTGTTTCAGCGATGGAACCCTGGAGCCGCTATTTTTAACCGAGAGGTATTGTTTCCTCACTTGTTTTGTTGGCATAAATTTTCTCTATTTCTGCGACGAGGAGGAGCTGTTACCACTCTTCGTTTGGGGGGTATTATTTTCTTACTTGTTTCGTAGGATTGTACTACTAAATTTTTCTCTGTTTCAGCGACGAGATGCAGCCGTTGCATGACGAGGAGATGCCGCGGCCTCAGGGGCCGTTCCTCGTTGAGAGGTATTATTTTCTTGCTTCACTGGCTCGTACTACTAAATTCTCTGTTTCAGCAGTGCTGAGGAGGTGTCGCCGCCACCACCACCGCCCCACCGCTGTTTCTATCTATTCAACGGTGCGGAGGAGCCGATCCTCGTTGAGAGGTTATATTTTCTTACTTGCTTCGATGGCACGTTTTACCAAATTTTTCTGTTTCAGCGATGACGAGGAGATGCCGCCGCCTCAGGGTCCGTTCCTCACTGAGAGGTATAATTTTTTTGTCTTGATGGCTCGGGTTACTAAATTTTCTCTGTTTCAGCGATGATGAGGACACCACCACCCCTTAAACCCCGCAGACCAGGGGTAATTAAATGGGTTGGTAGAGGGGACGAGTGTCTCTCCCTGAGGCTAGGTCTAGGAGTGAACAATTGATGTGTTAATTTTTAAAAATAAATTATATTAAGATTATTATATTTTTAATATTTAATTCAAAATCTTCAGCTCTTTTTGCGCACAGAGCGATTTGAATAATTTTTAAAATGTGAATGATTCTAGTTTAACCTCCAATTACTACAATTTAAATATCTGAACATATCTGACCCCCCCCACCCCCTGAACATACAGGTTTTCAGGATCTTTGCGATATACTTTACTACTCTACTTGTTTAATTAATTTTATGTATAAATAAATTGATTTTAAAAAAGCCTAACAAATATAAAAATTAGAATATTTACTCAGGAATTACGTTAAACTCAAGCCATATAAAATATAATAGATGTATTTGTGTTTACAGTTGAGCAGATAAGCAGTTTTGAGGTTGTATATCCGGGGGTTTCTTATGCTTCCAGCTTGGGGCGATTCAAAGGGGCATACTAAAGAGAGCGCCCTGGACCCCCAAACGCGCTCTCAGACTGTAAACCAGTAATTTTAACCTAAAGCTGTGTAAGCGCTGTCTGTTATTCCCGAAGCATGCCCCGACGTTTTGCCCAAAGAAAGTTCTAAATTTCCCAGCCGTGAGTCGTTTCAATAAATTATATTATTTTTTTTTGTTTAACCAAAAATCCTTCAGTGCGGGCAACCAAAAATCCTTCAGTGCGGGCCGATTCATTTACAACCTTTTTATTTTGGTAAAGAGGAAGCGTCATTTCCACACCCTGCAACCCCCCACCCAGCCCCGTTAATCGGTACACCTCCCCCTGCGGCGCGCTGCCTGTTATTTTCGAGGCACACCCAGGGTTGGCTTCTCAGGTTTTTTAATACATAGGTTTTTTAGGTTTTTCTATTAAACCTACTTTCTTAAATTTGCTGTATTGAAGGTTTTTTAGGTTTTTTTTCAATGTATCATTAAAATCATATTCTTAATAAATATTTTTGTTTTTTTTATTAAAATTTTATTCTTTTTTAGAATGATGTGATATTTTGTTTTGACTTGATTATGATGGTCACCTAGTGTAAGATTTGTTTTATTAATGTTATTATTTGTTTATAAACATTTTTATTTACTGTGTAAGAGAATTATGTGATATTTTGTTTTGACTTTTCTAATCACTATTCACTATGGTCACATAGAGTTTTTTTAGCTGTAACTTTCAGCACACAGTTATATTTTAATTTGTTTTAATAAATGTTATTATTTGTTTAAACATTTTTAATTCGAGTTGAATCTGAGTGTATATTTTAGGCCTTTGGCCAAAACACCTATAAAACCTAAAAAAACTTTAAAAACCTTAAAAAACCTTAAAAACCTAAAAACCTACAAATATTTTTTTAGGTTTACGAGGTTTTTCCAACCCTGGGCACACCCATCGCAATGTCTCGATGGCTCATACGTTAAGATGTTATACCTTCAACCGAGAGATCGATGGTTCGGTTTCTGCCGGCCGCTGAGTTTTTTTACAGGGGGGGCACCTGCCCCGAGGGGGCCCACAGGGGGTGATCACCTGCCACGAAGGGGGCCACAGGGGGGGCCACGAGGAGGTAGTCACCTGCCACGAATGGGGCCACAGGGTGGCTACGATGGGGGCGAAGTCCTACGGGGGGCCCATTTTAGGGAGGCGGAGCCCGGTCTCAACCGGCGCCATACCTACTAAACCTATTTCCAAAAAAATCTAAAAAAAAATTAATTTAAAGAAATCTTGTTGAACATATTTTAACCACTACTATAGAATAGATGATGAAATATTTTTTTAACGCTAGATTACATGAAAAAAAAATTGTTCGGTCAAATCTAAAATTTCTACGGTTCATAACATTCTAAACCTATTTAGAACAAAGAAATTAAATTTTTTAACCACTAATATACTTCCACTCCACTACGTGAATGTGGAACTGAAAATGTGACAGATAGCAATAATATTTGACATATGCACCTATTACAGTTTTATTGAAATATGTACAGGGTGGTCATCACAAGAAATAATTCAACCATAGTGGATTTTCGTAAAGGTATTTACTCAAGCCTTTCATATTTGGCACCTGTTATTTAGTATTGAATTTTTTTGTCGGATGACCATTCTGCATATTTTTTTGACCAAAAGTTATCAAGTTTTCTTTGTAATAATAGTGATAACCATATTTCGATTATTACTCTCAATGTCATTTCCCAATTAATAATTTTTTAGAGTGACCGTCATGCACTGATAAAGAGGGAAATTCTGTGTAAACACCTTTACCGATTTTTATCACTACTATAGAATAGATGGAAAAACTCTTTTTTCTCAAATTTAAAATTTCCACGTCTTATGACATTCTAAATCTATTTCGAAAAAAAAATTGGAACATTTTTTTAACATTGTTGAAAAATTTTGTACCACTAGAATAGATGAAAAAAAAGTTTTTTTGGTCAAATTTAAAATTTTCCTCTTATGACATTCTAAACCTATTTCGGAAAAAAATTGGAACATTTTTTTACTATTGTGGAAACATTTCTTACCACTAGAACAGGTGAAAAAAAAGTTTTTTTGGTCAAATCTAAAATGTTCATTTATTTTATTTTATTTTATTTTATATTATTTTATTCATACACCATCTAACAGTACAAGACCATTTACAAGATGGGAAACAACACATACATCGTACAAAAATTACTTAAATTTACTATCGTACATTTCAGTAAAGATACATAACAAAAGAAAATATAAATATTAAAGAGAATAAAGAGTTGAATTTATTTACAATAAAAAGAGAAAATAAAAAATACATATATGATTTAGACAGAATCTCCTATTTATTAAAGATGTCGATATCACGCTGACTGTGGTTATAGCTAGAACACATGCTGTAGATTGGTGAAAACTTTAAAGTATTAGTCCGGGCTATAGGAAGGTAGAAAGTTTGGTTTTGTCTTGAATTTATTCGCGGAATATGGAAATTAAGTCTCTGGAGTATCTCACTACAGTCAATATCATAATGAATCACCTTTTTTAAGAAATTTATGGCAAATCCGTTGCGTCTTTCAGATAGGCTACGCATTGAAAACATTTGAAGTAAATCACTTTGTGGAAAGCCAATTGGTGGATATATACCGTGAGATTTTAGATGTAGAAATTTAAGAAAGTGACGTTGCACGTTTTCTAATTTAAGACTATGAGTGTTATAGCAGGGCTGCCAAACAAGAGACGCATACTCTAGTTTAGATCGCAAAAAAGAAAAATATAATAGTTTTAACGTTGAAATATTAGAGAAATCACGCCCATTGCGAATAATAAAACCAAGTGTTCTATTTACGTCGCAAATTAACGTGTCTATATGATTGACAAAGCTGAGTTTTTTGTCAAAAATTACTCCAAGGTCTTTAAACGAGGACGGTCGAGTTAATGATTCGTTTTCTAGACAGTAGTTAAATGTAAAATTAACATCCTTTGTGGAAAATGTCATTACGTTACATTTTTGCACATTTAATGTTAGACTGTTCTTGACACACCAAGCGCTGAGTTTAGATATATTATTTTGTAAATTACTGCAGTCATTTATGTTAGAGATTCTATGTAGTAGCTTGAGGTCATCTGCGTACATTAAAAAATGAACATCTAGTTCATATGTTATATCATTGATGAATATATTAAACAAGAGTGGCCCAAGGACAGACCCCTGAGGTACACCAGAACAAGATAAGTAATCAGTAGACCTGAATCCATTAAACGCGACGTACTGTTTCCTATCTGTCAAGTATGATTTTAAGAAGTGTGTAAGATTCGGTGACATTCCAATGTTGGTCAGTTTCTTAATAAGAATGTTATGATTAAGCCTGTCGAATGCTTTTGTGAAATCGAAATATATTACATCTGTTTGAACTTGCATCTCAATGGACTCAGATATATATTGGGTAGCACATATTAAATTGGTGGTTGTAGATCGACCTTTCATAAATCCATGCTGCTGAGAGGATATACTGTTTTTGACATGCGGATATATGCAATTATGGAGCAAAATTTCAAAAGCTTTGCCAAAGTTACAAATGATAGTGATTGGTCGGAAATTTGTTATATCATTTTTGTTGCCCTTTTTATAAACTGGACAGACTTTAGAATACTTCCAGATATCAGGAAAAGAACAGCATTTTATAGCCAAATTAAATAAAATTTTTAGTGGATGGGCGAATATATTAGCACAATCTTTCAGTAAAAATGCAGGTATACCATCCGGCCCCATGGTGAGCTTCGGCTTCATTTTTTTTAATGCTTTTAGGACGTCTTCTTCGGAAAAGGAAACTAAATTAATGCTATTGTTATTGAAGTTATTATCATCTGAATTTATGTTATCCGGTGCACTTGGTAAAAACGATTTTTCAAAAAATTTAGCGTAAGCGTTAACAATATCCTGTGGGTTGTCAAGATGTTCGTCATTGTAATACATATCTTTAGAGATATTTGTCATTCCTTTCTTATTGTTGATGTATGACCAGAATTTATTTGGATCCTGATTAATATTGTTTTCAGCTCGCTCGGTATAGTTTTTATAGGCAGTTTTGATATCCAATTTAATTTTTTATCTAAGTCTTGTAAATTCATTTAGCGCATTGACATCTGCCGTTCGTTTATAGATATTTTGATATTTTTCTTTGGATCTTATGTTTTTAATAATTTCAGAGTTAAACCATGGTGGAAATTTTCTTTTATTTTTAGAATGTGTAAATTTTGGTACACAAATTGTAAAAATTTGAGTTAACTTATCATAAAAATGTTGGCAGGCAGTATTAACTTCTTTATATTCATTTAGAAAAGACCAGTCTACCTCGAGCAGTTGCTGATATAATAGGGGAAAGTTGGCTTTACGAAAATTAAATGAACTGGTGTAATTAGCTGGGAATTTCTGATTAGAGTTTTTACCACTACATTTTACTGAAATCACAAGTCCGGGATGATGATTATCTTCTTTTAGTAATACTTCTAAGGATTTATCAACAATGCAATTGGTGTTACATAAAACTAAGTCGAGCAGTCTATTGTTACTGTTGTAAATGAAATTGAATTGAGTGAGATTTAAAAAATTTAGAAAATTATTGAGTGCTATAACTTCTGCACTAAAACAGCCATTCGAAACAAATGATGAGTATGACGGTATGTTAAAGTCACCTATTATCAATATATCGCTATCATAGATGCAGTTTAGAGACCCAATTATGTCAAAAATTATATCGTATTCTGCAGCATTGACATCAGGAGGGACATATATGACGAATATGTAAACAGAGGCGTGTTTAATTGTAATTTTAACCCCAAGAACATCAACTCGCGGTATTGTATGAAAGTTTGTTTCGCTCAAATCAATCTGTACAGAATTAAAATTTTCATGTACTGCTAGTAATACACCTCCACCTCGACTACGATTAACAGCAGCAAAATCCCTGTCCTTACGAAAAATAATATAATTGCTATCAATTAATTCAGCATCAAAAACAGATGAGTCTAGCCAAGTTTCCGTTAATGCGATAATGGGCCAGTTACAAGTAGCCACAGTGTTGTATAGCTCGACTGTCTTCGTTTTAAGACCTCTAACATTTTGATAATATATAGTTAAATTTTCATAACTATTAGCAAGAGTATTGCACGATAAGCTAGAAGAGAGTGACTGGGCTGGCGGTAATTGCTATTGAACAGACTGAAGGTTTAAGAGATCAGACCGTAATTTATCTCTCGCTAGAATATACGCCGTACAGTTGTTTGTATCCCATGCTGCATGAGTAACAGAGATATCAGAATTTTGCCTGCTCTTAAGTCCAATACAATTGACACACCTAAAATTATCCGATTTACAATCTTTAACAGCATGGTTTTCCCCACACCGGGGGCAAGTGTAAGATTTCTTACAGAAATTAGACGAGTGATTGAACTCGTTGCACTTAAAACATCGTACGATTTCGACTGCGTCGAATACACTACAGCTATCATAACCAATAAATAAATTACCTGCTTTCATTACTTTTTCATAGGAGATTTTGTCTAATTGAAGAATAGCTTGGAAAATGTTGTTATTCCTTTTTGTAGGATAAAACTTTATAAGCTTGCATTCAGATGTGTTGTTTATAAGCTGGCTATTCATTTTCTTAATGTAGTTTATGAGTTCTTCCTCGGCAAATTTTTCTGTCATACCAACGACGCGAATTCTAGGATTAATTCCACGCACCTCCGTGACTTCATATTTTTCACCATTTAGTTTTTCCTCTGCCATCTTTTTAAATCTAATATTTTCGTCCTTGCTGTTACAGCCGATTAAAACTCCTCCATTACGAATATTTTTAATTTTAGTGATTTGTAAGTTTGTGTCAGCGGGATTTATATTTTGCAGTATGTCGGTTTTTGTTTGGGAGTTATTTTGCTCCTGATTTTTAGGTTTAATGATAACTGCTGGCATCGCTTTGTTTTTTAGAACATCCGCATATTTAGGAGGCGTCACGGTATTATTTTGGATAGCACTCGCAGTGGCATTCTGCGACGTAAAATTTAAAAATTCTGCCTTAAAGGTTTCAAATTGGGATGTCAGTGCTGATAGTGCATATGTTAATTTGTTTTCTATGAGGCTATTTATTCTCTCTTCGCTCATCAACACATAGTCCCGGGTACATTCAGTACATTTCCACGTTAGTCCAGGCACTTTAGTTATAACGCTATTTAGATCGGCTGATCCCGTATATACACAAGAAGTATGGAAATGCTTTTTGCATACACCAGCACAAGAAATACAGGGTTGTTTTCTTGATATTGACGACTCACAGATGCCGCACGAAATAGTCATTGTCCTTGTTCGTTTTTTTTTTTTTAATAGTTTATAAACTTATATTTTAACTACGTCTATGTTCTGCAATACATACCAGCACCATCACACGTTCACATACAAGCATGAAGCACTGCGAGCACGTTGTCAAATCACGCGCATGTGAATTTATTGTCTCAGTGGTCCTTTTTAGCTTTACATTCATATATTACACGTAACTTTTATAATTTAATCTCACTTCACTTACACCGGTCTTTATGGCCGGGACTTCCAATGATGGTCGGAAATCCCGTTGGGTTTACAACCTTTGCCTGGTCTGGTCTGGCCGCTACCCTGAACACGTCCACTCTCTACGAAGGTTCGACAAATAATTTTATGACATTCTAAACCTATTTCGGAAAAAAAATCGGAACATTTTTTTTACCATTTTGGAAAAAATTTCTACCACTACAATGGATGAAAAAAAGTTTTTTTGCTTAAATTTAAAATGTTCACGGCATTCTAAAACCTATTTCAAAAACAATTTTTTGTGAGAAAATTTGTATCTTTTTTTACCACTAAAATAGTTGAAAATATACATTTTTTGCTCAAATTTAAAATTTCCACGTTTCATGACATTCCAAGCCTATTTCAGAAGAAATAAAATTTGTAAATTTTTTTGCCAACATATTTGAAAAATTTCAAAAATAATGAAATTTTTGAACCACTTCTAATACTTCCACTCCACTACGTGAATGTGGAGTTGAAAATGTGACAGATGGCAATAATATTTGGCATATGCAACTATTATACTTTTATTGAAGAATATACAGGATGGTTATCCCAAGAAATGATTCAATCATTGTGGACATTTGTAAAGGTACTTGCGCAAGCCTTCCATTAGGCACCTTTTATTTAGTATTGAATTTTTGCTGTTAGATGAGCACTCTATATTTTCTTGACCAAAAGTTATCAGGCTTTCTTTGTAATAGTAGTGATAACTACATTCCGATTTATTATTTTCAATGTCATTTCGTAATTGTTATTTTTTTAGAGTGACCGTCATGCACAAATAAAGAGGGAAGTTCTGTTTAAATACCTTTACCGATTTTTTTATTCTGTACACTTAAAATATGTTAAAACAAAAATAACAAAAAAATGTATTTGAGTATACGTATTCCTTTGTTTTAAATGTATCAATAAAATTTGAAAAAATATGACTACCTTTATTTCTTTACTACTTGTTTGGTACCCGGAGAACATTAACTTGCATTAAAATTGGCCGGGTACTCGGCATAACGGGTACGTGGTACATCCCTATTGTTAATAAAATGTGGTTTATTTATCCTACATCTTAGAAACAGAAGTGTTTCACATATTGGTATTTAAAATGCCTAATATACATTTACATGTACATAGGTCTTTAATATTTCAATAATAATTTATTAAATTTGAGGAAAATTCTTAATGCCTTCTGTTTTAAAAAATAATTAGCGCAACACAGAATACATTAAGTTAACTTCCGTATTTTCGTTTTAAATTGATTTTTAAATTAATAACCTAATCAGAGATATATTTAGATGCATTTTTAATACTCAAGTTCAATTGCTGATATTGCGTACTTTAAGTATATAAACAACGAGAGCGCCACAATAACTATACCATACAGTATAAAGTTCTACACTTCGAATATTGGTAAGACAAAGTTTAGTTTTAACATTAAAGTCGATTCTGATGTTTTTATTGTTTTGTTCTTATTTTTATTTATTCTTCATGGTTATCAAATAAGAAATAGATTCGTTTTAGGAATTTTTAATTGCTAGTATAACCAGAATGCACGTTATCGATAGAATGCACAGCAAACTGATGTTTCTTCAGATGGTTTTTCTTATTATTTTTCATAGATTACTTCTGCTGTTTGCCAAATCCTATAACGAATATATTTTATTATAATTTTATACAAACAAGAAATTATTCAGTTTAAAATTGGTATTAGTTTCTGAATATATTTATTAATTGTGTTAATGTTATTTATCCACGTGATTACAACGATTATAAACTTAATTACGAAACTATTCTCAAGCCTAGGTATACTTAATTACACAGGTTTACAAATAAAAGTTGTCTGGATCTGGGGTCAGACCATACGTTTCATATGTATTTTTCTACGCTGAATTCGAATCTATTTTTAGTTTTGCTTATCACGTTAGGATTTTGAGATAATCTAACCTAAAAATGCAAAAATACGTTTTTTTGATATGTTTGAAGTTACGTAGCTTTGCGATTTTTTTTTCTTAAAAACCATGTATAGGATCTTAAAGTATAAATCTTCCTAATTAAAATGCTGTTGAGTTTGCTCAAATATCTTTTTATTTCGCGGAGATATCGAATGTTCAAAATTGTCTGTTCATATCATATCTTTCCCAATACCACAGGCCTACAAAGTTAGGCAAATTTTTTGTATCAAAAACACTATTTTAATTTTCTGAAGGTTTTTGGTGTCCTGAATCTGAAGCACGTCAGGAGTTTGAGATGTCGTAACCTAAAAGTGCAAAAACACGTTTTTTTGACATATTTGAGGTTATGTAGCTTCGAGAATTTTTTTCTCACGAAACCATGTGTGGAATCTTAAAGTACAAGTCTTCACCTTTAATATATTGAGTTTGCTCAAATGTCTTTCTTTTCGCCGAGATATTGCAATTTTAATAATGACCTTAAGATTTCCGTGCTAATTAAATGTATTGGGAAAGATATGATATGAACGGACAATTTTAAGAATTCGATATCTCAGCGAGAAAAAAGATATTTGAGAAAGCTCTACGGCATTTTAAAGAGGAAGATTTGTACTTTAAGATCTCGTACATGGATTTTCGAGAAAAAAAATTGGCAAAAATACATAGCTTTAAATATGTCAAAAAACCGTATTTCTTGCAATTTTAGGTTATGATATCTCAAAATCCTGACTTTATAGAGCAAAACTAAAAATAGATTCGAATTCGGCGTCGAAAAATACGTAAAAAGCGTATGGTCTGACCCCAGATCCAGACAACTTTTTATTTTTTGTAAACTTGTGTTATCATAAAAAAATCGGTAAATGAATTTACACAGAACTTCCCTCTTTATTTGTTCGCGGGTCACTCTAAATAATTATTAATTACGAAATGACATTGAAAATAATAATCGGAATATAGTAGTTATCATTATTATTACAAAGAAGACCTGGTAAGTTTTCGTCAAAAAAATATACAGAGTACTCATCCAACAGCAAAAGTTCAATACTAAATAACAGGTGCCAAATATGGAAGGCTTGCGCAAATACCTTAACAAATGTCCACCATGAATTATTTCTTGGGATGACTACCCTGTATATTTTTAAATAAAAGTATACTTAATAGCATATGTCAAATGTTTTCAATTTTTTTTTCTAATTTTTCAAAACATTTTTAAATTTGTTTGAATAGTTTTAGAATGCCATGGAAACGTGTATAGTTTAAATCTGAACAAAGAAAAAAAATTCTATCATAGTGGTAAACATTTTTTAAAATAGTAAAAAAAAATTCGATTTTTTTTTTAATCAGGTTTAGAATGCCATGAAACGTGGAAATTTTAAATTTGAAGACAGAAAAAAAATGTTTCATCTCCTTTAGTAGTAAAAAATTTTTCAAAAATGTTGGTAGAAAAATTTTCAAATTTTTTTTTCCGAAATAGGATTAGCATTTCATGAAACGTGGAAATTTTAAATTTGAGCGAAAAAAAAAACAGGCAGACAGACTGACGGAATTGAAAAACTTATATTTTCGTAATCTCCGTGATCTGAAACGTCAGAATCCGAAAAAATCTCGGAGGGTGATTTTTTCTCGAATACAATACTTCCCTTCGGTATGCGAGGGAAGCAAAAATCGGTAAAGTTATTTACACAGAACTTCCCTCGTTATTTGTGCATAGCGGTCACTCTAAAAAATTAATAATTACGAAATGACACTGAAAATAATAATCGGAATATAGTTATCACTATTGTCTGTAATTGTTTATTTGTGGCATATTCAGATTTTCTTACCTTTTATTGGGTATTTTGCAACTGAAAAATATTTAAAAATTTTAATGAAAAAACCTCTGCGCCAAACGGATCAGACAAAGGTTGGTTCTTGAGTACTTGACTGTTTCAAAAAGTCTCACACCTAAAAATATATAAACTAGAACAATGTTATAAATTAAAAACTGAAAATCAAAGCTATAAGTAGTTAACGTTTCGGAAGAGAATCTACTTCCGTTCTCAAAACTTTTTTGGCCGTCAACCATGACAGTTCTTTGTTTATGTATTTCCATAGTCACGTGAGACATTAATATAAATATAATTTAATATGCCAAATATTATTGCCGTCTGTCACATGTTCAATTCCTCGTTCACGTGGAGTGGAATTATAGTGGTGGTTGAAAAATTTAATTTTTTTAAATTTTTCAAAAATGTTGGTAAAAAAATTTTCATAATTTTTTTCTTCTGAAATATGTTTAGAATGTCATGAAACGTGGAAATTTTAAATTTGTGCAAAAAGAAATTTTTTCCATCTATTCTAGGGGTAAAATATTTTTCCAAGATGGTAAAGAAATGTTGCAATTTTTTTTTTCCGAAATTGGTTTGGAATGTAATGAAACGCGGAAATTTTAATTTTGAGCAAAAACAAATTTTTCATCTATTCTATAGTAGTGAAAACAGATTTTTCAAAAATATTTTTAAATTTGTTTTTGTTGAAATAGGTTTAGAATGCCATGGAAACGTGGAAATTTAAAATTTGAACAAAGAAAAAAAATTTCCATCTATTTTGGTGGTAAAATTTTTCCAAAAATTACAAAATAATTTTCTAAATTTTTTTTTTCTTAAATAGGTTTAGAACGCTATGAAACGTGAAAATTTTAAATTTGAAAAAAGAAAAAAAATGTTTTCCATCTATTTTAGTGGTAAAAAATTTTTCAAAAATATTATTGCCATCTGTCACATTTTCAATTCCTCATTCACGTGGAGTAGAATTATAGTGGTGCTTGAAAAATTCCATATTTTTAAATTTTTCAAAAATGTTGGTAAAAAAATTTTCATAATTTTTACTTCCCTCGCATACCGGAGGGAAGTATTGTATTCGAGAAAAAAATCACCCTCCGAGATTTTTTCGGATTTTGACGTTTCAGAACACATAGATTACGAAAATATAGGTTTTCAATTCCGTCTGTCTGTCTGTCTGTCTGTCTGTTTCCCTGTCTGTCTGCCTGTCTGTCTGTCTGTCTGTCTGTCTGTCTGTCTGTCTGTCTGTCTGTCTGTTGGTGCATGTACTAAAAACTACTTGACGGAGAGCAGTCAAATTTGGTAGGTAGTTGACCCTACTGTCAGCGAAGAAATGGTAGAACTTTCACTGGAAAATATACAGGGTGGACCGTCTAAACGGAATAAATAGCGAAATAACATTTTTTTTTTCTCAAATTTTAAATTTCCACGTTTCGTGACACGCTAAACCTATTTCAGAAAAAAAAAAATTGTAAATTTTTTTACCACCAAAATTTTTTGAAATTTTTTTTTACCAACATTTTTTAAACATTTATTACTACTAAAATTTTTTCAAAAATTTTTAATTTTTTTTTATTTTTCTTTAAATAGATTTAGAACGCTATGAAACGTGGAAATTTTAAATTTTGAGAAAAAAAAAATTCATCTATTTTGGTGGCAAAATTTTTTTCGAAAATGGTAAAAAATTTTCAAAAATTTTTTTTCTTTTAAATAGGTTTAGAATACCATGAAACGTGGAAATTTTAAATTTGAACAAAGAAAAACATTTTTTTTTAGTAGTAAAAATTTTTTCAAAAATGGTTTAGCGCGTCATGAAACGTGGAAATTTTAAATTTGAGCAAAAAAAAATTGTTTCACTATTTATTCCGTTTAGACGGTCCACCCTGTATATT
Source organism: Stenurella melanura (assembly GCA_963583905.1). NCBI lineage: Eukaryota > Metazoa > Arthropoda > Insecta > Coleoptera > Cerambycidae > Stenurella > Stenurella melanura. Next base: position 17,648,522 of record OY757317.1, read on the forward strand.
TTTCAGTGAAAATTCTACCAGTTCTTCGCTGACAGTAGGGTTAACTACCTACCAAATTTGACTGCTCTCCGTCAAGTAGTTTTTTAGTTAATGCACCAACAGACAGACAGACAGACAGACTGACGGAATTGAGAAACCTATATTTTCGGAATCTACGTTTTCTGAAACGTCAGAATCCGAAAAAATCTCGGAGGGTGATTTTTTCTCGAATACAATACTGCCCTTCGGTATGCGAGGGAAGTAAAAATTTATCAAAAATGTTGGTAAAAAAAAATCAAAAAAATTTTTTTGAAATAGGTTAGAATGTCATGAAACGTGGAAATTTGAACAAAGATTTTTTTTTCATCTTTGTGGTAAAATTTTTTTCAAAAATGGTGAAAAAAATTAATTTTTTTTTTTCTGAAATAGGTTTAGCGTGTCATGAAACGAGGAAATTTTAAATTTGAGCAAAAAAAATTTTTTTTCATTAATTATTCCCTTTAGACGGTCCACCCTGTATATTTCCAAGTGATATTTTAACCATTGCTTCGCTGACAGTAGCGTCAACTACCTACCAAATTTGACTGCTCTCCGTCAATCAGTTTTTTACTTAATGCACCGTCAGACAGGCAGACAGACTGACTGAATTGAAAAACCTATATTTCCGCAATCTACGTGTTCTGAAACGTCAAAATTCGAAAAAACCTCGGTGGGTGATTTTTCTCGAATACAATACTTCCCTTCGGTATGCGAGGGAAGTAATTCAAACGAAAATTAAAAGAACTATCAAACATTGCAGATTTTGACTATGGTATATCAAATACTACATTGTCATATAGGTCGCCTTTTTGGCAATTCACATTTTCTTTTGTGAGCCTGTGTCCAGAAAAGTATGCGTCTGCCTTTGATATATTCGTGTTCAGTAGGTCATAATAAAAAATATTAGTAAAAGTACTACAATGAGCACATGACTTCATGCATAGGGTTCTTTTACATGTTTAATATTACCATTATTAAAAATACGGAGATAAGTACTACTACTTACTCAATTTGAAACATTTATACTATCTCTTAACAAGACATGAAGAGGCAGATATGAGAACATAACTTGTGATAGTTGTTTTTCTTTTAATTTTAAAATTCCCTTTTACGAAAGTATCAGCGCCACACAAGCATTTGCTATGGATTTTTCGACTCGCGTACACTCAAGTAATATTACTTAGTCTTATGGGCACTAATTATTTACCTCTTTGGCCACCAGTTCCCTAATTATTGCGGTATCTCCTTGTTAATATAAAATTCAATAATCAGCATAATTTATAACTATTTCCTTATATGATTTTTTTGTTTCAGTTTAATCGTATTACCTACAGCTATGGATGTGCTAAAATTTTTCTTCCTGGTTCTATGTGCCATCTTCGCACTTCAAGGAACGGCACTGGCTTGTACATCGAATAATCAACACTGCAATTATGATTCTGACTGTTGTTCTAACCATTGTAAATTGTCAGTTGGAGAATGTCAAGATTAAATAAAACTTCACTTTAAAATTTATTGATTTATTTTTTAAATATGATGTGATAAAGATATTTATAACACTTCCACATCCGCGTATCCACAGTGGGCTAGAATTCTAAATTTTTGGCCAAAATATACTTATTACGCATAGGCCAGTAAAAAATATTGAAACTCTGGGGGTGAGGTATACCGGGTGGCCACGAGTCAATGTACGCCCCCAATATTTTGGCTGTTTTTGTATTTAAAAATTTAGTTTTTGGTACAAATAAATTAGACATTAATAGGTACTTTTAGACTAGCTGGAATGAAAATATCACTTCCGGTTGAACCGAAAGTTACATCAACTTTTCTTTCTTAAATGGAATGACTATATTTTTTTGACAGTTTCTTATTAAGCATAATTCTCTAAGTGCAACAGTTGTTTCAGATGTAAAGAATTCCAAAAAATAAGTGAGATACGAACAATTTTTTAATTTTTTCAAAAGGGCCGCGTCAGATGAATGCGATGTAAGAAAATTACTAAGTAGGCTGTGAAAATTATTAGTAAGGTTGTAGACTTGTCTGTAAAGCAGAAAATAGTTATTTGAAGTACTAATAGGTACCAGTATTTTTAGTTTTTTTTCAAAAAAACGGAATTTCATTTTCATTTTCATTTCCGTAGGGGTCCTATGGAATTTTTTTAATGGAACTGTGCTATTTCTTTTATTAATCAGAAATAATGATTCATAATCTATAATTTTTTCGCCATTAATCATTTCATAACGATATCCTTCGTAATAATAAAAGTATTTTTTAAAAGTAAACACAAAAAGCAAGAAATAATTTTAATAAGTATAACGTTACAACCATGAATAAATTACCAAGAATAACAAAACTGTTTAAAACCTAAATTATAATAAACCATTATAAAAACTGTTCAAACTGTTCATCGTTATGATTGATACACAGAGTGGCGTGACTTGTCGTTGCACGTCTAACATTCTGTAATTGTTGAGGTGTTATTCGTGCAATTTCGTGTCGAACTCTTTGTTACAAATCTAGCCTTGTGGTTGGAGCAGTCATGTAGACTCTATTTTTCAAATGCGCCCAATTAACACAATTAAGTGGGGTTAAGTCAGGTGACCTTGCAGACCATCTGACTAGACCATGGGTTCCTATCCAGCGATCTGGAAATAATTAATTTTAGTAATCCCTAACGATAATAGCATTGTGTGGTCTAGCCCCGTCTTATTGGAAGTAAACCTCGTCAATATTGGTATTGGGATTTTGATTATTCTGTGGAACTATTATATTTTGGAGAAATTCTAGATATCTTGGTCCAGTTAGAGTTTCGTTAAAAATTATTGGACCATTGATATGGTCGCCCAGTACGAGTAACCAAACATTGAAGCCAAATCGCTCCTGAAACCGCCCCTGTCTCATAATGTGAGGATAATCAATTTCCCAATATTGAGTGATGTTTCGATTAAATAACCCAAGGTTTGTAAATCTCGATTCATCAGTGAACAAAATGTTTTTGGTAAGATTCTCATTTCTTAATTGGCATAACTGTAACCAATAAGAAAAGGTTATTCTTCGTTGATAATCATTCTCATACAAAAATTGATGTAATTGATATTTATAAGAACGATAGCAGTGTTTCTTTAAAATTTTTCTGGCTGATTCTTTGGAAACTGGTAATTCATGTTCAATTTGTCTTATTGAAATGGTTGGGTCAACATGCACTAAAGCTAATACATTAATTTCCGTTTCTTCAACCACAATAAATCTTTCTTCAATTTCTGCATTAGGTTCAGTTCTAAATTGTTGCTCCAACCGGGCGAAATAGTTTCTCGGAGGTTGTCTTCTTTCTGGATATCTCCGTCCATACAGACTTTGTGCTCTAGTTGCATTACGTCGAGTCTCTCCATAAATAATGATCATGTCAACTTTTTCATCTCTTGAATAATTTTCGGCTATTTTATATTAATTTTCTTGTTTATAACTATATTAATTTTCTTGTTTATAACAACTTGTCTCTCATTTTCATGGCTATCTGCAATTTTTGATTTAAATGTAGATAGGTACCTTATTAAAATGATTTGTTGGTGCTTACTTTTTAAAAATTATTAAGAAGGATATCGTTAAGAAAAAATATAGTTTACGAATCATTATTTCTGATTAATAAAATAAATATCACAGTTCCATTTAAAAAAATTCCATAGGATCCCTACGAAAATGAAAATGAAATTTTATTTGAAAAACAAAAAAACTAAAAATACTGGTACCCATCAGTAATTCAAACAACTAATTTCTTCTTTACGGACAAGTCTACAACCTTACTAATAATTTCCATAGCCTACTTAGTAATTTTCTAACATCGCATTCATCTGACGCGGCCATTTTGAAAACATTAAAAAAATTGTTCGTACCTCACTTATTTTTTGGAATTTTTTACATCTGAAAAAACTGTTTCACTTATAAATTTATGCTTAATGAGAAACCATAAAAAAATATAGTCATTCCATTTAAGAAAAAAAAGTTGATGTCACTTCCGGTTCAACTCGAAGTGATATTTTCATTCCTGTTAGTCTAAAAGTAGCTTATTATTGTCTAATTTATGTGTACCAAAAACTAAATTCTTAAATAATTTAAATATACAGGAAATTATAAAAGTTTTATTAAAACTCTACACGTGTTTCGGCTTATTAGGCCTTTATCAAGCATACAAGATATTACTTACTATCTTGTACTCTTAATAAAGGCCTAATAAGCCGAAACACGTGTAGAGTTTTAATAAAACTTTTTGAAACATTAAAAAGCATAATTTCCTGTATATTTAAATTATTGAAGAATGTTTCACAAGGAACCAACCGTAGAATCAACCCAATGTATCAAATTCTTAAATACCAAAACAACCAAAATATTGGGGGCGTACATTGACTCGTGGCCGCCCGGTAGGGGTTGAAAATATTCGATATTTTTGAAACTCAGTTTACCTACTTTTGATACCAAAATTTCTATGACAAAAATAAGGAAGAAAAATTATGTACCCCTGGGGATAGGTCATAAGGGTTGAAAAAATAAATAATGCACGATTTCTTTCAAAATTGGCATACGTGTTGACTGCACTTAGGTATTTATGAGAAAAATATTTTTAAAATACTTGGGAGCGATATGTAAGAGTTCAAAAAATTGTTCAATCAATGTTTTAAAAAAAGATTTAAAAAAGTTATATATTGTTAACATTGTGGAATAAAAAGAGACAATAGGCATTCCATTAAATTTATTATAGATTTTTGTACAGAAATAATAAATAAAGCAAGACATCAAGTCAGTATAATTATAAATAATTATAAAATAGAAAAATAAAAAATCTGTTTCTTTTGAAGGGTTGGCGGCTAATGTACTAAATAGTATTAAAGATAATATGATTATTTATCTGGTTTACTTATTTAATATGTCTGTAAATGAAGGACAATTTCCCAATATACTTAAGTAAGCAATTGTAATACCAGTCTATAAAAAAGGTTCTCCCATTGAAATAGAAAATTATAGGCAAATGTTGTGTCCAAAATATTTGAAAGAATTATTTATAACAGACTAGTACCTTTCATTAAAAAATACAGTTTACTTACAGTGTTTCAACAAGAATTTAGATTCGAGAAATCTACAGAAAGGGCCACGTGTCCTCTATTAGAATATGTCTACAAAAATTTAGACAAAAGTCAATATGTCGCGTCACTGCTATTCGATTTATCGAAATCATTTCATACCGTTGACAAAGACATATTAAGGCAAAAATTAAATCAGATTGGTCTGAGGGGAAACACCCTCTAATGGATATTGAGTTATATGGAAGGCAGAACATTCAAAGTGATATTAAGTGGAGTGGAGTCTCAGTTCCAAGATATAATAATGGGGGTACCTTAGGGCTCTGTTCTGGGGCCCCTACTATTTTCGTTATACGTTAATGATATTTCCCACCATCTCACCAAAGGTCATCTAACGATGTTTGCTGACGATCTAATGGTAACCATATCAGCGGGATCTCCTGAGAACTTACAAAAATTAATTAAACTTACACAAGAAGAAGTTAGTTCCTGGTCCCAGAGATAAACTAATACTTAATAATAAAAAAACCGTGTTTATTAACTTTTATTTATAGAGCCCGTTGCCACATAATATGCAATTTACTGAAGACATTAGACTATCGAGCAGCACTAAGTTGCTCGGTACTCACTTGGATAGTAAACTGATATGGGATTTACACATTGAACATGCCTGCAGTCAATTGAATAAAGCCTATTTCGCTATTTTGCAATTAAAAAGTATACTAGATGAATCTCGTTGAGTGCAAACAGTTGAAGTGTGACGAGAGAGCTCAAAAACTTGGGCGGCTACTCCAGTTACTTCCACGTAGTCGATTGGAAGTATAGTAATCGTAAAATTTCAAATTTTTTTTTCTTTAAATAGGTTTAGAATGTCATGAAACGTCGAGATTTTAAATTTGAGCGAAAAAATCCACTATGTGGATATGGAAGTGATTGACTCATGTAGAAGTGGCCTAGAATATTGAACATCATGCTTCCTTTCTTAAATAAGAATAAAACTAAGAGATTCTTTATAGGATTTTACAAACAACAGAAAAAACTATGAGAACTGAAAGAAAAACTATGTGTAAAAATATTAATGAAATCTTTGCATTCTTTCGATGACCTGAATTCTGGTTATGCTAGCAAATTAAAATCTTAAAATTAATTTATCTAATTTTTTATTTGACAATTATCATTAACTCTAGCAATCACAAAGTCCCCTACGACCATGCAGATTAATCTGGTATCTGCATAACCCCATACGGTCACTCAATTAAAAATGAGAACAAGGACCTAAAATATATTTATTTACCTACCTTGTCTTAAAAATTTTTCCTTCGAATAGATTACGTTTTCATGAAATCTCTCATTCTGTGTCTTGGAAACGTGTTTCGCCCTTATTCTGGAGCTCATCAGAAAGACGTAAGGCCACTCATAAAGATGTTTCATGCAAAACCAAGACACTTTCCATGAATTAGTATGAAACAATTATATTTGACATTGATTGATAACAACAGATCTTCAGGATTTTGCAAACAGCTTTGCATTCTTTCGATAACCTGAATTCTGCTTATGCTAGAAAATTAAAATCCTAAAATAAATTTGTCTAATTTCTTATTTGATAATTCTCATTAACTCTAGCATCCACTTAGTCCCTTAATTCTAAGGCGAAAATTTTTCGCAGAGAATATTTCAACGAGGTTTTATCTATATTTTTTCAAAACCTCTGTATTTTGAGATTTACTCTTCAAGGCGTTAAAATTTTTTTTGAAAGGGACGTGAATAGAGGTATTAAATATAAGTATTTCTCTCCCTTTCCATCACATGCCTTTTTTAAAATTTAATGATATTATTTATATTAATGCCCTGGCGGAGTTCAGCTATTGCTGTTCGATCACTTAACCAGTACACATACCACTCAACCACGACACCTATTTTCATTGGAATCAAGCAAGTAATTATAAAAACATTTTTCAAACCAATAATTTTTTTAACTAGCATCATACTTGCCATAGACAAATATGATTAAATAGAACAATAAGAAAATTGAGTTCATCAAATCTTTACTATAATCAAACATTAACACAATTAAAGAGAATAAAGTAAATTCAGCTAACAAAAAACAATAATAATAAAAATTAATATGGCACACAGATCATTAATATTTATCTAATCCTGAAAATAATTTTGAATAGGACATATAAAGTGTTCAAAATGCCCACCGCGATTTCTGCATTTAAAGCATTAGTTATCATTTCGGGGGTAACTGTATTACATGCCTGTTGAATTCTAGCTTTGAACTCCTCTACATTTTGCGGTGTCGCGTCATAGACAACACCTTATGTTTAATACACAAGCATAGAAAAAAATCCGTTGGGGTTATATCTGGAGAACGAGGTGGCCACCGAATAAATCGACTGGTATCCAATGTTGAGGCAAAATTTCGTCTAAATAATATAGGCAAATACAGAAATTGTGGGGAGGAGCTCCATCTTGTTGAAAATATTCAAAGTTGTGTCGATTATCTAAAGGCACGTTTTTCCATATCCAATAATTTTAAAATAATTGAAATAATATTTCAATCAGTTTAGTAGATAATATGAAGTACAGACAAATGGGTATTGTGCTTAAAATAATTGACAAACATATTTTAACCTTCTGAACAAGAAATGACGTTTTTATTGATGACCTCTATGCATTGACATAACTGTGGAAACTTTTCCCATAATTACTCCATGTTGCTTTCCATATTATTGATTTTTGTTCATTTGCTGAATTTACTTTATTCTTTTTAATTGTGTTAATGTTTGACTATAGTAAAGGTTTGAAGATCTTGGATATTTTAATCCTTGTATTTTATCATAATTCTCCACGTCAAGTATGATCCTAGTTAAAAAAAATACTGGTTTAAAAAATATTTCTTTAATTACTTGCTTAGTTCCAATGAATAAATATGGCATGTGATATATCGTTGAAAAGGGGAAAAAATACTCTATTTAATGCCGTTATTTCTCGCCCGTTTTGAAACAATTTTATAACATCCTGAAGAGTAAATCTCAAAATACAGCGGTTTTGAAAAAATTTAGATAATACCTCGTTGAAACACTGTTTTGCAAAAAAATTTCACCTTATCTCTTCGTATCTCTTTAAATAATGGAGATATTTAGCTCACACATATTTCGCATTTTCGATACTTTCCGTCATGACTCTTAAAGTAGGCCATGGATTTCAAATGTCTTTAAACCACTTTGTAACTTATAAAAGTCGGCACAATTTTCGTGGTAACAATTCTTTTGCACGATCGATATTAAGTGAGATATTCTCGATGACCCTGATAAAATGGACATCCTGTATGTTAAAAATAAATGTAATGAAAAAATCTATTTTAGAATGCGCATCTCTTTGTTTTCAATGTATCACTAACATCTGTAAAAAAATTACTACCTCCATTTCTATTGTAAATAAAATGAGGTTTATTTACTACTTCCACATCCACGTAGTGGATTGGAAGTATAGTAATCGTAAAAAAAAATTCAAATCTTTTTTTTTAAATCGGTTTAGAATGTCATGAAAGGTCGAGATTTTAAACTTGAGCGGAAAAAAATTTCTGTCTGTCTGTCGGACTGTCTGTCGGTCTGTCTATCTGTACCATATTTTGTCCGCACGCTTTCTCCGGAACGGTTTAAGATATTGACTTGAAACTTTGTACACGTATATAATATAATGAGATCTGGAACTGGATTGTTTTTTGAAGATACCCGGTGAAGGGTTGGGGGTAAATAGGGGTAAATATGGGGAAATATGTAAAGCAAACTGGTAAGAGTATAGAAACTTGAAATTTGATGTACGTACTACAAGCCAAGGTCTCAGATTTTTTTACAATGTTTTTCAACCCCCCCAGCTACTTCATTATTAAAGGGGTTGCTTAAATAAAATTGAGATATTCATTTGAAATTTGGTACACGTATGTATTATAACGACATCTGGAACTAGCTTATATTTTGAAAAGCTTCCATCGAAGGGTTGGGGGTTAAATAGGGGAAAATAAGTAATGCAAGCTAGTATGAGTACAGAAACTTGAAATTTAGTGTATGTACTAGAAGCTAAAGACTCAATATTTTTATAATATTTTTACGTATGTATTATAACAACATCTGGAACTGGATTATATTTTAAGATGATTCCGTTGAAGGGTTGAGGGTTGAATAGGTGTAAATAGGGGAAAATAAGTAAATCATGCTAGTAAGAATACATAAATAGGTTAAGTAGAGTAGCTTCGGTTAGACTGCGCCCTTGGTATTATATATTGTAATACTAAATAAAGGCAATTTATTATTATTATTATTATTAGATATGGGATTTGGTGTATATGCTAGAAACCAAGACCCCAGATTTCTTTCTAATATTTTTCAAACCATCATCTCCGCTCCATTATTAATGGGTTTGATAACATAAAATTGAGATATTTACTTGAAAGTTAGTACACGGATGTATTGTAATTATATCTAATTCAGATTATTCCATTGAAGGGGTGGATCGTGGTAGGTTGTGAATAGGAGAAAATAAGTAGGGTAAACTAAAAACTTCATTTTTGGTATTTGAAACCAACGCCACAAACTTTTCTATGACATCTGCTCCAAATATTATTAAAATTCTATGACTAATAATTTTCACATACTAGAGTGCAAATCTAGTCAAGATGTTTTCTTTAAAGTGACTTTGATCAAAAATCTGGATGTGGAAGTAGTGATTCCTTAGGCAGCGGTTTCTATATCTTAGAAACGAAGGTGTTTTACATAGAGGTATTTAGGATGTCATATGTCCTTAATATTTGAATACTAATTTATTAAATGTGAGGAAATGTACTTCTGTTTTAAAAAATAATTAGTGCCACCCAGAATTTATTAAGTCGACTTATGCATTTCTATTTTTAAATTGATTTTTAAATTAATAACATAATGAAAGATATATCAAATGCATTTTTAATGTTGTTTCTAACTTGAATTGCTGTTACTGCGTACAAGTTCAAGTATATAAACACTGAGAGCACCACAAAACTATACCATACAGTTTGTAGTTCTACACTTCGAATATTATTGGTAAGACAAAGTTTTATTTTGACATTTAAGTAGATTTTGATATTTTTATTGAATAGACACATTTTTTGTTCTCATTTTTAATTTAATCTTTATGGTCGTAAGGGACCATGTGGATACTAGTATCACAGCGAGAATTGTCAAATAAGAAATAGATGAATTCATTTTAGAATTTTTTAGTTGCTAGCATAACCAGAATGCAGATTGTCAATAGAATTCAATGGTTGGAAATTAATAATTTTATAGAAAATTTCACACGTCGCATTTTTAGCCAATCAGAAGTTTGTTTTCGTGTCATTACCATGGCAACCCAAAAAATTTCCGGAAATTTTCATTCTTCGGGGCACCCTGGACGAAGTTAATAAGTGGAAATTTTTATGTCAAATTTTTGACGTATGATCTTATTTGACATTTGCTATTACATAAAAATGGAACTTTATTTTTGATATTAAACGAGATAATTATAACAAAAAATCACTGAGTTTTGTGAAACATTTTTTTTCATGTTTAATACCTTATTATTATCGTAAATAACTTCTCATCTTGGTTCTCCTCCATATTACACTTCTCAACGGGTATGATAAGTATTTCAATTTTGGATGGCTTTTTACTTCCCTCGCATACCGAAGGGAAGTATTGTATTCGAGAAAAAATCACCCTCCGAGATTTTTTCGGATTCTGACGTTTCAGAACACGTAGATTCCGAAAATATAGGTTTTTCAATTCCGTCAGTCTGTCTGTCTGTCTGTCTGTCTGTCTGTCTGTCTGTCTGTCTGTCTGTCTGTCTGTCTGTCTGTCTGTCTGTCTGTCTGTCTGTCTGTCTGTCTGTCTGTCTGTCTGTCTGTTGGTGTATTTACTAAAAAACTACTTGACGGAGAGCAGTCAAATTTGGTAGGTAGTTAGCCCTACTGTCAGCGAAGAACTGGTAGAATTTTCACTGAAAAATATACAGGGTGGACCGTCTAAACGGAATAAATAGTGAAAAAAATTATTTTTTTGCTCAAATTTAAAATTTCCACGTTTCATGACGCGCTAAACCTGTTTCAGGAAAAAAAATTTTTTGAAAATTTTTTTCAAACATTTTTGAAAAAATTTTTACCAAGATGAAAAAAATTTTTTTTAGCTCAAATTTAAAATTTCCACGTTTCATGACGCGCTAAACCTATTTCAGGAAAAAAAAATTTTTGAAAATTTTTTTCAAACATTTTTGAAAAAATTTTTACTAAGTTGAAAAAAAATTTTTTTTTTGCTCAAATTTAAAATTTCCACGTTTCATGACGCGCTAAACCTATTTCAGAAAAAAAAAATTTTGAAAATTTTTTTCAAACATTTTTGAAAAAATGTTTACTAAGATGAAAAAAAATTGTTTTTGCTCAAATTTAAAATTTCTACGTTTCATGACACGCTTAACCTATTTCAGGAAAAAAAAATTTGAAAATTTTTTTCACCATTTTTGAAAAAATTTTTACTACTAAAATGATTTTTTTTTTCTTTCTTCAAATTTAAAATTTTCACGTTTCATGGCATTCTAAGCCTGATTAAAAAAAAAGTTTTTTGAAATTTTATCACTAGGATAGAATTTTTCTTTCTTTGTTCAGATTTTAACTATCCACGTTTCCATGACATTCTAAAACTATTCAAACAAATTTAAAAATGTTTTTGAAGAATTTTTTAAAAAATTTGAAAACATTTTTAATCTATTTATGTATCACTACTATAGAACAGACGAAAAAATTTTTTTTGCTCAAATTTAAAATGTCCACGTTTCATGATATTCCAAACCAATTTCGGAAAAAAAAATTGCAACATTTTGTTACCAGTTTGGAAAAAAATTTAACACCAGAATGCTCAAATTTAAATGACATTCTAAACCTAGGTATTTCAGAAAAAAAATTTTGAAAATTTTTTTCACCAACATTTTTCAAAAAGTTTTTACCACTAAAATGGATCGAATTTTTTTTTATTTGCTCAAATTTAAAATTTTCACGTTTCATAGCATTCTAAACCTATTTTAAAAATACATCATTTTTAATTTTTAAACTTTTTTTAGCACTACTATAGAACAGAAGGAAACTTTCCTTTTTGCTCTAATTTAAAATTTCTACCTTTGACATTTTAAACCTATTTCAGAAGAAAAAAATTTGAAAATTATTTTACCATCTTTTGAAAAATTTCAAAAAAATGAAATTTTTTAACCACCACTATACTTCCACTCCATTACGTGAATGTTGGATTGAAAATGTGACAGATGGCAATAACATCTGGCATATGCACCTATTATACTTTTATTGAAAAATGTACAGGGTGGTCATCCCAAGAAATAATTCAGTCATGGTGGACATTTGTAAAGGTATTTGCGCAAGCCTGCCATATGTGGCACCTGCTATTTAGTATTGAACTTTTGCTGTTAAATGAGCAATGTATATTTTTTTGACCAAAACTTATCAAGTTTTCTTTGTAATAATAGCAATAACTCTATTCCGATTATTATTCTCAATGTCATTTCGTAATTATTAATTTTTTAGAATGACTGCCATGCACAAATAACGAGGGAAGTTCTGTGTAAATACCTTTACCGATTTTTTAACTTCACAAAGTTCTTCGCAATATGCGCATAGCGTATATTTTTTTGCATACTCTATAATCTTACTCTTTAAAAACATCGAAAATAACTTCAACAATAAGAAATATAAACTGGTTAAACTGTCAATGAAATAAATAACTAATAACTAATAACGTTTTGTTTCAAAGCCATCTCTGTCAAGTTATACTGTGCTGAAACTGTACTATGCTATGTGTATAAAACATAAAAATATATAAAGAAAACAACGTTCCACCTATTTAAGTGGATAAAACTTATTCCATAACACACAAATAGAATTGTTCTGAACAATTTTCAGTAATTTTTTTAAACTAAAATAGGTGGAAAATGTATTATTTATCTGTTATACGTATATAGGTAATCCATTTTCAAATAACTCTTATTAATTTTTGGCACAACAACACTACTTACTAATTCCGATAGGCCAGTCATTAAAGCAAAAAAGCCAGACCAAATTGCAAAACTCTCCATACTATGATAGAACCTAAGTAACATATAAATATAAACAAATCTAAATTTGCAACCTTTTTTGAGGCCCGGAACAGTGTTAAAAATTGACTTTTAAACAATTGTCAATAACTATTTAGACAAAATTGCAAAAGTTGTGCAAACTTGGAAATCAATTGAAAAGGTTATTACAAATGTTACATAATCTCACTTTGCAACCTGATCGTGTAAACGGAATATTGTTTTTTTTTTATTTTTAACCCGTTATTTAGGATTTCTACTGCGAAAAAATTGCAAATCTGACAGACCGTGTTGATTGGCCTACCGAGGCTGTGTGTGAATTTGCATGAAAAAAACGACCGAAAGTACAACCGTTTTTTTTTAATTTGCAAAAAAATGGCAAAAGTCTTAAAATCGGGTTGCAAATGTTTGTTACTCTATTGCACGACCTTATGCACATTTACAACCTTTTGTTCATAACGGAACATTGTTAAATTTATAATTATTTGCCTCATTCACATTTGTACTATTCAAAATAATTGCAAAAAAGGTGCAAATTTGCAACACACTTGTACGATATTATAAGATAGTTTTGTAAAATTGCAACCTCGGCAAGTGCCTTTTTTTATATCATCAATTGGTGACAACCTATTATTTCTTTCATTTCAAAGGGGAGATTACGGTTATTTAGCCACCAAAATCTACAGATATTTTTGGGCCTTTCAAAGCATTCGGAACCAAAAATAAAAAGTAAAACAAATTGATTTTATTTAGGCGATATACCTAAATGAAATATAACGAAATACATACTATATGTATATTGAAACAATAGAAAAGGATTAATCCTTAATTAATTGTTCAATTTTAATTAGGTTTTTATTTTTATAAATTATAATTGCTATCTTTCATTTTCTTTCTATTTTAAATTTTTTATTTAAAAATTTAAAAATTTTTTTTTTGTGTTAGTTTTCAGTTTTTATCTGCCAATTTCAGTTTTTAGTTTTTAGTTTTCAGTTTTTTAATTGGAGGTTTTACTTTTTATTATTCAATTTCCTTTTTAATTTTTATTTTTCAATTTCAGTTTTTATTTAGTTCCACATCCACGTAGTGGATTGGAAATATAGTAATCGCAAAAAAATTTTCAAAAATTTTTATTCGTGAAATAGGTTTAGAATGTCATGAAATGTCGAGATTTTAAATTTGAGCGAAAAAAAATTTTCTGTCTGTCGGTCTGTCTGTCTGTCTGTCTGTAACTTTTTTTTTGTCCGCACGTTTTCTCCGGAACGGTTTAAGATATTGACTTAAAATTTTGTACACGTTTATATTATAACGAGATCTGGAACTGGATTGTTTTTGAGGATATCCGGTGAAGGGTTGGGGGTTAAATAGGGCTAAATGTGGGAAAATAAGTAAAGCAAGCTTGTAAGAGTACAGAAACTTGAAATTCGGTGTATGTACTAGAAGTTAAGGATTCAGATTTTTTTGTAATATTTTTCAACCCCCCACCACCCCTACCCCATTAATGGGGTTGATAAAATAAAGTTGAGATATTCATTTGAAATTTCATACACGTATGTATTATAACGACGTCTGGAATTAGATTATATTTTGAGATGATTCCGTTGAAGGGTTGGGGGTTAATTTGGGGTAAATAGGGGAATATAAGTAAAACAAGTTGGTAAGTGTACAGAAACATGAAATTCGGTGTATGTACTGGAAGCCAAAGCGTCAGACTTTTTGTAATATTTTTCAACCCCCACCACCCCTACTCCAATATGAAAAGGGTTGATAAAATAAAATTGAGATATTCATTTGAAATTTGGTACACGTATATATTATAACGACACCTGGAACTAGATTATAATTTGAGATGATTTCGTTGAAGGGTTGGGGATTAAATAGGGGTAAATAAAGGAAAATAAGTAAAGCAAGCTGGTAAGACTACAGAAACTTGAAATTCGGTGTATGTACTAGAAGCCAAAGTGTCAGATTTTTTTATAATTTTATTCAACCCCCACCACCCCTCTACTCCAATATGAAAAGGGTTGATAAATTAAAATTGAGATATTTATTTGAAATTTGGTACAGGTATGTATTATAACGATATCTGGAACTAGATTATATTTTGAGATGATTCCGTTGAAGGGTTGGGGTTAAATAGGGGTAAATAGGGGAAAAAGCAAGCTGGTAAGACTACAGAAACTTGAAATTCGGTGTACATACACCAAGGTCTCAGATTATTTATAATATTTTTCAACCCCCATCACCCCTACTTCATTATTAAAAGGGTTGATAAAATAAAATTGAGATATTCATTTAAAATTTGGTACACGTATGAATTAAAACGACATCTGGAACTAGATTGTATTTTGAGATGATTCCGTTGAAGGGTTGGGGGTTATTTAGGGGTAAATAGGGGGAAATAAGTAAAACAAGCTGGTATGAGTACCGAAACTTGAAACTCGGTGTATGTACTAGAAGCCAAGGCCTCAGATTTTTTAATAATATATTTCAGCCCCCCACCACCCCTACCCCTACTCCAATATGAAAAGGGTTGATAAATTAAAATTGAGATATTCATTTGAAATTTAGTACGCAGATGTATTATAACGACATCTGGAACTAAATTATATTTTGAGATGATTCCGTTGAAGGGTTGGGGGTTAAATAGGGGTAAATAGGGGAAAACAAGTAAAGCACGCTGGTAAAACTACAGAAACTTGAAGTTCGGTGTATGTACTAGAAGCCAAGGTCTCACAATATTTATAATATTTTTCAACCCCCACCACCCCTATTTCATTATTAAAAGGGTTGATAAAATAAAATTGAGATATTCATTTGAAATTTGGTACACGTATGAATTATAACGACATCTGGAACTAGATTATATTTTGAGATGATTCCATTGAAGGGTTGGGGGTTAAATAGGGGTATATAGAGGTAAATAAGTAAAGCAAGCTGGTAAAAGTACAGAAATTTGGAATTTGGTGTATGTACTAGTAGCGAAGGTCTCAGGTTTTTTTATTAGTATTTTCCATCTCCCCACCACCCCCACTCCCTTATTAAAAGAGTTTATAAAATTAAATTTAAATTTTCACTTGAAATTTGGTACATTTATGTATTACAGCTATATCTGAAACAAGATTATATTTTGACATGATTGCGTTGAAGGAGTGGGAGTAAGTAGAGGTAAATAGGGAAAAATAAGTAATGCAAGCTGGTAAGAGTACTGCAACTTGAAATAAGGTGTATGTCCTAGATGCCAAGGCCTCAGATTTTTTCATACTATTTTTCAACACTTCCGCTACCCTTACTACATTATTAAAGGGGTTGATAAGATAAAATTGAGATATTCACTTGTAATTTGTTAGACGTATGTATTATAACGACATCTGGAACTAGATTATATTTTGGGATGATTCCGTAGAAGGGTTGGAGTTAATAGGAGTAGGGAAAAATAAGTAAATCAAGTTGGTAAGAGTACAGAAATTTGGGATTCGGTGTATATACTAGAAACCAAGGCCTCAGATTTCTTTCTAATATTTTTCAAACTTCGCCACCTCCGCTTCATTATTAATGGGATTGATAACATCAAATTGAGATATTCACTTGAAAGTTAGTACACGTATGTATTGTAGTGACATCCGATTGAGATGACTACATTGAAGGGGTGGGAGGTGGTAGATTGCGAATAGTGGAAAATAAGTAGGGTAAACTAGAAACTTCATTTTTAACGAATATGGTAGAAACCATGCCCTCAAACTTTTCTATGACATCTGCCCCAAATATTATTAAAATTCTATGACCAATAATTTCCACATACTAGAGTGCAAATATAGTCCAGATATTTCCTTTAAAGTGACTTGGATGAAGAATCTGGATGTGGAAGTAGTGATTCCTTAGGCAGCGATTTTTATTTGAACTATCTTATAATATCGTACAAGTGTTATTGCAAATTTGCACCTTTTTGCAATTATTTTGGATAGTGCAAATGTGAATGAGGCAAATAATTATAAATATAACAATGTTCCGTTATGAACAGAAGGTTGCAAATGTGCATAAGGTCGTGCAATAGAGTAACAAACATTTGCAACCCGATTTTAAGACTTTTGCATTTTTTCGACCGCCATTTTTTTGCAAATTTTTGTGACAATTGAAAACTAGTTAGTTTAATATATTAACTTTATGTTGTCACAAGATTTAAAAAAAATGATAATTAATAAAAAATTGCCTATATCTCCGGTTCTAGTTAACGGATCGAGGTCTACCTTGGCTCAAAATTTTCCTTTCTTTATTGTCTCTCATTTGCCGACAATTTAATTTTGATATAACATTCCTGAGCTGAGATATTTCATTTGTTTACTAAGCAATTTTTTTAAAAACTGTGGCTGGAGGTAAAGAAAAATAAAAAGGGGCAAGATCACATAGAAATGGTAGTTTTTTTCAATATTTATCAATTTCGGGAAGTGGAGAGTGCAGAAAATGCCATGGTAAGTCGTAAATCCTTAACAAACAAATTAGCTTATTTATTTAAATAATGGCAAAGTATGCAAGATATCGACAGAGAGAAGAAACTGTAAATTCTATGAACAATATGCAACATTTTGACCATAGTAAATTATCCGTATGACCTTTTTTTGAACGAAAAAAAAATTGTTAATTTAGGACTTTTAATTTGTTCATAACAATTGAACGGTCAAAAATAGAAGGTCTCTAGAAGTCTGAAACGACGCGTATTGATAACAACTATTTACCTTTTAGCCACCATCTCCCTAACTATTACGGGGCCTCTTTGAGTGATAACACAAAACTAAGTAATAAACATAATTTTGTAACTTTTCCTTATATAATTTTTTTGTTTTAGCTGAATCTTACTACCTACAACCATGGATTTGCTAAAATTATTGTTTCTGGTTTTTGGTGCTATCCTCGCTTTCCAAGGGAGTGCATTGGCTTGTAAATCGAATGGTTCGAGCTGCGGTCAAGATAGTGAATGTTGTTCTAATCATTGTAAAAAATCATATGGCGAATGTCAAGATTAAATAAAACTTTACTTTAAAAATTATTGATTTATTTTTTAAAGAACTTACTGTGATGAAGACATTTATAATTTATATAATTATTTTTAGAAATGGGAAAAACAATGCTTTTAGATGTTTCAAATAAAAACTGTATTTTTATACACTCTACATATGTTTCGGCTGGTTAGGCCTTTCTCAAGAGCATTACAGATGAATACTAAAGCTATGAGGGTGGTTGTTCTAAAAATAAATGTAGTAATACCCAAACATGTGGAATTACGGGGATTTCAAGTAATAAAACTAAGGATCTACCTACTCGGAATAATTCAATGGGCTATTCTTAGAACCTTGTCTATTATAGGAGTGTTTATGAAATTTAATTGGTCATTGGTGGTACAAGTATTGCTTTTAAGGGATTTTTTTATTTCTAATTGTTCAAGGAGGTTTAAGCGTTTTCCTTTTCTTTCTGAATGGATTAAATTAATATTCTCTGTATCAATAAAATGATTATTTTCAATGCAATGTGTTGACATTCCTGTGTTTTTGGTGTTATTTAAAATGGATTGTTTATGTTCTTTTACCCGATTAGCTATACTTCTACCACTTTGGCCAATATATACCGCGTTACAGTCCTTACATTTAATTTCATAAACCCCCGATTTGTTGACTTTACTTATTTTTTCTTTATTGTTAACTAAAATACTTCCTAAGTTTGTTTTCTTTACACTTATTGTGGAGATGCCTAACTTATTTAGTTTTCTACTTATTTTATCACTAAACCTAGGAATATAATTAATAAAATTATACTTTGTTGTTTTGTTGGTTACAGTAAAAAATTCCTTTTGAAGTAATTTTCGCTGTTTGTTTTTAACCATGTTCTCTATTAGTGACTCCTTATATCCATTATTTATTGCAATCTGTTTGATTATGTTTAATTCTTTATTAAACTCATATTCGTCTAAGGGGAAATTTGTGAGTCTATGTATTAGGCTATGAAAGGGAGAGAGTTTAATTTGCCAAGATTGTTGTGAATTATATAATTCACAACAATCTTGGCAAATTAAACTCTCTCCCTTTCATAGCCTAATACATAGACTCACAAATTTCCCCTTAGACGAATATGAGTTTAATAAAGAATTAAACATAATCAAACAGATTGCAATAAATAATGGATATAAGGAGTCACTAATAGAGAACATGGTTAAAAACAAACAGCGAAAATTACTTCAAAAGGAATTTTTTACTGTAACCAACAAAACAACAAAGTATAATTTTATTAATTATATTCCTAGGTTTAGTGATAAAATAAGTAGAAAACTAAATAAGTTAGGCATCTCCACAATAAGTGTAAACAAAACAAACTTAGGAAGTATTTTAGTTAACAATAAAGAAAAAATAAGTAAAGTCAACAAATCGGGGGTTTATGAAATTAAATGTAAGGACTGTAACGCGGTATATATTGGCCAAAGTGGTAGAAGTATAGCTAATCGGGTAAAAGAACATAAACAATCCATTTTAAATAACACCAAAAACACAGGAATGTCAACACATTGCATTGAAAATAATCATTTTATTGATACAGAGAATATTAATTTAATCCATTCAGAAAGAAAAGGAAAACGCTTAAACCTCCTTGAACAATTAGAAATAAAAAAATCCCTTAAAAGCAATACTTGTACCACCAATGACCAATTAAATTTCATAAACACTCCTATAATAGACAAGGTTCTAAGAATAGCCCATTGAATTATTCCGAGTAGGTAGATCCTTAGTTTTATTACTTGAAATCCCCGTAATTCCACATGTTTGGGTATTACTACATTTATTTTTAGAACAACCACCCTCATAGCTTTAGTATTCATCTGTAATGCTCTTGAGAAAGGCCTAACCAGCCGAAACATATGTAGAGTGTATAAAAATACAGTTTTTATTTGAAACATCTAAAAGCATTGTTTTTCCCATTTCTAAAAATAATTATTCTAAAGATGTTTCACAAGGAACCTACCACATACTCAATCCAGTGTATTATAATTTATAATTACTTCCATATCCACATACTGGAGTGGAAGTACAGTAATCGTAAAAAAACACATATATTTTTTTTTGTTGAAATAATGTAGAATGAAACATATACATTTTAGGATTTTGCAAATAGCAGAAAAAGACTGTCTATGAGAACTAAAAGAAAAACTGTGTGTAAAAATATTAATGATTCTTTCGATAACCTAAATTCTGGTTATGCTGGCAAATTAAAATCCTAAAATGAATTTGTCTAAATTCTTATTTGACAATTTTTATTCTAACACTAGCATCCATGCAGTAACCTGCGGCCATGCAGATTAATCTAGTATCTACATAATCCCCTACGCTCAAGATTCAGTTAAAATAAGAACAAAGCCCTAAAAAGAATTTATTTACCTACCTTGTCTTAAAAATTTTTCATTCTAATGGATTAAATTTTCATGAAATTCATCATTCTGTGCCTTGGAAATGCTTAGTATTTGAAACGTTTCTCGCCCTGATTCCGGAGCTCAACTTGTCGTTAAACATTTGAATAATTTTGAAAGACAAATTCAAATTTAATGAAATAAAGTGTATTTATTGAAAAAGTACAAAACGTAAGGGAAAACAAAATCGTAATAACAGCGTAAACTCTTCAACTGATGTATTTTCATGGTATTGAGATAAACACATAAATCAAAAAATTCTGTAAAATAAGAATTTAATCTTATTAGAAGACCAGAAAATAACATAATACTTGACTTAATGATATTAGTATTTATTGTATAAACTTTCCTCCTAAGCAAAAACCCCATTGCTGCAACTTAGAGTAAATTTCTATATGGTCTCCACCTACTTCTATGCCTTTTCTAATTCTATTCATAAAAGATTTTCTTGCATCGAAAAATACATTTTCTTGTCCCCTAATAAAATTCGTTGCGTTTTGTATTTTGTCCCACAGTTCTTCTCTGAAATTGAGAGTAATTACATAGACTAAGGACTTCATGTGTGCCCACATGTAATAATCCAAAGGATCATAATCAAGACTCCTTGGTGGCCAAGCAAACTCACTTCCTCGACCGATCCACTGCGTGTGAAAGTCTCATCAAGATAATTCCTGACTTCAATGGAGAAATAAGAGGTTGAGCTCCATCCTGCATAAACCACATTATGTCCGTATGTCTAGCATGAAAGCATATACTATATCAGCTAGAGCATTTTGAAGAAAAAACGGATATGTCTGTCCATTTAAATTTGGAGAAAGGACAAATGGTCCCAATAACCGATCGCCGATAATGCCACACCAAACGTTAATCTTAAATTTGTGCTGAAAATGCCTTTCTTTAACGGTATGAGGATTTTCTACTTCCCAGTAATGGATATTTCTCAAGTTAAAAACGCCTCGGCGAGTAAAAGTTGCTTTGTCTGCAGATAAAATGTTCTTAACCAAATTTCGATCCGTGTATTTAGAACAAATTGACAAAATTGTAGCCTTTGTGGAGGATCCCTTCGAAGTAAGTTTTGTACAGGAGTGAAATGATATGGGTAAAAGCGTTCTTTGCATAAGACTCATAAAACAGATTGTTTACTCACCCCAATTGCCGCTGATAAACGACTTGAGAATCTTCATCCACACGAACTAAAATTTCTAGTTCTTGATTTGGAGTAATTCGTTTCGGTCGTCCTACATCATTTTTCTGGCGAAATGAATCCGTTTCTCCCAAACGACGAAACAGATCTTTGAAAATATTATGGTCTGGCTGTATTCTATTGATATTGAAATGAGTATCTCCTCGCTGCAGCACGTCCTCTAAAATTTTTTTGTACGTAAACACATATCATATCCCTCATTTCCCTATTTGAAAAATTATTATTTCGAGGCATTTTAAATAATGAAGTTAAAGAAATTAACTCGGGGAACACAGGAACAAAATAAAATGATTAAATGACGTACATCACAGAACTAAAACGTAACCAAAACACACTTTTCAATAAATACACTTTGTTTCATTAAATATGCCCTATTATTAATGGCCCACACGTATATATTTTTTTGTTTCAGGTTAATCCAACTACCTGTAGCTATGGATATGTTAATATTTTTGCTTCTGGTTATTTGTGTCATCTTCACACTTCACGAAACTGTAATGGCTTGCTTACCGAAAGGCGAACGGTGCGAATTTAATGCCGAATGTTGTTCTGAGTATTGTAGATTAGTACCAATCGGAGAATGTGAATAATAAACAAACCTTTAGTTTGAAATGTATTTATTTATTTGTTTAAATATACAGGGTGTAATTAGTTTCATGTCATTCAAAAAAAAACTGGTAATAGGGACGGCCTAGACAAACAGATATATGACCTTTTTCTCTAGGGGCACTTTGAAAAAAACTGAACTGGGTTTACATTTTTAATGTTAAGGTAAGAAAGATTTGAGAACCACTGTTTTTCAGGTTCAATGTATGTTATAGTTCCAAATATTAGAAAAAATAAAAAACTGTAATACCCGACTTGTGTCCCCGTCGGTAGAAGTGCGGCACTTTGATGGGATTATTTGTATCGAACTTTTTATACCACTAATTATGAGAATGTAAATAATTCCTTCTCTTTCGGCACAACGCAAGCATATCATAGCCGTAGGGGTTTAAATAGGATTTGTTTACATGTGTTTTTCAATTTGGAACAAAGCTATTGTAGCTTTTATTGTCGTTTATAAGAATTTATAAAATTTAAAGGTGGTCTATTAACATTTGTAAGATTGAGTTGAAAGCTTAAAAAATTAGTAACTGTTTTACGAAATTGGAGAACGAACAGTTGGACGTCCGAGATACGATAAGAGAAAATAGTTGTGTATTTTAAGTTAGGAAAAAATCTGATTTTTTTAACGAATTGAGCGCATAATTTTTCCCAATCAGGTATCGAAAACTAAAAACCAAGTCTTTGGTCTCTATGAAAATCAATGTAAACAATAATAAACAGATAAAAACAAGACAACGAATACTAATAATAATAACCTTTAATGCCCAATAGGTAACACCCAATAACTGAACAATTCTTTCGAATTTTTTACAAAAATTGTTCGAAATGACCTCCATCTCCACGTATACACATTTCGGTACATCGAACTAATAACATACTTACTCCGTTCATCACATTTGGTAAAATTAGGATCATTTTTTATGGTTTCTATGCACATTAAAATACGTCGTTGCGATTGTTCTAAAGCTCTTCCACACCAGCTGCATTTCCACCACTTTCTCCATGTACCAATTCCATATCCGCGAGCTCTGGTTAAGTATAATCTCCCATAATGTCCAAAATCTGCGTTTTAAAACACCACACTAAACTGTGAATTAACGTTATCAATAAAGAAAAGAAAAAGAAAAACTTGGTCCAAAATCCAAAAAGTAACACAAAAAGCACGAACGAGAAGTAGTGTCTTACGTAACCAAGTACTAACAACTTGAACGATAAGTCAATCAAATAAATCTTAACATAAGTGGTACAAAATTCAGAAGGAAAAGCAACAGACAAAACCAAGGAACGGGTACGTCGCGTCATGTGTACGTTCTTTACCAAGTAAGGACACAATTGAAATTATTACTTTAGAATATTACAAGGGAGAGCATAGCACGCCTAATAGGATGATTGGCCGCGAGGAAGCAAAAAACATGACGATGTCCTCTTTCGGTTGCTTTTAACTGCTTTGTCGGCATACTTATTTGCAGGAATGTCAGAGTATCTCGTGCGACAATATGCGAGGCAATAAAACCTACCCCAATATACCAGCAGTTCTCAAACTAGGTTATTAAGTATATTGGAAATTATTGTTTATTTTTTTATCTCCAAAACGATTAGCTTTAGACCCCATGTTATATAAGGTTTTTTTTGTTTGTCTTGTCGTTCCCTACCACTAGTTTTTTTTAATGACATGAAACTAAATACACCCTGTGTAAATAATACTGATTAAGAAAAATGAACAGGGTGATAGAGGGCACGAAGGTGTGTAGTTTGAGAATATGTTGAAATAAGAACAATTTAGTCGTAATATTATTATCATCTGTTTGCTTTAAATATATACTCGCTGTGTTATTCTGAATTCTTCTGGCAATGACGATGACGATTCGTTATGCAATTTAATCGTTATACAACGTTATAAAATTTGATGGATTTTCGGTGGATCGGTAAAATGATATGGGTGAATTTATATAAAAACTTCGAATTTATGGACGTACTGCGATTATTTATTAAAATTTGTATTGTAGGATAATTAAACTTCCGAGTTTATTTGATTTATTGAAAGGCGGATTAAGATTAGTATCCGTGCCTTTGCTACCTTTTTGCGTGTGGTTCAGTTCCTTCCAGTGATGTATTTTTGGAAAAGATACTAGCACAAAAAATTTTGAGCTTTAGATCTCCATAATATCTGAGAACATTTTTTTTTCGAAAATACCAAAAAAAATGTTTGTTCTTAAACAAGTAAGTAAACCAATTTGTGGGGGTGTTTCGCATGTACAGGGTGTAATCAGTTTCATGTCATTAAAAAAAACTGGTAATGGGGACCGACTAGACAAACAAAAAACTTTATGACTTTTCCCTCTAGGGGCACTTAGAAAAACACTGATCTGGGTTAACATATTTAATATTATGGTAGACAACTATTGAGAACCACTGCTTTTCTTGGTCGATGGACTTGTACTTCCCAATTATATAACTTTTAAATTGTCAT
Organism: Stenurella melanura; assembly: GCA_963583905.1. Lineage (NCBI taxonomy): Eukaryota > Metazoa > Arthropoda > Insecta > Coleoptera > Cerambycidae > Stenurella > Stenurella melanura. The sequence continues at coordinate 17,673,490 of OY757317.1, forward strand.
AAAAAAGTACTGGCCCTCACACGCGGTGTCAATGGTCATCGACCGCCCATGATGTACCGCCTCAACTGAACTGAGGCAAGTATAAAGAGATAAATAATTCGTTCTCTTTTCGTGCACAATTGCAAGCAAATAATGGCCATAGAGGTTTAAACAGAGCATTTCTTTACATGCGCGTTTTGTAATTTGGGACAAAATATTGGATTGTTTATAATTTAGAAAATTTAAATGTGGTTTATTAACATTTGTAACATAAATGAGTGTCCTGGGTTAAAAGCTTACTACCTACCTAAATGATTCAAAATCTCTGCATCTGTATCAATACACAGTTCGGTACGTCGAATTAAGTACATACGCACTTCGTTCAACACTAAACACTAAACTATCAACTAACGTTATCAATAAAGAAAAATAAAATAAGAACTTGGTACAAAAGCGAAAAAAGAACGAACAAGTAAGTTGTGTCTGTACGTAATCAAGAATTTGACAACTTGAACGGTAAGTCAATAAAATAAATCTTAACTATAAATACACAATGACGCGAAATTCAAAAATAACAAAAACAACGAACGGCGGGTTGGACGCGTGTACATAACAAAGCACCGACAGTAACTAAAATATTGCACAAGGGAGAGTTAGAGCATAGTTTTCTTCAGATCAGATCTAGATCTAAACCTACCTCAATATTCCAGCAGTTCTCAAAAAATTTTATTTGCGAAATTTTTGTTTATTTTTTTTCTCCAAAACTATGAGCTTTAGACTCCATGTTATATTGGGTTTTTTTGTTTATCTTGTCCTTCCGTACCACCAGTTTTTTTATGACATGAAACTGATTACACCCTGTATTATAAATCAGCTCATAGTGGAGTCATATGAGCAGAAACTTTGTTGATCCAGGGAAAATTGCTGGAATAGAAATTTTTTTAACGTTTCTAAAGGTCAAGGCTCACTTTTCCTGCCAACTTTGCAACGATACAGCTTGATGAAAGGTACTCACATGGACCACTTTATCGCCATTTTGAATACTTTTGTCTCTTTTTAGTTTCTCTCGAATATCTCAGCTTCCTTACAACAGATCGAAATTTTAACAAAGCAAAATTTTTCACAATTAAATTCTCTACAACCACGTGTGATCAATTTTTTTTCATAGCCTATAGATAACCTCAAAAAACTTCAACTCAGCGGCAATTAAAATGTTGCCTATATAAAAATAACTCAATAATACCCACCACAAGTTTAGGCTTTGTGGGTCTGCCTGTTTATTTACCTTTATTTATAATTCTCTCTCTATGGATTTTTGTACTGCTGTTTCGTGGTAAAGAAAAAAATATTATTATTAATAATGGTTTTAGCGAAATATTCTTATTTACCTATCTGTTTTAACGCCTATAAAATTTCTTATAGGTTGATATCTTTGCAATGTATAAAATATATAGATTTGTAACACTGAAACAAACTTAATTTTCATCACACATTTTGCACACTTTCACCCATTTCACACCACTGTGACGCGCCATATATAATAAAATATTTCTTTTCATTTAAAGATAATTAATTTCGAACACAGCTGTCGAATTACTATTTTATATATAAGAAAATAATAAATTTTCGACATACTTCCCTGAAAGCCTACACACGACGGAATGAAAAACGACTCAACTTTTTTCCGCAGTATGTTGGTCAGGTATCGAAATACTTAGAAAGTTGTCGTAATGGCAAGCGCGTACTTCTTCGGTGTAATGAAGATATACGTTATTGGAAACATAAATCTGGGCGTTTGATTTGTGTTTGTGGTAGTTTCGGGTTCATAATAAATCAGTGAAGTAACACCACAGCGATTCCGAACGCGACATATCAGAAGTCCACGGATGTCCCAGTGACTCGTGATAAGTAAATCATCCTCCGACAACGTTCAGCCTCAAATGGAGAAAAATCTCAGAGATAACGTGTGTATTGCCAGGTTTATCAAATTTATACCCACCTATACAATTGTAGTTAATACTAAGTCTGTCACATTTTGGCTGGAATTGGTGTAGAGAGTTAATGTCATATTTCAGGTGTTAGAATTTCACTTCGATAAAATGAATGTGAATCTGAACAGTATCAGTTTGTGGGCGCAAAGTCCCTGGAGGTGTACCCCCCAGTTCCACAGGCACAATTTAAGAAAACGAATGTTAAACTATAGGAGAAAATTATATAAATCTAAGATTTGGTAGCACGAAAATTATTTTTCTTTTTTCTCAGAATATCTGTACAAGTTTTATTTTAAAATTAAGTTCATTTATACATAAAACAACCGCTGTCTAATGACTCACTATTTCTACATCCAGATTTTCCATCCAAGTCTCTTGAAAGAAAAATATCTTGACTAGATTTGCACTCTAGTTTGTGGAAAATATTCATCATAGAATTTTAATAATATTTGGGGCAGATGTCATAGAACAGTTTGAGGCGTCGATTTCTACAATATACGTTAAAAATGAAGTTTCTAGTTTACTCTACTTATTTTTCCCTATTCACAACCTACGAGTTCCCACCCCGTCAATGTAGTCATCTCAATCAGATGTCACTACAATACATAAGTACGTGTACTAACTTTCAAATGAATATCTCAATTTGATGTTATCAATCCCATTAATAATGAAGCGGAGGTGGTGGAGTTTGAAAAATATTAGAAAGAAATCTGAGGCCTTGGTTTCTAGTATATACACCGAATCCCAAATTTCTGTACTCTTACCAGCTTGATTTACTTATTTTCCCCTAGTCCTTAACCCCAACCCTTCTACGGAACCATCCCAAAATATAATCTAGTTCCAGATGTCGTTATAATACATACGTCTACCAAATTACAAGTGAATATCTCAATTTTATTTTACCAACCCCTCTAATAATGTAGTAAGGGTAGTGGAAGGGTTGAAAAATATTAATAAAAAATCTGAGGCCTTAGCTTCTAAGACATATACTGAATTTAAAGTTGCAGTACTCTTACCAGCTTACTTTACTTATTTTTCCCTATTTACCTCTAGTTAAACTCACTATTACATAATACATAAATGTACCAAATTTCAAGTGAAAATTTAAATTTAATTTTATCAACTCTTTTAATAAGGGAGTGGGGGTGGTGAGGGGATGGAAAATACTAATAGAAAACCTAAGACCTTCGCTTCTAGTATGTACACCAAATCCCAAATTTCTGTACTTTTAGCTTGCTTTACTTATTTTCCCTTATCATCTCAAAATATAATCTAGTTCCAGATGTCGTTATAATACATATGCGTACTAAATTTCATGTGAATATCTCAATTTTATTTTGTCAACCCCTTGAATAATGGAGTAGGGGTGGTAGGGGTTGAAAAATATTATAAATAATCTGAGACCTTGGCTAGTAGTACATACACCGAATTTCAAGTTTCTGTAGTCTTACCAGCTTGCTTTACTAATTTACCCTATTTACCCCTATTTAACCCCCAACCATTCAACGGAATCATCTCAAAATGTAATCTAGTTCCAGATGTCGTTATAATACATATGCGTACTAAATTTCATGTGAATATCTAAATTTTCTTTTATCAACCCCTTGAATAATGGAGTAAGGGTGGTGGGGGTTGAAAAATATTATAAATAATCTGAGACCTTGGCTAGTATACATACACCGAATTTCAAGTTTCTGTAGTATTACCAGCTTGCTTTACTTATTTTACCCTATTTACCGGATATCCGAAAAAAACAATCCAGTTCTAGATCTCGTTATAATATATACGTGTACAAAATTTCAAGTCAATATTTTAAACCGTTCCGGAGAAAACGTGCGGACAAAAAAAAAAGCTACAGACAGACAGACAGACAGAAAAATTTTTTTTCGCTCAAATTTAAAATCTCGACGTTTCATTACATTGTAAACCTATTTCAGGAATAAATATTTTTAAAAAATTTTTTGCGATTACTATACTTCCAATCCACTACGTGGATGTGGAAGTAAAATCTGAAGCCTTGGCTTCTCAAATCCCAAATTTGTGTATTCTTACCAGCTTGATTTACTTATTTTTCCCTATTTACTCCTATTTAACTCCCAACCCACCAACGGAATCATCTCAAAATATAATCTAGCTCCAGATGTCGTTATAATAGTTATAGGTTTACCAAATTTCAAGTGAATATTTCCATTGTATTTTATCAACCCCTTTATTAATGGAGTAAAGTTGGTGGGGGGTTGAAAAATATTATTAAAAAATCTGAGGCCTTGGCTTCTAGGGCATATATCGAATTTCAAGTTTCTGTACTATTACCAGCTCGCTTTACTTGTTTTTCCCTATTTACCTCTACTTACCCCCTACTCCTTCAACGCAATCATGTCAAAATATAATCTAGTTTCTGATATCGTTATAATACATACGTGTACCAAATTTCAGGAGATATTCTAAATTTAGTTTTATCAACTCTTTTAATAAGGGAGTGGGGGTGGTGGGATGGAAAACATTATAAAAAAACCTGAGGCCTTCGATTCTAGTATATACACCAAATCCCAAATTTCTGTACTATTACCAGATTGCTTTAGTTATTTTCTTCTATCTACCCCTAGTTAACCCCAACCTTTCAACGGAATCATCTTAAAATATAATCTGGTTCCAGACGTCGTTATAATACATACGTGTACCAAATTTCAAGTGAATGTCTCAATTTTATTTTATCAACCCCTTTAATAATGGAGTAAGGTATTGGGGGGTTGAAAAATATTATAAAAAATCTGAGGCCTTGGCTTCTAGTACATACACCGAATATGAAATTTCTGTACTTATACCAGCTTGCTTTCCTTATTTTCCCCTATTTGGCCTTATTTAACCACCAACCCTTCAACGGAGTCATCTCAAAATAGAATCTAGTTCCAGATGTCGTTATAAAACATACGTGTACTAAATTTCAAGTGAATATCTCAATTTCATTTTATCAATCCCTTTAATAATGGAGTGAGGGGTGGTAGGGGGACGAAAAATATTATAAAAAATTTCGAGGCCTTGGCTTGTAGTACATACATCAAATATCAAATTTCTGTACTCTTACCAGCTTGCTTTACATATTTTCCCCTATTTCCCCCTATTTACCCCTCAACCCTTCAACGGATATGTTCAAAAAGCAATCAAGTTCCAGATCTCGTTATAATATATACGTGTACAAAATTTCAAGTCAATATCTTAAACCGGAGAAAACGTGCGGACAAAGAAAGTTACAGACAGAACGATAGACAGACCAACAGACAGACAGAGAGTCAGAAAAATTTTTCTCGGCGTTTCATGATATTCTAAACCTGTCAAAAAAAAATCTTTGAAATTTTTTTTACATTATTATTACACTCTTCAATTGTTTAGGGGCGTCAAATCGTACAAGAAAAATATCTGTTTTAGATTATAAATCTTTTATGTTCTTTTCGGTGTTACGAAAATAACATTTAAATTTTTTAAAGCCAATTTTATTAAATTCCTTGCCCAAAGATAAAAATTACTGATATATACATTAAAAATACACAAAAATGTGAACAGTTTTAAAAAAAGTATTTTTATCGTACCACAACATCATCAATATTTGCATCCCAGGTACGTCTCTGATCAACACAAGTACCTAGAAACAGTACTGTCTCCGAAAATTTTATATCACTGGTCTGAATATGTACTAATTTGTGGTTTCGTTGTTGTTATGACATTAAGGCCAGTGTACAAAAAATGCACCCGGCGTAAAACTGAAAAAAAAATTCTCCACGTGTACCTATACACCAATATAAACGGTTTAGATGGGCTTATTCTTGTCTGAGCCGCATTGTGGGCTTATGAATAATCGTGATTTTCGCACTAAATGCCTAGTATGCATTGAAAAAATTTTAAAAAAAGTAAACTAGATAAAAAAGTCTATAACTGGAAATTATTTTCAAACATACAGGGCGAGCCAAGACGAAATTACAGGACAAAGTGCTTTTTTTTAAATGAAATGCTATGTATATCAGTACATTTCTTGAAGCCTCTTTCTAGGCCCTATTCATTTCTATATTAGCATTGAATATCTCTCAACCACTTGGATGTAATGAATTTTTTTGTTGAAATAATGCAATCTGCAGGTGGATATTAAAAAAATCACCACAGTCACAATTATGGGTTTTAAGAAAAACTTATGTGAATACCAGTTACAAGACATCTAATTAATGTTTTGGAATCATTTTATTTTTCCAAAGCTGTACAAGGTGGCCAAAAATCATTTTTCAATTAAGAACTTTTCTCAGCTTTTATATAACGTATAACCCTGTATAACGATATGATGTAGAAACGAAAAATGAACATTTTTTGTAAATACTTCCCTATAGCTAATTACACCCAATTTCGTTTTATTGAGCAATAATTACAAAATTCAAAAATAAACTTAAAAAAAGAGGTTTCCTCAAAATAGTAATAAATGTTCCACATATTGCCCATTTTGATTGACCCACATCTCTATGGGCTTTTGAAATAAGGTTCCCACTGTTCCTAAAACTGCCGATGTGATATATCTAAAGGCAGTTATTATTCTTTCCTTAATGTTTTGTATTGTTGTTGGTGTATCTCTGCAAACAATTTCCTTCACGTATCCCCATAAAAAGAAATCAATTTTTTTAAGATCTGGGAATCTAGCAGGCCATTTAGTGGGTCCATTTCTTCCAATCCATTGATGAGGGTAGGTATTATTTAAGTGGTCGGCATTTAAATAATGTGGTGGAGCACCATCTTGCTGAAACCACATCCTGTTTCGAATTCATTCAGGGAGATTTACCAATAATTGAGTTAATTTTCCGAAAAATGAAGATAAATAGCTCCAGTCAATGTACCATCAAAGAACTGTGACTCTATTACATGTTGTCCAATAATTCCTCCCCAAACGTTTACAGACCATCTGTGTTGGTTATCAACTTGCATAAAAAGTGAGGATTTTCCGAAGCATAGTAGTGGAAATTGAGCCTATTAAAAAATTCATTTTTATGAAAAGTTGTCTCATCAGTGAAAAAAACATTATTGAAGAAGTTGACATCATCTTGCATTTTACCTCTGGCACAATTAAGTAGGCGGTTTTGAAAATCGTCAATAATTCCTGGTGCATTTGAATATGATATGCATGCAACTTATTTGTTTTTAAGATTTGACCCACGTCTACTTACTGCTACTACTAAACTCACTTCTCTTTGACTAACATGGGGATTCTTAACCGCTGCCAGCACCACAGAAAACTCATTTTCTACATTCACAACACGTTTTATTCTTTCACTTATTTTATATTCGACATTTCCAGTCTCCAGAAATCTATCGAGAAGGTTTTGGAAGTTGCTAACATCAGGAATCCTTCTTTAAGGACAACATTGGTGATAAATTCTATTGGCAAGTAAACAATTTCTGTCTGACTCGCTCAAAACAAAAGTCATGTCTACAAGTTCCGCTTTATTAAAATTCATATTGTAAAATTCCAACTATTTTAAATTCAATACAAATTGTAACTAACGACCGATAAGTGTGATAAATGCTCCGTTGTACATGGCAATTTATACCAAACTGAGGTTTCATTACTTGTCGAATAACGAAAACGTCAAAAAAATGTACAAAAAAACATTACAGTAAAGGACCTTTTAAATACTATTTACTCATTTCAATGGATTGGAAGAAATGGTCCCACTAAATGGCCTCATTTCAAAATTGCATAAAGACGTGTGTCAATCAAAATGGGCAACACTTCGAACACCTGTTATAAATTTTTCTAAAGAATTATTTGAGGGAACTTCTTTTTTTAAGATTATTCCTGAATTTGACACTTATTTATTTATAAAATGAAAATGGTTGCAATTAGCCATAGAGAAGTACTTACAGAGAATGTTTGATGTACGACTTGACGAACCTGAACATTTCAACTTGAAACTTGGTTCGATGGTTTAGCTCTACAAGGGATATATTCTTCGTTAAAATATGTGCATTATAGTTCAGTTTATCATCATTTTTTGTAAGAATGGCCTGCCTAAAATGCCCTTACGTTTTGCGACTTGACATATTGACTAAAAAATTTCGGACAAATCTAATTTTCTTCGCAACTTCGTAGTGGACAATTTGTTCCTCTTTCTCTTTTGCGATGCGGGTTATACAATCAAAGATACTCAAGAAAAACCGCCAAACACACGATTTTGAACATTCTTTTGTTTTACTAGAAATTTTAGTTTTCAGTATCATGCATATCATAAAACATGTAACACAAGTTGTCTAAATGTAAAGGAGCCTTATCTCCTGCCCAGAACGAAAGCCGTGTAAGCTTTCCAGCTGTAATTTTAAAGCCCTGCTTGTAGACGTCATTAAGGATAATGTTGTGACAAAACTTAACGAACGTAATCAAATCCGAGACATGATTTCCATTCCAAATATTTCACCTCGACTGTAACACGTCGTACATTTCCTACATTAATGTGTATTTAATAACTGAAGACACTAGTTGATAATGGTTTACATGATTGTATCAAAAACTATCTGCATAAAGTATTTAATTTACTTTAGTGGAAAAAGTATTCTAATCATTTATTGATTATTAATCACTATTAATGACACTGAATTTACAAAAATATTTAAAACTAAGATTTGAAATATTCGGAAACAATGGAATAAAGCGGGCGTAAGCACAGGACGACTTAATAAAAACAGTTCAACTTGATTTTGTGATGTTTTAAATAAAAGAAGAAAAGATGCCTGTACTGCACTTAAGTGCCTTCATCCGTGCTGCTTCAACCCCAAGTGGGATTGAAAATTAAAATAACAGAGAAGCGCTTTGGCAGATAGTTTTATATCATAATGAATTTACTATAAAACAGCACTTTACTTGTTCTTCCACATCCACGTAGTGGAGTGGAAGTACAGTAATCGTAAAAAAAATCAGTAATTTGTTTTGTTGAAATAGGCTTACAATGTCATAAAACGTCGAGATTTTAAATTTAAATAAGTCAGAAGATCTTGTGAATCATTCAATATAAATTATCCTTCCAATGCACACTTCAGGGAATGTGTGATCCTCGAGAAATCTATTTATATTTGTTATAAACTATAGGTATCTTTAATATTTCAAACTTCGTCAGTTAATTGGTCATCGATTGATTGGAATAAGTTGTCGGTAGTCGACTGCCTTGCAAGTTATGTAGACGCTCTTATTTGACTTACACGAGAAAAAAATATATATACATCTGTTGTCGTACCTTACTTAGTCTGTACTGACGATGCCCAAAATGCCAGAAACTGCAGTATACGGATAGTATAATACACTTCTAGACTCTTGAAATTAACAATTGGTAAATTTTAGGAAGTCACATATCTCTAGATCAAGAATAACTTACATGTGAAATAAATCTGTCCATAAATAGTATATTACGTACCATGAACTGTAAGTGATCAGGTCGAGAATGTAGTTTGGGAAACCGAGGCCCGTAGGGCCGAGGTTTTCTAAACATTCGAGACCTGAAAAGTCACTTACGGTTAGTAAATAGTTTTTTGTAATACCTGCGAAAATCAAAGAAAAGTAATTAATGAGTTAAATTTGAATTATTGACAACTACCTGTCAAAATTAAATTTTAATATTTTAAATAAATTAGGAATATCGTATATACTAGAAATTAACAAAAGAAAGCCTAATAGATAAACAACTCGTTGAAAAGTCAAGTTTGACAAGCAGTTTTTGAGGAAATACTATTATGGATATCGAAGAAGCTGCAAATATTGCTTGTACATCGCTTCTACCTGGGAAATCTAAAAAAAGATACGAAATCACATATGACGTATTTAGAAAGTGGTGCGACGCTAAATATGTGGATATTCATACCAGTGAGGCGGTTTTACTCGCATATTTTCTAGAGAAATCTAAAAAATATACATCTCCAGACAGCTTATGGTGCGAATATTGCATGCTGCGGTCAACCATCTCCTTAAAAATGATAATGTTGACATTTCAAAATATGCCAAATTAAGGGCAGTTTTAAAAAACAAAAATATTGGATATCGTCCCAAAAAAGTGAGGTGTTTACTATAGAACAAATTGTAAGATTTTTGAGTGAATCATCTGACCAAACATATCTGATGAAGAAGGTCGTTGCTATTATGGGAATTGCGGGAGCCTGCCGCAAAGATGAATTATGCAAGGTAACATTAGACGATATTGTTGATAAAGGAAGCGTAATACTTATCAAAATACCTGATTCTAAAAATCACCTTTCAAGAAGTTTCACTATCGTAGACAATGACAATTTCCACTGTCTGGAATTATTCAGGAAATATATGAGTCTGCGACCAAAAAATTCAGAAAATAAAAGATTGTTCTTGAGATATAATAATGGGAAATGCGTTAACCAACCAGTTGGGAGAAATATTTTCGCTAAAATTCCGTCTGATATTGCAACATTTTTAAATTTGGAAAATGCAAAAAATTACAGTGGACATTCGTTTCGCAGAACCTCGGCAACTCTTTTGGCTAACAGCGGAGTCGACGTTCTTGCGTTGAAAAGGCACGGTGGGTGGAAGTCCTCGGCAGTAACAGAAAGTTGTGTGGCGGAATTTTTAACGAACAAAATACAAGTAGCTAACAAGATTTTCAACATTAGCAACCTAGAAGCCGGTTCATCTCGTCAAACATCTGATAATGATCTCTCGGATAATATGGAGAATACTCCACTAGATGGTCCTGAAGTAATTAAAGAAATACAAAAAAATTAAACATCAATTTTGACTGTTGATAATATGAATAATTGTACTTTTCACATTTCCATAAATAATAAAGATGCTTAAAATAATATCTTCATTTTTGTGTATGCATGAAATGTTTGGTTTCAACGATAGATTTTTTTTACCTAAAATTTCTGTTGATCTGAGCAGGTAAATAATAACTAGTACGTAATATTCACTTGCAGCTCACGTCGGACTGTAAGTAAATATTACAGCCCTGTAACCATGGCAACCAGTAAATGAATTGTAAGTTCAGCTTACTCTAATAAAAATTTGTTAATAATGATCCACTTACAGTACAGGTATTACAAAAAGTATTTTATGACAACTTTATAAAAAGTCATAGTAACCAACAACAAGCAATATGGAAAATTATTAGGGGCATAAAGCAATCTCAAACAGAGTTTCTAAGCAATATTGCCAGCGAAGAATTTAACGATCATTTTGTAAATGAGTTGAAAATATAGTAAACGAATTGCCACCTCATAATATACACTATTTTCCCCTTACCATTCTAATTAATTTATGTGTATTTAAGAACATACTTCCCGATTCCTTAAAAATTTCAAAAGTAGTACATGTTTATAGGAAAAATGACATCGATGATCCATCAAATCACAGACCAGTCATACCGTGTTTTGCTAAAATTTATGAAGTTACTCTAAAAAATCAGTTGACAACGTAACTTGAATCCAATAACTTGCTCAATTCCAATCAATATGGCCTTCGAAACAAATTTTCCACTATACTCGCTATTGACAAATTAGCAACTATTATAAATTCTGGATTTGAGGATGGGAAATATAAATACCTCTTTTCAATTTCTAGACCTTATTTTTTGCGTTTGATTGCGTGTCTCATGATATACTTATCCATAAATTAAATTATTATGGCTTTACTGAGAAAAGCAGATCTCTTTTAAGTTCTCACTTAAATAATAGACAGCAATTTGTTATTCAGGACGGTGTTAAATCAGAATCACTAAAATTAAAATATGGTGTTCCCCTAGGATCCATCCTACGGCCTATAGTTTTTCTCATTTGTATTAATGATTTCCCGGAGTAACTTACAAATAATATTCTGGCCATATTGTTTGTTAATGATACCAATCTAACCATTACCAACTGTGATCTTATGGATTTACTGAATTAGATGCCCGAAACTGGTTTGCTTCAATTAATTTATGCTTAAATGCATCTAAAACAGAAATAATGGTATTTAGTTTGCGCAACTTAAGAGAAATAAACAACCCAAGTTCCATAATATTTCTTGGGGTCGAAATACTCTTACCTACTTCAAAATCTTGTTGGGAAAGTATCGTAAAATACTCTAACAACTACATACCACAGCCTCATCCACCCTACTATAAAATATGACATTCTAGTTTGGGGGCATGCTACAACATCTTAAATTTAGAGATAATTGTAAAGAACTTTATCAAATTAGAAACAATGATAGTTCCATGCACATACATATTTCAGTGTCTCTTATTAGTACAGGCAAATTAACAATTTAGGGTAACAAAAATTAATAAAAGGATTATCTCTGGGATTTAAGTAGGTAATAACCTGGAGAATGAGATAATGCATTATTTGCACTTCCAAGTTCCGGGAAAATTCAAAAAAATTTCAAAAAACCTTTTGATTTTCGTTTTTTTTGCTCTAGCGGCCAAAATAATGAAAATGGAGAAAGAAGTTCCCAACAAAAGTTGTAGCTCGTTTTTTTCTCTACAAAAGAGTTCTTTACAAATTTTTGTCTTACTTAAGCCGTCTAGAAGATAAATCGAGTTTTCCACTTATAGTTTTAAGACGCTTCGAAATGCGCGAAAAATGAGAATTCTCCAGGAGTTTTGTACGACCGGGCTCCTCGATCGATAATTCTTACTATTCAGAGCCCCTAAAAAAATCAAAATAACATAAAATGTAGAGAAAAGTCTCAGATTTAATGTGGAACTAATCACAAAATTCATAAAAAAATTTATCAAAGAGAGAAAGTGTCAGAAGATGGCTTAGTGAACTTTGTACAGCTGATCCACAGATTTATTCATACCTTTGACGGGAGTCGTTAGAATGATAATTCATTTTGCTTGTATATTCTTATATAATGATATATTAATACAATTAACATTTTATTGCAATTACTTTTGTTGGAAAAATATGCCTTGCGATCAAAGTAGAGGGTATATTTCTCATCAATCAATCACCTCCAAATTTTGGAGTTCATTTCGCTATATCTTAAATAATAATAATAGCACATTAATTTTTGGATTATAAGTACAATAGAACATATTTTTTCGAATGACTTTAGAGTTTTTTAAATGCGCGCAGTACTTTTTGAATTTGTCTACATTATTCATATACATTCAGAAAATGCACAATTATACAGTAAAACATATACAAATTATTTGTTTCTTAACATTCTTCAATGAAATTTTCACGAAATGTAGATTAAAGTGCGTGGAATCGAATCCATGCAGTGAAAGAACACCCATTGACCCACTGATATGGGAGAAATAGGCAGGATGCATAAAACTCTAAGATGTGAATAAATCAACTATATAAAGTTTACTAAGCCATCTTCTAACATTTCTTTCTCTATGATAAAAATTTGTATGAATTTTGTGATTAGTTCCAAATTAAGGCTAAGACTTTGCTCCTCATTTTACGTTGTTTTCATTTTTTTAGCGGTTCTGAATAGTAATAATTATCGATCGATATGTCCGGTCGTACTAAACTCCCAGAGAATTCCCATTTTCCGCGCATTTCGGAGCGGTTCAAAACTATAAGTGGAAAACTGGATTTATCTCCTAAACGGGTTAAGTAAGACAAAAATTTGTAAAGAGCTATTTTGTAGAGAAAGAGACGAGTTACAAATTTTGTTGAAAACTGTTTTCTGTATTTTCATTATTTTAGCCCTTAGAGCAAAAAAAAAAAACGAAAATCAATAAGTTTCTCCAAATTTTTTTGAATTTTCCCGGAACTTGGAAGTGCAAAGAATGCATCATTCCATTCTACAGGTTATTAACTACTTAAATCCCAGAGATGATTCTTTTATTAATTTTTGCGAGGTTTTTACAAAATTTTGCCTTCATTGCCTGTACTATATATGTAATAATCTGGACTCATTTTACCTTAGAAGTCAAATCCATTCCTATGACACCAGAATCAAAGATAATTTAAACAATTTCCTACATTTAACTAGAACTAGAAATGGTACTGGCTACCTGGGAATACAATTCTTTAATACAGGGTGGGCCGTTACGTAAATTTTACTTTTCAGAAAACCCCATAAGAAAGAGTCCAGAGGACTTAAATCTGGTGACCGGGTCGGCCATTCCAAAGCACATCTTCGTCCAATCCAATGTCCCGGGAACACTCTGTACAGATACTCCCGAGCAGCAAGCGCATAATGAGGTGGAGCTCCATCTTGTTGGAAAGTCAAATGGTCTTCTAGATAACGATCATCATTTTCAACGATATCCAAAAACAATGGTTGAATAAGATCTTCCAACACTTCGAGGTAACTTTCGCCCGTCAGATTGCCACCAAGAAAAATTGGACCAATCATGCGGTCTGCAAGAATACCGGCCCAAGCATTTAGTTTTAGTGGATATTGAGTATGCACTTTGTGGAAAATTGTTGGATTCACGTCAGACCAAAACCCACAGTTATGGCGATTTATGTAAAGTTTAAGGAAAATGTACACTCCTCAGAAAAACAAATGTTGAAAAGAAAATTTGCATCCGCATTTATTCTCTCTGTCATAACTTCGCAAAACTGCTGCCGTCTATCGAAATCATCCTCATTCAGCTCCTGTACTAAATGGATTTTATACCGATGAAATTTATGCTGCTTCAGGATTCGTCTAATAGTAGCAGTTCTAGAAATGTTAGTTACAGTAGTCAATTTCCTCGTATTTAGATTTGGATCTACAGCCACTTGTCCCAAAAGTCTAACCACAGTAGCCTCATTTGCCACCGGGAGTTCACCTTCAGGGTCTTATTTTTTATTGGCTACTGAACATGTTTCTTTAAATTTCGTGACCAATTCCAACACGTATCTTCTTTATACGTGTTTACCGGGATGCTCTCGATTAAATAAATATGCCGCACTTATCATTTTTGAAAAATAAAGTGATCATTTCGGCCCTCTCCGCAATACAGTAAACCATTTTCGCACAACTAATGTTTATTGTGAATGACAATGACAATGAAAATTCACAAACTTGAAACTGAAAACAAATGAAATATGTTACTTGATATAGAAGGTATATTACCACCTGGAGTAAAGTATCTCAACATCAAACAGGTCAAGAAGAAAGCAAAGCCATATTTTCTTGATAGAGCTTTCTATAGTAGTATAAGTACGTGAATTCAACATCACTTTTCGAAAATGTCCACTGTTGTACACTGATGCATCCAATGATAGCGTACGCGTCAATAGTTTGGTGGTCGAGAGGGCTGCAACAAACGACCAAAGCCAAACTCTCTGGATTGCAGAGACAAGCATGCTTGGCAATAACTGGTGCAATAAGCACCACACCATCAGCTGCTCTGGAAGTCCTCCTGGAACTACCTCCTCTCCATATTTACCTGGAGAGAGAGGCCAGGTGGGCAACATACAGAATCCATCAAGCGGTAACTAATATGCCGCAGGCTAGCATCATGGAGCACAACAGGCTGTTGGACGACTTAAACTGTCACAGCATCCTGGGAATGCCTTCAGATGTGATGCCTACCCTGATCAACCATGAACTGCCCTTTAAAATCCTGTTTCCTGGAAGAGACGAATTGGATCGGAACAAAACCGACCTACAAAGGGCAGACAGCTGTTGGTTCACAGACGGCTTCAAAACCCCTGAGGGAACTGGAGCTGGTGTATATAGTCGCAAACCAAAAGTAAAGATAATTTCCAGCCTTGGGGATAATGCGACTATTTTTCAGGCAGAAATCTATGCCATTGAGCTGTGTGTACGAAGGCTCGAACAGATGCAGCCGAGACACAAATCAATAAAAATATTTTCAGACAGCCAAGCGGCTCTTAAAGCCCTTGGATATTACCGTTGTAATTCTAAAGCGGTATGGAATTGCCAGAAAGCTCTTGCCCAATTAGGCAGAAACAACAAACTGACTCTGATCTGGATACCTGGCCACTCTGGCATGGAGGGCAACGAAGTTGCTGATTCCCTGGCCAGAGAAGGCGCGGCAACCAAATTTATAGGTCCAGAACCGCCACTTGGCATATCTGCTGACTCTGCCAAGGCTGCCATCCTGGCCTGGGCTGAATTGAAAACAATTCAACACTGGCAGGAACTACCAGGTTTAGTTCACTCAAAGGAGTTTATCACATACCCCTTGAGGTCAAGAACTAAAAAACTATTAGAGTTAAATAGCCTACACTTAAGTACTCTGATTGGCCTATACACTGGACACGGCAGACTAAATCATCACCTACATAGAATTGGACTGGTGGAAAACGCCGAATGCCGTCTATGTGTGGAGGATGATGAAACGGCAGAACACGTTTTGTGTACCTGTCCTGCAGCAGAAAGAACCAGGTTCTCACTGTTTGGCAAAGGGCAACTGGAGCCAGAGGACCTGGACAGTTTCTCACCCAACAAGATTATCAGCTTTATAAAAACGCTGAATCTGTTGGGTGAACTATAACTTGGAGTGAGCCACAATAGACCTGATGGTCGCAGTGGAGGGTCTGACAAGAGCCCACTCACATGTCAACCTAACCTAACGTAACCTAACCTAACCTAACACTGATACATTATTCTCGAACTTTCAACTCGATTCATGGTTTCCCATATAAACAAATATGTGGTTTAAAGCCTTAAATGTTTCAATTTTTATTTGCTATTTAATTATTGTAGTAGTATAATGTTTATTCATTTTATATTATATTGTTTTTCCTATTTTTATACTTCGTTAATTTTATAATATATTATACCTTATTATTTATTTATATCTGGTCACTCTATACTTGTATTTTACTTGTATTGTTTTTAATTTCATTATACTTTCTATTTAATATCATTAACTTATCTTAGCCATTCCTTTGATGTGTGTAAACACTTTTGTGTATATTGACATTAATAAAGTATTTCTGTTTTTATGTCATAATTGTGAGAATGTTTCTTAAAAAGTAAATGAATTCAAGAACTCCCTTTGTGTGAGTAATTTTCGCAAAATTGGATATCTTCTTCAAGTAAGTATGCATACTTGCTTGAAATTTGAATATGATCATTCAGGATAAATACATTTTCCTGGTTCGCCACTTTTAAATTTAGTTTCGCCTCATTTACCTAAGCGCCTCGGCAATATATCGCCGACTTTATTTACTTTTTATTTTTTCCCCCGGTTTAATATGTAATAAAGAATATAACGCCGCAACGGTTGATATGTAGCAGCATATACAAATTTAAATAAGTAGATAAAGAGACCGGCGTGTCTGAAGTTTGTTTCCATAAAGTGAAACTCCCCCGTGACTTCTGACTTTCTGGATAATCAAAGGGAACACGCTGCCACTTTAGCTTTCCAGACTGTGTAGTTCAAGAGACCACGGTGTCGTCATTCCAGGCCTACTAGTGGAGCGGACAGAACCCGCTAAGATAGAAAAATTTTCGTATTAGAAAGTTGTATGACGTTAACTATCTTATTAAAGATTCTAGCATTATTTTATTCTATTTTTATTTTATTAATGCTTCTAATTACTAATTGATTATATTAGAGTTCGAGAAAATACTACTTTGTTGTCTGCAGCTGAACTGTTTTATAAATTTATCATTAACCCTTTAACTACGGCTGTCGTCAATAGACGACGCGACGGTACGAAACTTTCGGGAGGTGCGGCCCTCGTCAATAAGCGATTTGATGAATTATGCCGGGAACGGGCGTGACTTATTGAGTTTTATTTATTTTATCGAGATCGTGGCGATTAAAAGAGTGTCCTTGAACCCTCAGGACCATTCGTCATCGCTAATATCATTGCGATCGGACAAAATGGGGGAGTGCTGGGGATTATAAGCCCCAAAAATGCCCCAAAAATTAAGTCTTGAAAAAAAACTGGAAAAATGAAAATATCAGCCTGGAAATCTCTATTCGGGGGTTTTCGAGGTCGCTAGTTACAAATCCAAGGTCTAATATAGTAAATTTAAAATGGCGGAGGTCATTTTTGGGGCTTATAACCCCCATAATGACCCAATTTAGTCCGTCCGCAAAAATGTTAGTGGTGACGAATGATCCTGAGGGTTCAAGGAAACTAACGCAGAAGCAATTTTTAAAATCGGTGCTGTTTCCCAACTTTTACACATTTGGCACTTTTTTCCGGCTTATTTACTGGAGTATTCCTATCGGATTCATATTTCCAAATGCGCATAAGAAACGCAAAATTGGCAGTAATACTTGTTGCATCTAACCACATATTATATTTTATTATCTAAGAATATTATTTGCTTGTCGGATTATAATATCGAAAATGGGTTTACCGTCAACATCTCGTGGTACCCGCGGTTCAAAGCGTCCAAGAATAGAATTGAGTGACAGTGATATATACAGTGATGAAATTCTTTCACTTAGTGACCTGGATAGTGCACGCGATGGTAGTGAAAGAGACAATGACTCAAATAGTGATAATGATGAAGAAACTATTGTAGGAGATTTACGTTGGCAAAATTGCGATTCCTTTCAATACAGTGCCGAAGACGATCCTGCTCCAAAAAGAAAGCCATGGGTGCCTACCAATATGAATGAAATGTATAGCTTTTTAACAATAATTTTGTCGATACCACATATAAAAAAACAAAATTTCGGAATATTGGTCAGCATATCCTAATATTCCCAGTAATTATTGCGCTATATATATTTCACTGATAATATCAACCCTCCGTTCCCGGACAACAATGATAAATTGTGGAAAATACGAACCATATTTGAAAAATGGAATAGAAAATGTTCAACATTTTTCCATTCTTTTCAAAAGCTGGCCATCGATAAATGCCTGATATTGTTCAAAGGCAGGCAGCACTTCAAGCAATTTATGCCATCCAAGAGACATCGATTCGGTATTAAAATTTTTGTATTGTGTGATTGTAAGAAGGGAATTGTTCTGAAGTTGTTAGTGTACCCGGTGAGGAATTAACATTCTTTGAAATGGTCCATTAGGTGTTTCAGATGTGGTAATAAAAAACTAATGGTGAACTATGAACAGAAAGGGCATATGTTATTTACATATAATTAGCATACTGGCTCTAAACTGGCAGTATACTTTGATCAGCGCAATACTGGTTATGTTATGTGGTACAGTAAAAAAAAATAGAAAACATTTTCCGAAATTTTTACATCGGGTATCACGCTTTAGCAAAAAGTGCAAAAATGTAATTGCTCTTGGATGGAAAGACAAGCGTGATGGGTTAATGCTTTCAACATTTCATCAAGGATTAATGAACAATAGAGGAAAATTGGATCACAGAACTGGCACATATTTGGACATATTTGGACGCCAGACTGTGTAATAGATTATACCCAAAAAAATGCGCACTATTGATAAATGTGACATGCAGTTAGCTAGTGGAGTGTGTCCGAAAAGCAGTATAAAAAGCAATTTTTTCACTTGGTTGATGTTGCCATGCTAAATGCTTATAACATGTTCCTTGTAAAAACAGGATAAACTTCAATACGCTTGAATATATTTATAGGAAAAGTCGTGCAACAAATTTTGGAGAAACATGGAACACTGACTGCTGCTAGACAGGGGAGACAAAGTATGGAAGTAATAGATCGCTTAGCTGCAGTGAATTTCATGGAAAAACATTCCCAAAGAATTTACCATGCATGTTCAAATATTGACTGAGGTGAAAAAAAAAACAAAAACGGAAATATGTTACAATTTGGTATGCTGAGTATGACTTTGTAGAGGTAGATGTTACAAAATTTATCGCACCAGAACAAATCTTTGATGAAAAAAAAGTTACATATTTTCGTTTAATTTGATATTTTGTTATTAAAAATTTATTTAGGTATGAGTTTTAGTTCGTTTACTTATAGGGATGTTTGCTTTTTGACTTCATGAATGTATCTGCATTTGTACTACTTTTCTTTCTTTTGCGTTTAGCCAGACACATTTGTGAATATATACCAGTAGCTAAAGGGTTTTAAACTGTTTCTATTGCAAAATTATAAAATGTCTCATAATAAGAAATTATTTTAGAGACCTTTCCATGACTGAGTCATGAAACATCCCAGCTTATAAAACTGTATTGTTTTATAACGCTTTTTTAGTATTTCTCAGCAGCATTTTTAGCACCGTTATAAGAACACATGAGAACAGTTATTTCTTATAGTCTTATAAAACTGTTACATTTAATGTCTACTTGCGCCAATTTTTCTTTTAAGAATAAATTATCGTTCTAGTCTGTTATACAATGTGTTCGCGGAAAGGCGATATTATAGGTGTAAATAACCATTTTTTTACTATGGACACAATTTTCTGTATTCTGCTCTTCCTTGACCCAAAACTTATTTTCAGTACGTTACAATTTCAAAAATGTATAGAGGGCGCTGGTGGCAACTTAAAGATAAAATTCACGTTAGGTAAACTGCCAATTCTATGCTAGATATTGAAAAATTTTATAAGAAGAACTTGCCCAAAATTAAAAAAATATGACGTTGTACCGAATTTGATAACTATGTGCATATTCTTGTATTTATTACTTCCACATCCACGTGGTGGATTGGAAGTATACCTACTAATAGTCAAAAAATTATCAAATTTTTACTTCCCTCGCATACCGAAGGAAAGTATTGTATTCGAGAAAAAATCACCCTCCGAGATTTTTTCGGATTCTGACGTTTCAGAACACGTAGATTACGAAAATATAGGTTTTTCAATTCCGTCAGTCTGTCTGTCTGTCTGTCTGTCTGTCTGTTGGTGCATTTACTAAAAAACTACTTGAAGGATAGCAGTCAAATTTGGTAGATAGTTGACGCTACTATCAGCGAGGACATGGTAGAAATTTCACTGGAAAATATACAGGGTGGACCGTCTAAACGGAATAAATACTGAAAAAAATTTTTTTTTGCTCAAATTTAAAATTTCCACGTTTCATGGTGCGCTAAACCTATTTCAGAAAAAAAAAATTTTTGAAAATTTTTTTTGCAACATTTTTAAAAAAATTTTACCAAGATGAAAAATTTTTTTTTTGCTCAAATTTAAAATTTCCACGTTTTATTACGCGCTAAACCTATTTCAGAAAAAAAAAATTTGAAAATTTTTTCACCATTTTTGAAAAAATTTTTACCACTAAAATATGAGAATTTTTTTCTTTCTTCAAATTTTAAATTTTCACGTTTTATGGCATTCTAAACGTATTTCAAAAAAAAAATTTTTTTGAAACATTTTTGAAAAATTTTTTACCACCAAAATAGGTGGATTTTTTTTTTGTTCAAATTTAAAATTTCCACATTTCCATGGCATTCTAAACGTATTAAAACAAATTTAAAAATTTTTACGAAAAATTTTCTTGGAAAAATTTATGTATTCATCACTAAGTAGGTACTTACTATAGAATAGAAGAAACTATTTTGTTTGCTCAAATTTAAAATTTCCACGCTTCATGACATTCCAAACCTATTTCGGAAGAAAAAAAATTGTAACATTTTTTTACCATTTTGGAAAAAAATTACCACTAGAATAGATGGAAAATTTTTTTTTGCTCAAATTTAAAATATACACGTTTCATGACATTCTAAACCTATTTCAGAAGAAAAAATTTTGAAAATTTTTTAACCAAGATTTTGGAAAAATTTCAAAAAATTTTTTTTTCTTTGTTCAAATTTAAAATTTCAACGTTTCCATAGCATTCTAAACCTATTCAAACAAATTAAAAAAATGATAAAATCTATTTCACTACTTACTATAAAATAGATGAATTTTTTTTTACCACTTTGGAAAAAAAAATACCATTAGAATAGACGGAAAAATTTGTTTTTGCTGAAATTTAAAATTTTCACGTTTCATGACATTCTAAACCTATTTCAGAAAAAAAAAATTTGAAAATTTTTTTCACCAACATTTTTCAAAAAGTTTTTACCACTAAAATAGATCGAATTTTTTTTATTTGCTCAAATTTAAAATTTTCACGTTTCATAGCATTCTAAACCTGTTTTAAAAAATACATAATTTTTAATTTTTAAACTTTTTATAGCACTACTATAGAATAGAAGGAAACTTTCCTTTTTGCTCAAATTTAAAATTTCTACGTTTGACATTTTAAACCTATTTCAGAAGAAAAAATTTGGAAAATTATTTTACCAACATCTTTTGAAAAATTAAAAAAAAAATGAAATTTTTTAACCACCACTATACTTCCACTCCATTACGTGAATGTTGGATTGAAAATGTGACAGATGGCAATAATATCTGGCATATGCACCTATTATACTTTTATTGAAAAATGTACAGGGTGGTCATCCCAAGAAATAATTCAGTCATGGTGGATATTTGTAAAGGTATTTGTGCAAGCCTGCAATATGTGGCACGTGCTATTTAGTATTGAACTTTTGCTGTTGGATGAGCAATCTGTATATTTTTTTGATCAAAACTTATCATGATTTCTTTGCAATAATAGCAATAACTCTATTCCGATTATTATTCTCAATGTCATTTCGTAATTATTAATTTTTTAGTGACTGCCATGCACAAATAACGAGGGAAGTTCTGTGTAAATACCTTTACCGATTTTTTTTTTCTTGAAATAGGTTTAGAATGCCATGAAACGTCGAGATTTTAAATTTGAGGAAAAAAAAATTCTGTCTGTCTGTCTGTAACTTTTTTTCTTCTCGTTTTCGCGGAAAGGTTTAAGGTACTGACTTGAAATTTTGTACACGTATATATTATAACGAGATCTGGAACTGGAAGATATCCGGTGAAGGGTTGGGGGGTAAATAGGGGTAAATAGGTGGAAATACCAGCTCAGCTGGTAAGAGTACAGAAACTTGAAATTTGATGTATGTACTACAAGCAAAGGCCTCAAAATTTTTTGTAATATTTTTCATCCCCCCACCACCCCCCATTCCATTATTATAGGGGATGATAAAATAAAATTGAGATATTCACTTGAAATTTGGTATTAGAACGCCATTTGGAACTAGATTATATTTTGAGATGATTCCGTTGAAGGGTTGGGGGTTAAATAGGGGTAAATAGGGAAAAATAAGTAAAGCAAGTTGGTAAGAGTACAGAAATTTGAGATTTGGTGTATATACTAGAAACCAAGGCCTCAGGTATCTTTCTATTAGTTTTCAAACTCCACCACCTCAGCTCCATTATAAATGGGATTGATAACGTAAAATTGATATATTCACTTGAAAGTAAGTACACTTATGTATTGTAATGACATCTGATTGAAATGATTCCATTGAAGGAGTGGGAGGTGGTAGTTTGTGAATAGGGGAAACAAGTAGGGTAAACTAGAAACTACATTTTTAACCTATGTGGTAGATACCAACGACTCAAACTTTTCTTTGACATCTACCCCAAATATTATTAAAATTCTATAATCTCCACATACTAGAGTGCAAATCTGATCAATGTGTTTTCTTTAAAGTGACTTGGATTAAAAATCTAGATGTGGGAGTAGTGATTCCTTAGGCAGCAGTTCTTATTTTTTTAATCGAAGTCTGTCATGAAACCTAAAATAAAACGTCAATGACCTTGAATAGTTACCATATTTGGTACAATGTCATATTCTTTCATTTAGAGGAAGTTCTTATTATAAAACTTTTCAATATCCAGCACATAAATGACAGTTTAGCTGAAGCGAATTTTATCTTTAAGCTACCAGCGAACTCTATGCATTTTTGAAATTCTAACTTACTGAAAATGGGTTTTGAGTCAAGCAAGAGCAGAATAAGTAAAATTGTGTTCGTAGTAAAACGGATCTTGGGAGAAATCCATGTAAGCACTTTTGAGCAAAACAAACATCAATTATATATTAAAAACTAGAGTAAACATTATCTTCGTAAATTTATTTAGTTACCCATATAATTGTTGCACATTCTGTGAGATACTGTTCGCAGCTTTTTGTAATTAATGTTAATTTTATACATTTTAAATTTTGTTTTTAAAAAATTACAAAATATAAATAAGCTGATTTTTGTTTTGTATTTGTTGCTCACTCCGGCAGAAATATACTTTTTGAAGAGTCCACCAGCATCCAAGTACCACAAGATAGCACTGCTTCGTGTTGCTTTGAGAAGCACGGCGTTGCCGCTAATCGGGTCATCATTGTCACAGCATTATCTAAAAGTCCAATATTTGACCATGTCATTGTTATTAGAGAAGGCATGGTCAATGGTTTGGGCTCAGCTACAACGAACACCTATCTTCGGAAAAGTGGCAATTGTGAAGCTGGGTGTGTCCATTTCTCAATTTCATCTCACATCCACTGAGTCACGTAATACACGCAAGGAACTGTTCTCTTTCTGCATGCCTTCAGTGGGTGCGACACCACCACTGCCCCTTTTTGGCAGGGGGAGAGACAAAGTTGGGAGGCGTCCTTAGAAAAATCCCCACCTCAAGTCATTAGGCCATAGCCAAAGCTGGAGAAAAATGCTTCGTGTCTCCCTACGGGGGTGATATAAAGAAGGACACTTTGAATAGCCACCGCTATCAGCTTTTCTTCATAAAATTAGCAACCGATACAAAGATTTACCTTAATCGCTTGCCCCCAACGGAAGTTTCAGCAATCCACAATTCTTTAACAACTTACTATCAAGTTCAGAAGTGGTTGGGGACCAATAAAAGCCCGAGAGATTGGTGATGGAAGATTGACGACCAGGGACTCATCTCAGTCACTACCACCATGGATGGATCTCGTTCAGCAGAATCTACCACGCTTGTGTAATATACCTCTCTACCCCGTTTACACTACTTTGGGGGGTTATCATGTTTATTGATGATATCCGGAAAAATTAATGTACTCCTTCCAAATCAGACCAATTTACACTATGTGCGACTACCAATACGTGGTCCGCTGTGCAGGGGTAGTATGAGTATAGACGTAAAGTTAGGCTCGATGTTGATGACTGAGTATTCCTTGGTAGTCGCACATAGTGTAAATTGGTCTCATTTGAAAGAGATACATTAATTTTCATGGACATAATCAATAAACATAATAACCCTCCAAAGTGGTGTAAAATGGGTAGAGGGGTTTATTACAAGTAATCTTAATTCCCTTACGCTTTCTTACATTTGTTACACTTGATACCTTGTACATGCAGCGGGAGATGCAGCTGATGCAAGGAAACCCATAGAACTGAGTTAGAATCCATGTAACTATTGTAAATATATCCACAAATGTTATGAGCTTTATTATACCAGTGATGAGAATGTAGAATATGAACCCATATAAAGTATGTTTTAAGAAATATTGGCAGTAGTAAAGAGAGGTTATAAGATGCATTTGATAGAAGCAAACCACTGTAAAGAAGTATAATCTGTTCTGTGATTATTAATGGAGAAGAAAAAAAAATATTTGAAATAATCATTCCAAAGTATTTTTATTGTCATCAATTTGTTCATTTTAATAACGCTAATTCGGGTAACATTGATATTAGATTTGGTGTCCCTCAGGGTTCTGTTTTGGGACCGGTTTTATTTCTCATTTATGTTAATGATTTACCAAATAGTAGTCCCTTAACAAATTTCACTCTCTTTGCTGACGACACGACATTGGCTCATTCCCATAATGATTGTAATGTTTTATTATCAGAGGCTCAAAACAGCCTGTCCATGGTTCATAACTGGTTTTTAAAAAATAAGCTGGTATTAAATAATGATAAGACAGAGACTATGATTTTATCGTTACGACAGCACTCTGTACAGATGACCTTCAATTGTGTTAAATTCTTGGGCATTGTTTTGGACAGTAAGCTCAGATAGGAGGAACACACGTCCTACATCTGCAAGAATGTATCACGTAATATTTTCTTATTACGCAATTTAAAAAATTGTTTGTCACAATCAACGGTTCTAATGGTATATCACGCAATAATGAGCAACATGCATGAATTTTAGAAATGCAATAATTTATTAGTTTTTCATTACATATGTTATATAAGTTGAGAAAGTAATGAAGAAAAGGTATTAAAAAAATGTGTAGCCTAAATAAACGACTTTGAAATTCAAAATTTTATGGGAACATATCCACGTGACTGAAAACACCACGCTATTGGTCTTACGTCATTCGGCATAATGTCTAATGGTCGTCTATCTGCCAAGGGGTTAAATCGTAAATTGTTTTGTGTTTTGTAAATGTGTATTGATATTTTCATAAAAGAAATCATTCATTTATTTATTTATTTTAATTATTAAGTGATAAAAATGTCGGACAGTGGGTTTTTACGGGGCCAGAGTGACAATTTGCCCGTTGTTGATGTGTTTATGATGACAAACTTTTTTGCTACTAATACTGATTTTATTACTGCAGAAATTGGAGGTACTAAAGCAACAAGGTATGTGTCATTCATTATTCTAAACATTAATTCAATTGTGCCCATTTTTATCCTTTTACTGTAGTTAAATATAACAAATTATTTATGTACCTAACCTCAAAATAGGTAAACAAGGCAATGTTTTAATGTTATATTAATTAATATTTTTCATCTTAGAATGCTTTACTTTTTTATATAATAAATACCTCCCGTCACTTACTAAGTACTAACTTTAGATAGGTAGGTACATTAATAGTAAAAATAACTGTTGACATTCCTACATACGTATATGTAAATATATAACTAGATAATATGTAGAACGTCGAGAAGTTACATTATTCCCACCGTTCTTATAAATTTATACATTTTAATTCAAGGTTCCTATTAACAGAAGTTAGTAAACTTTTGTATTCCTGTAAATAGGAAAGTGACCAAATTCACCATGATATGTAAACAAATTATCACAATAATATTAGGGTTAGGTACATATTTTCATAATACTATTATAAAATAATTAGTTTTAATGGGTAAATTTACATCAAAATGATCCTAGCAATATAATCTTGAGGATGACGATAATTCTGCATTTCGGTCGTCTCGTCTCATAGGTCTGCACCATTTCTTCCTAACTTTATCGCGTCTAGGCACATCAAAAAATAACTTTTCTGGAGTTTTTATTGTAGTATTTGTACATTGGGGCACAATACAATATTTATATCTGCTTTTCTTTGTATTTTCCATAGCACAACATAAATAATGTGTACACATTCGCAATCACAATACGTTTTCCGTCGGTGCGATGTGCCCGATGACGTCACACACAAGTAGCGCGGAAACTTCTCCATTTAATCGCAGTTAAATTGACAGCTGCAGTAAATAATTTTTTAAACCTTTAATTAGAACATAAAACAAAAATAAAATACTGGAAAAATAATGTTTTTTAGTGATCTATTCATCTGTGATCTTTAAAAAAATTATGCATTTTGCTCATTCAGTCTTCCGTCACCTATGCCATATTAATATGGGGCCACTCGGCACATACCTCAACAGTTTTTCCATTGCAAAGAAAGGCTGTCAGAGTCGTTGCTGGGTTATCATATAGGGATGATTGTAGGAATGCTTTTAAAAGACTTAAGATACTTACCTTTCCCCTTTGCTTATATTCTACAGTGCCTTGTCCATGTTAAAAATAACTTAAACAATTACATAACATGTGAAAGTGTCCATACGTACTCAACTCCTAATAGGGGTAATATATATTTGGATTTTTTGCGACTTTTAAAAACCAGAAACGGGACTTGCTATTATGCAGTAAAATTTTTCAATGTGTACAATCACTTCATTGTACTCGCTTCAAATACGTAATTAAACGATTCCTCCTTGATAATGCATTCAATGATTTTGACGAATTCCTGTTGACTGATTTTTCCCGTTTAATTTTATAAACTTACTCTTGTATGATCATGATTATTTGTTCGGTATTCTATGTGCTATATTGTTATTTACTCTACGTGTTATTTATTTGCTTTATTTATTGTATAATTTTTTATCTAAGACAACCACTATTTTGTTGGTTCCTTGCTATATTTTTATTTTTATTTGACTTGTCAAAGCATAATTTGTGTTTATATGACCAATAAAGATCTATCTATCTATCTATCTATGTTTTTTTTGATTCGTTAAATTTAACTCATCAAAGAAGTATGCAAATCTTAAATTAAAACGGTCCTAACTTTTGTCAGTACTACAGAGAAATGTCGTAACACGAGCTTCTAGTACCTTTAATATTCTTTAATAAGATTGCTGAGATCCGTATCTTTCTACTATAGCAAAGTTTCTTTGAGTATTTTAAGACTCTTCCCGCTACACTATACGGTATAAAGCAGGCTTGCATGGTGATGTTGATTGATGGAGATATCTGTGTGTTATGGTTTCCGTGGAGAGTTGCCCTCTTGCCCTACATTATTTTTCTCCATTTACAATAGCGCCTTTTAAAATTTAAGTAATGCTTCAGAGGATGGAATGGAACAAGTTGTTTAAAAGAAGGATCATGCACGTCGTCTTTATTTACTGCTTTAGGTTTTTCATACGAGATGTGTAAGTTATTAATTCAAGA
The DNA here is from genome assembly GCA_963583905.1 of Stenurella melanura. Lineage (NCBI taxonomy): Eukaryota > Metazoa > Arthropoda > Insecta > Coleoptera > Cerambycidae > Stenurella > Stenurella melanura. The sequence continues at coordinate 17,701,848 of OY757317.1, forward strand.
AAAAGATTTAATATTTATTATTTTATAATTAGAACATTCATCTTAATAAAACAAGATTTGTGGGTTAATTACTTCCACATTCACGCAATGGAGTGGAAGTATAGCAATCGTAAAAAAAATTTCAACAATTTTTCTCGGTGAAATAGGTTTAAAATATCATGAAACGTCAAGGTTTTAAATTTGAGAGAAAAAAATTTTGTCTGTCAGTTTGTGTGTCTGTCTGTCGGTCTGTAACTTCTTTGTGAGCACGTTTTCTCTGGAATGGTTTAAGATAATGACTTGAAATTTTGTATATGTACACGTATATATCATAACGAGATCTAGAATTGGATTGTATTTTGAGCTTATATGGTGAAGGGTTGGGGATAAATAGGGGTAAATAGGGAAAAATACGTAAAGCAGGCTGTTAAAAGTACAGAAATTTGGGATCTGGTGTATAGATATATTAGACGCGAAGGTCTTAAATTTTTTTATATTTTCCCTCCATCCTCCACCGAGTTTCCATCCATCTCTCACTCTGTTATTAAAGAGATTGCTAAAATACAATTAAGATATTCACTTGAAATCTGGTACACGTATGTATTATAACCCTAACTAGCACCAAAGTGCTAGTAACTGAGATGGGAACCTCGGATGAGTAACCATTACGTAATTGCGACTAAATTTACGACTTTGATGTAAGAATAACTTCATTTCTAGTCTACAGCCCCTGCCTCGTAGTTTATACCACTAATGATTACTTTATAGATAACTAGAAAGCAACGTAGAAGTTGCTTATGCAACTTTCGTGGTACATGGGAACGTGGTAGTTACCAGTGGGACGACTTTTGGGTTTTCAGAACTTGAAGTTGGTAAACGATAGTAGCAGCGACTAACTCGCATCAGTGAAATGCGACTTCAAATTTGCAATCACTCTCAAGTGGCTTTAATAGTTGCCGCAACGTTCTGGGAACCTTTACTATTCCTTTAAAGTAGTGGAACTTGTAAGTAATATTCATAGGTGATATTGACGTTACTGCTATCAACAGAACTGTGCACGGTTATTACAAAGTGCACGTCACCTCTGAAATTTACCATGAAATAAATTTCATCTATCTATCTAGTTCCCGATGTTGACCAATTAATGCAACAAACCTAACCTATGTATATGTTTGCCACAATAGGGCGTTTTTTTTCCACTGATATGGAACAACAGTAAAATATATCCCATGTTTTTCCTGCGTCGACACAATTTTAAAAGAATCCATAATTCCTTCAAAACAAGGCAACAAAATTTAATATTTCAACACAGTTTTATTACACTTATTTTTCTTCTATATTGTCTATCACTGTAATAGTATTTTATACCAACGAGGTTTATGTTTATTAAGTCGTTAGTATATGACTGCATACAAGTAAATTGCGACAGCTGACAGGTTTTTCAATGTGAAATTAGGTAAATAATAAACAGCAAAAGCTAGGAGCGCGTTCAGTTTAGACCTCAAGGTACGGCTAACACGTACGTTCCGAATCAATATCGGGAAAAATGTAACCAAGAAGTAGCAGCGGCAACTTTGAAGAGGTAAATTGTGGTAATCACAACTTTGCTACGACTTTAAAGTGATGCTACAGTCCCATTCGCAGATTTGTTGTAAATATAACTTTAAAGTCACTTATTTGCAGTTTTCCTCACTATCGCCAAGTAGCAATTACTTTCAAGTAGCATTTCTTGGTGAAAACGACCTTAAGGTGATATTTTCTGAAATACACCATTTTTATGGCCAAAATTTTGGACGTCATTATTATAACACATGAACCATAATTTCACAATTGACTATAAAATTTAATTTATCGCCATTTCTGCACCAAACGAATACATAAAAAATAGTGTTAAGTTCCGAAGAACAATAAAAAATAGGTTTCGGCATCTATTGTGTCATATTCTCGCATGACATTACATATTTTAAAAACAACATTTTCTTTAAAAAATGCAAATTTTAAAGGCGCGTGGTTAGATTCGGACGTTTTATCATTATGTTTGTCAGTAAAATTACATTCCTTTTAATTGTGACCCTTAGATCATTGGAAAATAGCACAAGTTTTGCTATCCAATATTACCTTCTGATATTCTATTAAGTTCTTGAGTTAGGGAAATGAACAAGAATAAGAATAATATGTAAGAATGAAACATAAATATAATAAACTCGGTTGCAGGACAAAGTGGGGCCAACATCGATTTTAAAAAGTGGGGAGTGGTAAAGTTTTCTGAAAGTTGCAGCGTCTACGCCCCGACGTCGCCACTCCGGAACCACAATGTCATTGGAACGAAGCCAGACAAGTTCCAGAAACGTGGCTAGAACGTTATCGTCAGCAAAAGTATTTCCCATTTTGGTCATGAACACGTATTAGGAACGTTCCTACTACGTACCTATGACTAGTACCAAAACACTTTAAAGTGCCTACAATGGTCATGCTACGTTCCCGCGACTAATTGTGCTAGTTGGGACGACATCTGAAACTAGATTATACCTTGAGATAATTTCGATAAAGGGTTGGGGGCTAGATTGGGGTAAATAGGGGAAAATAAGTGAAGCAAAGTGGCAAGAGCACAGAAACTTGGGATTTGGTGTATATACTAGAAGCGAAGGCAACAGATTCTTACAACATTTTTTAAATTTGAAAACTGGGTAAAGAAAAACGCTGCTTTGAAAAAAGTAAAAAAATGCCACGTGATAGAAAAATTGTTACTGAATATTTCCCATACAGCGAAAATTTTATATTTTTATAGAAACTTTAGAATGCCGGACAAGATCTTCCTGAAATTACCAGATTTTAGCGTATTTGCAAAAAAAATCATACCGTACGGAAGTCCTCTTTAGGGCTGTCATAATAATAGAACTTCTGCAATTTACATAAAATTTAGCACAGGGGACTATCAGAATTGTCTGATAACAAGTTTGACATAAACGTCTAATATTTATTACCTTATTTTATTTTGCTCTATATAAGAAGTAACTAGAAGTAGTGAAGAAAATTAAAAGAAATTGGGAAACTTACAATTAGTCTGTTACTAAAAATTTCGAAACAAATGTTGACAGAGTTACCCGATTACATACAAATATTCGGTATATGTATTTGGTACCAAAGCTCTCTCCATTGGTCAGTTTAATATTTCCGGCCATCAGTAATGGGGTGCGAAATACGGGTACGAAATACTATTCGGTGCCTAATTCAGGATTGTAACAGGCGCAGACTTGTATTACAGTATTACAGATTGCGTATTAAGAACAGAACGGCGCGGCGCGGCGTGTAAAACAGTCAAGCTTAGTATAGGAATGTTTCAGGTTCAAATTAAAATGACCACAACTTCAATTTATTGCATTAGTTCTTGCAAAAGTATTTAAAAAACTGTGCATATGCACTTAGAGTTATTTGTTCATGTTTTGTTGGTTTTCTCCTTGCGAGTATATCACCAGATAGAAAGAACCGCTGTCTATGGAATGCTTACTTCCACTTCCAGATTTAATATCCAAATCCCTTCAATGAAAAACATCTTGACTACGTTTGCACCCTAATATGTGGAAATAATTCGTCATAGAATTAATTTTAATAATATAGTATTTGAGGCAAATATAAAAAAATGAGGCTCTTACCTCTACAAAGCCACTTAGGTAATAATAAAGCACCTGTCAATTGTGAGTTGAGTATTCGCCGGCCAAACTATTAGTAGAGAAGGGCGGGGTCACAGAAAAAGTTGATTTAATAAGTGGGCGCCAAGTAAATTAAGTCCCCTGCAAATACCCTTGAAAGTTCTTAACAATTCCCAGTTTACTAAACAGAGATTGAACACACAATAATAATGACAAGTTTACTCTAAAATACCAACTGGAAGTTTATTACTAACTATCAGATAAATCACTACAACAATATTCAATAGTATTCAATAGTATTCGGCAGCTGTACAAACAAAACAACACAGAAAAATATCCAAATCACTTGCGCTGGGCTAAGTAATGCCCTGGTGTGAACCAATTTGAATTTGCTAATTACTAGGTAAGTCAAAGAATATATTCAAAGTTTCGAATATAAAAGAAAATTATTGCTCTTTAGTTTAACTTCCATATTCTCCTGGTTCAGGTGAATCCTCGCCTCTGCTTCTGCTTCTGCCTCTGCCTCTGGACGTCCACGAAGTTGTTGCACAGGGGCAACGGGACGGACAGGCTAAAATAATATTCCCCACAAGGGGACTTGGTTCCCAGACTATTATTTTTCCAGAATGGAATCTGCTGCACTCGGAACTCCTCAACAGAAAAACGTCAAACAATAGCCTTGCATTAACAACCTTATAAATAAAGTACAAGAAAAAATGATTACCTAACCATATAGTAAAAAATTGAACATACCTTCCCTGAAGGGTGTTCCACTATATTCCACGAAAATGGTTAGATGATGGTGAGATGTGATGATAGAGAGGGTGGAATAATCAATACACGTAAAGAGGAAAATAATAAAGTACATGGACGAGGGATATTTAAAATAATTGCTGTAATAATCCCTAAATAGGTGAGATTACACAAAAATACGGCCACAATCGAAAAATATAAACTGTCAAACATCAAAGTCACAATAAAATACTGCACAAAGAATAATCCCGGAGCGGATGTTCACAGACAAAACGTCTTCATGCAGATACCACCAGCAATTAATTAAAAATGACCCTCATATCAATTAATAATCCTATTTGAAAAAAGCTGATCTTACTCAATACAGAACCAATTTGTAGGATATCTTGCGAGAGGTTTCTCCACTGTGCACTAGATGGCGGGTAAGTACCTTTCTTGATTTATTAAACCTTCTTAGCAAATATGTAAATTCACCACAGTATTAATATAGTTTTTATATTTAGTAGTGGTATGAGGTGGTCCACAAATACCAATAATATAATAAACAGTTCCAGTGACTCCATGCAACTTATTAAATAATCATTAACTTATTAATAATGTGTACCATAAGTCTCTAACTGAATATTATAAAAAATATGAGGCCTTGGCTTCTAGTATATACACCATATCCCAAAGGAGGAGGGTCACTAAGGCCGGCTTTGGGTCTAATTTATTTTTGAACAAAGAAAATTGAAAAAATTTTGATTATATCTACTTTGACTATCTAAATCATTTCCAATTCTACCCCCCTAAAACCATTGAGTCGCCCGTTGAGATTTTCAAATATTCCATTAAGAAGCAAAGCATCATCGGCTAATGATAAAGGCATACACAAGTATACTGCCCTCCCCTCTAGCTAATGTCCCCCCCGTTGAACATAGATCCTTGAGAATAATCCACAATGCTAATGTAGAGATAGGTGGGAGGTAAGAATGGACACATGGGGTGCTGAAAGTATGTCAGGTTTCAAGTAAAACTGAGAACTAGGGATTAAATTATCTTGGGTGGATGATTCCGTTTGTTGTAGAATCCGATGGATAATGCACTTCATGTGCCATTCTTACTTCCCAGCTGTTTATACAATAGTACTGTGGATTATTCTCAAGGATCTATCTTCATGGGAGGATTATCTTAGGGGATAGTGTTCTTGTGTATGCCCTGAATCACTAGCCGACGATGTTCTGCTACTTAGTAGAGCATTAAGATATCTTAGCGCGCGACTCAGTAGTTTCAGAGTGGTAGAATAGGGGGAGGGGGGGTTGGAAATAATTTCGTCTGTTGTGGACTTGATTATATATTCAAAGTGGATATGAAAAAATATATTTCGAATTTCTTTGTTTAAAAACAAATTAACACCTGCCTTAGGGATTCTCCTCCTTGGTGTACTCTTACCAGCTTGCTTCACTTATTTTCCCTTATTTACATCTATTTAACTCACAACCCTTCACCCTCCACTACGTGGGTATGAAAGTAATTAACTGTTGAATCTAAAGTGACTGTCCTAAAGTTCCGACTCGCAGACATTTGCACCATTTTGGTATTGAACTATATTCCGCACACCTAATCTTGTATTCCGTTGGTCTTTTGTATTGATTATGCATAGTCAGCTTCACTCACAATGTTCATGCGATATTGATTCTTGCTTACCTCAATGTGTCAATAAGTTGATGGAGAAACCACTTCGTAAGACAAATACAGCACCATCACAGAATTATTTCGAACTAATATGAAATAAAACACAACAGTTTTAAGTCGCGCGATACACATTGTATTTCTGCGCCTGTAACATCCCATACAAGCATTTAACACCTAGTAACATTCCGTACCCGTATCTTGCACTCCGCCTTTGATTTGCTGGAAAATTTGAATAGACCAATAGAGAAGGCTTTAAGGTCGCCATTCCCTAGAAAGAGACATCCGACAGGGAAATATTTATTATTTTTAGCTACAACTTTTTCTTCTTAGTACGTATGTTTAAAAAAACTAACAGAATCATAACAAGACTACCACTATGAATTTTCACTCAATAATTTCAGTGGTTTGTAAAGTAGTTAGATTTAAATTTAAAAATTATGTCAATCTTCCTCTTTCGTAGTTTTAAATCTAGCTATTTTGCAAACCACGGAAATTATTGAGTGAAATTTCATAGTAATAGTCTTATTATGGTTCTACTAGGGTACTCTTATAGTTTTTTAAATACACGCACTAAGAAAAAAAGTTTGACAAAAATAATAAATATTTCCCAATCGGATGTCACTTTCTAGGGAATGGGCACCTTAAATTGATATACGGTATTTGTTATGAATTACACCCCCATGGAACTGGAGATGATACGCCTATGCCTACTAATAGTGACTGGAAAGACTCTAGAAAGAGCCATGGACATTTCTAGAGTGTGGTGGAAGAAGTTTCTGGTTCAATCTAGAGGTAATTTCAGAGTATATAAGGCGCTATTACCGGCGCAGAGGAGGACGTTTACTAAAGAAGAATTTTATATACGTGACGTTCGGTAAAAAGTGAGGTTAAATAAAGTGTAAAGGTTATTTAGAAGTATTGTATAGACAGTAAATTATTAAATAATCTGTTAGTGTTTATCTCTTGTTGAAATTATTTAGAACCCACGGATTCGTACAGGGTGTTTCCTAAAAGGTGGGAACCACGCAACACTGGTGTCAGACGCAGAATTTTAACAAGAGGATTTTTCGGAACTGTTGAGAATACTGGGACAGTATTCTCGGAGTTAGTGCTAACACAGGAAGGACTAATTTACTGGACATTGTTCGAGGATTGTTTTCGAACAGGAAAATAGTGTTGAGTGCGTTATTAGACATTGTAGAACGTTTTTATTAGAAAATTAGTGATAGAGATTAAACTATTTGAACTAAGAAGAGATAAAGACTCGAAATTATATGCCGGTAACGACCAGAAGCATGGCATTCGAAAAACAAATGCAGGACTTTATGGCCCAAATGCAAAAGATGATGATGGACCAAGAAAAGAAACGCCAGGAAGAGAAAGCAGAACAGGAAAGAGAAGAACAAAAACATCAAGAAGAATTAAGAAAAATTCTTGAGGATCAATAAAGACGACGTCAAGAGGAGAAATAGGAAGAGGAGAAACGCCGTCAACAGGAAAATGACGACTTAAGGAAGGCTATAGAGACGCAACAGAATGCCTTGTTTACAGTCGTTGAAGAAATAAAAAATTAGATTAAGGAAGATATGGGTAGCCTAAAGACGAAAGTTAATGAGGTCGAAGAAAAAGTAGACAAAGTTGAAGAGAAAATGCACCAGGTAGAAGGAGAAATAGACCAACTTAAACAACATTTGAGGGATAGAGGAAACCAGCAAGTGGTATCATCAGGCCAGCGATTAAAAATTCCCTCCTTTGATGGTCAAAGTTCCTCGATGACTTACAAGACACAGTTTGAGGCAGCAGCGAGTGCAAACAACTGGAATGACGAAGAGAAGGCTAAGGCGTTAATCGTGGCTTTAAGAGGCCAAGCATTGGAGTTGCTCCAGACAATTCCGGTAGACCAACAACGGAACTTTAGAGTTTTAGAAGCTGCCTTAGATCTACGATATGGCGATCAACACCTTGCTGAAGTATACCAGACCCAGCTGAAATTACGCGTTCAAAAAGCTGGAGAGAGTCTGCAAGAATTTGAAGCTGCGGTGGAAAGACTGGCACACTTAGCATATCCTAATGCGCCAAGAGAATTTAAAGAGCAATTGGCAGTGGGGGTATTCCTAGACGGGATAAGGGACGAGGAGATCAGGCGAGTCCTCAGGCTATCCCGACATAAAAGTAGTAGTGAAGCCTTGGTGCATGCACTAGAGGTAGAAGCCGTCTATAGGGATACTCCAAAGTCAAGACTGCGGGCTATGACGCTTGAAGAATCGCTGCCAGAAGAGAGAGACCAAAACCCTATCTTGAACGCGATTCTCAATACGAATAAAATGATCAGTCAATTACTATCTAAATGGAAATCTCCGAAAAGACACGAATCACAACTAAATAGAGAGAAGACAAGCGGGGGTATTAAATGCTACAACTGCGGCAGAGCAGGGCATGTCAAGCGAGACTGTCGATATCGGAACTCGAGGAAAGTGAATGCTAGAAAGATTGAATAAACAGATTAGTGGAAGGCCAAGTGGACGGCGTATGAAATGTTACAGGTGCGGAGAACTAGGACATATCCAGCTTGAATGTCCACGGAGGAGATTGGAGAGAGCGAAGGCCGGAGAAGCTGTGAAGCTGACGGGAAAATCAGAGGAAGCTGGTACCAGAGAGACTGTGACAGATAGGGAACATGGTACCCCGAGAGAAGTAAAGATTTCCCAGCTTCGAAGCATTCCGAGAAGTCCACTACTACCAGGATGTGAAAATAAATCGAAACCCCAGAAGGATGCTGATATTTCATCCGGAAGAAGGTACAAGGAAGATTGTAAGTACTACCACCAGGAGAAACTGCCGGTCACGGGAGCAGTCAACACTGTCAAGGTGGAGGTGCCGGATGACAGAAGCGCTCAGACAAGAGCAAGTGAACGATGAGGAAATTGGGCCTATATTGAGAGCCAAAGAAAGGGGAACTCGTCCAAAATGGAAGGATGTTTCAGGGAAAAGAGTGGGACTGAAGGCATTATGGGCGCAGTGGGACTCACTGAAAGTCATGAACGGGCTGTTGCGGAGAGCATGGGAAAGCCCGGATCGAAAACAGGTGGTTATTCGTCTAGTGATTCCCAGGTGTCGAGTAGCGAAGGTGCCTCAGGAAGTGCACGAAGGAACATCCGATGGAGACTTCGGTGTTAACAAGACCCTGAAGAAAATACTTGAACGATTTTATTGGATAAGAAGTCGTCAGGTTTATTAACGAAGAAGTTTATAGAAGTGACGTTTGGTAAAAAGTGAGGTTAAATAAAGTGTAAAGGTTATTTAGAAGTATTGTATAGACAGTAAATTATTAAATAAAGTGTTAGTGTTTATCTCTTGTTGAAATTATTTAGAACCCACGGATTCATACAGGGTGTTTCCTAAAAGGTGGAAAACACGCAACAGTATGATTAAATGCCACCCTGTTAGATGAAAGTGAGTTGAAACTTATTACCAAATCTATTTTGAAGCTAGTGTACAATACTTAACAATTAACAAAACAAAATCTATTTTAACAGATTTTAATGTAATTTGTAATAATATTCAATTAACTGAACGGCGATGGTGAAATATTATTTCATAATTTTTGGCGACCAATTTTTTAAAGGTGATCAGATTTATTTCTAAAATGTCTTAATATATCTGTAAAGCAAAGTAGGTATGAAGTTACTGGAAACCGATCCCTCAAATTTTGTTACCTTAACTGTATTAGGATTCTAAAATGATATGTCAAATATCTTGCGCGGCTCACTCATAAGAAAGCTAATGTTACTTCTTTTATCAAACACTGCACTGACAATTATTATGTCTTTAAAATCTGCGACTTACGTCTGCATAAATAATCGATATTGTCGTTCTTAAATATTCCACGTAAAAAGATACCGATGTTCTGTAAAGGTTAAAAAAGATGGGGGCTTTTGAATGTAATCCAGTTAAAGAACCTCTGCCGTAGGCTGTGGTTATTCGGTTGATATGTGGATCACGTGTACAGTTTATGGCGCCCGGCATACCGATAAGCCCTTGAATACAGGCTATCTCAATAGCTCTGATGACCATTTGTCCCGGAAAATAAAATATACATCGTTTACCTGTTTGGTATGTCCAATCATTGTTTAACCTCGGACAATTGCTAGTTTGCACAGTTTTTTTCATTTACGCGGTACAGGAGTCGAAATTTAATACCTTTGACAGAGTAATGTATTTATTAGTGAAGGCTTTGTGAGTCATTTACGTGATGGGTCACAATTCCTCCCATTTTACTAATTATTGTATATTTTATTCAAGTTAAGAATTTAAATACAGTTTAACACATTGCTACGTCTATATAGTATAATAATTTCTACATCGAACGTAGTGGAGACATTCGTACTACTTTAAAATAATTATTCTGTGGCGCAATTTAACAGAAGAGAAATATTTGCTCATTTCACTTCATTTTTTTTTTTAAATAGGCTTAGAATGTCATGAATCCTCGAGATTTTAAATTCGAGCGAAAAAAATTTTTCTGTCTTTCTGTCTGTCTGTCGGTCTGTCTATCTGTCGGTCTGTAACTTCTTTTGTCCGCACGTTTTCTCCGGAACGGTTCAATACATTGACTTGAAATTTTGTACACGTATATATTATAACGAAATCTGGAACTGGATTGTTTTTTGAACATATCCGGTGAAGGGTTGGGGGGTAAATAGGGGTAAATGGGAAAATAAGTAAAACAAACTGGTAAGAGTACAGAAACTTGAAATTAAATGTATATATTGTTATATATCTTTTATTTATTGATTTATGTGGTGTGGCAAATAGTGAATGAAAAAATTTAATTTGTTTTTAAAATCGAAATTTTTCTTGCCCGGCGCCAAATTGTTTGAAACAATTAATAAAGTACCACACCTACACGAAAATATGTAACTTCCCCTTGTTCGTATAGACTATTTGAGGGCCAAAAAGCAGGTTCAAAAATCTGAAATAAAAAACATTCACCCTGTCCAGCACAACTTCAATGAAACACCTACGTTGGTTATGAATCAAACTTTTAATTTTATTAAATTACTGGTATGGTTTTCCTGTGGAGTAAATATTTATAAGACAATAAAAAATATTAAAAACTGATAGGCCTTTTATTTTACGTTGATCAACTTACGTTAGAGCTCTAGTTTTGGGACTTCTGATTTTAGTCAACCTAGTGTTGAAAAATGGTAATTGTATCGACCGGTCTATCGCGTTTGCGTGCGCCTCTTCGTTCAGCTGGCAGACAAGAATTTGGACACCTCTTCTTCTTCTTACGATTTGCTTAGTTTGGTGTAATCGTCGTATCACTTTGTTTTATATTTTCGGAACATTTATTTATTTATTACGGTAAGTTAAAACTATTTCCCGCACTATAAGTTTAAAAATTACAATTTGAATGCTCTTGATAATTGTATAACAATAAAACTTTATAAATTTGTAAGAAAGCGTTTGTATAAAATAATTTACTCGAGGTTTGTTCCACTTGGAACTTAAAATTTTAATATTTTTCTCACTTGTGATGGGATAAACTGATTTCTTTTGGATATTTACTCATACACTGAGTTTCAATCAAATTAAACTGGTAAACAACTCTAGTTTTATACCTTTGAAATTGTGAGGTTATAAAATTTGGTAAACAGAAACGTGTTGCCACCTCTAATATTCAAACAAGACTGAATTTAAAATATGCCCTTTTTATTGGCTCGTTTTGACACTTTTTAGGATTTCATGTCACTCGATTTTATTGAAATAAATTTTGAAATTTTAATTTTCTTTTTTCTGTTTTATTTATGAATTTTGCAATGATTTTCTTTTAGAATAATGATATGGAGATGATTGACTTTCTTTTGGTATGCCATAACCAAGTCTTTCTTGAAAATTAAAAATTTTCTTGTTTCTACAATTTTTAACAATTTCTCGCTTATTTCTAATAAAAACCTAATAAAACACATACCAGTGTATAACTTATAAACTAAAGAACAATTAGCTATCAATTTTTATTGCCATAAAACATTTTACACAAAATTTATAAATATTGTCGTTTCAGGAGTGCCTAAGCATCATTTGCTGGAACTGTTGCTAATTTGCAAAACTTCCTAAAACCAACTGACAGAAAACGATCAATGGACATTTGTCCTTAAATGCAACAAGAAAAACTTCAAAGAACATCTTTATTTTGGAACAAATTAACATATTTGTCAAGATTTTACATCTCCCTTGACCTAATTTTGCATTTCCTATTGTTACCAATGCCTGTAGTTTGAGGCTGTAACATTTTATCTGCTCATAAGGTGAGTCTCTTTCACTTTTGTAAAGTTTTATTCATAGACGATGCACTAAGTTGTTAGAATTGGGTAAATTCTCAGTTCTCGGGACTGTTTACGCTACTCAAAATATGAAATTACTTTATAACAAATTTTTCATAATGTTCATGTTAGCTATCTTGTTTATAGCTTTCCTAAGACTAAATTTAACATATTTGTGTACAACAAAGTTAATGGATTCAAATAATAACAATAAATTTGTTCCTTTTTTTAGGTTTTACATTGTCTTTGATACCTGTTGTGACCCTGTATTTTGGATCTGTATCATTAAATTTGCTCACAAGGTGAGTCTTTTACACTTTTATAAAGTTTCATTTATAGACGATGCACTATAATGTTGGAAATGATTAGATTCTCAGTTCTCGGGACTGTTTACGCTACTCAAATTATGAATGTAGCTTGTAGCACTTTTCTCACAGTGTTCATGTTAGCTATCTTATTCATAGCCTTTCTTATGACTAAATTTAACATAATTATTTATAACAGAGTTTATAACTTATTAATAACAATAAATATTTCCCTTTTTTAGGTTTTTTTATTGGTTTTGGTACCTGCTATGCACCTGTGATTTGGATCTAGCTACCATGCTATACACAAAGGTTCATCCAAAACTTAATTTTGTATCAACTATGCTTTTTAACTTAACAATAACAAATTAACATTTATTTACCACACGGTAGGTACTTATATCTAACGTTTAATAAAATTAATCAAAGTTATATCATATCCAATATAAATTTTATTTAATAAAGTATTTCCATTGACATTATGCCTTCATAGAGCTCAATATTCACCATTTCAGCTCTATAGTTTGTCTCAAAGTTATACATGATCATTTCTAGTTACTTTTTCCATTCTATTTTTAAATTCTTACATAATTTAATACTTCAGTACTCAGTTCACTAAACGTGTAAGGTTTTGGTCATCGCAATATGCTATAAATCAAGGCCCCAATTTTTATATGATATTTACCATCACCCCACCACCCCCGGCCTCATTATTAAAGGGATTGATAAAATAAAATTGAGATATTCACTTGAAATTTGGTATCGCATATATTATAATGACATCTGGAACTAATTTATCATTTTGCATTATTCCGTTGAAGGGTTGGGGGTTTAATAGGGTTAAATAGGGGAATATAAGTAAAGCAAGCTGGTAAGAGTACAGAAATTTGAAATTCGGTATATGTACTAGAAGCCAGGGCCTCAGATTTTTTTATAATATTTTTGACCACCACCCCTCCATTAATAAAGGGGTTGATGAAATAAACTTGAGATATTCACTTGATTTTTAACATTGAGAATGTTTAACAAATGGAAGATGTAACGGTAATACGGGAGTCCAGTAGCAATTTGTGTATCGCTTGGAAATTCGACTGTTTTCTTGAACGCGAAAACGTTCGGTCCTGTTACATCGCACACTTTTTGAAAGATCCAAATTTGATTTTGAATTTGATAAATTTTAATACCTAGACTAGAATCATATTCTTGCATTTTTACGTCTCGACGCTGACGGACTCGTAGCGCCGTTTTTATAAAACTTGTGTATTTGATAAATTTTGATATCTAAATCTATGTTCTTCCACTTTTACGTCTCGATGCCGACCGACGCCTAGCGTCGCTGTTGTAAAACTCGTGTATTTTGTAAAGTTTGATACCTAGATTCTTATTCTTGCATTTTTACGTGTCGACGCCGACCGATGCCTAGCGTCGTTCCGTACAACTTGTGTATTTGATAAATATTGATATCTAAATCCATGTTCTTGCATTTCTACGTCCGACGCCGACCGACGCCTAGCGTCGTTGTTGTAAAAATCTGAATTTTGATACCTAGATTCATATTTTTGTATCTTCACGTCTCGACGCCGACCGACGTCTTGCGTCGTTTCTGTAAAACTGGTGTTTGATAAATTTTAATACCTAGATTAATATTGAAACATATTCTTTATAGGATTTTGGAAACAGCAGAAAAAATAACTGTCTATAACTAAAAGAAAGACTTTGTGTAAAAACATTAATGAAATCTTTGCATTCTTTCGATAACCTGAATTCTGGTTATGCTAGCAAATTAAAATCCTAAAATGAATTTGTCTAATTTCTTATTTGAGAATTCTGATTCTAACACTACCATCCACACAGTCCCCTACTAGTGTTAGAATGAGAATTGTCAAATAAGAAATTATACAAATTCATTTCAGGATTTTAATTTGCTACCATAACCAGAATTCAGGTTATCGAAAGAATGCAAAGATTTCATTAATATTTTTAGAAAAAGTTTTTCTCTTAGTTATAGATAGTTATTTTTTCTGCTGTTTGCAAAATCCTATAAAGAATATGTTTCAATACAATTATAAGCAAACTAATAATAATTCATTTTTAAACCTAGGTTAATGTTGTCGTATTTTTACGAAAACCATTTTTTGTGGAATATTAATGTTAATGTAATATTAAACTTTTCTTTATTTCTATCCCCTGTACATTTTCAGATTTTGTAAAAATCATGTCAGGCTTGAAAGTTAGCCAAGCTCATTTTCAATGTATTTACGAAGCTTGCTAAATTGCAACTCCTGTACATTTTTTTATGACATCTGCCATCTGCCCCTAATATTATTAAAATTCTGTGACCAATTATTTCTGCATAAGAAAGTGTAAACATAGTCAAGAAGTTTACCTTTAAAGAGACTTGGAAAATAGAAGGAAAATTTAGTAGTGATTCCTTAGGTAGCGGTTTTCTTACCATTATATTGTGGTTACAAGTGCTCGCAACTATTATTCAAGAACCATAATATTTACATTGTAGTACAGTACTTTCAAAAAGCTGATAAAGTATTAATGATGTAAGTAAAATTGTAAAATTACCATGCAATAAAGTAAATATTATGATTTTTTGAGAATTCAAAAGATTTCCAAAAATTTCCCAAAGACCTGCAAAGATTCCTTTTGTTTCAGTTGATATCTCATTTGAAGAACTTTTAAACAGGATAAGCTAGAGAAATTCTAGGATTACTGGTTTTAGAACAAAAAAAATTGTTCTAGTTCTAGGAGACTGTTTTATGCAATGCAAATAAAAATAACATCGTGAAGAGATAGATTATTTCCGGTTCTAAGGGTCAATGACTGTCCCACTTAAATGTGTTTGTATTTGGAGATTGTAATGACATGATATCAATACGTTTTAAAGAAGAAAATGAATATGTAATCAGTTTTTGAAAAAAACATTCTAATATGATTTAGTTTTAGGTGATATAAAATGCATCATTAGAGACCATGTAATGTAATTCAAATTAATCTTACTAAAAGATAGAACATATATATATATTTTTTAAATTGGTCAATAAAATAAAAAAGTTAGCTGCAAGACACCCTGTATAAAAAGCATACATTGGAATCCAATTGATAACCTTCTCCGTATTATCTTTTTATAAATTTGATTAACAAATGCAACTATAGATATTAATATTTTATTATTCTAAATCATTTTCTATAACGGAAAATAGATCGAGTAAGCCGTTTTCATAGTTACATTTTGTGAATAATGTATCACATTCGACACCAAATTCTCCTGCCTTTTGCGCCTCTAAGTAAATAGGATCTAGATCTGGATCGATTTCTCCATCACCGTAAGTAGGCCTGAAAATTTAATAAAAGGCTTAAAATAGGTAAACAACAAGAAAATCACATCAAAATTCAATAATGCAGGGTATCTTATACTAAATCCTCTCCAATGGGCTCGTTTATAACTCAATAATATGATACCCCATAATTTATACATTTGTTTATAATGCATACGACAGGCTCCATTTTTGTTTTCGTTTTAGTACATTATAATAAAAGGTTGTGTTTAAAAAGTGTTTTTATTTTGTTACCTCACTATTTGCAAACTCTGGCGGACATGGAAAAATAGGTATAAGTTTCACAAAATTTTAATTAGAGTTGATAAACTGTTTATGAACCAGACTAGGTGTTCATAAATTTTGATGCTTATATTTATGATTTGCTAGTACCCGAACTCATTCGTGTAAGTACAAAATTTATTACATATTTTTAATTAAACTCCTATCCAGGAACTTACGTTAAAGCGATATGAAGGAGATGCCCATAAAGACCATTAGCTTCGTGGAATGTACTATCAGCAGCATTTTCACATATACTACGAAGAATGCACGCTCTGCCGTTAATTCCTTCACTGAAAAGAAATACGGGATCTTAGTAGATGAACTATACATTTTATTTGCAATTAAAAAAGTTGATTTTGTATAGCAACATTTGTTCAGGTACTTTAGAAACCGGTAGATGTTTTACTTCTAGGTCACCACGATAGAATAAGTTTAAACAGAATAAGGTATATAACATTAAACAAAGTGGAATAATCTGAACCAGAAAAGTAAATACTTTGAACAATTTAGATAAAAATCGGTGAAATTCAACCAATCTTCGTGTTTTATTTAAATGTGTCAAACTGATTAAGGTAGCACTGCTATATCGTGGAAAACTTGCCCCTCGGACAGGTAAGTAGAATAAAACAAAGATACAAATAATCGGTTAATACCTTCCAGTCCCATGTACTGTCACGCGCGGCACTGACTTTTCTTACCAGTGTTTCTTTTAACCCGTGTTTGTTATGAATTATTATTGACATTAATGCGATGGAAGCTTCCAAGAAAATTGCTTGATAGGCACTATACTCGGCCATACACAAGTTGTGGAACTTTCAACTCATCAGGACGTCCCTAAATGTTGTTTCCAGGAACGATACAACTTGGTTCTGCCCAACTAACAAAGTTGCTCTACAAATTTAAAATAATACTACAATTTTATTTTATTACTGTTACATTACTGCTCTGCAAAGGCTGTTTTATTTTATTACAACCGCCAAAGTAAATATTTAGTCTTCGCAACTAAATCATCCTAGAAATAAGTTCTAAGAATGTTCTTACAAATAAATTATAAAACATTTTGTAGAATTTGATTTTCGCTGTTTTATAAAGGTCTATACAGCAATTATTATAGGATATTTTAGCTCACGGGGCAAAATTGATTTATAACAGATTTATAGTAATAACCCCCGGCGCCTTTTGGTCAATTTGCGAACATATATTAAAATGTTCTTTAAGAGTTTAGCTAAGCATTAATAGAACAATTTTATTAACACTCTTCTTAACACAATATTATTTCTAAAAGCGTATTGTATTCGTCTGTAGCTGCTAAACAATTGTTATATAAAAGAACCACACATTGCTCTCATAAAACATTTATAAAATAGTAAAAAAGCTGAAAATTGTCCTTAAAGGCTGTAATATGTTCTGTACCATTTTTATAAAACATGGGTAGGTGTTTATGTACCATATTGTTTTGTCATTAACAGTGGTCTTTTACAGGTCTCTGTCAACTTGGGGCGCTCACTATGTTGGAATTGGGATGACGTCACATAACTTATCCTATTCTACATGTGTGTGCAAAATTTTAAAGCTCTAGCTCAAATAAAATAAAACTAAGTAGTTGAAATTTGAATTGCAAAATTAATTTACGTTATTACAAATAAAAGCTTTTAAAATAGTTACATATTTTAAAGTATACAGAAAAATACTATTTAATTACAACTTGTATTTTAATAATTTCATACTGACCGTTGTTTTCTGATGGGAAATCTGTAACAGTGTATTTCCCTCGTTACGTAAATAGTATTTTTGGAATCATATGTATTACTCTATTTCCATATATATACCACGTGATACGTGGGTACATAAATAAATACCGAGTATAATTCTTTAATGCCCCCGTGGTTTTTCTTCCTAGTATGTAATGACCCTAAAATAATCCTTAGTTTGTTGTTTATAGGTATAGTAAGTAGCATAAGGTTACCTGTCTGTCTGTATGTTTTGGAAAAGGTAGTTACGCATGGAAGCCCTAGAACCAGATCTGGTGTACGATTCCAGTTCACAGTTGTTTTATTTTCATTGAGATAAAAGTCCGAATAATAAGTTGCATACAAGGGTTCTAAATTGAGTGTAACCTTGTAATGGTCACGGGCCGCATTATTCTGTATAAATGCTGCAAGAAGAGCTAATAAGATTCATAAGGGAAGTCTAGAAAAATAAATAAGGGATGAGATCATTAATAATTATTAATAGAACGGTTTAGGAAGCAAAGGATTAGCAGTAAAAGCAAAGAGACTCCACCTACCATTTTGCATTAGCCTAGTGTTAAGTTTTACATACTATTTTCAATTTATTTAAATTATTTCCTTAACTGTTTACTGTTTTGAATTTCTAGCTTTGACTTTTGACGGAGTGACGTCAGAATCTCAATATTCTGACAGTGCTACCAACCAGTTACTAGTTATATCGCGATTTTCCCTATTGATTGTTAAAGATCATAAGAGGATTAACTTAACAAATCAATTTTATTATGCAAATGGATTTTCTTTGATTAACTTGTATGAATGGGTCTAGTGATTGATTGTTGTGTTATTTCTAAAGCACTCATTGGAATTTAATATTGAGTAGAGACATCTCTGGGCATTAAGTGAGACTTATCACTTCAGTCATCTATTTCTGGTTGCATAACTACTGGGATAGTTTTTAGAAGATTTAATTCTCCTTTTTTGTTTCGAATTTTTTTTTAAATTTCCGCTGATAACTGCTACCATCGTGCTCATTTTTGCTTCAGCTATTGATACGAAAGCATTCTGACCTAGAGTCATCCTTTTTAAGGGATTATTTTTCGTGTTATAATTAATTGTGATTTCACGTTGTTGCTTCGTAGTTTTCGATTTTGGCATTTTGCAAATCACACCTTTCAGAGGGATCATTTTGGCAATTTTGTAAGTACACCTGGTAGCACATGGTTTGGTAGATTTTAATTGTACATTTTCTATTTATTTTAGTAGTGTAACCATTGAATACAGTATTTTTCCTACCCATTGTTACTGATTACGGTGGATATTTATTTTCTTTCTTGGGAAAACAGGAATACCAGACCCTTCGTTGAAGGTATGTAACAGGATAATTTTGTAGACGTTTCTTAACTTGAAATTTTCTCAATTATTAAGGGTCTTTGTATGGGGAGACTACTCCATCAACCCGCTTCCATTTTCTTTGGCTCGGCAGCTCCTGCGTTGACACATTTTGAGGTGTCATCTCCCATTCACTCTCTGGGGAAGACAATCCAGTAAAACAGGACTGTTTCTATTCCCACATCAACCACCTGGAGTGGGGCATACCGACAGCTAAGTCATATATCATACGTTTTTTTTGGCAATATATTTGGGGGGAAATTGTATACTGTACTTAATTTAAGTTTATAGTTATTAGGTAAATTTTACTTTACATTGATAGATATAATTATTATATGTACAGCGGAAGTTAGTTTTCGTAACTAACAGCATTTCTTATATTGGTGCGTTTTAAGTGGTTGCGCTTAAGCTTGAGCTAAACACTGAAACCATTAAATTTCTGGTTTAATAATTTATATAGGTAGCTAATGTCTGCTCATTTACGAAACATAATAGTTTGGGGTATATATATATATATAATATTCTTTTGACCTTTTTTTTTACCTTTGTATATGGGTAAATATATAATTTTTTTAATCACACATTGGCTGAAGACGTAACTTTTACTATTGTCTAAAATACATAATTTGTTTTATATATCAGTCTAACGTTTCATAGTAATAAACACCTTTAGTGATTTTAAGAGATTTGTCATTTTTTTGTACGTGTGTGTGTCCCTGTTTAGTAGATTTAAGGGCGGCAAAATTCTGAATTGTTGAGGCATTTGACAAAAGATTAAAATCTACTTGGCGCTCAACCCAACATCTTTTTTTCTTACCCAGCCCGTCTCCACTGTAGTGTGGCCGGCGAATGCCCAACTGTCAACAACTGACAGCTGTCTATTGCTACCGATTGGTAGGTAACAAATCCTCGTAGCTGATTAAAAGGCAATAGCGAGCAAAATTATTCGGAACAAAATATTATTATTACCTTTGCTTTTGTAATACGCTTCTGTCTAATTTCAAAAAAATTGATATATAACAATTCTTCTGTTATTTATGTTTCAACTATTTGTATAGAGGCCATTTTGGACTTTTATTATTGTGTTATAAGCGTTTTAGCAACAGAATATTATTGTGAAATATGTTATCTGCGAAACACAGTTGGTGCGATACCACAAAAAGAGCCAATGCAAAAATTTTATTTTCACTTCATATTCTTCATTTTGATAAATATTCAATATTTTTAGAGCCCCCAAAAATGTAATTGTATATAATATACCATATATTTCAAAGAAAATTTTAATTCGCAGCCGAAAATCGGTTTGCTGTTGGCGAAATGAAGTCTTAATCAGTTAACATTCATCTCATATTCACTAAACATGTTGTTAGATATGCCGCCATGTCACATAGAATCTATATACCTGTGTAATATTTTAAAACTGTTTTGAGAATTGTTAATTATAAATTAAACACTGCCTTTAGATGAATCAATCAATATATTATAAATACCCTACATATGTTTCGGCTTATTAGGCCTTTATCAAGAGTATTACATAGTGAATACTAAAGTTTCCGACGTGCTTATTCAATTTATACCTAAAAGTATTTATGTCTTAATCTATTTATGACTTAAGGTATTTAAGACTTAATTTAACATCCTTAATTATTTAAATGTTTGGAGTGAACCTAAGCTGATTATATAAATCAAAGGATATTTCTTAACAATTGGTTTACTATAGGGGTATTTAAGAAATTTTGCTGGTCATTTGTGGTGCAAGGGTTATACTTGAAAGATTTTTTGATTTCTAGTTGTTCTAGCAGATCTAAACGTTTACCTTTTCTTTCTGAATGAAGTAAATTTATGTTATCAGTATCTATGAAATGGTTGATTTCAATACAGTGTGTTGACATTCCTGTATTTTTATTGTTATTTAAGATTGATTTTTTGTGTTCTTTTACCCGATTGACAACGCTTCTACCACTCTGACCGATATAGACAGCATCGCAATCCTTACAATTAATTTTATATACACCAGATTTATCAATTTTATTTAGTTTTTCTTTGTTATTAACCAAAATGTTTCCTGTATTTGTTTTGTTCACACTTATTGTAGAGATACCCAAATTATTTAATTTTTTAGAAATTTTGTTACTATAATTCGAAACATAATTAATAAAACTATATTTTGTAGGTTTGTTGGGCACAGTGAAAAATTATTTTTAAAGCATTTTGCGTTGTTTGTTTTTGACCATGTTATCTATTAGTGACTCGTTGTATCCGTTATTTCTTGCAATTTGTTTAATTATATTTAATTCTCTATCAAAATCACTTTGATCAAAAGGAAAATTCGTCAGTCTATGTATTAGACTACGAAAGGGTGAAGTCTTAATTTGCCATGATTGCTGCGAATTATAATGTATTACTGTGTCTGTAGTAGTAGGTTTGCGGTAGATGCTAAATTTCAACTGATTGTTATGTTTTTTGATATTCATATCTAGAAAGTTTAATTGACTATTTTGCTCCGATTCCATTGTGAACTGAATTTTACTATTAAAAGAATTAAAGAAATGAAGGTAATTACTTAGGTTCCTTTCTGTACCGGTCCATATACAAAAAATATCGTCTACATATCGAGTCCAATAAAACACATGTGTATTTAAACTGTTATTGCTATTAAAAATTAAATTTTCTAGGTTTGACATAAATATTTCAGCTAACAAAGGAGAAATTGGTGTACCCATTGGTAGTCCGTCTTTTTGTTTAAAGAATTCTCCATTAAATTGAAAATAGTTTTGTTCAATACAAACTCTCGAAAGATTTTTTAACTCTGTTTTTTCGCTTTCGCTGATTTGTGAGTTATCTATTAAATTATTTAATATTAATTTTAGTTGTGAGCGGAACTGAGGTGAACAAACTTTTAACGTCAAAGGAGAATAATTTTGCGTTATTTGGTATTATTCAATTTTTTGTATTTTCAATAAATTCAAAAGAATTTTTTATGGAATATTTAGATTTGAAATTTATTAACTTTGGTAAAATATAATTCAGTTTTTTACATAATTTATAAGATGGAGCATTGATGTAAGACACTATGGGCCGAATAGGGTTATCTACTTTGTGAATTTTTGGAAGACCATAGAGAATGGGGGCCGAAGGGTTCATAACTTTCAATTTATACGCCTCATTACTTTGAATAACAGTATTACATTTCTTAAGTTAGATACAGTTTCGAACTGAAATTTATTGGTAGGGTTTTTATTGATTTTTTCAAAGTCTTATTTATTTAATCTATTTAAGATTGTTTGTATTTTTTCATTATATTCTGATTTTGTTAAAATTGTTATGGTGTTACCCTTATCCGCTTTACAGAGAACCAAATCATAATCTACCAGTTTTTGTTTAAAGCTGTTCAACAGGTTTATTTCTCCTTTGTTATTGTTACATTTTGTCGAGGAAAATATATTAGCTAGACTATGTCTTTCCAATTCTGAGATTTTCTCCACTGAGTATGTAGCTAGCTCTGTATTAACGGCAAGAAGTTCAAAATCTTTTTTAATTACATTATGTGGAGAACATTTTAAACCTTTTTGAAGGAGGTTTAATTCTTGGTCCGAAAAACTAACATTGGTTAAGTTACTAACTCTGGCAAAAAATGTGAAATGATCCTCAGTTTGAGGGGAATTCCTAGCTACTGTGATATTATTACTTTTTTCCCGTTTTAAACTATTAATTTTGGCTAATTGTCTCTACTGTAGAACATGCACTATTTCTTGTACGGATTCCCTTAAGGGAATCCGTACAATTATTTTCAAGATGTTTCACAAGGTACCTACCACAAGTTCAGTTCAGTGTATTTTGAGAATTATTATTGTCTGTAAGAACACTTATATAATAAATGTTGCTGTACATAACGGAAAATTATCAGTGGAAATAATAACACAATGCTTATAAAAATGTTTTGTCGTATCTCGAATAGTTTTATAATTATCTAATTTTTTCAAATTTTTTGCAAACGTTTATACATTTACTATAATGAAATAAATTAATGAACTACAATTATTTTATAAACTGTGCTTATTTTGTGGCTATGAGCGTTGTATAAACGTTTTGAAAATATATCAACAATCTTGCTTTATAAAAAATGTTGTGTAAACATTCGTTCAGCTTCTACAAAACATCAAATTGCTAGTTAGGTGGAGACCAGCAAGAAGTGGGTCAGTTTTTCTAAAGTTTTAGCGACAGTCGCACAGAAAATAAAATCAGTGTTTGACAAAGCATCGGTATCAACTGTTTCGGAATAAAGAATTGTGCAGGTAATTAATGCATATCATGATAGTTACTATAAAGTGAGAATATCGTACAACCGTGACAAGGATAAGGCAATATTTAAAACAACCATTGAAGACTTCAAACTAAAATGAATGAAGATGATTTTAGTTTGATTAATTAAATGCACAATACTGTATTCTGAAACTGTTGGTATTAGTAGAGACTCAGAATACGAAAAAGTCGTTTAGAAACATGTTCCGTGGAACATTGAAAGGTAAAAATGTACTGAGTACTTTATTATATAGTACTTAACATGTATATACACCCCCTAAATTCGTCTGGCGATACCGATATCCAAGCACCCCCCAGGGGTGGAAAACCGAAAAAAACGAAAAAGTTAGGTATTTGTCTCATCTTTCTGCAATTTTTTTTATTTTTGATAAATGATACATTATAACAAAGTTATGGCTATTTATAGGTAAGAGAATTGTATTGTTTAAAGCGTACACTGTCTCCTAAAACCTAGCATAGTTCTCTTATCGCGTAAATATTTATTTTGCTATTTTCGTAAATTCATTCCACTTGTGATTCTAGGCAGACGAACGAAAATTTGAAAAAATTGATAAGAATAAAAGTTGTAGTCCATACTATCTGAATTAGACTAGTTTTTTCGGTTTTAGTTTTGGATTATAAATAAGCGAGTTACGAAGAAAATAGTTAGTTGTTGTTAAAAATGTAATTCAACCCCCAGTTGCAACTATCTCTACTCTGTCGTTTGCCCACGCACTTTAACACGTCTTCCCGCTCGTCACCTCGTCCCGCAAAGCTCATCTATATGCTCACATATGATGAATGCATGCATACTCCTGTATAGAATATTGATTCATTACATGTTTTTAGTGGTGTTCAATTAGATATTGTTATATATTTATAACATTATATTATTGTGAAATATGGAGTCTTCATCAATACCGAAAACGAATTAACTGCGGAATTTAAATTCGATTAAAATTCGAAAATCACTTAACTCAAGAAAATCATTGTCTTTTAATCATGAAGAGGTAGATACTAGAATATTGCTGCACATATTATTAGCCAAATCTGAAGGTTTTACAGAATGCATTATAAGCTGTAAGGATACTTACTTCATTTTATAGACAGTTCTGACGTAAATGTTTACATGCAGACAGTACAAATGAAAATAATAGATATAAATTCTATCAATCTTGATAACATTTTAAAACAAAATATATTATTATTTCACGCACTAACTAGCCAATTTAATGGAATTGGAAAAAAAAGTGTGTGGAAAATCTTTGAAACAAACAGTCTGCTATCGCGTTCATGTGAAAAGTCTGTTTCTTTAGAAGTAACAAAATTTAAGGAGTTGGAAAAGTTTTGCATGTTCTGTACTCTCCCATTAACTGTGATAATATTAATGATTTGAGGGCGAAGATGGTATCTCAAATCAGTATAGACAAATTGCCCCCTATAAGTGACGCCTTGAATCAACACTGTTTGAGAGCATTTTACCAATTTATTATATGGAGCAGTGCTTTAAACCCAGTTATTAATATGCCGAATCTTTTAGAGTACGGGTGGAGAATAAATGAAGATATTCTTATGCACCTATATGGACAAATAAATCGCCAATGCCAACTCTGACTGCAGAAATGTCATTTTCTTATTGTAAAACAGGTAAAAGTATCGCGAATCGTTTAAACTACGTTTTTCTAATAAATGTCATTTCAGGATGCGCAACCATGAAGTGCCAGTGCAAAAAATATAAATTGTCGTGTTTGGGAAACTGGTGTTGTTCGGGTGGGAACTTTTGCCAAACTGATTACACAGATAAAATTACAGTTGTAGATGAAGAAATGGACGATGAATTATATTAGCAAAATGATAATTTCGGAGATGGTTATTTTTGTATTTTATTGTAATGTCCATCTTTTCAATTAATATGAAAATATATTACTTTCATCAATTTTATTTGTTTAGTATTATTCTTAATTGGTTTATAAATAACAATATTTCTTATTATTATTGTGGCATTTCACACTCCTCCTATTATTATTATTAGCACTATTATCATTATTATTATTGTTATTACTATTATTATTATTAAGAAAAGTAAAGGGTGTGGGTAAATAATCATTAATTATAGAAGTAGTTTTTCCTCCCAAAATGCATCATTCTATATTTTAAAAACTATGTAACTTAGGTCATTAGTATCTGCGTTAATGTATTTTTAACTTATTTTTGTTAGGACAATTACGTCCTAAATTATTGTTATGTCATATCGCATTATCCAATCTAATTTATAATGAATAATTTAAATGGCAATACTTTTACGACTATGCGAGCAGCGAGTGAGATAGATAGGGAAATAGACAGATCTTGCGATAGTTGCAACAGGGGTTCTGCGGGAATTCTGTCAATAGGTTAGTATTTCTTTTATAACTTTCATATTTATAAGCGGAATATAAAAATCAAAAAATTATTATAATCTAGATAGCACAGGCTACAACTTTTATTCTTATCAATTTTCTAAAATTTTCGTTCGTCTACTTGCAATTAGGATGTATTGAATTTGCGAAAATAGTAAAATGAATATATGCATAATAAGGAAGTTACATAGGTGTATAACAACCACTATCCGCTTCAACTAATGCAATTTCTTCACATATAATTTGCTATAACTTTATTATTATACATAGTAAAACAAAAATTCGGAAACTCTTAGCAAGACTAGGGAAAAATCTAATTTTCTATTTTTTTCGCCTTTTCACCCCTTGGGGTTGTTTGGACACCGATATCGCCAGACGAATTTAGGGGGTGTATACACAAGCCAAATACTATGCAACAACGTAATCCATACATTTTTACCATTCAATGTTCCACGGAAGACGAGATAGATCTCGTTTTGAACTCTACTATATCGATATCTTGACAAACACCGATTTTACTTTACTGCGCCACTGTCGCAGAAACTTTAGAAAAACAACAGCGAGGTTCTAACGTTCCCCGAAAACAATATTTGCGGAGGTCCTGATGAGTTGGAAGACTATTTACAAATAAGTCTCCTGGATGGCCAAATAAGGGGCATTCAAACGCCTGTCGAGTATATTTTTTGGAAGTTTCCATCACACTAATATCATTTATAACACAGCCCCACAAAAATCTCATAAATTTGACGCTGCCATGAGAATTTCATTTTATCTTTGGATTGTTCTTATCTTAAGCTTTAAAACATACAGATGCTATTTTAAAGTCAAAACTTAAGATAATAAAAAACCAATGATAAAATGAAATTCTGATGGCAGAATCGAATTCAGGAGGTCAAAATAATAATAATAATAAGGTTTATTGAATAGGAAATCCTGATATACAAATTCACTTTCTAATGTATTTACAAAGAATAATAATAATAATTTTGTACCTAAACAGATAACACATGAAGATTGCTAGGTTTAGTTTCTGGTCTGAACTTTTTTTTTTGTAAGAATGGCTGTGGCATTGTGGCATATACCTAACAACTATATACTGGTAACACGCTATAAGCCACTATGTACGGAATTGAGGCTAGAGAAGGAGATAATTTTCTATCTCTTCGGGGAACTTGGGAGCCAACGCGCACGCTCTGATGGCACAATCTGATGAAGGAGTAAGGAAGCGCGCTATGTGTAACAGGCTAGAGGCCAATTTCTCCAATTAGATTGTGATAATTTACCTTCTATATTCAGTTGAACTGTCACAATCTCGCGTTACCAAAGCATGCGCACCATACCCAGAGTACTCTTAAAAGATAGAGAGACAGGCCTTCCTTGGCGTCAAGTTACGAACGAAACTCATTGTATACAGGGTGTTTCAGTTAAAAGTCCCCAGGCCATTATCTCTAAAATTAATAAAGATATTTTATTTTTGTAAATGGCAGATGATTGATACCAAAGAAAGGTTTAAATAACGGTGATTAGAATTTTTCCTCAACAGCACACAGAGATGGCGCTGCGATGCAAAACTATTTTTTGATGGCTGGAACCTTGAAACATAAGTCATGTGATTAAACAATAATTTGTGAATAATTTTGATGGTATAGAGAATTTACAAAAAACAAGCTGTTTTGGGGTTACATGAGTTTCTTTCATTAATGCCAGTACACGTGAATTTTGATAAATCCCTATAATTTATTTATTATTTATTATAGAATATTGGTTACCAAACACTTTTTTCAAGATAAGGAAAGTGATATAATACACTATCATAAAATTATGTTTACCACTTCCGGCCAAACCGGAACTAACATGATGAACCAATATCCATATGTTCCTACATATTACTTTTTTTTTTTCTAATAACGCTTCTAATAAAACGGCTCCCAAAACTTAAAGTAAGTAAGACAACAAAGAAAATACATACTAATTTAGAATGGTAATGAAAAATCTACTTAAGAGATATTAGTAGGCTTTGATTTAATTTTAAGTTTGACAGTTATTAAACAAAGTTTGTAGTTGGTGCATTTCAATCATAGTTTCAAACAGAAATAGTGTACTTAGAAACAATTCAAAGCAAATTAATCCAAATAAGGCAATAAAAAAATACGGTGAATGCAAAAGAAATTCCCGACAAGCAAAACGATTGTTTTGTTTACGATTTCCAAATAGACCTACACCCGATAAAAAAACATTTATCATGCTGTTTAAAAATGTAAGAAACTGGGGTAGTTTTAAGAAAACTATTCGTAACAGAAATAGGCCAGTTAGAAACGATGAATATACAGCCTTGGTGTTAAATAGTGTTGTCAACAATCCTCAATGTTCTCTCCGGAAATTGGCATCGGAAACTAATCTGTCGATATCTTCGTGCCATAGAATATTAAAATCAAATAAATACCATCCATACAAATTAAAATTGATCCATCATTTAAGGCCTGGTGATTATGAACGAAGATTACATTTTCTAGCTGAATTTTCAGTTCTTTCTGAAGAATGCCCAAATTTTTTTAAAAATGTGCTCTGGAGCGATGAAAGCCGTTTTCACAACAACGGAGTTGTGAGTAAGCATAACTGCCGATACTGGTCACAAAATAATCCTAGATGGATGAGAATGACCCGAAATCAGGTAACTTTTGGAGTTAACGTGTGGTGTGGAATATTAAATTCATATATTATTGGACCATATCTATTCCATGGGACTTTAAATGGAAGAAAATATGAGACATTTTTGAGAAATGTATTGCCAGGATTATTAGAGACTATCCCTCATAACCAGGAGAATATTTGGTTTCACCAAGATGGTGCACCACCCCATACCTCAGTACTAGTCAAAGATTGTCTTAATGAAATGTACCTTCAGAGAGGGATTGGTACTAATGGAGTAGTCAGATGGCCAGCACGATCACCTGACTTGACTCTATTAAATTTTTACCTTAGGGGGTATTTAAAAAGTGTAGTGTACATTGAACCCATTGAGGATATGGCCGTTTTGTATAATACAATATATGCAAGTGTTGCTGCTATAAATAGACATACGTTACAAAAAGTTTGCAATAAAGAGTTACTGAAACGGTACAATATGTGTATTCATGAAGAAGGGAGAAATTTTGAACATTTAATATAATAAGTACCAACTAATAAGAAAGAAATTAGTTTAATTTCATTTTTAATAATATTTCGATAGTTTTTAAATGTTTGTTTATAAAACTTTTGTTTACGTTCTTTACTGAATTGTTAATATAAATTTAGCCCATTCTAAATTAGTGTGTATTTTCTTTCTTGTCTTACTTACTTTAAGTTTTGGGAGCCGTTTTATTAGAAGCGTTATTAGAAAAAAAAAGTAATATGTAGGAACATATGGATATTGGTTCATCATGTTAGTTCCGGTTTGGCCGGAAGTGGTAAACATAATTTTATGACAGTGTATTATATCACTTTCCTTATCTTGAAAAAAGTGTTTGGTAATCAATATTCTATAATAAATAATAAATAAATTATAGGGATTTATCAAAATTCACGTGTACTGGCATTAATGAAAGAAACTCATGTAACTCCAAAACGGCTTGTTTTTTGTAAATTCTCTATACCATCAAAATTATTCACAAATTATTGTTTAATTACATGACTTATGTTTCAAGGTTCCAGCCATCAAAAAATAGTTTTGCATCGCAGCGCCATCTCTGTGTGCTGTTGAGGAAAAATTCTAATAACCTTTATTTAAACCTTTCTTTGGTATCAATCATCTGCAATTTACAAAAATAAAATATCTTTATTAATTTTAGAGATAATGGCCTGGGGACTTTTAAGTGAAACACCCTGTATAGTTAATATGTATATGCAGTGTGGCCATAGCCACTGTGACGTGCTTTCTTCCAGTTGCCTAGCGCATAGGCAAGTGGAAGCGTCACTTTAGCGCTGAGCTATATTTCGGTTAAATTCTGCTATCTCGAACGCCACCTCTGCAATTTTTACGTGGGGCAAAGTTCCCACATTAGCCTGTTAACGCAGTCTGTTGCAGTAGGGCTGGGATAGCTACAGTGGAGCCACGGTTATGGGCAGGGGTCCTAGACGGCACTCACATTCAACAGTAAAAGGCAGATGTCGGTAAATAACAAAGTTTATTAACATATAATCAAATTTACAAAAATAATAAAAACGGTCAGGTACCAAAATTACAGAGTTCGTGATAAATAATATTAAAAACTCAAATTATGTAATTTTATTTTTAAGTTAATATTTGTAACATATAAAGCTAAGAGTACGGCGCCATTTTGTGACATACGGGGAACCAGGCGGTGAACGGCTAGCAGGGCCGTCAAGAGAAAATCAGGGCCCGGGGAGTAACATACGACTCCCACCAATTTTCAATAAAAATTTCGAAGAGCGGGAGGCAACATTCCTTATAAATTTGAACATTCATCTCGATCGAAACTTTGAAGAGCGGGGGGCGACATTCCTTAGAATTGAACGTTTAAAAGAGCATGGAGTGACATACTTTAAAATTGAGTCAGACTTTTGAACAGCGAGGGGTGACATTCCTTAAAATTTAACCTCGGTCGGAATTTTGAAGAGCGGAGAGTGATATTCATTAAAATTTAATATTTCCCTTAATCGAAATTTTGAGAGGCAGGGGGTGGTATTCCTCACGATTTAATATCTTGTCTCAATCGGCATTTAAAAGAGAAGGTACTCCCTTACAACAATTTCATATTTATCTCATTTTAAATAATACAAGTCGCTGTTATTATCTGCATCGCACTAATCATTTAAAAGTATACCTCTCTCGTTTTAGCCACTGGGTCCCACCCGAAGTTGAAGATTTATATTGGCTAAAACATCTTCAACTTCGGGTGGGACCCAGGCCCCCTGAAAACCGCCAGGCCCCCTCAAAAACCAC
This sequence comes from Stenurella melanura, assembly GCA_963583905.1. NCBI lineage: Eukaryota > Metazoa > Arthropoda > Insecta > Coleoptera > Cerambycidae > Stenurella > Stenurella melanura. Next base: position 17,732,908 of record OY757317.1, read on the forward strand.
CGGGCCCGGGGGAAACACCCCTGACCCCCCCCCCCTCTCGACGGACCTGACTGCTAGTTAAGTACTAATTATTCTTATTAATTTGGAAGCAAGCGTTGGTAAGCAAGCAAACGGTGAGAGCGGTACAAAAAATATATAAAATCCGTAAAAAAGCAAGAGATAAAAACAATAAGGGGGAAAAAAGACAACACTAACAGCCGGTTTTACAATCGCAAGTTAACTTTCATATTAGTTGACTCTTACTTGCAGGTTAACTACAACTTTACCGACACTTGCGTTTTTCAATATAAAGTTAAGTGATGATTTGTAAACGAGAGATTATGAATAAAATTTATAATGTTGGTACTGGAAAAATGGGTATTATACATAAAATGCATGAATTTTTGTCAAAGTCACGTCACCTGCTATCAAATGTAAATGTCAGAAGCAATTTATGAGTTAGTGGTCTATTATTAAGTAAGTAGGTAGTATTTAATCTCGATATATTTAAAAAATCTCTTCCATCGTATTCTTGGAAAAAGTTAGGTCTATACCGGATTACCTTGGCTCCTCATCACTGTTATATGCATTTACTTCGCACATATCCATTTTTAAGCGAAATATCAAAAAATCGTTTTGTGACAGTTATTTTATAGGTTATAAATTGCCAGTAAACTGCCAACTTTTAGTTAACTCACACATCATCTGCTAGTAAAGTTAACTACTACATAACTACAACATTGAAAATGACCAGCTATTGTAAAACCCAATTTCTATAATAACCTGAAAGTTAACTCTGACTGGAAGTTAACCAGCGATTGTAAAACCGGCTGTAAGTGGTAAAAACAGGCGGTATACAAGTACGAGGCAAAAGCAGGCGGTTATCTACAGCAATAATCATACCTAAATAACCGGTCAGACTGTAGATGTGAAGAACTTGGCAAAACTAAATAAAACTGATACCAAATAAATAAGACGGTTTTCGGATTCGGTGCGGTGTGTATAAGTTACACTCGGATCGGCAAAATAAAACGAATATCGGATTTAGTATCAGTTCACGGCGAAGATTATTTTGTCTAGACGGACAGACAGAAATAACCAGAACGGTAGTATTTCGGTTCGGTTCAGAAATGTTAAAATTACATTAACACATCATGCGGTGTTTGCAAGCGTCTCAAACCCCACAGCTGAGTGCCTTTATTAAGTACATTTCGGTTCGGCCACGTGGTATCTTTTCGGAGTTGAAGCGGAAAATTTCTATGTACCATAATATAAAGAAAAAATTTCTAAAAAGTTATTTCAAAGTAATAAATTTTGTTTATATCGTATCAGTACGATATATTTAAAACAAAATAAATGGTTAACTAAAATTTCTACCCACTCAGTAGAACAACAGCACTATAAGCTATAGGGCGTTACCTTAAACACCAGGCTATCATGGGATAAACACAGAAATGGTTTACATAAATGTGTCTCGAAAAATTTTCTTATTACGTAGTCTAGTAAAACATGTCTCACAGGCAACGCTTTTAATGGCATATCATGCTCTAGTTCAAAGTACTATAACTTATGCCATACTAGCATGGGGCCACTCTCCACATGCTAAAACAGTCTTTTCTATGCAAAGAAAGGCTGTAAGAATAATTGCTGGGTTATCATATAGAGCCGATTGTAACGTGTAACAAAAGAAATATTATTTCAGATTTTTTGAGTTTATCTAAGACAAGAAATGGTACGAGCTATTTGTCAATAAAATTCTTTAATGTGCTACCAGTCGCTGTGCAAGAACTTGAACCCAATCGCTTTAACACCGTAATTAAACGTTTCTTGTTAGACAATGCTTTCTACGACTTTGATGAATTCTTACAGGCTGATTTTTTTTTCTATGACGTTTTAATGTGTGTTGTCTGCTATATATTTTTAACTGTAGGTTTATTATGTACTATTTGGTTAAAGGCTGTATTGTTTTTTTTTTTCACTTATATGTATGTATATTTATATATGTGTATATGTGAGTATGTAAGTACAGATATATGTGTGTGTGTAACTTATCTTAATCTTGTTATATACATTTATTTAATTAAATAGTTGTACGTTTTCATATCCTGTTTCATAGATTTTGTTTTTTACAATTGTTATATTACGATCTCACCTGACTTGTCAAAACACTTTTGTGTAATTATGGCCAATAAAATCTATCTATCTATCTATCTATCTATAACAAATTTCACAAAAGTTATTTTGCAATGACATATTTTATTTTAATTCGTTTATGTACGAAACAGTTAAAATAAAATACACGGTAATTACAATTTCTACACACTTAGTAGTACAACAGATATTATTTTAACTCAATGTAATGACAAACGGTCTAAGTTAAAATATTATAAACGGTAAATGGTAAAGGGTATTCTGACTTTCTATCGAAGTATCATCTATGTTCTTTTTCCCTCTGGAAATTCTTTGGAACATAGCCATTTGGATAAAATCGGGAGAATCTAACAGGTCCTAACTCGGACACATCTACTTTGATAATAATTTAACTTTAAATTTAATTTAATTTGGATAAGTCGGAAATTGATAATGATATTCTAATACAAAATTGATAGATTTAGCCGTTACTTTGTGGTAGTCGATCATAATGATTTATTAAAACACTTATTTTGTTTCTACCACTGTATTTTATTCTAACTTAACGCTACTATAGTTTCAATACTTCAACGTATCATCTTCAAAGCGACTCAAGTAAATGAATGAACAAAAGAGAAAACCTAAGCTATTAATTAAATAACGTAATAGCTTAGATTTTCTCTTTTGTTCATTCATTTGCTTGAGCCGCTTTGAAGATGATACGTTGAAGTATTGAAACTAAGTTGCAATAAAATACAGAGGTAGAAACAAAATAAGTCTTTTAATAAATCATATTCTGGTAGATTTAATCGGAAATCATTTTAAATTATTGCTTTAAAGCACGCATTTTAGCAAATTAGTTTTACCGGTGTTAATATAAAAACGTCGACAAGAAACCAGCGGCGATGATAAAACTGTGTACTTACATGCTGTGAAGTTCGGAATATGATAGTCGACTTGACTATTCAACGGATCAGACAGAAGTGATATTCAAATCTGCTTTAATGAAACTCATTTGTGCTGGCTTACTCACCAACGCCCTCAGTGTCAAATTTTATAATAATCTCGGGTAGTCTTCTCACATTTTCTATATAAAGTAGAAATCTGTTTCACGGTTTCAAAGTTAAATGAGGACAAATCTATAACAATGATTTTAACATACAGGGTGTTCCTTAATGACGTGCTAATATTTGAGGGTGTGAATCCGTAGGTCATTTTTATAAAGAAACGTTCATATGAACATATGTCCGCAACGGCTACAATGCTTTGCTACAGGGCGTTAAATTTTTTTTTCTAATCATTATTTTTTAATATCTCAGAAAATATTTTAGATATTATTTTCAGTTTTGGTGTGTGTTAACAGGATATAAAACCACATATTTTAATTATAAAAATTATTTTATCGCTTCACCAGTGGCGTCCCTGCTAGCAAGTCCTCTGATATTTTTTACCAAAAAAGTGGTACGCCATTGACATTGTTCCATGTCGATTTTTCCTGATTAGCTTGATCAATTCTATATGAAAACGGTCTCTTACGTTTTTCTCGTCAGACTGTACAGTTCTTGATTAAAACAGTTAAACTCATATTGAAACTAATTGCACAGGCACACGCACAAAAAAAAATTGTTAAATACTTGGACCAGACCAATCATCTCCAGTGTATTTTGGCTTGCTGAATCTGAATCGGGTGTCAGTATTGCCCAAAAAATCATCAGAAAAATGCAATTTTCCCTCTTTGCATTTTTCTAACTGCTTTTTGAGGATAGAAAAAAATTGTGATGTGGTGGGGCAAAAATGACACCGGATTCGGCAAGTCAAAATACACTGGAGATGATTGGCCTGGTCCGTGTATTCGACAATTTTTTTGTGCGTGCGTGCCTGTGTAATTAGTTTGAATGTGAATTTAATTGTTTTAGTTAAGAACTGTGCGTCTGACGAGAAAAACGCTAGAGACCGTTTTCATGTAGAATTGATCAGGCTAATCAGGAAAAATATCGGCATGGAAAAATGTCAGTAGCGTACCACTTTTTTGGTAAAAAATATCAGAGAACATGCTCGCTGCGACGCCACTGGTTCAGCGATAAAATAATTTTTCTAACTAAAATATCTGGTTCTATACCCTATTAACACATACCAAAACTGAAAATAATATCTAAAGTAATTTTTGAGATATTAAAAGTTAACAATTATGAACTCTTCATAACATGATCTACGTAGTCATACCTGGAAATATTGGCACGTTATTAAGGAACACCCTGTATGTTCGAACGTAAACGGGGCAAATAACGAAGTATGTTATTAATTTATATTTAATTTTTGGCAAAGGAAAATTCACCTCGTTTCACCACAAACAAAGAAAAAGTTCAAACCCAGAAACTAAACCTACCAATATTTACTTTAAACCAGTCTAACAGAGCTAAAACAAATTATGATAATTATAAATGTACAAATATTTTTTAATTTCTGATCGACGCATCTATTTCTTTTCTGCTAATGTCTTCGCCGTTTTTATCGAATTAATTATCCCTTTTTGAAACTCACTGTTACATATGCCCTGATTCATGACCTGCTAACTAAGACACCCCACAAATTATTTGAAGCCTTATTTAATTGCTCGAATGAAGTAATCATTCCAGCAATTAAGAGGTTTCGTTGGTCTTGCTTAAGGAAGCTCTCGTTGTAAATTTAATTGAAACTGGCAATTCGAAAAAACGGCGAGAGTGGTAATTAAAGGGGATTAAGTCATCTTAGTTTTACCACACAATGCCTTCGTATAGCTTCGAGTACACTCAATTCAATTTTTAGTAAGTTTCAAAAAAAAAATTCAAACAGTAACGCGTCAAATAGTGCTGTTTTCTTCATGTTTCCATATCATAATAAACAAGTAGAAATATATCCAAATTCTGACACTATAAAAGCTGAAATGCAGAAATGGTTGAAGGACAAAAATATATCGTTTAACGAGAATGTATTGAAATCCGAATTGAAGATTATGAAGGTTCATAAACCTAAGTATAAAATAGATACGATAGTAATTAATGGTATGGGACATGAAGTATTAATATTGCCGCCTTATCACCCCGATATTAATCCGCTTGAATTGGTATGGGCAGTGATGAAAAAGTATGTGCCTTCGACAAACGATAAGTTTTCAATGAAAAGTGTTATGGAATATTGTGACGACTTTCTTGACCAGTTCACAGTGAATTAATGGAAGTCGAGGTGCGGACGAGCCAAAACGTTTGAGGCTGAATTTATGCCACGATAACCTATGATTGATATAGTTAACTTAAGTATACAGCAAATTCTGGCTCAAGTACATCTAGGAATTATTAGCTATCAAGATGTGTTCGTCATTTGAGCTATACAGTCAGTAAATTTTTACTTCCCTCGCATACCGAAGGGAAGTATTGTATTGGAGAAAAAATCACTCTCCGAGATTTTTTCGGATTTTGATGTTTCAGATCACGTAGATTACGAAAATATAGGTTTTTCAATTTCGTCAGTCTGTCAGTTTGTCTGTCTGTCTGTCTGCCTGTCTGTCTGTCTGTCTGTCTGTCTGTCTGTCTATCGGTCTGTCTGTCTGTCTGTCCGTCTATCTGTCTGTCTGTTGGTGCATTAACTAAAAAAAACTGCTTGACGGAGAGTAGCCAAATTTGGTAGGTAGTTGACGCTACTGTCAGCGAAGAAATGGTTAAACTTTCACTGGAAAATATACAAGGCGGATCGTCTAAAGGGAATAAATAATGAAAAAAAAAATGTATTGCTCAAATTTAAAATTTCCATGTTTCATGACACACTAACCTATTTTAGAAAAAAAAATAGAAAATTTTTTTCACCAACAATTTTGAAAAATTTTTTACCACTAAAATGGATGAAAAAAAATCGGTAAAGGTATTTACACAGAACTTCCCTCTTTATTTGTGCATGGCAGTCACTCTAAAAAATTAATAATTACGAAGTAACATTGAAAATAATAATCGGAATATATTTATCACTATTATTACAAAGAACACCTGATAAGTTTTGGTCAAAAAAATTTACAGAGTGAGCATCCAGCAGCAAAAGTTCAATACTAAATAACAGGTGCCAAATATGGAAGGCATGGGCGAACATCTTCAGAAATGTCCACCGTGAGTGAATTATTTCTTGGGATGACCACCCTGTACATTTTTCAATAATAGTATAATAGGTGCATATGCCTAATATTATTGCCATCTGTCACATTTGCAATTATACATACACGTAGTGGAGTGGAAGTATAGTGGTGGTTAAAATATTTAATTTTTTTTCAATTTTTCAAAAATGTTGGTAAAAAAATTTCCAAATTTTTTTTCTTCTGAACTAGGTTTAGAATGCGAGGAAATTTTAAATTTCGGCAAAAGGGAAAGTTTCCTTCTATTCTACAGTGGTATTTTTTTTTTAAATTGCTTTAGAATGCCATGAAGCGTGAAAATTTTAAATTTGAGCAAAGAAAAAAAATGTTTCCATCTATTTTAGTGGTAAAAATATTTTTTTAAATGTTGGTGAAAAAAATTTTCAATTTTTTTTTTCTCAAATAGGTTTTTAATGTCAGTCATGTCAAACGCGAAAATTTTAAATTTGAGCAGAACAAAAATTTCCGTCTATTCTAGTGGTAAATGTTTTTCCAGTGTTAAAAAAAATGTTGCAAATTTTCTTTTCCGAAGTAGGTTTGAAATGTCATGAAACGTGGAAATTTTAAATTTGAGCAAAGGAATTTTTTTTCATCTATTCTATACCTAGTTATAAACATTTTTAATCAAAATAATTTTTGAATTTGTTTAAATAGGTTTAGAATGCCATAAAAACGTGAAAATTTTAAATTTAAACAAAGAAAGGAAAATTCAGTCTGTACTAATTAGTGGTAAATCTTTTTCAATAGTAAAAATATTTCCTAAAATTTGTTTTTTAAATAGGTTTAGAACGTTATGAAACGTTTAAATTTTAAATTTGAACATGGGAAAAACTAATTCCGTCTATTTTAGTGGTAAAATTTTTTTCAAAAATGTTGGTAAAAAAAATTTCAAAAAACAATATTTTTTTTTAAACAGGTTTAGAATGCCATGAAACGTGAACATTTTGAATTTGGACAAAGACAAAAAATTTTTTAGTGGTAAAAAATTTTTCAAAAATGGTGAAAAAAATTTTCAAATTTTTTTTTTCTGAAATAGGTTTAGTGTGTCATGAAACGTGGAAATTTGAAATTTGAGCAAGAAAAATTTTTTTTCATTATTTATTCCCTTTAGACGATCCACCCTGTATATTTTCCAGTGAAAGTTCTACCATTTCTTCGCTGACAGCAGGGTCAACTACCTACCAAATTTGACTGCTCTCCGTCAAGTAGTTTTTTAGTTAATGCATCAACGGACGGACAGACAGAGACAGACAGACAGACAGACAGATAGACTGACGGAATTGAAAAACCTATATTTTCGTAATCTACGTGATCTTAAACGTCAGAATCCGAAAAAATCTCGGAGGGTGATTTTTTCTCGAATACAATACTTCCCTTCGGTAAGCGAGGGAAGTAAAAATTATTTATATTTGAAATTTCCACGTTTCATGGCATTCTAAACCTATTAAAAAAAAAATGCTACTTTTTTACCAACATTTTTGAAAAATTTTTTACCACTAAAATAGATGGAAAATGTTTTCCCTTTGTTCAAATTTAAAATTTCCACGTTTCATAGTGATAATTAAATTTTTTACCATTTTACCACTAAAATAGATGAAAAATTTGTTTTCTTTGTTTAAATTTAAAATTCCCATGTTTCCACGACATTCTAAACCTATTCAAACAAATTTAAAAAAACTTTTGAAATATTTAAAAATTTATCACTAACTATAGAATAGATGAAAATTTGTTTTTGCTCAAATTTAAAATTTCCTGTTTTCATGACATTCCAAACACATTTCGGAAAAAAAAAATTTGTAACATATTTTTACCATTTTGGAAAAAAAAAATTACCACTAGGATAGATGGAAAAATATTTTTTTGCTCAAATTTAAAATTTTCACGTTTCATAACATTCTAAAGCCATTTCAGAAAAAAAAAATTGAAAATTGTTTTCAGCAACAATTTTGAAAAATTTTTTACCACTAAAATAGACAGACATTTTTTTTTTCTGTGCTCAAATTTAAAATTTTCACGTTTCATGGCATTCTAAATCTATTTAAAAAAAAAAATTAACCGTTACTATGGAATAAAAAGAAACTTTCCTTTTTGCTCAAATTTGAAATTTAAATGTTTCATGACATTCTAAACCCATTTCAGAAGAAAAGATTATCGACACTTTTTTTACCAACATTTTTGAAAAATTTCAGAAAAAGTGAAATTTTTTAACCACCAGGGTGGTCTGGATGTTGTCATGGTGGACATTTGTAAAGATATTTGTGCAAGCCTTCCATATGTGGCACCTGTTATTTAGTATTGAACTTTCGCTGTTGGATGAGCATTCTGTATATTTTATGACCAAAACTTATCAGATTTTCTTTGTAATAACAGTGATACCTATATTCCGATTATTATTTTCAATGTCATTTCGTAATTATTAATTTTTTAGACTGACCGCCATGCACAAATAAAGAGGGAAGTTCGGTGTAAACACCTTTATCGATTTTTTCATGTTGTTATGCTTATATTATATACTTTTTGAAAAACAAATTTTACTCATTAACAAAACTTATCTTCAGTGAGTAATATAATATTATACGTAGAATAAAACAAACCATTAAATAGCTTTACAAATTATTTTCTGTATATCCCATGTCCCAGTATATTTTTGTCTCTTCATTCTTTAGGAATGGATTATGTCCGTATAGAGAGAAGCAAAATTATACATATTTTTTTCAAGTTGTAGGTATACTCAAACCCTTCAAATCATTCAGTGGTGCACAAATATACGGAATTCTCGCTCACCTGTTTAGTATACCTTCAACACTCTCATAGAATAACGAGCGATCGCTTTTCTGCATTTCCCTTTTCTCCCTAGAACGTGAGGAAACTATAGGAGGATAGTTCTCCAGCTGGGTTATATTACTCGGAACAGGATATTGAAATTGAAAATTCCAGCCGATTGCCATGGTCTGCTTCGGTCCCACTTTCAACGGAACAGACATTCCAATTACCAACTGAAAGTAGAAATAATAATAATTTATTCGAATAGTTGAAATTGAACGTCCATGATGTCGAATCCATCAATTAATAATAATAATATCAATTAGGTGTTTTCGCAAATTTTAAATTCACTTTCACTGTGAACATAATGCTTTATTATAGTTAAAAATACTTGAATTTTGAAAAGCAGTCGAACATTATCTTAAAATAAGCCATTTTTATTTTTATTAAAATTTTTTCGCCAAAAACACTACGTCAATTCACTACGAACTCATGACGTCATCAGTTATATTGTCGGTGTCATTTTGTGTTATAAACACGTTATTTTGCAGATAAATTTCCTAAAGTAGCTTCTACAAATCCCGTATTAGGTAGGCGTTACTTATTTAATCACATGTAAAACGTAAATAAAGTGAATAAAATGTTGTGTTTAACAATTTTTAAACGCGATTTAAGAAACTAATATGACCGATGACGTCACCGCGTGTTTTGCGTACTCGTTCAATTACTAAAACTTTATGTTGTTTGTTTGTTGAAATGTTTTTTGATGGACGATATAATGCTGTTTAAATATCAATAGGTGATTTAGTATAACAATTAATTCATTTTAATAATATCAAAAAAGCAAATTTGCACATAGTGAAAACACCTAATTGTTAACAGAATCAGTTACAGTAACAATAGCACTGTAACTTGTCAAAATTTAAAGTTATATTAAATCTCGATGACTATAAAACAGGGAATTTTTAAAACTAAGCATTTGTAACATTACATCAGTTAAGAGATGAAGAAATAAATATTAGAGACAATGTTTGTAACGAAAAAATTTTTTCGTTTAAGCACCCGTGCTAAATAAATTTAAATTACCCGCGAAAATGCCGACAGGAAGTCAACAAGTGCGCATACGCGGTAGAAGCATCATTTGAAATATCCATGCTACACTGACTTTCGCTTTTGACCTGGTTGAGATAAGATCGTATACTTGTTGTTTAACGGATTTTCACGTTTATTTCTTTAATCCTTTGATATTTTGAATATATTTGATTACTAATTGATGTCATATTATTGAGTTAATGTTGCTGTATAGTTATTTTTGGGAATTAAAGGATATTCCGTGTAATAATTAATTTTTATTAACACACATGTTTGTGTGATGTCGGCGTCCATTGGACACATGTTAACTCATTAATTATCTTGGCAATTTTGTATTTTGTGGTCGCTTGAGACACAATACCGTGGTGTTTTGTCATTATTTAGATTATTGTGTACGAGGATTAAACTCGGAAATTAATCAAAGGATAAATTAGAATCTTTGTTTCTTAATTGTGTGTAGACAATCTTATCTCATTAAAAGTCGCATTTAGTTAACCTCGTGTTAGTACAAGAGGTTAAGAGATCATTTTTTATTAGTTTATTTTTTTTGGGAGATTAAACCCATAATTTTGTTTGCTATATTTGTTACAGTATTAGTTTTTTTTCAGATAGTAATTCAGATATTTTCTCTCTAATTCTAACTAAATTTTGTTACCTTTATTCAAATCTTAGCAGAGTTTTGTCATTTATTCATTTCATTTATTATATTAATCAGTAACTTATTCATATATTTTCAGAAGTAAGGTTTCATCAATACTCAGGTTTTTGTTAAATTGCTAATTGTTTGGTTTGCAGTGACCTTCGTCACTATAGTTTTTTTGTGGTTTTCTTGTATCTCTTTTTCTCACAATTTAAATTTTTTATATTATCAACTGGTTCTTTACATCAACCCTTTTTCATGTAAAATCCTGGACCAAACCACCATTGAAGCAAGGCACGAGGCATAAATTAAATATTTGGAGTTATCCTAAAAGTATTGAATATCATTCCGACGCAGCGTCTCCTGGAAATCAGCGTTGTCAGGACCTGAATATTACGTCCTCCTTCCCGGGTACCCGCGGCCATCTTCAGGATCAGACCTTGTCGGGATTCCACGTCTCCGATAAGCTAAGTAGCCCAGATTTATGTGCAAAATTCAACTTATGGTCAGAAGAAACATTGTAAACCAGTTGATCGTTTCTTATTGTAATTTTTTTGTTTATCTTCAAATTTAATTGTTTTTTTTAACTAAATTTTTTGTCTGTTAATTATTTCAAATTTCACCATACTTAAATATTTGTAGTCATTTGTAAAGTGTTGTAAAATTTTCAGTCTTATACTTATGTTAATATATTATTTGTTTTATATTTGATTTTGATTGTTTTCTCCCCCTGATAAAGTTTGCAAGAGTGTTATTTACTGAATACGCTGGCGTCCAAATTTTTATAGTTTATTAAAGTTTTGTTTGGTAAATTTAACAAGCAAATAATTGTTAAAAAAACAAAAATATATAACTCTTCTCGCCACCTAGTGACCCTCTTCCATCCCTGAGCTAACCGGTTGCTACGCTTTCATAGCTTCCTCAGCAGCCAGCTGAGAAGTTGTGGTTGCATGTTATTTGAAAAGAAGAGTAAACATTACACTCTTCACTTGATTTATTAAACATTTTAACCAATATAATTGTTGCAAATTCTATAGAATAGTCTCCGTAGTTTACTGTAAATAATGGTAGTTTTAGACATTTTTATTTTCTGATGCCATCTTAGACAGTTGAGCTAACAGTTAGTTAATATAGGATAAAGTAAAAAAATGGAAATACTAACCTATTTGAGTCTCGAACCTGCGCCGTTGAATTTCGAGTCTTTTTTTATATATTTATTATTAATTTCACATTTTAATATTACGTCTAAAATTTCATGTATTCTATATGTAGACTAAACTGGAGTAAACAAAGTTTTTAATTTTATTATTCCATTTTAATTGATGAAGAACTCGTTAATACAAAATTAAGTAAAAGCATAATTCACCTTGACCTATTCGGCCACGAATTGTATAATATAGCAATGGGTTAAACTTTGGTGGAGGAATTAGGGAGTGAGGGTTCTCTCCCTTTATTTCTAGTATTTTTAAGGGAAAAAATTTACCTTGTAATATAGTTAATGTATCTATTTAAGGAGTATAAGATTATTAGGTAAACATTGATTTTAATAAATTTGCAATGTATTTTTATGAAATAAAAATGAAAACTACTAAAAATTAAACCATGAATAAAACTGTACACATATTCAAGAAATTTAAGGAAAATCTTTTGCTTCGGATACATGTTCCGTTATTTCTGATGGGTTTTCTGGAATTTCTTCGGTTTCAGTTTCATTTTCAAAAATTTTTGACCATTATTTAGCCACAGCATCTACTTGAGTACTGTTCTGAGAGGATAAATTAAAGGAAATTGAAAGACTTTTAGGAGAACAATTTACTAATGCTATCGTTAGAAAATTGAAATTTTAGTTAGCTCATGTTTTGGGTAGAATTGAAAGAATAGAAACCTCAAATAAGGATGAATCTGAGTCAAAATCAAAAATATTATCTTTAGCTTTAAAACTTGACAGATTTTAAAAGTAAACGAAAATCTTTTGAAGAAAAAGTTGGTGACTTAGTTGTACTTTTAGCTTTTCAACAAAGTCTTTTAAATAATAATCAAGGATCTTCAACGCCTATACAAAGCACAAGTAATGCTCATAATAGCAGTGTATCTCAAGTCGCAGATAGTTTTAATAATTTAAATATTGATCAAAATTTAAAAATTAGTTCTTGGGGTTTAAAATTCTCGGGTAAATCAGATTCTTTAAGTTTAAATGTTTTCTTTGAAACAGTCGATGAAATTTGTGAGGCTAGAGGCGTATCCAAACAACAAGTTTTTAAAAGTTGTGCAGAACTTTTTGACGGAGAGGCTAGAGTGTATTATAGAGTAGTTAAACATAAAGCTCATGATCGGGATTCACTTTGTAATCTTTTTAGAGAAGAATTTTTTAGAGATGGTAATAAAAAGATTTGGGAACAAATAAAAGCTGGAACTCAGGGTAGTACTGAAACTATAGCTATTTACGTGGCATACATGTTAAATTTATTTAGTAGATTATCTGTTCAGGTAGATGAAAGTATTAAACTGGAAATAATTCGTGAAAGAATTAGACCTGAGTATCAAAGTAGATTAGATCTTGTGGAAGATATCACTTCTCTCGATCATGTCATAAAATTAGGCAGACGCATTGAGGAAACATTTCAAATTTTGTTCCTCCCTCTACTAGTAGACATTCCATTGAAGTAGATTTGCAATATCAAGATAAAACTCAAACTAAAAACTACTCCACTGCAATTTAAACAGGCAGCGCTGCAGTATGAGCCAGTTTTCCTACAACCATAAATATTTTCACAGCCACTTTTTCAGCTACAAAATATACTTTGCAACAGCATCTCAGGAGCTGGAGGCTCAGTCATGTACACAGGATAAAATACATATTTCTTCATCCATCCCCATTCATGTGGTAATCAATTTTCGTTCAACCATTGTTGAACTTGTATGTACACTCTTTTAAAATGCTGTAGTGCTGCACTGTTTGTTGGATGTTAAAATGCAAGAGTCGTTTCTCTTCGTTTCGAAACGCCTGTAACAAAACACTTGTACCGATACTCATTCAAATCTTTTTGCGATTTAGAAGCACCGTACAGAGCCAAAGTACATACAACACCAGCTTAAAAAATTTCATTCATTCATTCAACGCTACATTAAATTTTTTTTACAAATGTGTTTCTTCCATGATTAAAGAAAGCTGATTTACTGAAAACATATATATCTTAACTATTTACCGCTCATTTTGTTTCTCAATTGTTTTTACATGAAAAAAGTATTATAAAGCTTACTTTTCAAGGTATATGTCAGCTAGCAAATTCATGTGGTCAGAATGTATTTTTTTTTGTAACGGCAATTTATGTAAAATGCAATTTTCAGACTTTTAAAGTAAAAAAATATATACATATTTTTTTTAAATACGTACGAAAAATTATAATTATCATAAAACAAATTTTTGTGCTTTAAAGTACACATCACAAGCTTTAATTTAACCACCTATAGAGTGCCGATATCATTTTCCAATACTTTATTATTTACAATCAAAGTTAGAAAGTCAAAGAGGAAAAATGCATTTTTCGTAAATCGACCAACTTTGAGGGTCCGATTATCGTAAACCAGATTTTTCAAATTTTTTTGACGACAGTCGTATTTTGGGCAATCCCTTTAAATGAAATATCCCGCTGCTTGTTTATTTTTTCTTGCCTATTTTATTCGAGTAACGTTAAATTTTCTGAAATAATCGAAAATTCGTGCAATACTTAATTAACTTCAAGCTTATGTAAGAAATATTTGAAATACGAAAAAAAAATTTAAACACTCGTAATATTTCAAAAAATTGACCCTTTTCAATATACATTTGGTTTTATGTCGTTTTCTTTTGTCAATTAAAAGTTACAGCTACTTTAGTGCCGCGCGCGCCCTCGCGCCGGCCCACTTCCAACTTAGCAGGCGGCTGACGCAGCGCGAATCGGAACGTTACTTAACAAATTACTGGTCGCTCAATTTATACTGAAAAAACAAGTAATGCATATGTTTCTTTTGTAAAATTTTCCGTTCCGAATGGCGCTATTCATTTTTTGATAGATTTAAAATTTAAAAAGCTATTAGCAAAAAACTGCATTTATGCATACAAATTGTTAAATAAAAAATTTAGCACCCACTTTCTCGCGGAGACATTTTGATATGATATTCTACACACTTTTACGAACACGTTCCAAACGGAATCACTCCCCTACAAGTTGAATAGAGAATTGAACTTGTGTAACAATTGCTCAATAGTATCCTTCGTTACACTGTTAATAGTTATTGAAAAAATTATAAGTTATCGGAAATATTATTCCCACGAACTCTAGTACTAATAGAGTGCACTTACTCTTTAGACTATGATGAACATACGTCATCTGTCAGCAGTTAACGCTCGCAAATACTAGATAGCGCACCAGGGATGAAATTTCAACTAAATAAAGCCGGGTGAAACTCTTTCTCGTTGAACCATTGAACTAATTAGACGTATTTATAATTTTGTTTAACCTGTAATGGGGATGTTAGAATTTAAAAAACCTCGTGATGTTCACATGAGGTAAGGTTTTAATTATCATACCGGTAAATACTATCTAACATTTGAAATATTGTTTTAGGTTTTTCTCATAATTATAAATATAAGTATTTTTCTCATGATTATAAGTTTTTCTTATAATTTTTTGTTATAAGTATCTTTCTTATAAAGAATTACTACTTAATAATCAAATTTAGTTACGTCTAATGCATTTAACGTAGAAGCCTTTCAACGTTATATTATTTGCTTTAAGCAAGATTTGAGATTTTCTACATTCAAATTGCGATACCTACTACGTTTTCCACTAAGCGAGCAATTTTCATATGAAGTCAACCTTTCTATACTAATTTTTGGATTGGAATATACGAAAACATTCTGGGCGAAGAGATTTTCTTCATTTTGTCTTGGCGACAAATCTTGTACGAACGTTTCTACGATTCCATAACCTCAAAATGGGATTAAGGCAGCCACATGTGAAACATTACTTTTAAATCCATAATCATCGGAGAACAGGACCGTATCTAGGATTGCTCTTACATCAGGATAACAAAATAAAACAAAATTACTTTTGATTGATACCAGTAAAAGGGATTATTTTCACATGATTGTTGAGTTATGAGTCAAAAGTGTCTAAATTTAAAATATTAGATTCAAGCGAAATCTGTTATATTTTTGGTTAGATTACATTTTAAATCCGTTGTTATAATTAAACTCATGGTTGTATATTAGTTCGTAGTTGCTTATAACTTGAATTCGTTGTCGCAAATACTTCGCCGTAGTATTGTTTCGTAGTTGTTTTTGTCGGGATTCCTGATGATTAATATCTTATTGTAGTACTATAATGCACTTTTGTTGTTGATACAGTAAGTCGTGGTTCAATTTTTGTTGTAACGAGTGTGTTTAAAGTTTATGAACTTTGAGATAAGGTTACGAGACATATCTTTTGTAATATAGTTATTTTGTCTCTCGTAAAGAATCTCAAGTTCCTAGTTTTGTTGTAATATATGAATTTTAGTATTGAGGGAAAAGTTACGAGACGTGTCTTTTGTGATATATTTTTGGTTCTCGTACACGCCACAGATTTGCCTTGCCGTTGAGCAAATTGTAATATAGAGTATCTTGTAATATAGTATATTTTTGTAATATAGATTCTTTTGTACATATTTCTGTCTAGTATTTTGCTATACAGTATCGTTGATGCTGTGATAGTTCATTTTTTGTAATATAATACTTTTGTAATATAGTGCTATTGTATATATGTAACTTTTGTCTTTTGTTTATCTTTATCTTTAATTTTCCTTGATTACACTAAGTAATCAATGGCGCCCAAGCCTTGAACTCAACACCCTTTTGCTCTCCGTATCTTTACTGTGCTAGCCAGGTGAAACCAGTGACGCTAACCACGTCGCTCGTAGGGTGGCCCACATAAGAACTACTTGGGAAAACTTAAGACCTTTATAAATAGCTATACTTGATAAACCTAGTCTGAAGTCGATAATCCTTTTTGTTCCCCCACCACAGAAGCAAGAGCATCATCAGCTCCAACTCCCGTCCTGATCATCCTATTGCCATAATTATCAGTTTGTCGAGGTTTTGGCCGAAGTAACGGTAGCTCCAAAAATTGTACCACCTCCCAGCTCCCCACCTTGATCAAAATTAAGATTCATACTTTTTCTACATCCACCAAATCATCGGTTTAACACTTGACACCGCCGACAAAATAACTTTTCCAAAGAATTCTTCATGTACCAATAACTCCAGATCTAATATGTTTTTGGACAACCCGTGGCTAAGATCACGTATTTTCAAATTCTACTTAACTTTCAATTGGACACTTTTTTCATAGAGGCATTATTTTCTGAGTTATAGCCAAAGAAGTAGTTTTTGCAAATTTTGTGAGTAAATATCTCCCCCACCCTTCTCAAGTATAAGACGTAATTTTCAGAGAGTAATATCATAACACATACTTAAAGATTGGCAAAACAGAATTTCAATTTTCATGTTAGCTCACGCCTCTTTTTCCTGCTATATGCATAGGATACTAGCTTAACGTTTTGGTCTAAAAGAATTATAACATTTACGCATATAAGAAATATAAGAAAACTGCTAGGCCCTAACACTGTACTCTGGAGGACACCCATATCAATATCTTACCTCTAAGCACCCATATCTATAAGTAAATAGCGTTAAAATCACAGATAAGTACTAAGTAATTACTTACTGTGTATTGGAGGGGATCACACGCGAATATAAAAAATATTTTTTTGAAAATCTAACTACCACTGCACTGGTACGAAATAATTATTAGTTACGTGTATGAATTACGCATTGAAATCTTGAATTTCCTAAATGGAATAAATGATGAAGTAAATTTCTTTTTGCTCAAACTTAAAATTTTCATGTTTCATGGCATTCCAAACCTTAGAAAAAAAATTACCACTAGAATAGATGAAAAAAAAAATTAGCTCAAATTTAAAATTTACACGTTTCATGACATTCTAAACCTATTTTAGGAAAAAGAAATTTTGAAACTATTTTTTACCAACATTTTAAAAAAAATTTTACTACTAGAATAGATGAAAAAAAAAATATTTGCTCAGATTTAAAATTTCCACGTATCATGGCATTCTAAACCCATCTAAAAAAAAAAATGTTGAACATTCTTCAAATTTTTTCACCACTACTAGATTAGATGGTGTTTTTTTTTTGCAAATTAATAATTTTCACGTTTCATGACATTCTAGACCTATTTCAAAAACAAATTTTTTGACCACTTAAAAAAATGTTTTGAAATTTTTTTACCACAAAATACTATTTATAAAATGGATGGACAAATGTTTCTTTTCGCTCAGATTTACTGTTTCCACGCTTTATGATATTCTAAACCTATTTGAGAAAAAAGAAATTTTGAAAATTATAGAATGGAAAAAATTATTTTGCTCAAATTTAAAATTTTCACGTTTCATGACATTCTAAACCTATTTAAAAAAAAATTCTTCAAATTTGTTTGAACATTTTTCACCACTAATAGATTAAATGGGATTTTTTTTTCAAATTAATAATTTTCACGTTTCACGACATTATAGACCTATATAAAAAAAAAAAAAATTGGCAACTTAGAAAATGTTTTGAAATTTTTTTACCAATGCTTACTATAAAATGGATGGAAAAATTTAACTTCGCTCAAATTTACAATTTTCACGTTTTATGACGTAAGCTTATTTAAAAAAATCGGTAAAGGTGTTTACACAGAACTTCCCTCTTTATTTGTAGATGGCGGCCACTCTAAAAAATTAATAATTACGA
This sequence comes from Stenurella melanura, assembly GCA_963583905.1. Taxonomy (NCBI): domain Eukaryota; kingdom Metazoa; phylum Arthropoda; class Insecta; order Coleoptera; family Cerambycidae; genus Stenurella; species Stenurella melanura. The sequence continues at coordinate 17,751,499 of OY757317.1, forward strand.
AATGACACTCAAAATAATAATCGGAATATAGTTATCACTATTATTACAAAGAAAACCTGATAAGTTTAGGTCGAAAAAATATACAGAGTGCTCATCCAACAACAAAAGTTCAATACTAAATGACAGGTGCCAAATATGGTAGGGTTGCGCATGCGCAAATACCTTTACAAATGTCCACCACAGTTGAATTATTTCTTGGGATGACCACCCTGTACATTTTTCAATAAAATTATAATAGGTGCATATGCCAAATATCATTGCCATCTGTCACATTTTCAATTCCTCATTCACGTGGAGCGGAAGTATCGCGGTGGTTACAAAAATTTTTAGTTTTAAATTTTTCAAAAATGTTGGTAAAAAATTTTTCATAATTTTGTTCTTCTGAAATATATTTAGAATGTCATGAAAGGTGGAAATTATAAATTTGTGCAAAAAGATTTTTTTTTCATCTATTTCTAGTGGTAAAATATTTTTCCAAGATGGTAAAGAAATGTTGCAATATTTTTTTTCCGAAAGAGGTTTGGAATGTCATGAAACATGGAAATTTTAATTTTGACCAAAAACAAATTTTTCATCTATTCTATAATAAGTAGTGATAAATAGATTAAAACTTTTCAAAATTTTGTTTAAATTTTTCAAAAATATATTTTAATTTGTTTTTGTTCAAATAGGTTTAGAATGTCATGGAAACGTGCAAATTCTAAATTTGAACAAAGAAAAAATTTTTCCATCTATTTTAGTGGTAAAACTTTTTGAAAAATTGTAAAAGAATTTTCTAAAAGTTTGTTTTCTTAGATAGGCTTAGAAAGCTATGAAACACGAACATTTTAAATTTGCAAAAAGAAAAAAAATTCCATCAATTTTAGTGGTAAAAAATTTTTCAAAAATGGTAAAAAAAATTCAAAAATTTTTTTTTTCCAAATAGGTTTAGAATGCCATGAATCGTGGAAATTTTAAATTTGAAGAAAGAAAATTTTATTTCATCTTGGTAAAATTTCAAAATTATTGGTGAAAAAATTTTCAATTTTTTTTTTTCCTGAAATAGGTTAAGCGTGTCATGACACGTAGAAATTTTTACTTTGAGCAAAAAAAATTTTGTTTTCATCTTGGTAAAAAATTTTTCAAAAATGTTCAAATTTTTTTTTTCTGAAATAGGTTAAGCGTGTCATAAAACGTGGAAAATTTATATTTGAGCACAAAAAATTTTCTTCTCATTATTTATTCCCTTTAGACGGTCCACCCTGTATATTTTCCAGTGAAATTTCTACCATTTCTTCGCTGACAGTAGCGTCAACTACCTACCAAATTTGACTGCTCTCCGTCAAGTAGTTTTTTATTAAATGCACCAACAGACAGACAGACAGACAGACAGACTGACGGAATTGAAAAACCTATATTTTCGTAATGTACGTGTTCTGAAACGTCAAAATCCGAAAAAATCTCGGGTGATTTTTTCTCGAATACAATACTTCCCTTCGGTATGCGAGGGAAGTAAAAATAGATAATAATTTTTTAACCACTCAACGTGGGAAAATATACAGGGTAATCACCCTAAGAAATAATTCAACCATAGTGAAAATATGGAAAGGTATGTACGCACGCCTTCAATATGTGCCACCTTTTATTTAATACTAAATTTTTGCTGTCGGATGGCCACCTTGTATATCTGTTTAACCAAAAGTTATTATGTTCCCTTTGTAATAATAGTGATAACTACATTCCGATTATTATTCTCATTTGTCGTTTCGTAATTAATAATTTTTTAGAGTGACTGCTCTATATAAATAACGAGGGAACTTCTGTGTAAATACCTTTACCGATTTTTTTTAAATCATTGTTTATTGTGTAAAAATTACGTCTTTTTAAAAAGGAAGGTGAAGTATTGAGCTCCTTCTGACGCTGAAACTAACCCATATAATAAGGCAATAATATCTTCAAATTAACTTGAATTACAAAATATCAATCATTGAGCCAATTTGGTAGGAGGACAAACTGACTTATAAGAGAAGGTGAAGACAATAAAGAACTGAAATAGAAAGATTCATTCCCAACATAAAATATAATTTTTGGAGAATGATTCAGACATTATTGAGAAAACAATTATTTCTCCATACCCTGTATATGTAAATTAATACAAATATAGAACAGTTTAATCAATATCTTAAATAAGAATTTAACCTTTAAGAGCAAATGGCCCCTGGAGAAAAATTGCAAGTAAATTTAGTGCTTATTTGGTCCACACTAAAGGCTCCCAAAGTACTGCTCCGTATGCCTGACATACCCTGTATGTAGTATTAAGAATATGCTCATAATCTTACCTTAAATGTTCCTCCCATTGGAAAAACTAAGAACCTTTTACTGCGGTGTAGTATACTTTCACAAGGCAGTTGCACTAAGCCAGACAACAAAAACATAAAAATTAAAATCTGCATTTTAAGGAAAGGGGTTTAAATCCAATACACTTTATAATTCTCCATATTTAACGTACCATGTCCTAAATAATCGCATTAAATTGTATATTGTACAATTTGGTTCTGTATCTCACTCGACATTATTCCTAGACGTAAATTACCACTTTGACTGACGATGTCACATGAACTCAAATATTTAGTTTTACACTTAGAGTAGAGCACTGTCTTCAATAGCAAATATTAACTTAAACTTATAATGTGAAACACATACATTAAATTTTGCAGTTGTCGTTCATGTATTCTCTTTTATGATCTGAAGTCGGACAGTAACACTAGTAGTAATTAGGAGTAGTGTTTATTTTATACATTCTGAGTTAAAGAAATGAGAAATTATTAAAGCGAACTTAGTTGCTCCTAGTGAATATTGGAAAGGTACAACATTTGTAAAGTACACTGGATTGAGTATGTGGTAGGTTCCTTGTGAAACATCTTTAGAATAATTATTTTTAGAACAGGGAAAAACAATGCTTTTAGATGTTTCAAATAAAAACTGTATTTTTATACACTCTACATATGTTTCGGCTTGTTAGGCCTTTCTCAAGAGCATTACAGATGAATACTAAAGCTATGAGGGTGGTTGTTCTGAAAATAAATGCAGTAATACCCAAACATGTGGAATTACGGGGATTTCAAGTAATAAAACTAAGGATCTACCTACTCGGAATAATTCAATGGGCTATTCTTAGAACCTTGTCTATTATAGGAGTGTTTATGAAATTTAATTGGTCATTGGTGGTACAAGTATTGCCTTTAAGGGATTTTTTTATTTCTAATTATTCAAGGAGGTTTAAGCGTTTTCCATTTCTTTCTGAACGGATTAAATTAATATTCTCTGTATCAATAAAATGATTATTTTCAATGCAATGTGTTGACATTCCTGTGTTTTTGGTGTTATTTAAAATGGATTGTTTATGTTCTTTTACCCGATTAGCTATACATCTACCACTTTGGCCAATATATACCGCGTTACAGTCCTTACATTTAATTTCATAAACCCCCGATTTGTTGACTTTACTTATTTTTTCTTTATTGTTAACTAAAATACTTCCTAAATTTGTTTTGTTTACACTTATTGTGGAGATGCCTAACTTATTTAGTTTTCTACTTATTTTATCACTAAACCTAGGAATATAATTAATAAAATTGTACTTTGTTGTTTTGTTGGTTACAGTAAAAAATTCCTTTTGAAGTAATTTTCGCTGTTTGTTTTTAACCATGTTCTCTATTAGTGACTCCTTATATCCATTATTTATTGCAATCTGTTTGATTATGTTTAATTCTTTATTAAACTCGTATTCGTCTAAGGGGAAATTTGTGAGTCTATGTATTAGGCTATGAAAGGGAGAGAGTTTAATTTGCCAAGATTGTTGTGAATTATAATGTATGACTGTGTCTGTTGTAGTGGGTTTTCGATAAATACTAAATTTTAATTGATTACGATGTTTTTTAATATTCATATCTAAAAAGTTTAATTGACCATTTTTTTCTTTCTCTAATGTTAACTGTATTTTACTATTAAATGAATTCAAAAAATTAATTTCTTGAATTCATTTAATAGTAAAATACAGTTCACATTAGAGAAAGAAAAAAATGGTCAATTAAACTTTTTAGATATGAATATTAAAAAACATCGTAATCAATTAAAATTTAGTGTTTATCGAAAACCCACTACAACAGACACAGTCATACATTATAATTCACAACAATCTTGGCAAATTAAACTCTCTCCCTTTCATAGCCTAATACATAGACTCACAAATTTCCCCTTAGACGAATACGAGTTTAATAAAGAATTAAACATAATCAAACAGATTGCAATAAATAATGGATATAAGGAGTCACTAATAGAGAACATGGTTAAAAACAAACAGCGAAAATTACTTCAAAAGGAATTTTTTACTGTAACCAACAAAACAACAAAGTACAATTTTATTAATTATATTCCTAGGTTTAGTGATAAAATAAGTAGAAAACTAAATAAGTTAGGCATCTCCACAATAAGTGTAAACAAAACAAATTTAGGAAGTATTTTAGTTAAAAATAAAGAAAAAATAAGTAAAGTCAACAAATCGGGGGTTTATGAAATTAAATGTAAGGACTGTAACGCGGTATATATTGGCCAAAGTGGTAGAAGTATAGCTAATCGGGTAAAAGAACATAAACAATCCATTTTAAATAACACCAAAAACACAGGAATGTCAACACATTGCATTGAAAATAATCATTTTATTGATACAGAGAATATTAATTTAATCCGTTCAGAAAGAAAAGGAAAACGCTTAAACCTCCTTGAACAGTTAGAAATAAAAAAATCCCTTAAAAGCAATACTTGTACCACCAATGACCAATTAAATTTCATAAACACTCCTATAATAGACAAGGTTCTAAGAATAGCCCATTGAATTATTCCGAGTAGGTAGATCCTTAGTTTTATTACTTGAAATCCCCGTAATTACACATGTTTGGGTATTACTGCATTTATTTTTAGAACAACCACCCTCATAGCTTTAGTATTCATCTGTAATGCTCTTGAGAAAGGCCTAACAAGCCGAAACATATGTAGAGTGTATAAAAATACAGTTTTTATTTGAAACATCTAAAAGCATTGTTTTTCCCTTTTCTAAAAATAATTATTTGTAAAGTATAAGAAATCTACCTAAAAGTGGCTGGGCATTTTTGCTATATGAGAATTCTTTGGTTAATTCTCTTTCCAAGGGAAATCCTAAACAATAGTGTATTTCTCTGAATGATTGAAAATTATCTAGTTAGAGGAAAATTCTAATAATTCTAACAAATTACTTTATCTAAAAATATTTAGTAAAATAAACAATATAATTTTATTTCTCATCTTTTTATACAATAATTTTTATTTTTATTGACGCACAGTGGTCATTTCTCAAGCTCTAGGGGGGACAAAATTCTACAAATTTTCAAAAGAGCAGAAAATATCCTTTAAAAAATCGGTAAAGGTATTTACACAGAACTTCCCTCTTTATTTGTCATGGCGGTCACTCTAAAAAATTATTAATTACGAAATGACTTTGAGAATAATAATCGGAATATAGTTATCACTATTATTACAAAGAAAACCTGATAACTTTTGGTCAAAGAAATATACAGAGTGCTCATCCAACAGCAAAAGTTCAATACTAAATAACAGGTGCCAAATATGGAAGGCTTGCGCAAATACCTTTACAAATGTCCACCATGACTAAATTATTTCTTGGTATGACCACCCAGTACATTTTTCAATAAAAGTATAATAGGTGTATATGCCAAGTATTATTGCCATCTGTCACATTTTCAATCCCACATTCACGTAATGGAGTGGAAGTATAGTGGTGGTTAAATAAATTCATTTTCTTTTAAATGTTTCAAAAATATTGGTAAAAAAATTTTCAAAACTTTTTCTTCTAAAATAGGTTTAGAATGTCATGAAACGTAGAAATTTTAAATTTGAGCAAAGAGGAAAGTTTCCTTCTATTCTATAGTAGTGGTAAGAAAAGTTTACAATTTAAGAATTATGTATTTTTCCCTCGCATACCGAAGGGAAGTATTGTATTCGAGAAAAAATCACCCTCCGAGATTTTTACGGATTCTGACGTTTCAGATCACGGAGATTACGAAAATATAGATTTTTCAATTCCGTCAGTCTGTCTGTCTGTCTGTCTGTCGGTCTGTCTGTCTGTCTGTCTGTCTGTCTGTTGGTGCATTTACTAAAAAATTACTTGAGTGAGAGCAGTCAAATTTGGTGGGTAGTTGACGCTACTGTCAGCGCAGAAATGTTAGAAATTTCACTGGAAAATATAGATGGTGGACCGTCTAAACGGAATAAATAGCGAAAAAAATTTTTTTTCGTTCAAATTTAAAATTTCCACGTTTCATGACGCGCCAATCCTATTTCGGGAAAACAAATTTTTGAAAATTTTTTTCACCAACACGAAAAATTTTTTACTACTAAAATAATTGAAAAATTTTTTTTTCTTCAAATTTAAAATTTCTACGGTTCATGGCATTCTAAGCCTAATTCAAAAAAGAAAAAAATTCTACTACTAAAACAGATGAAAAAATGTTTTTTCTTTCTTCAAATTTAAAATTTCCACGTTTCGTGACACGCTAATCCTATTTCGAGAAAAAAAATTTTTGAAAATTTTTTTCACCAACACGAAAAATTTTTTACTACTAAAATAATTGAAAAATTTTTTTTTCTTCAAATTTAAAATTTCTACGGTTCATGGCATTCTAAGCCTAATTCAAAAAAAATAAAAAAATTCTACTACTAAAACAGATGAAAAAATGTTTTTTCTTTCTTCAAATTTAAAATTTCCACGTTTCATGGCATTCTAAACCTGTTACAAACAAAATTTTTTAGAAAGTTTCTTTTACCAACATTTTTGAAAATTTTTTTACCACTGAAATAGATGGAAATTTTTTTTTTATTTCGTCAAATTTAAAATTTCCACGTTTCATAGCGTTCAAAAAAGAAAAATTAGAATTTTTTTTACTTAGTATTTTAAAAAAATTTTACCACGAAAATAGATTTTTTTTTTCTTTGTTCAGATTTAAACTATCCACGTTTCCATGGCATTCTAAAACTATTCAAACAAATTTAAAAATGTTTTTGAAAAAAATAAAAAAAAAATTGAAAACAATTTTAATCTATTTATCACTACTATAGAATAGACGGAAATTTTTTTTTGCTCAAATTTAAAATTTCCACGTTTCATGACATTCCAAACCAATATCGGAAAAAAAAATTTTGCAACATATTGTTATAAATTTGGGAAAAAATTTAACACTAGAATAGATGGAAACATTTTTTTTTGCTCAAATTTAAAGTTTTCACGTTTCATAGCATAGTTTCTAAACCTATTTAAAAAATATATATAATTTTTAAATTTTAAACTTTTTTTACCACTACTATAGAATAGAAGGAAACTTTCCTTTTTGCTCTATTTTAAAATTTCTACGTTTGACATTTTAAACCTATATTAGAAGAAAACAATTTGAAAATTTTTTTACTAACATTTTTGAAAAATTAAAAATAATTGAAATTTTTTGAACACCACTATACTTCCACTCCATTACGTGAAAGTTGGATTGAAAATATAGCAGACGGCAAAAATATCTGGCATATGCACCTATTATACTTTGATTGAAAAATATACAGGGTGGTCATCCCAAGAAATAATTCAGTCATGGTGGACATTTGTAAAGGTATTTGCGCAAGCCTGCCATATGTGGCACCTGCTATTTAGTATTGAACTTTTGCTGTTGGATGAACAATGTATATTTTTTTGAACAAGGCTTATCAAGTTTTCTTTGTAATAATAGCAATAACTATATTCCGACTATTATTCTCAATGTCATTTCGTAATTATTAATTTTTTAAAGTGACCTCCATGCACAAATAACGAGGGAAGTTCTGTGTAAATACCTTTACCGATTTTTTAAATAGGTATAGAATGGCATGAAACGTGAAAATTTTAAATTTGAGCAAATAAAAAAAAAATTCCATCTATTTTAGTGGTAAAAAATTGTTAAAAAATGGTGGAAAATATTTTCAAAATTGGTTTTTCTGAAATAGGTTTAGAATGTCATGAAACGTGGAAATTTTAAATTTGATCTATAGTAGTGATAAATAGATTAAAAATGTTTTCAACATTTTTTTAAAATTTTTCAACATCTTAAAATTTGTTTGAATAATTTTAGAATGCTATGGTAACGTGGAAATTTTAAATCTGAACAAAGAAAAAAAATCCATCTATTTTAGTGGTAAAATGGTAAAATGGTAAAAAAAAATTCGAATTTTACTTCCCTCGCATACCGAAGGGAAGTATTGTATTCGAGAAAAAATTACCCTCCGAGATTTTTTCGGATTCTGACGTTTCAGATCACGGAGATTACGAAAATATAGGTTTTTCAATTCCGTCAGTCCGTCTGTTTGTCTGTCTGTTGATGCATTTACTAAAAAACTACTTGACGGAGAGCAGTCAAATTTGGTAGATAGTTTACCCTACTGTCAGCGAAGAAATGGTAGAACTTTCACTGGAAAATATACAGGGTGGATCGTCTAAAATTTCCACGTTTCATGGCATTCTAAACCTATTTAAAAGAAAATTTTTAGAAATTCTTTTCACAATTTTTGAAAAAAATTTACCACTAATACAGACTGAATTATTTTTCTTATTTAACATTCAAATTTTTCACGTTTTCATAACATTTTAAACCTATTCAAACAAATTTAAAAATTATTTTGATTAAAATTTTTTTTGCAACAGATGAAGAAACTTTTTTTTGCTCAAATTTAAAATCGCCACGTTTCATGACATTCCAAACCTATTTCGGAAAAGAAAATTTGCAAAATTTGTTTTACCACTTTGGAAAAAAATTTACCACTAGAACAGATGGAATTTTTTTTCCATCAAATTTAAAATTTTCACGTTTGACATGACTGACATTCTAAATCTATTTGAGAAAAAAAAATTTGAACATATTTTTCACCAACATTTTTGAAAAAAAATTTACCACTAAAATAGATGAAATATTTTTTTTCTTTACTCAAATTTAAAATTTTCACGTTTCATGGCATTCTAAACCAATTTTAAAAAAATACCACGGTAGAATACAAGGAAATTTCCATTTTGCTCAAATTTAAAATTTCCACGTGCCATGGCATTCTAAACTTATTTCAGAAGAAAAAAATCGGTAAAGGTATTTACACAGAACTTCCCTCGTTCATGGCAGTCTCTCTAAAAAAATAATAATTACGAAATGACATTGAGAATAATAATTGGAGTAGAGTTATTGCTGTTATTACAAAAAAAACTTGATAAGTTTTGGTCAAAAAAATATACAGATTGCTCATCCAACAGCAAAAGTTCAATACTAAATAGCAGGTGCCACATATGGCAGGCTTGTGCAAATACCTTTACAAATGTCCACCATGACTGAATTATTTCTTGGGATGACCACCCTGTACATTTTTCAATAAAAGTATAATAGGTGCATATGCCAGATGTTATTGCCATCTGTCACATTTTCAATCCAACATTCACGTAATGGAGTGGAAGTATAGTGGTGGTTAAAAAATTTCATTTTTTTTAAATTTTTTAAAAGATGGTAAAATAATTTTCAAATTTTTTTCTTCTGAAATAGGTTTAAAATGTCAAAGATAGAAATTTTAAACTAGAGCAAAAAGGAAAGTTTCCTTCTGTTCTATAGTAGTGCTAAAAAAAGTTTAAAAATTAAAAATGATGTATTTTTAAAATAGGTTTAGAATGCTATGAAACGTGAAAATTTTAAATTTGAGCAAATAAAAAAAAATTCGATCTATTTTAGTGGTAAAAACTTTTTGAAAAATGTTGGTGAAAAAAATTTTCAAAATTTTTTTTCTGAAATACCTAGGTTTAGAATGTCATTTAAATTTGAGCATTCTGGTGTTAAATTTTTTTCCAAACTGGTAACAAAATGTTGCAATTTTTTTTTTCCGAAATTGGTTTGGAATATCATGAAACGTGGAAATTTTAAATTTGAGCAAAAAAAATTTTTTCATCTGTTCTATAGTAGTGATACATAAATGGATTAAAAATGTTTTCAAATTTTTAAAAGAATTCTTCAAAAACATTTTTAAATTTGTTTGAATAGTTTTAGAATGTCATGGAAACGTGGATAGTTAAAATCTGAACAAAGAAAAATTCTCTCTTAGTGATAAAATTTCAAAAAACTTTTTTTTTAATCAGGCTTAGAATGCCATGAAACGTGAAAATTTTGAATTTTAAGAAAGAAAAAAAAATTCATTTTAGTAGTAAAAATTTTTTCAAAAATATTGGTGAAAAAAATTTTCAATTTTTTTTTCCTGAAATAGGTTAAGCGTGTCATGAAACGTAGAAATTTTAAATTTGAGCAAAAACAAATTTTTTTCATCTTGGTAAAATTTTTTTCAAAAATGTTTGAAAAAAATTTTCAAAAATTTTTTTTTTCTGAAATATGTTTAGCGCGTCATGAAACGTGGAAATTTAAAATTTGAGCAAAAAAAATTTTTTTTCAACTTGGTAAAAATTTTTTCAAAAATGTTTGAAAAAAATTTTCAAAACATTTTTTTTCCTGAAATAGGTTTAGCGCGTCATGAAACGTGGAAATTTTAAATTTGAGCAAAAAAAAATTTTTTTCATCTTGGTAAAAATTTTTTCAAAAATGTTTGAAAAAAAATTTCAAAAAATTTTTTTTCCTGAAACAGGTTTAGCGCGTCATGAAACGTGGAAATTTTAAATTTGAGCAAAAAAAATTTTTTTTCACTATTTATTCCGTTTAGACGGTCCACCCTGTATATTTTTCAGTGAAAATTCTACCAGTTCTTCGCTGACAGTAGGGTTAACTACCTACCAAATTTGACTGCTCTCCGTCAAGTAGTTTTTTAGTAAATACACCAACAGACAGACAGACAGACAGACAGACAGACAGACAGACAGACAGACAGACAGACAGACAGACAGACAGACAGACAGACAGACTGACTGACGGAATTGAAAAACCTATATTTTCGGAATCTACGTGTTCTGAAACGTCAGAATCCGAAAAAATCTCGGAGGGTGATTTTTTCTCGAATACAATACTTCCCTTCGGTATGCGAGGGAAGTAAAAAAATGAAATTTTTTTTAACAGTTTTGAAAAATTGAAAAAAGAATGAAATTTTTTAACCACCACTATACTTTCACTCCACTACGTGTATGTGGAATTGAAAATGTGACAGATGGCAATAATATTAGGCATATGCACCTATTATACTTTTATTGAAAAATGTACAGGGTGGTCATCCCAAGAAATAATTCAGTCATGGTGGACATTTATAAAGGTATTTGCCCAAGCCTTCCATATTGGGCACCTGTTATTTAGTATTGAACTTTTGCTGTGTGATGAGCACTCTGTATTTTTTTTTACCAAAGCTTATCAGGTGTTCTTTGTAATAATAGTGATAACTATATTCCGATTATTATTTTCAATGTCACTTTGTAATTATTAATTTTTTAGACTGACCGCTATGCACAAATAAAGAGGGAAGTTCTGTGTAAATACCTTTACCGATTTTTTTAAAATAATTTTTACACAGAACTTCCCTCGTTATTTGTGCATGGCAGTCACTCTAAAAAATTAATAATTGCGAAATGACATTGAGAATAATAATCGGAATATAGTTATTGCTATTATTACAAAGAAAACTTGATAAGTTTTGGTCAAAAAAATATACAGATTGCTCATCCAACAGCAAAAGTTCAATACGAAATAGCAGGTGCCACATATGGCAGGCTTGCGCAAATACCTTTACAAATGTCCACCATGACTGAATTATTTCTTGGGATGACCACCCTGTACATTTGTCGATGAAATTATAATAGGTGCATATGCCAGATATTATTGCCATCTGTCACATTTTCAATCCAACATTCACGTAACGGAGTGGAAGTATAGTGGTTAAAATTTTTTTTTTTTTTAATTTTTCAAAAGATGTTGGTAAAATAATTTTCAAAATTTTTTCTTCTGAAATAGATTTAAAATGTGAAACGTAGAATTTTTAAATTTGAGCAAAAAGGAAAGTTTCCTTCTATTCTATAGTAGTGCTAAAAAAATTAAAAATTTAAAAATTACGTATTCTTTAAAATAGGTTTAGAATGCTATGAAACGTAAAAATTTTAAATTTGAGCAAATAAAAAAAAATCGATCTATTTTAGTGGTAAAAACTTTTTGAAAAATGTTGGTGAAAAAAATTTTCAAAAATTTTTCTTCTGAAATACCTAGGTTAGAATGTCATGAAACGTGAAACTTTTAAATTTGAGCATTCTAGTGATAAAATTTTTTTTTGAATCAGGCTTAGGATGCCATGAAACGTGGAAATTTTAAATTTGAAGAAAGAAAAAAAAATATTTCATTTTAGTAGTAAACAATTTTTCAAAAATATTGGTGAAAAAAATTTTCTAATTTTTTTTCCTGAAATAGATTAAGCGTGTCATGAAACCTAGAAATTTTAAATTTGAGCAAAAAAAAATTTTTTTCATAATTTTTTTCAAATGGTGAAAAAAATTTTCAAAAAATTTGAAAATTTTTTTACCAACATTTTTGAACAATTTTTTACCACTAAAATAGATGGAAAAAATGTTTTCTTTGTTCAAACTTAAAATTTCCACGTTTCATAGCATTCTAAACCTATTTAAACAAAAACGAGAATTTTTTTTTACCATTTCTTTAAAAATTTTACCACTAGAACACATGTAATTTTTTTCTCTTTGTTCGAATTTAAAATTTCCACGTTTCCATGGCATTCTAAACCTATTCAAACAAATTTTTGAAAGATTTTGAAAAATTTAAAATTTTTTTTGAAAAAATTTGTAATCAATTTATTCATCACTACTTACTATAGAATAGACGAAATTTTTTTTTTGCCGAAATTTAAAATGTTCACGTTTCATGACATTCCAAACCTATTTCGGAAAAAAAGATTAGCATAATTTTTTACCATTTTGGAAACATTTTTAACCAATAAAATAGATGGAAATTTTTTTTCTTTGTTCAAATTTTAAATTTTCACCCAACCAATAGTCATTCAATGTGGCGGTCTGTCCTGTTGGAGCCCTCAAGCCAAGTCAGGCTAGACCAAGTTGAGACGGAATACGCCATGCAACTTGTAAATTCAGTTAAAAATAACTGTATGTAGGTACTTGCTTTTCCAAAACAGATTATTTATTATTATTGCCATATACATAATTTAAAACCATTTTATACCCTCTCAGTTTATCATAGTGAAATTGAATTTGACAAATTGTCCATCATAACATATTGATTCTCTAGAACTAATGTGATAATTGATTCTTAATTTGTTGTAATTAATTTATTACCAGTTACAAAACCAACTAATCAATAATTAATGAATAAATTAAATTGCGAATTTTGACATCACTTTGACTCACAACGTTAACATTTATAACAGCGAAACATTTGTAGACTATACACTCATAAGAGATGATTTATTATCTGACTATTGACATGAATTACACGATGTGACAATAAAAGCTTTAATTACAAAAACCAATGATAAATATTTTGTATGCTACATGAATTTGGATTCCTCCCTTATAACATGAAATACGTGTTGAAATATCTATCGAATGTTATCATGAAATATTGGAAATGAAATTGCAAATAGCTGACGAAATGCGGGGTATCAAGGATGAAAAAAATTATTTTCTCGCCTTTGTGTAATACCATATAGTGTGGAAAGTTTAACTGGAATAAATTCTTTAATTTGGATGTATTGGTATTTCTATCAATAATCTACTTAGAACATGTCTGTTTCACTTTTTCCAACATTCTAACATATTTAATATATCTCGACTCAAACAAGTAACTCTAAATATAATACAAGCATTAAGAGCCTAGATTCTATTTTGCGCCTATTCCGACAACGGGTTGGGGATGAAATAGGGGTAAATGAGGAAAAATAAGTAGAACGAGCTAGTAAGACTACCGAAATTTGAGATTTGGTGTATATACTAGAAGCCAAGGCTCCACTCCAAAATTGAAATATTCATTTCAAATCTGGTACAAGTATGTATCACAACGACATCTGGGAATAGATTATATTTTGAGATGATTCCGTTGAAGGGTTGGGGTTAAATAAGGGCAAATAGGAGAGAACAAGTGAAGCACGCTGGAAAGTGTACAGAAAGAAACTTGGGATTGATGTGCAATATGTACATACTAGAAGCCAAGACTGCACATTTTTTTATAGTTTTTGTCAACCACTCGACCACGCCCACTGCATTATTAAAAAATCGGTAAAGGTATTTACACAGAACTTCCCTCTTTATTATTTGTGCATGGCGGTCACTCTAAAAAACTCGAATACAATACTTCCCTTCGGTATGCGAGGGAAGTAATTAATAATGACGAAATGACATTGAAAATAATAATCGGAATATAGTTATCACTATTATTACAAAGAAAACCTGATAAGTTTTGGCCAAGAAAATATACAGAGTGCTCATCCAACAGCAAAAGTTTAATACTAAACAACAGGTGCCACATATGGAAGGCTTGCACAAATACCTTTACAAATGTACACCATGACTGCATTATTTCTTGAGATGACCACCCTGTACATTTTTCAATAAAAATGTAATAGGTATTATGCCAAATATTATTGCCATCTGTCACATTTTCAATTCCACATTCACGTAGTAGAGTGGAAGTATAGTGGTGGTTAAAAAGTTTTTTTTTTTGAAATTTTTCAAAAATGTTGGTAATAATTTTTTTTTCTTCTGAAATAGGAAATGTCATGAAACGTGGAAATTTTAAATTTGAGCAAAAAGGAAACTTTCCTTCTATTTTATAGTAGTGGTAAATTTTCATTATTGTTTTTTTTTTAAATAGATTTAGAATGCCATGAAACATGAAAATTTTAAATTTGAGCAAATAAAAAAAAAAATTCCATCTATTTTAGTGGTGAAAAATTGTTCAAAAATGGTGAAAAAAATCGGTAAAGGTATTTACACAGAACTTCCCTCGTTCATGGCAGTCTCTCTAAAAAAATAATAATTACGAAATGACATTGAGAATAATAATCGGAGTAGAGTTATTGCTATTATTACAAAGAAAACTTGATAAGTTTTGGTCAAAAAAATATACAGATTGCTCATCCAACAGCAAAAGTTCAATACTAAATAGCAGGTGCCACACATGGCAGGCTTGCGCAAATACCTTTACAAATGTCCACCATGACTGAATTATTTCTTGGGATGACCACCCTGTACATTTTTCAATAAAAGTATAATAGGTGCATATGCCAGATGTTATTGCCATCTGTCACATTTTCAATCCAACATTCACGTAATGGAGTGGAAGTATAGTGGTGGTTAAAAAATTTCACTTTTTTAAAAATTTTCAAAAGATGGTAAAGTAATTTTCAAATTTTTTTCTTCTGAAATAGGTTTAAAATGTCAAAGGTAGAAATTTTAAATTAGAGCAAAAAGGAAAGTTTCCTTCTGTTCTATAGTAGTGCTAAAAAAAGTTTAAAAATTAAAAATGATGTATTTTTAAAATAGGAAACGTGAAAATTTTAAATTTGAGCAAATAAAAAAAAATTCGATCTATTTTAGTGGTAAAAACTTTTTGAAAAATGTTGGTGAAAAAATTTTTCAAATTTTTTTTTCTGAAATACCTAGGTTTAGAATGTCATTTAAATTTGAGCATTCTGGTGTTAAATTTTTTTCCAAACTGGTAAAATGTTGCAATTTTTTTTTTCCGAAATTGGTTTGGAATATCATGAAACGTGGAAATTTTAAATTTGAGCAAAAAAAAATTTTTTCGTCTGTTCTATAGTAGTGATACATAAATGGATTAAAAATGTTTTCAAATTTTTAAAAAAATTCTTCAAAAACATTTTTAAATTTGTTTGAATAGTTTTAGAATGTCATGGAAACGTGGATAGTTAAAATCTGAACAAAGAAAGAAAAATTCTATCTTAGTGATAAAATTTCAAAAAACTTTTTTTTTAAATCAGGCTTAGAATGCCATGAAACGTGAAAATTTTAAATTTGAAGAATGAAAAAAAAAATTCATTTTAGTAGTAAAATTTTTTTCAAAAATATTGGTGAAAAAAATTTTCATTTTTTTTTTTCCTGAAATAGGTTAAGCGTGTCATGAAACGTAGAAATTTTAAATTAGAGCAAAAAAAAATTTTTTTCATCTTGGTAAAATTTTTTTAAAAAATGTATGAAAAAAATTTTCAAAAATTTTTTTTTTCTGAAATAGGTAGCGCGTCATGAAACGTGGAAATTTTAAATTTGAGCAAAAAAAAATTTTTTTCAACTTGGTAAAAATTTTTTCAAAAATGTTTGAAAAAAATTTAAAAAAATTTTTTTTTTCTGAAATAGGTTTAGCGCGTCATGAAACGTGGAAATTTTAAATTTGAGCAAAAAAAAATTTTTTTCAACTTGGTAAAAATTTTTTCAAAAATGTTTGAAAAAAATTTTCAAAAAATTTTTTTTCCTGAAACAGGTTTAGCGCGTCATGAAACGTGGAAATTTTAAATTTGAGCAAAAAAAAATTTTTTTCACTCTTTATTCCGTTTAGACGGTCCACCCTGTATATTTTTCAGTGAAAATTCTACCAGTTCTTCGCTGACAGTAGGGTCAACTACCTACCAAATTTGACTGCTCTCCGTCAAGTGGTTTTTTAGTAAATACACCAACAGACAGACAGACAGACAGACAGACAGACAGACAGACCGACAGACAGACAGACAGACAGACTGACGGAATTGAAAAACCTATATTTTCGGAATCTACGTGTTCTGAAACGTCAGAATCCGAAAAAATCTCGGAGGGTGATTTTTTCTCGAATACAATACTTCCCTTCGGTATGCGAGGGAAGTAAAAATGTTCAATTTTTACTTCCCTCGCATACCGAAGGGAAGTATTGTATTCGAGAAAAAATCACCCTCCGAGATTTTTTCGGATTCTGACGTTTCAGAACACGTAGATTACGAAAATATAGGTTTTTCAATTCCGTCAGTATGTCTGTCTGTCTGTATGTCTGTCTGTTGGTGCATTTACTAAAAAACTACTTGAAGTATAGCAGTCAAATTGTGGTGGATAGTTGACGCTACTGTCAGCGAAGACATGGTAGAAATTTCACTGGAAAATATACAGGGTGGACCGTCTAAACGGAATAAATAGTGAAAAAAATTTTTTTTGCTCAAATTTAAAATTTCCACGTTTCATGACGCACTAAACCTATTTCAGAAAAAAAAAAATTTGAAAATTTTTTTTGCAACATTTTTGAAAAATTTTTTACCAAGATGAAAAAAATTTTTTTTGCTCAAATTTAAAATTTCCACGTTTCATGACGCGCTAAACCTATTTCAGAAAAAAAAATGTTTGAAAATTTTTTTTGCAACATTTTTGAAAAAATTTTTACCAAGATGAAAAAAATTTTTTTTTGCTCAAATTTAAAATTTCCGTTTCATTACGCGCTAAAACTATTTCAGAAAAAAAAGAATTTGAAAATTATTTTCACAAATTTTGAAAAAATTTTTACCACTAAAATATGAGAATTTTTTTCTTCCTTCAAATTTAAAATTTTCACGTTTCATGGCATTCTAAACGTATTTAAAAAAAAAAATTTTGAAAATTTTTTTACCAACATTTTTTAAAAAAATTTTACCACCAAAATAGGTGGAATTTTTTTTTTTTTGTTCAAATTTAAAATTTCCACGTTTCCATGGCATTCTAAACGTATTAAAACAAATTTAAAAAGTTTTTCGAAAAATTTTCTTGAAAATTTTTTTCACACATTTTATGTATTCATCACTAAGTAGGTACTTACTATAGAATAGAAGAAAATATTTTGTTTGCTCAAATTTAAAATTTCCACGCTTCATGACATTCCAAACCTATTTCGGAAGAAAAAAAATTGTAACATTTTTTTACCATTTTGGAAAAAAAATTACCACCAGAATAGATGGAAAATTTTTTTTGCTCAAATTTAAAATATACACGTTTCATGATATTCTAAACCTATTTCAGAAGAAAAAAATTTTTAACAAAGATTTTGGAAAAATTTCAAAAAAATTATTTTTTTTTCTTTGTTCAAATTTAAACTTTCAACGTTTCCATAGCATTCTAAGCCTATTCAAACAAATAAAAAAAAATTGATAAAATCTATTTCACTACTTACTATAGAATAGATGAATTTTTTTTACCACTTTGGAAAAAAATTACCATTAGAATAGACGGAAAAATTTGTTTTTGCTGAAATTTAAAATTTTCACGTTTCATGACATTCTAAACCCATTTCAGAAAAAAAAAATTTTTTTCACACATTTTTGAAAAATTTTTAACCACTAAAACAGATGGAAATTTTTTTTTCTTTGCTCAAATTTAAAATTTCCATGTTTTATGATATTCTGAACCTATTGCAGAAGAAAAAGGAGTGAACATTTTTAACCAACAGTTTTGAAAAATTTGAAAAAAAAATAAATAAATTTTTTACCACCATTATACTTCCACTTCACTGCGTGAATGTTGAACTGTCTAATGGCAATACTATTTGACATATGCTATTATACTTTTATTGGAAAATATACAGGGTGGTCATCCCAAGAAATCATTTATGGGAGACCTGTTATTTAGTATTGAATTTTTGCTGTTGGATGAGCACTATTTTTTTGACCAAAAGTTATCAGGATTTCTTTGTAATAATTACAATAACTATATTTCCATTATTATTCTCAATGTCATTTCGTTTTTAATATTTTTTTAGTGACTGCCATGCAAAAATAACGAGGGAAGTTCTGTGTAAATACCTTTACCGATTTTTTTTTCTGAAATAGGTTTAGAATGCCATGAAACGTGAAAATTTCAAACGTGAGCAAAGAAAATTTTTCATCTATTCTACTGGTAAATTTTTTTCCAAAATGGTAAAATGTTGCAATTTTTTTTTTCGAAATAGGTTTGGAATGTCATGAAACGTGAAAATCTTAAATTTAAGTAAAAACATTTTTTCAGCTATTCTATAGTGTGATAAATGAATTAAATTTTTTTTCAAATTTTTTTGGAAATTTAAAAAAAAAAAAAAAATTAGTTTGAATAAGTTTAGAATGCTATGGAAACCTGAAAATTTTAAACATGAACAAGGGAAATTTTTTTTAATCTAATTTAGTGGTAAAAAATGTTTCAAAAATGTTGATAAAAAAAAATTCTAAACATTTTTTTCTTGAAATAGGTTTAGAATACCACGAAACGTGGAAATTTTAAATTTGAACAATGAAAAAAATTATTTTCATCTATTTTACTGGTGTAAAATTTTTCAAAAATGGTGAAAAAAATTTTCAAAACTTTTTTTTTTTTGAAATAGGTTTAGCGTGCTATGAAACGTACAAATTTTAAATTTGAGCAAAAAAAAAATTTTCATTATTTATTCCCTTTAGACAGTTCACTCTGTATATTTTCCAGTGAAAGTTCAACCATTTCTTCGCTGACAGTAGCGTCAACTACCTACCAAATTTGACTGCTCTCCGTCAAGTAGTTTTTTAGTTAATCCACCAACAGACAGACGGACGGACAGACAGACTGACGGAATTTAAAAAGCATATATTTTCGTAATCTACGTGATCTGAAACGTCAAAATCCTAAAAAATCTCGGAGGGTGATTTTTTCTCGAATACGGTATGCGAGGGAAGTAAAAAGGTGATAAAATGAGTAAAGCAAGCTAATAAAAGTTCAGAAACTTTATTTTTGGCGTATATGTTAGAAGACAATATCTCAAATTATTTTACGACATCTGTATTATTAGAATTCTATGACCAATTATTTCGACATACTAGAATGCAAATATAGTCAAGACGTTTTATTTTAAAAAGACTCAGATGGGAAATCTGGGTGTGGATGTAGTGATATCTTAGGCAGAGGTTTTTTAATGATACCAAGTAATTTAAACCGTATATAACAAGCAAGCAAAAATAATTTTAATACTTTAAGATTTGTTACTCTTTTTATTATTTATTTTACCAAACGCTTAGTGTGTACTCAGAATCTATAATACATATGTTCTCCTCTTGCTTACGTACCTTCTCTCTCTAGCCTCTTTTCTATTCTATTTTCCGTTTGGATATATGTTTTATGTATACGTAGTAGGGTTTCTGATTTCCCGACTTTTTTTCATTCCCGGGAATCGGGAAATAGAATTTGCCGTTCCCGGGAATCCCGGGATTCCCGGGAAACAATAAATTTTTCATATATTTCTTGAAAAACACAGTTTTTTTTTCAAAATATTACACCATTCAAATATTAATTTTTTAAATGTTTGTTTTCTTCCTTTAGTCAAAAAATAAATCCGTCAGTTTTGTTTTGCTTTATTTATAATTAAAAAGACACAACACTAACTACAGGAAATAATACAATAACGAAATAAAACATAATCCGACGCGCACGCTCGGTAAAATTTCGGAGCCCGCGCACTCCGGTACACTCGTTACAATCGTTGCAGAGTCGATTTATGTGATGAGAACACGAAATTTAATATTTTTAAAACTTATTTTTATTTCCAAGGGCCCGGGAAATCCCGACTGTTATTTCCCGGGAACGGAAATGATAAAAAGTGACATAATTCTCGGGAAATCCCGTCCCGGGATTCCCGGGACAGAAACACTAATACGTAGTTATACATAAAACTGATCACTTTGACCGAATACTTTAACAGCCCAGATTAATTTTTGACAATCTACAACTACTTCTATAAAAACCAATGCCTTAGGAATCACTACTTCCACATCCAGATTTTTCATCTAAGTCACTTTAAAGGAAACACCTTGACTAGATTTGTACTCTAGTATGTGGAAATTATTAGTCATAGAATTTTAGTAATATTTTGGGGCAGATGTCATAGAAAAGTTTGAGATGTTGGTTTCTACCCTATACGTTAAAAATTAAGTTTCTAGTTTACCCTACTTATTTTCTCCTATTCACAACCTACCACCTCCCACCCCTTCAGTGGAATCGTCTCAATCAGATATCATTACAATACATACGTGTACTAACTTTCAAGTGAATATCTCAATTTAATGTTGTCAATCCCATCAATAATGGAGCGGAGGTTGAAAAATATTAGAAGGAAATCTGAGGCCTTCGTTTCTAGTATATGCACCAAATCCCAAATTTCTGTACTCTTATCAGCTTGATTTACTTATTTTACCCTATACACTCCTATTTAACCCCCAACCCTTCAACGTAATATCTCAAAATTAATCTAGTTCCAGATGTCGTTATTATATACATTTCTACCAAGTTTCAGGTGAATATCACAATTTTATTTTATCAACCCCTTTAATAATGGAGTAAGGGTGGTGAGGGGTTGAAAAATATTACTAAAGAATCTGAGGTTTTTTCTTCTAGGGCATACACTGAATTTAAAGTTTCTGTACTCTTACCAGTTTGCTTTATCTATATCTATATCTCAAAATTAATCTAGTTCCAGATGTCGTTATTATATACATTTCTACCAAGTTTCAGGTGAATATCACAATTTTATTTTATCAACCCCTTTAATAATGGAGTAAGGGTGGTGAGGGGTTGAAAAATATTACTAAAGAATCTGAGGTTTTTTCTTCTAGGGCATACACTGAATTTAAAGTTTCTGTACTCTTACCAGTTTGCTTTATTTATTTGCCTCTATTTACCCCTATTTAACCCCCAACCCCTCAACGGAATCATCTCAATTTTATTTTATCAACCCCTTTAACAATGTAGTGGGGAGGGCGGCGGGGGATGAAAACTATTACAAAAAATTTTGAGGCCTTGGCCTGTAGTACATATATCAAATTTTAAGTTTCTGTACTCTTACCAGCTTGCTTTACATATTTCCCCCTATTTAACCTTATTTACCCCCCAACCCTTCCCAGAATATCTTCAAAAAACAATCCAGTTATAGATCTGGTTATAATACATGTGTACAAAATTTCAAGTCAATATCTTAAACCGTTCCGGAGAAAACGTACGGACAAAAAAAGTTACAGATAGACCGATAGACAGTCAGACAGACAGAAAAAATTTGTTTTCGCTCTAATTTAAAATCTCGACGTTTCATGACATTCTAAACCTATTTGGAGAGTAAAAAAAATTGAAATTTTTACTACGATTACTATACCTACTTCCAATCCACTGCGTCGACGTGGAAATAAAAATATATTTCCTATCTCTTTAAACAAACAAGCGACAACAAAAAATTATAACCTTTTATGTTTATTCCTCTCGATTAGTTCAATGCCATGAAACCATATGAACGATATGACAACATCAAAACAAACTTAACGAACATGTTTTTCAAACGCAAAATGTTTAACTAATTAATACACTTCTAATTGTACGGTAATTAACTTAAATATGCTAATACAGTTCCGTAATTGTTAAATATCCCGAACTGGTTCTTTTGCTTTGAAAAAGAAATTGTGCAAATATTGGAGTGGCTGACGCCTAAAGCAAATATTGGTATATGTAATTATGTATTTATTAAATGTATTTATTGTATAGGGCAGATGATGCTATAAGCTTTTTAACAAAACAGGTTTATAAAGCTCTTGATGACAAAATACCTAGCTTATGCATTTTAGTAGACCTCGCAAAAGCCCTTGATATCGTGAGCCATAGACTGTTATTAAATTAAATTGTGGTATCAAAGGGCCAGTCTAAAAATTGTCAGGGCGAGAGCAGTATGTTCAGATAGGTGATGTCATCAGCGAAACTAAAATAGTAACATTCGGAATTCCACAAGGGACAATACTAGGACCCATTCTATTTAATATTTATGTAAATAACTTATTTCTAACAGAAATATAATCGGTATCGCTGATGACATAGCTATTTTTTAGAGAGCTGATATCTGGCAAAACCTGAAAACTATTCGAATTAAAAAAATTGAAACTGTGCTTTGACTATAACTTGCTTACCCGCAGCACTGTAGAAGTGATATCTTCTATTGGATGTTACAGTCTATTTTCGTATCTGTACAATTAAATTTGAATATCGTAATATGTTATCGTTTTAGTCGAGTCTATATATAGTATAACTGGTTGCCTACCGTTCGTGCTCCATGAGAGCCACGCATAGTGTTGCTGGTCCTGGCAACGCGTTGCTAGCAATGCACAGTAACTGTACCTAATTTCTTAGGAAGCGAGTTTCGAACGTCTTGATTATAACCTTTTCAAGACCGTTATTATCAATTAAACTTATTGTTTTGTTAATGGAATTATGAAATACTGCATTATCTGTGGAATATAGACGTCATTAAGGGAGATTTATCAGATTTGTGGGTTATGTTGTATAGTGTTCATTCGGAACGTACCCATGGACAGAGTTTTAGTCATTCTAGGATTTTGACAGAGGTTTCCGTTTTGGCCATTTTTGGGGATTTTTTCCGTTTGCCTGCCGAAGATAAGTTGTCACTGAGCACGTGGATAGCATTTTGTGAATTTGCTCCTTTAATGGGATATGGTGCTGTAGTGACAAATTGATATTTTAATTATTTTCTGTTGGGAAGTACTGCTACGGAATTTTCCGGATAAATCAACTTGCTGGAAGCACATGGCAAAGGAATTCTGTAAGCCCACTCAACATCTAAGGTATGCCTCTGAAATCTCTTTAGAAAATAGATTTGTAATGTTCGTTATTTCTTTATTGCAAGGCTTTTTGTTCTTTTTGTTCCTTTTGTTCATTTGGTTTCATTTTCATTTTATTTTGGACTTTTACTGGTATCGTATCCTGTATGTTTGACCCTACGTCTTACCTGTTGGATATTTGTACATCTGTATGTGAACTTTGGGTTTGCTGAAACTTGGTTGGCAAGCTGTTCGTTGCATTTGGAATCCTGAGTTGTACCGGTGAGACTCTCCTGCCTGGTTCCATTGGAAGCTACGCTCCCCTGGTAGGCCTAGTGGTTACATTGTGAAACCTGCTGGAGGTAAGAGTCTTTAAATAGCCTAACGAGGGACCTGATATCACATCCCACCTTCTACGTGAGGCATAAAGAGCCCGTCAGTTTTTTTACGGTACTAATTACACATTAAATGTAAATTGTCAGTAAATATTTTGACATGACCAATTAACTTTTTAGTAGTTTTGAACACCACGCTTGCAAATTTTTCACATTAGTCAATTTAACCTATCGTCACTTACCTAGTTCACATTATTTTGTTCATTTTATGTTATTATTCAGTATTTTAATATAACCGTCTAAGCCAGTATGTTTTGGGGGGTCATATTTTGCCTACTATTAGTTAAGATTTTATTAGTTTTAAGTTGTCGTATATTTTGTGTTAGATTAAGTGTGGGCCACGCATCTAAGTATACTGATTGTGTGTAATGTTATTTCTGTGGGATTTGGCTGTAAGCGTACCTAAATATAATCATTAAATCTGTTATAGTAAGACGCGTATTTGTTTTCACCAGCATACATCTAAAGCTCCAATTTGTCGAATCCACTCCCCAGGGACTTGTCTAGTCGGCCGCGTGAGCCTCTTTCGCCACCAATTAAATGCAGATAGGGGACTGCACGTAAAACATAAAAATGTTGTTCAGGGCACAGGGTGACCACCCTACCCTGCTGTATTGCTGATACATCAGCCTCTAAAGTTAAATTTTTTATATATTCCCCTTTTATCTGGGAGCCCTGCAACATGGAGATAAGTTGTTTATGTATACTGCAGATAAAAGAAGGTCTACATTTGTCCCCTGTGGAACACCGTAGCTGATAATTGTTGGTACACTGATGATCTTATTTATATTTTTCATACAATATTCGTTCAGGTAAATAACTTTTAAAAAATAAATTGCAACGAAATATCCCACGAAGGCACTACTAAAAGACCTAACACAGAAATTAATAGGAAATGCTTCTTGTAGCAATTTTAGAAAGCACTGTATTATTTATGAATAGCAAAATTTATTTTTCTATTAGATTCTCAATTTTCTCCAACGTCTTCTTTAAATATTAATGGAGTCATCCATCAAGTTAGAAAAAAGTCTCCTGCTTCGACGATTAGGCGAGTAACTTATAAGTTATGGCTGTTCAAAGCGCTCTATTTTACATTAAACTTATACCAATATGTACTTCAATATACAAACACCCTGATTGATCGGTAAAATTTGAATATTTTAATTTATAGCGGTATACACGGGCTTATTCATATCCACTTTCTCATACTTTCCTGGATAAACGTGAATATATTACGATACGGATATTACCTATAGTTCAAAGCAATTTCCTAGGAATAGTGATATTTTAATTATAGATGAGTCAAATAATTAATAATTATATTGTATTATCATACAAGGAACTTTAAATAGTGTCGTAATATATTCGAATTTCTTGAATATTATCTAAAATATTGGAATTATTATTAAGAATATGTAATGCATTGAAAATAACTAGATCGCATAGTGTACAGGCAGCGGATGTAACATTAGATTTCCGTTGCCTGTGCAATCCATCACATACATATTGGCGTTTTTCTACAAGGCATTGCACTAACAATGAACTGCACATTGCTGAGTCAGGAAGAACGCGGATAGATATTGATGGAAAAATGCGGAGAATTGTTCAATTGTTGTCAAGCCTCCGGAAGGAGATCAATCGTCGGTTAGGCTCCGCAAGGAGAAGTTGCGACAAAAGTTGAGTTGTTGCCCGAAAGGGTTGTTTGAGAAAAGCAGAAAAGAAGAGAAAAGTCCCGAAAGGGTGAAATCAGAAAATAGTTGCCTCTTTTCGGCCGGCGTACGGAATTCAGCCACCATCCAGGGATGAGGGAAATATTGATGTAAGTACCCTTTGTTTCTTACTTATCAATATATACATATATTCTTGCGGCTAATTTGGGTATTATTTTCTGGTGCGTGTGTGTGTGTGTTTAACCCTACCACCCTCTTTACGACGTTAAGAGGACCGACCCGGCCTCTTGCAAATTTAAGTCGAGCACCAAGCTAGTACCCCGATAAGAAGAGGCGCGCACCCTGGGCTCGACAATAGGTCACTTATGATCTTTCTTTAAATTAATCAAAAGTATCTCATTAAAAAAATCGCTGTCTAAGGAATCACTACTTCCACATCCAGATTTTCCAATCAAGTCTCTTTAAAGGAAAATTTATTGGCTTTATTTGCACTCTGGAACGTGGAAATAAGTGGTCATAGAATTTTAATAACATAACTTGACAGATGTCAAGTATAAAACTGTGCCTTTTCTTATACAGATTGACTATTCTGTATCAGAATTTATTTTTATATATAACGTTAAGTCTAATCAACAAATTAACATGTATTTATAAACTTTGTTTACTAAACTTTTAATTTGTTTCCGAATTTTACATTGTTCGTGTCTCCCTAGTGTTTTATCTTATGCATTTGTGTGTTTTAGTATATAATACTATATTGGCCATTAGTATAAGTTTTTTTATGTTATGTAACTTGAAATTGTGCCTAAGTGACCTGTCCTATATCATTTACATGATCAACAAGGACCAATAAATATTTGAATTTTAATTTGAATTTGATGACATTAAAAATTTGAGGCATTTGATTGCTCCCCCTCTCCACCCCTTGAACGAAATTATCTCAAATAGACGTCATTACAACACATACGTATACGTGTAAGTTTAAAGCGAATATCTCAATTTTATTTTATCAACACCTTTATTAATGGAGTGGGTTTGGTGCGGGGGGGTTGAAATATATTATAAAGAAATTTGAGGCGTTGGTTTCGAGTATATGCACCAAATCTCAAGTTTCTGTACTCTTACTAGCTTGCTTGCTCTACTCTCTTTCTCCTATTTACCTCTACTTACCCCCCATCCCTTCAACGGAATCATCTCAAAATATAATCTACTTCCAGATGTCGTTATAATACCTACGTGTACCAAATTTCAAGTGAATATCTCAATTCAATTATATCAGCTACTTTTATACTGGCGTGAGGATGGTGGAGGAGTTGGAAAATACTATAAAAAATCTCAGGCCTTGGCTTCTAGTGTAAACACCAAATCCTAAGTTTCTGTACTTTTATCAATTTGCTTTATTTATTTTCCACCATTTACATCTATTTAACCCCCAGCCCTTCAACGGAATCATCTTAAAATATAATTTAATTACAGATGTCGTTTTAATTCAAATATGTCCATATGTTTTAGACAAATGGAAGCCATAAACTTTTAAATAACATGTCATATATTGTAGCATTTGAAAAAGCTACATGACTAATTTCAATTTATTTACAGTGAATTGACCATAATGAATTCATTTATTGGAGTGGAGAGGTATGCAACCACTCGTACTTTGAAGGACATTGCGTGTCGTATATCTGTAATAATCTTAACATCCAGAAAGTAAACATGTTTTCTTTAAGGATAGTTTGAGTGATGGTGTCAGTCGTATATTCTTGTAATTGAGATATTACATAATTGTGTAATTCAGTCTTTTGATGGCAAAGTACTTTGTTGGTGTATTTTTATTGTCTAGAGAAAGTGTTCTCTAGGTGCTCAAGTTGACAACACTGAGAACTGT
This sequence comes from Stenurella melanura, assembly GCA_963583905.1. Classification (NCBI taxonomy): domain Eukaryota; kingdom Metazoa; phylum Arthropoda; class Insecta; order Coleoptera; family Cerambycidae; genus Stenurella; species Stenurella melanura. The sequence continues at coordinate 17,779,062 of OY757317.1, forward strand.
GGGAGATTTCACAAGAACAATGATTAATTGACGTACATGATAGAACTGAAACGTAACCAAAGCACACTTTTCAATACATAAACTTTGTTTCATTAAATTTGAATTTGTCTTTCAAAAAATCGGTAAAGAACAGAACTTCCTTCTTTATTTGTGCATGGCGGTCACTCTAAAAAATTAATAATTACGAAGTGGCATTGAAAATAATAATCGGAATATAGTTATCACTATTATTACAAAGTACACCTGATAAGTTTTGGTCAAAAAAATATGCAGAGTGTTCATCCAACAGCAAAAGTTCAATACTAAATAACAGATGCCAAATATGGAAGGCTTGGGCAAATACCTTTATAAATGTCCACCATGACTGAATTATTTCTTGGGATGACCACAATGTCCATTTTTCAATAATAGTATAATAGGTGCATATGCCTAATATTATTGCCATCTGTCACATTTTCAATTCCACATACACGTAGTGGAGTGGACACATAGTGGTTAAAATGTTTCATTTTTTTTTTCAATTTTTCAAAAATGTTGGTAAAAAAATTTTCAAAATTGTTTTCTTCTGAAATAGATTTAAAATGCCATGAAACGTGAAAATTTTAAATTTGAACAAAAAGGAAAGTTTCCTTCTATTCCACAGTGGTGTCTTTTATTTGAAATTAGTTTAGAATGCCATGAAACGTGAAAATTATAAATTTGAGCAAAGAAAAAAAAATTTCCATCTATTTTAGTGGCACAAACTTTTTCAAAAATGTTGGTGAAATAAATTTTCAATTTTTTTTTTCTGTAGTAGGTTTAGAATGTCAGTCATGTCAAACGTGAAAATTTTAAATTTGAGGAAATAAAAATTTCCATCTATTCTAGTGGTAATTTTTTTTTTCAAAATGGTAAAAAAATGTTACAAATTTCCAAACCTATTTTTTCAAAGTAGGTTTGGAATGTCATGAAACGTGGAAATTTTAAATTTGAGCAAAAAAAAATATCATCTATTTTATACCTATTGATACTTAAAACAGATTTCTTTTTTCAAAAAATTTAAAAAAAAAAAATTGTTTAATCAAAATAATTTTTAAATTTGTTTGAATAGGTTGAGAATGCCATGAAACGTGAAAAGGACCCCGCACGGAACATATGGAAATTCGCCCCCGGTTAAAGTGTTTGATACTCGGGGATATTATACAAATATCGATGTTGATCAAAAGTCTCTATGGGCTCAAGGTCGGAAATTTGACGGTTTTCCAGATATCGGGGGTGTAAAGGGGGATGCTCATTTCTTGTGGGAAGTGACCCCCGCTCCAGTAAAATTCGCTGGAATCGATATATGTTATTCCTCTTGACCTGATAAAAATTCTCAGGGGCACAAGTTTGAAAAATGGACAGTTTTCTAGATATGGGGGTGCAAAGCGGGACGCTCATTTTCTTTATAGGAAGTGACCCCCAGTGAAATTCACTGGAATCGACATATGTTGTTCCTCTCGACCTCCTGATCAAAATTTCTCATGGGCACAAGGCCGGTATATGCACAGTTTTCCAGATATCCGAGGTTGCAAAGTCGACTTTGAACCCCCGATATCGAAAAAATTGTGCATTTACCGACCTTGCGTCTATGAGAACTTTTGATCAGGAGGTCGAGAGGAACAACATATGTCGATTCCAATGAAATTCACTGGCGGTCACTTCCTATAGAAAATTAGCACCTCCCTTTGCACCTCCCATATCTAGAAAACTGTTTATTTTCCATACTTGTGCCCCTGAGAATTTTTGATCAGGAGGTCGAGAGGAATGACATATATCGATTCCAGCGAATTTTACTGGAGCGGGGGCCACTTCCACAAGAAATAAGTATCCCCCTTTACACCCCCGATATCTGAAAAACCGTCCAATTTCCGGCCTTGAGCCCATAGAGATTTTTGATCAACATCGATATTTGGATAATATCCCCGAGTATCAAACACTTTAACCGGGGGCAAATTTACATATGTTCCGTGCGGGGTCCTTTAAAATTTGAACAAAGACAAAAAAATTTTTTAGTGGTAAAAATTTTTTCAAAGTTGGTGAAAAAATTTCCAAAATTTTTTTTTTCTGAAATAGGTTTAGCTTGCCATGAAACGTGAAAATTTTAAATTTGAGCAAAAAAAATGTTTTTTCATTATTTATTCCCTTTAGACGATCCACCCTGCATATTTTCTAGTGAAAGTTTTACTATTTCTTCGCTGACAGTAGAGTCAACTTCCTACCAAATTCGACTGCTCTCCGTCAAGTAGTTTTTTAGTTAATGCACCAACAGATAGACAGACAGACAGACAGACAGACTGACGGAGTTGAAAAAACTGTATTTTCGTAATCTACACGATCTGAAACGTCAACATCCGAAGAAATCTCTTAGGGTGATTTTTTCTCTAATACAATACTTCCCTTCGGTATGCGAGGGAAGTAATAATTGTTCAAATGTTTAACGGCATTTTTCTCGAAAATGGTTGGAGTTATTAAGTTCTACCAAGTGTACCTTTTGTACGTGGCAATGACGTCCTTGTCATATTTTCTGGTCAGAAGTACCACAACGTCTAGTCCAAAAAAAAATATGAAAAAAAATCATCATCAGATCAGGTCCTGCGGCGCCTTCGATGATCTAACGTGATGTAATACATAAATTATTGTTTCTTAGAATAAAAAGTTTTTCTAGCAAAGGCGAAGATCAGTCAAAAGGCTGTAGAGTTATTGCAAAAAAACGAAAAAATAATTTGAAATTTGACAACCTGTATCTTTTTCCACAGCAACATTTTACTAAAGCATATATGGCTATAACCTCATATTTTGGACCAAGAAATCTACCCCTGCACTATGGCCTATTATTAATGGCCCACCCCGTACTTCGACTTCACTACGTGTATGTGGAAGTAATGGAAATAAGTAAGATACGTTTTACTAAACAAGTAAGCCACCCTGTATACGTAAACTATACTTAGTATATTACCTATTATTTCCAAGGTAATACTCTCGGTGACTCCCTAACTAAATATTATATCTGCCTAGTAAACAATACGATTAAAAATAATTTCTGTTTCGGTATAAACGAATATATTTACCTAGCATTCTTTTCCGTTAAACCTCCCTCGATAACAACTATTGCCGCAGTATTTAGCTATGCAAATTTCAGCACTTCGTTGAGGGTAGTTACAACTGGAACCTGCATCGTTCAATAGAATTCCTGCTAATTTTTTCCCAATTAATTTTAATTAATCTCTTTTATCGTGGTAGTACCGTGGACGATATATCATGCCTCAGTATTTAAATAACCCTTCCCGGTAAATTTCCCTTGATATCCCGACCCCGTTCTGGGAAATGTAAGCTTCAAATAGCAGGAAACAGCAGGAAAGGACATTTAGCAGCTAGTCCGTGGGATGTCAAGGTTTAAAAGGCAAATTGAACCGTTCTATAACGCAGTGCTCGATTAAAATAATTGTTGCCATTTACGGTAATCCCTCTTTGGATTTGATAATAAAACTAGCACCTTAAATTTATTTCTGCAATAAAATTTTATTCATTACTGCGGTAAAAATTTTATGTTTTAATTGGCAGAAATATGAAGACTGTTAAAATGAATAAGCGGAAAAGGGTTTGTGTTTGATATAAAAGTCCACCTTTTTTGTTATTTATTGTGCTCTTTGCTGACTGCCTGCACAAAACAGTTTTTTCTGTTTCAATAAAATACTATTAATGTCTGTTTGAAGGCGAAAATTACCATTATAGATTAGAACGTATCGACGCATGAATATGAAACATTTTCGGAAACAAATTTCTTTGATATCACGAACCTGGTGTAGTATTATCTAGATCGGAATTGTTTAAGCAATTAAGAAATATAGATATTTGTGCATCTAAAGATTTTTTGTTTGCTCATAATTGTATTGAAAGATTTTCTTTATAGGATTTTGCAAACGGCAGAAAAAATCAGTATCTATAACTAAAAGAAAAACTTTGCGTAGAAATATTAATGAAATTTTTGCATTCTTTCGATAACCTGAATAGGATCGTTTCTTTCAACAAAATTTATAAAATATTGTACCATCAAAAAATATACTAAATACATATTTCATATATCATATTAAAGAAAGTCCTAATAATGACATGCAAGAAAAAATTGGTTTTCAAAATAACAAGGCGATAAATGATGACGTATATAATGAGAATTCTATTTTAGAGATTTTCATGTTTTCTCTATCATGTTGGCGGTAATGCTCGGTAGATTTGTTGCGTATTTGTTGTTTACATTGTGTTGATTTTTCAGTAAATTATAACCAAAAAATTTTAATAATTGGGAAGAAAACTATATCAGTTTTTGATTTTCACTTTATTTCTTGTCAACATGACAATTGTTTCGCCACACAGTGGCTTCTTCGGATGTTGAGTACTGGTATACTAATTTTACAATGCACAAACTATATGGTTTTATACAATTTCGATGTAATCCTAATCTTAATTGCTAAGCGGAAAAGTACAATATAATTTTAATTACTAAATGGAAAGGTACATATATTTCTAGGTAATTTATTGAATCTAATTCTAATAGTCTAAGTAAATAAATTTAGTAAGGGAGATGAGTTTGTTTCAATTTGGTCATTTAATAAAATATCAGACGACTTTAGTTTATTTATTTCTAGAGATTCTAGTAAATCGAGTTTTAACCCATTTTTCTCGGTGTGTAAAATTTTAAAGTCTTCGTTGAACACGTGACCTACTTCTATTAGGTGGTTAGCATAAGTTGGGTCTGTTTTATTACTGATGTAACTTCTTTTATGTTCTGATAACCGTTTACCAAAATTTATTCCGGTTTGTCCAATATATACCTTAGGACAAGCACCACAAGTCAACTTATAGACGCCTGATTTATTTTCTGATGAAATTTTGTCTTTTGCATTTTTTAAATGTTTTCCTATTGTGTTATTAGTTTTGAAAGCTACATTAATATTATGTTTTTTACTTCCCTCGCATACCGAAGGGAAGTACTGTAAGTAGAGTGTTTATACCGGAGCTGGGCCTCCCCCCACCACTTTTCGTGACGTCATAGGTGGGGGGTAATTAGTGTGGTGGGGGGTAATTCGCGTGGTGGGGGGTAATTAGTGTGGTGGGGGGTAATTCGCGTGGTGGGGGGTAATTAGTGTGGTGGGGGTAATTCGCGTGGCGGGGGTAATTAGTGTGGTGGGGGCAATTCGCGTGGTGGGGGTTACTAGTGTGGTGGGGGTAATTACTGGGGTGGGAGGTAATTAGTGGTTATTAACTGACGTGTAGATATTTAGGGATGTAAATAATGTGGTGGGGAAAATTATTGTGGTGGGGTTGATCTATCACTATAAAGGACCTGTGACAGTATCACAAAACGCAAATCTATCTCTGATACTCAAGAGTTAGCAAGTGAGTGTAGTGCAACCACCTCAATTATTTCAAGTGAGCAATATTTTTATATTACTTTTTGCGATTCTTTCACTGTACACATCCCATTTTAACTATGGAAATTTCGGAATTAGATTTATTAGCACTTAATGCAATGATTAGTGAAAGTACTGAGGTTTTGGAGCAAAAGCCTATTTCATCATTAATTAAAGACAAAGCCTATGTCATAAAGAAAATGTCAGTGGTCAATACGCGGTTTGGAAAATCAATCATCGTAAATTTGTTTGAGGAAAGTACAATAACAACTTTCAAATCATTTTTACCCAAACGAGTTGTAGAAAATATAAGTGAGGATGTAATCAATCAGATTAATTCATCTGGTGGTAAATATACATTGACATATTTAGGTCAGCGCCCTCCAACGTATGTCGGTGCAAAATCCAGTCCAATGATACGTTTTGGCGATTAATTTAGAAACAATAATTGTATTAGTTTTTTTTAATTTAGTTTTAATTTTCTACTAGATAATAAAATACAGTTAGAAAGAATGGTAGGAGTACTATAAAACGTAATATTGCTATCTCGTTTGAAAATACAGAGGCGTTATTATTTTGGTTAATGGTAATAACTTGATTTTCACAATATAACTCCATCAGTTTTAAACTGCGCTTACAACTTACTTAAGTAAGTGAATAATTTAGAGTTCTTATATGCATTTTTTAACAAATTTGTTTGCTTTCAGTTTAACCATTACCAACAAAATATGTGGATGCAATATTCAGCTCAACGATGGGTGAAGGCAGAAGACATTAAATCAGCCATCGAAAGGTTGTCCTGTGAACTATGGGACTTAAGGAGAGATTCGCAGCATTCAATAGTCTATGATATAAATGTCTTCTCAGATGCTGACGAAGCTCAACGTGTTGAAGAAGAATGTAATGCATATGAAACTGGAGCAAATTTATGTGACAGATATTGTCGAGGCTTTTTAAGTTTGGATGAGTTCTGTGAGCATATGGTTAGAAGGAAATTAAAACGTTTCCTGTATGAGATAGTGAAGTACCTACCAGTGGGGATTATTGAAAAATATCAGCTTGATGATGAAGATAAATAATATTTATTTTAAGTTACATTGTTGCAAATAAATAATTGTGTAATACATAGTATAATATCTTATTGATATTTATTTTATTAGGATTATATCATGATGTTAAATAAATAAAAAACCAAGTTAAAAGATTACATTTATTTTATTACCTATTTCTATTACATATCTAAAAAGAATATACCTATTATTATTACATATCTAGAAAAATATACCTTACGCTTAAACAGTCTCATTGTAATTTTATATTTAAATCTATAATACTTCTATTAAGAAAATGAGCGTTTGCAAGAGCACAATGACTGATATTATTATACTGAAAATGTTCTAGACATTTTGGTGTGTTCAATAATTTAAGGCTGGGTAGAAGGGGCAAATAGTCATCTAAGTCTATAATCTTATTCCGTCTTAGATGTTGAAGTAGAAAATTCCTCTTCATTCTGCCTTTGCATACAATTACGACATCCTCTAATAGTGATTGACATTGATAATTATTAACTGCATTCTGGCAAAGTCGCTGAAGTATCAATGGTAATTCTGTCAGTTGAATGTATCCGTGGCTCCATTTTAAACCATGGTAATTTTTCTCCAACCATTGGTATTGTACCTTCTTGTCATGCGCAAGTGATGAGAATGCATGCGGTGGTTTGAAAAAGTAATGTGCTTGTTGTTCAGTATTACAGCATACAGCAGCCAATTCTTTTACTATAAATTCACTGTTTTTACATTGAAAACCTTGTAAGTCAACTATCAGCATAGGAGCTGTATAACTTGATTGCGCCATAATAAATATTTTTTACTTTGCAGCAAGAAAACCGCTTTGAACTGAACCATCCAATGCACTGTAGCTTAAATAAGTATCATGTAGAATAAGTGCATACACTCGGGTTTGTTCGGGGAACTTTGTCTTTCGAGTTTCAAATTCTATTTTTATGTCGACTGTGGATGATTTCATTGCATCCGGTTGGTGGGAGCAATCTATGACAAATAATGGAGATTTTCTAAATTCTGCAAGATCCATCATAGGTTCACTCATATCTTTATCATAATAACTGCGCTGGAAGTTCTCATAGGCATAGTAAGCTGCAGAGTCCAATTTCTTATCAAAATCTAAATTCCAACGCTCATATGGAAATACTTCAGAGTTTAGATAGAGTCGAATATTATTAACATCTGCATGTATAAACTTTGTGGAGTCCTTGGTTCTATCATTGGAATTGCCATTATTTTGAAATCCGATAATAATGTATCGAGGTCTCTCAAGACTGCTGGTAGTTTTAACAGCCCATATGTCAGAAGCAGTATCACGCAAAGTAGGTAATTCATAAAGATCCCACATACGGTAAGCCATTTTAACTCTAGCGTTATTACTACTCTTATTAATTCTGTTTAATAATTTAAGTTTCTGTTTATCTTCAGGCACAATATGTTTTATCTTCCATTCAATTTTGGTAATTTCTAACTGTGCATCAACCTCACCAATGTAAGAGTCTTTGAAGGATCGTGCTATAATCAAAATTAATTCCTGCTTTGCATTCAAAATTCCTTTGATGTAATCTTCTGCAAATCCCATGAGGAATTTAAGAGGTAGCTTACCACTGAAAACATGACTGACATTATCTAAAATATCTTGCTTCTGTTCGTTGAGACCCCAACCTGCAGTTAGTAGTGATCGCAAATGTGTTTGCCCATATGATACCATAGTCTTCATTGTGGTAGTGATACCAGGTTTCCTAACGACAGCCACTTGCTCACCACCCATTTCATATCTGATTTCCTCGAACAGAAAAGCTAGTGCATTATTAGATAAATAACAGCTCTTGGTAGCGTCGCTAGGAGTAAAGTTTCCTTCTATATAAATGTAACTGTCTGCAATATCCAGTATGAGGTCTTGAAAATTGACAGGAATGCGTATTTCATCAGAGTTTCTGTAGTATGGTGAGCCATACGGTTTATATGTATGTTCATGTAAACTTACAAGTGACTGATCAAATACTGGCTCGCCGAACACCTCAAGTTTTTCACTAGATGTAATAGCCACCATGATTATTTAATTTTGTCTCAGTTTTAAACCAATGGATAGAAGAAATGCGCGGTCCTTAGCTGATAATTTATGTCTTGACCGTTTAAGATGCACACGTTGAATGAATCGATTTCCACTCTCATTCTTCTTTTTAGGACTGATTACATTATATCGGTGATGTGCTAGCCGTTGTTGATTATATCGGAAACCCATTGTACTTATTACAATATTAAAACTGTTTTAATTCTAGCTTCACAATAATCTTCTCACCTCGAAAATTAATTAAATCTCCATTGTCATCCAATATGTGCAGAGTAATGTTGTCGATAAACTGACGCCCTTCAGGTGTAACAGGCAAATATATGATGTTGGCCGGCTCCCTGGTAAGTTTGTAACCAGGTTCAACATCTATGTCAAACTCGAACATTGTATGGGATTTAATGGCATTCAGATACGCTCCGGAAATAATGTTGCAATCTACACGTATCATTCTTACTTTCATTATATCGATAGGGAGTGTCGACTCGTGAGTCTTGTTTGGCGCTAAATATGTCGGTTCAAATCCCAACAGACTACCAATAGAGTTTGCTTGTGTAAAGTCAATTCCATATTTTGATCTTATCTCACATTTCATTGTGTTGTTGTTTGCTCGCAGTTGAAATAATTTTTCTTTTTCTTCATTTTTGTTAGTTGGCATAGCTTTCAGTATTGCATTATATATTTCATCAATTTCATAGACTCCGTATGGTATGTGGATAAATGTGAGAGCTACTTTCGGTGAAGTCCTATAGCAAAAACCATTGTTTGTCTCGTCTATATTAAATATAGAATTGTATGAATAAAATCCGGTTAATCCCAGACCATATCGACAGCCCATATCTAGTTCAATCGGGGGATAAAACTCTGCACTGAGCACGCTTGAGCGGCTTGATAAAGTGAAAGTGCGTGACATGACTGATGTTTTTGGAGATTGTGCATGCCTTTATTGCGGTTTACAGCAGTAGTTGTGTATTAATTTTCTTTTCTTGGGCGGTGATGGAGATAGATTTATATCATTATTTGACGCCACGTTCACTCCGTCCACTTTACAGTAGCAGCAAAATATTTTTCGAGGGGACGGACCATCGTTAACATCAACATTATTTTCGTCTTCAAGAGAATAATGTTCTTGACAGTACTGGTATTTTAAAATATCAATGTCATCCTGAAGATGTTTGGGTAATTTCTCCCACACTAACGCAATTTCATAAGGGGCGCATGCAATCATTACTTCTTTAGGCATATCTGAAAGTTGCTCTTTACTCATCTTCAACAAGCTGCGTAGTCTAGAGAAAGCAATCAATGAGTGGCCCATCCGTTTAATTGCCTCTCGATCCATCGATGGAGTCACAGATGCCATTTGGGGAGTTTTATTTAACTTTCGAAGAAAGAAACTTTAAGCACAAATGACCACACCACACTGTGTTGAAATTTTGTTGACGCTCATAATTGTAGTAGATTTTATCCGTAAACGTTGAACCATTGCGCAAGTACAGAATTAATTCTCTTGGTGGGGGTAAATTGCCAAAACTATCGAAATATGTGACCAAACTACCACGTTTTTTATATGCCACCCAGTGTGTTCCCGGACCATCTATAGTATCCAAATTTATGATGGCGGATTCATTGCGATGTGGTCCGGAATTTGGTAAAGTGTCGCGCATAAATATACCCCGAAAATAGGGCACCTTCATCTTCTCAGCATAATATTTAAGATCGATGTTAGTGAGAGGTTTTCGAGGTAGAGTGTCTAGTAGTTTTTTGAATTTTGTGGTTTTAGATAGAGGCCCAATCCCTTACGATATGGTTTCAAATATAGTCCCTTGCCACTTTTCCCAACAGCAATTGCTTCCATATGTCTATTGTGACGGCTTTTTTCAGCCAGTTCCTCTCTGCTGGTTTTAACATCATGTACAGCCTTGGCTATACCAGCTGCAGAGCCGGCTAAACTACCTAACGCCGATAATCCAGCAAAAATTGGTATCAAAGGTAGAATTCCACCAACTTTCGGAATTGGTATTATGCGAGGTGTACGGATATTGCGTTTTCCTCCAGCCGATCTCATGTGTCGTCGTGCAGCTTGAAGTGCTATTTGCATGATTTTCCGTGTATTCTTAGCTGCAAATCGCTTGCCATCAGCTTTACGTAAATCATCACGTACCTTGCTCACTATTCCAGCACCAAAAGCTATCTTTCTTAGGTTATTCTTTCTTTTGCTCTTCTTTTTAACTGTATTTTTTCTTTTTTTAGTACCAGATTTTGACTTAAATCCCATACCAAGACGTTGTTTTCCCTTCATTATAGTTGTAACCAACCACGCGGCGGCCTTTTCCCTCAAATTTGCGTCTTTGGATTTAACTCGATTCCAAGCAGCGTGTTCAAGTTGATAGTCTGCTCTATGTCGAGCTACTAAATCATTCGTGTTTTGATCGTACGCAATATCGTGCTTCTTGCATGCAGCATCGAGTTTGTTTATTCCTGGATCACCTCGCGCTAGTCTTTTTTGTAATTTGGTACCTGGACCACAATACTGGTAACCACCTGGCAAATGAAGTTCAAATGGAAGCTTATTTATAAGGGAATTTACTAACCCCTTACCGGCCTTTAAAAAACGATGGTTTTTACTTGTGCGCTGCTTGACCGACGACATTTAAATAACAGTTGCAATGCGTACATCTATTTATATAGTCTTCAACCTTGCTACAATGCGTATTGTAAAGCAGAGACAGAAGTTTTCTATAGATAATTTGGATGAAAAAGTTGGATATGGATTACAAATTGAATCGCGTCATGGGCCACTACTTCCGTCAACTGTTCGTGGACTTCTAATCGGTCCGAGTAACTGTGGAAAGACGAATTTAATGATATCGCTGATTACTAACCCCGTTGGATTACGTTTTGCAAATATATACCTATATTCAAAGTCTTTAAATCAACCCAAGTATGAGTTCTTGCGTAACATATTAGCACCAATTAAGGGATTAGGATTTTACACCTTTAGTAATAATGCTGAAATAGTGCAACCATCTGACGCCAAACCCAATTCTATTTTTATATTCGATGATGTTATATGTGAAAAGCAAGACGTAATTCGCGCATTTTTCTCAATGGGCCGCCACAGAAATGTAGACTGTTTTTATCTGGCGCAAACATATTCTCGCGTGCCGAAACAGTTAGTGAGGGATAACAGTAATTTTATAGCGATGTTCAAACAGGACGATATGAATTTACATCACATTTTCTCGGACCACGTCTCACCAGACGTATCTTTTAAGCAATTTCAAGAAATGTGTGCAGAATGTTGGAAAGATAAATATGGGTTTCTGGTAATTGACAAGGATAGAGAAGTGAATGAGGGAAGATACAGGAAAGGACTTGATAGTTTCATATATCCATGAAGTACTGTAATTAACATTTCAATAGATCACCAGACAGCACCGGGTTTACATCGGTGAGTTTATATAGTGGAAATGATGATTAAACGTGATAGTGAAACAGATGGACACATGCTAGGGAAAATAAATCTGAAACGTCAGCTAGTTGAGGCTACTGATTCTGTACGTAAAAAATTTAATTCACTGAGGAGTAGAAATGTGGAGACCCAGCTATCGCTCGAGAGGTTGTATGAACCCATAACAAAACCTTTAAAAGTAATATCATCTGCCTCACTGGTAAAATCACATAACCAGGCATCACCAACACCGACACAAAAATCAACACAATCTCGAGATAATGTGAAAGCTAGTACCAGTACGTTTAAAGCGACACCAGAAACCAGTAGCGAAGATGGCGAGAATAGTGCAGCTGACGCATATTATATGGAAACACCACCAAGATCGTCGTTAATGAGTACCCCAGGCTCAGAAAGATCCATTGGCAGTGTAGAAGAGAAATGTGGCGTAATCAAACAACATCTAGAAAATGTAAAATCCGGCAACTATAAATATGACACTGTATACGGTGTTCGTCTAGACCCCCATACAGGCAAACTACACATGGGTAATGCCGAGGTGCGGTTTTCTAGTGGGGATATTACGTTGTGGTATGGTAATAAGTCTCTAGGAACGTATTCTGGCAGTCCTAAGTTGTACGATGTACTATTTTTAAAGTATCCATTAGTGCTACGCAGCGATGAAGTATCTCTTTTTGACGAGGAGTATCAAATATATGGCGAAATATTAAAAAAGACGAGAGCAGCATATAAACAATATGATATCAAAAAGGGTTTGAATAAAACTAAATGGAGGAAATTCAGTGATATTATAAAACCACTAACATCTTCTACAATAATGACGAGATCCAGAACTGGTTTGGGCTTTCCCCAAATGCCACTTCAGAAAATATACAATAGTGAAGGTGTCGACTATGTTTATTGGGATAAGCCGAAAGAGTTGGTAGATCGTCTACGTCTGCTGTATAGCTCAAAAATGGCAGGTAACAGTGGTGTTAATAATGAAATAATTAGTTTGTTGGAGGAAATGAGAGAAGAAAAAATAATCTATTAACAAAATTATAATGGGGAAGTATAATATACTGTGAAATGCTTAAATCAGATCAGATGTAATTAGAAATGCTACCTGGTCACAACACAATTGATAAATTTGGACGCAGAAGAGGCGGCGCTAATAAATCATTAGTCGTGCGCGGTCCACCAGGTCTTGGCTTTAAGCTCACTGCAGATAATCACTTCGATATTCAGAATAAACGTTTAAAGAACATTGGAGAACCGGTAGATAGTCAGGATGGTGTAACACGTAACTATGTTGAAGAGCGACTTACTACCTTCTTTGCAGACATCCGCAAGGCTATGGATGAGGCCACTAACTTAATTATTACAGCAATGGAAAAGTACGTTAATGGTCAAGTTTTGTTAGCTGTTGCTACTGCAAAAACTTATGTAAATGAGGAAATTCCGAAAAAAATAGATAAAGGAAATGTACGGGTTGTTGCAGAGATGAAAAAGTATATTAATGAACAAATACGAGCGAATATTGATAAGGAACATAAAACAGTGGAAAATTCAATTTCTCAGCAAGCTAGAGAGCTTCAGAAAATAATTGACAAAATTAATAAATTAGAAGAACTAACTTATTAGAAATTAGTCTATCGGCAAACATGTAACAGCTTAGTGTATTCTCTGCACACCCATTCGATCCAATAAGTTAACATGGAAATTAGTGCTACAAAGAATGCCGTTGTGCAGGAACTGCACAGGTTACCCCGAAAAAATTTTCGTAGAAGAAGAACCATTATCAAGGGCTATGGCGATTTATGGCAAATGGATTTGGCTGAAATGCAGCCATTTGCGAACCTTAACAAAGGTTATCGATATATCCTCGTAGTGATCGACTGCTATTCGAAATATGTGTGGACAAGACCCTTAAGAAATAAAACTGGTATAGAAATTACGAAGGGTATGAGGAGCATTTTGCAAAAATCGAACTACTCACCTAAGAATCTTCAAAGCGACCAGGGTACGGAATTTTACAACAAAAACTTTTCTACTTTAATGAAAAAGTATGCCATTAATCATTACTCTACATATAGTACGAAAAAAGCTGCAATTGTTGAGAGAGTGATACGAACATTAAAAAATTGGTTATATAAAGAATTCTCAGCTAGGGGTAAATACAAATGGCTCGATATTCTATCAAACATTACAAAAATGTACAACAATAAAATACATCGCACGATTGGTATGAAACCCGCTGACGTTAAACCAACCACACGTTTGGATGCGTATAATCACATTAGGATTGCTTTAAAACCGAAGTTTCACATTGGTGATGTAGTTCGAATAAGTGCATACAAAGGTGTATTTGAAAAAGGTTTTACAGTCAATTTTTCAACTGAACTTTTCAAAATTGTCAAAATCAATATAACTAACCCAACAACTTACCAGCTTGAAGATATGTATGGACAACCAATTAAAGGATGTTTTTATGAAATGGAGTTACAAAAAACTAAATATCCTGATATATATCTAGTGGAGAAGGTTTTGAAAAAAAAGAAAAACAAAATATTTGTCAAATGGCTTGGACTTTCCAAAGAACACAACTCTTGGATTGACAAAATGGATGTTGTATAATTTATAAAACTTTAAACCATGTAAAATATACATAATCAATTTATATATTTACTTATGTATCAGTAATAAGGAAATAAAATATGTATCTGACATTATTGTTTTATTTAAGCGTCCAAGATTGATTATTGAATTGCTTTATTTCACTGCAACACTATTTACATTTTATATTTCAGTAAGTTAACAGAAGGAAAAAAAAACAATTAATTGAAATATGTTTTATTTGGAACAAAAATATGTGGAATATTCTAAATCTCAATATTTACAAAAAGCAAAAAAAATACAATAAAGAACGAACATCCTAATTAAATCCCCAGCCTCAAGAACTGGATTTCTTGACTTACACACCAGCATTTTCTGTAGTGACTCGTCAAAGTTGCATAAAAATGACCAACATGTTCGCATAATATTTTGTCTGTTCTGCATTTGCTGCATATATTATTCCAGCAATCATCCCCATACTTATCACAAGCTATACACCGCTGTCTTAATGGATAGTCCACGCTGCACAAGACAAACATCTCTGTTTATTCCGAAATTTGTGCGAGTCAGCAGCTGGAGACACTTGCGGCATTGACGCTCACCTGAACGTCTTCCTCGAACCTCTTGGCATCTCTTAATTGGCACGGGATTCTCCTTTACACAATTTACACACAATCCAGTACATGAATTTATATATATCTTCGGCCAGGACACGTAACAATTATGACACACAATTTGGCCATCCGTACGAAATGGATATGCTGCAACGGTTGGTTTGGATTCCCACTCTTTTGGAAAAGGCATTTTAATACTTAACACTTTACAATATATAGATAGTATGAAAGCAAAATACTGACTAAGTTCCTCTTCTCGTTCATTCACATTTAAGTAGATGTTTAGGGTGTTGACGTCAGAGATGATATGACGTGACCGGCTACAAAGAGGATATAAACGAGGAGGTGACTCGATACAAGTCAGTTGATTTTCAACATTACAACCCACCCTACGTTTACGTTTACGCAAGTTCGTGTATATACAATGGCAGCTGTACCAAATTTCATGGCTGGTGTACCTGGGTATGCCAATTTACAATTTTTGAGCTGGTTGGCGGAGTTCGACTTGGTCAACAATTTGTGGAGTGACGATGAAGGCGACGCAGATGTGGCAGCTGTAGAAGGTGGTGTCGAGGGGGAAGATGGCCCAGAGGTTGACGAAGAGGATGTTGTCGTAGGGCAATTAAATGATGATGAAGATACGGATGCAGACTCAGATGATGGCATCGTTGCGGATGCATTCAATGATGAGGATGTTTGTGAGAAGTACCTTCTAAGAGGGAACCCCAGGGATGAGTTATTCTGCACCACCAAGACGTTTGTGGCTATTGAAACAAGGGATGGTGCAGAATATCATATTTGCTATGGGTGTTATATAGCATACCAACAGCGCGTCAACCTCTCCTTACATCGACACGTCGACTACCACGCCACAACACGCCTGACGGATGGCGAAAGGGGTTATTGCAAATGTTGCAGAGATCCGCTGTACCAAAT
Source organism: Stenurella melanura (assembly GCA_963583905.1). Classification (NCBI taxonomy): domain Eukaryota; kingdom Metazoa; phylum Arthropoda; class Insecta; order Coleoptera; family Cerambycidae; genus Stenurella; species Stenurella melanura. The sequence continues at coordinate 17,795,240 of OY757317.1, forward strand.
TAGGCCAGTGGAGATCTGCAATATTTGTAATAATCAAAATCCATAAATTGTGACTGTAAATATGTTTATATGTAAATAGTTTAGTTAAAGTATTTGGTTAGTTCTTAGGTTAGTTCTTAGGTTAATTTGTTTTTTTTGTTGTTTTTTATTCTGTAAATAAATATATTTTATAAAAATATTGCTTTTTTTTTTTTACTTTCTATTTTAAGTGTAAATTAAAGTGAGGGTAAATCGTCATACAGTCTTTAAACTCATGTGCTATTATATTGGTGATGACTTTGATAATTTAAAAATCGTCTTTAAGAAACTTACTACCCCACTCTTGTTAATGTAGGGTATGTTGGAGTGGGGGTACGTTAATATAAGAAACTCCTCGTCTCTTGGTCCTCAGTTAAACTGCAAAGCTGGTGAAAACAAATGGCTTCCCAAGATAACGAAGTAACGTCCAGCGACTCCACAGAGTTCACAACACCGTTTTGGGAATACGACGTAATGTTGGGGCTCTCATATAATGGGCAAGGTCCAGATAGCAGTAATTGGGTGGTACAAATGCGCTATCTGGAAGATTTGGAGGATGAAGAAGGTCCAGACAGTAGTGATTGGTGGGAGCCATTACCACCAATGGATGCAGGCCCGTCAAACAGTCCTTCATCATCAATGGAGGTGGAGCCGCCAAGCAGACCCTCGTCTCCATCAGCTTGGTCATTGGAGACAGAGTCGATAAGTGCTAGCGACTCGGACTACGAGGATGATGAAGATTCTCCCGAAGAGCAGGGTGAATTTATGTTATAAATGTATATATTGTAAATGTATAGATTATTAGTTCTTAGATTATTTTTTGTAAATAAATGTTCTTTTTGTAAATAAATATTTTTTTTTTGTAAATAAATATATCTAAATGTGAAAATTTTTATTTTTTACTTTCTATTTTAAGTGTTAAATAAAGTGAGGGGTAAAAATCTACTTATATAATAAGAAACTAGTATACTTATCTTCATTTGCTTTAATATGAATACTATTTAAGATCCAACCATCTTCCCCACCAGTGATTTGACCTTACCGAATGTCATACCATTGATATGGCCTGAACGAGTGTGGTATCAAGATCCTGTAACTGACGAGTGGTCAGTCCTCATATTTATCATGGGTTACGAAGGAACCACGAGGACCTGCTGATGTCACTACAAATGGTTACCTCCTAACCTGCTCGGATGCGGACTACATTTGCATCCGATGCAGAAACATATAGAAAGAGATACTGAATTTAGATAAATTGTATGCAAATACTGTACATATCATAATAGGCATTTACTTATTTTACTAAAAAATCGCCCATTAAAACAGAAAATATTTTATGAATTCTCCACAGTTAAAACCAAAAATATTTAGTGTAAAAGCTATCCACAAGGGGTCTAAATTATTAAACACATCTTAGGACAAAGCGCTTAGGTGTGACTTTTTGGAGCCTTACGAGAAACTGCGCATGCGCGATTTTCGTCGCAGGAGAGGCCCGGAATTCCGCGCGCGCGTGTCTTGGGTCGGGTATTGAGCGAAGCGCGAAGCGCTTCGCGAAATCGTGTTGAGGTACCCAGACTGTTTGCGGGCTACGCCCGCAAACAGTTTGGGTAAACGATTTCGCGAAGCGCTCCGCGCTTCGCTCAATAAATCTCTTTATGCATATTTAACCTAACCTAACCTAACCTAACCTAACCTAACCTAACCTAACCTAACCTAACCTAACCTAACCTAACCTAACCTAACCTAACCTAACCTAACCTAACCTAACCTAACCTAACCCGTGACGCGGGTTTGGGAGGGGTGGGGGGGGGGGAATATATCTGTAATTAGGAAAGGTTTTGGAAGGGGTTGTGAAGGGAAGAGGTTGTAAGGGAAGAGGTTGTAAGGGAAGGGGGGGAGGTGACTACGGTGACAAAATGACAAGATAATATCAATTTTATTTATTAATTTATTAACAGTTTTAATTATTTTTACAGGAATACATATTAGTGATACTTATAACTAAATAATATTTTTTTTTGGGTTTTTTATATTTTTTTTTAGATCTTTGATTTTTCTCTTTTATTAATTTTTTTTATATATTTTTTTAACCAATAATTTTTTTTTTCATAATTTTTTTTATATATTTTTTTACCCAATATTTTAACTTTTTTTTATATTTTTTTCAATAATATATTTTACAATTACAAACTAATAATATTTACAATTAAACATAAGAACTTACACTAATTATACTTAAAACCATACAAAATTTTATACTATTATCTAATAAATAAACTAACAAAACTACTAAAATATAAACATAATAATTAATATATATACAATTGCCTAATAACCTCTTTGCCTTTATTTATATGTTCTGGCCAAGAACTTTTAATTTATTGTCAAGACCTTCCAGCTCTCGACGGGACTTAGCCGCGGCGTTGCGGCGAGTATTGACGCCCTCCATTATATGGCGGGCCTCAATCCTCTCCGCATTTGCGCTAACGATAATTTGTTCCCTTTCGATGTTTAATCGGTTAATTTGAGATTGTAACCTCTCAATTTCTAGGTTCAAATTTTCTGCTTGCTGAAGCCGCTGTTCGACATTGGCTTCCTGTGCCTCAGCCTGCAGCTCTAACAAATTATCATTAGCGCACGCCGCTACATCATTATCATACTTTTGTTTCTTTTGTACCCTTAAATCTTTGAGTTTTTTAAAGGCACTTCGAAACAAATCTCGGTCCGCTTCCTGCGAAAGAAAATCGCAATCCGAATCAGAATCTGAAGGATTCTGAATCGGTGCTACTGGTGACGGGACAAATAAATTTTCAATCTCAATGTTTTCCAGCGCTACGATTTCCTCCGCAGGTTCGAGCTGTGGTACCGCCTCGAACGTCATGTCGGAATCTGTAGAATTCCGACTTGGTGTTCGGAGCGGTGATGACACCGCTGCGCTAGAAGTGCCAGCTCCTTCTAGCGCGGCGTTGCCACCTGAGGATGGACGTGGCGGCACCGCATAAGAACAGCTTGGTTGTTCTAATGCGGCGTCGTCAAATCTACCACCTAACACTGGACTTTGAGCCGCGTCGCGATTTACCTCGCCGTTAAGGTTCATCAGTCTACCCTTTCCTCCTATGCCTCTGCCTACAGTCTTTATCACAGGCCTAGGAGGATCCTCGAGAATAGGGGTTATCGGCTCAGGTAAATTTGTATGTAAATCAATAATATTTTGAATAATGTGTCTAGGAGCGTCGGAAAAGTCCGGTGTTGGTGGATTAACCCTTCTTTGACCACGCCCTGATGCCGCCGACGACGACTTTGTGTTGGGGTTTGCACCACGTCGACCCCTACCCCTGCCCCTACCACTCCCCGATGCCACCGATGATGACTTTGTTTTACTACTATTAGGTTTCCCTACTTTCTTATTTTTTAAATTTGCCTTGGGCTTTACAACAAAGTCATCATCAGAGTCATCGTTGTGAATTACGCCCCTTTTGGGCTTTTTTGCTTCTGGCGGTTTCACAAAGTCGTCCTCAGAGTCATCACTAGTAACCAATGATATTGATGCACAAGAGGGATGGAAGGTAACGCGACGCCCATCCTGACTCCTCGATGCAGAAGCTGTTCTTTTAGATGCTTTAACTTTTGCATCTAAACGAATAAGCTCCTCAGCATCGAGGAAATCGTTTTCACGATCCTGTAAATCTGCGACTTCGGTGCTATCGGAATGAATTCCTCTAGCATCGTCGTCGGAGATATGAATTACAGGATGAATGTCCACGTCAGGATGGTGTACCGCGTGCCTTTGTTGACCGCCATAAACTGACCCACGAATGCCAGTGCTAGTACTTGCGCAAGAGGTTTCATTAGGTGTGGCTTGTGTTGCGTTTGAGGCCGGGATTCTAACATTGGAAATTATATTTACCCCTAATCCCGGCCTACCTGCTATAGTATAAGTCGGGCCCATACTTCCTGCACCAGGTCCTAGGGGTGTCGGACCTGTTGCGCTACCACTTGGCGTCGGTACATTATTATTAGATGCCCCGGCCACAACGAATTGTGCCACCGGAGCCGCAGCATATATTACGCTGCTCGATGTCGTTACCGACGCACCTACTGTGGTAGCAGGGCCCGATACAAAATTGGTCAAAATAGCCACACCCTGCATCATCCTCTGAGCAGTCCTAGCCTCAGATTCGTCTGCCTTTTTACGGCTGCCACCAGAGACATTATTTCTCACCATTATGAGACTAATTATCGAACTTTAAATAACAAATAAAGTACTTACAATTTAAAATATCAAGTGATACTTGGCACAGAACACAACACAAACAACACAACTGCACAGTTCAAAAAGTTGAAGGCAAAGAGAACCTTAGAAGCGTCCTGAAAGTATAAATACCCCACGCTCACCCCTCTACTTCCACCACTCCTGGAGTAGGGAATTGGTGGGATGCTTCCTCCTCATTGGTTGAAATGTATCACGCCACAAAAGTCGAGCGCGACGTCAGGCATCGCGTCATCTCGAGTAGGTATCAGCATTGTTGCCACATAACCCACGTGGGACCGCACGGCTTGCGAACATCCCTCGAATAGACGCCAGCGTTGTTGCCACATGACCCACTCTAACCGGTATGTAACAAAGACTGTGGTACAGTACCCACCATAAGAAATCACGCTTTACCTGACTTTAATATAGGATTTCCTGTTACCACATAACCCACGCTGAATCTTACGGATTGCAAACTTGCCTCGAATAGACACCAGTGTTGTCGCCACACGGCCCACTCTAATCGGTATGTAACCCAGCCTGTGGTACAGTACCCACCATGAGAAATTACACTTTACCTGAATTTAAAATAGAATATCCTGTTACCACATAACACACGATGAATCTTACGAATTGCTACATGGCCCACTCTAACCGGTATGTAACAAAGACTGTGGTACAGTACCCACAATAAGAAATTACGCTTTACCTGACTTTAAAATAGGATTTCCTGTTACGACATAACCCACGCTGAATCTTACGGATTGCAAACATGCCAGCATTGTTGCCACATGGTCCACTCTAACCGGTATGTAACCCAGACTATGGTACAGTACCCACCATACGAAATTACACTTTACCTGACTTTAAAATAGAATTTCCTGTTACCACATAACCCACGATAAATCTTACGGATTGCAAACTTGCCTCTAATAGACACCAGTGTTGTTGCCACACGGCCCACTCTAATCGGTATGTAACCCAGTCTGTGGTACAGTACCCACCATAAGAAATTACACTTTACCTGACTTTAAAATAGAATATCCTGTTACCACATAACACACGATGAATCTTACGAATTGCAAACATGCCTCGAATAGACACCAGCATTGTTGCCACATGGCCCACTCTAACCGGTATGTAACAAAGACTCGTACAGTACCCACCATAAGAAATTACGCTTTACCTGATTTTAAAATAGGATTCCCTGTTACCACATAGCCCACACTGAATCTTACGGATTGCATACATGCCTAGAATAGACACCAGCGTTGTTGCCACATGACCTACTTTAAGCGACACGTAACACGGGCCATGGTACAGTACCTATCATAAGAAATAACGCTTCATTTAACTTTAAAAGATAGGAGTTCTTGTTGTCACATGGCCCACGCTAACTCTTGCGGCTTGCAAGCCTCGAATACATGCCAGCGTTGTTGCCGTATGTCCTTCACTAAACGACACGTAACTCAGGCTGCGGTACAGTGCCTATCATAAGAAATGATGCTTTATTTAAATATTAAATATTAATTCTGGTGCAAAGCTTAGTAACGGCATATAATTATTCTTTTCTGCGTATACTTTATTACAATAACAGTTAACAACAATAAAAAAGGGGTTCTTCAATTCATTAACATTTTATTTACAATTACATATTCCTACATATACATATTACTATATATACATATACATTACATATTACTACGTGTAAAGCATGAAATTAACTTACAATGTTTTTTTTTTACAGTATAGTACATATCTAGAGTTAACATAATTTATAATATTTTAGAACTGTGTGTTCAACAAAACATCTACTTCTAATGTTAAATTAGTTACTTATCCAAACTATAATTAGTTTACAATGTCTTTACAGAAAAATACACAAACAAGCTAAAAATAATTTACAAAATTCTGGACTTTTACGTTAAACAAAATTTCATCTTTTAATCACGATTGCTGGCTTAACTCAGCTATTGCCGCAAGTAAAAGATCCATTTTATCCATTTCACCAGTGCTACTTTGGACGTCATTAATAGCAGCCATTAACCACCGAATATTTTGTTCTTGCTCGGTTTGAAAAAATTGTATGTCAGAGTGACCCCACGGCAAAGTTTTTGTTGTGTTGGGGATGACAAAGCGCTTATCATCATGATGAGACAAAGCCACTTTGTTCTTTACCTCGGTGAAAATATCATGCAATTGACTTCGAAATGTATTCATCTTTCTGAATATTAAGCCACCCTGTTCAACGATTTGCTTATAGTCGTCTATTGATAACTCTTTTTGAATGACAGATCTCTTCACACCTTTTGCTTTTTTTAACTCGCTACCCACAGATTGCACGCAATAAGCTTTTGCTCCCGTGCCATAAAAACTAATTATTGGATCCGCGGGAAACTCATCTTTAAAATTGCCTAAAATCGGTGGGCTTTTAGGTACATTAAATATATTACCGTGCTGATAATTCGAAGTATCGAATTTATCTTGGTTTTCTATCATAAAGTCATAAAAATTTTCTGTTAAAATTTTAATAATTAGACTATCAGTATCAGTATACAATAATGAAGCCTTATCTCCAAACTCTCTTTTAATTACGTTATAAAAAAAATTGTACAGCACCGTTTTCGACAATTCCAAGACACAAAAGCCAATAAAAATTGGTTTAGTGTACTCTACCTTCTGTTTCCCCATATGGATCGCCACAAAATCTTCAGTGAATATCGAACATGTTTTGAAATTTGGACGAGCTATTAATGCATTTGCACCCATACTGCGTCTAATACTCTCCCAATGAGTAACCAACTTTATATCTGTTCTGTTTTCCACATTCTCCATTGTCTTACCGAACGCGGCGTTGTTCATTAATTTATATTGATCTTTTTCAAATTTATTTGTCGCTTTGTTTCTCATCTCAGTGTTTAAGTCTATGTATTTCTTTAACCACCTAGATTGATTAAATTTAAGAATTCTATGTATTTTAGTAACCTCTAACCCATTATTAATAGCCTGCTTTAAATTTACGTAGTGCACTACATAGTTTTTTTTATCATTCAAATTTGGTATTAACTTTTTTAATTTTGATTTTGAAATGGGTGGCACAATATTTTCAACTAAAAAGGGAAGATCTGAGTGCAAGTCGTGTAAGTGTTCTGGATAATGTATGTCTACTTCAAGGGCGTACCCATGGGGGTTATTATCCGAGATATTCATAATATCTAAATCACCGATTTCTGTCTCAGACAGCCACGTAAAGCCCCCCGTGGGCAACATATTTGACATACTATGTCCATATAAATTCGTGGCGTCTAGATATGTGAGAAATGATGATGGCTCATTGGGATCGTAATCAGGCAGAAACTTATTATTTGCAATATGTTTTCTTTCCGAACATTGACTTATTCCACCCCTTATACCCCTTTTAAAGAAGTGAATCATATCGATATCCGTTAACAATTCTAACTCTATTCCGGTTAATTTTAACATTGCATCCCATGATAATCCCGGAGCTGTATAATACTGGGCTGGATCTAGTTTATATTTATCTAAAGAAATTGTCCGAAAATTTTCAAATACATCGCATAGAAGAAGCACGTCTGATTTCAAATAAATATCTGAATAATCGCCAAGACAACGACATTCAAATAATCTCCAAACATCCTTAGCCCGCAAATAATCTGCATCTGATATGTGCTCTTTGTTTAAATTATCATAAAATTCCTTTTTAGATGGTAATTCAGTTACATTTAATTTCTCTATACTATCTATAAAACTATATGGAAATACCCCCTTCTGTCTCATTAAATTAAATTTATCATCATCATTATAAAAACTACGTGTTGTTCTCAACTGATCGTCCTCTAAATTCGCACCTAAATTTTGTAATGAAGCTGACAAAAATTTAAAACTATCGATAAATCGTAACTGTAAATATTTCTTCTTTGTAACCCCTTTCTTATCAACATAATCGTGCATATAAAGGTGTTTCGTAAAGGATATATATTTTTCTTTATTTTGCGCTATTACCCCAACCTTATCCTTGTATTTACACAACTCTTTGATGAACAGATGACTATCGTATCCACTCATATTGTGAAATATAATAGGTATGAAATTGGGTAACTTGTAATTTAAGTTACAGACCGAATGTGCAGCACCAAATCTTACTTTACCTGTTAAGTGACAATGGTCCCGAACTTTAACATCCTCTCCCTCGAAAAGCCCCCCACATATACCACACGCGGCCGCATTCTGAAAATTTTCGTTTTCTTGCGCTGTGAGTTCTCCCATTGGGACTATATATTTCATATGTGTGTTATATATATTCCTTAAGTCAGCCTCTATACGCGCTACAAAAACTTGGGCTGCATCACATCCCCGATACAAATTAAACTTGGAGAGAGAATTGTCAAAGGAGCACTTAATGTAATATGCAAAAGAGTAAGGCTCATGTTTAAAGGTCTTATTCGTGAAAGAGCGTTCGGGGTTTGGCTCGCACGTATTGATAGGTTTTAAAATAGACTCAAAGTCAGCATATACTACAAATGGTACTCGCATTTGTTTCTCAATGTTTTCAAATTTTAATATATTCTCAGCAACTTCTTTACCAAATTTGTTAATTCGAAATTTCGTTGTGGGTGTTGTTGTGTAAATATGATTACAGTCATTTCTCTGGTGTTGAAATAAGTGACGTTCATTATTAAAGTAAAGTAAACACCCGTCACAAAAATGTTTCTTATGATCGCTACCAGAAACTTGGGTGGAAACTAACTTAGATAAATCCTTTATCCAACAATAGTGACTATTAGCACAATCGTTATTACAGTGATGATTCTCGTCACCAACACATTCACTCGAAATTAGCAATAAATTTATGTGAGTATACATTTTTCTTCCCGAGTAACGTAAAGGTCCAACAACTTCATACTTAACCCTATTATTTTCAAATTTCTCCTCTAAACCGTATACATTAATTGAAATATTATTCATTTCCTCAAATTTTGATATATCTCGTAATTTTATTGGAAAATTCATACCTGTTACATTTAATACCCTTGAAAAATGTGGATATGATGATGTGTAAGATACATGGCCATTTGGGGGATACAACGCTGACGTCACAGCCCAAGCAAAGCAACATTGGTCCTGGTTCTGTACATTCACCACAGCCTTCCTATTTTCAATATATTTCGGCAATTTTATGTATGATGAACCACCCAAAGGACTGTACTTGTTAACATTAATTTCAACAAAAGCAATTCTTTCGAGTGCCCAACCTAAAAAATAGACAATGGTTAATCATTTTTTTTATACTTTACAAAAATATTTGCATACCTGAATCACGTTCTTGAAACTCAGTACTTTGCATAACCATAGAATCTACAAAACTATCCAAAACATCATTTAAATTCATGGATTCATCCAAAATACTATTGGATGTATTAAATGATTTCATTTCAATTATGTCTTGAGCTGGTAGAATGTACCTGGCGAAAGTTTCCATATTTACTTTCACTGTTTTATGAATCCTTAGCACTTCCTCCAACAGATTTAGAATCTTTGGTCTGATTTCGTTAAAAAACATTGTGTAATCCAGATAATTATTTTCACAATGCACTCGATATGTTATGATTCTGTTCTTGAAAGCCGTTTGGACAATAGCTACACCATCCATCATAGGGGCACATGAATTTGTCCTATGCTGCAGTGTTCTTCTATGTGATTTCATCTGAGTTGCTGTTAGAGTCACATTACAGCAATCACATGTTTGCATACTAGTAGATGATGTTGAAGGAGTTGAATCAACTCTGGGCCGCTTTGCGAAAGGTCCCTCATTACCACACGATTGTCTTTCATGACGACGTAAATTGTCGCTACGTGTAAAGCTTTTACCACAAGACGTACACGAATGCATAATTAATCTTTACTATAGGAACCTAGCCTATTCAATGATCATATGTTAACTCCTCTTTTGTATTTATAGGGACAGGGTTACCCCCACTCCCGTGAATAAGATTGTAACGTCATAGCATTACATCCTACTCACCACACCAATTACCCCCCTCCAACTCAATAATTACCCCCACCGCAGCAATTGCCTCCCACCACCCTAATTACCCCCACCATACTAATTACTCCCCACCATACTAAGTACCCCCACCACACTAATCCCCCCCACCACACTAATTGCCCCCCACCACGCTAATTGCCCCCCACCACGCTAATTGCCCCCCACCACGCTAATTGCCCCCTACCACGCTAATTGCCCCCCCCCCCGGGCTATGACGTCAAGAAAAGTGGTGGGGGGAGGCCCAGCTCCGGTATAAACACTCTACTACTGTATTCGAGAAAAAATCCCCCTCCGAGATTTTTTCGGATTCTGACGTTTCAGAACACGTAGATTACGAAAATATAGGTTTTTCAATTCCGTCAGTCTGTCTGTCTGTCTGTCTGTCTTTCGGTGCATTTACTAAAAAACTACTTGACGGAGAGCAGTCAAATTTGGTAGGTAGTTGACGCTACTGTCAGCGAAGAAATGGTAGACATTTCACTGGAAAATATACAGGGTGGACCGTCTAAACGGAATAAATAGTGAAAACATTTTTTTTTGCTCAAATTTAAAATTTCCACGTTTCATGACGCGCTAAACCTATTTCAGAAAAAAAAATTTTTTGAAAATTTTTTTCAAACATTTTTGAAAAAATTTTTACCAAGATGAAAAAAATTTTTTTTTGCTCAAATTTAAAATTTCTACGTTTCATGACGCGCTTAACCTATTTCAGGAAAAAAAATTTGAAAATTTTTTTCACCAATATTTTTGAAAAAATTTTTACTACTAAAATGAAATAATTTTTTTTCTTTCTTCAAATTTAAAATTTCCACGTTTCATGGCATTCTAAGCCTGATTAAAATAAAAAAAACAGTATAAAATACTCGATAAAGATCCTACAAGTCGATACCAAAAAGAAATACAATCAGCAATTAAAAACTCGGACAGTATTATTACTACGTCCGATAAATATAAATTAAAGACAATGAATCCTCAAATACCAAAATGTATTCTCTAGTCAAATTACATAAAGATAATCTCCCCATAATACCTGTAGTTTCGTTTTTAACAGCACCATCATTTAATATTTCACACAAATTAATAGATGTTATAAAAGAAAACACTAAATTCACCCCAAAATACAGTATCAAAAATTCTTATGACTTAATAGACAAATTAAAGAATATGACACTACCGGACAATGCAAAATTAATTTCCTTTGACGTACAGAACTTATTCCCTAGTATACCACCAAAGGAGACAATAACCTTAGTAGAAAATCTTTTAGATAAAAATAATACAAACATTGTTAAAAATCAGGAGATTATAAATCATTTAACCATTTGCCTAGAACAAAATTATTTTCAATTTAGTAATAAGATTTATACGAGTGACGAGGGTCTAATTATGGGTAATCCTCTCAGCCCACTTTTATACGAAATATTTATGGACTTTTTAGAAAACCAAATACATAAAAACCCAGAAAGCAATAAATTTCTTTATTGGTATAGATATGTAGATGATATTTTAACTTGTTTCACAGGAACTAAACGACAACTCAACAATTTCCTAAATTTCATAAACTCACTCCACCCTAAAATTAAATTTACTCTCGAAACTGAAACCGAAAACGCTATTAACTTTCTAGATTTGACTATTACAAGACTCAATAAAAAACATGATTTTTCAATTTTTCATAAACCATCCCACACTGACATAACAATACACAACACCTCAGCACATCCTCGCCAACACAAAATAGCAGCATACAACAGCATGATACACAGGCTTTTGACTGTCCCCTTATCAGAAGAAAATTATATCAAAGAACTACAAATAATAAAACAAATTGCATTCAACAATGGTTACAACCCCGAAGTAATAGACAATATCATTGTGAAAAAATCTTTCAATAAAGCCATTAAAGAAGTATATCCAACAATAAAAGATCAAAATAACAGTTTCAAAGTTCTCACTTACATCGGCTACCCAACAGAAAAAACTTCCACTTTTTAAAAAAAATGTAATATTAATGTAGCTTTCAAAACTAATAACACAATAGGAAAACATTTAAAAAATGCAAAAGACAAAATTTCATCAGAAAATAAATCAGGCGTCTATAAGTTGACTTGTGGTGCTTGTCCTAAGGTATATATTGGACAAACAGGAAGAAATTTTGGTAAACGGTTATCAGAACATAAAAGAAGTTACATCAGTAATAAAACAGACTCAACTTATGCTAACCACCTAATAGAAGTAGGTCACGTGTTCAACGAAGAGTTTAAAATTTTACACACCGAGAAAAATGGGTTAAAACTCGATTTACTAGAATCTCTAGAAATAAATAAACTAAAGTCGTCTGATATTTTATTAAATGACCAAATTGAAACAAACTCATCTCCCTTACTAAATTTATTTACTTAGACTATTAGAATTAGATTCAATAAATTACCTAGAAATATATGTACCTTTCCATTTAGTAATTAAAATGATATTGTACTTTTCCGCTTAGCAATTAAGATTAGGATTACATCGAAATTGTATAAAACCATATAGTTTGTGCATTGTAAAATTAGTATACCAGTACTCAACATCCGAAGAAGCCACTGTGTGGCGAAACAATTGTCATGTTGACAAGAAATAAAGTGAAAATCAAAAACTGATATAGTTTTCTTCCCAATTATTATCATGGATTTTCATCAAGTAACGGCCCAATCTGTTCAATATAATAAAAAATTTTAAATTTTCTTTTCTATTTTAAAACATATCTACAACAGTATATTATTAATAGAGAATCATTTACATACTTACTTAAGCTTACAGTGTACTTCATATTTTAATCAAGTTAAATCCTAATAACAAGAACAATGATAGTTTGAAGACAATTAATATGACAATGACTCACGTCGATACTATAACCACACTACTCTGTGCTGTAACAGTAAACGTACGACGCCCGTCGATTATTCCTCTATTTGTTAACTGCCCATACTTTCACATCTGACGTCACCATAGGCGCCAATTCAAAATTTCGTAAATTAAATAATTAATTTCACTATTAAAATGAATTTGGAATGTAAAATAAAAGAATACGTGTCAAATAAAATTTTATAAATTACTTGAATCTAATATTTTAAAAAAATGGTCAACGACCCTATTCTGGTTATGCTAGCAAATTAAAATCCTAAAACGAATTCGTCTAATTTCTTATTTGACAATTCTCATTCTAACACTAGCATCCACACAGTCTCTTGTGGCCATGCAGATTAAACTAGTATCTACATAACCCCTACGATTATGAAGATTCAGTTAAAAATGAGAACAAGGGCCTAAAATGAATTTATTTATCTACCTTGTCTTGAAAAATTTTTCATTCTAATGTTATCGAAAGAATGCAAAACTTTCATTAATATTTTTACACAAAGTTTTTCTTTTGGTTACAGATAGTTATTTTTCTGCTGTTTGCAAAATCCTATAAAGAATATATTTCAATGATATTGTATTATTCCTACGAGAATTTTTTTTATCAATATGTATATTTACCGGTGAATTATACAACTGTGTGTATGAAAGAGACATATAATAGTATAACTAGCATTTCATCGCACACTGCAGTTTGCTGAGGTGTCTATTCATCGTGCGCCTGGATTGGGATGGACAAATATTAGACAACACCGGCAATGGCTGTTTCTTTCGTTCTGTCCGCTGCGCTTTCCACTGAAAACGGTAACTAGCTGTGCGGAAAACGAGGGCGAAATGTTAATGTTTTATTGCTGTAATTAATATAGTATAATATTTATTGATGGTGGCGCTGCCAGGAGCGCTCCATAATTAAGGCTCGCCTATGTCAAGTTCAAAGGCTACCTTGCCTTGGAATTACAGGAACTATCAGAACCACTCCAACGATAGCAATGGAGGCCATTCTTGGACTCACTCCCTTGCATATCGAGGTGAAACTGGAAGCTAAAAAAGCAGCAAATAGACTGTTCAAAAATGGAATGTGGAATGGGACTGGCCGGGGATGGGGGCACACAAAGGCCCTGGATCTGCCGGTAAGGGACCGGGTCATCACCCAAGCGGAGGATGACCGGTGTCTCTGTCTATAATTTCACTATTCCATACTCAGCGGTGTTTCCCAGTCTAGAGGACTGGGAGCGCGATAAAAACCGTCTTCTAAGTCCCAAAGGTCTCGAGAGGTACACAGACGGATCTAAGACTCGGGAGGAACTGGTGCTGGCATACACGGCAGCAAACCAAGGGCTCGTATATCGGTGCCACTTGGAAGGTATCCTAGTGTATTCCAAGCAGAAGTATATGCCATATTGGCAAGCGAGCATATCAGGAGAGGTATCGCCAACAAACGTATTTATATATGTAGCGACAGCCAAGCAGCCTTGAAGGCTCATGTGTCAAACCAAGTGACCTCAAGACTAGTCTTAAACTGTCGGAATATTTTGACACAACTGTGCGAACACAACTCTGTCAAACTCATATGGGTGCCCGGTCACAGAGGTGTGGAGGGCAATGGAGAAGCAGACCGATTGGCGGAAGAAGGAGCAATAACTCCGTGCCCTGGCCCTGAGCCAGCCTTCGGTTTGCCAAGAAGTCTGATTCAATTAGAGTTACGAGACTGGGCCACTGCAATGTTCAGCAACTATTGGACTCAGGCCCCTGGAATGAGGTAGTCGAGGCTCCATATAAAGGGGCCCTCGACTGACTCAACCATTAAGTGGCTGCTTGGGCTCGATAGAGAAAAAATGAGACGGATAGTAGGCTTGTTAACAGGACACCGTCCTCTGAACAAACATCTTCACACAATGGGGTTGAAAACCAGCCCTATTTGTAGGATGTGTGGAGTGGAGGATGAAACCACCACTCATATCCTATGCAATTGCGCACCCTTAGGTGCGTTAAGGTATAGGCATCTCCAAAGGCAATTGTTACAGCCGGAGGAGTTACGGGATCAATCATGGAATAGACTGCTATCCTTTGTGGAGAGCACTGGTCTCTTCTAGAAGATCCCACATGACGCGAATGCACAATGGGCCAACAGACCTGAGTATGTGTGTATTTCTCAGATCATTCGATAAATGCAACTTTATACAAATTTACAATACTTACTTACAAAATATTTTTATTTCAGGCTAGTGCAAACAAATAACAAAGCATTGAACATTAAGCAATTTTCGATTAATTATTTAATGACAAAAACACGGTTAATATAGAAAACAAACGACTAAAAAACATGTATCAAAGTGATAGTTTAAATAACGTCATAGACCTGCACTTAAAGTTACACGAGTCAACCGGTATGTGCTGGATTTTAGTAGCTGCCGCTAGTAGGCTGCACTTTAGTCACAGTAGAGAAATATTAAACTGTGCTTTAGTATTACACGTAATTCGTTAGCGAAACCATTTGCCTTTTACCTAATTTTCTTCGGTTTCTGCGCAGTTTTTATTGGGTTTATAATATGCAAAATGACAAAAGTTAAACGACGTATAGTAATGATGTTAACTCGTGAAAGAATAGAAAAATATCCCGAACTCCATTTTGATGGTGTCAGCGTGCACTGTGGTGTTCCGAAACGTTAACTGCCTATAGCTTTCATTTTCATTTTTACTTCCTTCGCATACCGAGGGAAGTATTGTATTCGAGAATAAATCACCCTCCGAGATTTTTTCGAATTTTGACGTTTGAGATCACGTAGATTACGAAAATATAGGTTTTCAATTCCGTCAGTCTGTCTGTCTGTCTGTCTATCTGTCTGTCTGTCTGTTAGCGCATTAAATAAAAAACTACTTGACGGAGAGCAGTCAAATTTGGTAGGTAGTTGACGCTACTGTCAGCAAAGAAATGGTTAAACTTTCACTGGAAAATATATAGGGTGGACCCGTCTAAAGGGAATAAATAATGAAAAAATTTTTTTTGCTCAAATTTAAAATTTCCACGTTTCATGACACGCTAAATATATTTCAGAAAAAAAAATTGAAAATTTTTTTCGCCAACATTTTTGAAACATTTTTTACCACTAAAACAGATTAACTTTTTTTTCTTTGTTCAAATTTAAAATTTCCACGTTCCATAGCATTCTAAACGTATTTCAAAAAAATTATGTTTTAAATTTTCTTTTACCAACATTTTTGAAAAAATTTTTACCACTAAATTAGATGGAAAATTTTTTTTTCTCTGTTCAAATTTAAAATGTCCACGTTTCATGGCGTTCTAAACCTATTTAAACAAAAAAAATTGAATTTTTTTTTACCATTTTTGAATAAATTTGACAACCAAAATATATGGAAAATTGTTTTCTTTGTTCGAATTTAAAATTTCCACGTCCGTGGCATTCTAAACCTATTCAAACAAATTTAAAATGTTTTTTGAAATAATTAAAAAAAAATTTCAATTTTTTTTAAATCTAGTTATCACTACTTACTATAGAATAGAAGAATTTTTTTCCTGCTCAAATTTAAAATTTTCACTTTTCATGACATTCCAAACCTGTCGGAAAAAAAATTGCAACATTTTACCATTTTGGAAAAAAAATTTACCACTAGAATAGATGGAAAAAAAAATGTTTGCCCAAATTTTTAATTTTCACGTTTCATGACATTTTCTAAACCCATTTCAGAGAAAAAAATATTTTCACATATTTTTCACCAACATTTTTGAAAATTTTTTACCACTAAAATAGACGGAATATTTTTTCTCTTTGATCAAATTTAAAATTTCCACGTTTTTTGGCATTCTAAACCTATTTCAAAACAAAAAAAATACCACTACTATAGAATAGAAGAAAACTTTCCTTTTTGCTCAAATTTAAAATTTCCCCGTTTCATGACATTCTAAACCTACCTCAGAAGAAAAAATTTCGAAAATTTTTTTACCAACATTTAAAATAAAAAATGAAAATTTGTAACCACCACTGTACTTCCACTCCACTACGTGAATGTGGAATTGAAAATGTGACAGATGGCAATAATATTAGGCATATGCACCTATTATACTATTATTGAAAAATGTACAGGGGGTGGTCATCCCAAGAAATAATTCAGTCATGGTGGACATTTATAAAGGTATTTGCCCAAGCTTTCCATATTTGGCACCTGGTATTTAGTATTGAACTTTTGCTGTTGGATGAGCACTCTGTATATTATTTTGGCCAAAACTTATCAAGTTTTCTTTGTATATTCCGATTATTATTTTCAATGTCATTTCGTAATTACTAATTTTTTAGACTGACCGCCATGCACAAATTAAGAGAGAAGTTCTGTGTAAATACCTTTACCGATTTTTTAGTTTATAACATTGTTCTAGTTTATATATTTTTAGGTGTGAGACTTTTTGAAACAGTCAAGTATTCAAGAACCAACCTCTGCTTGATCCATTTGGTGCAGAGTTTCTTTCATTAAAAATGTTTAAATATTTTTCAGTGGCAAAATAACCAACAAAAAGTAAGACATTTTCTTTTATTTCGAATTATGACCCAGTATCCACAAAATACATGAGAACCGTGCATAGTCACCGCAAACCTACTTTAGGGGCAGAATTTGACGTTACACATTAAGAAAACCATTTACAGATTCTGATCCTAATTGTGAACCCCTTTACATTTTAAACTAATTTATTTATTTTAATGGTGGTTCGCAGCTTCTAAGAACTTCTTTACGCATTTGTAAGTTCGCTTTATTATCAAAAATTAGCTACATTTATACGTCTTGCAATAAAATTTCATTTGAATGCGGTAAAGTTTATTTTCATGTATCTTTAATTGAGCTGTGAATCCGTGCTAGTTAATTTCTAGAAAACTTCTTAAGGTAATGGTATTATCCCAGTAATCGTAAAATTTCTGTTATAAAGAGCAACAAAGTCATTTTTCTTAGAAATTATTGAAGCAGTTAATTTACATTGTTCATGGCTTCTTTGTAGAGGAGATCTCATTCCCGTGTCACTGTAGTAATTTATACCTGCTTTAATGAGAGATTTATGTACGCTGTGTGTTTTTACTTCCCTTGCATACCGAAGGAAAGTATTGTATTCGAGAAAAAATCACCCTCCGAGATTTTTTCGGATTTACACGTTTCAGATCACGTAGATTACGAAAATATAGGTTTTTCAATCTCGTCTGTCTGTCTGTCTGTCTGTCTGTTTGACTGTCGGTTTGTCTGTCTGTTGGTGCATTATCTAGAAAAGTACTTGACGGATAATAGCCAAATTTGGTAGGTAGCGACACTACTACCAGCAAAGAAATGGTTGAAGTTTTACTGCAAAATATACAGGGTGTACCGTCTAAAGGGAATAAATAATGAAAAAAAAAATGTTTTGCTCTAATTTTAAATTTACACGTTTCATGACATTCTAAACATATTTCCGAAAAAAAAAAAAATACAGAACCTTTTGAATATTTTCTCAAATTTAATATTTCCACGTTTCATCACATTCTAAATTTATTAAAAAAAAAAAAAATCAAAAAGGAAAATTTTAAAATGTTTGCTTCCCTCGCATGCCGAAGGGAAGTATTGCATTCGAGAAAAAATCACCCTCCAAGATTTTTGAAAAACTTTTTACCACTAAAATAGTTGAAATTTTTTTTTCTTTATTCAAATTTAAAATTTCCACCTTTCATGGCATTTTAAACCTATTAAAAAAAAATAATTAAATTTTTTTTACCAACATTTTTGAAAAATTTTTTACCAGTAAAATAGATGGAAACATTTTTTTTCTTTGCTTAGATTTAAAATTTCGTTTCACAGCGTTCTACACCTATTTAAAAAAAAAAATTGACCATTTTTTAACATTTTTGAAAAAAATTACCCCTAAAATAGATGGAATTTTTTCTTCTTTGTTCAAATTTAAAATTTGCACGTTACCATGGCATTCTAAACCTATTCAAACAAATTTAAAAAAAAATTAAAGTTTTTTTTAAAAAATTGAAAAATTTAAAAATCTATCACTACTTCCTATAGAATAGATTAAAACATTTTTCTTCCTCAAATTTAAAATGTCCACGTTTCATGACATTCCAAACCTATTTTGGAAAAAAAAGATTTGCAACATTTTCTTACCATTTTGGTAACAAATTTTACCACTGGAGTAGGTGGAAATTTTTTTTTGCTCAAATTTAAAAATTTCACGTTTCATGACATTCTAAACCTATTTCAGAAAAAAAAATTTGAAAGTATTTTTCACCAAGATTTTTGAAAAATTTTTTACCACTAACATAGATGTAAAATTTTTTTTCCTTTGCTCAAATTTATAATTTTCGCGTTTCATGGCAATATAAACCTATTTCAAAAAAAATAATTTGAATTTTTTTACCGACATTTTTGAAAGATTTCAAAAAAAATCGGTAAAGTAAAAGTAAAAAATATATATATATTTTTTAAACAGCCATAAAACGTGGAAATTTTAAATTTGAGCAAAAAAAATATTTCTTCACTATTTATTCCCTTTAGACGGTGCACCGTGTAACTTATCCAGTGAAAGTTTAACCATTTCTTCACTGACAGTAGCGTCAACTACCTAACAAATTTGACTGCTCTCCGTCAAGCAGTTTCTTAGTTATTACACCAACAGACAGACAGACAGACAGACAAAAGGACAGACGGACAGACAGACTGACTGACAGAATTGAAGAACCTATATTTTCGTAATCTACGTGATCTGAAACGTGTAAATCCGAAAAAATCTCGGAGGGTGATTTTTTCTCGAATACAACACTTTCCTTCAGTATGCGAGGGAAGTAAACAATGAAATTTTTTAACCACCACTTATACTTCCACTCCACTACACGAATGTGGTATTGAAAATGTGACAGAAGGTAATAATATTTGGCATATGCACCTATTATACTTTTATTGAAAAATGTACAGGGTGGTTATCCCAAGAAATAATTCAGTCATGGTGGACATTTGTAAAGGTATTTGCGCAAGCCTTCCATAATTGACACCTGTTATTTAGTATTGAACTTTTGCTGTTGGATGAGCACTCCGTATATTTTTTTGAGCAAAACTTATCAGGTTTCCTTTGTAATAATAGTGATAGCTATATTCCGATTATTATTTTCAATGTAATTTAGTAATTTTAATTTTTTTTAGAGTGACCGCCATGCATAAATAAAGAGGGAAGTTCTGTGTAAATACCTTTACCGATTTTTCAAATATTTTAAAATATTTTTATTGATATAATATATGATGGAAAAAATTTTTTGCTCAAATTTAAAATTTTCACGTTTCATGACATTTTAAAATTATTTCATAAAAAAAAAATATTTTTTTAGTGAAAATCCCATGACGATTGTATCATGTGGGTAGGACCTAAGAATTTTTTCGTTTTCTGGTGTTGGTATTTTAATTATTACAAGGTGTTGGAAGGTTGTAGGACAATTTCCTAAATTCCTTCAAATACGCTACATAATAATATATAATCTGTAAAAAAATCTGAGTAATAACAGAGTTGTTTTATCTTTTAAAAATTTCTCAAAGTTTAATTTTAGTCCTATAGGATTTATTTTACTCTTTTCCTTGGCCGGCTAGGTACTATGCAATAACATGTGAATTTTAGGCCTTTCTGCGGTCATTCTTTGTAAAGGTATTTACGCAAATCTTCTATATTTGGCACCTTTTATTTAATATTGAATTTTTGCTATCGGATGACCACTTTGTATATTTTTTTGTCCAAAAGTTATCAGGTTTTCTTTGTACTAATATCTTCCGATTACTATTCTCATATGTGGTTTCGTAATTAATAAATCTTTAGAGTGGCCGCCCTGTATAAGTAAAGAGGGAAGTTCTGTGTAAATACCTTAACCGATTTTTTAAAATTTGTTTTCTGTTTGCTCCATTGTCTTAAATTAAATCCATGGATATACCCAGAATATTATATTTATTTATGTAAAAGTTTTAGATACGATAAACTGTCAAAATCTTTGGCGAAGTTTAAAATTGCCAAATACTGTTTTGTTCATATTTCACCACGGCCTTTTACAGTGAAAAGTTAGATTTTTTTAAAAAGCTTTTAATATTTGAGACAACACTGGAGGAGGTAAAAAAATAATGAATACGGTATTGCACCCTTTTCCGCCTCCTAGAACATTGAAAAATTAACAAAAAATGGAAATTTGCTATAACTTTTTGAACAAAATTTATGCAACAGACCTAAAACATGCTCAAATCTGAAATCCTTTCAAACGTTACATTTTCTTGCTTAAAAATTGGTAAGAAATACATAAATAACAACTCTCGAGTCTTTATAAATTCGAAGATACAAACCATGGTTTTTAAATTTTTCTTAAATATCCCGTAAAATAAGTCTCGAATCAACTCGAAGTATACTGATCAAATTTGTTCATAAGGAAATTTCCTACAAGGATACGTAATTGTAAATATTCTCAAAAATTGTTTACTATTGCAAAACTAGCAAAAAAGGTGAAACAAATTAAAAGTTTTCGAATTGCAAAAACTAAAGTAATTGTCACCGAAACTCGATGACATTTTGGGAATAAATAGCCCTTCTTATGCCTAAAAAGTGTGGCAACTCCGATCCTCTATTCCAAAATGGCGGCCTATTGCAAATTTCCAAAGTTGAAAATTGAAAGTGCTGCCGTTTAGAAAAAAAAAAAAAACGAATCGATATGAAGCCAACTGAATCGGTTAAATTTAACAGTATGTTGGAATATACTCAGATTTTTTTTATTAACAAATGCATTTTTGTTTACAAAAGACGAGAAAATTACCTTTGCAAGGAATCGTATCTCCGCGAATTTTCAGTTTAAAAATTTACAACCAAGCGCATTAAAAAAACATTAATTAAAAAAAAAAGTTTTTTCTAACACTAATCAATGGGAGCCGAGATACGCCACTTTTATGTTTTAATCGACAACAAGTATTCTAATCAATATTTATAAGTACAATCTTTTTCAATTCCAAATACATTGAGCTCAATGTGTTTGAAATCCAGAATAACCGAAAAACAAGAATCTACAACATTTTTAAAGTCTCCAGAACACCCGGACATATTTCAAAGAACCTTATGGGATAAAAGCTCTCCAAAATGTCTTCTTTATTTAAAATAGAATAGAATAGAACTTTATTCATCAATTTAAGTTTAACACACTACAGGTATAAAACTTATCAGACTAGTCCAGAGATACATATACAGACATACATACAACAATACATTCACACTATGACACATTCATATAATATTATAAATCACAAAAGTGATGCTCTAAAAGAAAATGTAAAGTTTTACATGAATTTCCGGCAAACGAGGGAGATCAGGCAAATAAGCGCCTGTTATATTACCTTGTCTTGTACATTGTAAGCTATCTCCTTCAAAATTGACCAGCATATTGTTGACTACTTATAAGATGGAGTTCTGGAAGAGGAATTATGTCAGTTTTCTCTTTATCATTATTGCCCGAAATGAGTGGTCCAGAGATACAATTTTGATACTTTTTTGCCTCGTTTCCTTTACTTCCATTCGTTTTCCACATATTGTAAATCTCTATGCATTCTAGGCACATTCTAATAAGCTTGTCAATGTAAAATACTGCTGCCTAAGAAGTCACTATTTCCACATCCAGATTTCCCTTCCACGTCTCTTTAAAGGTAAACTTCTTGACTATATTTGCACTTTAGTATGATATTTACAAAATTTGCAAAA
Source organism: Stenurella melanura (assembly GCA_963583905.1). Classification (NCBI taxonomy): domain Eukaryota; kingdom Metazoa; phylum Arthropoda; class Insecta; order Coleoptera; family Cerambycidae; genus Stenurella; species Stenurella melanura. The sequence goes on from OY757317.1 coordinate 17,818,220, forward strand.
TGTACAGGGGATGGAAATAAAGAAAAGTTTAGAAATTTTCAAACTTTTATTTGCGAATAAAAAATTTAAAAAGTTACACAACTCGGAGTAACTGTAATAGGCTTTATATTAATATTCGACAAAAAAATGAGTTTCCTAAACATGCGAGAACATGAATCTAGGTATCAAAATTCAGAAGTATTGCAAAACCGGCGCCAGTCGTCGGTCAGCGTCGAGAAGTATAAATGCAAAAATATGAATTTAGGTATCAAAATTTATCGAATACACAATATTTACAAAAACAATGCTAGGCGTCGGTCGGCATTGAGACAGATATGCAGGAATATGAATCTAGGTATCAATTTTGATACATTTATATCAAATACACAAGTTTTACCAAAAGGACGCTAGGCCTCGGTCAGCGTAGTGACGTAAAAATGCAACAACATTAATTTAGATATTAAAATTAATTATAATATACAAGTAAACCATTGTAGGATGGCCAACAGCCGCGCAGAGAGAGAAGAAATATCGTCGCTGTTGAATAGAGACAAGTTTCTTAACCATGAACGTAGTACAGTCGGGGGAAGAAGTTTAAGGAAAAGGTGCTCTCTTATTCTCCAACAATCCTGGCATGTTATAGGGCAGTTGATGTTTTCAATTGAACAACAGTTCTTTGGACACGTAACATTAATGTTTATAAGTAGATACTTCTAATAGGTACCTATGTGTTAAATATGTTATACACTACAAGCACTTTTCTCAAGACTGTACCGATGTTTACACGAGGAAGGAACATAAAGTGAGCTCCGTAAAGGTGGGGTGGTTTCAACTACTGCACATCCTAATCTCGTTGGCCATTCTAGGATGGTCGACCTGTACACAAGTTTTACAAAATTGACGCTGGGCCTCGTTCGGCGTCGAGACGTAAAAATGCTGTAATATGAGTCTAGGTATCAAAATGTATCAAGTACACAAGTTTTACAAAAACGACACTAGGCGTCGATCAGCGTCGAGATGTAAAAATGCAAGTACATGAATTTAGATATTAAAATTAATCAAATACACAAGTTTTACAGCAACGACGCAATGCGCCGGCGTCGGTCGGCGTATAGACGAAAAAATTAAAGAACATGAATTTAGGTATCATAATTCATCAAATACATAAGTTATACGAAAACGACGCTAGGCGTCGGTCAGCGTCGAGACATAAAACTGCAAGAATATGAATCCAGGTATCAAAATTTATCAAATATACTAGATTTAAAAAAACGACGCCAGGCGTCGATCGGCGTCGAGACGTGAAAATGCAAGGATATAAGTTTAGATATCAAAATTTATCAAAGGCAAGTTTTATATAAACGATGCTAGGCGTCGGCCGGTGTCGAGACGAAAAAATGGAAGAATATGAATCTAGGTATTAAAATTTATCAAATTCAGAAGTTTTACAAAAACGACGTTAGGCGTTATTATAAAGAAATCTGAGAGCTCGGCTTCTAGTACACGCATCAAACCTCAGGTTTTGGTACTCTACACAGCTTGCTTTACTCCTTTATTTACCTATACTTACATTCCCACCCCTTCAATGAAATCATCTCAAAATCTAATCTAGTTGCATATGTCGTTATAATACATAGGTGTACCAAATTTCAAGTGATTATCTCAATTTAATTTTATTAATAATGGAGTGGGGGTGATGGGTGGATTAAAAATGTTCTAAAAATATGAGGCCTTTACTTCTAGTATATACACCAAATCCCAAATTTCTGTACACTTATCAGCTTGCTTTACTTATTTCCCCTATTTACCCCAATTTAACCCCCAACCCCTCAACGGAATCATATCAAAATATAATCTACTACCAGGTGTCGTTCTAATATGTACGTTTACTTTTTACCCCCCCCCACTTCTTCAACGGAATCGTACCAAAATATAATATAGTTTCAGATGTCGTTATAATACATACGTGTACCAAATTTCAAGTAAAAATCTCAATTTAATGTTATCCGCTTCTTTTAATAAGGGAATAGGGGTGGTGGGGGGTTGAAATATACTATACATAAATATTAGTCCTTTGTGTTTAGTACATACACCGAATTTCACGTTTCTGTACTCTTACCAACTTGCTTTACTTATTTTCCCCTATTTACCCCTATCTAAGCCCCAACCCTTCGACGGAAAAATCTAAAAATATAATCTAGTTCCAGATGTCGTTATAATATATATGTGTACCAAACTTCAAGTGAACATCTCAATTTTATTTCAACAGCTCCATTAATAAAGGAGGGGGGGAGGGGTGATGGGGGGATGGAGAATATTATAAAAAATTTTGAGGCCTTGGCTCCTAGTACATATACACCAAATTTCAGGTTTCTGTACTCTTACCAGCTTGCTTTACTTATTTTCCCCTATTTACCCCTATTTACACTTTAACCCTTCACTGGATGTGTTCAAATATGTAACAGCTATTTCATGTCAACATTATATGATTTCATAAGTATGTTAAAATTAATTAAAAAATTTTCGAAAGCCAACACTGTCGTCGGAGGCGTTGCCATATTTGCATTTTTGTACATTTTAAGTATATTGTTCACAAGATAAAATATGTATTTTAGCGAAGTAATTGTGGTTAGTTCCAGATCAACTTATAACTTTACTGGATCAGTATGGAAAATGGACGATTTGGAAAAGAAAAAGTCTACTGATGTTTATATGCCACAATACTTTACCTTCCGCATGTATTTTATGTAATTAACATACAAAATAATTAGAGTAGGGTATTTAGTATTAATTGTAAATTAGTATATTTATCTACTTTATGTGACACATAACAGACAATACAAAATTACCGACGTGAAACGTTTTAATTAATATCTTGTTTCCAATTTAAACGATTGTATCTTGTTTCAATTAAACAATTTTGTTGACAACAAAAACCGTAAATTTTGTTCGCATTGAATAGTGAAATTAATGATTATTTTACCAAGTTGAAATTTACTATCTTTCTTTTACCGTCAGTATCCTGACAACGTCTTTACGTAAATGTTATGAAAAATTTAAAGAAAATGTTAGGTTTAATTTTCATTTGTACCATTAAAAAAATTACATAGCCCCCCAAAAAAAAGTTCTGTACCAGAGACATGAGTACATAGGTTGTGGCTCTTTTGACTTTCACGTCCACGTAGTGGATTGGAAGTATAGTAATCGTAAAAAAAATCTTTTTTTTTTTCTTGAAATCGATTTAGAATGTCATGAAACGTCGAGATTTTAAATTTGAGCGAAGAAAAAAATTCTGTCGGTCTGTCGGTCTGTCTGTCGGTCTGTCTGTTGGTCTGTCTGTCGGTCTGTCTGTAACTTTTTTTGTCCGCCCGCTTTCTCCGAACCGGTTTAAGATATTGACTTAAAATTCTGTACACGCATATATTATAATGAGATCTGGAACTGGATTGTGTTTTGAAGATATCAGGTGAAGGGTTGGGGGGTAAATAGGGGTAAATATGGGGAAATATGTAAAGCGAGCTGGTAAGAGTACAGAAACTTGAAATTTGATGTATGTACTACAAGCCAAGGTCTCAGATTTTTTTATATTTTTCAACTCCCCGACCAACCCTTCTTCACTATTAAAGGGGTTGATACAATACTATTGAGATATTCATTTGAAATTTGGTACACGTATGTATTATAACGACATCTGGAACCGGATTATATTTTGAAATGATTCCATTGAAGTGGGGGGTTAAATAGGGGTAAATAGGGGAAAATAAGTAAAGCAAGCTGGTAAGAGCAGAGAAACTTGAAATTTGGTGTACATGTACTAGAAGCCAAGGACTCAAAATTTTTTTATAATATTTTCCATCCCTCCAACACCCCTCCCCCCTCCTTTATTAATGGGGCTGATAAAATAAAATTGAGATTGCACATGAAGTTTGGTACACGTATATATTATAACGACATCTGGAACTAGATTTTATTTTGAGAAGCTACCGTTGAAGGGTTGGAGGTTAAATATGGTAAAATAGGGAAAAATAAGTAAAGCAAGCTGGTATGAGTACAGAAACTTGAAATTCAGTGCCCCCCCCCCCATCCCTACTCCATTATTAAAGTGGTTGATAAAATAGAATTGAGATATTCATTTGAAATTTGATACACGTGTGTATTATAACGACATCTGGAACTAGATTATATTTTGAGATAATTCCGTTGAAGGGTTGGGGGTTAAATAGGGGTAAATAGTGGAAAATCAGTAAAGCAAGCTGATAACAGTACAAAAACTTGAAATTTGGTGTATGTACTAGAAGCCAAGGTCTCAGATTAGTTGTATTATTTTTCAACCCCCCACCACCCCTACTCCATTATTAAAGGGGTCGATAAAATGAAATTGAAATACTCACTTAAAGTTTGGTACACGCATGTATCATAACGACACCTGGAACTAGATTATATTTTGAAAAGCTTCCGTAGAAGGGTTGGGGGTTAAATAGGGGAAAATAAGTAAAGCAAGCTGGTATGAGTATAGAAACTTAAAATTCAGTGTATGTATTAGAAGCTAGAGACTCAAAATTTTTAAAATATTTTTCAACCCCCCCACCCCACCAAAACGCCTACTCCATTAATAAAGGGGTTGATAAAATAGAATGGATATATTCATTCGAAATTTGGTACGCGTATGTATTATAACGACATTTGGAACTAGATTATATTTTGAGATGATTCCGTTGGAGGGTTGGAGGTTAAATAGTGGTAGATAGGGGAAACTAAGTAAAGCAAGCTAGAAGAGTATAGAAATTTGTGATTTGGTGTATATACTAGAGGCGACGGCCTCAGATTTTTCCATAATATTTTCCATCCTCCATCACCCCCACTCCCTTATTAAAAGAGTTGATAAAATTAAATTTAGATTTTCACTTGAAATTTTTTACACATATAACGATATCTTAAACTGGATTATATTTGACATGATTGCGTTGAACGAGTGGGGGTAATTGGTGGTAAATAGGGAAAAATAAGTAAAGCAAGCTGGTAAAGGTACAGAAACTTGAAATTCGGCGAATGTCCTAGAAGCCAAGGCCTCATATTTTTTAGTAATATTTTTCACCCCCACCACCCTTAATCCATTATTAAAGGGGTTGATAAAATGAAATTGAAATATTCACTTGAAATTTGGAATGCGTATGTATTATAACGACATCTGGAACTAGATTGTATTTTAAGATGATTCCGTTGAAGGGTTGAGGGTTGAATAGGAGTAAATACGGGAAAAATAAGTACATCATGCTGGTAAGAGTACATAAATATGGGATTTGGTGTATATATCAGAAACCAAGGCCCCAGAATTCTTTCTAATATTTTTAAAACACCACCATCTCCGCTCCATTATTAATGGGTTTGATAACATAAAATTGAGATATTTACTTGAAAGTTAGTGCACGGATGTATTGTAATGATATCTGATTGAGATGATTCCATTGACGGGGAGGGTCGTGGTAGGTTGTGAATAGGAGAAAATAAGTAGGGTAAACTAAAAACTTCATTTTTAACGTATTTGGTAGACACCAACGCCTCAAACTTTTCTATCACATCTGCTCCAAATATTATTAAAATTCTATGACCAATAATTTTCACATACTAGAGTGCAAATCTAGTCAAGATGTTTCCTTTAGACTTACTTGGATGAAAAATCTGAATGTGGAAGCAGTGATTCCTTAGGCAGCGGTTTTAAAAATAATATTTTGAGCAAATTAAGTCCATCCACCTACGAGGGAGTTAATTCCACCCCTAATCTCAAATAGCGAATGTTAGTACAAAACAATATGAAAAACCATAGCCGTGTAGTTTGTAACTCCAAATATATAAATGTAGGTCAGGGGTGGAATTAACCCCCCTCTTAAGAGTTTATGTGGATTTAATTTGAATATATTTCTTTCTGATGCTCAAACTTTCATTTTAAAATGTTTTCTAAAAGTATTTACAAATTATTGCATTTCATAATAAACCTTATAGGCAGGGCAAATTAGATCTAAAAATTCTCGAATCTAAAATCCTTTAAGGCATTATCAAAAACAGTGAAAATGATTAATAAAATCACTAATTATTGAAGCCAGTAGCTACTATCGGTCCAAATTTCGTTTATACCATCAGATAAAAACACGTTATTTCTAAAAAGGATTCATTTTTGTAGCTGTTTTCTAATCTGAGTAATCTAATTTACAATTATTGAGTCTACGAAAGCTGAGCGTGGCCCTTCTCTTTCAGTAGTCTTTCGCTTTTGCGCGCTCATTAATCGATATTTTCACAATGAAGAATTGATCAAAATGGGTCGAAAAACATTGAACTAACTTATAAATAAAGCATTCTAGTTGCATCATACCAAGTTTCAATTAAAAATATTGATTAGAATGGCTGTTATTGATATAAACGTAAAAGTAGTAAAAGTATCCCATTCGCTCTAGAAAAAACTTTTTTTTCTAAATTCATGTTTTTTTAAGCCCAATTCAGTGCACTTGGTTGCAAATCTTTAAACTGAAAGATCCCCAGCACCAGCAATTTTTTCGTTTTTTGTAAATAAAAAATTGATTTGTTAATAAAAAAAAAATGAATTTTGGTACATTGGAAGATATTGGTAAGTTCAACGATTCTATTTGGTTGATAAACAGCAGCACTTCCAATTTTCAACCTTGGAGATTTGCGATAGGCCGCCATTTGCGATTGGAGGGTTTGCGGCTCGCTATTTAGGCATCCCAAGGGCTATCCTGTACCAAAATTTCATCGAGCTTCGACAGCAACTACTTCAGTTATTGCAACTTGAAAATCTTTCATTTTTTCCACTTTTGTTGCCAATTTTGCAATAGTAAACAAGTTTGCGAATTTTCGCAATAGCCTACCAATGTAGGAAATTTTCTTAGGAACAGCTTTGGTCAGTACACCTCGAGTCGGTTAGAGATAGTTAAGAGAGACTAAAAAAAATATGGTTCCGCTTTCTATTTTGCAATAGAAAACCAGCATCTTCGAATGTATAAGATTCGAGGGTTGTTATTTATGAATTTTTTGCCTACTTTTAAGCAAAAAATTTTAATGTTTAAAATGATTTCAGATTCAAAATCTAATTCTTCCCGCCTATTATCTTAAATCTTTCGCTCTATTTTAGGGGATGTTTTTGCGTTTTAGTAAAAAATTACCTGGTAAATCGGATTTTGGGCTCCGGATTCGGATTCTGGATAAAAAAATACGCAATATCTATGTACTCACTACTCATGTCTTTGGTACATAATTTTTTTTGTGGGGCTGAAATCTTGTATCTTTCGCAAGTATCTTAAGCGTATTGAAAATACCAGATGCAACTATGCTGCTCTAGGTCGAAGTCCTAGGATCATCCTATTGATATGCCTGCTAAATTACACCAAATTATTTTCTGTATTTAAATTTTTATAAATATTATTTTTATTAATCATACTACGAAAAACTGAATAATTATATATTAAACACCTGCGATAATATATCTCTATAATATAGGTACAACCGTTGAGAGAAAGAATTAGAAAGAAAACGGTCTCAGAAGGCAAGGATTAAACATTTATCGACTGTATGCGTGCTCAATAGCATAAGGACGAATATAGCAGGGGCGTTCGGTAATTGTGAACCTTCCTCGCATGTCCGTGGTCGGGTCGGCCAGATTCGACAACGGTCCACAAAAAAATTCCCACAAATCAAACGGTAAATTCCATTATAAATTTGAAAAACCAACAAAATCTTTCAGGGGTATTTTTCCAAAAATGAACACCCTTCGAGTTATGATCAGTTAAAGGAATTGTGAATTGATACGTTTCAGGGCAAGCGTTAATTCATTAAGGCGCTCCGTAGGAAAGCATAGCGCAGACAATATTAAATAATTAGAAAAAAATATTAAGTATTAAGATATGTACGTAATATTACGTGAAAACAAAGCTGACGTGCTGTAAATTTCAAATACACAACAAAATTTTTTTTGACTTTTTCGGAAAATCGCCCCCTGCAACCTCCTGTACAGGGCGATTTTTCCACGACCAAGTCAAATCTTCTCTTTTGATGGGGCATCGTTTAAAAAGGTCGTAGCTTTTAGCAACACATTGCAAATGGAATGACACAATAGAGGCAGCTTGTTACTCTATTACAAGCCGGCGCAGCGTCCTAGACAGATCTGTCGCTCTTGACACGTTTTTAGTAAGATGGGTCCTATATCATCCGCCCAATAGTATTTTCAATATTAAAAATATTTTTGGAACACAGCTTTGATTTAAAATAATGTAATAAAAATCAGACCCAAGGCCTAAGGAATCACTACTTCCACATCAAGATTTCCCATCCAAGTCTCTTTAAAGGAAACCATCTTGACTATATTTGCACTCTAGTATGTGGAAATATTTGGTCATAGAATACCAAGGCAACTTATTGGCGCTGTCGAATCCAAATTAGTGCGCTGCCGAATCTATATTTGGGCGCTGTATAATCCATATTCGGGTGCCGCCGAACAACAAGGTGACCTCTGGATGGTACCGAATACCAAAGCAACTTCCGGGCGCTGCCAAATCTGTATTCGGGCGCCGCTTTATCCACCATTTAACACTACATTTCAGGATTCATTTAGATTTCAAGATTTGACCCAAACATACTAACTAATATACAAAGCTAATCAGGAAAAATATCCACATGGGAAAATGTATGTGGCGTACTACTTTTTTGGATATGTTCATATCAACTTTTCTTCATAATATGACCTAGGGAATCACATCCTGAAATATTAGCATGTCATTAAGTAACACCCTGTATCAGCAAGAAGCGGAGAACCATTTTTCGAAGATGGTGGCTTGAAGTTAACAGATCTAGTTTGGGACTTCTGGCATCTTTGATAGAACGCTATGCGAATATCTTTACCGAGATTGACAACTTCGTAAGTTATTTTCGTTAATTAAATGTCGAAAGTCCACCATTTAGCACTATATTTCAGGATTCATTTAGATTTCAAGATTTGACTAAAACAGCAAGCAAGAAACGGAGAACCATTTTTCCAAGATGGTGGCTTGAGGTTAACAAATCTAGTTTGAGACCTCTGGCATCTGATAGAACGCCTATGCGAATATCTTTAATAAGTTATTTTCGTTAAATAAATGTCGAAATTTGTTCCTGTTTACCTACAGCATTTTGTTTGGAAATCAAATAAAATATTATAGCTAATCCAAGTTAATAAATTTTCAATAAAATGGCATATAAATAACAGAGGTCAACATTTTATCTAGGCTTGTTATCTGATTACGATGAGCGGGTCGGGTAGGCTCCATCACGTCAAGTTCAAGGTCAGTTGAAGGTCAAACGGTCAAGAAACCTTCCAAAAATGTGAAAAAATTCCTGAATATGTTTTTGAATCCGAGTCCGGTGTTTGTTTTTACTTTGCATGCATCCTCGAGGTCATTCAAAGTCATCTCAAGGTCATTTGAGGGGGTTTTGAGACAAAAATGCTAAGTACCAACCGAAAAATCTGAAAAAATTCATACATTCGATTTCGAGGACCCTGAATCTGAATCTGAGGTCACTCGACCTCATTTTAAGGTCATTTTCAAGGCCATTTGAAGGTTAAGCGGTAAAGAAACCTTCCAAAAAAATTTGAAAAAGTTCATGGGCATGTTTTGGTGGTCGCTGAATTCGAATCCGGTGTTTATTTTTACTTTGCATACATCCTCGAGGTCATTCAAGGTCATCTCAAGGCAGGTATTTTAGTCTGGCCTATTCTCTGGCACAATTGTGCATTTCGCAGATTGAGATTGTTACCATGTTATGCATTAATGATATTTATACTAGAAAATATTCTTTGTAAAATGACTGCAGAATCCAGGTAAATAAGTAGAATCCAGGCTGTCTATTTGACTACTTTTTTTTCATATATCTATATATTTACCAAGTAATCAACACGAATTTAAAATTGTACTTAGATTTTAAGTGGAATCCTAACATTTAGATAAAAAACATTATATATTTGCACTTTTTCACCCTCATTCCCTAATTTCAACTTTGGTGTCATCAGAAACAAACCACCGTCACCACGTGGAGGTACCCTACGTGCAACCACAAGTTTTAGTTAGTCTTGGTTAATTCGACAATTCCAGCCACATAATATTCTTTGGAAAATTCGTATAGTCCGATAGACAGCCTGGATTCTACTTATTTAGTTGGATTCTGCAGTCTTTTCCAAAGAATCTTTTATAGAATATATCTCCTTAATGCATAACATGGTAACATTCTCAATTTTCGAAATGCACAATTGTGCCACAGGACTAGAATACCTGCCTTGAGATGACCTTGAATGACCTCGAGGATGCAAGCAAAGTAAAAACAAACATCGGATTCGAATTCAGCGACCACCAATGAATTTTTTCAGATTTTTTGGAAAGTTTTTTTGACCGTTTGACCTTCAAATGGCCCCGAAAATGACCTTGAAATGAGGTCGATTGACCTCAGATTCAGATTCAGGGTCCTCGAAAACGAACGTATGAATATTTTCAGATTTTTCGGACGGTACTTAGCATTTTTGTCTCAAAACCCCCTCAAATGACCTTGAGATGACCTTGAATTACCTCGAGGATGCATGCAAAGTAAAAACAAACACACTCGGATTCAGTGACCTCAAAACATATCCATGAATTTTTTCAGATTTTTTGGAAGGTTTTTTGACCGTTTGACCTTCAAATGACCTAGAACTTGACGTGATGGAGCCTAACCGACCCGTTCATCGTAATCAGCGACCCCAAAAACCCTAGGATACCATCTGCGATGCCCGTGCACAAGCCTAGATAAAATGTTGACCTGTGTAATTAAAGATTTTAAGTCAGATAGCACAAATAGGACCAGAAACGTTATAATCTTCTGTTCATATTTTAATTTTTTTTAGCTACAATGTAAAAACTCTTCTCAACAGAAGTTTACAACTAATTTTTGGTGTTTTGTATTCCATATCCGGTATATCTTTCGAATTAATGTAATGTATTTATTTTTTTTACAATATTCGTAGACTACTAAACTTTTATGGCTGAATCTGGGAAACTGATAGAATGTAAGAAAAATGAAGCTGGAGGAGCTGTACCACTTATCTATATCAGTTCGGCGAATTCTGATAACAGAATAATCTTGCTTAACGAGATCCTTACCAATGCTTAAGAGTTCATAAAATCTTATTGGGGATATTATCAGGGATGAGATGGGATTCCTTTTTAGACGATTAAATTCTATATCAGGGAACTTACAGTGATATACTGGACTCTAATATAAAATGTAGCAAGTGGAGAACCTGCTCTGGGGGAAATAATTATTTATAAGAACTACACTTACTTAGTTTTATCTTATTTATTTTTATTAATTACAACTATCGAACAGTCAAAGGCCAAATACGAGATGGGAAAGATAACGAAATAACTAAAAGTATACATAATTAATTATATATTGTAAAACCACTTAAGTGAGAATAATATCCCCATCATATTCTTTAATTGTTTTGATATCATATTTTGAGGAGTGTCTAACTATTATTACTTCGCAATACGAAACTGTTATCTGGGCTGCAGATTTTAAAATAAAGTGTTTAGTTTAAACCTTTATAACAGTAATACGGATAAATCTCTAATATCACTTATAGATAGACCTCATCGAACACCTCAAAATTAAAAGATGAAAATAGTTGCAAAACATGTAAAAAAACCGCTGCCTAAGGAATCACTACTTCCACATCCAGATTTTCCATGCAAGTCTCATTGAAGGAAAATATTTTGACTATATTTGCACTCTAGTATGTGGAAGTAACTCTTCATAACATTTTAATAATAATTGAGGCAGATGTCATAAAAAAATTTGAAATTTTGGTTTCTAGCATATACGCCAAACATCACTACCTTCCTCCACCTATTGTCCCCAACACGCCCCCCCCCCCCCCCCCTTTAACGAAACCATCTCAATATATAATCTAATATCTATGTCGCTATAATACATACGCGTACCAAATTTCAAGAAAATATGTCAATTATATTTAATCAACCCCTTTAATAGTGGAGTGAATGTCGTGGGAGAGTTGAAAAATATTATCCAAAAATTAGAGAGAGACTTTGACTACTAGTATATACAATAAATTCCAAGTTTTTGTAGACTTGCGTGCTTTACTTATTTTCCCCTATTTACCTTTATTTAAACCCCAACCCTTCAACGGAATCATCTCATAACATAATTATGGATATCTTAATAATACATACATGTACCAAATTTTAAGTGAAAATCTCAATTTTATTTTATCAATCCTTTTAATAATGGAGTGGGGGTGGGTGGTGGGAGGAACTGAAAATAATGTAAAAAATTCGGAGGCCTTGGCTTCTAGTATATACACCAAATCCCAAGTTTCTGTACTCTTACCAGCTTGTTTTACTTATTTTGCCATATTCACCCCTATTTAACCCCCAACTCTTCAACGGAATCATCTCAGAGGATAATCTAGTTCCAGGTGTCGTTATAATACGTGTACTAAATTTCAAGTGAATGTCTCAATTTTATTTTATCAACCCCTTTAATAATATAGTGGGGGTGATGGGAGAGTTGAAAAATATTACATCAAAATGTGAGGCCTTGGTTTCTAGTATATATACCAAATTACAAGTTTCTGTACTCTTACCAGCCTACTTTACTTATTTTCCCCTATTTACCCCTATTTAACCCCCAACTCTTCAACGGAATCGTCCCAACCTAGTTATAGGTATTGTTATAATATAACGTGTACTTAATTTCAAGTAAATGTCTCAATTTTATTTAACAACCCATTTCTTAACGGAGTGGGAGTAGTGCGGGGTAATGGAAATATTGTAAAAAATCTAAGGCCTTTGCTTCTAGTATCTACATCAAATTCCAAGTATCTGTACTCTTATCAGCCTGCCTTACTTATTTTCCCCTATTAACCCTATTTAACCCCCAACCTTTCAACGGAATCATCTCAAAATATAATCTAGTTCTAGGTATCGTTATAATATATACGTATTTTCTAAATATTATTTGTGGCACTATCTTAATTTCTTTCTCCTAATTCTTTGGGACTTCCTGCCACATGTATTTTTTTTAAGCGGTTCTCGGGGAATATACAAAATATCACAATTAACCAATATGTCACTGGTAAATAACCTCTACGCCTATGACTATTACGTCAAAGGATCGGTTAGAGGTTGCTTTTTTAAAATAAATTACACAAATAAGTAGAGAAACCGCTGCCTACTTCCACATCCAGATTTTTCATTCAAGTCACTTTAAAGGAAACATCTTAACTAGATTTGCACTCTAGTACGTGGAAATTATTGGTCATAGAATTTTAATAATATTTGGGGCAGATGTTACAGAAAAGTTTGAGGCGTTGGTTTCCACTATATACGATAAAAATGACGTGTCTAGTTTACCATACTTATTTTCCCCTATTCACAACCCGCCACCTGCCACCCCTTCAATGGAATCATCTCAATCTGATGTCATTACAATACATAATAATTGTCCTAACTTTCAAGTGAATATCTCAATTCTATGTTGTCAATCCCATTAATAATGGAGCGGAGATGGCGGGGTTTGAAAAATATTAGAAAGAAATCTGCGTCCTTGGTTTCTAGTATATACACCAAATCCCAAATTTCTTTACTCTTACCAGCTTGGTTTACTTATTTTCCCCTATATGTCGTTATAATATATACGTCTATAATATTTCAAGTTAATATCTCAATTTTATTTTATCAACGCCTTTAATGATGGAGTAAGGGTGGTGGGTGGCTGAAAAATATTATTAAAAAATCTGAGACCTTGGCTTCTATGACATAGACCGAATATCAAGTTTCTGTACTCTTACCAGCTCGCTTTACTTTTTTCCCTATTTACCTTTACTTACCCGCCACTCCTTCAACGCAATCATGTCAAAATATAATTTAGTTTCAGATATCGCTATAATGCATACGTGTACCAAATTTCAAATGAAAATCTAAATTTAATTTTATCAACTATTTTAATAAGGTGATGGTGGGGGATGGAAACTATCATAAAAAACCTGAGACCTTCGCTTGTAGTATATACACCAAGTTCCAAATTTCCGTAGTCTTACCAGCTTGCTTTGCTTATTTTTCCCCTATCTACCCCTATTTAACCTCCAACCCTTCAACGGAATCATCTCAAAATACAGGGTGTATTTAGTTTCATGTCAATAAAAAAAACGAACGTAGGGAACGACAGGACAAACAGAAAAACCTAGATCGTCACGCGTGTCTGCCTATGATACTCAGTATTTGTGTAGATAGCTATAAAATGTCGGCGGTCTTTAGCGGTGCGGTAAATGAGATGAAAGACGTCGACGTTTTCTGAGTGTTTAGTAGATCTGAACTGAAGAAAACTATACTCTGACTCTCCCTTGTGCAATATTTTAGTTTCTGTGGGTGTTTCGTTATGTACACACGTCCAACCCGCCGCCGTTTGTTGTTTTTGTTATTTTTGAATTTCGGGTCGCTGTGTATTTATAGTGAAGATTTATTTTATTGACTTTACCGTTCAAGTCGTTAAATTCTTGATTACGTACAGACACAACTTACTTGTTCGTTCTTTTTGTATTCCGTTTTGGATTTTGGACCAAGTTTTCCTTTTATTTTTCTTTATTGACAACGTTAGTTGATAGTTTATTGTTTAGTGTTGAACGGAGTACGTATGTCCTTAATTCGGCGTAGAGAACTGTGTATTGATGCAGATGCAGAATTCGAATAATTTACTTAGGTGGTAAGCTTTTAACCCAGGACACTCATTTATGTTACAAACGTTAATAAATCACATTTAAATATTCTAAATTATAAACATTAATCCAATATTTTGTTCCAAAGTAAAAGACACACATGTAAAGAAATGCTCTGTTTAAACTTCTACGGCCATTATTTGCTTGCAGTTGTGCAGGAAAAGGTAACGAATTATTTACCTCTTTATAATTGCTTCAGTTCGGTTGAAGCGGCTCATCAAAGGTGGTCGATGATCCAAGGCCTTTGCACTTTTTTATGACAATTTAAAAGTTGTATAATTGGGAACTACAAGTTCATTGACCAAGAAAAGCAGTGGTTCTCCATTATTTTCTACATTAATATTAAGAAATATTAAAAAAGTTCACCTAAGTCAGTTTTTTTCAAAGTGCCCCTAGAGGGAAAAGTCATAAAGTCGGTCCACATTACCAGTTTTTATTATTGACATGAAACTGATTACACCCTGTATAATCAAGTTCCAGATGTCATTATAATACCTACGTGTACCAAATTTCAAGTGAATGTCTCAATTTTATTTTATCAGCTTCTTTATTAATGCAGTAGGGTTATTAGGGGGTTGAGAAATATTATAAAAAAATCTGAGGCCTTGGTTTATAGTACATACACCGAATTTCAAGTTTCTGTACTGTTACCGGCTTGCTTTACTTATTTTCCCTCATTTAACCTCCAACCCTTCAACGGAATCATCTGAAAATATAATCTAGTTCCAGATGTCGTTATGGTACACACGTGTACCAAATTTCAAGTGAGTATCTCAATTTTATTTTATCAATCACTTTAATAATGTAGTAGGGTGTGGGGGGGAGGGGACTTGAAAAATATTATAAATAATTTGATATCTTGGCTTCTAATACATACACTGAATTTCAAGATTTTGTACTCTTACCAGCTTGCTCTACTTATTTTGCCCTATTTACCCCTATTTAACCCGCAACCCTTGAACTGAATCATCTCAAAATATAATCTAGTTCCAGATATCGTTATGGTACACACGTGTACCAAATTTCAAGTGAATATCTCAATTTAATTTTATCAGCACCTTTAATAATGGCGTAGGGGTCGTGCGGGGTTGAAAAATATTGTAAATAATTTGATATCTTGGCTTCTAGTACATACACCGAATTTCAAGTTTCAGTACTCTGACCAGCTTGCTTTACTTATTTTTCTCTATTTATCCATATTTAACCTCCAACCCTTCATCAGAATAATCCCAAAAAAATATAATCTAGTTCTTGATGTCATTATTATATTTACGTGTACCAAATTTCAAGTGAATATCTCAATTTTATTTTATCAACCACTTTAATAATGAATTGGAGGGGCTGGGGGGATGAAACATATTGTAAAAAAATTTGAGGCCTTGGCTTGTAGTAGATACATCAAATTTCAAGTTTCTGTACTCTTACCAGCTTGCTTCACATATTTCCCCCTATTTACCCCTATTTACCTCCCAACCCTTCACCGGATATCTTCAAAAAACAATCCAGTTCCAGATCTCGTTATAATATATACGTGTACAAAAGTGTATCAATTAAGCTATATGTTGGTGAAGACAGGGGTTTCATTAAAAATGTATAAAGTTTTATGTTTCACCTTAATAACGTCAACGTGATACCCTGATCCTTCATCAAGGAAAGTCCAACATTTCACAAAACACAATGACAACGTTTAAATTCACAGGGAACCTTTTCTTTCCTTATTTCCTACAAATAATCCCTGGCACTTGTCTTTTAGAATGGCTCAGTTACAGTTACCGACATGTTCCTCCGGAGACAAAGCAGAAATCGCCTTGCAATGGTCGGAAGTGTGAGTGTGGAGTGGATGTAATAAAGCAGTGAACACATCTTCAAGCACCGCCCTTAATCCGGGAAGTTGCATTTCAGGCATGGGGTGTTACTAATAGTCCGAGGGCAGGGACTGAAACTGCCGCGTTTATAAATATACTCGCTGCCCATGTAATTCTGTGGCGTCAGTTGTTGGAGGTAATTGCGATAAAGTTAGTTACTTCCACATTCACGTAGTGGATTAGAAGTATAGTAAACGTACAAAAATTTTCAATTTTTTTTCCTTGAAATAGGTTTAGAATGTCATGGAACGTCGAGATTTTAAATTTCTGTCGGTCTGCCTGTCTGTCGCTCTGTCGGTCTGTCGGTCGGTCTGTCTGTCTGTCTATCCGTCTGTAACTTTTTTTTTGTCCGCACGTTTTCTCCGGAACGGTTTAAGACATTGACTTGAAATTTTGTACACATTCAAATTATAACGAGATCTGAAACTGGATTGTTTTTTGAACATATCCGGGAAAGAGTTGGGGGTTTAATAGAAAAAAAATGATAATTCTTGATTTTTCTTTGATATTGCACATAATTTTAAAAGTATTAATTTGTTTGTGTATTGAAACAGGTGGACGTCATGTGGAGCATTTGTTATTAATGCATTTTTTAAAATAAACTGTAAATTTCTGTTATTATAACATTTCTTTTAGAATTGTAAATAAATGTTAAATACAAATAGAGAAAAAAAAGATAATTCCTTGTATTTTGATTAATATTATAAACAACTTTTAGAGTACCTTTTTGCAGCACTTTCAATACCCTGCAAAAATATTCAAGTATTCCGTAATTTTATAGGGCGATTTACAGAAATATAACCAATCAAATATAAATTATTATGAAAAAAATTTGAGAAATCAAAGATATTTGGTTGTTGTGAAGTTACGTAGAGTACTTATAGAGATATAGCTACCACCAAAGTTTTTGAAATTTTATCTTCAATATAACGGAGATTATTGGAAATATATGATTTTCTCTGTCTCAATTTAAGTGGATGTACTTCCTCAGGGATGAATTTTTGGACTAAAGTAAGTTGGGTTACACGGGCCTAATATGAACTCAGGAATGACAGGTTACCGTCCCGGAACTCAATTCTGGGACACCCTGTATAATCAAAATCTGTTTTTTTTATTTTAATATAGCTGCCTCTAATTTTTTAATCACCCTGTATATTCTTAATCTAAAGAAATCTAAAATAAAGTGACGTACTCTTACACCATTTTTTTTACTTCGACAACGCTGGCAATCAGATGGGAGGTGCCCCATCAGAAGTCGATTTTGAAGATCGTTATCATTCATAAACTGTTACAAATATCTTATAGAGCACAAAACTATAATGTGTTGAAAAAGCAACCCAGCTCCTGTACTATAACGACATTTTGGCTAAATTCACAGCTTGCTTGCATTTTAATAATAGATAGATTAGAGGAATCGATATTTTTGTCATTACTGAGGCGCGGCGCTAGTTTTCGACGTACTTAAATAAACATGAGCCGTGGTACTTTTTTCAGGATGATTTGGGTAGGACAGTTCCGTTAAGCGATGTTGGGCGTAAAGGTTAAAATACTGTATAAAATATATATAGCGTTATTATAAATTTAGTTTTGCGAGGTTTGCTTATCGTTTACTTGAGACAGCTAAATAAGCTTAAAATAAATTTGTATAAATTTAAATAAAATTCAGAAACGTAAACACTTGGTTTTTTGTTTCACATTTCTTTTTCAGATTTGTCTCATGTGTTTTGGTTTCTTGTAACGTTCTATTTACTTTCATAGGGAAGATAATCTCTTAAAAAAAGTCAACTTAGAAATCTCAACTCAAGGAGTGAAAATAATGTGACAGCAAATTGACAGATAAAAATGTACAGGGTGCCCCAAATTGCTTGATTTTGGCCGGTTTTCCTATTTTCAAACCAGGTAGAGAAAAACTGACGTATGAGTCTAGAGCTCGATTTTTGTGAAACGCCGATTGGTGAAAACCGCATTTCGATATCTCTAACCGTTTCCGAGATATCGGCAAAAATTAACATTTGACAGATTCCGAAAAATTGTCATAACTTTTTTATTTCTGAATATTTTTTCAAACGGTAAAAACTTTCTAGAGGCACTTTTTGACGTAGAATAAGGTGCATTTGTCAAAAAAATATAATGCTTTTCAATTGTTCGATATCAAAGCTAACTTTGTTATTTCAAATGGAAACCATAGTTGGCTTTGACTTTAGAAAATAGGAAAAAAAATAAGCCTACCAACAATATATATCTCAAGATATGTCTAGTCATCCTTGCTGCCAATATAACACATTTCTCTTTAAAAATGACATTTTTTTAACATTTAACATTTTAACCCAGTTGGCCACACAAAAACAGTTGCTTTGCATATCTAAAAGTTGGTTTGACAGTAAATAAAATAAGTGTTAAAGTTGACATCTGTTATAATCTCTCTGCATTATTCCAGAATGTATGAAAACTTTGAAGAATGCCAGATGTTTATAAGCTATATTGAATCAGGCCGAAATTCTGAAGATGCATTAAATCTATATTTCGAACGTTACCCTGAACGCCAGCAGCCAAGCGAACAAATATTGCCTAGATTGGAAAATGCTTTGATGAATTATGGATCATTTGTCAAGCTCATATCTAAACAGTATGCTATTAAAGGTAGAGACGAGGTGGAGGCAGAAGCAATTGGAGCGGTTTTAGAAAATCCTGAAATTTCTACCAAAGAAATAACTGTAACTAAGGGTGTGAGCAAAATTCGTAGCCAAAGAATTCTCAAGAAATATAAATATAAACCTTATTAAATCAGGCTCACTCATATTCCCTGGAGATCAAGAACGCAGGATTAATTTCTGCAACTGATTCATCAGAAAATTCAATGGAAATGAAAATTTTCACCTAAATATCATTTGGATCGACGATGCAAGAGTAACCAGCAACGGAATATTTAATCGACATAATCGGTATCGTTGGTCGGACCATAATGAGCATCTGTTCCAACTTAGAAATATGCAAGGACGATTTGGTTTCAATATTTGGAATGGAATAGTGGGGCAACGAATGATTGGACCTTTTATTTATAACGAAAACCTTAACGCCCAACGGTACGTTAATATTTTGGAAAACATTGTTGAACCATATTTAGAAGACTTGCCCCTTGCCGATTTGGTACGAAAGTTTTATCAACAAGATGGCGCACTAGCCCATAACGCGGCGGTTACAAGGAACAAACTAAATCAAATGTTCGAGGATCGGTGGATGGGAACAAGGGGGCCCATACCATAGCCTGCAAGATCTCCGGACCTAAGTTCATTGGACTTTTTTATTTGGGGTTTCGTCAAAGACCAGATATTTAAAACCATACCAGAAACGCGTCAATATTTAGAGCAACGAGTGAGAAATACAATCGCTGAAATAACACCTTTACAACTCTTAAATGCCGAGAAATCAGTAAAGAAGAGATGTCAATTGTGCATCGACCAAAATGGTAGACAATTTGAACACTATTTGTGATACTTCAATCGTTAAAGATTTGTTACCTACTTAATGAAATATGTTTAATTAATAAAATTAATTTAATAGAAAAACTATTGTTTTCATTTGAATAACTGAAACTCTAGTTTTCCATGGCCAACTCTGCTAAAATGTCATTTTTAAGGTGAAATGTGTTATATTGGCAGCAAGGATGACTAGACATATCTTGACATATATATTTTTGGAAAGCTTGTTTTTTTTCCTATTTTCTAAAGTCAAAGCCAAGTATAGTTTCCATTTGAAATAACAAAGTTAGCTTTGATATCGAACAATTGAAAAGCGATATATTTTTTTTGGCAAATGCATCTTATTCTACGTCAAAAAGTGCCCGTAGAAAGTTTTTACCGTTTGAAAAAATATTCACAAATAAAAAAGTTATGACAGTTTTTCGGATTCTGCCAAATGTCAATTTTTGCCGATATCTCGAAAACGGTTAGAGATATCGAAATGCGGTTTTCACCAATCGGCGTTTCACAAAAATCGAGCTCTAGACTCATACGTCAGTTTTTATCTACCTGGTCTGAAAATAGGAAAACCAGCCAAAATCAAGCAATTTCGGGCACCCTGTACAGTCATTTAAAACACGTGTCCATATTCTTACTGTATCCTCAATTTCATTAAAAAAGATTAATAGAAATACTAACAAAAGATAACTAATGGGCGCCACTATGTTTCTTAATCTTCCAGAAAAACTATATAAAACCGGTTGAATATGAAATTACACTGACTATAAGCTAAATTAAAAAAATTAAGAAACTCAACCTTTTTAACAATATCAATTTATTACGATTTATTTTAAAACATACCCAAATAAATACAGCAATACAAAGTTACTTTTGTTGTTTTGAAGTTAATAAATATATAAGCAGAAATTTGACAGTTCCATATGTTTAGAGCCAGGAACGACAGCGTACGACAAATTTGCTACAATTTAAAACGCTGAGTGGTTAGTACCTGCCTGTTCGTTGGCATCAGGAGATGTAGAAGGAAAAGTAGTAAAAGTCATTTGATGATATTTGTAATGCTGTGCGGATCAGGTGTTTCTGATCTAAATGCAAATTGAAGCTATTTATTTCAGTGTTCTGTGACGATTCAAAATATTTATTGATAAAATTAGCGAGTATTAAAACGCATATGTAGTTTACTTGAAAGAATGGTGTTGGTTAGTCGTACAGATTCTTGAGGCATGAAACATATCGACACTCTGAAAATAAAAACAGAACTTAATCTTGTAAACTAGTAAAGAATCCAGTCGTTGAGTCTCTCAGGTGGATTAATTTACAGTCAGTACCATAAACAACGCCAATAGGATCCTTTTGGAAAAGGATACTTTATGCTAAAAGTTGACTTTTAGCATACAGTATCCTTTACTTAAAGGATCCTTTTGGCGTTATTTATGGTACTGGTTGGTATAACTTTGCTATGCTTAAAGTCAACTTTTAGCATAGAGTATTCTTTTCTAAAAGGATCCTTTTGGCGTTGTTTATGGTGCTGGCTTACCACCATGCATTCTTGCCTATTTCCTAATGAACGTTTCACCCGGATTACATCTTGAAGCAGGTTAGAGGTTTGTGTCCCTGTTTTCTTTTAACAGGCAGCTATTTGGATAGCAGTTGAGCAGAATGAATCGGCAGTAAATATTTTAAGGATGTTGATTTAAATTCGTAAATTTTGTTAGGCTGTATTATGATTTTTAACGTGACAAATTTCAAAATTTTCTTTAGGTGTTTTCATTGAATAGCCTGATTAAAAGATTGGCGCAAAATCCGATTTTTTGTTTTTGTTTAAAAGAGGTGAAAAAGGGACAGACATTTTGAATCCTGGAGGAACAGATTTCTCCAACTCCTCTAATTCTGGGAGTGAATTAAAACCTAATAACATGTAGCGTTAGTGCTTATTTTCAAAAACTATACTTTTTAAAAACATTTGTGTCAATTTACCTGGGCAATTTTAATAAGTCCACATTTTCAAGGTTTCTTTATACCGTTGAAATTGGCCTTTATTTCTTGACTTATTTTCTCAAACACTTCAAAGAGACCTACTGAAAGTTGGGGTCACTCCTTTGCCTGCTGAGACTGATAGTGTTCGTCCGTGCCATCTTAAGAGTGAGTAATCTTCTCGCATTTCCATTTTAGTAGAGTACTCGCGTTGACAAATGTCGCTTGGTTTTCGATCCCCTTGGCACTTTTAGAGTAAAATATATTACCTATTCAGATAAGTTACTTATGCCCAGTGGATTACGAATCCACTTGTGAAAAAATCGTCATGAATATAAGGGCGCAAATCAAAATTTACTAACTAACCACACCACGCGATAGAGTCAATCATGAAGCGTATTTTGTCCAAAAATCATTAAATTATCTGTAGAATTCCTATTTTTAAAATAAATAAAGAAACGAACTTTTGCATAGGCTTATATGGCAGTAAAAATCAAAAATCCTCATTTTCTCTGTTCGACTAAGGCTGAAAATTAATTATTTTTCGTCTACTTTTCCATTCCCACGACGATATCTCCCAAATTATTA
Source organism: Stenurella melanura (assembly GCA_963583905.1). Lineage (NCBI taxonomy): Eukaryota > Metazoa > Arthropoda > Insecta > Coleoptera > Cerambycidae > Stenurella > Stenurella melanura. Next base: position 17,840,908 of record OY757317.1, read on the forward strand.
TATTTATCAAAAAAATATATTCCTTACAAAATATTTGCCATATTTTCCAGATTACAATGGTTTTTAAATCAGATTTTTTGAGAATTTAATAACCAAAATGTTTAATAATGTGTAGCGTGATATCAATTTTCGAAGCTTATGAGCGGCATGCGTTCGTTGCAGATTCTCGCTCTCCCACTCTTTAAAACTGTTTCAACACACCCCACTTCGCACCCGCTTTGGCCTACCGTTAGATAGATTGGCGCATACTAACTCTCGCGGTTCATAATATTTTGAAATTTATATCTTGAAAATTATTATAACTATGAAATAAATGTAAGTATATTTGTAGAATATTAATTCAGTGTTACTGGACTTACATACAAATTATGGCCTGCCTAAAATTATTGTGTAATAGATTAACACGTTATAAGAAACTCCCTATAGTTCACTGTTTGCAAGATACTTTCATTTGGTATGTATTTTAAATTTTCTACCATATAGGTATCTGATGTATATGCTTTTTAGAAGAATTTAAAATGAAAAGTACTACTGTTAGCACAAGTTCTGAAAGTGAGATTGAGAAAAATATAATTTAATGTAAAACAGATTCGTAGCATATTAGCTCAATTTGTATGACACCGGGCCCTGTAATCAAAGGTTTTGAGAAATCGTTTGCAACATTTACTGATTGTTTAAAAATCTATGAAAAAATAAGTAACCAAGGAGGAGATGATCTATATCCTAGCATTATGTCATTAAAAAAAAACAAACAATTTTGACTGGTTTGGCACCGAAATTGCTATTCTAGTTTTACTAACCAAAGAAATATAGAACATTTAAGGATATCAATAGAGAAAGAAATTGAAAAGAGTTCAGATGGATCCAATACCTGTCCATCAACTTTTCCGATGCATATTTGCTTGCTTTACTTATTTCCCCCTATTTCCCCCTATTTATTCCTATTTACACCCAACCCTTCACCGGATACGTTAAAAAACAATCCAGTTCCAGATCTCGTTATAATATATACGTGTACAAAATTTCAAGTCAATATCTTAAACCGTTCCGAAGAAAACGTGCAGACCCACAGACAGACAGAAACTTTTTTTTTTCGCTCAAATTTAAAATCTCGACGATTCATGACATTCTAAACCTACGTCAAGAAAAAAAAATCGGTAAAGGTATTTACACAGAACTTCCCTCGTTCATGGCAGTCTCTCTAAAAAAATAATAATTACGAAATGACATTGAGAATAATAATCGGAGTAGAGTTATTGCTATTATTACAAAGAAAACTTGATAAGTTTTGGTCAAAAAAATATACAGATTGCTCATCCAACAGCAAAAGTTCAATACTAAATAGCAGGTGCCACATATGGCAGGCTTGCGCAAATACCTTTACAAATGTCCACCATGACTGAATTATTTCTTGGGATGACTACCCTGTACATTTTTCAATAAAAGTATAATAGGTGCATATGCCAGATGTTATTGCCATCTGTCACATTTTCAATCCAACATTCACGTAATGGAGTGGAAGTATAGCGGTGGTTAAAAAATTTCATTTTTTTAAAATTTTTCAAAAGATGGTAAAATAATTTTCAAATTTTTTTCTTCTGAAATAGGTTTAAAATGTCAAAGGTAGAAATTTTAAATTAGAGCAAAAAGGAAAGTTTCCTTCTGTTCTATAGTAGTGCTAAAAAAAGTTTAAAAATTAAAAATGATGTATTTTTAAAATAGGTTTAGAATGCTATGAAACGTGAAAATTTTAAATTTGAGCAAATAAAAAAAAATTCGATCTATTTTAGTGGTAAAAACTTTTTGAAAAATGTTGGTGAAAAAAATTTTCAAATTTTTTTTTCTGAAATACCTAGGTTTAGAATGTCATTTAAATTTGAGCATTCTGGTGTTAAATTTTTTTCCAAACTGGTAACAAAATGTTGCAAATTTTTTTTTCCGAAATTGGTTTGAAATATCATGAAACGTGGAAATTTTAAATTTGAGCAAAAAAAATTTTTTCGTCTGTTCTATAGTAGTGATACATAAATGGATTAAAAATGTTTTCAAATTTTTTAAAAAATTCTTCAAAAACATGTTTAAATTTGTTTGAATAGTTTTAGAATGTCATGGAAACGTGGATAGTTAAAATCTGAACAAAGAAAGAAAAATTCTATCTTAGTGATAAAATTTCAAAAAACTTTTTTTTTAAATCAGGCTTAGAATGCCATGAAACGTGAAAATTTTAAATTTGAAGAAAAAAAAAAAATCATTTTAGTAGTAAAAATTTTTTCAAAAATATTGGTGAAAAAAATGTTCAAATTTTTTTTTTCTGAAATAGGTTTAGAGCGTCATGAAACGCGGAAATTTTAAATTTGAGCAAAAAAAAATTTTTTTCATCTTGGTAAAAATTTTTTCAAAAATGTTTGAAAAAAATTTTCAAAAATTTTTTTTTTCTGAAACAAGTTTAGCGCGTCATGAAACGTGGAAATTTTAAATTTGAGCAAAAAAAAATTTTTGTCACTATTTATTCCGTTTAGACGGTCCACCCTGTATATTTTTCAGTGAAAATTCTACCAGTTCTTCGCTGACAGTAGGGTTAACTACCTACCAAATTTGGCTGCTCTCCGTCAAGTAGTTTTTTAGTAAATACACCAACAGACAGACAGACAGACAGACAGACAGACAGACAGACAGACAGACAGACAGACAGACAGACAGACAGACAGACAGACCGACAGACAGACAGACAGACTGACGGAATTGAAAAACCTATATTTTCGGAATCTACGTGTTCTGAAACGTCAGAATCCGAAAAAATCTCGGAGGGTGATTTTTTCTCGAATACAATACTTCCCTTCGGTATGCGAGGGAAGTAAAATGAAATTTTGTTTACGATTACGACTATATTTCCAATCCACTACATGGATGTGGAAGTAAAACGAAACCAAGTCCCACAGAAATACATAGAGCGGATAGGTAGTGAGTATACTATATTTTTCTCTATTGTGGTCTAACAGACATTAGTAAATAATGTACACAACTCGTCTGTGTCTCAATGTGCTCTCAGGTTCTATTGTTTTTCATGTATCTCTTGCAAAAAACAAGCCTTAAATAAACTTGAATACATTGAAAATGAATGACGGTTGCGGATCGATCTCTGCAGATCTCCTCCCTTTGCATGTTTTCAATTCTGACACATGATTAGTGGATGTGGCTAACAGGATTGATCGTGACCATTCCCGACACTTTAATAACACCTCTACGTTCATCCATTTGTTAAACCGTGGAATATATTATTTCAAAGGGAATACCTGCTCAACCGAAACATATATAAATTCGCCGCACAGACTTCATATATGTGGAAAGGGGGATGCAATTATACTCGTGACCTATAACATTTTCGAGTTCAGTTACGGGATATTGTTGAATGAGCGTGTTATCTCATGCATAAGTAACTTAGCACGAGGTACTCTGTTTTCTTAATGTTTAATTAATCCAAATGGTGGAAAAAAATATAGATGAAGCCAGTTAGTGAATGGACTTGAGCCTCATTAATTAGCGTATTAATGTCGTTCTGGGGCCCAATTCTCGAAACTAGGCGAACCCGGTTCGTGCACGAATGGCGTTGAAATTCGCACACGAATGTACTTTTTTTATTCTCGAACTGTCGACTAACACATGAACGATTAGATTCGTGCACGGAAAGTACTCGATAGGTGTTTCGGTGGCGAAAAGCATATTCGCATGTCAACATAACCTTTAAGTTAACGTCAACCTTCAGTCAAACGGCTTTATTTTGGTTGGAAATTGTGTTAGAGTCTTCTAATGGCTGCTTTGGATGAACTGAATCTTTTGATAGCAATTAATCACTTGGAAGAAATGGAGCCAGCTGCAGAAGTCAGAAGGGAATATAATAATCGCGTTTACGATGCCTTTGATTATAATATGTCCGATATACAATTCGTAAGAATGCTTCGACTAAGTAAGGACCTAGCACGGGATCTAATCAATTTACTATCTGAATATTTGATCCAACCAATGAGTTAGAACTAATTAGATTTCAACTTACGTATTTATTTTCTTGCGCGGCACCATTGGTGCACAATCTTCTATTTACAAAGCATATTTTTGGTCAGAATCCCTCCTAAACACAAAAATAAAATCCCAAAACTGCCTATAACCAAGCAATCATCCTTGTGCAAACCGCAAAACAACAACGAGTATTTTGACTTTGACACTTCTCAACTGTTGCACTACGACCGCAACGAAAAGTTCCCAGATTTACACGGTATGCTATTGGTTGACATATATCTATATATGAACCAAGATACGATGTACGTTATACGGTCGACGAATATGTTCGCCTCGTGTACCGCTTTTCGACTATCACTGGAGAATTTGATTTTTATAAAAACTGCGTTCGCATGCGAACCAGACCGCACGAGTTGGTTCGTGCACGATCAATTCGTTCGGGATTCCAGAATTGGGCCCCTGTACAGGGGTCCAGTTCTAGAATCCCGAACGAATTGATCGTTCACAAGCCAACTCCTGCAGACTGGTTCGCATGCGAACGCACTTTTTATAAAAATCAAATTCACCAGTGATAGTCGAAAAGTGGCACACGAGGCGAACACATTAGTCAACCGTATTACGTACATCGTATATTCATTCATATGTAGATATATGTCGACCAATAGCAGACCGTGTGTCTGGGAACTTTTCGTTGCACTCGTGGTGCAACAGTTGAGAAGTGTCAAAGTCAAGTTTAAAATGTGTCATCGAGGTGTTATCGTTTGTTGTTGTTTTGCGGTTTGCACAAGGATGATTGCGTGATTGTAGGCGGTTTTGGAATTTCATTTTTGTGTTTTGGAGAAGTTTGGAGGAGATGCCGTGCTAGGTCCTTACTTAGTCGAAACATTCTTATAAATTTTATATCGGACATATCAAAGGCATCGTAAACGCGATTATTATGTTCCCTTCCTCCTTTCCCACTTCTGCAGCTGGCTCCATTTCTTCCAAGTCATTAATTGCTATTAAAAGATTAAGCTCATCCAAGGTAGCCATTAGAACACTCTAAACACAATTTCCAACCAAAATAAAGCCGTTTGACTGAAGGTTGACGTTAACTTAAAGGTTATGTTGACATGCGAATACGCTTTTCGCCACCGAAACACCGATCGAGTACTTTTCGTGCACGAATCTGTTCGTTCATGTGTTAGTCGACAGTTCGAGAATAGAAAAAGTACGTTCGTGTGCGAATTTCAGCGCTATTCGTGCACGAATCGGGTTCGTCTACATTCGAGAATTGGGCCCCAGGATTTCATATATTTAAACCAAAAATATTAGGATTTATCCGCCTATGAGAGATGAAAACCACGACTAGATCATTATGTGCAATTGGAACTGTCGTGAGCAAAAAAATAGGACAAGTCTTATAATGTATTTTTTCTAAAATCTAGTTGTGTACATCTAACCACAGAAGACAGGAACTTTACAGAAGCGAAAGCTAGCCTTTGTGGCGGGACCAAATTTGCTCATAGTCGCCATAACGATAAGGCATATATTTTTCAAAAGCGATATGACGCACCATTTTGGAAAAAAATTTTACCACAATAAATGGATTTTTTTTTGCTCAAATTTAAAATTGTCACGTTTCATGACATTCAAAACCTATTTCAGAAAAAAAAAATTGAAAATTTTTTTCAACAACATTTTTGAAAAAATTTTTATCACTAAAATAGATGGAATTTTTTTTTCTTTGCTCAAATTTAAAATTTATACGTTTCATGGCATCCTAAACCTATTTCAGAAAAAAATATACCACTACTATAGAATAGAAGGAAACTTTCCTTTTTGCTCAAATTTGAAATTTCCAAGTTTCATGACATTCTAAACCTACTTCAAAAGAAGAAAATTTTGAAAATTTTTTTTACCAACATTTTTGAAAATTAAAAAAAAAATGAAATTTTTTAACCACCACTATACTTCCACTTCACTACGTGAATGTGGAATTGAAAATGTGACAGATGGCAATAATATTTGGCATATGCACCTATTATGCTTCTACTGAAAAATGTACAAGGTGGTCATCCCAAGAAATAATTCAGTCATGGTGGAAACTTGTAAAGGTATTTGCTCAAGCCTTCCATATTTGGCACCTGTTATTTAGTATTGAACTTTTGCTATTGGATGAGCACTCTGTATATTTTTTTGACCAAAACTTACTAGGTTTTCTTTCTAATAATAGTGATAACTATATTCCGATTATTATTTGCAATGTCATTTCGTACTTATTAATTTTTTAGAGTGACCGCCGTGCACAAATAAAGAGGGAAGTTCTGTGTAAATACCTTTACCGATTTTTTGTCCAGCGCACCCGTTTTAGCTAAAAAGTGAAAAAATTAAAATTTTCTCTAAAAACCATTGTTTTTAATAATGAAGCCTGTGTTTTATAATTTTTCTAATGTCACCATTGTATTCAGCGCAATTTTTTTCTATGAGAATAGTCAATAAAATTGTTGTTTTAAATTTCTGACCAAAAGAAATTTACGACGACCGGACTATAACAAGTTTTGGAAGGCTTGTGTAGATTGACTGGATTAAAACTGGGAAATCTTGGTAGTTAAACTAGTATTAAACAACAGTAACTACGGAATCACAATACCTTCAAGACTATTAGTGTAATGTCATGATGTGACAAATAGAGAAAGAAAATAAAAAAATACAGAAAACCAAAACCATTCTAAATCTACTAGTGTTGAATTAAAGATGAAAAATTAAGATAGAAAACCTCTTTCTTAAAATGTCTACCGAAAATACAGAAGGTATGTTAGTGCCCACCAAAAGGAAGTCTAGAATGGAGTTTCCGTCAGATGATGTATTAGGACCATTATATTGCATTTTCTGGTTCATTATGTTGGTCCTATTTTCATACTCAATTGCCTTGGATTGTACTCTTCCGTACCTTATAACACTCACGTTAGGTACTTGCTTTGAAACTTGTGAGGTAAGTTATAGAAAACAGAATTCCACTCTTGAAAAGTAAAATTCTGCATTTAAAAATAAATACCTATTAGTACTGTTAGTAGAGGCAAATGACCCATTTAGGATAACAAAAAGTAATAAAAGGATCATCTTCGGGATTTAAGTAGATAATGAACTGTAGAATGAAATTATGCATGCTTTGTACTTCCAAGTTTCGGGAAAATTCAAAAAAATTTTGAAATACTTTTTAATTTTCGGTATTTTTGCTCTAGCTGCTAAAAATAATGAAAATGTTAAAAAAAGTTTTCAACAAAAGTCTCTTTCTCTACAAAGGTTAATACAATTTTTTGTCTTACTCAAGCCGTTTAACAGATAAATCAGGTTTTTCACTTGTAGTTTCAAGCCGCTTCGAAATGTGTGGAAAATGAGAATTCTCCGGGGTATCGTACGACCGGACTCATCGATCGATAATTTTTACTATTTAGGCTATTGATTATGTCTTAAAAAACAGGGCAATAAGGAACTAAGACGTTAACGGGTTTTTATTGCGGGAATCGATCAATGGGTTATGAACCAAGAAAAAACCGCAGAGTGCTATTAAATTAGAGGGTGCAAATTGAAGATACGGGTGAAAGACCACCCCTTTTGGTTTTTTCAATATATCTCGTAAACAAAGAAAAATTTTGATATATCTCATATGAAACTTTTTGTAGAGAATCAAATTTTCATTCGGAATATTGTTTTCTGAATATGAAAAAAAAATTCATGACAAAACAGTCGAAACAAACTTGAAAAAAAAAGCGAATATTTCGATTTTTTGATTTTTTTTTTGCTTTTTCGCCTGTATCTTTTTTCGGAGCTTAGGCAGGTATAGGCATTGCTCCAGATAAAAAAGAAGGTTAAATTTCCTTTAAAATGGTGAGCAAAACAAATTTTTACATTTCTTGGAATATATTTTATTTAGTTGACAAGAAATTTTAATTTAAGTTACTTTATTCTAGAGACATATTTTAATTTTGTTCTTATTTATGTTTTATCCATACAAGTATTTATGTTTGTTGTACTAATTCTTTGCTTTGGTTAAGAAACTTTTTTATTTTTATTTTAGAAGAAACTTAAATTTTATTTTTACTATTTAACATCCTTGCCCTCGCCAATCTAACCTGTCCCATTCCCTCATCCCGGCAAGGATATGTTTCTACCTTCTCGTTGTTCCTTGCTGAGCAATAATGTATTTCAATATAGTATGGGATAACTTTAAAACTAAACCCAATAAATTGAAATATTTAGACTTTGTATCTAAAACTGATATAATACTTCAAAAATATGTTATTGGACAAATGAACAAAAATAGCCTATCTAATAAACAATAGATAATAAAAATTAATACAATTTCCAAAAAATTATAACATTTTCTTGTGATAAGCATTTCTATTTACCTCCGCCCATGTACAATAAAGAGTTGCCAACTGTTTTTGACGGCTTTTAGTTTTTATACGATTTCAATTGTGCTCGTATACACTTTACATATTGATGCGAACGGTATATTTGCGAACACTTTCTATAATATACAATATTCTTGACTGCATTTCGTTTATGTACACGAACGATAGCAATCACTCGTTAAAATTCACTTGGCATTATGACAATTTTCGAAAAATACCTAACCTCACTGTGTTTGAAATAACAGATGACGTATCTTGACTGATGTAATTTGTAGTTGATTTTATTCTTTTAAAGAAAAAGAATTAAAACAGATTTTTTCCCCAAGGAAATGGCTTTAGGAACGTAGCCCGCATAGCCACGACAAATTGTTTGTATTAAAGACTAGAGATTCTTTTTTATTATTTCACTAAGAATTTATTATGTAATGGAGACTCCACGCCGAAATGGCAATGCCTCTACTGAACAAAAGCGGATAATTCTAGAATTCATAAAAGAACTCCCAAAACTCATTTTTAAGACATTTCCAAATGAATTTATGCAAAAAGAAGGCCAGTGTATGTGTCAAGAACTTACTACCTATTAAGGAGCTTAGGCAGGTATAGGCATTGCTCCAGATAAAAAAGAAGGTTAAATTTCCTTTAAAATGGTGAGCAAAACAAATTTTTTGAATGAAAATTGACCGAGATATGGCCATTTGAACCTGGCTTTTTTTTGCATTTCATCCCTCTTGTACGAATATTGTTTTCGTTCGCATTTTATTGAAGAAATTATTGTTTTACTCAATTAAAAAAGTTTTTTTGCGCGTATTATTTAGTAATACATGACAATTACAACAAATGTTTAGTTTAATTATCAATAATCAAACGATACTTTAAAATGCTTAAAAAATGTATGAATTTTATAACTAAAACCAGCGTACTACTTCAACCATACATGGAAATATTCTTACGTGGCAATGCAGCTGAACAAGATATTACCTCTGCATCGGAATACATTGCAGCTTGTTTGTATGGGGCAAAGGCGAAGATGAGTCTGAGCAACTGCCGATGTCTAAAGTTTTGTAAGCTGTCTAAAAATGTCAAGTTTTCTCTGACGCAATTACCACCAACACGTGATGCCATCAAACAGCATGGCTTGAGGACTTATCGTAAAATGCAGCAGTGGAAAGGAAATATCTTGGACCTTCTGAGTTGGGGTTGGAAAAGGTCTAAGTACGGGTTAATTGCGATTCGCACAACGGCACCTTCAACGCCAGAGATTTTGCGTAAAAAAGTTGCTTGTGGTTGCACTACAGGTTGCCATAGTAACTGTGGTTGCAGAAAAATGAATATTACTTGTTCAATTTTTTGTAAAGCATGCATGGGGATTAATTGTGACAATATACAAGAAGCTGGTATTGCAGAAGACGACATTACTAAAGATGTAGATGATGATATCGATATGCAGTTTGACAATATTATTGTTGAAATGTAGTAGCACTATTGTTCCAAACATTAATTTGTTGTAACTGTCATGTATTACTAAATAATAAACGTAAAAAAACTTTCTTAATTGAGTAAAACAATAATTTTTCAATAAAATGCGAACGAAAACAATATTCGTACAGGAGGGGTGAAATGTAAGAAAAACAGGTTTTCAAATATCTCGGTCAATTTTCATTCAAAAAAATTGTACCTCCCACCATTTTAAAGGAAATTTAATCTGCTTTTTTTATCTGAAGCAATGCCTATACCTATCTAAGTCCCAAAAAAAGATACAGGCGAAAAAGCAAAAAAGAAACAAAAAATCGAAATTTTCGCTTTTTTTTCGGCATGAAAGAATTTTTTTTTTATATTCTGATGGGAAATTTGATTCTCTACAAAAAGTTTCATATGAGATATATCGAAATTTTGCTTTGTTTACGAGATATATTGAAAAACCCAAAAGGGGTGGTTTTTCACCCCTATCGTCAATTTCCACCCTCTAATTTAATAGCACTCCCCGGCTTTTTCTTCATTTATAACCCATTGATCGATTCCTGCAATAAAAACCCATGAACGTCTTAGTTCCTTTCTATGCGACATAATCAATAGCCCAATTCAGAGCCCCCCCAAAAAAAATTTAAATAACATGACATGTAGAGAAAAGACTCAGCAATGGGCAGGCTACTCAATTTTACTGCGTCCACCGATCCACCTATTGGGAATAACTTGATTGAGGTAGGCTCTTATTTCCAATGTAAAATGTGATGTAGCTTCGTCCTGCTGATACCAAAGCTGTTTTTTTTATTCAGCGTATTGATGTGCTTATAAGCGGACAGTTTTTCTTGTTTAAGCGGTGACGTCATTTATGAATGCGCTTTAATGCGCTTTATAGCGTCCTCTGAGACCGCTTCAAATAGGTATTCGGGATTAAAGTAGGGATAAACGTCACATTTGTTATTGTTTCTTTCTGGATTTGAGATTATTTGCTTGTATATTTTGACAGTGTGTAAATAAAAACGAAACAAGGGCTAGCCGAAATTACAGCAAAGGCTTATTAATCAGAATCGACTCGGAGACTGTTCAAATTTTGCTGTTATTCGAATAACGTACATATTATTGGAGTAACGTCATTTAACAGATGATGCAATAATAATAAATTGCTCTCGGTTTGATCATTTATTAAACTAAGATAAAGGTTTAGAGAGTCTCACTCCATTTCATTACACTATCCAAGGGCCAAAGACTTAAAAACAAAACGAAAAAAACAATGGCGACAAGATCGAAGATGTCAAATCGAAGCGTATGCATTTTCTGCGGAATTCATTTTCGTGACGTCATCGTAAAATGCCGTACAAAAACCAGCTCAAATATTTCTGTCAATTTCGTTAGGGTTGTTATCATTTGGAAAATGTATTCTTAACTCTGGAACTAAGAAATTTTGCAAAAAATTCAAGTAACGCGCGCTAGTAAATGTGCGATCAAAGAAATTTGGTGCAATAATTTGAGAATTAATAATTCCGGCCCAAACTTTCACCTTCTCAGGATATTGAGTACTGCAGCCTTATTCTTGACATGCTTCGCAGTACACGTATATGGAATTTACGTAGTCAATTGAAACTGGTCAGTGTTAAAGCACAGGACCGTGCGCGCTTAACTTGATATTTTGTCCTATGTATTTAACAATGGTATCGAGAATCGAATAGAAGTTGAAACTGTGCAGGCGAGTCCGAGACTGGCAATGTAATCAGCCTTAATGAACCATCTACGACGGCACTGGGTTAAAGATAATAAAACGGACAGGTCCACTGGTATAAAAAAAAATTGTAAATCGTTTCTCGGCAGTCAATGTGGACTTGTGAGATGCGCTGTCATTGGCCTGGGTTTGAGGACGGGTGGCGACGATTGGCTGGCACCCGGGTATTCCTCAGTCCGATTGGTTGGTCGGTGTTTGAGTTATATCAGTCATTAGTTAACGTGGACTCGATATGTTTATAACATTTCTCCAGTGCAGTGCGAAAAATGGTTTTCAGAACAGTTTTATACCAAGTATTCCGCCTAATTCGGTAATTGCATTAGATAATGCTTCTTGTCACAATATTAAATAATATATCAAACACCAGTACAAGTAAGACATTTTAAAATTCATGAGAGAAAAAAATATGGAAATCCCTGTAAAAGTTCTAATAAAGCGCGAATTACTGAAATGAATAAAAGAACAGAATTTCAAAAGGGAATATGTTATTGACAACTTATCCAATATACACGGTCATATACTTTTGCTGTTACCTCTGTACTATGCATATTTAATCCTATCGCGACGGTTTGAGCAACTTTAAAAGATCGTTTGCGAAAATGTAAATACTAAATGTCAAGCACGTAGTAGTTGATCATATAAGTGAAGTAATAAATGACCTCGACAATACTGATTTATGGAAAAATTGCGTTAAGCATGTAATTCAAAAAGAAAATCAATATCCAACACTACCCCTCATTGCGCCGATTATATTTCAACCGGATAATGATTCCTCTTCAGAAAGTGAAGATTAGGACGCGTCAACTGTTAGCATTTAACTTTTTTAATATATGTTTTCAGAACAAAATATTTAGCTATTATATTAGGTATGAAGTTTACTTTTTATTGTTACATTTCTTGGAATATATTTTATTTAGTTGACAAGAAATTTTAATTTAAGTTACTTTATTCTAGAGACATATTTTAATTTTGTTCTTATTTATGTTTTATCCATACAAGTATTTATGTTTGTTGTACTAATTCTTTGCTTTGGTTAAGAAACTTTTTTATTTTTATTTTAGAAGAAACTTAAATTTTATTTTTACTATTTAACATCCTTGCCCTCGCCAATCTAACCTGTCCCATTCCCTCATCCCGGCAAGGATATGTTCCTACCTTCTCGTTGTTCCTTGCTGAGCAATAATGTATTTCAATATAGTATGGGATAACTTTAAAACTAAACCCAATAAATTGAAATATTTAGACTTTGTATCTAAAACTGATATAATACTTCAAAAATATGTTATTGGACAAATGAACAAAAATAGCCTATCTAATAAACAATAGATAATAAAAATTAATACAATTTCCAAAAAATTATAACATTTTCTTGTGATAAGCATTTCTATTTACCTCCGCCCATGTACAATAAAGAGTTGCCAACTGTTTTTGACGGCTTTTAGTTTTTATACGATTTCAATTGTGCTCGTATACACTTTACATATTGATGCGAACGGTATATTTGCGAACACTTTCTATAATATACAATATTCTTGACTGCATTTCGTTTATGTACACGAACGATAGCAATCACTCGTTAAAATTCACTTGGCATTATGACAATTTTCGAAAAATACCTAACCTCACTGTGTTTGAAATAACAGATGACGTATCTTGACTGATGTAATTTGTAGTTGATTTTATTCTTTTAAAGAAAAAGAATTAAAACAGATTTTTTCCCCAAGGAAATGGCTTTAGGAACGTAGCCCGCATAGCCACGACAAATTGTTTGTATTAAAGACTAGAGATTCTTTTTTATTATTTCACTAAGAATTTATTATGTAATGGAGACTCCACGCCGAAATGGCAATGCCTCTACTGAACAAAAGCGGATAATTCTAGAATTCATAAAAGAACTCCCAAAACTCATTTTTAAGACATTTCCAAATGAATTTATGCAAAAAGAAGGCCAGTGTATGTGTCAAGAACTTACTACCTATTAAATTTAAAGAAACAATACCTGATTGCTACAAATTCATAGTAAAATCTTATTGTTGTGAATGCCACTTGGTAATTTTTATTTTAATAGCAACGAATTTTTGTAGTCTGAAACTACAATTCAGTAAACTTATTAATTAATTTTTCAGTTCAATCCTGAAGCCGCCCCTGTCTCACTGAATCTGGAAGAACTTGTGTTCATCAACCCAACTTTACATTATAAATTAGCATAAAAGCGCCATCTGTTACTTCTCTTGCTATACTCCTACAAGTCATCTGGTACAACAAATATTAAAAAAGAAATCCATATTAAGTGAATAAATCCCAAAAATCAATAAACAAAATTAATAATCGATAATTCTGATTAAATTAGAACTCATGAATGCATAGAAATGATGCAGTCGAGTAGTTGTGTAGATTTGTATTGCATTTAAAGAATTAATTGTTACCAGTAGTTGTTAGCGACATCTCGCGTATTTATGGGTAACTAGACCATATCAGATATTACACGGGACCGAAAACAGAGCATTTTTCTGTCTACTTCGAGCAATACAGACGTAGTTCTGACCGGTTAACACCTCATCTGGATTGGAATTGAGGTGTTAAGTTAACCCTTAAGATTTGGAATTTTACCTTCAATTGGGCTTAACCTTGTGCCAAAAAAACTGGGCTGCTGCTACTAATCCATGGGAACCCGACTATTTTGTAATCCAATTGCTGGAGAGTCGGTATGGAATAGTCCCCGCTGGATGAGAGCACCAAGTTGTTGGAGTTTTGGTAATCTTTCACAGGAGCATACGTTCTGAGAAGTCTAGGGATCTCTGCTAGATAGATATCAATGATCTAGTGGTGGTACACAGGGAGGATTCAGTGAGACGAGGACCAGGGTTGGTAACTGAAGAACGCAACCGGTGGTAATAGTATCATCCGAATTTTCCTACTTATTCAACTTTCGATAAACTCCAAATATTTCTAAATTTTTACCATTGTTGTATGTTATATATTGCCTTCAGCTATTTATTTATTTTTTTACATTTATTTATTTAATCACAGCTTAACGATAAATTGTCGTATTTTGTATTTTTCTTGGTCTTCAACCTTACCATACTTATTTATAATATATATATAAACTCTCTGTAAGAAAGTAGCTATAGCCGAGCCATAAGGTGTAACATTTAAATCAAATTTAAATCATTTCAATAATTGTAATAGAGTGAATAAACCAGACATATTTAACAGAGCAGTGCTTATCTGTGAGAATTTTATGAGTATCTATGACATTTTAATTATCTCTGAGTAGTCACAGTCGTACAGTTAGACAAGTACGTTGTAGATGCTTTTTTATATGACTACTGGCGCCTAACCTAAAAATAGAAATTTTTCTGAGTAATTTCCGAATCACGACCCAATCTCCATAAACAAAACGAGAACCGAGCAACCTCAACTTCCTAACCTGCCGTGGACAGAAGTTGCTGGTACACTACATTATTAAACTTGTTGTGCCTCTGTATGAGATTTTTTACATTTTGTAGATTTTCAATGTTCGCAATATACTGCAGATCGTCCATTATCAACAAATATAACACTACAGCAAATATTCTTAATTTATCGTAATAGTCGCGCAATTGTAGCATGAAAAATCTGAAACCGTCTTTAAAAACGGTACAGGGCCAATTGACTTCATTTTTGTTGCACAGAGTTCAGAAATGCATTTAGAACAAACAGTACCTTTTATTTTTTGGCGGAAATCTTTGGTTTAATTTTTTTTTCTAATAATTGTCCAATATTAATGGCCAATTGAATTAAATTAATTGAAAAACTTGTTATCATACACAGTATGGGATAGAATTAGACGAAAATGGTTACTCGGGGGTTTTTAATTTAATATAAATCGCAAATTAAAAATGAACATATCAATCAATCACATTAGTTTATAGGTTAGAATGTTTCAGAATTATCAGAAACTGAACCAACTGCACATCTGCAAATCCTCTAACAGTAGAATAAATCCTTAACTGGCACTTCCAACTTTGCTAAATTTACTTTCAGATAGTGAGTTTAACTCACCGGTAAATTTTACCTGCACATTGAAAAACAGTTTATCTGCCAGATGAATTTTATCTGGCAGTTAAGCTATTTAACTGGACATTTTATTTAGTTATTTTTGTTAAAATGCACCGTTGACATGTTTTCCAAAAGACTACATGTAAAAGTTTTTAAAATTTTTGACCTTTATGAGTTTCCTAATGACTTTGGATTTTTTACAGAAAATTGTGTCATAAAAATCTATTTATATAACTTAATTTCAGATTTTTGTCATTATTTTCGCCTAGCGCCTCAACCACCTTAAGTTTTTGCCATAAAGCAATATTTTTCAAGTTGTTCGCGATTGAAAATATTGATTTTTCATCTAAAATATGCATGATTTAGAGCGATTTTTTACGAGTACCTCGAGAACCTACGTTTTATCAAAAAAGAAAAAAAATACATCAGGAGCGAAAATAAAGTTTATATAATAACAAATCGATTCGTTTTTTCTTACTTCTGTAGATGCAATAAGAACCAACTTATGGCTCGTTAAAGGTCATTATTTATCGAAAACAGAATATGAACCTTTCAACTTTAATTAACGGGAGAACGACGAATTTTTGGAGGAAAACTTATTAGACCTTTTTTAAAGTATTTGAAAATAAGCTTTAGTAAAAGTTGTTACAATGATAACTTACGGAGTTATGATGAAAATAAATCGGTTGAAGAAGTAAATGTCACTTAAGGGGTGTTGAAGGGGGAAGTATAAAACTATGCTCAAATAATGTCATCTTAGACTTAAAAATTTTCGTGTTTTAGGATTTTACTCATAAATCGTAAATTACGTAGATAATGAATTTATACCCTACTTATGGACCCTTATGGACCCCACTGTATACCGGGTGAGTCACGAATTGCGCTCGCCCCGATATTTCCTAAAATATTTGGAATAGAAAATTGAAATTAGGACGCTTTATTACACGACTCAAATGCCATCTTTTCAATAAAAAGTCAAGTTTGGTGCACATCCGGTTTGACCGGAAATGCCCACAACTTTCGATTTTTAAATGGAACACCCTATATATTTTTACATTTTTGGAATCTAGAGGAAATTTTAAATACAATACATTGATTTTGGTCACTTTTTGATAAACATTAAAAATTTTATTAAAAAATCTATTTCTGAATCCAGAGTGCTGTGGTGCCCAAAATATATTTTAGTTTGTGTGCTACGTTACTATAAAAATAAAAAGAGCAATATGATTGCAGTACTTAATTCTCTAGAGGCGTTTAAAATTTTTAAATGTGATTTTTACCCACTAACTCGGTTTTTTTAATGGGAATTTAATCGTTCACTAACATTTTTAAATACCTCATTTTCATACGAATCTATCTAACGATACCAAAATTTTGAAAATCCGCTCAGAAATATTTGAGATTTCAGCCAAAATACAATGCAACCAAGCTTTTAGAAACATGCGGCTAATAGATAATAGATAAGTGGGCTTTGGAAACTAAAATGGCACATTTCTGTGTAAATCTGGTAACCTAATAACATTGGAAAAATCATAGTACCCATTGAATATAATAAAACAATATCAGCTGTCAAACAGACTCGTGTAGTTATAGGCAATCTTGAGCTATCAAACATTTAATAATTGTGAGCACAAAGAACGTTACAATTAAGTTTGGCATAGGTATGTGGAGGTAAACACAATTACATCCACAAGGACATTTGCAATAGAATGCGACATTAGTTCAGTTTTCAGAATTTTATTTAAATGAACATAAATATCGGGCCTATAAATAAATAAAAATCAATTGCGTTTGAACAATTAAACTTAAACTAGGTAACAGTAGGTATCTTTAAAATAATTAATATAATTAAACCATAAATTGACATTTATAGATATTGTTCAAAATGTCCACCATTTTTTTCTATACACAATTTGGCTCTGCGTACAGTTGCTTGAATGGCTCTGCGCAATTCAGCCGGCGTTATTTCATTAAGAGCCCGTACAACTTTATTTTTGAGAGTGACCCATACATAATAGTCGAGGGGTGTTAAGTCAAGTGACCTAGGAGGCCACCTGATATGACCTTGATTTGCGATAAGGCGTTCACCATGCAACTTGTTTAAATATTCCATCACTCTTCTGGAATTATGTGGGGGAGCACCATCTTGTTGGAAAAACAGATTTTGTAAATAGGTAAGAGGAAGTAAGTCAAGAAATTCTGCTGTTTCTTTTTGTAAAAAGAATAAATATCGTTCGCCAGTTAGTGTTCCATAAAAAAATATGGGTCCAATTATTCGGTCTCCAAGTACTCCAAGCCAACAGTTAAACCCAAATATTTCCTGAATATTCCCCCGCCCTACCAACCTCGGATTTTCTTGAGCCCAGTACCTAGTATTATTTCTGTTAAACATACCTTGGTTCGTAAATCTACTGTCATCTGAATATAAAATAGGAAAAGGGAAACCTGGGTTTTGTTGTACTGCATTTAAGAACCAGTTGCAATATACTAGCCTCCTGTCGTTATCATCTCCATACAGATGTTGGTGTATTTGGTATTTATAAGACCGAAACTTATGTTTCTTTAAAATTCTGCAAACCGAAGACTGACTAATGTCGCATTCCATTGACAATTCCCTTGTTGATCTTGTTGGGTGTACCATCACAAATCCTAATACATCAATTTCCTTGTCCTCACTTACAATAAATGTTTGATGGTCATCTTGTTGATTGGGTTCGTTTCTTAATTCTTGTTCCACTCTGGCAAACAAGTGTCTGCTTGGATGACGTCTGTTGGGATATCGTTGCTGATACAGTTCTGCGGCTGCAGTTGAATTTTTGAGACGCTCTCCATATATCAGTAACATATCGACCTTTTCATTTCAACTAAAATTATTTATTTTATTTAATTTTTACTCAAAGGGATTTCCGCAACGCTTTATTTTGTATCTGTCTGACAGCTGATATTGTTTTATTACATTCAATGGCTACTATGATTTTTCCAATGTTATTAGGTTACCAGATGTACACAGAAATGTGCCATTTTAGTTTCCAAAACCCACTAATCTATTATCTATTAGCCGCATGTTTCTAAAAGCTTGGTTGCATTGTATTTTGGCTGAAATCTCAAATATTTCTGAGCGGATTTTCAAAATTTTGGTATCAGTAGATTCGTATGAAAATGAGGTATTTAAAAATGTTGGTGAACGATTAAATTCCCATTTCAAAAAACCGAGTTAGTGCGTAAAAATCACATTTAAAAATTTTAAACGCCTCTAGAGAATTAAGTAATGCAATCATATTGCTCTTTTTATTTTTATAGTAACGTAGCACACAAACTAAAATATATTTTGTGCACCACAGCACTCTAGATTCAGAAATAGATTTTAATGTTTATCAAAAAGTGACCTAAATGGATATATTGTATTCAAAATTTCCTCTAAATTCCAAAAATGTAAAAATATATAGTGTGTTCCATTTAAAAATCGAAAGTTGTGGGCATTTCCGGTCAAACCGAATGTGCACCAAACTTGATTTTTTATTGAAATGATGGCATTTTAGTCGTGTAATAAGGCCTCCAAATTTCAATTTTCTATTCCAAATATTTTAGGAAATATCGGGGCGAGCGCAATTCGTGACTCACCCGGTATATTCTATAGATATTATACAGGGTGTTTCAAAGTTAAAGGTACATACGTTACTTGTGGATAGAGGGCACTTTGACGGTTTCAAATTACCCAGCATTAATGCATCCATCGTCCTTTCTTACTGAGGATGTTTTATTGATTTTGGCCAAATCTTTCTTTGATCATAACTATTGAGCCACCCTGTGTAATCGGTTCATACTTACAACGTATGTTTCACTTATTTTTCTTGATAGAAGTTCATAATAAACCAAAAAGAAGTCCAGGTCCGGCTTAATAAAAAATTGACAATATGTTGTATATCAAAATGAACACCCTGTATGAAAAAATGTTGTAGATCTGTATCGATGTTCGAAAAGAGCGGAAAAAACTGAAGAGAGTAGCTCACTTAATTTGTTTGCGCATTTCATTCATCAACCTTGATTACTTGCCGTAAATCCAATTTCATTAAAATGCTCCAGACAGTTGGAACTTGAATATTTATTTCAGAGTTTCACAAGTAACGTATGTACCTTTAACTTTGAAACACCCTGTATATGATTTCAATTATTCAATTTTAAAGACCATGTTAGGGTTGCATCAACATTAAAAACTATTATTGATATTTTATTCATTTTTAGAATTTGTCGGAAATCTTCTTGAGGGGAATGCAGTTTCCAAGCTACTGTATAATGAAGTCGATCAATTGTGAACAAGGTTGTTAGCCAGCTAATATTTATACTACTACTATGAAATTTTCTTTGTCATCATAATAAAGATTACATACTGAACAACAATCCTGGTAGAAGGGCTCACAGCATATGTAGTGTTTAACTTTTTCATTTGTTTAATCATGATAATGAGCAACATGCATGAATTTTAGAAATGCAATAATTTATTAATTTTTCGTTATATATGTTATATAAGTTGAGAAAGTAATGAAAAAAAGGTATAAAAAAAATGTTTAGCCTAAATAAACGAGTTTGAAATTCAAAATTTTATGGGAACATATCCACGTGACTGAAAACACCACGCTATTGGTCTGACGTCATTCGGCATAATGTCTAATGGTCGTCTATCTGCCAAGGGGTTAAATCGTAAATTGTTTTGTGTTTTATAAATGTGTATTGATATTTTCATAAAAGAAATCATTCATTTATTTATTTATTTTAATTATTAAGTGGTAAAAATGACGGACAGTGGGTTTTTACGGGGCCAGAGTGACAATTTGCCCGTTGTTGATGTGTTTATGATGACAAACTTTTTTGCTACTAATACTGATTTTATTAGTGCAGAAATTGAAGGTACTAAAGCAACAAGGTATGTGTCATTCATTACTCTAAACATTAATTCAATTGTGCCCATTTTTATCCTTTTACTGCAGTTAAATATAACAAATTATTTATGTACCTAACCTCAAAATAGGTAAACAAGGCAATGTTTTAATGTTATATTAATTAATATTTTTCATCTTAGAATGCTTTACTTTTTTATATAATAAATACCTCCCGTCACTTACTAAGTACGTACTTTTAGGTAGGTAGGTACATTAATAGTAAAAACAACTGTTGACATACATAGGCATATATAAATATATAACTGGATAATATGTGGAACGTCGAGAAGTTACATTATTCCCACCGTTCTTATACATTTATACATTTTAATTCAAGGTTCCTATTAACAGAAGTTAGTAAACTTTTGTATTCCCATAAATAGGAAAGTGGCTAAATTCACCATGATATGTAAACAATTTATCACAATAATATTAGGGTTAGGTACATATTTTCATAATATTGTTATAAAATAATTAGTTTTAAAGGGTAAATTTACAACAAAATGATCCTGGCAGCAATATAATCTTGAGGATGACGATAATTCTGCATTTCGGTCGTCTCGTATCATAGCTCTGCACCATTTCTTCCTAACTTTATCGCATCTAGGCACATTAAAAAATAACTTTTCTGTACTTTTTATTGTAGTATTTGTACATTTGGGCACAATACAATATTTATAGCTACTTTTCTTTGTATTTTCCATAACACAACATAAATAATGTGTACACATTCGCAATCACAATACGTTCTCCGTCGGTGCGATGTGCCCGATGACGTCACACACAAGTAGCGCGGAAACTTCTCCATTTAAACGCAGTTAAATTGACAGCTGCAGTAAATAATTTTTTTAACCTTTAATTAGAACATAAAACAAAAATAAAACACTGGACAGATAATGTTTTTTAGTGATCTATTCATATGTGATGTTTAAAAAAATTATGCATTTTGCTCATTAGCACCCTGCATTTTATATTTAATAAAACCAAGGAAAAGCTAAAGAAATTGAAGAACTTCCAACTATGCAAAGTTCTAATAGACTGAAAGCTGGCGGCCGCGGAGGTACTACGAACGTACCTCTGGCTGGAATTTTGTGAAGTGATTGGAGGAGGGAGGGCACGTTACTTGTTTGAAGGTCACAGATGATGTATGTAAATCGTCAGACGGCTAAGCTTGCTGCTAAAGGGCTGTCAGACGCCCTCAAATTTGTAATTTCTTCTCGACAATTTTTTTCTGTTACCTCCGTCTGCGTTTTAACATATTACCTAAGGGGCCATTCTAAGCACATGTTAAATTCGTCGGACGAAAATACCGCTGCGAAGTCCCTCTGCAATGCCACAATGTTCCCGCCCGACTGAAACTCGTAATTTCTTGATCTGAGATTTTTTTCGTTACCTCCATCTGACGTTTTTCATGCTATTTGAGAGACCTTTCTAAACACATAAAATAATCTTCAGACGAAAAAAAACGCTGCAGTGCCGCGAACTTTCGGCCCACCCGTCCGTAATTCGACTCGGGCGCGCTTCATATTATTTCTAGTTAGTTAATTAGTCCTATAGGTTATTGAACATTGATCCAAAGTTTTTTTAATTTATTGAAACACGTGTTACGTTACTATATAATAAGAGACAGTCAATATATGGGAAAAGTTTACAGCATATGCACATAAAAACTAAGTTTTTACGTCAGAATAAAATAAAAATGTTGATTTTGTTATACTATGAAGGAGCAAAATGCAAGAGAGTGTAAGCAAAATTTTGTTTTTTTCAAGTGGCAAAATGCTATTATATTATTACTTACTATAATGGGTAATTTATGTAGCATTCAAAATTTCTGAAAGAAAAACATGGTTGAAGTATTTAAATATGAATTTCAACATTTTTTTTCAGCGCTGGGTTAATTTATTAAAGAAAGAAGATAACTGATGTATACAAAAAAAGTAATTTTAATTTAGTCGTCAGAATCATTGTCGTCGTCGCTGATCTTGTTACAGTCTATTTTCGTATCTGTACATTTAAATTTAATGTTATCGTTCTATTGACGCCTTTGGGCTCCGTCGTTAGAATTTTCAAAACTACTAAAAAAATAGATTTTCAAGATCAAATTTCAAGATGCACGGGGCTCCCGCTCCGCCCGACAAATTTTTCGAAAGTACAACGAATGAATTCGCACAAGGCGGAAAACTTCTCGCCCAACAAATTTTTCGACAGTACAACGAATTTAATTTATAATTGTTAATAAATTAAACACTGCTTTTAGATGAATCAATCAATATATTATAAATACTCTACATATGTTTCGGCTTATTAGGCCTTTATCAAGAGTATTACATAGTGAATACTAAAGTTTCTGACGTGCTTGTTTAATTTATATCTAAAAGTATTTGTCTTAATCTATTTATGACTTAAGCTATTTAAGATTTAATTTAACATCTTTAATTATTTGAATGTTTGGAGTGGACCTAAGCTGATTATATAAATCATAGGATATTTCTTAACAATTGGTTTATTATAGGGGTGTTTAGGAAATTCTGCTGGTCATTTGTGGTACAAGGGTTGTACTTGAAAGATTTTTTGATTTCTAGTTGTTCTAGCAGATCTAAACGTTTACCTTTTCTTTCTGAATGAAGTAAATTGAAATGAATGAAAGAAAAGGTAAACGTTTAGATCTGCTAGAACAACTAGAAATCAAAAAATCTTTCAAGTACAACCCTTGTACCACAAATGACCAGCAGAATTTCCTAAACACCCCTATAATAAATCAATTGTTAAGAAATATCCTATGATTTATATAATCAGCTTAGGTCCACTCCAAACATTCAAATAATTAAAGATGTTAAATTAAATCTTAAATAGCTTAAGTCATAAATAGATTAAGACATAAATACTTTTAGATATAAATTAAACAAGCACGTGAGAAACTTTAGTATTCACTATGTAATACTCTTGATAAAGGCCTAATAAGCCGAAACATATGTAGAGTATTTATAATATATTGATTGATTCATCTAAAAGCAGTGTTTAATTTATTAACAATTATTTTCAAGATGTTTCACAAGGTACCTACCACAAGTTCAGTTCAGTGAATTTAATTTTTTGAAAATATCAAAAATTTAGTTTTTCGAAAGTGCAATAAAGAGACTTGCACGAAGCGAAAAACCGCTCCTCGAGATGAGTTTTTCGAAAGTACCACGAATTTGGTTTTTCGAAAGTACCACGAATTTAGTGGTTCACAGGGCGAAATCTTCAGTCAGTATGTAGCGAGTAGCAATTTTAAACGTCAACATTTAAGAAAAATTCAATGGGACTGTTTATTCAATAAAAACCAAAACCTTTATTTAATTATCCTCAAAGGGGGAGAGCATAATCCTTATCCAAACAACTAGAACGTACAAAAAATTAGTCAAAAGATTCTAAGTCGGAGGGTCGATTCCGACTATTTGTCCCGGCTCAGGCGGACAGCGCCATAGTAGTCGCTCGAAGGCGAGTAGACGGAGAAAAAGTAAATTTAGGTTCGATGCCGTTAGTACGTTTATAAAAGCAGGAAAACCATCGAACTTATATAGATAGCTTCTTTAAGCATCCTGACAATCATTTCGATAATTTCCGTGCAAAATTAAAAGTGAATAATTTTCAAAAAAGTTCCGGATACATTTTACAATCATTACTAATTAAGAGTCTGAATCTTTTTGTACAGTCTATTGTCGTGGTTTTCTAGACGCTGGATGAGTTACACTACTACGGGACGTAACGACTTGCCGAATGATGGTGCTCTTTGATGTTTGCCTTATATACATTAGTTAAGTATTGAATATTTATATTTATTACATTTTATGAATTATTTTAATAAATGAAAATCTATTTTGAATTCGATTTCTTATTAATCCACTAATTATAAGACAATTACTTATCGCGGGTCACCTTTGATCCCGCCACGTCTGTGTTCTTGTCCGAATAGAAATCATCGACGTTCTTCATTATTAAGAAGTGTTTCTAACAAAGTTCTAATTATAAGATATATTCATTAAAAGTGCACCGCCCGACATAAGATTTCGACGGAGAGAGCAGACTGTAGCAATCACAGTAAGCATAATTTTGTCTATTTTCACCTTGGGAAGTCTGAAGGGTAACTTGAATCCCCCTTGTGAATAGAGTTGATAAGTATCGTAGCAGCGATGCGGCTCACAGTGAAAAAAGCCTTTTTTTGGACAAAAATCTTCCTACAACTCAAATCTTAATCAATTTTGATCTACCTTGGCTTAAAATGTAGGTTATTGGCCACACTTTCAGACTGTACTGCCTAAATTGTAAACCCCGATTTTCTAACCTCAAGAAATGTATTAAACATGAGAGTAATCACTTTTTTTCTGTCTACAGGTCAAATCTTAATCAATTTTGATATACCTTGGCTTAAAATGAAGGTTATTAGCTACCTTTTCAGCATATACCGCTTAAAATGTGAATCCCGATTTCCTAATCTTTTGAGAACGATGAGGAAAATCTTTGATTCGTCTATTTTTAGTTTTTGGAGCCCCTTCTTCGTATGTTAAGGCCCGGTACTTTCACTTAAGTATTAACCTATTAACCATAACTTTCTTCAACCCTACACTGTATCTTTCAAATCTTTTCTGTTCTATCTCTCTCCTCTCTTTTCACTTGTTTTCGTTGTTGTCTTTTTGTCTTTTTTGTTCTTTTGTCATTTTTTGTTATAAATTCCATTTAGGCCGAAAAATTTAAGAAATCTAAATCTCTAAAAATAATAAACTTCTCCTAGCGGCAGGCAGACCGCTGGAAAGCCAATTATCTCGAACGGGTTTTTTCGTTGAATTTTTTCCCGCATCAACAGATCAAAATTCAGTGAAGTGCAAATGATAATTTTAAATATTTTTAATTTTAATTATTTTAATGTTTTATAAAACAATGGTAATTTTAATATTAATTTTAAGCCGCTAAAAGTGGCAGGAGTTTTAATTTTGTTATCAATTTTATTAAACCGAACCGGCCACGACCCGCCCAACCTCGCGTCCGCCACGGCGTCATGTGCCGTGGTTGTCTGGTTGGCTCCGGATCGCGGTCCGGGGAGGCAATGTATCTTTTAATGTTAAATAAATATGTTTTGATTGATTTGGTAGATAAAAGCCTTATTCGTCGGTTTGGGCGCCGAATAGTTTATCCTAGGAATAAGCATATTTATCTGACGGATATCACTATTTGTAGGTGAAAATACCGATGTTTTGCTTATCTTCTGGATAAGACTTATTCTAGAGAATAAATGTCGCTATCTATAGATGAAAGTACCGGCCCTAAGCGTGGTCGTTCTAGTTAGTTTAGGTGGAGTTGGAGTAAAGCAAGATTAAGTCTCAAATGTTTCTCTATGTAATATCGAAATAAACAATAAAATCAATTTTTAAAAATTGTTGGTATTTTTGTAAGAAAAGTTAATTTTGTTCTTTTTATACTATTCCATTTTCGGTCATAGTCAGGAATAAAAGAATTGATAAATTTTTTCTCTATCATCTTTAATTGATTTTCATCAAAAGATGTATCCCTAATGTTATTTAATATTAAATATTTTTTTGTATATTTTTGTTTATCACTATTCCAAATAATTTCACACAACTTTTTTTCCTTTATTTTATATTTCATTTTTGTAACAATGTTTAATTTATATAAAACAATTTAAAATTGAAATTTAAACATTTTTTTCTTCAAATCTGTTTCTATAAATCAATATAATGTCAATATTAACAATTTTATAGATATAGTTATTAATTACATTTAGTGAAAAAGCGAGAATAATATCGCATCCATAATTTTGTATATTTGCAAAAAATTAGAGTGTATTCACTTATAAAATACAATTATTCAGATCCCTGCTTAATGTGATAAAGCTTGCACTTTTTCTATACCTAACAATACATTTGGTAGACTGATGGTATTATCAATATCTAGTTAACATCTTCAATATACCTTCAAGATAATTAATAACAATAAAACATTCGATTGGATCTGTTAAATAGATATTAGATATTAGATAGATATACTATTAGTGTCTTCGATATATATCCACGATAATTTTTGTCAATAAAAGATTCGAGTTTTGTTATTTATACTACACATTTTTTTTTTAATTTTAATAATTTACAAACCTCTTGTATTTGTAGGCAAATTTTAATTCATTGGCTCGAAAAAAAAATAAAATTATATCAAAATATGGTAATAACTGAAAGTAATGTATAAAACATGTTAATAAAATTTTGAGTAGGGTAATTATGTTTTGTTGAATTTTTTTGATTTTACGAAATCGGGATTTGTGTAGCCAATAACTTACATTTTAAGCCAAGGTAGATCAAAATTGATTAAGTATGACTTGTAGAAATAGAAAAACGTAATGGGCTTGTTCCATGATATTCTTTTTATATGGTTTTTATACTTTTTCATATAGTACTCGATATTCTCATTATACACTTAAAATTTCGCATTATTAACTTTTTCCGTTCTCGAGATATAAGGAGTTGAATTTAGTAATAGTTGCAAAAACCGAGCGCTCATTTGTGACGTCACTATACGCAAGTGACGTAAGAAAAATGGCTTTCTGGGACCTTTCAAATTTAACCTGAAAAGTCGAAAAAGATGGAATTTTTAAACGCTGGTAACTAAATAAATACGTCGAGTGGAAGTTCGTTCTATGTGTCTACGGAAAGGAGAAGGTCGGCCATGAATTATAATCGTAAATTGCAGGGTCGAAATCGAAAATTCGTTCTGGCAGGAGCGAGAGAAAATTGTAATTTTTTGACATTTCACCAAATTGTACTCCCCTACTGTCAAGTAGTAAGCAAAACAAACAATACTTCGAAAACACTTATAATTATAACCAATAAGGAGCATCAAGTCTATTGAGATCGACGAGTCTATGCGTATAGTGACGTGCCTGGCCACGCCCCATTTTCGCGAGATGGAAATTTGTAATAGTTTTTAAGATACTAAACGTGCGAATAAGATTCTGATATTTTGCAGATCCATTAATTTATACTTGCACTTTCGATTTGTGAAATAAAAAAAAAATGCTGAACAAGCCCATTATTTTTTGAGGTTAGAAAATCGGGATTTGCAATTTAGGCAGTATACTCTGAATGCGTAGCCAATAACCTACATTTTAAACTAAGGTAGATCAAAATTGATTAAGATTTGACATGTAGGCAGATTTTTGTCCAGAAAAAGTTGTTTTTTTCCACTGTGCGGCTCCGGCCTAAATTATATAAAATCCTTGTCATGTCCCTCAGACCATACGATACTAGGTTCATCTATAATATGTTGGCGAGAGCTCGCTGATGTGTACAATTCGAATTTTTTGCGATAACTCCGCGAGCATTTGAAATTGTATAAACAAATTGTTAATAATATAATTTTCGGTTTCAAACTACGTCTATCGTAAAGTGGGAGTCAAAACAAGTAAAAAGTCATGTATGTTATGTTGAAAAAGTTTAAGTTTAAAAAGTTGTTAACGTATAAACATTGAAAAAATGCGTTCTTTAGCCTTTTTACCTCCAATAACTTTGGAACGGAAAGAGATCTTTATATTCAGAAAAAATATTCTGCAAGTGCCAGGCTTTAACTTCAAATTGCTCAAGGATTATAAAAATTGCATAATACAATAAAAGTTACACAAATTTCAAAATTGGGAGTTTTCGGCGCAGCGTGCCATGCTTTTGCGATTAAAGGCCATGTGTGTGACAGCAGGCAACCTAAGTATACTAATTATAGCGTGCTATAACTTTGGAACCATTTATGTAATTTTTATAAACCTTTGGGCATTTTGAAAGAATCTAAAAATTCCTTTCATTCAAAAATTATTAAAAAACTATACCAATCGCATTTTTTCGATGCTTAAACGTTAACAACTTACTAAATTGTATGAAGAAAACCAAAACACCATAATAGGCATTTTTTAATCAAAAAGTTTTGTTACAAAAGTTGTTCTATATTATTCCAAAATCCTGAAGTTTAGTTAAATTCTGCAACCCTCCGAAAAGTTATGAACAATAACAGAAAGCGAATTGAGGGAATTATATAGTGCTGATGGAGATTTGATAAAACATAATATTTAATTCCTTTGGTCGTTTAGTCATTTGCGTAAATTATTTCAAAAAAATAAATTTAGTCATAATTTTGATTTAAATGTTTCAAAAGGATTTTTTTCATCAAGACCTCATTTTTTAGAAATTAACTAAATTTTGGAATACGGGTTTTTAATTTAGTATCTTAGATGCCTTGCATTTAAAGATGGAAAGTGATTTGGTGGTCTTAAATAGACCTCGATGACCTCTATCTTTTAAGATCAGTTGAGACGTGAGTTTTGTTCCTAGATGTATACAACCTGTGTTTTGTTACCCGTTCAATTTGTACACCTTACCAGTCCTCGGCCAGCTTCCATTAATCTCAGTGTGAGTTCCCAGTACATACAGACGTACTGGTTGCCTAACTAACTGTCTAGGTACCTAAGTGAACAATAGATTATTAAATTGTTAAATTAAATTATAGTACGAGACAGAAAACCCAATTAGTGGAGCTTATAACATTTATATTTATATAACATTATATATCAAGTCAATAATACAAGAAATATAGGCACTTACCAAATTTACAAGTATCAATAAATTTTTTTTTCACGTTACCAGTATAAAGAAGTGATGCCTGAAAATGAATTAAATCTAAATAAAATTTATTAACATGTGAAATTCAATAATAGTACCAAATGCAATTGCACGCAGTTTACATAGTTTTTTCTTCAAAAATAGTGGTTATGGGTACAGAGAATTTAATATTATAACAAATACCTGGATCTGGACTATATTCTAATCCAGATAGCCAGTTCTTGACGTTACTATAAACAAGGTAGGTATTTGAATCGTATCAACTTATGAAATAATTACAATATATGTACATACAAACAAAATTATACAAGTTACTACGGTTGAATTTTGAAGTACCCCAACAGAAAATGTGAGAACCCTTTACTTCTCATAGAAGTGGAAAGCTATGAGCGTTGAACGATCCTCTTGTATTCTAGGGTGATAGATCGACTCTGCCAAATTTCAGCTCGGACTCTAACCAGTTACAGCCATTTCAAAGTCATGAAAACAAACCGAAAAAAAGAAGAAACAAAAACATCCATCGGTATAAGCTCCAAAATTTTCTCAAACATTTTTTTCTTATTCACCATAACTACACCTAGTACTAATGCTCCTTAACAAAATGAATACCTCACCATGACGAAAAAAAGCCATGTTAGGGCTTAACAAGACGTCGACGATGTGCTTGACCTAACACATGCTCTGTAGCCATAAATTCAGCTATCATGCTGACCAGATTTTTCAGAAATCATTAATTATGGTAAATACGGAAATCCCACCGTGACAAATATTTCAACAAAACAACCAAAATGTGGATAAAGATTACTCTCATCAAATTTACCTAGCCACGCTGCAACCTCTGATCATCTTAAACGTCATGCCAAGAAGTACTAGAGAACCTCTGACTGCTTACTAGACAGGTGCCTGGCGCAGTAAGTACTACGCAGACGAAACGACAATAAAAAAAATGAATTTTCGTGATACCATTCGAAATCTTGAACGAAAGACCATAAAAAAGTAATCACAAAACTGATTTATTTTAAACATAAAATACAACACGAAAATCCGTAATTTGGAAATAATTCGAGAAGTTCTGTCACAGACGTCCCTTTCGATTAAGAAAACCCCGACGTAGACTAACCTGTAGATCGGAGATTTGATAAGAAGTGATATAATATTACGACAATTTAACTATAACAATTATGCTCTTATTATTTTTTTAAAATTAACTTAATTGAAGAAGTACTAACTTATCAGAGCAAAATATATTAAGGTAAAACATCCAATCGAGCTACTCCCAACAGCAAGCGTTCAGTGAGCGAGTATTCGGTTAAAGAACTGAACAGAACTCTGCCAATCAGCTGATTACCCTTGAATCAATAGCTGTCAATTCCTATAACCTACAAATTTTTTGTCTCTCTATTTATTATTATAAACAATTATTGAGGATGAAATTTAATAAGCAAATAACATAAAGGCACAGAAGGTAAGTGATACATTTGAACTAGTCGTTTTCATAGACTGAACTACTTGAGTTATGGTTATGTTATAGGTTTGTTTATCGTCCCTATTTATTCCAGATTCCACACTATGCATGAGAACTAGCGAATTACAAGGAATAATAACGTACCACACAACACTGTGATTGATGAAGGTAATGTACTTATTTAAATATTTTACTCGAAACATTTTTATTAAAATTAATGTTTATTTCTAGACACAAGTTAGCTGGACGACAGTCGATAAATGTGGGAATTTTATTAAGCAAATTTAAGAATCAAAAGGATTACTAAAGTATGCAAATGTGAATGAAAAAAATACTATTAATATATGACAACATATTATTAATACAAGACATCTCATTTATTTATTTATTTTTTCTAAATAATGGTATCCTTTAAATAATTAACGAACAGTTACAGTTAATGTATAGATTTAGTGATTGAATTTTTATGGTTAAATATCTAACAATACTGTGTTTACACATACACTCCTCCAGCCAAAATGACAGGTTATGTTACAACGTCTAACTTGACAAAAGCAACCGTAACACAGTTTGATTCAAAGGACAAAGAACAAAATAATTATTATGCTGTTACACTCTTAAGTGAAACACACTGTATACATAAGACTTTTCTTCTTATGTTAACCCATACTCTATGATAGAAGTGTATTGGAATCGAAAATTGTGTTATTTATGATTTGTTTTTAAATTTGTTATTAAGAGAATGGGTTCCCAATGGACGATTTCGCTAATAATTTAAATTTAAACCAGGTTTTACAAACTGGTATAAAAATTAGTAAAACATCCTAAGCAAACCATTCGCCTAGAAGAGAAACCCTAAATCCATTAGACCTTAAAGTATACTATATGACCTTAGACGTGCCACGCGAAAGTGATGTAAAATTATAATTATAGTGGAGGGCAGTTATGTTTTCTTTTGCAATATTCACGCCCGCGGACGTGACTCGACTCAAAATGTTCGTATTGACACCCAAACAACATACTAAAAAGTTGAAATCTCAAAATGTGCGCAACCCTTTCTTATTGGCCGAAAACTGGGTTTTGGGCCTTTTTGGGGGTGCACCTTTTAGTTTTATTTTTTTTGAAGGCCTTAGATGTTCTGCTAAGGTTTGGGATTGATACCCTTTTATTCTGGGTGTTAGAGGAACCTATTGGTTCCAAGACCCAAAACCCAGTTTTTGGTCAATAATAATGGGTTGCACCCATTTTGAGATTACAACTTTTTAGTATGTTGTTTGGGCCATCAATATGAACATTTTGAGCTGGGTCAAGACCGTGGGCGTGAAAATTGCAAAAAAACATAACTGCCCTCCTCTATTAATGGTTTATGATTTTACTAGTTTTGAACTCGCTGTCCCCCGGACATCTGGGGTTTAAGTAGCTTATCTGCGGTTTACGAGTATTGAACTTGCTTTCCCCCGGGCATTTGGTATTCAACTTTAACTCGTCTGACTGCGGTTTTACGAGAATTGCAAAAAGGCCCCTCTCAAAATTTTGGCCAAAGGCCCACAAAGTCTTAATTCTCATCTGCCTAATTTTATTGAGTACCTTTGACTTGATTGTCGTAATAATTGTCATACTTATACTTATTTTTCCGGAAGAATTTCGGAATTTGCTAGATTAATAGTCTTTCAAAATATTGGGGGGGGGGTAGTTGCCTATCCTTGCCCCCCCCCCGAATTACGCCTGTTCAAAAATCCAAGCCTAAATTTAATAGTACTTTGTAGAATAGGGTTGTTGGCCATTTTTTAAGAATTTTATATCCAAGTAATTTATAAAATTTTATTTTATTTTTTTTTATTTTACATTCCAAATTCATTTTAATAGTGAAATTAATTACTTAAGTTACGAAATTTTGAATTGGCGCCTATGGTGAGGTCAGATGTGTGAGCATGCGCAGTTAACAAATAGAGGAATAATCGACGGGCGTCGTTTATTTTCTGTTATAGCACAGAGTAGTGTGGTTATAGTATCGACGTGAGTCATTGTCATATTAATTGTCTTCAAACTATTGTTATTGTTATTAGGATTTAACTTGATTAAGTACACTCTAAGCTAAAGTAAGCATGTAAATGATTTTCTATTAATAACATACTGTTGCAGATATGTTATAAAATAGAAAATAAAATTTAACATTTTTAGGTTATAATTTATCGTGAAAAATCAACACAATGTAAACAACAAATCTACCGAGTGCTACCGCCAACATGATAGAGAAAACATGAAAATCTCTAAAATTGAATACTCATTACATACGTCATCATTTACCGCCTTCTTATTTTGAAAACCATTTTTTTCTTGCATGTGATTATTAGGACTTTCTTTAATATGATATATGAAAAATATATTTAGTATATTTTTTGATGGTATAATAATATTTTCTAAATTTTGTTGAAGGAAACGACCCTATTATCATCTTTCGGGTACAATTGAAAATATGAAACAATAAAATACCTTTAACCAATTAGTTCATTATTCAATTACATAGTTAATAGCCTATTAGTGCTAATATAACGAGTAATTAACAATCTACAAAAAGTGACTCTACTAGACAGATAATGTCATACTGACAAATATGCTAAACATTGAAGGATGTATCACCATTTTATGTATTTTACTGAAAGCCTTTGCGTTCGAACCTCTATCAGTTACAGATACTACACAGAGTACTACTACTACAGTAAACATGGACATAGGAAAAGAATGGTGGTTTCCTGATGCCCTTAAAGATATTGCATATTATTTAAGGTCCCACAAATTTAACGAATATGATCGAAGATATGAACCTAATCCAGCGATTGCTGTGAGGTGAGTACTTTAAAGTTAATTCATCAATTTATAGTCTAATAATTATAAAGACTTACACAACAAAAAAATGTTATCTGAGATTTTTCTTCAGTAACTAAATGTGTCTTGCTGTGACAGAATCTCACATTAGCACTATAATGACATGTATATTATGTATTATTAATCACAATATTATCTGGTAAGCCATGAACAACCAGCATACAAAGGGGTTTAATAGTAATAATATTAATAATATAACTAATATTTTTTGTGAATTCACTAATTCACTTTAAATATAATACATTAATGTTCTTTCGAACTGATTTAAAGAAAATAAGGTTTTCAAATCTTCCTACACGTATGTTTCTTTTTTATATTAATATTTACTCTGGAGTTAGTCCCTGAAACTTCATATCCTTGGAGAAGGACCACGGAAAGAGGTGCTAAAAATAAACACGTTTAGGAGAACCCGACAGCCGGAAAACTAAAAAAAAATTTGGTAGTTATTAGTAACCTTCTTAGATGTTAAAAAGTAATCAGTTGCAGTACCAAAGAGCAGAAAAACCTGATTCAAGGAATTTCCAAAACAACCGTTGACGCTGATAGTAGTTTGATTTGGTAAAATATTGGAGGGATTATACATCACAAAACTACAAAAATCAGTTCTGGGGGTGCCCCGGAACCCCCCCCCCAAAAAAAACCACCCCTTTGGTGAAAAAAACCTTATTTTACTTATAACTCGTTAACCGTTGAAGATATTAAAAAATTGCTCATTATAAAAAAGAAAGCTTGACTAATTGCCCAAACGAAAGCCCTCTTGTAATTTCCTACTATGTGCCTTGGTTTTCGAGAAAATCGATATTGAAAAAAATTGCGAAATTTGGATTTTAATGCACACGAATTTTCGTTTATTTGAAAATTTTTGCGCACAGCCTATAGAAAAAATTGAATTGCTCCAAAACCAGACATGTTAGGGAAAAAATCAAAATGGGTTTTAAAGGGGATATAAAATACTCTTTTGCGTTTCCATTTTTGATGGCTATTGATATCTATAAGTATGTAAAAATAACAATATAATATAGTTACCTCTTGATTTTTTGCACTTTTAACTATTCACAGACATATAAAAAATAACTGACTTTAATATGAGTTATAAATGCATTCAATGCAGAAAAGTTAGGAATTAAAATATTCACATTTACAAATTTACCAGCATGTTGAAGATAGCCAAATTTTGGCTAATTTTTTATTGTTTCCTAAAAATGAAAACAAGATTCAAACATCTTGAACATTTAGCTCCATTTTTTTTCTTGAGTTTATATACCATATAACTAATCATTTAACAGCTAAAAAATTGTATTAGGAAAATATCATCAAAAAATTGAATATGCAGCCATTTTTGGATTTTTTTTTTTGGGTAAATTTAACATTCTGCTAAATTTGTAAATAGGAATATTTTTATTCCTAGCTTTTTCTGCATTGAAGTATTACCTTGAACTAAAGGATAATGCATTTATAACTTATATTATAGTCAGTTATTTTTTATGGGCCTGTGAATAGTTAGATGCACAAGAAATCAAGAGATAATTGTATTATATTGTTATTTTTATATACTAATAAACATCAATAGCCCTCAAAAATGGCAACACAAGAGAGTATTTTATATCGCCTTTAAAACCCATTTTGATTTTTGTTCCTAGCTTGTTTGGTTTTCGAGCAATTAAATTTTTTCTATAGGCCACCCTCAAAAAATTTCAAATAAACGAAAATTCGCACGCATTAGGTATACAAATTTTGCAGGAAAATTATAAGAAGACTTTTTAGGCAATTAGTCAAGCTTTCCTTTTCGTGATGAGCAATTTTTTATACCTTCAACGATTAACGAGTTATCAGTAAAATAAGGCTTATTTCTCCGAATGGGTGGTATTTTTGGGGGGTTGCGTGGCACCCCCAGAACTGATTTTTGTGGTTTTGTGATGTTTATCCCTCGCACTAACAGTTACGGAAGGAAAATCTCAGATAACATTTTTTGCGAGCTTCTGGTGTATTTTTTACTTTGCCGACTAGACTATTAAGTAATGGCTTTGTCTTTTCCATCATTTGTTCTGATAGGCTAGGCTAGATAAGTGTCACATTTAGAATAGAAAAAATACGTCGTGACAACAAACTGATAGTGGAATATTGTAGAACATATCATAACTAAGGAAGGAAAAATAGTCCGAACCACCGCCGACTCTCTGGGGTGAACTGGGGTGGATTTTTAGGGGTCAAAAACAGTTTATTGTGATTTCTGGCTAAACTGCGCATCCTATGAAAAAAGGTTAAATAATAATATAGAAGTTGTAGGTAATAAAGAGATCTACAATTTTAGTAGAAAGTAATTTTATCCTAACCTCAACATTTTTCGAGAAATACGCAAAAAGCCGCTTTCTCGATTTATCATATTTTTCTTCTACAAGAATAATTAGATTTAGCTCAAACTTGATGAAAGTATACCTTTTGGTATCCCACATAAGCTCTATTTTTTGTGTACCACAGTATTTGACGGTTGTTGTTTAGTTCAATTTATAAAGAAAAAACTTTCAACTACGAATCCTCATAAATGTACTTGTCTGACAATGTTCGGAC
Organism: Stenurella melanura; assembly: GCA_963583905.1. Lineage (NCBI taxonomy): Eukaryota > Metazoa > Arthropoda > Insecta > Coleoptera > Cerambycidae > Stenurella > Stenurella melanura. The sequence continues at coordinate 17,877,084 of OY757317.1, forward strand.
AGTGCCGTTTCTTTTGATTTTACTTATACTTATAATTGATAAAAAAACCGTATGTAGTATTGGAAAAAATTGCCGGAAAATGGAAAAATCCGAAAAAATGCCAATTTTTTTGTTGTATGTATAATTATTGTCAAAAATTTGTTATTACCTATTTATTAAAATGAACATAATTTTGTAATATGAATGTATAGGTACTATCAACAATAAGTAAAATAGTAACTACTTAATTACATTCCTCAACCAAGTTCGAATTATTAAACGAACAAAAAAGTATGATCTTGATTTCTATGCCTTCTACTGTAACGGTATTGGTAAGGCATATAAATGACCGCATTTTTATAAATTGAATTAAATAACAAACGTTCAATATTGTGGTCTACAAATAATATAGCTTATGTGGGACATCAAAAGGTATACTAGTACCAAGTTTGAGCTAAATCTAATTATTCTTTTAGAAAAAAAATATAAAAAACCGAAACAACGATTTTTTGCGAATTTCTCAAAAAATTTTGAGGTTAGGATAAAATTGCTTTCTATAAAAGTTGTAGATCTCTTGATTACCTACAACTTTCATATTTTACTACCTTCCATACCATGCGTAGTTTCAACCCGCAAATTTATAATTTTATTCGACGACTCATTATCTGTAGTAGCTTTTTCTTTCTTTTGCCAGTCTTTGGGATATAACTTCTCGAATTACTCAGCTGATAATTGGTATATCAGGAATTATTTCAATTTTCTTCTGAAATACGTAGCAAGGTTAACGCATATACTATTGGGAATGTGCATTATTATCAGCTCTATCATCAAACGCGACAGGTGCCCTGTTTCACAGGCACCTATGACCAACAAAGAACACATTATAACTCTTGATTTTTCGTTGATATTATACAAAATTTTAAAAGTATCAATTTATGTACTAAAACAGGTGGACGTCATGTAGAGCATTTGTTATTAATGTATATTTTGGAATAAGCGGTACTTTACTCATTACAACATTTTATTCTAGAATTGTAAATAAATATTACATACAAATGGAGGAAAAAACGATAATTCCTTGTATTTTGATTAATATTACAAAAAATTCTAACAGTACCTTTTTGCAGCTCTTTCAATCCTCTTCAAAAATATTTGAGGATTCCGTAATTTTACAAGGCGATTAAAAAAAAATAGCCATTCAAATATTAAATGAACAAAAATGAGTAACAACAGATATTTGGTTGTTGACAAGTGCACATAGAGTACTTATAGAGATACAGCTTCCATCAAAATTTGAATACTTTATCTTCAATACAACAGAAAATAGTGGACAAAAATGTATCTCTCTCTCACAGGGATGCATTTTTCGACTAAGGTTTGGGGTATATGGGCCCAAAATGAATTCAGGAATCACAGGTTTCCATCCGGGAACTCAATTCTGACACACCCTGTATAACCCAAAGTATAGACAACCGGTGACTATGGCTTGTATTTATATTTGTTATTATCTGATTCTTTATCCCTGTCCTTGCTCTATAATTTCGTAACCAGCAAATCAATCGGTCTGTCGTATGTAGCTTCATTTATGCCTAAACGATCTACACATTATAACCGATTATAATTTTTAATTCCAGGAGATACTATAAAGAATTCCCTCGACCACCACTACGTTCGCTTCATTGGGAAGTGCATAAGTACTGCGAGCCGTCTTTTCCAGAATGCGTCGATTACTTAAGAAAACGAATTATATACACGTCTTTAAAGAGGGTTGATGATACTGCAGTCGTAATGCAGGAGCAGCATTGGATTTTTCCAAATAACACAGACCAAATCCACCAAATTGATGAGGAGTGCAAGAAGCTAAAAGAGATCGATAACAATATTGCTGATCCGTTTGAAGGTAAAGTGGAGGAATTATTCATACGCGCTGCGCCAAAGAATTATGTAGTAACAGAGAGTTCTTTAATATAAGTAGATGAACATGAAAGTTAAAAATATTAAAAAATCAAATTAATTTTGAACCATAAACGATCGTATGTATCAGGTAAACAATATTCAGATGTTGAGTAAGGACACGTACAGAACGCCGAATAGGTTTTTATAGTTTTTTGTTTAGTGAACACAAAAAAGACAATAATAATCGGACAAAGTATGAAAATCGGTGCTATTACCTGCTGATAAGAGTACCACAGAGCAGTAATTCAAATTTGTGCGTATTACTACAGTCATTTGCTGCTCAAAGAAGAGGTTACCTGGAAAGTTTTCCGGGAGTTTTGAAAATTGACGATCTTATAGATTTCAACATGTTCTTTCCAAACTTCTATTTTTTCACCTCGTATTATTGCCGCTTGCGCTGCCGTATTGGAAAAATGGCGTATCAAAACAGTTTTTTCATAGTATCTCCTTTCCGACTCATTTTACGATGAAAATAGTTATGTAAAAAATGAAACTAGAGAAAATTTCCTATAATTTGTGTGGTAACCTTTTTTGGAAAATGAATAGTTTTAGCGTACGAGTGGCGCAAAGTCTTCTCCAACACGAGTTTTGGCCAATAAACTCATTTCCACACCACCATGAGGTAGAGTAAGTGGCGCGTTCTTTTTATCGTGGTATCCCCAGTAGGCCTAATCTACACGCAATGCACTATTACAAAATTTAGCGCATTCGCCTTCGCTTTGCTGTTCTTGATGGACCAGGTGTTGCGAGTTCATCGTCTCCAGTATCGATCGAAACGTCACAGATAGAAATTTCTTCCACATCCTCCGCGATGGGATTATCAGCTTCGTTGTATCCTCTTCTTCCTCAATTTCATCATAGGTTTGCTCGAGAACAGTCTCCGTTTTTTCCTCTTCATCGCTGTCTTGTGATTGAACTTGCGAATTATCACAGGTACCACTGCAATTCGTGCATATAACGGAGCACTTTAATCTAGCCTTTCTGCATCCACACACCCTCTCAGGTCCCCTTTTGCATTTGCAAAAAATAAGTTTTAACAAGGTTTCCGGAGCTGGGGCTCGAGTATAGTGACAGGAATTAGCCCATCCTTGCTTCTTTTCCATCCCCATCGTTCTGCATTTTGTTCAACTCCATACCACTGCTGAACCTGGTGATAGATTCGGAACGAATGTCGTCGTTGTAGCATTTGAAAAATCTACATTAATAATTTCAGTTTGAATGCAGTAGATTAACCCATTAGTTCATTTGTTTGATAGGCAACTACTCGTACTTCAAAGGGGCATAGCAGGTTGCATATCTGAAATTCTCAACAAGGAAAGAAAGCGTGTTTTCTTTTATGTATTATTTTTGAGTCGGAGGTATTACTCACGTATTCTTGTTGTTGGGATATTACACAATGGTGTAATTCAGTCTTTAAATTACAAGCCCTTTTTGTTGGCGCATTTTTATTGGCTAGAGAAAGTGTTCTCTAGATGTTCAAGTTGGCAACGCGGAGAACGGTCAAGCGGATTTCCGTCGAGGATTCGTCTTTGAGACAGCCACGAGTGAACAGCGGCGGTTCCGATTTTGTGTGGAATTTTTCGGTTTTACATCGTTTACACTGAAAAGGGATTTGATTGATGTACCCAATGATCCTCACCGTCTTGCTGTGAAGATTTTGTGAATTTCCAAGGAGGAGTTCTGTAGGTTGCCATAAATCTGATCGCCACGTGTTTCGTCAGGTTATACCATACTCTCTATATGAGGTGAGCTTTTATTTTTACTTAGTTTGGGATTTTATTTGGTTCTTATTTATTGTAATTATTACAGAGTATTTTGGAGGGGTATATGTGTTTGTTATAAGTATATGTTTGGAGAGGCTTACAATTGGGATGAGCACATGTTTGATGCTGAAATTTTGGTTATGTAAGGGGGCCCAGCATTTAGAGGAGTAATAGGAGGAAGTCTATTACTGAGATGTTCGGTTTCATGTGGGTTCCGCTGACACGTTGAGAAGTTTAGGACTTGCAGAGTCGTTCGCAGCAGTCTCCCGGAGATTCAGGTAGCAATTTGAGCAACACGGAACTGCAGTTGCAGCCAACGTCGAGAACGTCTATGAAATGGTGACAAGTCACACTGCAGTCGTCACAGAAAATGCCAAGGCCTTAACTAGGTTTTTTTGTTCATTTTAGTCTAATATTTTAAAGAAAATATTATATATATATATATATATATATATATATATATATTAAAATAAAATATTTCTGTCAATCACCTCTGTGAATCCTTATTTTCATAAGGATAATAAACCAAACTGCAAATAATTGCGAGCCTGGCCGCGTTAAGTATAGAAATCACATTCTACAACAAAACGCTTTGTTTTGATTTAAACTGCAGTATGCAAGTTAGTCTGAGACGGCTGGTACGAGAGTTTCCTTTAATTAGGAATAATTCTTTCGGCTGGTGCTTGTTTAAATCAAAACAAAGCGTTTTGTTGTAGAATGTGATTTCTATACTTAACGCGGCCAGGCTCGCAATTATTTGCAGTTTGGTTTATTATCCTTATGAAAATAAGGATTCACAGAGGTGATTGACAGAAATATTTCATTTTAATATATTCTGCCCTCTGGAAGCACGCTGTTTAATATATATATATATATATATATATATATATATATATATATATATATATATATATATATATATATATATATATATATATATATATATATATATATATATATATATATATATATATATATATATATATATATATATTAATTCGGTGGTTTTAGTTCATGTGTTGAAGTAAGTTATACCACAATCTTGCAACTATAAATCAAGCTCTAAGTTATCTGTATAGAATGATAATATATTTAAAAGTTTTACTGTAAAACACCCACGGTACCGTGAGATGTTAGTTTGCCCACTATTACGTCACACATATAAAATTTAATTCATGGTAAATTTTTAATTCATGGTTGTAAGTTATAACTCATAGTTGTATATTGGCAAACTCGTAGTTGCAAGAAAGTCTCAGTCAAAGACCCAAGCTTGAATTCAAATCAAGTTTTTTATCAACGGTATAGAATTTCTTTAATACGCATAAACCACAATTAGGTGAAGTTTTTTTATTTATTCTTTTTATTGTTGTATATCTCACGTGTGTTGTAATAAATGTCTAATGTCTACATGTTCTTATTATTTGCACTGGTACACCTGATATTTGTTTAAAATTTGAGATTTCATAGAGTAAGGTAGAGTATTGATATTACAGAGATATTTTGAGTATTCCATCGCATGGTTGCTAGTAACTTAATTTTGTTCCGAGCTGGCAAAATTATTTAAATCATATTACGTAACATACAGCCGGTGGCGCCCTTTTGAGTGTCCACACACAATCCTAACCCACGACCTTGTGCTCTCCACCAAAAATCGGCTGCCGTTCGCAACGGAATAACATGTTTTAATATTTAGGTATCAAAATATGTTACATCGTGCTGATGCTTCTGTCGGTGGTAGCGATGCAATATTAAATTAATTTTTTTATGCTGATTTTGTGATATGTGTATATCTATAGGTACTTGTTTAACGACATACTTTTTACGTCAAGGCGTTCTCCGGCTTTAGCAAAAATCTCTGGATCAGCATTTGCGTTTTTGAATACCTGGACAAACTTATTTAATTCTGGGTTTTTTCGGAGCACATTAACACATTTTATTTTTCCTTTATTGAAGAGTGCTGATATTGTATCACAGCTACTAAAGGCATGCAAGAATTATATGATACTTTTTGTTGAGTATATTTGTTGCGAAATTTTTACTTTTCCTGGACAGCATTAGTAAAAATCTGAATTTTTTTATGTGTCTCAAACCCAAATCCACAAAAATCCCATCATGGCTACCCAAGATTTTGAAGGTCAAAGTTTTTTGCAAATATCTCGCGTCCTATGCATCGGATGCCCATGAAGTCAAGTGAAAGTTGTAGAGAATTTAATTATCTACATTTCGCCTATTTTATTTTCTCCCAGGCCTCCCACAACGTTTCGAGATTCAAGGTCAAACTCTCAAGAACAAGGTTTTCCGCTAATATCTCGCGCCAAAAAAATCAGGCAGCAATAAAGTTAGGAAAGTTGTATAGAATTCAATTGTTAACAAGATTGGTATTTTGCATTTTTTCCCAAATCTTCGCCCTTTTCGAGATATTCAAGGTCGAACTTTAAAAAAACGATTTTTTGCAAATCGCTTCCTATGCGTTGGACATACATGAAGTCGACGTGAAAGTTGTTTAGAATTGAAACATCTATAGGATTGATCTGTTGCATTTATCCACAAAACTTTGCCCTTGGTGAGATATTCAAGGTCAAATTTTCAATGAAAATGGGTTTCCGCGAATATCTCGATTACTATGCATCCGAACGTCCATGAAGTTAACGTGAAAGATGCAGAGAATTCAATTATCTATAAGATTGATCTTCTGCATCTTTTTCCAGAATCTCTGCCTTTTCGAGATAGTCAATGTCAAAGTTTCGAAAAACCGCTTTTCCACGAATTACTCTCTCTATGCATTGAACCGCGACGAAATCTATATACAAGCAGTAGAAACTTGAATATCTGCAAGATTGATAAATTTACAGTATCTAATTTTCTATAATTGCATTCGTTTCCACACCACCCACGAGGTAGAACGCATAGCGCGTTTTTTTTACATAGTTTCCCCTGTGCATGTAGGCCTAATCCATGAAAATTGCGTCGATTATTACATAAAGTGCTCTATATACATTAATCCTACTCATACTCAACATTGTCGAGTTCCAGCTCATTCTTAACATTATAATCATTACTATCATAAGAATCAGAATCTTCATCATCACTGCTAATTTCATTGTCATTAGTTGTTGCAATGTATGAACATTCGAAATCATCTATTTCAGCAGTAAAATCTTCCAGTTCAAATATTTTCTTTTTGCTATTTACGCACGATATCCCCCGAAAATTGGTGCAAACTTCGGAGCATTCAAGTCCGATTTTTCTGCAACCACACCTCGCGTTGCAACCTTTTCGGCAATTGCAGACGATTTGATTCAGCACATTATCTGGTTCTGGTGAGGGTACTGTGGGAACTGCCTCAAGGATATTGTTATTGCTCCATTCATGAGGTTCTGGTTTGTTTCCCAACTAAATTTGAATTTGGTAATAAGCTCCGAATATATGCGGCTGAGCTGCTGCTCTTGTTGGGGGTACTGCTGCCGAATTAACTTCTTTTTTATTATTAGTTGCTGTGGCGAAGCAAAAATACCTGTGCTCGTCTAGTGAAATTTGCAATGTTTGTGGTCCATGTGTCGCCAAAAGAAAATGCAATCCATTTACTGTTAATGTATCGGGAGAGCAATTTTCCTGCAGAAACATTTTGAAAAATTGACTTTATCCCTTCTCATAAAGAGCAGATGTTGTATCACACCCATTTGCAAAAAATCGTTTTTTTTAACTTTGGCCTTGAATATCTAGAAAAGGGCGAGGTTTTGGCACACAATGCAAAATACCAGTTTTGTGGATAATTGAATTCTCTACAACTTTCATAAAATCTTTATTGCTCTCTGAATTTTTTGGCGCAAGAAAATCGTGAAACAACATGTTTTTGAAAGTTTGACCTTGAATATCTCGAATCGTTGTGGGAGGTTTGGGAAAAAATATGAAAGGCCACTTATAGATAACTTAATTCTCTACAACTTTCACTTTGACCTCATGGGCATCTGATGCATAGGACGATATATTTGCAAAAAACTTTGACCTTCAAAATCTTGGGTAGCCATTCCGGGATTTTTGTGATTTGGGTTTGGGACACTTCAAAGAACGTCTGTGCAAAAATTCAGATTTTTACTAATTTTGTCCAGGTCAAATGCTAATTTCCGTGGGCTATTAGGGATGTTGCAGCGTAATATGGTTGGGCTTATTTTCGTTCTCAAGAGTTGTAGTTTTGACAACAGTATCATCAACACTGGCATCAATAGCAATACAAATAGCAATAAATGTTGCTAAGACACGTGCAGAAGAAAGAAAGTTAATGAGTTCCATTTTATGGACTGAAATAGTTTTTATTTGTAAGACTAACGCGACATTTCGTTCTATCTCGTCGAGCTACCCCAATTTGATTGGCTATAACTTTTTGCACGTTCACAGAAAGCCGAGATAATTGTTAGGGAGCTGTAATGGTAAAAAGTCCGAGATGCCGTGGACGTCCGTCGACTTGACAGATGGTATGGAAGGTCCCCCTGAACCACTCGGTACCTTTAGTTTAGCTATTGGTCATGATCTGTAGAATTTATAACCCTGAGAAGGTCACGCCGAATTAAATTACATTCTAGGACTCTCCGGTGCTAATTTTTTTTTGCGTTCGGTCCATGAGGTCCAAAATTATGGGCAACTAACCGAATTTTTTTAAAAATTTTTCTGTCCGAGACGTGACGACCCTTTAAAATCTTTTCCAACCTGTCCTCCCAGATGGAAAAAGTACCAAAATCCAATCGATAGACAAAACTATTCACCAGAATTTTTTTGGGCAACTTTGAAAATTGGGAAAAATTCTATAAATCTCGACCAATAGCTAAACTAAAAGTACCGAGTGGTTCAGGGAGACCTTCCACACCATCTATCAAGTCGACGGACGCTCACGGACTTTTTACTATTACAGCTCCAGAACTATTATGATGATTTTGCGAGCACCTACGATTCTGAAAACCCGAGTTCTGCTTGCCTTGCGCGAAAACTGAACTCGGACATTCAGAGTCATACGTGCTCGCAAAATCATCATTAGACACATAAGGCAAATCTTTTACGTAAACGTATTAGAACGACATAAACCTAATACGTTTAGGTATATACTTAAGCCCTAAAATAAAGCCATTAATTCAGAGCACGTAGTATAACCTATTTGTACTACTTATTCACATTTTGATCAATTAATTCAGCTAACCTAAAAGTAAGATATTATTTCACCCGTCTTGTTGTAACGGTCGCGTTTTGTAAGAACACTCAGTACCTTAAATTAGACAAAGCGCGCGACAATTCTATTCATTATTTTAAATGTAAATTGTAAGATACTGGTCTGAGCATTATACGCGTTTAAATCTTATCGGCTAATCATGACAAATGCTTGACCAATGTCGTATTAGCTTGTAGTAAGCGGGCATATTCCTACGCCAAGGAATTCTGGCTAGGAAGAGACGGTGGAAAGATGGCGTAGAGGCAGTGGCCGTGTATGCCTTAAGAATTAAAAGCTGCGATATATTTGTAAATATCTGTCTGTATATAGTGATTAATAACTGCGAATAGAATCAGTAAAGCAGTTATTTTAGTGTATATGTTCTGTGTTATTATGTACAGTCGTGGCCAGAAAAAAGTTTCCAACCTAAAACAACATTACTCCTGTTTGAATCAGGCTCCTTGAGATTATTTATTTTCGCTCCGCCTACTGACAGAGATGAATAACATAGCCGCGAAGTTTTTACAGGAGCTCTATGATTGCAAAAAATATATTAGCAGTAATCCGCTTCAACAGGGTGCTTATAATACGGTAATTTTTTGCTGGTGTATCTTTTAAAATATTAGTATTGTATAAGTGTTAATAACAGTTCTGCCTTTACACAATATACTATCTTATTACATCTATTTGATTTAATTAAATAAATATATTTTAATACGACAAAAATTTTTAATAACTACAGTACTCTTAGTGGTGCATAAATGAGTAAAAAATTAAAGAAAAAAAAAGATGGACGAAATTTTCGTTTTTGGAATTGTCACGAATTGTCAAAAAATGATTATTCGCCTTCGCTCCTGCCGGCCTCACTTTTCGATTTTCGCCTCTCGATTCACGTTGTATGGTCATTGCCGGTCTTCTCCTCGCCATTGACACATAGAACAGGTCTCCGATCGCAGCATTTATTCAGTTCTTATGTTTAAAAAATTGCCTCGCGGTCGTGCTAATTGGCGACTATTTTTAAGTGGTTTCCCGAGTTCGAATCCCGCCCAGGGATACTTTTTTTTTTCGTTTTCAATTTTCTGGCAGATATTTTTTATTCTATAATTGCTATTTGCTCCGTTCTATTGCATTTCTCTGAAAAGTTTTGCATTTTCCGCCGCGAAATATTAGTCTGCACTATTTCGATTAAAAATTAGAAATTTCCTTACCAGAATAATATAATATGATGGAGTAAATAAAAGCTTATTAACAGATCTATAAAAATACTGTTTGTTCATTAATACTAATGAGGAATAAAATTGTCGTGATTTGACCACGTATTGTCGTTTTTGCAACGTCTACCAAAGATTTAGCCACCCGGAGCCCGGAGGTAGAATGTGACTTTTAATCCAAATAGAGCATCTTAATATTCCGCGGCGGAAAATGCAAAACTTCTCCGAGAAATGCAATAGAACGGAGCAAATCGCAATTATAGAATCAAAAATATGTGCCAAAAAATTGAAAACGAAAAAAAAAAAATATCCCCGAACGGGATTCGAACTCGGGAAACCACTTAAAAATAGTCGCCGATTAGCACGACCGCAAGTCACTTTTTCAAACGTAAGAACTGAACAAATACGGCGATTGGAGACCCGTTCTATATCTCGATGGCGAGAAGGTTGGCAATGACCGTACAACATGAATCGCGAGGTGAAAATCGAAAATTGGGGCCGGCAGGAGCGAAGGCGAATCATCATTTCTTGACAATTCGTGACAATTCGAAAGACGAAATATTAAATGTTTAATTTTTTACTCATTTATGCACCGCTAAGAGTTTGGTAGAAATGCACCTTCATTATAGATGCTCTATCTAAACTCTCTTTGGAAAAAAATCTAACTTTACAGATATTAACGCGAAAAATCTGTCGCTGCCTCCCGGGCTACTAGAAATGTAACAATTCAATTGGTAAGTAAATTTAAATTATTTTAAACTATATTTGAAATGGTAGAGAAAACAAAAAGTTTGACCCTGCAGTTTTTAGTGATTTGAAGCATGGTTGGTACTTCGAGTTGCTACTGCTTCGCCCTCTATTAGTAAACCGTCCAATTAAATTGGCAAAATTGAATACATTTTTTCTAACATATTAATCTCCCTTAGGAGCAAATATTATGCCGATTTTTAACTTTTTTTTACATTTAATATATTTATTCTAGTACGTATCATATTTTATTTGAATATTTGAGTCCCATTGAAGAATATAAAATAATTAATGCTGAATTGCGGACGATTGAGTGGCACGTTCGCGTGTAATAATTCAAAAGAAATATTTAATTTCATTTAGTTTTCAAATATAAAATATGATACGTACTAGATTTAAGTTAACTAGTTTTAATATTTAAATCAAATCCGATTTTTGTTGGCTTGTTTTTGAGAACAATATGTTGAAAGATTTACGACTGTGAACGCGGTATTTTGACATCTCCTATAATATGTGCCTTCCCAACTACATTAAACAATTCTTAATTTAAAATATTTTTATCTGTGCACATGATCGTATGATCGTATGATTGGCATTGGTTTTACAGTGCTGAACGTCATTTAAAAATAATAAAACAGTTTTACTTTGTTTAATCAGTTTTGAAATGACTGAACTGACATTTAATATTAATTTACTCATTGCATCTTAGCCATTTTTCACAAACCACAATTATTCCATTGGATTAATTAGAAAGGGTAGGACGTCCAGATCGATTTTTTCAAGCTCCTTGTGGCATTATTGAAAAAATGTCACTGACCTCAGTAATTTACTGTCAGCAAAAAATGTATTTTAACGATGATATTAGAAATTACCGTTTTATTATTTATTACAGTCGATTAATGTCGTTTAATAGATTAATAAGTTCAAATACAGTTAATATTCACAACAATATTATATGCTCATGAAATTCAGCAAGAAAAAGTTATTTCTTTACATGATTCTTTCATTCATTTGCAAAGTGTCAAAATATCAATGGTTGTAGTAGTAGTAACTGAATGAAAAAGTCGGTGAGTATGAAATACAGAGTCTTTGCGTTGCCGACCCGGAACTCGAAACATTTATTATTGTGGTATTAATTTTAAAGGCATTTCCTTAGCGGCAGCCGCCTGGGCGGAGCTTATAATACTCAAAGGCAAAGTCATACTCACGCAGGGAAAAATTATGCAATACTCTGTTCAGGTCGGAAACTTTTTTCTGGCCACGATTGTACCATTGCCCATAGCCACAGCAAGGCAATGTTTTCGTTGAACTAGCTGTAAGTACAGTCTTTTATATTATGTATACCTCTCGTGATGCAAATGATCCTGTTTGTAGCCGATTGCGAAAATGCAGAATTATTGACTGCTTCAATACCTCATTCCACGTTTGGTCAGTAATATTTTTTATTCTGTCCAGTGTTAGCGTACGGTAAAGACTTCTTTTACCCCATGAGAAGACTATAGTGCGTCAATAATTTCATGTGAAGGTTATGTTTGCGTAACTATATCGCCCCGTATTTTGACATCTCCCGTGTGTTTTGGGCATAAAAACATAGTGTTCCAGTGCCGAACCAGTTCATGTCGAAATTATTAATTGTCGGGCCCTTTTTTGTTGTTAATTTTATGTACAGTCTATAGTGTTTCCTTTTGTGTGTTTTCATGTAAATTAATTGAGCTTGTTTATGTTAAAGTAAGAATTTCTTGTTTTGCCGCTCTGGCCAGATCGTATTTAGTTTAGTTTAATTATTTAACGTATACGGATTCTTATAGTGTACAGTTTTGCTTTGTACTTTGCTATATGTCAGCTGGACTTTTAATGGTTTGTTTACATGATTATTCTGACGAAAGTTTTTGTAAAGTTTACTCATAACCCTGATGTCAATTGTCCTGCTTTGTTTGTACATTTTATGTAAATCATTAAAGTAAGTTAAATTCTATAATTCGTTTTATTTTCCCTTAAGAAAGTTTAACGTTTCATAGTTAGTGGTTATAACAATATTTTAAAAATAAATTAAAACAATTTGAATTTCTTTTAATTTCACATGTATTTATTACTAGGTTAGAGGGTAATACAACCTCTCGCAATAAATGCAAGTCGTCCTCATTGGTAAAATAAATCCGTCCTGCTGGAAGATTTTCTACCCGTTGCAAGGGTGTTACTAAGTTTTATTAACATTTCAAGAACCTTAATCTGACCTAAACATATTTTATTTTTTATTATCTTTCCCCACACAAGACAACAAACCAGAATTAAAGCAACCGAAATATGAAATTTCTTATATTTTGGCATTTCGTCAAGAAAATTAAAACTGCGCATGCACAGTTGTCATAAGATACGTTTATGTGTGTTTCAGATTCACTGCCTTAAGTGTCTATTATCTCTGCTTCGTGTAAATGTACAAAAAGTTATAACCAATCGATTTGGGGTAGCTCGACGAGATAGAATGAAATATCGCATTAGTTGACCTCTTTAACTTTCCTTTCTTCTACACGTGTCTTTACAACATTTATCGTTATTTGTATTGCTGTTGTTGATGTCAGTGTTGTTGTTGCTGTTGTCAAAAGTACAACTTTTGAGGAAGAAAATAAGTCCAACCATGTTGCGCTACGACATCAAGCTGTAGAAATAAATTTTCAAAAAAATGCCTTTTTAATACACAAAAGCTTTTACTTCCCTCGCATACCGAAGGGAAGTATTGTATTCGAGAAAAAATCACCCTCCGAGATTTTTTCGGATTCTGACGTTTCAGAACACGTAGATTACGAAAATATAGGTTTTTCAATTCCGTCAGTCTGTCTGTCTGTCTGTCTGTCTGTCTGTCTGTCTGTCTGTCTGTCTGTTGGTGCATTTACTAAAAAACTACTTGACGGAGAGCAGTCAAATTTGGTGGGTAGTTGACGCTACTGTCAGCGAAGAAATGGTAGAAATTTCACTGGAAAATATACAGGGTGGACCGTCTAAACGGAATAAATAGTGAAAAAAATTTTTTTTTGCTCAAATTTAAAATTTCCACGTTTCATGACGCGCTAAACCTATTTCAGAAAAAAAAAATTTTTGAAATTTTTTTTCAAACATTTTTGAAAAAATTTTTACCAAGATGAAAAAATTTTTTTTGCTCAAATTTAAAATTTCTACGTTTCATGACACGCTTAACCTATTTCAGGAAAAAAAAAAATTTAAAATTTTTTTCACCAATATTTTTTAAAAAATTTTTACTAAAATGGAATAATTTTTTTTTCTTTCTTCAAATTTAAAATGTCCACGTTTCATGGCATTCTAAGCCTGATTAAAAAAAAAAAAATTTAAATTTTTTTTTACCATTATTGAAAATTTGTTTACCACTAAAATAGATTGATTTTTTTTATCAAATTTCAAATTTCCACGTTTCATAGCGTTCTAAATCTATTTAAAAGAAAAATTTGAAATTTTTCTTACAATTTTTAAAAAATTTTACTACTAAGATAGAATTTTTTTTCTTTGTTCAGATTTTAACTATTCACAGATTTTAACTATTCACGTTTCCATGACATTCTAAAACTATTCAAACAAATTTAAAAATGTTTTTGAAGAATTTTTAAGAAAATTTGAAAACATTTTTAATCCATTTATGTATCACTACTATAGAACAGACGAACACATTTTTTTGCTCAAATTTAAAATGTCCACGTTTCATGATATTCCAAACCAATTTCGGAAAAAAAAATTGCAACATTTTGTTACCAGTTTGGAAAAAAATTTAACACTAGAATGCTCAAATTTAATTGACATTCTAAACCTAGGTATTTCAGAAAAAAAATTTTGAAAGTTTTTTTCACCAACATTTTTCAAAAAGTTTTTACCACTAAAATAGATCGAATTTTTTTATTTGCTCAAATTTAAAATTTTCACGTTTGATAGCATTCTAAACCTATTTTAAAAAATACATAATTTTTAATTTTTAAACTTTTTTTAGCACTACTATAGAATAGAAGGAAACTTTCCTTTTTGCTCAAATTTAAAATTTCTACGTTTGACATTTTAAACCTGTTTCAGAAGAAAACATTTTGAAAATTATTTTACCAATATCTTTTGAAAAATTAAAAAAAAATGAAATTTTTTAACTACCACTATACTTCCACTCCATTACGTGAATGTTGGATTGAAAATGTGACAGATGGCAATAATATCTGGCATATGCACTTATTATACTTTTATTGAAAAATGTACAGGGTGGTCATCCCAAGAAATAATTCAGTCATGGTGGACAGTTGTAAAGGTATTTGCGCAAGCCTGCCATATTATGTGGCACCTGCTATTTAGTATTGAACTTTTGCTGTTGGATGAGCAATCTATATATTTTTTTGACCAAAACTTATCAAGTTTTCTTTGTAATAATAGCAATAACTCTATTCCGATTATTATTCTCAATGTCATTTCGTAATTATTAATTTTTTAGAGTGACTGCCATGCACAAATAACGAGGGAAGTTGTGTGTAAATACCTTTACCGATTTTTCTACATACCAAAACCTATAAAATGTAAAAGTTTGTTATGTCTACGTTCATTATTTTCAAAGCTAAAAATTAATTAGGAAACAGCCTTTTTTCGTAGTTTTTTGCATTTTGTTAAAAAAATTTTAGCGGACATGCTGCATCGAAGAGATTCTCATTTCAATATCCAAATAGAATACAGCCAGACCATAAGATTTTCAAAGATCTGTTTCGTCGTTTGGGAGAAACGGGTTTAGTTCGCCATAAAAATTATGTAGGACGATCGAAACGAATTACTCCAGATCAAGAACTAGAAATTTTAGTTCATGTGGATGAAGATCCTCAAGTCAGCTCAAGTCGTTTATCAGGGGCAACAGGGGAGAGTAAACAATCTGTTCAAAGAGTCTTAGGCAATGGACGCTTCTACCCATATCACTTCACTCCTGTACAAAACTTGCATTAAGAACATTTTATTTATCGAGGAAGCAACTTTTACTCGCCGAGGCGTTTTTTACTGGAGAAATACCCATTACTGGGAAGTAAAAAATCCTCATGCCGTTAAAGAAAGGTATTTTCAGCACGAAGCTAAAATTAACGTTTGGTGTAGTATTATCGGCGATCAGATATTGGGAGCATTTTTCCCTCCTCCAAATTTAAATGGACAGTTTTATCTGTTTTTTCTTCAAAATACTCTTGCCGATGTATTACATGATATCATTCTAAACATACGGAACAGAATGTGGTTTATGCAAGATGGAGCTGCCCCTTTTTTCTCCATTGAAGTCAGGAATTATCTTGATGAGACTTTCCCACGCAGATGGATCAGTCAAGGAAGTAAGTTTGCTTGGCCACCAAGGCGTCCTGATTATAATCCTTTGGATTAGTATGTGTGGAGACATATGAAGTCCTTAGTCTATGCAAATACTATCAGTTCAAGAGAAGAACTGTGGGACAAAATACAAAACGCAGCCAATTTTATTAGAGGACAGGAAAATGTATTTTTCAATGAAAGAAAATCTTTTGTGAAAAGAATTAGAAAAGGCAGGTGGAGACTATATCAAAAATTTACTCTAAGTTGCAGCAATGGGGTTTTTGCATGGGGGGAAAGTTTATACAATAAATACTAATGTCACTAAGTCAACTTTTATGTTATTTTTTGATCTTCTAATAAGATTAGATCCTTATTTTACACAATCTTTTAATGTATGTATTTATCTTAATATCATAAAAACACCCCATTAGTTCATAAGAAGTGAGAACAAATTTACGCTGTTATTACGATTTTGTTTTCCCTTACGTTTTGTACTGTTTTTAATAAATACATTTTGTTTGGAAAATAACACTCTGTATACTGTTCATAAAATATTTGACATTAAAATATTAATTTATACCTAGAAAGATAGAACATCCCATAAAAAATGTTTTGGCACCATTTCATTGTTTAAATAAAACAATTAAATTATTGAGGGTTCAATTTTTTTTTCTTTAAATGATAAATTGAGAGAAGAAAGTCACTCTAGCGATTAACTACATATTATTATTTTTGTTCCCTATCTGCACTAGCAAAAGGTAGTGCAATAGGGAGAATAAAAATATTTTGTAATGAATGTGTAATTAATAAACTTAACAAAATAATAAATAATAAAAATTAACAATTTAACTAGAACATAAGAAATCAGTCAAACTTACTAAATCCAATTAAATCATTTTGAATCACAGTCCATTTTCAAAGAGACCACCGCCAAATTCAATACATTTTCTTGATCGATTTGTCATTTCATTTACGCTTTTTCTAACAATCTCTAAATTCTATTTAATTTCATTGCAAAAATGCTCAATTTTTGCAATGCTGGTTTCTGATATTTATTTTTTCTTTATATACTTCAATTTTCAAATAGCCCCACAGCAAATAGTCAAGGGGTGTGAGATCTGGTGATCTCGGAGGCCATGCAACGGGACCACCCCGACCAATTCACCTATTTTTATACTGTTTGTTTAGATAGTTTCTGACTCGTACCGAAAAATGCGGCGTGGCCCCATCATGTTGAATTCATATTCCTCTTGTGTTTACATTATTTAATAAATTTGGCAGGGCATGTTGTAAAAAATTTAAATGATTGTCACCATTTAAGAGACCTTCAAAAATATGAGAACCTATGAGATTATTATTGAACATCCCTCACCACACATTTACAGAAAATCTACGTTGGGAATTCTTTTGGATTATTGCACGGCGATTCTCGTGACTCCAAATATGAAAATTTCGAGTAATATATATACTATTTTAAATTGAGATTCATCGATAAACAATATTCTTAACATAGTTCGTCTATGAGATAAAACCCAGCGGCAAAAACCGAAATACTTCATCACGTGGTACCAATCGTTGGACAATTTGGATATGATAAGGATGCATTTGTTCGCCTTTAATAGTTCTCCAAACTCTGGTTTGAGGAATATTTAATTCTTGACCAATTCTTCTTGTGCTGATTTTTGCGTTCTGGTCAGCCATATTTAAAATCAAATCTTTTTCTTGCCGGGTCTGCCTAACAGGATATTCTATTTTCATGGTTGAGGGAACAGGTCCAGTTTCAGAAAGATGTCTAAACACTTTATAATCTGGTACACGTTGATTTCCAAACCGGCGTCTGTATTCCCTTTCAGCAGCTTTTGCATTTCCATTGCAATATCCATAGACAAAAACCATATTTGCGTATTCTCTACTAGTGTATGTAAACGGCGTCATTTAGAATTATTACAAGACAATATTGTAACCAGTAAAAGCAACAGTGATGACGTGACACTTCTTAATTACAATATGACTGATTCTTGACAGGTACCTACTTGATTATTAAAAAGTAGGTAGCCATAACTTTTAAAACAAATGTAATGGCAAGACTAGATGATTGTAATAATTAATTACTCTTGCAATGAATTAAATATTGCTGAAACCAGAGTTTGGAGAATTACCTTTTGGTAGTGCAGATAGGGAACAAGAAAAATAATATGTAATTAATCCCTAGAGTGACTTTTTTCTCTCAATTTCTCCTTTAAAGAAAAAAAAAATTGAAACCTCAACATATTAATTTTTTTATTTAAACAATGAAATGGTGCCAAAAGATTTTTTATGAGATGTTGTATCTTTCTAGGTGTAAATTAATATTTTAATGTCAAATATTTTATAAACAGTATACAGAGTGTTATTTCCTAGGAATAACTTTAAAATATTTTCATTCTGGATCCGGCCCTGATATTTTATTAATTTCCCATGCATTTTATTAATATCCCATTAGATGGTGAATGACTACTGTAATCAAAACACAAAATTTTATTGGATTGCGCTTACGCATTACATATATATGGCGAAAAGAATATTCTTCCAAAAAATATAAAACACCCTGTATTTCGAAAACGGGGCCGCTTTAGCCATTACTGTTTGGGGATTTAAGATCACCTCAATGTTTTCTATCTTTTGGTAAAGTACGACTCTCTCCTCACGAATCACCCTGTATATGAATTTTAGCTCATTATTTCTCAAAAACCACTCTTTTTTAGAACTGCGGGGGGTGTTTGAGTAATTAGAACTCATTATGTATAATCCAATAAAAATAGAGAAATACTGTCCTATAGGTCCCTTGGAGCGCTTCCAGTGGAGAGTCACCGCTAGCTACTACATGTGCTGGTACACGATGCAGCAGATCCCTGAATTGAAGCACTTCTCCGAGAGTTGTGATAATTTCGGCGACTGCCTAGATGCTGACCTCGGACCGAACAACCTGGATCGACGTGCGAACGATAGCCAGCCTTACAGCTGTGCCCTCTACAGCTTCTGTCCAGATCCCTGTTGCCCCAACAAGCATCTGACTCGACCAGAAGACTGCTGGAATTCGACTGATAATCCCTGCTTTGAAAGTAATCCTCCCGGTCAGCGCCAATGTGTCTTGAATATCTCCCTAAATACCGATTTCAGGTTTGTGTATTCCAGATCGATTTAGTGTTGTAAAGTCTCTAACTCTCTTTAGTAGACTTTAAACGTTTAACAATGCCAATTAATTTGGAATATAGTAGGGGTTTATTTAGCTATGAATCTAATACAAGAACTGATTTTAGTGCTTAACATACAAAGAAGCATAGTAAAAATAATAAAAATAATAGTAAACAATTGTTTTCATAGGTCTTCACAAAAGGCAGTAATAGTCCAGGAAGTTTAGCATTTCACTTCCGAAAAATTTATAATGAGATATAAATTTATGTACAGGGTGCCCCAAATTGCTTGATTTTGGCTGGTTTTCCTATTTTCAGACCAGGGAGAGAAAAACTGACGTATGAGTCTAGAGCTCGATTTTTGTGAAACGCCGATTGGTGAAGCCCGCATTTCGATATCTCTAACCGTTTCCGAGATATCGGCAAAAATTGACACTTGGCAGATTTCGAAAAACTGTTATAACTTCTTTATTTGTGAATATTTTTTCAAACGGTGAAAACTTTCTACATGCACTTTTTGACGTAGAATAAGATGTATTTGTCAAAAAAAATATATCGCTTTTCAATTATTCCATATCAAAGCTAACTTTGTTATTTCAAATGGAAACCATAGTTTGCTTTGACTTTAGAAAATAGGGAAAAAAACCGCTGCCTAAGGAATCACTACTTCCACATCCAGATTTTTCATTCAAGTCACTTTAAAGGAAACATCTTGACTAGATTTGCACTCTAGTACGTGGAAATTATTGGTCATAGAATTTTAATAATATTTGGGGCAGATGGTATAGAAAAGTTTGAGGCGTTGGTTTCCACTATATACGATAAAAATGACGTTTCTAGTTTACCCTACTTATTTTCCCCTATTCACAACCTGCCACCTCCCACCCATTCAATGGAATCATCTCAATCAGATGTCATTACAATACATAATAATTGTCCTAACTTTCAAGTGAATATCTCAATTCTATGTTATCGATCCCATTAATAATGGTGCGGAGATGGCGGGGTTTGAAAAATATTAGAAAGAAATCTGAGGCCTTGGTTTCTAGTATATACTCCAAATCCCAAATTTCTGTACTCTTACCAGCTTGATTTACTTATTTTTTCCCCTATATACCTATATTTAACCCCCAACGCTTCAACGGAATCATCTCAAAATATAATCTAGTTCCAGATGTCGTTATAATATATATGTCTACCAAATTTCAAGTTATTATATCAATTTTATTTTATCAACCCCTTTAATAATGGAGTAAGGGTGGTGACTGGTTGAAAAATATTATTAAAAAATCTGTGACCTTGGCTTCTAGGACATACACCGAATATCAAGTTTCTAAACTCTTACCAGCTCCCTTTACTTTTTTCCCTTTTTACCTTTATTTACTACTTACCCCCCACTTCTTCAACGCAATCATGTCAAAAAAAAATAAAAATATTATAAATATTTTGATATCTTGGCTTCTAGTACATACACCGAATTTCAAGTTTCTGTACTCTTAACCAGCTTGCTCTACTTATTTACCCATATTTTACCCCCAACCCTTCAACCGAATCATCTAAAAATATAAAATTCAAAACTTTTTGAATTTTTTTTACTAGTAGAAAAATGGGATTTTTCTTTGCTCAAATTTAAATTTTCCACGTTCATAGAATTTTAATAATATTTGGGGCAGATGGGACTTTCTAAATTTATTTCATAAAAAAAAAAATCAAAAAGAAAAATTTGAAAATTTTGTCACAAAAATTTAAATATATTTTAAAATATATTTTTACTAATAGAATATATGATGGAAACACTGTTTTGCTCAAACTTAAAATTTCCACGTTTCATGACATTCTAAACCTATTTCAG
Organism: Stenurella melanura; assembly: GCA_963583905.1. Classification (NCBI taxonomy): domain Eukaryota; kingdom Metazoa; phylum Arthropoda; class Insecta; order Coleoptera; family Cerambycidae; genus Stenurella; species Stenurella melanura. Next base: position 17,898,281 of record OY757317.1, read on the forward strand.
AAAAAAAAATTTCAAAAGCAAAAATGTTTTGAATTTTTTTTTACCAAGAATAAACGGTGGAATTTTTTTTTGCTCAAATTGAAATTTGAGAAGTTTGTCAAAATTTTTTTTTAAATATTTCAAAATATATTTTTACTAATAGAATACATGATGGAAACATTTTTTTGCTCTAATTTAAAATTTCCATGTTTCATGACATCCTAAACTTACTTCAGAAAAAAAAAATTTCAGAAGCCAAAATATTTTGAATTTTTTTTACTACTATACGAAGAATAAATGGTGGAAAAAATTGTTTTTGCTCAAATTTAAAATTTCCAAGTTTCATGACATTCTAAACCTTTTCAGATAAAAAGGATCAAAACTTTTTGAATTTTTTTTTACCAGTAGAAAGATGGGATTTTTCTTTTGCTCAAATTTAAATTTTCCGCGTTCCATGACATTCTAAACCTATTTCATGAAAAGAATTGTTTTTTAGTGAAAATTCCATAACGATGGTATCATGTGGGTAGGACCTATGAAATTTTTCGTTTTCTGGTGCTGGTATTTTAATTATTACAAGGTGTTGGAAGGTTGTAAGACAATTTCCTAAATTCTTCCAAATACGCTACAGAATAATACATAATCCGTAAAAAAATTATACAACATAAAATCTGAGTAATAACAGAGTTGTTTCATCTTTTAAAAATTTCACAAAGTTTTATTTGAGCCCTATTTGATTTATTTTTCTCTTTCCCTTGGCCCGCTATCTACTATGCAAAAACAGGCGAATTTTAAGCCTTTTTGTGGTCATTCTTTGTAAAGGTATTTACGCAAGCCTTCCTTATTTGGCACCTTTTATTTAATATTGAATTTTTGCTATCAGATGACCACTCTGTATATTTTTTTTACCAAAAGTTATCAGGTTTTCTTTGATTACTATTCTCTTTTCTTCTGATTACTATTCTCATGTGTGGTTTCGTAATTGATAATTTTTTAGAGTGACCGCCCTGTACAAATAAAGAGGGAAGTTCTGTGTAAATACCTTTACCGATTTTTTCATGACATCTACCACCCCGACCACCACCACCACCACCACCGCTCAACTATTAATTAATTATAGTGTGACTTTTACTAATAACATAAATAGAAATATTAACGTCACGCATCATAATATCATGTTGTATAAATCTGAATTGCATATAAAAAGTTATATACAAATAAAACATAGCATATCAATCTATTTTACAGTAAACATACATCGTAGTGTAAATATCATTATCGTAAATCCGTTTCATATTTCTGAAATGGATGTGATATTAATTTTAATCAAGTAATCAAGATGGCGCATATCTCTAATGGTTTCAATCTCAGAAATCCAACCTATTTCAGATGTTATATTACATTGCTTTAATCAAAGACAGTTCCCTCCTTATATATTAATACCTTAATTAATTTTAGATGAGAAAAAATATGTAATATATAATCCAGGATATAAGTTTCAGTAACGTGAAATAAGATAACTTATATTTAATATATAAGGAGTGTCACTGCAATCTTAAACTCTGTTTCGGGTACAGCTAGGAATTTTTATATAAAGGGTGTCTCAACAACAGCGCCGGATAATGTTAAGAAGAAACACGTTTTTTTTTTTTTAATTAAGCGAATATTTATTTTTCAACGTGAAGGAGAATAGTTGCGATTGAACATGAAACACGACATCCGACAAAAGACCACCACGGGACCTCTGGCATACGGTCATTCTCTTCATAAAGTTCTGGATGACATTCTCGCATACCTGTGGCGTTATTTCCGCAACAACGCGCTGTATCTCTTCTTTAAGGCGTTCAATTGTTTGTGGCATATTCCCATACACCTTGTCCTTCAGATAACCCCAAAGAAAGTAGTCCATCGGCGTTAAATCGCACGACCTCGGTGGCTAGTGTTGATCGCCAAACCCAGAAATGACACGGTGTGGAAACATGGTCCGCAGTAACGCCATTGCTTCGAGAGCTAGGTGGTAGGTCGCACCGTATTGTTACAATGAACTTCATATTTCTAAGTCAAATAGAAAATTCCCGACAAAGGAGTGAACACAGCGCGAGACACCCAAAAAAGCCATAAAACTCGGCCATAAAAGTGTCAAAGCCGACGTAATTTATTGCGGCTCAGGACTATACTTAAAATTATTGTGCCGTGAGTTACAATCTAATTAATTTAATGTATGGTTGATAAATGAATAGTTATTTGATACAGTGATAATGGTAAATTTAAAAAAATTATTCTGTTTTGCTTGTGTTAAGATAGGAATAATATTTTATATATTGGTGGAGCATTGATGAATTTTATTAGTCTAAATTAAAATTAAACCAAATATTCTTTTGTTGCTCAGTTTCGCCAATAATAATTTAATATACCTAGCGAATTATTATTGTTGCCCAGCAAGGACCACAAGGAGGTACGAGCAATTCCTTGCCAAAAATGTGGGTTCAGTGTTAAGGTTATCGATATTATTAAAATAGGTCAAGGAAATAAAGTAAATTTTTAAATTCATTAAATAAAGAAAATATTGAATTTATGCCAATAACCCGTAATCTAATTAACCCAGATTAAATAAATAAATAAAATTCTAGAAAACAAACAAATAATTGAAATAAATAAATTCAGTTCTGAAAAAGAAACAAATAAACAATTATCAAATAAAATATGTATACATATAATATAATAAATGAAAATCACGTTATATTGCATTTGCGCGTATGTAAAACACTAATGAAACGATAAATTCACAATGTACACTAAATCAAATCACATATAACATTTTATTTAAAACTCCAATCACTACACTCACTCAACACTTCACAACCACTTTCTATATCGGTATCATCGTCGGTATCTGAATCTACAGATATTATTAAACGGCCTTGATTAGGGCTGATGCTTTTTTCTAACTTAATAAATTCATCTTCAATTTTAATGACATGCTGAATACACTTTTCCCAATGACTTCGTGTTATTTCTCCCACTTTAGCTTTAATAAGGTCGACTACTTTGGCATCAAATTTGGGGAAGGTGTTATTTTTGCGAATACTTCTTTTCAGCTGACTCCATATTAGTTCTATCGGGTTAAAAATACAAAAATATGGGGGTAACCGTAAAACTGTATATCCTTGAGCTTTAGCCATGCTATTAATCACATATCGTTTTGGGAAGTTTCGCTTCTTAACAATTTCCAAAAGATCTTTCTTCCTAAAATTTTCTTCAAATTCCAAATCATGTTTTCGGAGAAATTCTTGAATATCTTTTTTCTTTGTTCCCGTATTTGGTATTTTCTCAATTTGTCGCGAATGATACGAAGCATTGTCTAAAACAATTACGCTGTTTTCTTCTATATTTGGTAGCAATGAAGTCTGAAACCATGCTTCAAAAATATGCGCGGTCATGTTTTGGTGATAGTCAACGTTTGATTCTTCCATTTGTTTTTCCACTTAATTTGAGACCGTTATGCACCCATCCATTTTCTGATCCACAATGTACAATTACTAATCTGGTTCCTTTATTTGCAGGAATATCAACTTTACATTTCTTTGAACCATCTATCCAGCCTTTTTTCACTGTTTCATGGGTATCATACCAAGTTTCATCTAAATAATAAATAGGTCGTTGTTCATTTCGAATTTTTAAATATTTTCCAAATATTCATTACGCCACTACACAATTCTGAAGCTTTCCATAATACGTGCCCTGTTACTAATAATCTTGAACCTAAATCCTATCTTTGTTATCCAGCGCAGCGCCGAAGTGTTGCTTGACTAACTGACACTGCACCATTTGTTTTCAGTCCCATATGTATTGATTCCACCGTTGGTACCTCATTTTCGATATACTTGCTATGAATTAAATCTCTTAACAATTTCACCATAGAAGAATCTAATGCTCGTGCTGCTCCCTTATCCTATCTAACTTTTCGATTATGTACGACATCCTTAATTATTCTATAGATACACCGTTCTGAAATTTCTGTTAAGTAGGCCGTTTTTTTCCCGTCTCCTTTTTCACCTTCACTTTCTTTTATATTTTTATATACGTTTAAAACTACTTTTTTAGTATGTTCGCATAAATATTGTCTAGAACTTTTCTCTGTAATTTGCGAGCCATTACCATTTCCCATTTCATCGTTAAATTCTCTGCTGGTGCTAGGTTGAGGATCTTCCCAAGGCCTGAACATTATCACAATACCATGTTACCACAGCCACTAAAAAACGGAAAACACTCGAATATTTCACCATCCGCCGAAATATTTTTACACAACTACATAAAATACGCTTAAACAAAGAGCAATTTCACTTATCTGTTAAAGTATTATACATTCTAGGCACTCACAATCAAAATAAAATGTTAACACTGAACCACACACTGTATTATTGTATGAAGCACATAACCTATATATTCTAAATATAACACAATTTGTTCGAAATATCGCGGAAGACTGTGGTCCGTCTCTGCTTAATACCTGTGCCGTTCTGCTTGCCCTTTTACAGCATTATGTGTGTGTGTAAATAATTAAGTAAACAGTAGTGACCGTTAGATCGTAAAATATTGTAGGAGTGAGTGGCGTAATTATTAGAAATTATAACTGATGCTGGCGAGTTTCCCTTAATTTCTTATTTTAATCCTAGTGGTAATAGGCGGCAAAGCTTTGAAATTTTTTATCTGACTTAGAAATATGAAGTTTACTTTAGAAAAACATATCATCCACATCAATTCGATCCAATTCGGTCCACAAATACTCGGTTAACATTTCGTGACACGGCACACGATTAACAGTTAACGGATTTCCCTAATATGCGCACCAAACAGTTACTCGCGATGCATGCATTGGTTTCTCCAGTATTACACGAGGATTTTCAGCACCCCAAATTCGGCAATTCTGCCTATTTACATACCTACTCGTTTACTTGAAAATGTGCCTCATCGGACAAAATGATTTTCTTACAGAAATCCGCATCAATTTCGTGGTGCTCCAGCACCCAATACGAATCCATGTCGCTGCGCATGGTCCCTTGATTTGATTTCTTGCGTCAATTGAATCTTATATACGTGCAAATGAAGATCTTTTGTTAAAATTCTTTACTGAGTGGGTCTGGTAATGTTCAATTCTTGACCACGATGTCGAAGGGAAGTGTCTGGATTCTCGGCCACACATTCCCTCACTGCAACTATGTTTTCGAGCGATCGACAAGGACGGCGACGAACAGTGGTCTTCTCATCCGTCAACGTTAATTTTGTCTCAAATTTGCTAATTAAACGGCGATCTGTCGACTCGTTGTTGCGACCGAAAATTCCACGTAATTTGCGAACCGTTTCCGCAAAACTTTCACCACTTTTGTAGTGAGTTTTCACAATAATTAAACGTTGCTCGTTTGCTGCATAATTTCTAATCGAGTGGTTTGTACATGATAACTGTCAACAAATGAACACTGAACTAATCGCACTAACCAAACGGCGACAAATTCAAACCAGCACTATAGCACGGAATAAATAGGTTGAAAGGCGGCACAACGAGCACTTAATCCGCATGCGGGATTATTTGTTCCTCTTGGGGCGTAGACGCTAGTCAGATCAGCTGGCGTCAGCAACTATATGCGGCGTTATCAAATCTTTCCCTACTGTCTCTCTCGTGAGGTGCGACATCTGATAGCGACTAGATAAACTTGAGAGTTTATCGATTCGCTAACAGATGTCCCACCTCTCCCAATATAACTACCTTAAGTGCCTCATCTTTTTTAGGATTTAACTAAACTTCGGATTCAGGATTCAGGGTATTTGAATGTTAACAAAATTTTTTTATTAAAAAATGCCTACTATGATTTTTACTTCCCTCGCATATCGAAGGGAAGTATTGTATTCGAGAAAAAATCACCCTCCGAGATTTTTTCGGATTCTGACGTTTCAGAACACGTAGATTACGAAAATATAGGTTTTTCAATTCCGTCAGTCTGTCTGTCTGTCTGTCTGTCTGTCTGTCTGTCTGTTGGTGCATTAATTAAAAAACTACTTGACGAAAAACAGTCAAATTTGGTAGGTAGTTGACGTTACTGTCAGCGAAGAAATGGTTAAACTTTCACTGGACCGTCCGAAGGGAATAAATAATGAAATTTATTTTTTTTGCTCAAATTTAGAATTTCCACGTTTCATGGCATTCTAAACCTATTTTAAAAAAATAATAATTTTTTTTACCATTTATGAAAAAAATGTTACCACTAAAATAGAAAATTTAATCTATCACTACTTACTATAGAACAGACGAAAAATTTTTGTTGCTCAAATTTAAAATTTTCACGTCTCATGACATTCCAAACCTATTTCGGAAAAAAATTTACATTTTTTTACCATTTTGGAAAAAAAAATTACCACTGGAATAGATGGAATATTTTTTTTTTGCTCAAATTTAAAATTTTCACGTTTCATGACATTTGAACCTATTTCGGAAAAAAAAATTTTGAAAATTTTTTTAAGCAACATTTTTGAAAAAAATTTTACCACTAAAATTGATAGAAAAAAGTCCTTTCTTTCTTCAAATTTAAAATTTCTACGTTTCATGGCATTTTTTTGAAAAAATGTTTAATCACTACTATAGAATAGACGAAAAATTTGTTTTGGCTCAAATTTTAAATTTCCACGTATCATGGCATTCTACCTATTTCGGAAAAAAAAAATTGTATCATTTTTTTACCATTTTGGAAAAATTGGAATAGATGGAAAAAATTTCATTTTTGCTCAAATTTAAAATTTTCACGTTTCATGACATTCTAAACCTATTTCAGGACAAAAAAAATTAAAATTATTTACCACCACTATACTTCCACTCCACTACGTGAATGTGGAATTGAAAATGTGACAGACTCTTATTAAAAAATGTACAAAAATGTAAGAATTAATTCAACCATGGTGGACATTTGTAAAGGTATTTGCGCAAGCCTTCCATATTTGGCACCTCTGTCATTTAGTACTGAATTTTTGCTGTTGGATGAGCACTCTGTTTATTCTTTTAACCAAAACCTGTCAGGTTTTCTTTGTAATAATAGTGATAACTATATTCCGATTATTATTCTCGATGTCATTTCGTAATTATTAATTTTTTAGAGTGACCGCCATGCACAAATAAAGAGGGAAGTTCTTTGTAAATACCTTTACCGATTTTTTATCTAATTTCCGTGAGCTAGTATTGCTTACCATCCAAACAAATCATTTAAAAAAATCATCCCTCTCCAATTTCTTTAGAGGTAAATATCTCTAATGACTAGGCTATTATTACTGTTTAAAATTCCTTTATACACTCCCGATATGAAGGTGATATGTAATCAACTAATTTCAGGGATATTGTCCTGAACAGATGGAACGTGACTTGCCAATGTCCAAAGGTCGGCTACGAATGGAATTCCCTCTATGGAATGTGTGTCGATGTGGATGAATGTGCGGCTGGAAGCCATAATTGCGATTCGGAATTACAAGCGTGTGTTAATTTGGCAGGGAGTTTCAGATGCGCTTGCAAATGGGGACATATCTGGAGTTCAACGACGAAGCATTGTATTCCTAGTGAGGCGCTGCATCTTATCAAATTAGAAAAGTCTGGAGACGATGGTAAAAGCTCTAACGAAACTGTGTCTGTGTTCAGGAGGATCGTTATGTTCTTCATGAAATCAGATGCCTCTAACCTGTCGGTGCTTGATTATATGCTGTTAGTTAATTTATCCGTTGCTTTGTTACATTTTTAAATAAAAATTTAAGGATTCTGTTGTGTTATTTTATTTATAAAAATAATATACAGAGGTATTCACTATGGGTTATCTACGGCAATATATCGTCACAGGTTACCATCATGAAAAATGAAATTTTCTCCCTTTTCTCTTAACATTTTTTTTACCAAACCTCACCCTTCTCGAGATATAGGCATTTAAAAATAAGAAAAACGTACATTTAAGCTTTTTTTGTCAAAATACTAGTATTTACGAATATTATTGTTCTTTGATGATCACTTAGAACGTCAGTCTTTTGAGACCAGTGCCAATAATTTTTGACGAAAAAAAATTTCTTAGCAGTATATGTGTGGTGGGAAAATTTAAAATTAATGGTAGATAAATGGGGAAAACCCGATTGAACCGCAACAGATAACCGGAATTTGGGTGGGAGTGCGAAAACGTGTGTTCTTAGGGGTAAAACGTGGTTTTTTACGATTTTTGGCAGACCTGCTATCGAAAAAAAGTTTAATATAAAAATTGTAGGTACTTAATTGAGAGATCTACAACTTTTATTTGAACCATTTTTTTACATAGCCTAAAAAATATTGAGAAAAACGTCAAAAATCACTTATTTGGTTTTTTATTTTTATCTTCCACAAAAATAATTCGATTTTGATGAAATTCAGTGAAAATGTACATTTTTATGCCTCAAAAATGCTGTAATTTTTTTGAAACTTAATATTCATTTTTTGATATTCTTGCGAATTTAATTTGAAAAAAAGGCCTAATTTTCAATCAAAAAAATTGATTAACAAAGTTTTGACTTTTGAAAATTTAGGGACGGTGTTTTTTTCCTTAAAACCTTTACTTTACGATAGGGTAAAAAAATCTGTCTGAAGGGAATAAATAATGAATTTTTTTTTTTGCTCAAATTTAGAATTTCCACGTTTCAAGGCATTCTAAACCTATTAAAAAAAAAATTATCATTTTTGAAAAATTTTTTACCACTAAAATAGATGAAATTTTTTTTTCTTTGTCCAAATTTAAAATTTTCACGTTTCATAGCGTTCTAAACCTATTAAAAATTTTTGAAAAATTTTTTTGAAAAAAACTTTAATCCATCACTACTTACTATAATACAACAGACGAAAAAATTTTTTTTGCTCAAATTTAAAATTTTCACGTCTCATGACATTCCAAACCTATTTCGGAAAAAAAATGTACATTTTTTTACCATTTTGGAAAAAAAATTACCACTGGAATAGATGGAATATTTTTTTTTGCTCAAATTTAAAATTTTCACGTTTCATGACATTCTGAACCTATTTCAAAAAAAAATTTTTTAAGCCAGTATATGGGTGGTCGAAAAATTTAAAATTAATGGTAGATAAATGAAGAAAAACCGATTGAACCGCAACAGATAACCGGAAATGGGGTGGGAGTGCGAAAACGTGTGTTCTTAGGGGTAAAACGTGGTTTTTTACGATTTTTGGCAAAAGTAGACCTGCTATCGAAAAAAGTTTAATAAAAAAATTGTAGGTAATTGAGAGATCTACAACTTTTGTTTGAACCATTTTTTTACATAGCCTAAAAAATATTGAGAAAAACGTCAAAAATCACTTATTTGGTTTTTTATTTTTATCTTCCACAAAAATAATTCGATTTTGATGAAATTCAGTGAAAATGTACATTTTTATGCCTCAAAAGTGCTGTAATTTTTTTGAAATTTAATATTCATTTTTTGATATTTTTGCGAATTTAATTTGAAAAAAAGGACTAATTTTCAATAAAAAAAATTGATTAACAAAGTTTTGACTTTTGAAAATTTAGGGACGGCGTTTTTTTCCTTAAAACCTTTACTTTACGACAGTGTAAAAAAATCATATTGTTACTCTGGAAAACATTGTCAAAAATGGAAACAACTAAAACGACGCTTGTTTCAAGATCGATTTTTCCGTGAATGAAGTATTGAAAGCGGTGCAAAATTATAATTTTAATGTAATATGTAGTAAGGAAACTTTAATTAACCGTTTAGGGTTCGGACTGCTGAAAACCAAAATGTTTAAACAATAATTTGAACTAAGAAATTGCTAAAATTGACCACCTTTAGCGAAGAAACAAATTTTGTATGCTTCATAGGCACTCTCACATTAAATATAAGTTTATTACGTATTTTGCATTAAATCAATTTACAAAGTAGAAATACATAATCAAAATTTATAATAATCTCATTTTTTTGGGAAGCTGCTCTACATCATCAGACTTAGCACATTTTTTGGTCTGTTCAGGATCTTCGATAAGGTCTTCGACTTTGTCAAGGTTCTCAAGTTCATCAAGATCTTTATTTTCAATATTGTTTTGAACATTTCTTGTTGCCTCGTCATACATCTCCTCCGAATCGTTGAATTCTTCTAATGGTATCTAAATGTATCATTGAACTTGCTGTTGAAGCGGTTACTGTTGATGCTGTCTTTGTAGTAGTCACATTAGCTTCGGGATACCCATCAAATATAACGTAACTATTTGCTGCGTAGTGGCTCTGTACGTAATGCAAATACTTATTAACGATTTCATCAATCATATAACTTTATTGCCAAACTACTTTGTGTAGCAGAAATCCACCATCAACAACGTGTACAGTATTACTGGAGATCGGCAATGCATCAGAGCTCGTAAATTCATCGTAAATATGCGATTTAAAGTTTTTTCTGAGACCATTTTCTGTAAATGGTGACAATATTCAAAGAAATTCTTCGAAACAGTAACAGTGGATGATTAATTTTACTACAGCCTCGTCATTCAATTTTACAGAGCATTGAACCGCTTTGAGAGACGTAACTTATTTTTTCCTCTGGAATTTGATACTCCCAAAATTATTTCCGATAAACATCTTGAAAGATTTTCCCTTTGCTCATACGCTTTATAGCAGTTATGGACTAAAAAACGATATATTAGCAGTGTTTCGTATTGTACACACGCACACACTTAATGCATACATACTAGGTTATTAGTTTACAACAAATGCACTATGACATGCACTAACATAAAAGGGACAGTTGATGCGTACCATGGAAATGCAGCAAATTATATGTGAGAACGACAGAAGTTAATGTTGAAAATTACGATGAATAACGGTATAAACAACCACGTGCCAGTTGTGAACGCGTAAAAAGGCAAGGTAAGGTGGGTTGCAAATGAGCTAGAAGAAAAGAACGAAAAAGAAGCGTGCACTCGACAGCGCGTAGTAGAAGAACTGCTCCTCCATAATTCAACTTTGAATAATTCGAAAGATGTATGTCAACAACATTATTTTCAATGTATGTGTGCACATAAGGCATAAAAAAGTTTTTTTTTCCCTAAAAATGGTAATTTTTACCAATTTCTTAGGTAAAACTATTGTCCAAACATTTTGGGTTTCAGCAGTCCGAAACTTAAACGGTTAATTAAATTTCCTTGTTACATATTACATTAAAATTACCGTTTTGCACCACTTTCAACACTTCAATGAACAATAAAAACTTAGTGACATTCACGGAAAAATCGATCTTGAAAAAGGTGTCTTTTTAGTTTTTTCAATTTTTGACAATGTTTTTCCACAGTAACAATATGATTTTTTTACACCGACTTAAAGTAGAGGTTTTAGCGAAGAAAACGCCGTCCTGAAATTTTCAAAAATCAAAACTTTGTTAATCAACTTTTTTTATTGAAAAATTAAGTCTTTTTTTCAAATTAAATTCACAAAAAAATCAAAAAATGAATATTACGCTTCAAAGAAATTACAGCTTGTTTGAGGCATAAAAATGTACATTTTCACCGAATTTCATCAAAATCGTTTTTTTTTTGTGGAAGAAAAAACTAAAAAACCAATAATTTGGTTTTTGGCGTTTTTCTCAATATTTTTAATGTTATGCAAAAAAATGGTTCAAGTATTATCTACAACTTCTATATTAAACTTTTTTCAATAGGATGTTCACTTTTGTGAGAAATCGTAAAAAACCACGTCTTACCCATAAAAACACACCTTTTTTTTTTTTTTTCAACTTACGTAAGTTTTACGTGTCAACAGTGTTATACGGCACAAAATGGCAAGAGTCTTCTAGGGTTAAGTAAAATTTTGTGATTTATTTAGCCAATGTTGTTGTGTCGAGCTTCCTTTTAATTTGCAATTTATGGTAATAACATTATGCGATATAGTATGCAATAAAATAATTGCACTGTATTTTAATAAAAACTACTGTGAGTAATAATAAGTTCATAATGTTTCAATAACTGCCTCATTTTGTTTTTATTGAAAAGAGTTATTAATGCAATTTAGCTTCTACTGAACATGTTATTTAGACATATTACAAAGATTTACATATTTTATGGTGATATTTGTAATTTTCAGAGAGCATATTTAATGTTTGCATCGTTGAATTGTATTTTAATCAACTATGTGTTGACTAATAATGGATAATAAATCAACAAAATTGATTTTGCATCGGCCAGCAGAAATAAAAATAATGAAAGGACATTTATTTTATGTTGGAAAATAATTGCAACTTTGCCTGTTCGCAAGGGTTCTATTCATATATAAAATTATCTCTTTTTGTCCTCCAGGGCGCTGTGCTCTGGCAATTTAAAAAAGTTGCCATATTTCTGATATTATGGCTTTTAATGAACAAATTACCAAAACAGTATGGCAGCATTGGGGCAAAAATGTAATAAACAAAGTGTTGAGGAACAAGATGAAATATCATTCATGGAGACCAGATGTCTGCCGAGTCACTCCACTTTAAATCGCATAAAGACCGGTCATACTTTGAGCGAATAAAATAAAATTTGTGGACAAAAGTGCATCGGAACGCAAGGGTCCAGTGAACTTTTACTTATGGTGAAGTGGGTGATACCCACAACATCTGGAAGGATAAAACCGAGTGCAAGTAGTGTGGGAATACTACAGAAGGAAGAGCGAGGCTGCCAATATTAACACAAAGCAACCAAAAGATAAGTCTACTCTGTTAATTGTATTAGTTTATTAGTTTTTAGTATATTACTTAACAGAGAAAAAAATTAAAAGCAAAATTGAAAAGGTATTAAATATAGGTAATGAAATATAAATATACCCGGAATTGAAAAGCGGAATTGGAAAACTGAAATTAAAACTGATTGCTTCAAAAAAACAATATACAGGTAGTACAAAATATTCTCTCCAACCTCTTTCTCATAACCCGCTATAAAAGGCTCTTATTTTTTTACCACAAGATATGAGACCTCCCAGCACTTCCACCGTAAATGGATATTTACCTATGGAACGGTTAATAAATAAAAATAAAAACTGTTACGTTCAGAAACAGAAGAAACATAAAACTTAAAAGATTAATAAATAAGGAAATGATGATAGATGGAAACGTAAAAGAAGCATGGAAACTGAAGGAAGCATCTAGCAAACGCCTACACTTCCCATCTTACATTCCTACCTCATGCGTCATGTGGCTATTGCTACTGACAAGCATGTCCAATATCCAACCCGGCGTATGCGGCGGTGGTATATAAAATATCCGAGGTTTGGTTCCGGCAAGTGGTTTGGGCATCAATTGGAGGTGTTCGGGGACGACCAAGCTGCGTGTTCGAACGAACCTCCAGACGGGATGCCCGTAATCGGCAGCAATGCCCACTTTACGCAGGGAAATCAATCAATAAAGTGTTGAGGGACGTTTTTTAGCGCGAAGAATTCTGAATGTCTAAATGTTTAACATTAGCTTATATTAAAGTGAGGCACGTCTAGTCCGTAATATTTTAAACCTCAGCTACACTACTAGTGTTTGATTTCTCTACACTGCCTCCACTTTTGATTTCAATATCAAGAAAATTATCTCAGTATTACTAACAAACATCATTAATTTGATTCGCATCAGTCCTTAGCGTACTAATGGAATCCTTAGTTGATCACGTTCAAAATTTTTTTTTTAAATTTAGTAAATTAATCGTCTAACTATTTTCGCTACCAAGGTCAATCGGTCATCGAGATCAAGAGACGAACTATCCCTTACTGGAAATTTTACTGAGCCTCTTCTCGTAAGAACGGGATTTTTGTATTTTCCCAACGTCTCTATATAAAGAGTCAACTGCTTTACATTACCTCCTAAGGATAGTATATCCCTATTCACTACACAATCTACGCCTAAAGTTGCATACCTTCTACGCATACGCCGATATAAAGGTCGCTAGAAAGCGGAGCGAGATGGCTGACCTAAAAATTATGTGATCGAAATTTCAAATACTTCCATTATCAATGTTAATCACTAATATTATGCTAGCATAACCAGAAGTCAGGTTATCGAAAGAATGCAAAGATTTTATTAATATTTTTATATATATAGTTTTTCCTTTAGTTCTCATAGATAGCTTTTCTTTCCTCTGTTTGCAAAATCCTATAAAGAAAATGTTTCATTAATATTTTGAGTTAATCCAGCACAGCCGTCTTTCGTTTCAACAAGAAAGATGCTACGTATCAACGAGCAGTTTTTGAATTTCCTTAACCCCACTGTTGAATAACGTTGATTCAGTTACTTATTACCAATTGTCAGAGACAGACATTGATAAAGACCGGTCACTAAATGTTACAGGACTGAAATTTTCAGAATAAATATGTTTGTTGTTGTAGAATACGATAAAAAAAGTTTACAGCTGTAAGGCGCTGGCGACCCTTAAGAAAATCGAAAATAATGGTCGAAATTAGGTTCTTGGCAAATAACTCGAAAAATAAAAAATATGTATCAAGGAACTAATAGCACTAGGCGATAGAGGGGGAAAATTCACATCAGAAACGTATATGAAGTTTTCTTGTTTTGATCAAAAATGTAGATTCCAGATTATTACTTCCCTCACATACCGAAGGGAAGTATTGTATTCGAGAAAAAATCACTCTCCGAGATTTTTTCGGATTTTGACGCTTCAGATCACGTAGATTACGAAAATATATAATATAATTCTTCAATTCCGTCAGTCTGTCTGTCTGTTGGTGCAAAAACTACTTGACGAAGAGCAGTCAAATTTGGTAGGTAGTTGATGCTACGTCAGCGAAGAAATTGTTAAAGTTTCACTGGAAAATACAGAGTGGAGCGTCTAAAGGGAATAAATAATGAACAATTTTTTTTGCTCAAATTTAAAATTTCCGCATTTCATGACACGCTAAACCTATTTCAGAAAAAAAAAAAAATTTTTTTTTACCAACATTTTTGAAAAAATTTGTAACTAAAATAGATGACAAATTTTTTTTCTAATGTAAAATTTCCACGTTTCGTGGCATTCTAAACCTATTTAAAAAAAAATTTTTGTTCCAAATTTTTTTTACCATTATTGAAAAAAAATTTACCACTAAAATAGATGGAAATTTTTTTTTCTTTGTTCAAATTTAAAATTTCCATATTTCATAGCGTTCTAAACCTATTAAAAAAATATTAGATTTTTTTTTCCATTTTTGAAAAAAATTTTCCACTAAAATTGTGGAGATTTTTTTTTCTTTATTCAAATTTAAAGTTTCCACGTTTCCATGGCATTTTAAACCTATTAAAACAAATTTAAAACATCGTTTGAACAAAAATATGATCTATTTATCACTACTTACTACAGAATAGATGAAACATTTTTTTTGCCCAAATTTAAAATTTCCGTGTTTCGACATTTCACACCTATTTCAGAAAAAAAAATTGCAACATTTTTTTTACCATCTTGAAAAAAAAAATTTAGCACTAGAATAGATGGAAGAAATTTTGTTTTGCTCAAATTAAAAATTTTCACGTTTCATGACATTCTAAACCTATTTCAGAAAAAAAAATTTACCACTACTATAGAATAGAAGGAAACTTTCCCTTTTGCTCAAATTTAGAATTTCCACGTCTCATGGCATTCTAAACCTGCCAGAAGAAAAAAAATCGGTAAAGGTATTTACACAGAACTTCCCTCGTTATTTGTGCATGTCACTCTAAAAAATTAATAATTACGAAATGACATTGAGAATAATAATCGGAATAGAGTTATTGCTATTATTACAAAGAAAACTTATTATTTCATTTTTTTTGAAATTATTCAAAAATTTTGGTAAAAAAATTTTCAAATTTTTTCTTCTGAAATAGGTTTAAAATATCAAACGTAGAAATTTTAAATTTGAGCAAAAAAAAGTTTCCATCTATTCCAGTGTTAAATTTTTTTCCAAACTGGTAAAATGTTGCAAAAATTTTTTTCCCGCAATTGGTTTGGAATGTCATAAAACGTGGAAATTTTAAATTTGAGCAAAAACAAATTTTTCGTCTATTCTATAGTAGTGATAAATAGATTAAACATGTTTTAATTTTTTTTTTTATTTTTCAAAAACATTTTTAAATTTGTTCGAATAGTTTTAGAATGCCATGGAAACGTGGATAGTTTGAATCTGAACAAAAAAAAATCTTGGTGGTAAAATTTTTTAAAAATAGTAAAAAAAATTTCTAATTTTTCTTTTAAATAGATTTAGAACGCTATGAAACGTGGAAATTTTAAATTTGAAGAAATAAAAAAATTTCCTTCTATTTTGGTGGTAAAAAAATTTTCAAAAATGTTTGAAAAAAATTTTCAATTTTTTTTTAAATCAGGCTTAGAATGCCATGACACGTGGAAATTTTAAATTTGAAGAAAGAAAACAAAATTTTTCATCCATTTTAGTAGTAAAAATTTTTTCAAAAATGTTGGTAAAAAAATTTCAAAAATTTTTTTTTTTTAATTAGGCTTAGAATGCCATGAAACGTAGAAATTTTAAATTTGAGCAAAATAAATTTTTTTCATCTTGGTAAAAAAAAATTCGAAAATGTTGGTGAAAAAAAATTTTCAATTTTTTTTTCTGAAATAGGTTAAGCGTGTCATGAAACGTGGAAATTTTAAATTTGAGCAAAAAAATTTTTTTCATCGTTTATTCCCTTTATTCGGTCCACCCTGTATATTTTCCAGTGAAATTTCTACCATTTCTTCGCTGACAGTAGCGTCAACTACCTACCAGATTTGACTGCTCTCCGTCTAGTAGTTTTTTAGTAAATGCACCAACAGACAGACAGACAGACGGAATTGAAAAATCTATATTTTCGTAATCTACGTGTTCTGAAACGTCAAAATCCGAAAAAATCTCGGAGGGTGATTTTTTCTCGAATACAATACTTCCCTTCGGTATGCGAGGGAAGTAA
Source organism: Stenurella melanura (assembly GCA_963583905.1). NCBI lineage: Eukaryota > Metazoa > Arthropoda > Insecta > Coleoptera > Cerambycidae > Stenurella > Stenurella melanura. The sequence continues at coordinate 17,915,193 of OY757317.1, forward strand.
AAATCACCCTCCGAGATTTTGTCGGATTCTGACGTTTCAGAACACGTAGATTACGAAAATATAGGATTTTCAATTCCGTCAGTCTGTCTGTCTGTCTTTCTGTCTGTCTGTTGGTGCATTTACTAAAAAACTACTTGCCGGAGAGCAGTCAAATTTGGTAGGTAGTTGACGCTACTGTCAGCGAAGAAATGGTAGAAATTTCAATGGAAAATATACAGGGTGGACCGTCTAAACGGAATAAATAGTGAAACAAATTTTTTTCGCTCAAATATAAAATTTCCACGTTTCATGACGCGCTAAACCTATTTCAGAAAAAAAAAATTGAAAATTTTCAAACATTTTTGAAAAAATTTTTACCAAGATGAAAAATTTTTTTTTTGCTCAGATTTAAAGTTTCTACGTTTCATGACACGCTTAACCTATTTCAGGAAAATAAAATCGGTAAAGGTATTTACACAGAACTTCCCTCGTTATTTGTGCATGGCGGCCACTAAAAAATTATTAAATATGAAATGACATTGAGAATAATAATGGAAATATAGTTATTGTAATTATTACAAAGAAGTCCTGATAACCTTTGGTCAAAAAAATAGTGCTCATCCAACAGCAAAAGTTCAATACTAAATAACAGGTCTACCATGAATTATTTCTTGGGATGACCACCCTGTATATTTTCCAATAAAAGTATAATAGCATATGCCAAATACTATTGCCATTAGACACATTTTCAGTTACACTTTCACGCAGTGAATTTTTTTTTAAATTTGCTTGAATAGGTTTAGAATGCCATGGAAACGTTGAAATTTTAAATTTGAACAAAGAAAAAAAACAATTTTTTTGAAATTTTTCCAAAATGTTGGTTAAAAAATTTTCAAAATTTTTTCTTCTGAATAGGTTTAGAATGTCATGAAACGTGCATATTTGAAATTTGAGCAAAAAATTTTTTCCATCTATTCTAGTGGTAATTTTTTTCCAAAATGGTAAAAAAATGTTACAATTTTTTTCTTCCGAAATAGGTTTGGAATGTCATGAAGCGTGGAAATCGTAAATTTGAGCAAAAAAAATATTTTCTTCTATTCTATAGTAAGTACTTAGTGATGAATGCATAAATTTTTTCAAGAAAATTTTTCAAAAAAATTTCTAAATTTGTTTTATACGTTTAGAATGCCATGAAACGTGAACATTTTAAATTTGAAGAAAGAAAAATTTTTTTTTCCTATATTTTAGTGGTAAAAATTTTTTCAAAAATGTTTGAAAAAAATTTTCAAAAATTTTTTATTCTGAAATAGGTTTAGCGCGTCATGAAACGTGAAAATTTTTAATTTGAGCAAAAAAAATTTTTTTTCAGTATTTATTCCGTTTAGACGGTCCACCCTGTATATTTTTCAGTGAAAATTCTACCAGTTCTTCGCTGACAGCAGGGTTAACTACCTACCAAATTTGACTGCTCTCCGTCAACTAGTTTTTTAGTAAATGCACCAACAGACAGACGGACAGACAGACAGACAGACAGACAGACAGACAGACTGACGGAATTGAAAAACCTATATTTTCGGAATCTACGTGTTCTGAAACGTCAGAATCCGAAAAAATTTCGGAGGGTGATTTTTTCTCGAATACAATACTTCCCTTCGGTATGCGAGGGAAGTAAAAATTGATTGAAAATTTTTTTACCAACATTTTTGACAAATTCAAAAGAAAATGAAATTTTTTAACCACCATTATACTTCCACTCCACTACGTGAATGTGGGATTGAAAATGTGACAGATGGCAATAATATTTGGCATATGCACCTATTGAAAAATGTACAGGGTGGTCATCCCAAGAAATAATTCAGTCATAGTGGACATTTATAAAGGCATTTGCGCAAGCCTTCCATATTTGGCATTTGTTATTTAGTATCGAACTGTTGCTGTTGGATGAGGACTCTGTATATTTTCTTGACCAAAATTTATCAGGTTTTCTTTGTAATAATAGTGATAACTATATTCCGATTATTATTTTCAATGTCATTTCGTAATTATTAATTTTTTAGAGTGACCGCCATGTACAAATAAAGAGGAAAGTTCTGTGTAAATACCTTTACCGCTTTTTTTGTTTAACGCTCGAGAATGGAACATAGCGGCACATAAGTTCGGCTCGCGAAGCGTGCGCGGTCTCGGATGCGCTACACTAAATTTGTTGTAAGTTCTAAACTAATTAATGGTATTGACCTCAACAAAGCTTAAATGAAACGAGAAACATGTGGCTATTGAATTATCATATTTTCAAGTATAAAATGATTGCTTGTAGGAATAGCACGTCTATGAAGTCGGAACATAAAAAGAATTCCGGTGAAATCGATAAAAACTACAATTTTAATATATTCAATATTCAAAAATAAACTTTTGAGATTTCCTTTACTCATCGGGTCTATTTACACATTACTTAATAATAGCGTAATATATGAAAGTTTCAGATTTTTATCTTAAAAATTGTAGATATGGTAGAACATTTACCGATTTCATCGGAAATCTCTTTATGTTTCGACTTCATACATATGCTATTTCTACATACATTCATTTTGATATTTGAAAATGTAGATAATCCAACAGTCACATGTAAAAGAATTTGGAGCCTACATTTTTTATGGTAAAAATTCGCTGACGACTGGGCTATATAAGAGCATATCTAAAAGACACAATTACATAGTAAAGTTCTTAGATAATATCTCACCTTTCAGATTACCAAGATAAGTCGTAATAGCAGAAAAGATAATTACGTTACCTAGAACTTTAAACACCAATCAGATACTATGGACTCCATCTTGTGGTTACAGCTCTGGTAAAAATTTTAATAACATGCACAGATCCGGATGGGTCAATGCGACAAGCTGTATTATTGGAGAAAATGGGAACACCCAGATATCTACATCGTTGTTTCTTGAATACATGAAGAAAACTTTTGCGAATTTCTTAGGTTATCCTAGTCTTGAAATCTGCAATATTGTCTGGTAGACTAACATGCACTTTTTATATTAAATAGGCTTATAAAAAGTAAACAAGAGGGGTCAAACCTGGAGACGGAGGTGGCCATTCAATAGTTCCACGCCTTGCAATCTAACTGTTAGGTAAAATTTCGTTTAAATAATTTCTAATTGTATGTAAATAATGCGGTGGAGCTCCGTTTTGTTGGCTCCAAATACAACTGTCTACTTTATTTAGATAGTTAGCTCAGATCACTGTTAAGTGTCTTCAAGGAAATGAGTCAATAATTTTATTATCAATGACACCAGTCAAAGTGTTCACTTTTTGAGGGATTGTGTATCAGCCTCCATTATCCAATGAGGCTTATCTCTACTCTCACCGATGGTGCCGGCGGTTTACTGTCCCATTTAATGAAATGTGGCATCATCAGAGAAATCAATTTTGTATGTATAAACTGCAAATCTGCCAGCATTATGTTTATCATTAATTCATATAATTCGAGCCTTAGATCAATATCATTCTCATTGAAGTCCTGAAGCCACTTAACTTTATAAGGATAGTCTTTTTCTCTCATTGAAATTCGCAGAGTCGACGATTTACTCACATCATTGTCGGCAGCAAGACATCTAGTTGGTTTATGCGGATTACGCTCAATTTCTTTTAGTACATCTGGTTGTTTTTATATCTATTATATTTTATTTTATTTTATTCATACACCACCTAACAGTAGAAGACCATTTACAAGATGGAAAACAACACATACATCATACAAAAATGACTTAAATTTACTAACATAAATTTCAATAAAGATATACAACAATAAAACAATATAAATGTTTGACAGAACAGAGAGTTGACTTTACCTACAATAAAGAGAGAAAAAAAATACATACCAATTTATTAAAGATGTCGACATCACGCTGGCTGAGGTTATAGCCAGAGCACATTCTGTAGATTGGTGAAAACTTTAAAATATTAGTCAGGGTTATAGCAAGGTAGACAGTTTGGTTTTGTCTTGAATTTATTCGCGGAAAATGGAAACAACGTCTTTGGAGTATCTAACTACAATCAATATCATAATAATCCACCGCTTTTAAAGAAATTATATCAAAGCCGTTACTGCGTCTTTCAGATATGTTACTCATAGAAAACATTTGAAGTAAATCGCATTGTGGAAAAACAATTGGTGAATATATACCACGAGATTTTAGATACAGAAATATATATACAGAATACAAAACTACTTGACGGAGAACAGCCAAATTTGGTATGTAGCTGGCGCCGCTGTCAGTGAAGAAATGGTTAAACTTTCACTGGAAAATATACAGGGTGGACCGTCTAAAGGGAATAAATAATGAAAACACTTTTTTTTTGCTCAAATTTAAAACGTCCACGTTTCATGACATTCTGCACCTATTTCAGAAAACAAATTTTGAAAAATTTTTTTACCAACATTTTTGAAAAATTTTTTACCACTAAAATATATAGAAATAATTTTTTTTCTTTGTTCAAATTTAAAATATCCACGTTTCGTGGCATTCTAAACCTATTTCAAAAAATCGGCAAAGGTATTTACACAGAACTTCCCTCGTTCATGGCAGTCACTCTAAAAAAAATCGGTAAAGTTATTTACACAGAACTTCCCTCGTTATTTGTGCATGGCGGTCACTCTAAAAAATTATTAATTACGAAATGACATTGAGAATACAGATCGGAATATAGTTATTGCTATTATTACAAATAAACCTGATAACTTTTGGTCAAAAAAATATACAGAGTGCTCATCCAACAGCAAAAGTTCAATACTAAATAACAGGTGCCAAATATGGAAGGCTTGCGCAAATACCTTTACAAATGTCCACCATGACTAAATTATTTCTTGGGATGCCATTATTTAATAAAAGTATATAATATATTATTGCCATCTGTCACATTTTCAATTCCACATTCACGTAATGGAGTGGAAGAATAGTGGTGGTTAAAAAATATAAAAAAATTTCAAAATAGGTTTAGAATGTCAGGAAACGCGAAAATTTTAAATTTGAGCAAAAAAAAAATTTTCGCTCTATTCCAGTGTTAAATTTTTTTCCAAAATGGTGAAAGGATGCGGCAAATTTTTTTCCCCGAAATAGGTTTTAAATGTCATGAAACGTGGAAATTTTAAATTTGAAAAAAAAAATATTTTGTCTATTCTTTAATAGTGATAAATAAATTACCAAAACATGTTTTCAAATTTTTTTAAAATCTGAACAAAGAAAAAAAAATCCATCTACTTTGGTGGTAAAATTTTTTTCGAAATTTTTAAAAAAAATTTATTTTTTTTTTAAATAGATTTAGAGCGCTATGAAACGTGGAAATTTAAAATTTTAAGAAAAGAAATTCCATCTATTTTAGTGGCAAAATTTTTTTCAAAAATGTTGGTAAAAAATTTTCAAATTTTTTTTTTCTTTTAAATAGGTTTAGGATGCCATGAAACGTGGAAATTTTAAATTTGAACAAAGAAAACATTTTTTTTAGTGGTAAAAATTTTTTCAAAAATGGTGAAAAAAATTTTCAAACTTTTTTTTTTCAGAAATAGGTTTAGCGTGTCATGAAACGTGGAAATTTTAAATTTGAGCAAAAAAAAAAATTTTTTCATCTTGGTAAAATTTTTTTCAAAAATGTTGGTGAAAAAAATTTTCAGAAATTTGTTTTCCCGAAATAAGATTAGCGCGTCATGAAACGTGGACATTTTAAATTTGAGCGAAAAAAAATTTTTTTCACTATTTATTCCGTTTAGATGGTCCACCCTGTATATTTTGCAGTGAAAATTCTACCAGTTCTTCGCTGACAGTAGGGTTAACTACCTACCAAATTTGACTGCTCTCCGTCAAGTAGTTTTTTTTAGTTAATGCACCAACAGACAGACAGACAGACAGACAGACAGACTGACGGAATTGAAAAACCTATATTTTCGGAATCTACGTGTTCTGAAACGTCAGAATCCGAAAAAATCTCGGAGGGTGATTTTTTCTCGAATACAATACTTCATTTCGGTATGCGAGGGAAGTAAAAATAATAATTACGAAATGACATTGAGAATAATAATCGGAATAGAGTTATTGCTATTATTACAAAGAAAACTTGATAAGCTTTGGTCAAAAAAATATACAGATTGCTCATCCAACAGCAAAAGTTCAATACTAAATAGCAGGTGCCACATATGGCAGGCTTACGCAAATACCTTTACAAATGTCCACCATGACTGAATTATTTCTTGGGATGACCACCCTGTACATTTTTCAATAAAAGTATAATAGGTGCATATGCCAGATATTATTGCCATCTGTCACATTTTCAATCCAACATTCACGTAATGGAGTGGAAGTATAGTGGTGGTTAAAAAATTTCATTTTTTTTTTAATTTTTCAAAAGATGTTGGTAAAATAATTTTCAAAATTTTTTCTTCTGAAATAGGTTTAAAACGTCAAACGCAGAAATTTTAAATTTGAGTAAAAAGGAAAGTTTCCTTCTATTCTATAGTAGTGGTAAAAAAAGTTTAAAAATTAAAAATTATGTATTTTTTAAAATAGGTTTAGAATGCTATGAAACGTGAAAATTTTAAATTTGAGCAAATAAAAAAAATTCGATCTATTTTAGTGGTATAAAACTTTTTGGAAAATGTTGGTGAAAAAAATTTTCAAAATTTTTTTTCTGAAATACCTAGGTTTAGGATGTCATTTAAATTTGAGCATTCTAGTGTTAATTTTTTTTCCAAACTGGTAACAAAATGTTGCAAATTTTTTTTTCCGAAATTGGTTTAGAATATCATGAAACGTGGAAATTCTAAATTTGAGCAAAAAAAAATTTTTCGTCTGTTCTATAGTAGTGATACATAAATGGATTAAAAATCTTTTCAAATTTTTTAAAAAATTCTTCAAAAACATTTTTAAATTTGTTTCAATAGTTATAGAATGTCATGGAAACGTGGATAGTTAAAATCTGAACAAAGAGAAAAAAATTCTATCTTAGTGGTAAAATTTTTTAAAAATAGTAAGAAAAATTTCTAATTTTTCTTGCAAATAGATTTAGAACGCTATGAAGCGTGGAAATTTGAAATTTGAAGAAATAAAAAAAAAATCCACCAATTTTAGTGGTAAACAAATTTTCAAAAATAGTAAAAAAAAATTCTATTTTTTTTTTAATCAGGCTTAGAATGCCATGAAACGTGGAAATTTTAAATTTGAAGAAAGAAAAAAAAATTGTTTCATTTTAGTAGTAAAAATTTTTTCAAAAATATTGGTGAAAAAAAATTTTCTAATTTTTTTTTCCTGAAATAAGTTAAGCGTGTCATGAAACGTAGAAATTTTAAATTTGAGCAAAAAAAAATTTTTTTCATCTTGGTAAAATTTTTTTCAAAAATGGAAAACTTTTCAAAATTTTTTTTTCTGAAATAGATTTAGCGCGTCATAAAACGTGGAAATTTTAAATTTGAGCAAAAAAAAATTTTTTCATGGTAAAAATTTTTTCAAAAATGTTTGAAAAAAATTTTCAAATTTTTTTTTTTCTGAAATAGGTTTAGCGCGTCATGAAATGTGGAAATTTTAAATTTGAGCAAAAATAAATTTTTTTCACTATTTATTCCGTTTAGACGGTCCACCCTGTATATTTTCCAGTGAAATTTCTACCATTTCTTCGCTGACAGTAGCGTCAACTACCTACCAAATTTGACTGCTCTCTGTCAAGCAGTTTTTTTAGTAAATGCACCAACAGACAGACAGACAGACAGACTGACTGACGGAATTCAAAAACCTATATTTTCGTAATCTACGTGTTTTGAAACGTCAGAATCCGAAAAAATCTCGGAGGGAGATTTCTTCTCGAATACAATATTTCCCTTCGGTATGCGAGGGAAGTAAAAAGTAAATTTGAGAATTTTTTTACCAGTAGAAAAACGGGAATTTTTTTTGCTCAAATTTAATATTTCCACGTTTTATGACATTCTAAATCTGTTTCATAAAAAAATTTTTTCGAAACGAGAAATTTGAAAATTTTGTCAGAAATTTTCACTGCCCTCGCATACCGAAGGGAAGTATTGTATTCGAGAAAAAATGACCCTCCGAGATTTTTTCGGATTTTTACGTTTTAGATCACGTAGATTACGAAAATATAGGTTTTCCAATTCCATCAGTCTGCCTGTCTGTCTGTCTGTTGGTGCATTATCTAAAAAAAACTACTTGACGGAGAGCAGTCAAATTTGGTAGGTAGCTGACGCTGCTGTCAGAGAAAAGAAAGAGAAAGAAAACTTTCACTGGAAAATATACAGGGTGGACCGTGTAAAGGGAATAAATAATGAAAAAAATTTTATTTGCTCAAATTTAAAATTTCCACGTTTCATGACACCAACATTTTTGAAAAAATTTTTACCACTAAAATAGATGATGAAATTTTTTCTTTGTTCAAATTTAAAATTTCCACGTTTCCATGGCATTCTAAACCTATTCAAACAAATTTAATTTTTTTTTAAATATCATTACTACTTACTGTAGAATATATGAAATTTTCTTTGCTCAAATTTAAAATTTCCACGTTTCATGACATTCCAAAACTATTCGGAAAAAAAAATTGCAACATTATTTTACCGTTTTGGAAAAAATGTACCACTGGAATAGATGGAACATTTTTTTTTGCTCAAATTTAAAATTTTTACGTTTCATGACATTCTAAACCTATTTCAGAAATAAAAATTTAGAAAATTTCTTTCACCAACATTTTTGAAAAATTATTTACCACTAAATTAGGTGGAAAAAATTTTTTCTTTGCTCAAATTTAAAATTTTCACGTTTCATGGCATTCTAAACCTATTCCAAAACAAAAAAATGAAAATTTTTTTACCAACATATTTTAAAAATTAAAAAAAAATAAATTTTTTAACCACCACTATACTGCCATTCCACTACGTGAATGTGGAATTGAAAATGTGACAGATGGCAATAATATTTGGCATATGCACTATTATACTTTTGTTGAAAAATGTACAGGGTGGTCATACCAAGAAATAATTCAGTCATGGTGGACATTTGTAAAGATATTTGCGCAAGCCTTCCATATTTGGCACTTGTTATTTAGTATTGAACTTTTGCTGTTGGTTGAGCACTCTGTATATTTTTTTGACCAAAACTTATCAGATTTTCTTTGAAATAATAGTGATAACTATATTCCGATTATAATTTTCAATGTCATTTCGTAAAATAATTTTTTAGAGTGACCGCCGTGCACAAATAAAGAGAGAAGTTCTGTGTAAAAGCCTTTACCGATTTTTTCTTACTACCATAGAACATATGATGGAAAAATGTTTTTTGCTAATATGTAAAATTTCCACGTTTCATGACATTCTAAGCGTATTTCAGAAAAAAAAATTCTAAACTTTTTGAAAATTGTTTTACCAGTAGAAGGATTGGAATTTTTTTGCCCAAATTTAAAATTTCTATGTTTCATGACATTGCAAAATACCCAACAAAAGTAAGAAAATTCTAAATCTATTTCATAAAAAAAATGTTTTCAAAAAGAAAAATTGAAAATTTTGTCAAAGAAAAATTTTTTTTTAATAACTACTGTAGAATATATGATGGAAAAAACGTTTTGCTCAAATTTTAAATGTCCACGGTTCATGACATTCTAAACTTATTTCAGAAAAAAAAATTGCAAACGGAAATTTTTTTTTAAATTTTTTTACAACTAAGTACTGTACCTAGAATAGATCGTGGAAAAAAATTGTCTGTTCAAATTTCAAATTTCCACGTTTCATGACATTCTAAGCTTATTAAAAAAGTTATAATTGAAATTTCTTTAACCACTACTATACTTCGATTCCACTACGTGGATATGGAACTGAAATTATGACAGATAGCAAAAATATTTGATACATAGTTAACGTACTTTGCAAGGAAGACACCTATTATAGTTTTGTTGAAAAATATACAGGGTGATCATCCTAAAAAATAATTCAAACATGTTGGAAATTTATAAAGGTGTTTTTGCAAGTCTTCCATATTTGGCACTTTATATTTAATATTGAATTTTTGCTATCGGATGACCACTCTGTATATTTTTTTGACCAAAAGTTATCACATTTTCTTTATAATAATACCTTCCGATTATTATTATTCTCATATGTGATTTCGTAATTAATAATTTTTTGGAGTGACCGCCCGGTACATATAAAGAGGAAAGTTCTTTGTAAATAATTTCACCGATTTTTTTATAATATTTTCAATTCCTCCCACCACCCAACCTCATTCCATTATTAAAAGGGTTGATAAAATAAAATTGAGATTTCCACTTAAAATTTGGTACTTACATGTATTATTACGACATCCATAATTAGATTACATTATTTGATGATTCTGTTGAAGGGTTGGGGGGTAAATAGAGGTAAATAGGGGTAAAAAGGGGAACATAAGTAAAGCTGGTAAGAGTACAGAAATTTGGAATTTGGTGTATATACTAGAAGTCAAGGTCTCTAATTTTTGTATAATATATTTCAACTCTCCCACGACCCCCTTCTATTATTAAAGGGGTTGATAAAATAAAATTGAGATATTCACTTGCAATTTGGTACACGTATATATTATAGCGACACCTGGAACTTGATTATATTTTGAAATGATTCCGTTGAAGTGTTGGGGGTTAAATAGTGGTGAATATGGGGAAATAAGTAAAACAAGCTGGTAAGAGTACAGAAACTTGGAATTTGATGTGTATACTAGAACCCGAGGCCTCAGATTGATTTTTTCATAACATTTTTCAACCCCTCCACTACCCCCACATTATTATTAAAGGGGTTGATTAAATGTATTTGACATATTCACTTGAAATTTGGTACGCGTATGTATTATAACGACATCTGGAACTAGATTATATATTGAGATGGTTTCGTTAAAGGGGGGTGGGGTGTATTGGGGAAAATAGGTCGAGGAAGTTAATAAGAGTCCAGAAAAATTTTTGGCGTGTATGCTAGAAATCAACAGTTCAAATTTTTTTGACGTCTGTCCCAAATATTACTAAAATTTTATGAAGAATTATTTCCACATACTAGAGTGCAAATATAGTCAAAATATTTTCCTTTAATGAGACTTGGATGTGGATGTAGTGATTCCTTAGGCAGAAGTTTTTACATCATTACATTTTTAGTTTATTTAATTTATGTACTTGCAATGGGGTGGTTATATGGAAGAGCACTTAAGTGAATATAGCCACCAATCTTTGAACATTTTCTTTTGTCTATTAATGTAAACATAAAAACAGACATGTTGCTGTTATCATTATTATATATACGAAGCATTCAACAGCTCTTCTATATTACATTTAAAGACTTTCCATCCTGAAATCACTGGTGTGTACTAAACAGTCTATCCGAACATTGCTATTACCTTTATACAAAATTTGTTCCATTTCAATACGAAACTATTTCTTTACAATTTCGACAACTTATGTTTAAGCATGAAACTCTCAGCTGGGGTGCAAAATTTGTGATAAAGTTTGTATTCCCTTCTCGGTAAATACCTTAGGCGGACACCTGAACAACGAGCTAATGAGATAATTTAAAATCAAAGATGAATTACGATTTAAACGTGAGAAATTCACATCTCACATAAAACGATTTATATTGAAAAAGAAAAATAACAGAAATTCCAGCTTAAAAACATAATGAAATCTTTACGAGCACAGCAATTAATCATCGCCTCTAGGTAATTAGACACGGGCGTCATAAATCCCAAAAGTAATATTACCAGCGGCTATACTGGCGACGTGGCCGGTTCATTTAGGTCACTTCGATGTCCAAGTGCCCCGCATGGTGGCCTATCGGTCTCACTTACCCTGATAACTGGTGAAGGTGACACAAATGCGCCCAGACTGGAATTGAGCCAGCAAGATAAAGAATTAGAGCTCTTGTCCCTAAAACCACGGCGATTCAGGTAACGGTAACTGCCTCTAAAGTGTCTCATCTGCAATTCCTTCTGATAAATCACCTGGCTATAAATTTAGTGTTCCATTCTATCTTCGTTAATGAACTGTTTTACACACGACTACCCTTACATTGGCCATATTGTCAGGAGCATTTTACACGAGAATTCTCGCTTCTTTAATTTGCTTGGAATTATAAGGTGAACAGTAAGACTAGTGACGTTAATGTATATGGAGCGATGGGACGTTCTATTAGTCGGGAGTTACCGTTTGATGAATATAACTAAGCAGTGGACGTCACACAGTGTCACAAAACTGTAGTGTTCTACCCAAATAAATTTATAGATCGTAAAATTAAAGATTTTAAGAAGTTCATTATGAAACGCTTCATCAATCCCTCCAATAAAATTTTCGATTTTCGTTCCCAATTTTTCATAACTTTCATCTAAACACGTATTTTTACTAAAAAAATATGGGTTTTTGCAATTAAAATCTGTGGCACAGTTTTTTAAAAATGAGTTTCAATAGATTGTTCTGAAACTTGGGAAAATGGTGTCCTGGTCTTCGGATTAAAATTCTTTTTGACCACCAGTCCGACCGAATTCGATTTTTTTATCTAGAGGCGATTGAAACTGTGAACATCTGCGAAGGTCTACTTAAATGTTCCATAAAAATTCTGAAAATATTCAGACTCATTTTTTTAAGAAAAATAAGCATCTTTCGTCTCTTGGTATTTCTTTTTTCAAAGTGTTTCCTTCCCCGGAAAAAAATTGCATACAAAAAAAAATATTTTTTTTGTAATTTTTTTACGGAAAAGGAGGCATTTTGAAGAAAAAAATGGGGGCACGAGTTGATTATTTTTACCTAAAGAATGTGCCTGCATATTTTGGAACCTTTCTGAAGTAGAAAAAATAAAAATGTAGGGAAATTCTTGGTCGAAATTATGTTTGCCCAACTTATGCTCCCCCAACTTTTTCTTCAAAGTGCTTCCTTTTCCCGTAAAAAATTACAAAAAAAACAATTTTTTTGTTTGTTGTTTTTTTCCGGGAGAAGGAAGCACTTTGAAAAAAATCGGTAAAAGTGTTTACACAGAACTTCCCTCTTTATTTGTGTATGGCGGTCACTCAAGAAAATTATTAATTACGAAATGACACTCAGAATAATAATCGCAATATAGTTATCACTATTATTACAAAGAAAACCTGATAACTTTTGTTCAAAAAAATATATACGACTGTCTATTTTACGAGGGCCACACCAAATATCTCGCTTAATATCTATTGTAGAAGAATAAAGTTTTAGAAACAGTTATCTCATTTTTTGTGAGCTACATTTCAGTAAAAAGAAATTTGAAATCCATAGCCTACTTTATGAGATATATTACAAAAACCTGAAAAATAGGAAAACCACAAACGGTTATAGCTTCCTTATTTGAGGAGATACGAAAAAAGTTAAAGGAATGAAAGTTGACGGCAAAGACAATAAGAATAATAACGTGTAACAAAAAAATCGAAAAATGCAGTGGGCTTTGACATACGCTATTGTGCAAAAATGAAAAATACATATCTCAAAGTAGGCCATGACGCCATTAATTCCGTTATTTTTTTCTCATTCCAACGATATAAAACATGTCACAGAAATTTTAACCGATAGTGTCAATATTTAATATTTTACGAATACCACAATTCATATAATTGAATCGTAACAATCAGCTGTGCCATAATTAGTGAAAAACAATGTATACAGTTATTAATAAATTTGACAGATTGTCACTGTTGTATGTTGTATGTTGCGTTGTCGAGTTCTAAGACAAATTTTATATCAGTAATTATGGTGTACACCAATAATAACAAATTCGATATGATTAGCATTTATTGTCAGTGCAATTTTGACGCTGAGATGGCAGTCACGGTTTACGGAGATAGATTTCCAGATGCTCCGCAGCCAAATCGAACTATGTTTAGAAAGTTAGTTCAAAATCTAAAAACGCACGGTTCATTTTCAAAAAAAAGTGGTAAGGCGAGCGCATGTTGCGGATAATGTAAGAAAAGTGAATAGAGTAATGAATTATGTTAACCAAAATGAGGAAACTGCTTTGAGACAAATTCAGAGAAACTGTCGCATAAAAAAAGACAGTGCAAGAAAAATATTGAAAAAAAACGGATTTCGATGCTACAAAATGAGGAAAGTTCAACATTTAAATGAGGGAGATAAGCCAAGGAGAGTAAGATTTTGTAGATGGTTATTAAATAAGAAAAGGAATGACGCGCTGATATGTAGCAAAATTCTTTGGTCGGACGAATCAAATTTTTCTAATAATGGATTTTTCAATAGAAATATGCATTATAAGTGGGCACGAGAAAATACACATTGGTGCAGAGAGACTGCTTTTCAAGAAAGATTTTCTACGAATGTTTGGTTGGGTCTTTTAGGGACTAAAGTAATTGGACCTTATTTTTATGATGGCAAATTAACCGCTCGTAGATACCTTAATTTCCTGCAAAACGAATTTCAAGATTTTCTTTATGAATTAACAGTGGCAGAAAGATTAAATTATTCATATTTTCAACAAGATGGGGCTCCACCTCACACTGCTGTAATATGTACAAATTATTTAAATCAAGTTATGCCAGATAGCTGGATAGGCACCTATGGACCCATTCTATGACCAGCTCGATCACCAGATATTACTCCCTTGGATTTTTTCGTCTGGGGTTACATTAAAGACAAGGTATTTCAAACTGCCCCTGAAAATATTGAGGACATCAAAACCAGAATTCGAAACGCATGTGAGGCAATTACTCCTGAAATGCTCCAAAATGTAATGCGTGACGTGTCTCGTAGAGCACGTTTATGTGTCAGAATGCATGGTGCACAATTTGAGCATTTGTAATTAGAAAAATAAATACACACAATTTCTTTTCAATATAGTAGTAGGTAGTACTGTTATACATAGTTTTTCGTTTTTTTATTTGGATGTTCGTTTTGTACTTGTATTTTTATTTATGAGATATTTATTGGTTTGTATTAAATTGTAATAAATAATTACGGAATTATAATTATTATAAAGTGAATTTTTACTATTATGGCACAGCTGATTGTTACGATTCAATTATATTAATTGTGGTATTCGTAAAATATTAAATATTGACACTATCGGTTAAAATTTCTGTGACATGTTTTATATCGTTGGAATGAGAAAAAAATAACGGAATTAATGGCGTCATGGCCTACTTTGAGATATGTATTTTTCATTTTTGCACAATAGCGTATATCAAAGCCCACTGCATTTTTCGATTTTTTTGTTACACGTTATTATTCTTATTGTCTTTGCCGTCAACTTTCATTCCTTTAACTTTTTTCGTATCTCCTCAAATAAGGAAGCTATAACCGTTTGTGGTTTTCCTATTTTTCAGGTTTTTGTAATATATCTCATAAAGCAGGCTATGGATTTCAAATTTCTTTTTACTGAAATATAGCTCAAAAAATGGGATAACTGTTTCTAAAACTTTATTCTTCTACAATAGATATTAAGCGAGATATTTGTTGTGGCCCTCGTAAAATAGACTGTCTGTATAGTGCTCATCCAACAGCAAAAATTCAATACTAAATAACAGGTGCCAAATATGGAAGGCTTGTGCAAATACCTTTACAAATGTCCACCATGGTTGAATTATTTCTTGGTATGACCACCCTGTACATTTTTCAATAAAAGTATAATAGGTGCATATGCCAAATATGCCGTATGTCAAATTTTCAATTCCACATTCACGTGGTGGATTGGAAGTATAGTAGTGTTTAAAGAATTTCATTTTCTTCTGAAATTTTTCAGAAACGTTGGTAAAAAAATGTTCACTTTTTTTTTCTTCTGAAGTAGGCTAGAATATCAAGAAATTTTGAAATTTTAAATTTTGGCAAACAAAATTTTTTTTCATCTCTTCGATAGTGGTAAAAAAAAATTAAAAATGTTTTCCATCAATTCCAGTGGTAACATTTTTTGCCAAAATGGTAAAAAACATGTTCAAATTTTCTTTTCTAATAGGTTTAGAATGTCATGAAACGTGGAAATTTTAAATTTGAGCATAAGAAATGTTTTTCATTTTCATTTTATAGTTAATGAAAATTATTTTTTTTGAAATAGGTTTAGAATGCCATGAAACGTGGAAATTTTAAATTTGACCAAAAAAAATTTCTCATCTATTTTAGTGGTAAAAACTTTTCCAAAACGGTAAAAATACGTTCCAAATTTTTTTTTCCGAAATAGGTTTAGAATGTCATGAAACGTGGAAAGTTTAAATTTGAACAAAGAAAAAATTTTCTTCCATCTATTTTAGTGGTAAGAAAAATTTTTTTAATAGGTTTAGAATGCCATGAAACGTGTAAATTTTAAATTTGAACAAAGAAAAAAAATTCCATCTATTATAGTGACAGAAGTTTTTCAAAAATGTTGATAAAAAAAAATTTCTAAATTTTTAATTTTTTTATCTAAAATAGGTTTAGAATTTCATGAAACGTGGAAATTTAAAATTTGAGCAAAAAAATTTTTTTCATTATTTATTCCCTTTAGACATTCCACTCTGTATATTTTCCAGTGAAAGTTTAACCATTTCTTCACTGACAGTAGCGCCAGCTACCTACCAAATTTGACTGTTCTCCGTCAAGTAGTCTTTTAGTTAATGCACCAACAGATAGACAGACAGACAGACGAAATTGAAAACCCTGTATTTTCGTAATCTACATGATCTAAAACGTGAGAATCCGGAAAAAATCTCGGATGGTGATTTTTCTCGAACAATACTTCCCTTCGGTATACGAGGGAAGTAAAAAACACAAAGAGACAAAAGATGCTTATTTTTCTCCAAAAAATGAGCCTGAATATTTTCAGAATTTTTATGGAACATTTAAGCAGACCTTCGCAGATGTTCACTGTTTCAATCGCCTCTAGATCAAAAAATGGAATTCGGCCGGATTGGTAGTCACAGAAAATTTTAATCAGGGGGCCCAGGAGAACATTTTCCCCAAGTTTCTGAACAATCGACTGAAACCCATTTTTACTATAAAGAACTGCAGGGGGAGTCCTTTATAAATACTGTCGATTTTTACTTCCCTCGCATACTGAATGGAAGTATTGTATTCGAGAAAAAATCAACCTCCGAGATTTTTTCGATTTTGACGTTTCAGATCACGTAGGTTACGAAAATATAGGTTTCTCAATTCCATCGGTCTATCTGTTTGTCTGCCAGTCCGTCCGTCCGTCCGTCCGTCCGCCCGCCCGTCCGTCTGTCTGACGGAGAGCAGTCAAATTTGGTAGGCAGTTGACGTTACTGTCAGCGAAGAAATTGTTAAACTTTCACCGGAAAATATGCAGGATGGACCGTCTAAAGGGAATAAATAATGAAAAATTTAAAAATGTAAATGGCCCATATTTAAAATTTTCACGTTTCATACATTCTAAACCTATTTCAGAAAAAAAAAATTGAAAATTTTTTTCACCATTTTTGAAAAAATTTTTACCACTAAAACAGATGCAATTTTTTTTTTCTCTGCTCAAATTTAAAATCTTCACGTTTCATGGCATTCGAAACCTAATTCAGAAGAAAAAAATTTTGAAAATTTTTTCCAACATTTTTGAAAAATAAAAAAAAATAAAATTTTTTAAACACCACTATACTCCACTACGTGAATGTGGAATTGAAAATGTGACAGATAGCAATAATATTTGGCATATGCACCTATTATGCTTTTATTGAAAAATGTACAGGTTTCTCGTAAAGTTATTTTATCGTATTCTACATCAACAAAAACACTTATTTTGAAAAGTTCAGCCACATAACATTTAGTGACCGGTTTTTATCAATTTCTGTCTCTGACAACAGGGATAGCAAGAAGACTGGAAATATTCCTTTAGGTGCAAATTTCTCGAAACTGGTTGATCCCACGTCGTTACAAGATAACTTTTTTGTGTATCTATAGCTAAGGAACCATACTTCCATGAGACAGTCACAGAAAATTCACATTAAATCCCCCTTTATAATTTTGTGCACCCCTGGTTGAATTTACCCTTGGTGGATAACATCAGATAATGACCTTTACTGATATAGAATCACGTGCAAAAGCTAGTCACTGTAGCTCAAAGGGTTCCTAACATATTAAATAAAATGTCAATTTTGGGTGCCCCCTTCAGAGGCCCGCAGCACCCTTAGAAGAGATTTCTGGACTAAAATTTATCTGAAATTTTTTCATAATATTCCATGTAGAATCACCCCTAGAATTAATGACCGCATACCTGAAATACCTTGTATGTAATGGGTAAATTGAAGAGGTCTACTGATTTAAAACGAGTTTTTCAAATTAAATTGTAAGTTACATAAATTAAAGGTATTCATTTTTTCTAAGAATGAACAAAACATGTGTAGCAATAAACTAAACCGTAAAAAGTTTAAATGCCTCAACAATCGTCTAGCTGTAATAAAATACTTAAAGAGATTATATTAATTAATTTTGTATAACTTATGATTTGTTTTCGACAATTACAAAATTTTGTTTTTTCATAACATTCTTAATTTTTAACGGATTCCAGAGACATTATAAGAAGCTGTAATTAAGATATTGTGGCGTTGTTTTGATAGGTTTTATGTTTGCCCAAGTTGTTCAAGTGTGGGCCACCCTACGAGCGACGTGGTTAGCGTCACTGGTTTCACCTGGCTAGCACAGTAAAGATACGGAGAGCAAGAGGGCGTCGAGTACAAGGCTTGGGCGCCATTGATTACTTAGTGCAATCAAAGAAAATTGAAGATAAAGATAAACAAAAGACAAAAGTTTCATATATACAATAGTACTATATTACAAAAATATTATATTACAAAAAAATGAACTATCACCGCATCAACGATACTGTATAGCAAAATATCTCACAGAAATATATAACAAAATACTATACTACAATAACCGAAGTTCAAGATAAGCTTGAGACTTTTACGAGAGCCAAATTAAATATATTACAAAAGATATGACTCGTAAATTGTCTCAATTATTAAACAGAAGTATATATTACAAGACGATAAAATACTATATTACAAGTTACACTATATTACAAATTTGCGCAACCGCAAAATAAACTTGAGGTGTTTACGAGAACCAAAATATACTACAAAAGATACGTCTCGTAACTTTTACCTTAATAGTAAAATCATATATTACAACAAAATTAAATAAACTTGAGATCTTTTACGAGAGACAAAATAACTATATTACAAAAGATAAGTCTCGTAAATTTATCTCAAAATTTATAAACATTAGACACTCTCGTTACAACAAAAATTGAACCACGACTTACTGTATCAACAACAAAAGTGCATTATAGTACTATAATAAGATATTAATCATGAGGAAGCACGACAAAAGCAACTACGAAACAATACTACGGCGAAGTATTTGCGACAACGAATTCAAGATATAAGCAACTACGAATTAATATACAACAATGGATTTAATTATAACAATGGATTTAATTATAACAACGGGTTTAAAATGTAATCTAACCAAAAATATAATAGATTTAGCTTGAATCTAATATTTTAAATTTAGACACTTTTAACTCTTATGACTCAACGATCATGTGAAAATAATCTCTTTTATTGGTAACAATCAAAAGTACTTATCTTTTATTTTGTTATCCTGATCCAGGAAATTCCTAGATACGTTCCTGTTCTCCGATAATTATGGATTATGGTTTCACATGTGGCTGCCTTAATCCCAATTTGAGGTTATAAAATCGTAGAAACGTTCGTATATTTGTCGCCAAGACAAAATGAAGAAAATCTCTTCGCCCAGAATGTTTTCGTATATTCCAATTCAAAATGTAATATAGAAAGGTTGACTTCAAATTAATATTACTGGCTTAGTAGAAAACGTAGTAAGTCTTAAAACTTGAATGTAAATAATCTTGCTCAAAGCAAATAATGTAACGTGGAAATACTTCGACGTTAACAGCATTAAACGTAACTAAATTTGATTAAGAAGTAATTCTTTATAAGAAAACACTTATCAAAAAAATTTATTAAAAAAAATCATTTATGAGAAAATTATAAGAAAAACCTCATATGATCATCACGAGGTTTTTCAAATTCTATTATCCCCTTTACAGGTCAAACGAAATTATAAATACGTCTAATTAGTTCAATGGTTCAACGAGAAAGAGTTTCACCCGGCGTTATTTAGTTGAAATATCATTCCTAGTGCGCTATCTAGTATTCGCGAACTTTAACTGCTGACAGATGACGTATGTTCATCATAGTCTAAGGAGTAAGGGCACTCTATTAGTACTAAAGTTTGTGGGAATTGAAACATTCTTTATAGGATTTTGCAAACAGCAGAAAAAATAACTATCTATAACTAAAAGAAAAACTTTGTGTATAAATATTATTGAAATCTGTGGGAATAATATTTCCGATAACTTATAATTTTTCTAATAAATATTAACAGTGCGCATGTTACAGTATGAACGATCATTTTTGATTTCCTCTAAAAGATAGAAACAAAATTTGTAATATTTTGAATGGTTAAATAAGATAATAGTTTCAATAGAAGCGGTTAAAAAACAAAAACAAAAAAAAAATAAATAAGTAGAAACACGTAATTTAAAATAGGTAAATTATTTTTAAGAAGAATAATGTGTCATTTGATCTATTTTTCATAACCTACAAGAAAATTTTAATAACTTTTTTTGCCAGAATGCAATTTGAGGCAATACATTTGCAGTTTCAATTTTCACAAAAACGTATTTTCTTTAGCAATAAATTAACGTAACATGTACAATTTGTATCGTACAGGTTTGTACTATAAACCAAACTATATGGAATTGAATTTATTTTCAACTCTCACAATTAATTTTTTTTCTAGATCGATAGTTTTCAAGTTAATCACGAAAAGCTACTATGCGTATTTATGTTATTGCTATATTGAAATTTGAATTTTAGAAATGGTGACACACTACAAAACGATTTCCAACTCAAAATCCAAGTATACTCCACTATAAGTATTTCTTATCAATTCTTTACAGGGATAAAGGGCAAAGACGACGACTCATTGTTCTAGTAATGGGTTTTATTAAACAGATATTGTGTATGTACAAAAATTTACTGCAATTTTTTAGAAAGGTTACTCCCTTTAATACACATTAATAAATGTAATGTTTTACGCAAAAGTAATTTTCTGTGTTATCCAAATATTCAAGATCAATATGTAGTGGGATCAAGACCAGTATTCAAGGAGTAATTCCTATACATTCCCGTATGGGCCAGGGCCGTACTGAATTCTTGATTGTTAGGGAAGAATGATGTCGGAACTGTATGAATTGTGGGAGGGTACCTGGAAATAAAGAGAAAATGTGGTTAGACAATTTTAGTACAGTACATCTTTCGACTGTTAGAAATATAGATACTCCGTTCGCTGCAAAAAGTGACCGGTCTGGACTTTTTGCGTGCTCTTTGTCAATAGTTGCAGGAGAGAGGGGTGAACAAGGCTTACTATGTCCGGGTGGTGGAAGCGTTCATGTGACCTGGTAAATTGAAATTGAAATTTAACATCGATGTTTTGTTGAGACTTTGCCTGCAATTTGACATATGTTTCCTGATGTAGAGAACAATCCAAAAATACCCCTGCCAACATATTCTGTCATCAGGGCCGGCCCTAGGACCAAATTCCGTAAATGCCATAAAAACTGCTCTCGGCCAAATAGTGCAATGGTGTAAAGGGTAATGTGCTATATTCTTGTGTCGCCGAAAGGGTTAATTTGGAAAAAAGAGCTTTGCAACTTGGTCAAAAGTGAGATGTTTTTTTCAAAGGGTGTAAAAACGGAACCAACAGTCAAAAAAGGTTTTATTCCTCTAAAAATGTTTACATGACTCTTAAATAATAGTAATTACCCTTCAAACATTTTCTGTCTAAATTAATAGACCGGCGGTACATGACCAGCCAAGTGCAACGTTTTTAAAATGCATGCCAGTCATACATATGAATGGAATTACTATGAATATGCCAGAAATGCTAATTTTGGAAGAGTGTGCAAGTCGATTTTCCGCGTGCATAAAAAATCAATGTCTGGGAACGATTTTAAAATGGATGCCAATCGTGCCAAATGAAAAGCCGTGAAAAAATAACCTGCGGGAACTTATTGGCATGCAGTTTCCGTGTGCACAACAAATTTTGGTACACACAATGAGTGAATGAATTTTTTTGGTACCTCCGAACGAAGTTAAAATGCATGTCAATATGTTTTATGATAAATTTGCACTGTCAAATGTCGATTTACCGATTGGCATGTAGTTTTATAATGCAGAACGTTATTAAAAGGTATTCCTAAAGATCCAAAAATCAGATCTCTCCGAACGACTTTAAAACGTACGTTAATCAGCATTATGAATAATTTACAATACCAAACGACGACTTACCGATTGGCATGCAGTTTTCTAGTACAGAACGTTATTAAAAGTTGTTCCTAAAAATGCAAAAAAATCCGGTATGTCCGAACGAAGTTAAAATGCATGCGAATAAATTTTATGATAAATTTGCACTACCAATCGACGATATACTGATTGACATGCAGTTTTTTAGTGCAGAACGTTAACTAAAATTATTTCTAAAAACGAAAAAAAATTCAGTTACCCCTGAACGCGTTTAAAATGCATACCAATATATTTTGTGATAAATTTGCACTACCAAACGACGATTTACTAATTGGCATGCAGCTTTGTATTGCAGAACGTTATCAAAAGTTATTGTAAACCGTGTAAAAAAATTCAGTTATCTCTGAACGTTTTTAAAATGCATTCCATTGCAGTATGTTGTAGACAATGAAAACAAAAGATAATGTTAAAAATTGGTATGCCGTTTCAACGTGTACTAAAGTGTTTTGGATCCTAAAAAATTATTGCGATATTTGAAATACACCTTTTCGAGCGCGCGCCTTACATTTTCTAAACCTATATTATACGAAAATACAATACTTTCCTTCGGTATGCGAGGGAAGTAAAAAAAGGTGTAATATAAAATAAAAAATGAAGTGATTTCTATAGAAACTTGTTGATGGAAGCTTACAGAAACAACAGCAACACCAATAACAATAATAGTAATAATGATAATAATAATAGACTAGGGGAATTAATTGACTCAAACAATTAGTAGGTTTTAACAAGTCATTTAAAAAAAAAATTCAAACCGAAATATAACAATTTATTTTTATTCAGCGTCCAACTCCATAAGCATGTCTACATTAGCATCATCTTCAATGTTAAAACTGTCATCCTCCGGAACATTTTCATCATCAAACCTATCATCATCGTCGTTGTGCTCGCTATCGTGAAATTAATAATTTGTACTTTTGATTACAATGATTTATTAACTAAATGGTTTGTCTCGAACAGCCGATATCGGGTGAGGGGAAGGTGCGGGCGAGACGGAGGCAGTGATGTGTTTGGGCGACCATTAGCCGAGTGCATACAGGCAAATTTTATATAGGGAGTCAAAGATTTTGGGTTAATTTTTTCTGTCTTATTAGAAAGGGTCTTCAATGAGATCCTTAACTTTCAGTTTTCGCATTCTCAGAGTCATCCAGTTCGCCTCCATCTTGGATTTTCTTATTTTTTAAATCGCTCATACCTCGCGTTCTAATTATCCCACAGCAATAAAACACCGTTGGTAATTAACTTTATAGTTAAACTCTCCGAAGCACTGAAAAAAATGCATTAGTGGCCAAAGTTGAAATAAGGCCTTTCGTCTGTTTCCCTGCACATAGCTCTTTTATTTTAATAACGCTCTGCCCTAGAAAGCTGCATGTCAATCAGTAAATCGTCGTTTGGTAGTGCAAATTATTCATAAAACTGATTAACGTATGTTTTAAAGTTGTTCGGAGATAACTGAAATTTTTTTGCATTTTTTGTAATGACTTTTAATGACGTTCTGCATCAGAAAATTACATGCCATTCGGCAAATCGTCATCTCGCAGTGCAAATTTATCATAAAACGTAATTGGCATGTATTTTAAAATCCTTCAAAGATACCTGAAATTTTTTCACGGTTAGTAATAACTTTTGATAACGTTCTGCGCTAGAAAACTGCATGTCGTCGGTAAATCGTCGTTTGGTAGCGCAAATTATTCATAAAACTGATTAATGTACGTTTTAAGGTCGTTCGGAGGCAACTGAAATTTTTTACATTTTTTTTATAATAACTTTTAATAACGTTCTGCATCACAAAACTGCATGCCAATCGGTAAATCGTCGTTTGGCGGTGCAAATTAATTATAAAACGCAATTGGCATGCTTTTTAACTTCGTTCGGAGATACCTGACATTATTTGTTGTGTATTTGGTTGACGGCAAATATTTTGAGCATCCCAAAACTGCATGCCCATTGTTAATAGCATATATTTTTTTCATGATCAATAAGATACCTCAATGTCATGCATTTTAAAATCGTTCGGAGAGACCTGATTTTTTTTTCATTTTTAGGAATAACTTTTAATTACATTCTGCATTTCAAAATTGCATGCCAATCGGTAAATCATCGTTTGACAGTGCAAGTTTATCATAAAACATATTGGCATGCATTTTAACTTCGTTCGGAGATGGCAAAAAATTTTACGATTTAATGTGCGCACCAAAATTTGTTGTGCACACGGAAACTGCATGCCAATAAGTTCCCGCAGGATTTTTTTTATGGCTTTTCGTTTGGCACTATTGTCATTCATTTTAAAATCGTTCACAGACATCGATTTTTCATGCAAACGGAAAATTGACTTGCACACCCTTCTACACGGAACGACTGTCTAAAATTAGCATTTCTAGCATATTCATAGTAATTACATTCATATATAATAATAATAATAATTATTATTTTATTTGTCACGTAAGCTGATACATAGGAACAGATGTGAAAGTCAAAGAAAAAGTAAAATTACATGTAAAATACACAATTAATAGTAAAATACAAACAATAGATATATAACATCATAAACAATAGACATTTAAACAAACTCATTAATACTGTAAAGACAATTTTGAATTAAATATTGTTTTAATAACGATTTAAAAGAATTAAAATTCCTAGCATTTAATACGTGTGTAGGTAATTTGTTGTAAATTTTAATGCCCGAGAAATAAGGTGATTTTTCATAGGGAGACAAATTATGCACGGGAATTGTTAATGAAGATCCATGTCTAGTGGTATACAGATGAAAGCTACCATTATTTTTAAATGAGGATAAGCTTTTTCTTACATATTTAGCAATGTTGTATATATAAATTGATGGAAGTGTTCGAATTTTATGATTTATAAAGTATGGTCTACAAGACTCTGTGGTTTAGATTAAAGATGACTCTAATGACTCTCTTTTGTTGTATTAAGATTCGATTAATGGTGAATGATCTACCCCATACCATGATATTGTAAGACAGATGCGAATATATCATAGCATAGTAAATATTAAGTAAATATTCTTTGGGTATATTCTGTTTTAATGAGGAAATAGCATACAGAGAGGTGTTAATTTTCTGCGGTATGTGATCTATCTGGTCGTTCCACGTTAGATGCGAATGTTGTTGTTGCTAAAAAAATTGTCAGCAATAGTTGTTTCTCGTGGAGAAAAATATATACAATCAGTTTTCGTGATATTTAATATTAAACAATTTTTTGAGCACCATAAGTTGAAGCTATCCATCACATCATTTGTGAGAGACTGCAGTTCTAAAAAACTTGGTGCTGAGACCATGACTGACGTATCATCCGCATACATGGTAATTTTTCCTTTTATATGAGATGGGAGATCATTTATGTATAGTGAAAATAGTAGAGGTCCCAGCACGGAGCCTTGTGGAACTCCCAGATTAATATGATAATCATTTGAGGTAACATTTTGTATTTTGACTCGTATTAGTCTATTAGATAGGTAGGAAATAATCCAATCTAGGAAGGTACCCCTAAACCCCAATCTGTATAATTTTTTAGACAAAAACTCGATACCAACTGTGTCAAAAGCTCGACTGAGATCGAAAAATAAACCTATGACGTAGTGACCTTTATCCAATTCGTAATAAATATATTGCAAAAACTGATTAGTTGCAGTTTCCGTGGACCGATTTTCACGAAATCCATGTTGCGAATTTGTTATGATACAGTAATTATTTAGAAATTTATCCATTTTATTATATATAGCTTTCTCAATTATTTTCGAAAATATACTAAGTATAGATATGGGTCTATAATTGTCCTTTTCAAGATCATTGCCGTTCTTGAAAATTGGTACCACTGAGGCTATTTTTAAGTAAGATGGGAAAGTACCTGTTTGTAAAGATAGATTGGCTAAGTATGCTGATGGCTGTGTTATTATGTCACTAATTGATTTTACTACCTTTAATGAGACTCCATCTATACCACTAGAATTGGTTTGCTTAAGATTATTTATAATGGTTATTACATTACCAGGCAATATATGTTCACAGAAAAAACTAGTTGGCAACATTTCACTATATGTGCATTCCTGAGATATTTTATCTGAAATATGATTGGCATGCATTTTAAAAATGTTGCACCTGACTGGTCATGTACCGCCGGTCTATAAGCAAATTATAGCGATAAAGTTGATAATTTTGAATTGTTTTTCGGGGCAAAAATGCTTGCAAGAGTAATGTTATCAGTTAAGAGTCATACAAAAATTTTTAGAAGAATGGAACCTTTTTTTTGACTCTTGGCTCCGATTTTACACCCTTGGTAAAAAATATCTCACTTTTGACAAAGTTGCAAAACCATTATTTTTATACTAACCCTTTCGGTGACACAAATAATGCTGGCAATTAGATGTATTCTGGATATATCCCAAATTTCCTTGAATTGTTTCACCAACTGGTCAAGAGCCGACGAAAAAAAATGACATTTGGATCATTTTGGATTGTTCTTGACATCTGGAGACATATGACATTGCAAGCAGGAGGTCTCAAAAAAACATCGATATGAAATTTCAATTTTAATTTATCGAATGCTGTTTATTTTTGCTGCTATTTAGTGCTATTATTGTCAATTATTTAACCAAGAATAGAAGAGAGTACATACCCAACTAGCACTCACTGCCTATTTCGCACATATAGTCACTGTAGCCTAATTACTTGATGCCTTTATATTGCGTAAATAGTATGGATGCTGTGTCAAATACAAAGAGGTCAAATAGAGGTCAATGCAATACATAATGTAATAATTTGCATGCAAGTACAGTGCAGTCGTGTATTGTTGGTTGCCCAAAACGCCAAAATGGTTATAGGGTATTTTATGGTTACTTCTATGATGGGAATGCGACTTCCACGTTTACTCCTCCTGGTTTAAAAAGATACTTTTTATAGTAACTACTACTTTTTAAAGAAGTTCTTACAATGCTTATACAGCGACTATGTACTAATTGGGTACATATCCCACAATAAGTATGTTACTCTAAAACAATTCCAATTTTTTTAACGTTGACTTGTGAAGACAATGTTCGCGATACCCTTGGATTTTGATAATGTGCTTATAGTCTGAACGAGAAGTGAGTTTACAAGAAACTAGTTTTAAGAGTTCACGAAATACGAGCAATAGCTCATTCGATTCGGAAAAATACTCCTATCTTATTTTTTTTTCTCCAACCAAAATTGCATTTGTTATTAACAGAAAACGAGAAGTCGCTCAGATTTTTGACAATTACTCAAAAACTATACGCGATACCGGAAATTGAAACAAAGATTTTAAAAGAGGAGAAAATTTCCAATAAAAAGTCTCACCTCCCGGAACTCTATCTCTATTATTAATAATTATAATTTAATGTTGAAAACCAGGTTCCGCGCGGCCATTATAGCACGAGCGCACCGCCGCTTGAGAGAGTACAACACATAAAATAATGCTTGTGGTAATAAAATCGAATTTGGTCGGACTGTTGGTCAGAATTTGGATCAGGGGGCCTAGGAGAACATTTTCCCCGAGATTCAGAACAATGGATGAAATCCATTTTCACTATAGACTACTGGCAGAAAGGCGGAGCTTAACTGTACGTGACAGCTAGCGCTCGCAGTGGCCAAGTAGAAAGTTAATTCCCGTGTCGTTTACACGTACGTGAATAGGAGAATCCTTGTTTTTAATAAATATTTTATTATGAGCTTTTTAAAAACGCGCAAATCTCTGGGTTTACTTTAATGCCACCAAAGTGGGAAGTCTTGGGAACGCCGCAGCTACAATTGACATACTCAAAATCAGCAGTTTAGTGTTTGTTATAGTGTAACATAATCTCCGGCTAATATCATGGAAAAATCATGCGGAGATGTTTGTTGCGTGTTAACTGTAGAAATAGATCGAATAATACTAAAAATATAAAGTTTTATTCATTTCCCACATAGGGGAGTCAAATTAGACAAAAAGGACCCAAACTTCGGCAAAATTCCCCGATCGATGATTTTTGTTGGAATGTGTTCACAAAGATGTGGAGAACAAAAAAGCAAAATGCCACCGCGAGAAATTTTGTGAAAAATTCTTTATTAAACAATTTAGGTGCAATACGATACTTCATGAATAACTTTTTGAATTAAATTTGCATGAAAGAACTAACAAAACCATTGGAAAGAACACAAAATTTTATGAAAGAAACATATATAATATGTGCAGTAATTTGTTAATAACGCTCCAACTCGCTCTACGTCGGCCGTCCGTTCACGCTGGAAATGCTGCATAATTTCCCGCGGTGGCATTTTGATATTTTGTTCTCCACACCTTTCTGAACACGTTTCAACTAAAATCATCGATCGGGCAATTTTTCCGAAATGAAAATCTCCTGTAACAAGTCTGTATAAACTGGAGCAGAGGGAAAAGTGGATCAAAGCATTTAATTTTATAGCTCAGGGGGATCTTTATGGCAACCGAATAAGTGCTCAAAGATTTGCACATTTTATAGATAATACAAAATCGGACCATCCATTAAGCCCTAGTTTCGCGAAATCAATTTGTCCATCTTGTTACTCAAAGAAGGGCCCGACAGAAAAGTCAATGTTAAACTCTGAACAACGGTAAATTTTCATTGAGTATTAATAAGTAATTAATTGTTTAGTCACATATATAATATATTACAAAAAATGAAATGTCATCTCACCTACGCAAAAAAATGTTTTAACATAACAAAAAAATAATATTCACTCGAACATTACATTTACTCACTACGGAATTGTTTGTACTTACTGTATATGACAGTCGCGGCAACAAACAATTATTAATTTTTTGTAAAATCAGGAAAAAAACAAATCGACTCATACACATAAATATAAAAGCCACAGGAAGTAATTCGGAAATGCTCCACTGAAGCGCTAGTAGTCATTCTGCCGCTACTCTATAGGGTCCTTTAACACTTATTCAGAAAGCATCCTTTGGCCATGCTTGCTACGATGTGTCAGATTTTAAATATATATTTTAGACTAATAGTCCGGTCGTGGTAACTTTTTTTTGGCCAGAAATTTAAAACAGCAATTTTATTGACTTTTCGTATAGAAAATATTGCGCTGAGCACGATGGTAACATTAAAACAATTATAAAGCATAGGCTTCATTGTTGAAAACAACGATTCTTAGCGAAAATTCTTATTTGTTGATGTTTTTTTACTTTTTAACGAGACGTCGGACAAAAAAATCGAGATATAGAAAATGAAGATTTTATCAGTATGCGTCGTAGCAACATTTTATCTTTGACCGTTCAATTGTTATAAACAAATTAAGGGTCCTAAATGATCATTATTTTTGATGTTCAACAAAAGGTCATACTGATATTTTATTGTGGTCAAAATTTTGCATTTTGTTCATGGAATTTATAGTTTTTTTGTGATGATATCTCGCGTCTTTTGTAATTGTTTAAAGAAATAATCCAATCTATTTATTAGTGATTTGCGACTTTCCATGGCATTTCTTGCAATCTCCTCGATAAATATTGCTGAAAACTACCATTTATATGTGGTCTAGGCGCATTTCTTGCTATTTTACCCCCCCCCCGCCAACGTTTATTTAAAAATTGCTTAGTAAACAAATGGAATATCTCGGCTCAGGAACGTCGCATCGAA
The DNA here is from genome assembly GCA_963583905.1 of Stenurella melanura. NCBI lineage: Eukaryota > Metazoa > Arthropoda > Insecta > Coleoptera > Cerambycidae > Stenurella > Stenurella melanura. The sequence goes on from OY757317.1 coordinate 17,945,217, forward strand.
ATGCAATTGTCGGCAAATGAAATAGTACAGGCAAATTAGCCATTTAGGGTAACAAAAATTAATAATAGGATCTTCTCTGGGATTTAAGTAGGTAATAACCTGGCGAATGAGATGATGCATTCTTTGCAATTCCAAGTTCCGGGAAAATTGAAAAATATTTCGAAAAACTTTTTGATTTTCGGTTTTATTTGTTCTAGCTGCCAAAATAATGAAAATAGAGAAGAAAGTTTTCAACAAAAGTTGTAGCTCGTCTCTTTCTCTACAAAAAAGGTCTTTACAAATTTTTGTCTTACTTAAGCCGTTTAAAAGATAAATCGAATTTTCCACTCATAGTTTTAAACCGCTTCGAAATGCGCGAAAAATGAGAATTCTTCGGAAGTTTCGTACGACCGGTCTCATCGATCGATAACTCTTACTATTCAGAGCCCCTAAAAAAATGAAAATGACACAAAATGTAGAGAAAAATCTCAGCTTCAATGTAGAACTAATCACAAAATTCATAAAAAAATTATCATAGAGAAAAAGTGTCAGAAGATGGCTTAGTAAACTTTGTACAGTTGATCTACAAATTTATTCATATCTTTGCCGGGAGTCATTAGAATGATAATTCATTTTGCTCATATATTCTTATATAATGATATATTAATCCAATTAACATTTCATTGCAATTACTTTTCTTGAAAAAATATGCCTTGCGATCAAAGTAGAGGGTAAATTTCTCATCAATCAATCACCTCCAATTTTTGGAGTTTAATTCGCCATATCTTAATTAATAATAACAGCAGTCCTAAACGGCTTAAGTAAGACAACAATTTGTAAAGACCTTTTTTGTAAAGAAAGAGACGAGCTACAAATTTTGTTGAAAACTTTTTTCTGTATTTTCATTATTTTAGCCGCTAGAGCAAAGAAACCGAAAATCAATTTTCCAATTTTTTTTCAATTTTCCCGGAACTTGGAAGTGCAAAGAATGCATCATTCCATTCTGCAGGTTGTTAAATTTTGCCTTCATTGCCTGTACTAAAAGATAATAAAGAAAGGAAAATTTTGCTTCAAACTGTACGTCTGACGAGAAAAACGCAAGAGATCGTTTTCATGTAGAATTGATCAGACCAATCAAGAAAAGTATCCACATGGGAAAAATGTCAGTGGCGTACGACTTTTTGGTAAAAAATATCAGAGGACATATTCGCAGGGACGTCACTGGTGGAGCAAGAAAATAACTTTTCTAATTAAAATTGGTGGTTCTATATCCTATTAACATGTACCAGAATTGAAAATAATATCTAAAGTACTTTCTGAGATATTAAAAAATTACGATTAAAAAAATATATTTAAACCCACTGTAGCAAAAAATTGCGGACTGTTCATATGAACTTTTCTTCATAAGGAATCACACCCTGAAATATTGACGTCATTAAGGAACACCCTCAATTTTATGGTATCAATCCCATTAAGCGGAGGTGATGGAGTATGAAACATATTGTAAGGAAATCTGAGGCCTTGGCTTCTAGTATATACACCAAATCTTAAATTTCTGTACATATTTTCTCCTATTTACTACTATTTAACTCCCAAACCCTCAACGGAATCATCTCAAAATATAATCTAGTTCCAGATGTCGTTATGATACATACGTCTACCAAATTTCAAGAGAACAACTCAATTCTGCTTTATCAACCCCTTTAAAATGGAGTAAGGGTGGCGAAGGGGTTGAAAAATACTATTAAGAAATCTGTAGCCTTTTGGTTTCTAGGACATACACCGAATTCCAAATTTCAGTAGTTTTACCAGCTTGCTTTACTAATTTTTCCCTATATAACTCTACTTGGGGGTCCTTCAACGCAAAAATGTCAAAATATAATCTAGTTTCAGATATCGTTATAATACATACCTGTACTAAGTTTCAAGTGAAAATCTAAATTTCATTTTATCAACTGTTTTAAAAGGGAGTGGGGGTGGTGGGGGGATGGAAAATATAAAAAAACCTGAGGCCTTCGCTTCCAGTATATACACCAAATCTCAAATTGGTAACTCTATAACGCCCACCTGGGTGTTTGTTAGTTTACAGGTGATAACGTTAATGCTTTTTTTTAAGGTTTAAGTTCGGCAAGTAATATTCTTGCTCGTGATAAGGGTCGTGGATCGAAGATCTTAATGAACCAATAAAAATAGTGAATACTAATGGGCGCCAAGTGATTTACATAATAATATTACCCTAACTAAAATTTATGATAGCTCAGCCAAAAATCACTAAATAAATCTGAGCTGCAAATTATGTCAAAATTAAAGAACACGGACCTTAATTGTGTATAAATAAATATATCATCAACAAATACCTAAATTACAAAACCAGTGGTGTACAAATATTTTTCTATAACGTGCACGTTACCCTTGCAAGAGTCGGAGTATTTGGACACCGCGAAATTAAAACAGCTAGTCGTCCAAACACCCTTACTATAAACTTAAAAAAAAAATGTAAGACTCTGATGAAGATATCAATATCACAAATAATAAACAATTAGATCTTTACATTACCTTAAATAATCCCTGACCTATAACTATATATATACTTCCTTTAAAGGTGAAACGAGGTGTCGGTTTCAGGCTTCTCCCGGAAAATTCCGCACTAAAGATTTTCAATACTTCCTAATTTCCTGACTGTCCAGATTCCCTAGGATTTGCGACTATTTCAAAAGTTATTCTTAGTAATACTTAATTTTTCCCAAAATATTACTTTTACTGCTTAGAAGTAAGTGGAGCCAAACAAAAACGTCTCAAAGGTAATAATGACCGGTCTTAATATTTTATCTATCTATCTATACTTGTAATCTATGGCTGTGGCTGCAAAGCCATTCGCACAACACCGTTAATATTTTATCAACCATAACTAACAAATATACATATTGTTATTACTTTTTATGATTATTTAATGCAAAACGCTTACCTCCTCGTGCCGATTTTCCCTAACATCAACAGGAGACATTTATACAATTATGCAAGGTTATCTAATATCCAAAAACACTTATAAATAAAATGCTAAAGAGGGTATCTTTGACCAAACAATCAATCCTTAATTAGACTCCCTCTTAGTGGCACTATGGGTATATTTTATCCGCAAATTACGAAATACTTAATCAAAACTACCACACGGCCGTTACCTTGCCTTTCGTACTTCTTTCTAGAACGCTCGTTCTTTTCTTAAAAACTTGACCGTTTTTTACTTATTTTCTTATCGCCTATGAAGAGCAACAAAACACAAAGATTAGCACACTCGCTTACAGATGTCTCCTAGAGTATCAAAAAGTAATATAATAATTGTTTATAGTTCAGTAACTCTTGTTATTTTACGATTTCTCAAAATATCGTAACAACTCTTACCAGCTTGCTTTATTAATTTTCTCCTATCTACCAATACTTAACCCCCAACCCTTTAACGGAATCACCTCAAAATAGAATCCAGCTCCAGATGTGGTTATAATACATACATGTACCAAATGTCAAGTGAATATTTCAATTTTATTTTATCAACCCCTTTAATAATGTAGTAGTGGTATTGGGGGGGTTGAAAAATATTATGAAAAATCTGAGGCTTTGGTTTCTAGTACATACACCGAATTTCAAGTTTCTGTACTCTTACCAGCTTGCTTTACATATTTTTCCCTATTTAACATTATTAAACTCCCAACCCTTGAACGGAATCATCTCAAAATATAATCTAGTTCCAGATGTCGTTATAACACATACGTGTACCAAATTTCAAATGAATATCTCAATTTTATTTTATCAACCCTTTTAATTATGGAGTAGGGGTGGTGGGGGCTTGAAAAATATTATAAATAATCTGAAACTTTGGCTTCTAGTACATACACTGAATTTCAGGTTTCTGTGCTCTTACCAGCTTGCTTTACTTATTTTGCCCTATTTACCCCTATTCAACCCCCAACCTTTCAACGGAATAATCTCAAAATATAATCTAGTGCCAGATGTCGTTTTAATTATACATACGTGTACCAAACTTAAAGTAAATATTTTAATTTCATTCTATCAACCCCTTTAATAATGGATGGGGGGATGAAAAATATTGTAAAAAAATTTGAGACCTTGTCTTATAGTACATACATCAAATTTCAAGTTTCTGTATTCTTACCAGCTTGCTTTACATATTTCCCCCAATTTACCCCTATTTACACCCTAACCCTTCACCGTACAGCTTCAAAAAACCAATTCAGTTCCAGATTTCGTTATAATATATACGTGTACAAAATTTACAGTTCACATCTTAAACCGTTCCGGAGAAAACTTGAGGAACAAAAAAAGTTACAGGCAGACAGACAGACAGATTTTATTTTTCTCTCAAATTTAAAATCTCGACGTTTCATGACATTCTAAACCTATTTCAAGAAAAAGAAATTTAATTTTTTTTTTACGACTACTGTACTTCTAATCCACTACGTGGATGTGGAAGTAAACAACATAAAAAGTGCAAGGCCACATGGAAATGGTAGTTTTTAACAATATTCATTTATTGTCGGAGGTGGAGAGTGCAAGAAATTGAAAGTCTCACATCCTTAATGAACAAATTTGCTTATTTGTTTAAACAATTGCAAAATACGCCAGATATCGACACAAAAAGAGCTGTAACTTCCATGAACAAGTTGCAACAGTTTGACCACAATAAAATGTCAGTAAGACCTTTTGTTGAACACAAAAAGAATTATTAATTTAGGAACATTAATTTGTTTATAACAATTGAACGGTCAACGGTTGTTACAAGTCTCAAACGACGCATATTGGTAAAATCTTCATTTTTTATTGCTTGACTTTTTTGTCCGACGACTACCGATTTCATCAAATAGTCAAACAACATCAAAATATGAGAATTCTCAAAACAATTGTTTCTAACAATGAAGCCTGTGTTATAATTTTTTTAATGTCACCATCGCGTTCAGCGCAATTTTGAATATAAGAATAATCAATAAAATTGCTGTTTTAAACTTTTTATAATGTTTGTTCTTTATTAGTTTACTTGAATGGTCCTGTACAATGTTACACAAGCAATATTAGGATTGCGTCATTTACATATATTTGACTATACTAGGATTATGCCCTAGTGTTTAATACAATAATAATATGGTTTGTTTGATTGTTATTTATATTGTCTGTATTAGAATTTTATACAGTTATATTTTTGTCTAATATTCATATTCACATTTAATTTGTTTATTTTTACTTAAGTACTTTTTTACATATTTTTACGTTGACGTGCTAAGACACTACGGCGTGTTTTTAAATAGCCAATAAATTATTACTATTATTATTATTATCTTGTTTGTGACAACACGGTCATTTATTCTAATTCGCACTTGCCCGCCCAAGATAATCCAACCCTGTCTACATTTTTATTTATTTACCTTCCGTAATCGCCAGAAGTAGTTCTATAAAAGGGATGATTGGGCGGCCTCCGCTGAATTCCATATCCGTAAAACCAAGAGGGATATTCAAATCTTTTCGGCAGTTGGCAAGTTCGGTAGAAGTCCGAGGTTTTCAGGTTCTCTATGCGGCGGCCTTCGGGGTCCGGGCAATCCATCTTCTAAAGCTTGAAATCTTTCAGATGTTGTCGTTTAATATTAAAGTTCAGATGGAAAACGATTCGATACGATACAATTTCAGCAACTGACAAACGTCAAAATGTGACTTGAAGACTGTGACCTATCGATTAAGCTAACCATGGAAACGGGAAATTTTAATATCCTATGCGAAGGTTTTCTTAATAAATTTCCAAGTTTGGGAATATTTTATCAAATTCGGATACACAAATAAATCAGTTAAGCGGCACAAACGAGTTTTTTTGGGACGTAATAGATGTAAAATTTATAGAATCATAAAAAACTTAGGCACTTCTATGACCTACCAAAAATTTATAAATTGGAGGTTATTCCAAGATCAATTATTGATTAATTCTCTATACTATACAGTAGATATAAAAGTCAGTTTATAAAGTTTTAAACAAATTATCAGATTAATCTGAAATTCTGTTTAAAAGAAGCGCTACGTAAGGAATTACTAGTTCCACATTCAAATTTCCCATCCAAGTCTCGTTAAAGGAAAACATCTTGACAATATTTGCACTCTAATATGTGGAAATATTTGTTAATAGAATTTTAATAAAAAGGCGTTTCCAAATGCCAGCCAAGCCTTCAGAACTTCCGGGCTCTGCCAAATATCAAGGCAATTTTCGGGAGTTTTCGAATCCACATTAGGACGATGCCGAAGCCATGTCCGAGCGCTGCCAAATTCCAAGGTAACTTCCGGGAGCTACCGAATCTATATTCGGGCGCTGCTGAGTACCAAGGAAATTCCTGTACGCTGCCGAATCTACATTAGGACGCTGCCGAAGAGTAAGGAAACATCCGGGCGCTGCCAAATCTAAATTTGTACTCGACTGATGAGCCCAATCTGTATTCGGCGCTGCCGAATCTCTCCGTGCGCCGCCGAATACACCATTGAACACTATCCACCAGGATCCATTTTGATTGCAAGATTTGATCCAAACGTACTAATATACAAAGAAAGTTAAATAAAAGATTTTAAAAATGAGGTATCTACATTCTTATTAACTTGCTTTAATTATTTTTCCCTATTTATCAACCCCCGCATCCCTCCCACGAAATTATTCCGGTCAAATGTCATTACAATACATATGTGTAGCAAATTTCCTGTGAATATCTCAATTTTATTTTATTAACCCTTTTAATAATAGAGTGGAGATAGAGTGGAGGTAGAGTGGAGGGGGTTGAAAAATATTAAAAAACTGTAATGTATCTCAATCTCCTGATCCGTTAACTAATGAAGATTTTCATCACCCTGCTCTGATCATATCAACTGAAATAAGTACTGTTAAGAACCTTAATAATAATTTTCCAACTAATCATGACGTTAGTTATAATTTCCGCAAATGCGAATTCTCCAAATTTTATGAAAACCTTCTCAACATAGACTGGTCCTTCCTCTCTTCTTTTAATGACGTCAATGGTGCATGCACTCATTTTTACAACAAACTTGAGTCTGTATTTGAATCTCGTGTACCTAAGAAATCGACTTCTCGTAGCCGCAGACATCCTCCGTGGTTTATTGGCAGTATCATAAAAAAAATCGCCTTAAAGAACGTCTTAGGAGACAGTATGCAAGAACCAGTAATCCACTTATACACAATAACCTCAAAAACATCAGAAGGGAAATAAAATATGATACCAATTTAGCCTACAGAAATTTCGTGCAGAACACTGAAGATAATATAAAAAATGATCCCGATAATTGAAATTGAAATCGATGACTGTTTTCAACTTCAGACTTCTCTTGACAAAATAAACACCTGGTGTATAGTAAATAAATTATTCATGAATCCTACTAAATGTAACGTAATATCCTTTTCTTTAAAAACATCACCTTTTATTTTTGATTACAGGTTAGATTAATGTCATACTTCAAAGACCTATAACATTTCGCGACCTCGGCGTAACTTCACATTCATTATCCTTCACTGATCTTATCGATACTATTGTGCCTGAAGCCTCCAAAGCCCTTGGATTCATCGTTCGTACTGGTCGAGAGTTCACTAATACTGATACTCTGAAAACTCTTTATCAATCCTTCGTCAGATCGAAACTTGAGTACGAATCGCTAATTTGGAGTTCCAGTTATCATGTTCACAAGAATAACTTGGAGGCAGTTCAACGTAGATTTATTAAATTACTGTGGTTCAAATCCGACGGTACCTATCCAGTGATTGGTTTTCTGCAAAGTAACTTGCTTGAAAGATATTCTATGACTACTCTTGAGGATAGGCGTACGTACTTTTCTCAAGTATTTTTGTTTAAATTACTACACAATGATTTTGACGCACCCGAAACAATTAGTAAGCTTAATTTTCACGTTCCCAGATTAACCTCTCGTAATCGCCAAGTTTTCTATTTACCTATGCCGCGTACCAACGTACTAAATAATTCACCTTTATATACGATTTGCAGTACTTCTAACAAATTATGTAGAGATATGTAGTTTTTATATTTAAACATGTTCCATGTTATTTTTTTCTCTTTCTTCGTATAATTAGTTATTCATAGTTCGTACATATAAGTAAATTTTTTCTTCATTTTACTTTCTTTCTGTGTTGTTGTATATTATGTAGTTAATGTTTTGCATGCCTTTATTCCTGTTCTGTAATTGGGTGTCTTACCTGTTGAACAGTGTATGCAATAAATAAATAAATAAATAAGTAAATATTATAAAGAAATCTGAGGCTTTGGCTTCTAGCATATACACTAAATCCCAAGTATGTGTACTCTTATCAGCTTGATTCACTTATTTTCCCCTATTTACCCCTATTTACACCTATTTAACCCCCAACTCTTCAACAAAATTATCGTAAAATATTATCTCGTTCCGTATGTCTTTATATTACATTCCTTTACCAAATTTTAAGTGAACATCTCCATTTTATTTCATTAAACCATTTAATAATGGGGAGGGCGCGGTGGTGGAAGGCGGGGTGAAAATGTTATCAAAAAGTCTTAGGTATTGTCTTCTAGTATATACAGCAAATCCTAAGTTACTGTACTCTTACCAGCTTGCTTTACTGATTTTCCCTTATTTGCCCCTATTAACCCCCAACCCTTCAACGGAATTTTTGTGCCGACGTTCTCTTTGGAATGGTTTAAGACATTAACTTGAAATTTGATACAAGTATGGGTAAATAAAAGAAGCAAACTGACAAGAGTCCAGAACCTTGGGATTTGGTGTACAATAGAAACCAAAGTTTCTAATTTGTATGATATTTGCCACTCCCACTCGATTATTAAAGTTTCATGTTAGTCACGTACTAACTTCCAGGCCTCTAAAAATCTAATCTAATTCTACAAGGTGTTCTCTACGATGAACATTTTTCATATTTCTAAACTGTCACGACTCAATGACTTCAAATGGAACACCCTGTGTGTTCTGGATCAGAATGTGTCAGAATTCAGTTACCTAGGAGCACACATCTCACAGTAATCATCCTTTTCGACGGTTTTTAAAAATTCGTATTAGCTTACCACCACTATGTGAAACCCCTGGCTGTAGATTTAAAAATTATTTCTGCAATTCTTCTGAGATATTTTTTCTTATTTCGAACAGTTGAAGAGAAATTGACCATCCACACACCCTATATCTACTAGATATTTGTAGGAAGTAGAGGAAGTAATAGTTTTTATTTTAACTTATTTATTGCTTCCCTACTACTTTAACTTTATATATATTAAAAAAAAAATTAACAAATACAAAATTTCAAAATGAAAAATAGCTCAGGCTAATCATCTTTAGGAACTCAGGAGAAAGTCAATATAACACGTAAGAATAGTGTCTCTTCCATATACGAAGTACAATATTTATTTTCTATCTTCTCGATCACAAATCCCTACGCCTAAAACAGAAAGAAATCATATTTCCTAACTTGTCGCACTAATGGTCTAAGAGCCAGTGACATTTTTCAGTGATGATTTAGTTAAGGCCTATTTTTTGAGAGGATGTTGAGGGGGGTATAACTAAGTGTCATCAGTGAGGATTAGCCCGGATTCCAGTCGTAAGGGGGTGGCAGAACGCCCCCCATATGTATAAAGAACTGCATCTTTTTATTATTTAGTTAAGGCTGAACTTTTTTCCAGTACTCATCTGATAGTCCACAAACATCGATCTAATATTGGCAGAACGATTGGCCAGTCTTAAAAGGGTGGGAGAACACCCCCAACATGTCGTGGGAGCAATGAAATTTTTATTATTTAGTTAAGCTTCATTTTTTAGTATGTTGTTGTAGCAACTATTCCATGTATACATGTAAATTGGCAGAACAAAATGGCGGTCGTAACTACCTGGCAGAACGATTTAAATATGCCGTATGCGCGCCGTGACTTCGTGCCTTCGGTCGCAAATTAATTTGTGTTATGAGTGCTTTAAATATTAACAATGATTTTGCTCAATTATTTAGACTCTTTTTGTAATCACAGACCTTCGCTTACCTTTGGAGCTGGTATTTTAATACTCGTTCGATGGAAATGCGACTTAAAAGTTACAAAAATTTGTTTTCATTCGAGAATAACTTTGCAACAATGAGGGGCACGAAATAGTTGTACTGTTGTTGCAAATTCAATTCTCTACAAAAAAGGTATCTTGACATTTTTTCGTATATTGCTTAGTTTCTGCGATTTAGTGAAAATAAAAAAAATCGGTAAAGTTATTTACACAGAACTTCCCTCGTTATTTGTGCATGACAGTCACTCAAAAAATTATTAATTACGAAATGACATTGGGAATAATAATCGGAATATAATTATTGGTATTATTACAAAGAAAACCTGATAACTTTTGGTCAAAAAAATATACAGAGTGTTCATCCAACAGCAAAAGTTCAATATACTAAATAACAGGTGCCAAATATGGAAGGCTTGCGCAAATACCTTTATAAATGTCCACCATGACTCAATTATTTCTTGGGATGCCATTATTCATTAAAAGTATATAATAGGATATGCCAAATATTATTGCCATCTCTCACATTCTCAATCCCACATTCACGTAATGGAGTGGAAGTATAGTGGTGATTAAAATATAGAACAAATTTTCAAAAATGTTTTCTGTCTATTCTAGTGTTAAATTTTTTTCCAAATTGGTGAAAACATGTTGCAAATTTTTTTTTCCGAAATAGGTTTAGAATGTTATGAAACGTGGAAATTTTAAATTTGAGCAAAAAAAATATTTCGTCTATTCTATAACGGTGATAAATAGATTACATAAACATGTTTTCATTTTTTTTTAATTTTTCTAAAACATTTTCAAATTTGTTTTAATAAATTTGGAATGCCATGGAAACGTGGAAATTTTAAATCTGAAAAAAAAATTCCATCTATTTGTGGTAAAATTTTTTCAAAAATTTTTAAATTTTTTTTTATTTTTCTTTAAATAGATTTACAACGCTATGAAACGTGGAAATTTTAAATTTTGAGAAAAAAAAATTCATCTATTTTGGTGGCAAAATTTTTTTCAAAAATGTTGGTAAAAAATTTTCAAATTTTTTTTTTCTTTTAAATAGGTTTAGAATGCCATGAAACGTGGAAATTTTAAATTTGAACAAAGAAAAAATTTTTTTTTAGTGGTAAAAATTTTTTCAAAAATGATTGAAAAAATTTTCAAAAAAATTTTTTTCCTGAAATAGGTTTAGCGCGTCATGAAACGTGGAAATTTTAAATTTGAGCAAAAAAAAATTTTTTTCTCTATTTATTCCGTTTAGACGGTCCACCCTGTATATTTTTCAGTGAAAATTCTACCAGTTCTTCGCTGACAGTAGGGTTAACTACCTACCAAATTTGACTGCTCTCCGTCAAGTAGTTTTTTAGTTAATGCACCAACAGACAGACAGACAGACAGACAGACAGACAGACAGACAGACTGACGGAATTGAAAAACCTATATTTTCGGAATCTACGTGTTCTGAAACGTCAGAATCCGAAAAAATCTCGGAGGGTGATTTTTTCTCGAATACAATACTTCCCTTCGGTATGCGAGGGAAGTAAAAAATTCAAATATTTTTTACATTCAAACGCAAATATCTTTTGAACTATGCTAGATACGAGAATATGACTAGAAGACTTATTGGAGAAAATTTGGTTTTCTAATTTAAAGCTTTCTTAATAATTTTTCGTATCTAACTTCATTTCATAATAATTGAAAAATACGATTGCCGAGAAAGAAATTACTACAAAATTAAAAAAAAATTGTGATTGTTAAAGTTCCCTGTTCGAGATAGATAAATAGCATTGTGAATATATGTAGAATCATTTATATTATTTTGAATTATAGCAAAAATGTTCCGAGACAGGAAATACATAAAATAAATAAAATGTATTTCAAGAAACATCGAAATTAATTATTGCAATGCTAAAAAAAATTTGAATAAATCGTGATACGTGAATTAAAAGAATATTTCTAATAGATTTTTTTATAGAGAACTAATTTTGAAAAAAATTGTTTGATAAACATCATGAAGTATATATTATATTACTTCATGATGTTTATCAACTAATTTTTTTTTATTAATTAATTCTCTATAAAAAAATGTATTAGAAATATTCTTTTAATTCACGTATCACGATTCATTTAAATTTTTTTTAGCATTGCAATAATTAATTTCGATGTTTCTTGAAATATGTTTTATTTATTTTATGTATTTCCTGTCTCGGAACATTTTTGATATAATCCAAAATAATATAAATGATTCTACATATATTCACAATGTTATTTATCTATCTGGAACATGGAACTTTAATAATCACAATTTAAAAAAAAAAAATTAATTTTTTTCTTGGCAATCGCATTTTTCAATTATTATGACAATACAATTACAATAATATTCATCATAATTTATGGTTCTCAGTCGATACTGATTATATTTTTCCGAAATCCGAAAAGAACATTCTTTATTTTCACTTTATCTCCGAAATGAAGTGAGATACCAAAAATGATTAAGAAAGCTTTTCCACAAAAAGTCTTCTAGTCATATTCTCGTATCTAGCATAGTTCAAAAGATGTTTGCGTTTGAATGTAAAAAATATTTGTTTTTTTTTTTATTTTTACTATATCGCAGAAACTAAGCAATATACGAAAAAATGTCAAGAGACCTTCTTTTTTGTTGAGAATTGAATTTCCAATGAAAAACAACAGTACAACTTTTCGTGTCCCTTATAGTTGCAAAGTCATTCTCGAATAAAAAACAAATTTTTGTAATTTTCAAGTAGCATTTCCATCGAATGAGTATTAAGATACCAGCTCCAAAGGTAAATGAAGGTCTGTAATTACTAGAAAGGTTCTAGATAAATAAGCAAAAGTATCGTTTATATTTAATACAAATTAATCTGCGACCGAACTCACGAAGTCATGGCGCGCATACGGCACATTTAAATCGTTCTGCCAGGTAGTTACGACCGCCATTTTGTTCTGCCAATTTGCATATATACTTGGAATAGTTGCTACAACAACACACTTAAAAATGAAACTTAACTAAATAATAAAAAGTTCATTGCTCCCACGATATGTTGGGGGTGTTCTGCCACCCTCTTAAGACTGGCCAATTGTTCTGCCAATATTATATCGATGTTTGTTGGCTATCAGAGGAGTACTGGAAAAAAATTTCAGCCTTAACTAAATAATAAAAATATGCCGCGTTTTTTGCACATGGGGGCGTTCTGTCTCCCCCTTACGACTGGAATCCGGGCTAATTCTCACGGATGACACCTAGTTATACCCCCCTCAACATCCTCTCAAAAAATAGGCCTTAACTAAATCATCAATGAAAAATGTCACTGGCTATACACTACTATAATAGCTATTGAATAAGATTATACTATTTTTATTTGGATAAATAATTCCGATTAATTAATCTACCACAAAGGTTGTTATCATCGAGTAATTTATTTTCAGAAAGAAAACACAGACAGCAACAAAAAGTTCACTTAACGTAAAAAGTGTATAAAGAAAGTAAAGGCATCTAAGTAACTAATATAAAGAAACTAATTTCTGGGTTAATGCAGCAAGGACATTACAATGTACTCTATTATCATTAAAAACTATCAATTTTCGTTTATTGTCCATTTCTGATACACTTTTTTAAACAAATGAGTCAGAAAACAAAGTATATTTATAGCACAGTTATTAGAGATATTTACCTCTAAATAAATCAGAAGCGGAAGATCTTTTAATGAGTCCTTTGGATGATAAACAATAACATTACGTAAAGTTTACATGAATTCCAGACCGGAAACATTTTTAAAAAAATAAAAAACTTTGCTTTTCCGGTATTCTCCCAACATTTCTAAATTGAGGCGAGGTAAGACAAAACCAAAATTATTTTAGAAAAAGCATACATTTTCACACAAGAAATGTATCTACAAAAGTTTCGCGTATTGCCATGGATTTTCCATAAAAAATTAGTAAAGTGGATATATTAAATGAAGCGCGGTGCAAGATTGCTCGCGCCCAAACGCGCGTTTTGCAATACTTGGCGCGCGAAAAACCCTTTGCTTAGGGTTAGTCGTATTGGACATGCGCAATTGGTTCAGTTTCTGACAATTCTAAATCATTCTAACCTAAAAGCTAATGTGATTAATTGATATGTTCGTTTTCAATTTGATTTATATTAAGTACATTGTTGCTAATAACGAATAATAATAATAATATTCTTGATGTGAGTGATGCTGACGATAAAATTATACACTTTATAGAGAACGAAAGCAGACCCTATACCAAGAGGAAACAAGAAATAATTTTGATAATTATGATAAAGAGTTTTTTTATAAGATTTCGACTGCATAAAGAGACTGTTTTGCATATCGTTGAGATGAGAGAGAGCAAGAAACTGGAACCATTACGGACAGATAGGGATACTTAACATCATTTAAATACTCCACCTGACTTATATGTAGCAATTAATTTTAAGGTGAAATTAGTTAGACAAACTGTCACTAAAACACGCGCGCAATATGAATTAAACCAACTGGAAGAAACTTCAGGTAGAATTTGTACCGCCAACATAAGCTAAGCAATATTTGAACTTATGCATATGTAGCTGGCAGTTAAGTTACTGTTGATAAACACTATCATAGATATAACTGCCAGCTAAGAGTAACTAGCAGCTAGTTCTTTCATAATCAAATCAGATCAAATTTTATTTCGAACATAACATGACATATACTGCCGTCTTAAGGAAAGCGTCCTATCTAGCATTTTGTTAGTTTTGATATATTGAAAGTTTTAGCTTTTTAACTAAGAATACAGTATTCTTGTTTATAACACGTTCTGCAATCGCGGAACCGATAGAACAGTTCAGCTATTCATGTTACTAAGCGAAAAAGTTTTTTCTTGGAATTAAGGGCATATAGGACTTATTTTTAGTACAATGCAATTAGGACGTTTTAAATTATAAATACACTGTCATGAGCACTTAGGACAAACAATATAAGAATTTTTCACCTTCTTGTTGCATATCAGCCATTTTTAACTAGAAAATAGTTAGAATACATGCAAATGGGACAGAAAATGTAATAACCTGAAAAATGTAATTTTTGCAGATAGGACGTTCTTCCTTAGGACGGCAGTATAACATAAGGCATAAATTTGTGCATGTTAGGATTTAATAAAGGATCGTGCACTCTAAATTGCCTCTGAAGCGAATCAGAGAACACATTTGTGTTGTGCATGACCCTACAACAACATTCCTAGATGCAAAATTAATTTGTACAACTTATTATTAACCATTCACTTTTATACACGTAGCTTAATTAAAAATATCGTTGTTATTGTTAAATTAATATCGTAAAGCGACAGCAAACATGTCTTTATAGATAGATTTTAGAAAAGCCTGGTGAATATTTTGTAATTATTTCTTATAAAATTTTTACATTCTATATTAAATTTTTTTATTTTATTTGAGAAGAGTCTACTTTTGAGGTTGTGTTACTTAGGCACTTTTAACTGGACATTGAAAAACCAGACCTCAGACAAACAAATTTTACACAAATTAAAAAATTAGGGAATCCTTTTAAAGTTGGAAGTCTCACCTTTCTTATGCATATAGTTATATTTCAATATAATGCTATTATACAGGGTGTTGCATCATGAGAGGGACATAGCTTAACAGGAGGTAGAAAAAATCAGCGGTAACTAGAACCTCCCATAGAAATTTCTCGTTGGGCCTTCATTACGAAGTTAGGGTATTTTGTCATTTTTGGCAAAAATAACTTTTTGTCATTACTTTGACAGGGAATGGAATAATGGATTCATATTTGGTACAGCTAATACAGTAACGATCCTTCAGAAGCAAATGTAACAAATCCTGGTCCGGAGTCGCTAAAATTTAGATTTCTTCTTTACCTCTAAAAAATATGACCCTGTATATATTTTTTTGAAATTTCTATACGATGTTCGAAAAGAACATAAAAAATAAGCAAAATGGCCTAGTTCTCTTTTTTGTTACACCTTTGTGGTTATGTAAATACTGTGTTTAATATACAAGAATATGAATTAATTTCAGAACGGTATTAAATGAAAGTCACGTGAAACAAATAATTTTGTAACTAAAATTTGCAAAAATTTTATTGAGCGTAGGTGATTCCTAATTCCAGCACGTTTTAAAGATTAATTTTGACCTAGCTAAACGCTCAAGGAAATGCACAGATGTTGAGGGAGGCCACTTTGAAAATTTACTTTAGTGTAAATTGCATTTTATTTTTAAACATATTCAGTTATTAGCTGGTTGTTTATCGTTACAGGAACGGAAATTATTATATTAATTTCGGGGATAAATTTGTTCTGCTTTCCAATTTTTATTAGGTGTGAAATATTGCCGATTTTCTTGATTAAAGTACCTTGTTGCTTAGGCCTAAATAGTTTTATTATCTGTCACTCTGAATAAGCCTACTATGATTGATTAAATATTTTGTTAATTTATACCCGATTAGTGATTAGGGCTACATTTTTTACTAAAATTGATCTTTAAAGCGTCCCGTAATTAAGAATCACCCACGCTCAATAAAATTTTTGCAAATTTTAGTTACAAAATTGTTTGTTTCGCGTGACTTACATGTAATACCGTTCTGAAATTCATATTCTTGTATAGTATGCGTAATTGCTAATATAGTCCCTTCAAATTAGAAGAAAAATCACTGATTTTGGGAAATTTTTCCTACAGCTAAGCCACCCGTATAGAAAGTTGTCTTGGGGTTGTGTTAACATATTTTTCACCAATCGCATGAAAAAAAAGGGTTGTTTTTTAGATATAGATACATATATATTGTTACGATATTTTGTGTTTTGTTTAAATATGAATGTTTTGAAAATAATTATATTCTTGGGCGCCAGACAAATAGCTTGCACAGCAATATGTCAAATTTATTATTCTACACAAAACAGTAACTTTGTAGCATGATGTCTAGTCCCTTAATTTGGACAGACAGACTCTCCAGGGCTCAAGTCGGTTCAAATTTGCTCAGGTTAGCATTGGTGCACACAGTCTGAAAAGGTAAATGAAAGCCAGAGTTCAAAATAACAAGAAACAATTATTTATTTATAAAACTCCTTCCTGGAAACCTATACTGGAAAAAATACACAAATACATACGTTGTATGACCTAATTACTAAAATAAAATTAATATGGCCTTTTATTTATGAAAATTGCAATTTTTAAGAAAATATTTACCATGGATTTATTGTCGCTGCTCGATTAGTTCGACATTTCACTCGCACTCGTGGCGCTGCCGGCAGTCTTACTTCTTCCTTATCTGCGATCCCTGGCGAATCGTTGACGTTTGGAGCTTCACTTTAGTGGCCTGTGATATGAATTCTCCTATCTTGATTAATTTACTGGACGAAACACTTGTTTTTAATACCGAAAACACTTTATATTAAAAGGTAGGTAGTGTTACCTTTCGTAGCACTTAATTTTTTCTTAGGATGTTTACAACATATGAAATACTTTCAATTATAATTTTGTTTACCTTCTCAAAACATTTAAAAATTTAAATTTCAGGAACTTTGTAAATTGTATATTATTAATTATCACTTCTTGCTAGATATGCATTTAAATTATTTGTCTACTCTTATCTTTGAGTACAAACGGCTCTACTTTAACTTTCTTGGCACTTTTGGTTATTATTTGTTTATTTACCTTTTTTAAGGTTATAATTTTCTGGATCAACAATTCTAGGTGTTGCCTGAACGAGCTCTAATGGGTGACTGTTTTAAAAATTCAAGCTTTTTAATTGGCCTAATTTGACGTTTTTGACATGATTAGATTGCTTGATTATTAAAATTATTTTATTGAATTCTGTATTTACACTTATTTTTGTGTAGGAGTTCTAAAGCTGGATTTTACTATTAAATTATTAATCTGCATTAAATTCTGAACATTTCCATATGCCACACTCTATGTTTAATTGAGTATCAATAAAATTTTCAAAATTGCTGAAATTTATACAATATTTTTCTTAAATTCTATTTTACATGCAAAGTTTGGTTTCCAGGTTGTAAACCAGCTTTGTATTACTAATTATACACACAATAAACATTGTTACAAACATTTTAAATTCATATAGATAACATTTTGTGTTCTAGGGGTAGCGGGTACTTTTCAACACCATCTCATACCTCCTAGATGAACAATTTAATGGAACATAATGCAATGTAAATGAAGTATAGTGAGTCCTGTTTCACTGCAACCATATATTTCATTGGTAAAGTTCATTTATACAATGGTTTTTACAATAATCGTTGAGCTACGCTATGGTCATTCTCAAATAACATCGTGGGCCTTACAATAGTCCTTTAAATTATGGGCACACACAATGTACGTATAGTTTACATGAGTCTTTACATATTTTATACCATTTGGAGCCATTACGATGTGCTTTAGTAGTAATATTTTCAATAGACGAGTCTCTATTTTGACATTTGGGTAATACTGTTTTTAAAGTGGATTACACATATTGTGTTTGTATTCTAATTATATAATTACCTTTTAAATGATTAAAAGTTCATGTTTACACTAGCTAGGTAGCCTTTAAGTTCTTAATTCAAAATATTTTAACAAAATTTATTTTTATTATAGCCCAGTCGCTGAGCTTTTGCATGGGTCTTCAAGAAGATGAAACTAGAACATGTTTTTGGACACCATGGATGCTTCAGTACTGTTCTGGCTGTATATGGGCGTTTTTACAATCACATTTCTTTATTTAAAAGTCCATTATGATAAGGTAAAATACAATTAATGTTTAAAATCATATTTTCACAACTTACAATTATACACATATAATTCTAAATACTTGAATCCTGTTACTCTGTTCTCATTTACAGTTCAGGCTTAGTTGTAATTACATTCTAGAGTCTGCTCGATACATCATGCCTCGAGTGCTCGTTTCTAGTATGTATAATAAATTGATTCGCTTATAGCATTATGTTTAAATTTTTTTAATTTTAATTTATTTTTTGTTGATATTATTTATACAGTGTCTGTCTGTTCGTGTGGCAAATATCATGTCAATATGTTTATTTGGCCATTTTGGCGGTTTTTTGCGTTTTACTACAAAACTATGCATTTTTTAGAAAATATAACCTGATTTGATATTGTTGATCAAGCGATTCTCTACAATTTTTGTTCTTTTAATTTTTTTCAAATTTTTTTGGTGTTTGATTTTAAGCCAAAACCATGCATTTTATAAAAAAATATCAAGATATCAAAGTTGTAGATAATAATTTTTCGACAAATTCTGTTCTTTGTTTTTTTTTCAAAGTCGCGCGGTTTTGCCGCTAGAGCGCGAGAAACATTTTTTCAATACGGAAAAAAAATATAGCGCAAATATTTTTGATATAGGCAAAACTATGCATTTTTTTAGAGCACTCGTCAATTATATAAAAACTTGGAGAGCACAACAAAGTTATTTTTTTTGAAACTCATCGTTCATTTCTTACACAGCTGCGCATAGAACGGTGCATCTAATAGCATGAACTACGCGTATTCAGCTGTAGTGGTCGTGATGGGCCTTTTTGTATATGTCATCCTTAATGTCATCTATATTAGCTTAGCCGGTTAACAATATTAAGTAGAGGGGGGTGGAGGGGCAAAATACTACAGCTGTTCACGATGCCTACGTTTTTTTTATTCGCTCAAGAGTATTGAAAAAATGTTTTTCGTCCTCTAGCGGCAGAACCACGCGACTTTGAAAAAAAACAGAGAACAAAATTTGTCGAAATTTTTTTTATTTACAACTTTGATATATTGATGTTTTATTATAAAAGGCATAGTTTTGGCTTAAAATCAAAAAAATGTATACATTTACATAAACTCAGCGCGCTCTAGCGACGCAACCAAGTGGAATTTCAAAAAAATTAAAAGAACAAAAATTGTAGAGAATCGCTAGATCTACAATATTTTCTCAGAAATGCATAGTTTTGCAGCAAAACGCAAAAAATCGCCAAAATGACAAAAAAAAACATATATATATGTATCTATATCTAAAAAACAACCCTTTTTTTCGTGTGCTTGGTGAAAAATATGTTAGCACAACCCCAAGGCAACTTTCTATACGGGTGGCTTAGCTGTGGGAAAAATTTCCCTCAATTTTCCCAATTTGAAGGGACTAATAGACCAACTGCTAAGGGATGGGTGAGACGCAAGACGAGGTAAATGGCAGAGCCGGATTACCCGTATTGTTGAATTAAAAGTATCTACACGCGCATTAAAACGCATCTAAGAACTAATTTCTGCCAGCTACCAAGGTCCTGACTATTGTTTGCACGATTTGGCATGCGACTTGAACAACCCATAACTTTCTGTCTCGCTTTATAAAGTAAGAGGTGAAAGACGGACGATGTAGTCGGTGCCTTTTACCTCGTCTTGCGTCTCTTGCGCCGGACCTTTTACCGCTTACGCATACTATACATTTAACACCGTATATAAATAACCACAAAGGTGTAACAGAAAAGTGAACTAGGCCATTTTGCTTATTTTCTTGCGTTCTTTTCGAATATCGTACAGAAAATCTAAAAAATATGTATTTTTTAGAGGTAAAGAAGAAACCTAAATTTTGGTGACTCTGGACCTGGAATTTTTTTCACGTCTCATATGTACCTCTGTAGGATCGTTACTGTATTAGCTGTACCAAATATGAATCTATTATTCCATTCCCTGTCAAAGTAATGACAAAAAGTGGTGTCTGCCAAAAATGAAAAAACACCCTGTAACTCCGTTATGAAGGCCCAATGAGAAATTTCTGTGACAGGTTTTGATTACCTCTGATGTTCTCTACCTCCTGCTAAGCTGTGTCTCTCTCATGATGCAACACCCTGTATAGAAGCTAATTATCAATATATTACCTATATTATATTTCGATAATCCGTAGGAAATATTTGACCTTTTCTTGACCTACGGGAAATCTTCGAGAAATGTGTCAGTTTTAACCTCATTAACTTACATTTGCTTAAGTTAATGTAGTTTAAACACTAGTCCTGAAATTATTATAATTTCATAATTTCAGAATTTGTGGAACAAATATATACAGATTCGGGAAGTGTTCGTTTAGGTATTGCATTAGGAGCAAGCGAGAGCGAGGCAACTGGGCTATTATTGTTTATAGCATAATACATCGCCGGCTTTCCCCACCACATGTGCGCGGACAGCTCTGTCTGCGTCGTTTCAATTTGCTTCCGTCTTTGTTTACGTTTTAGTGCAATACCAAAACCAACAGTTTCCGAATCGGTATAAACATGCAATGGGAACTCAGAGAAAAAAATAATTAGATATATAGAACAAATTTAGTTATAAAGTCCCTGATAACAACAAACGTCCCCAGGACGTTCACTTAGGTCCTCGTTAGGTCTGAACGTTCCGGGTTTATATGGTGCGTCCCAAGGACGTCCGTTTGCTATCGTCCTTAAAACGTTCCGAATAAAACGTTTTAAGGACATCCTGCTAGAGTCCAGTCAAGACAAACCTAAACACATTTGTGAAATAACCTCTAGGAGTGATGCTTTTTTTGAGCAGATGAAGACATGATTAAAAACTGTAAAAGTGAAATTAAAATCCTTAAAAAGTTTTACTAACAAAATTTCTTTTGATAACAAAATATTTTCATATTTCATGGTCCATTTAAATTTTGTCAATTTGATTTTTCTGATTTCAGAAATCTTATATTCGTTTCAACTATTTTTTTCATCTTGCGAAATCACATTAATTTGTACTTTTTGACAGTACAGTGTAGTTATTATACTACTATCCCCTATATTAGTGTGCTACTATCATTTAGTACGAAAATATCGCAATGAGAATAAATAGAAATACTGGAATGAATAACAATTAAAAATATGTTAAGTTCCTATGAAGCTCTTATTATAAAATTCCCGCCAAACGTCCTGTTTGAGATGTAGGAGTTTCGGTTAGTTGCTCAATTGCTGTCAAACTATGGGGAATTCAATTTGGCAGCCTTATGGTTATTGCATTGCATCATTTTTATTTCTTCCGCCCACTGCCACTAGTCACTTTTAACGGCTACATAAGAAAGTACCAAAAATGGGTAAGTCTATTTAATTGATTTATTAATATATCAGTATTTGGATCGATATTTTATTCTAGATAAATTTTGTGCTGCTTATTTGTAGGTTATAGCCTACTACCACCCACCTTATTTGGCTCTGTTAAAATTCTATGGGAGATCACCTGTGAACCTGGGTATGTAGTTTTTAGTTGTTTATCATGGAGCGAACTTATTCACTTAAAACAAGATTGTTGGTTAAACATAAATACAATAATTCCCTTCGGTATGCGAAGGAAGTAAAAATTGAAGTACCTACTCACTACTCAGTGTGTTAAACGAAGTGTTATATATGGTTCGACATCTCTGATGAACAAGTGGAGGTGATGAAACTTTTAATAGGTAATGTTTGATATATCGAGTAATAAAAACATTTGCCAGAAAACATCAACAAACTTGTAAAGTATATTTAGGGATTTCAGTAAATTAATATAAGGAAAAAACTAATAAGTACTTTTTGAGGAAAATTTACAAATTTGTAACTTATATGCCCTATTTGTTATATTTTTTCTGAAATTGTGCTGTACGTACGTACAAAAACTTTTATACATCATCAATGTTCAACCTAATAAACCTGCTTCTAACCGTAAATCCTAATGCATCTTAACCCATAGCCATTTTCTTTACTTGAATTCTGTAATAATATTGGCAAAAAATATAACGTTAAACTTATAATAATGTTATTAATCTGGTAGCATTAGTCACAACACTGCTTCTCTCGGTCTTTGGTATTATTTGTAGAATCGATCATTCATATAAAGAGGTGTTCTTAAAATGTTTAAATGAACAGGGAACCTTTCAAATGGCAAAAGTCCGTGAAACAAAAAAATGTTCACATTTAAACTGTGATTTTTTTTTAAATAGGACACCAAGAAAATTATAACGAATTACTTTAAATATAAGCTTGCCATCAGGTGGCATATATTAGTCTTAATGTTTTTTGCCAAGATTTCATCTGAAATGTTAATTTTTCTTTTATTTGCTCAGGGGCTGCTGAAGTCGCTAACGCTTCAAAGTCTTGGAAGGACACCGAAATGGCTATTGCATCGTGATTGAAGAGGGCAAGAGAAAGAATAGAGAGGGTGTCAAAAAAGAGAGAATATTAGAAAATAATATAAACTAAGATAGTTATCAAAAGACAAAGTGTGCAAAACGTTAAGAGAAGGTGAGATATACATTTATCTTACGTTTTATTGCACACTTGGCTTATTTCTTATAATATTCAATATGACTTAATGTATATATAACTATATTATACTGTACTAGGTATTATAATATATAACTTTTAAATCCCATAAAAATTGTATTTTTGACACTTGACACTTGAATTTGTAGAGTAAGAAGTTAATTTTTTTTAAATACAAATGCCATAACTTTTTTTCAATAGCACAATAGAATTAAAATGTTCGCATAAATTTGTCATTTGCTGTTGATAAATAAAAATACCAAGTATTAAAATCAATCTAATTGAATAATTTTTCTACATGGTAATTATATATTGTCATTTTTTTATCTTTTCTAACCACATCCCTTCGAAATAGAATCCAATTACTGGATTCTGTTTCGAAAGAAATGCATGTGATTAGAAAGCCCAAAAAGGAACATAAATACCCTCTGCTGTGAATACACCTTAAAAGTGGTGGAGGGGAGGTACCTATATGTTTTGCATAGTATGTCCCAACAATGTTTTCAGGAGGTCCTCCCTAGACCTACATTCGTCCCACATAAGTCCTGGGTGGGACGTCCTCGGGACACCCCGTTTTGCTGACACGGAACGTCCCTCAAACGTCCTCGGTACGTCTTCCGTCGGTAGAGTACGTCCTCGGGATTTTCTCATGTCCTGTGAGTACGTTCTTGGGACGTTTTTGGGACCTCCATGTGCTATTAGGGGTAAAGGATAGCAAGTTTTCAAATATTCAAAAAAAAAAATGTAATTCTACACGTTTTTCTAATTCTTTGGTGCATCTCGTGATAAGCAAAATTACCGGTATTTACAGTCTCAGGAGTGTAGTTCGCTAATAAATATGTTACAAATTCCGATACTTACAGCATAAGTAGACAAAAGTATCATGTATAGATCGAATATAGTGGCACATTTGTCTACCTGTATATAACACAAAGCATTCAGGTACCGGTGCGGGAGCGCCGGCTTCGCTCAATTCCGATTTTACTGTGTATGGCTTTTTGTAGAATAAACATCATTTATATTAATTATTTTTTATTATTTCCTCCAAAAAATGTTGTTTAATAATGAAGTTTTTATAATATGTTTCGCCTGGGGTAATATTTTTTACGGCAAACCTGTGACTAATTAAACATTTGTAGACATTTTTCGCTTAGACATATATGCTCTTTTTAAACATATTTTTTGTTTTCCCATACATCGACTCATATTAAGAATTTTGAAAAAATACAGAAGAAAAAAAATTTTTGATTTTTTTTATTGTCGCCGGTCTAGAAATTATGCAAATTTTAGATGACCTTGTTAATTACACTTCAGAGAAATCTTAAAAAAAGAAATCACCTGCCTCCGAACATGTTTGAGATTTATACACAAAATTAGCTAGAACGCCTGGGCTATTACATAGATCGAATAAAATATAATTTCTTGCCGCTCCTGACATCTGACCCCGAATAGAATAAGGCGCAGTAATAAAGACAATCCGTTCTACTAAATTTCCCATGTAGTATTCTTCTACTTTTACTTTTGAAGTACGAAAATGAAATCACATTGCTGTCCCGCATGACCATATATCGCGTATAAATACCCAAAAATTGTTAAAATATTACCAATTTAATATAGCATTTTCAAGAATTGTAAATACAGAAAATTTTGTAGTTTAAAATGATTGAGAATTGTGCTGCCATCTGTTGGGCAAGAGCTAAAGGTCAGGTTCTCATTGCTGGTTTCTGCTTTTGGTTGGTGACTATACAGATTCTCACAATAACCCAGAATACCCTCCATATTTCTCTTGTATCGATTTTATGTTGCCAGTCAGCTAGAGCTCTACATCAGCATTACTCACTTTTGTTATTGTTTTTGCAGCATTTGCAGTATTCACCTCATTATGTGTTAGTAATGAGGTATTTAGATAATAGTGGATATCGATAACCTAGTGAACAATATATTATCCAGTTATTCAGTATTATTGTCGCGGCCTGTGCAAATTTATGTAACACAATGTGTGATGTTATTGAGGAGGTTTTGGAAAAAGCTGGCAGATGGGGCAAGTTTCAGATAACTTGTTATTTATGCCTGGGATTTGTTATTATATGTTCTGTGTTTCCCATGAGTTATATTTTCACGGCGCGGGATATTAAGTACAGGTGAGTCCTAAGTGCAATCATTAAATTTAAACGTTTTTATTACTAGAATCATTTTTATAAAAAAAATGTTTTTAGAAGAAAATTTAATAGGCAATTTTAGGCGGGGTGAATTAGAATTTGAATCTGAAATCCATTCAAAAATTACATTTTTTTTTGCTTAAAAATAGGTAAAAGGTAATAGTAAAAGGTTGTTACACTGAAAGAAATTTCTATTATCCATAAAGAGAAATTGACTAACCCTTAATAATTATCTGCATTAAATAGGCTCCAGCAAGACTGCTCTGTAACCGCAACAAAAACGATCTTGCTAAGATGCACTTATTTACCGTTAATAAAAGTTTTTCTTATTATTTATTTGTTACTGTAGGTTGATAGCTTTGCTATCAGGAGTCACCACCTATTTTAATCTTAATAAGTTTTTTGTTTATAGCTTTGATTTTATACCAAAAATAAATAAAATCAAAGGTTGTAGCTTTGATTTTAAGTAGTATAAAATCAAAGGTTATAGTTAGTAAGTTCCTATTTCTTACACCATTACTAACTAGTAACCGGAAAAAAACTTTCCTGCCGCTGATAGGTGACTTTTTAACCACTATGCAGCTTACATTATAATGGCAACAAATAATCTTTCTTGACCTAGTAATGTCACTTTGCAAGTACCTACGTTACTTCTAAATTCAATATTTTAATTTTATATTTTCACACTTCATATTAAAACACGTTTTTTAATACATTTCTATACTGACTCAGACAAAGAATTATTGTTGGTAAAATTAAAATAAATGATTCATTTAAGGAAACAAACGACTAATAAATAATTCAGGGTGCCTATTAAAAAAAGGGAACTTTGACTTGTAAGAAGATACAATCACAGTTTACTATATAATAGCTGCTTTCGTTCAGCAGAGTGATTGGTAATGATAAGGTACCTATCTGTTTCATGTGTTGTCTCTGTCCCTATACCATGCAATTTTGTATCATATGATTACTGCTCATTGGAATCCTGTTTATTATGATTACGAATCACTCTGCTGAATGAAAGCAGCTGAATGAAAGCAGCTAATATACAATAACATAAAACACAAGTTTTTTAATAAAAATTCTTTGCATAAAACCTTTCCCACAACTGTCTCTTCGAACGCCGAATTGCTTACTAGTTACTGCATGCGTCGCTGCATGGATAAAATGGCGCGCGATGAAAAAATCTCAATTGCGCTTGCGCCACGTGTAAAAATAAATAAGTAAGGCTAGGCGCGCACGGGTGACTTTTGTCACGCAACTGTTTTGTCACCTACCTCGGAGTCCATCGAGTCTTATGGAGATGCGCTCACGAAGCGACGTGACAGTCACGTCGCTCGTGAGCGCATCTCCGTAAGACTCGATGGACTTCGAGGTAGGTGACAAAACAGTTGCGTGACAAAAGTCACCCGTGCGCGCCTAGCCTAAGACGTTACGATTAGTAAGCCCGTCTTTACAGTCAACAGGTGACTTACCAACCATAGGTCTATATGAGTTTTAACCATTAAATAGTGAACTTTAACTTAAGGCACTTATTTTTCGTAAGAAATTATTTAGGTACCCCTAATAAAAAGAAAACTTAAAACAATATTTTACCTAGTTTAAGTAAGTGCTGTTATTGGACAAATAGTCAAAGATTTACCGTTGCAAAATCTCATTAGCAAAACAGTTTTTCTTATGGTTAGATAATGATAATGTAGTCTTAACAAAAAAAATACTTGTAATAATGCAGATCATCTTAGCAAAACATTCTATTTGGTCGATTTCTTTCAGTGTATAATAAATAACGGTATAAATAATAATAATTGCTTTGAATAATTAGAAAAGGGGTGGAAAAGAATGGAATGTACCTTATAGGACCGTAGGTCGCCCGTAGATATAGGTTGCCGGCTTCTTGAGTTGTCACCTTTGTATTGCCAGGAACACAACACTTTCACACACGGTGTGTTATCGATGTACACATATTAATCATCTGGAAACGACTCTCTTCTCTCTTTGTCTATATTAGGCACGAGAGGGTACATACATTGAGTTAGGTCAGGTGGGTCAGTAGCGGAGGGAAGGGAGGAAAATAAGTAAGGACGAAACATAACCGCCCACCAAATTCTGGGTAACAGAATTTTGATAAATTATATAGAAAACAAAAATAAAATTATTGAACGCCATAACGATCATGGCTTAAGAAAGAAATAGCAAAAAATAAAACAAAACGAAACAAAAATTCTATTAAACGCGAACTTGGTATTTTATTGTGAAGGCAATGCACACAATTTTACCATTGGGCGTTTTAGAATACCTTCGGAGGTATTTACAGACGCGACGCGGGGTACTCCATCTTTACCAGGATGGAGTTTAGAAATTCTACCTATCCTCCACTTGAGGGGTGGAACTAGGTTGTCTTTTATAAGAACGATCGTACCGATATCGACAGGTTCAAACCGATGTGAATCCGACCATTTGCTTCTCTGATACAGGTTGTGCAAATATTCATCTTTCCAACGCACCCAAAATCTTTGGTGCATCTGCTGTATTAATTGCCAACGTGACAACCGATTTATCGATAAATGAGTGAGGTCTGGGTCTGGAGCTGATGTTAAAGGTTCGAGAGTAAGAAAGTGTCCGGGAGTTAAGACGCTAATGTCATTTGGATCCGAACTTAGACAACAAAGGGGTCGTGAATTGAGTAGAGATTCAATTTGTACAAATAGAGTATTCATTTCTTCATACGTGAGGATTTGGTCTCCGATGACCCGATAAAAGTGCGTTTTAACGGCTTTAACTCCACTCTCCCAAAGTCCACCGAAATGGGGAGCGGATGGTGGATTAAAAGTCCAGATAATGTTTTCTGCCTCGGCAGAATGTTTCATATATTGGTTGAGCTCATGATCCGCACCGACGAAATTAGAGCCGCAGTCTGAAAACAGCTGAGAACACCGGCCACGACGCGCTATGAATCGTCTCAAAGCACCCAAAAAGGCCTCTGTAGTTAAATCGGAGGCTAACTCGAGGTGAATTGCCTTGGTGGCAAAGCATACGAACAAGCATAAATAGGCTTTCATGGTTTTAGCACCTCTAGTTTTTGCTAAGGTGATGGTGAAAGGACCGGCATAATCAACGCCTACGCAACTAAATGGTTTGATTTGCGAAATACGAACCTTTGGAAGATCTCCCATCGGAGGGACATATGGATTGGGGTTAGTTCGAAAGCACTGGTTACAAGTCGATAAATAATGTCGAATGGCTCGACGAGCAGAGAGAACCCAAAAATTTTGTTGAAGTAAGTACATTGTTGTATTTATTCCTGGATGGAAATTTTGACGATGAGTTTGTAAAATAATCAATTCAGTGAGGCGATGTTTGCGTGGAAGCAGCGCGGGATGTCTGGCCGAGAAGGGCAGATCGGCATTCTTTAGTCTGCCACCGACACGTAGGATTCCATCGGCATCAAGGAATGGCGATAGCTTTTGTAAATATTTTGGATATTTACGTTTGCTTTGAATAGCCTTGATTTCTTGAGAAAATGCTAGGGATTGGACTACTTTGACGATACGAAGTAGGGCTTGGTGCAACTCCTCAATTAACAAAAGTCCAGTGAACTTGTCGTGCTTTCTACTATTCTTGTAGAAGCGGAGAATATATGCGACAATACCTTGAATTTTCCGAAGTGACGAAAATTTGTCGAGAAGGTTAATGACGTCTGACGTCACAGTTTGCCCAAGAAGAGTGATTACTCTTTCTTCCAAGTCTTCCTCAAAGACTAGGTGAGAAGTGGAAGAGTCTGATGGCCACGAGTCGGGAGACTGGGCTAAGAATGTTGGCCCCGCCCACCAAAGCGAGCATGACAGCACGTCGTTTGGAAGGAGACCACGAGAAGCCGGGTCGGCTGGATTTTCGGCAGACGAAATGTGGCGCCAGCATGATGGGGCTATACGTTCCTGAATGAAGGTAACGCGATTCGCTACAAAGCTTTTCCATCGGTGGGGCGAAGCTCTAATCCAAGTTAAGGCAACTGTGGAATCACTCCATGCCACTATGCGATCAAAGGTAACAAGGGATTGATACGTATGAAGGACGAATTCGAAGAGTTTTGCAAGTAAAACCGCTGCGCAGAGTTCTAAACGTGGAATTGATAGACGTTTTAAAGGGGCCACTTTAGATTTGGCCATAACTAGGCTAGTGGATACCTGATCGTTTAAGTCAATAGTACGGAAATAAATTACACAAGCATAGCCAAGTTCTGAAGCGTCACAAAATGCATGCAACTGGCATGATTGTAGAGAGGAATTAAATAAATGACGAGGTATTCGAAGTGAACTAAGACATGACAATTCAGATTTGTATTGCTGCCATAACCTTTTTACGTCTTCAGGAGGAGTGTCATCCCAATCGAGTCCTAGAGTCCATAAATGTTGAAGTATGCGTTTGGCGAATAGGGTTAATGGAGAAAGAAAACCAAGAGGATCATAAATTCTGGCGGCCTCGGACAGGATTGACCGTTTGGTACAACGGGACTCTCGTGGTACCACTTTGAATGAAAACGAGTCAGAAGATGAATGCCATTGTAACCCAAGAATTTTGATAATTAAATTGGACTCACTGTCGAAGGTAAGATCTTGTTGCTGCCGATACGATATCGGAATGTCCTCCAATATCATGGGGTTATTGGATGACCATTTTCGAAGTTCAAAAGATCCTGACTGTAATAGCGAAATGAGTTGATCTCGAAGATTCAGGGCAGCGTCTATGGATGAGGCGCCACAAACCAAATCATCAACGTATACATCATTTTTAAGCGCCTCGGCGGCGAGAGGAAATTGTTGACTACCTTCCTCGGCTAGTTGAAGCAAAGTTCGGATAGCCAGGTAAGGGGACGAATTGACGCCATAAGTAACAGTGTTTAGCTGGTAGGTCTGGATAGGATCAGTGGGACTGAAACGCCATCTAATCAGCTGGTATTTTTTATGTTCCGGAGTAACTAAGATCTGCCGGTACATTTGACGGATGTCACATGTGAAAACAATGGCATGAGAACGAAAACGAAGTAAAACGCTACTGATATCGGATTGAAGTTTAGGACCAGGATACAAAGTGTCGTTAAGTGACAGGTTATTGCCTGCCCGAGCACTAGCATCGAAGACGACACGAATTTTCTGTTTGTCTGCATCAGTGGTGAGTACCCCATGATGTGGGATAAAATAGTTGTCAGAACCATCTGGAGATGGACTAACAAGCGACATATGACCAGATGTGAGGTAATCTGCCATAAACTCAAGGTAAAGTTTACGCAATGAAACTTGAGACTGTAACCGTCTTTCAAGAGCGATCAGACGACGATCGGCAATGGTACAAGAATTTTCGAAGTGAGGCGAGGTTATCTTAAATGGTAACGCAACACCAAAACGACCTGAAGATGTGCGAAAATATGAATTCTGGAAATGTGCCTCGACTACCTTGTCATCCAGAGAGGTTGTTGATTTTGAAGGAACTTCTTCAATGTCCCAAAATCTCTTGAGGATTAAGTCGGAACATGGTTCGACACTGGTGAAGAAGGAACGAATTTCTGAAGAAGTCACGTTATTAATAGGTCCTAAGAGAGCCCATCCAAAGATAGTTTCAATAGCCATCGGTCCCTGGGCCCTATCATGAGTGATAGTATGACCTTTTAACAATGAGGGATAAATATCAGCACCTAATAACATTTGAATAGGGCCGGGCTTGTGAAAAAGTGGATCAGCTAATGGTAAATTGCGAAGAAACTCCACTTGCGATGACTCGACAGGTGAGCTAGGTATGTTAGAACAAATAGTTTTAATAATTAGGGCGTCAATTTCCAATAAAGGGCTTTCGGATCCATGAGGACGAATTTGACACGTGGTTATACCCTCGGATGGGTTTGCAGTGGTTTGGCCTAGCCCAAAAATAGGAGTATGATTTTTTGACCTGTTCAGCCCGAGTTGTTTTACCGCCGAATCAACGATAAATGAAGCCTGTGAACCAGGGTCCAACAGTGCGCGAATGGTGCCGAAATTACCAAATTTGTTTTTGATCTCCAAAGAAACAGTTGCTAAAAGAACAGTAAGTCGAGATGAGGTATTTGTTGAAGAAACACTAGTGCAAGCATTGACACCAGATGATGGAGTAGCAGGGCTACTTTGAGGCGGAGGCGCCTGTATATTAGAATTGGACTTGTCACTAACAGTACCTGAAGACCTATCAAAGTGAAGTAAGGAATGGTGCTTAAATCCACAAGTCCTGCAGGTATGCTGTGACGGACAGTTGACCACCGGGTGGAACTGCCGCAGGCAATTGACACAAAGACGTGCTTGTTTGACTATAGAGAATCGGTCTGAAGGTGATTTTGCCAAGAAAGATGGACAGCGATATAGCAAATGGTTCATTTTGCAAAGGGTGCAAGTTTCCGACTTCGAAGATGATGATTGATTGGGTGAGGTTGAATTGGTATTCACCACAAAGGCCCTTTGAGAAGGGGCGCTTTTGTAATCGGTGAAATGCTTAGAAGAAAAGGATTGAGTCGACGATTTATTATATTTTTGCGAAGTCGCGGCATGCGAAGTCGAGGATTTGGAACTCTCAACTGTTTCCAAAGCGGCACATTGTTTAAGGAGAAAATCTTTTAATTCGTCATATTTAGGCATGACTGCAGCATTACAGTTTAATTCGAATCGTTTGCGTGTAGAGGTATCCAGTTTGTCTAAGAGCAAATCCGTTAAAATAAAATCCCACTCTTTTATGTTACATTCTAAATGCCCTAATACCGCAATATTTTCGCTAAAGGTGTCGATTAATTTACGAAGTGTTTTGAAATTATCTGTGGTTAGTACAGGATAATTTTTTAAGGTACGCCAATGGTTTAGTATGAGAAGCCGCTTGTTCGAATAGCGATCGACAAGGGCGTTGTAAGCTACTTGGTAATTAGCCGCAGTTAATGGAACTGATTTGACCAATGTCAGTGGTTCATCGGTTAATGCAGTGATTAAATATTGAAACTTATTTATTTCCGAAATATGAGAACATTCATGAACTGAGCTGTTAAACACATCAATAAAGGTTTGCCACCCTCTTAAATCTCCCGAAAATTTAATTAATTCCAGCTTAGGCAGCCTTACATTGAATTGAGAAGGAGCAGATGTCGAAGAACGAGTTATAGATGGTAATAATTCCCCACTAGGTGTGGTAGGAACTGTAGTAATAGGACATAAGTCCTGAAATATTGCTAATATTTCAACATATATGTCATCAATTTCTTTTCTAATACCATCTTGAGCTTCCCGATCTGCGTCGGATGTTTGAGTGACAATATCAATGTGGCTTGCTTGGAAATCTTCATAAGTTTTGTCTAACAGTTTGTATTTTATTTTAAAAAGAGACAATTTTGAATTATCTGTTTGTGCAGCTTGTGCAAAGTCCAAAGTTTCCTTAATTCGAGACACGAGTAAATTACGAGTTGCTATAGCTTCTTTTCTTGGGGCCATGGCAATCAATAAATGGTTTTAGTTTCGACTATTTTTTAAGTATGTATTTACTAAATAATTCGAATAAATATCCCACAAAAGGAACAAAAAACTACGACACCGATCAACCAAATTCGCAAATAACCGAGACCAACTGAACAATGACTATGCATTTAAAGTTAAAATTTAACTGTTAATGCAATAACGAAGGGTAAGTTGTTCAGTACGCCACTGGGTGTGACAATATAACACGCGAAATGCAGCAAAGTCGATAAATTCCGAAGTTACTTATAATAAGAAAATTGTATCAAAGAAACAAATGTCGGTAGGCACCTTTTTACGATCTGATTTCTTTTAAAACGAAGTAGGTAAATATTACCAAATGAAATAAACGAAATAGTTTCGATACCATAAGTTCAAGAATAAATATAATGTTATTTATTACAAGTATTGCTGTAAATTTCTAGTGTTCGACGAAAAACAAAAAAAAAAACGGCACTATTAGGCGGTTTCAAGGTCAGCGATGATAACATGTAAACAAGAACCCTGCCGGTATAGGTATGTATGCGACAAGAGGTAAAAAATGTGCTACCGCCTTCGACGTTAAAACACCAAGAAATTCAAATAAAATGTTCGATATAATTATTAATAAACCAATTGTAAATGAGCAAAGTAATGTTTTGTTGTTTCAAATGAACTTAAAATACTAAAATTTACTTTTATGCGAATATTAAAATTTACGATAATCTAGCATACAAAGAATGACCATTAATTTTTTAAATTTACGCAAAACCGGCTTGCTAGAAGGACTAATGAAATACTAATAATTATAATTAATAACTATCAATTTACGATGAATCCGGCGTGCAAGAAGGACCAATGAATAATTAGAAAAGGGGTGGAAAAGAATGGAATGTACCTTATAGGACCGTAGGTCGCCCGTAGATATAGGTTGCCGGCTTCTTGAGTTGTCACCTTTGTATTGCCAGGAACACAACACTTTCACACACGGTGTGTTATCGATGTACACATATTAATCATCTGGAAACGACTCTCTTCTCTCTTTGTCTATATTAGGCACGAGAGGGTACATACATTGAGTTAGGTCAGGTGGGTCAGTAGCGGAGGGAAGGGAGGAAAATAAGTAAGGACGAAACATGCTTAAATGTACGTATGTTTATTTGCAATTCTTAAAATAAAATAATAAAATAGTAGTAAATGTTAAAAATTAACAGAATATAAATAAATAAAATTAACTATTCTTGTCAACATTCATTAAAAGTAAAAAGAATTCTAACAAAATTAATATAGCCAGTAGTGACTATCGGTCGAAATTTCGTTCAGAAAGAAACGAAAAGTTCAGAAAAAAACACGTTGTATCAAATGATATATTATTTTCATAGTTGTTTTCTAAGCCGAGTAATCTAATTTGCAACTAAGAATCTACGAAAGCCGAGCGCGGCTGCAGCGACAGCGCGCCATAACGTCACAGCGCTCTTCTATCTCGGTCATATTTTGGACCGTACGCTTTTTTGCACTCATTAATCGATACTTTCACAATGGAGAATTGATCAAAATGGATCGAAAAAAATTGTACTAAATAAAGCACGCTAGTTGCGTCATAGCAAGTTTGAAGTAAAAATATTGATTAGAACGGTTGTTATCGATAATAATATACAAATGGCGCACCTCGGCTGCCATTGGTTCTACATTTTTTTTCCAAATTCATGGTTTTTTAAGCGCAATTCAATGCACTTGATTGCAAATCTTTAAACTGAAAATTCGCGGAGATACGATCCCCAGCAACGGTAACTTTTTTGTTTTTTGTAAATAAAAAATGTGTTTGCTAATAAAAAATCTAAATTTTGGTACATTCGAAGACACTGGCATATTCAACCAATTCCAATTGGTTTCATGTCGATTAGTATTTTTATGTCGAAACGGCAGCAACCCAAGGATTATGCTCTCCCAAAATTTTATCGAGTTTTGATTACAATTACTTCACTTATTGCAATGGGCTTGTTCCATGATATTCTTATTATATGGTTTTTATACTTTTTCATATAGTACTCGATATTCTCATTATACACTTAAAATTTCGTATTATTAACTTTCTCCGTTCTCGAGATATAAGGAGTTGAAATTAGTAATAGTTGCAAAAACCGAGCGCTCATTTGTGACGTCACTATACGCAAGAGGCGTAAGAAAAATGGCTTTCTGGGACCTTTCCAAATTTAACCTGAAAAGTCGAAAAACATTGAATTTTTTAACGCTGGTAACTAAATAAATACGTCGAGTGGAAGTTCGTTCTATGTGTCTACGGAAAGAAGAAGGTCGGCGATGAATTCTAATCGTAAATTGCAGTGTCAAAATCGAAAATTCGTCCCGGCAGGAGCGAGAGCAAATTGTAATTTTTTGACATTTCACCAAATTGTACTCCCCTACTGTCAAGTAGTAAGCAAAACAAACAATGCTTCGAAAACACTTATAATTATAATAAGTAAGAAGCATCAAGTCTATCGAGATCGCCGAGTCTGTGGGTATAGTGACGTAGCGCCTGGCCACGCCCCATTTTCGCGAGATGGAGATTTGTAGTAGTTTTTAAGATACTAAACGTGCGAATAAGATTCTGATTTTTTGCAGATCCATTAATTTATACTTGCACTTTCGATTTACGAAATAAAAAAAAAATGCCGAACAAGCCCATTGGAAAATCATTCATTTTCTTCACACTTGTTAATTTTGAAATAGTAAACAAGTTTCGCGAATTTTCGTTATAGCCTCCTCTTGTAGGAAATTTTCTTAGGAACAAATTTGATCTCTATTTGTCAAGTCGATTAGGGGCGCAAGGTTTCGCTTTCTATTTTTCAATAAAAAACCACGTTCCGTATCTTCGAATCTATAAAGAAAGACTTGAGGGTTGTAGTCGAGTCGCTGTATCGAAATTTTTAAAAAACTTAAAAAATTTTCAATACTTTACCGATTTTTTTGAAACTTTGGAAATATCTTCTTGGGTCCATAAATCGAGAAGTTGAGTTTTTTTTTGTCGGTCGAACCTCCGACATTGTTAAATAAACAAATTAAGTTAACAATTGAATAACTTCCTGAATAATTATTCAAAATGGCTGAATTATTTAAGGGGGGTTTGGGGGTCGCTGATTACGAATTTGATATTAAAGAGAAATGGCGGAATCAAAATGGCGGAATCAAAATGGCGTATATGTTATTAATTATTTCGTATATTTTTAACTAATAATTGAATAATTGTCAGAAAAATAACTGAAAATGGCTCAACCTTTTTGGGGGGGAAGGGGGTTCCAGAGGTCGCTGATTACGAACTTGATATCAAAGAGTCCAAAATCAAAATGGGGGTTGTGACACTAATTGTTTGGAATATTCTCTGTGAATATTCATAATTCTATCGGAAAATTTCCAGAAAATCTTCTTAGGTCGCAAATTATTAATTTAACATGGAAAAGTCAGAATTGAAAATGGCCGAAATATCATCATCCATTATTTTAAATATTTTAGTAAATCTGTCATTCTAAAAAAATTGTAACTCTTAGAGAAACCGAATTTTTTAATATAACAAAATGTTAAATATGACCATGATTAACGTACGTTTCAAATGTTATTGGATTGGAGTCCAAATCAGTTATTGTATTGAAAGGCTGTTACTAATAAGCATCTACTCCGCGAGGGCAATGCCGGAAAATCGCTCCTTTTTTTTGAATTTCCGGAAAACGGTTCAGAATTTTTGTATGAAATAAAATGCAAAGTTAAACTAATAAACGTACCTCTCGACTGTTCCTTGTTTGAAGTAGATATCTATAATTGTTTTCAAATGCGACCCCTCACAAGCACCTATCACATCAGCGTGTGGTCATAAAATCGCTGCGTTTTTTTTTGAACTTCTGGAAAACGGTTCAGAATTTTTGAACGAAAGAAAATGCAAAGTTAAATTAATAAACGTACCTCTCGACTGTATTTTGTTTGAAGTAGGTATCTATAATTCTTTTCAAATGCGAACCGTCACAAGCACCTATCACACCAGCGTGTGGTCGGAAAATCGCTGCGTTTTTTTGAATTTCTGGAAAACGGTTCAGAATTTTAGAATGAAATAAAATGCAAAGTTGAACTAATAAACGTACCTCTCGACTGTTTTTTGTTTGAAGTAGGTATCTATAATTGTTTTCAAATGCGACCCCTCACAAGCACCTACCACACCAGCGTGTGGTCGGAAAATCGCTCCGTTTTTTTCGAATTTCTGGAAAACGGTTCACAATTCTTTTATGAAAAAGTTAAGCTAATAAACGTACCTTTCAACTGTTTGTTGTTTGAAGTCGATATCCGTAATTCTTTTCAAATGTGACCCCTCACAAGCACCTATCAATATCTAGAAAACGGTTTCGAATTTTTTAATGAAACAAAATGCGAAATGAAGCCAATAAACATACTTTTCGACTGTTTTTTGTTGGAGGCAATACGTGTAATTGTTTTCAAATGCGACCCCTCATAAGCATCCATCCCACCAGCGCACAGCTGGAAAATCCGCTGCGTTTTTTTAAGTTCTGGAAAACGGATTCGATTCTTTGAGTGAAACAAAAACAAAATGTTTCTAATGAACGCACCCTCGAGTATTCTTAGTTTCTAGCAGATTTTTATCATTTGTTGTTGTTATAGTCCAAAATCACGTAGAGTTCTTTAATTATTTAAGTTCACTTTTCCAACGAAAAAATGTTTTCTATATTTTCCAGAATATGTGGTATATGTGGAATTCTATTTTTGGTGTATACCTACATACGATGTATCTATAAGATTCACATAAATATATGCCTATGATAATATATTATACTTTGTAAAAATCATCGCTTGTTTCTAAATGCGCGCGGATTTTTGTATATTAATACATTTTTTTAAATAAACAAATACTTTTTATGAATTTTTAAATTTATATATGTAATCAGCGACCCCCAACACCCCCCTAAAAAATTTCAGCCATTTTGAATAATTATTCAGGAAGTTATTCAATTGTTAACTTCATTTGTTTATTTAAGAATGTCGGAGGTTCGACCAACAAAAAAAATCTTAGCTTTTCGATTTATGGACCCAAGAAGATATTTCCAAAGGTTCAAAAAGATCTGTAAAGTATTGAACATTTTTTCGGTTTTTTATAAATTTCCATACAGCTACTCGACCATTGTTATTTATGAATTTTTAACCTATTTTTAAGTAAATAATTGTAATGTTTAAAAGGATTTCAGATTAAAAATCTAATTTGCCTCGCCTATTGGTTTTTATTACAAATATGTGATAAATAAGAAAAATTGTATATTTTATATTCTTGTCCAGACGAGATTTTAAAACAATTGTCTCGGTATGTTATTTTTAATTCTAGTTATCATTTTATTTGCCTATCTAAGATTTTTATTACCTATGTAATATAAAATCTATATTAAGACCGGGTGGCTAAAAAACGGAAAAGTTTATATTGTTTATGAAGATATAATATACCTAATTTTTATTTAATTGAACTGAACCACAGAATAATAAACAATCAGAATAGAATCTTTCAGGGAAGGGGAAGATTCGCGCATTTCAAGGCGCGCAGTCAATTCGACATGTTCCTAGGATAAAACAATAAATAATCGGGTGCTCCTAACAGAGATGCCAAATGTGCAATAATTTCTCATGAACCAAGAATAAATAGTTCCGTAAATCAAAGTAGAGACGTATAATACACTTCCTATCCGCTCCACGTGTTTCTGTGGGACTTTGTTTCGTTTTTTATACTCTAGTCCATGACGAGTGCGCATAGTCCACACGCACGTAGAGGAATGGCACCAGTTTTAAAATAGAACAAAAATGTATGGTATCAATAGGAGAATACAAATGTCACACTACGGCTTGTCAAATTTGTTGGTTATGTTATATACATTCATAACACAAAATATGCATAAATAGATGATAATTTGAATGAATAAAGAATATTCTCGTTGTGCATATAGTAAATATAGTTGTTCCAAAAAGGTTTTATATTTGAGATGTTTTAATCACACAAATCCCTTTAAATAGTACTTAATACTTAAAACTTTTTACTAATTAAAATTAAATAAGCACTTGCTAAATAAAGAAGTATATATTATATTTTTATTCAATATTTTTATATTTTTTGTCACATTCTATTTCTACAATTTGATAAATTCATTACAGACCAGTGATTTTAGCCAAAAAATAAATTAAGTGTTATTGCTCTTACCACGCCGATTTTTTTTTGTAAAAATAGTCAGATATTAACCACTTTCGGGAACAATACTCTTGATGTAATTCACCCGTCACTAAATAGTCCTTTCAAATTAGTCAAATGATCGCTGTTTTATGGAAAATTTCCCACAGCTATGAGACCTGCAAAAGGTGAAGCATTTGTGTTGTCTAAACATGATTTTCACCCCCCGCTGTTCTAAGAAAGGGTGGATTTTGAAAAATATATACATATATATGAATTTTAGCGCTTTTTCGCCTTTTCCTCTATTCTGAGGAAAAACTATGCATGGTGAAAAATGTCAGGAGAACAAATTTGTAGAGCATAAAATTTCCTACACATTTTGTCTCTGCATTTTTGTAAATCCAGCATAGTTTTTCCGTTACAGGATGCGAAAGTCTATTTATACATATTTCTTTCGCGCCTTCTGCGCGACTGAGTTGAAGAGTTAACCAATTAAACCTAAAAGTGTTTTTCAGAAAATTTTGCAAACTTATTTTGAAAATATTAATGTTTGAAGTTACCTATTGTCCACAATAAATATGAACTGGTTTCCTGAGGGTTGCATATGGCGAGCGGTATACCCTCAAAAAGACGTTCGGAAAAGCAACCTAAGTGACCTCGAAGTTTAGACAGATTGACACATTTTGGAGACGATTTGTTGTTTTGTTATCAACAAATAACCTTATTACACTGTTTTGATTCCGATGGCAGGTAATTTGTTATTAACAAAGTTGCAACATTAAAATAATAGAAAAAATCGTTTTCCAAACACATCCTTAAGTTAACTCGGTCAAAACAAATAATTTTTGTCTTGAAATTTTTTTGCCAAATGTACCATTTTTGGTCTACAGGCGATTAAAAGTCGATAAATGGCCAAAAGCGGCCATCTTTATAAAATTTATTTCTCAGCTTCTACCAAAGCTTTTTAATTATTATTTTTTTTTTTTGGAAAATGATCATCAAGACTTTTGCTTTAAAGCCATATTTTTTTATATAGTTCACCTTTTTTGGTACTCGTGTTTGAAACCAAAGTTGTATGAAATATTTCATATTCACATGACGGAATGAAATATCGAGGAACTCGATCCGCAAATCTTTTTTAATTACTTGGATGCACTTTTCAACACTTTAGAGCTCTCGTTGCTTTTTTGAAAATGCACCTTTTTTAAACTACTACAATTTCAAATTCAAGAAATGAAAAATAATTTGCGTGTATAATTTGTAACATTTTTCATACTTGTGTATGTCAAATCCACGATTACATAGTAATAAACCGCTGCCTAAGGAATCACTACTTCCACATCCATATTTTTCATTCAAGTCACTTTAAAGGAAACATCTTGACTAGATTTACACTCTAGTACGTGGAAATTATTGGTCATAAAATTTTAGTAATATTTGGAGCAGATGCTATAGAAAAGTTTGATTCGTTGGTTTCCACTATATACGATAAAAATGACGTTTCTAGTTTACACTACTTATTTTCCCTAGGTCAGGCAGGCAGGCAGGCAGGCAGGAATTTATAATCATGATATTTGTATTTCTTTAATATTTTTTTAACAGCTGATGCCGATATTCCACATTCACTTGCAATATTTCGTGATGAATTTTCGGGGTTTATGTATATGTGAGCTAGTACAATAATATCATTTACCGGTTCTCTCATTTGGTGCGTCCGTTCCAATCTACAAACACTGCCAATTTCGCATAAATTCTTGGACACAGTGTAAATAGTATTTCTTGTCGGATGGTGTCTGTCAGGATATAAATTCGCATATTCTTGCACTGCCCTGTCAACATTTCTATAATTTTTAATGTGAACATCATACATGTATTTTTTTTCATCTACAGAATAACGAACCATAGTCAGAAGTATAATTTGAGATTAAACGACTTACCTGTAAGGAAGTTCAATTGTAATTATACGATTGTTCCGGTCCGCATAGAACAGTAAGTAGTAACACCTAAAGATGCAACTACGTAGTGTTCTATAAGGACCGGAAAAAGATGTATAACAGTTAACAGCTAACAAAAATAAACGTTACCAATACGATAAGCTACAATAAAATGACATTTAATGAAATTATTTTGTTTTTCAAGGCACACTGGAAAAAGGTGAATAATATTGAGTGTACTTGTTCACACACCAAGTTACTATGTTTTTATAAATCTTATTTATTGTTTAAAGAAATACAATTGTTAAGTTGGTGATTTTTTATTTGGTATCCATTTTCCACAACAATATTAAGCAGAACTAGACTAGTAAAGATAGTCAATACATTGGACTGTTCATAAAATAAACTTTCAAAGTTTCAAATGATGAGTCACCCCTTGTATTGCTTAACAAGCACAATAGTTTTGTGAAGGACAATGCCAATAAAATGAAAGGTAATTATTTTTCTGACAAAACGTTGTAAAATTGTCAACGTTAAAAATATTATAAGAAAATCTGTGGTCTTGGCTTCACCAAATTTCATGTTACTGTACTCTTACCGGCTTGTTTTAATTGTTTTCCCTTATTTACCCCTCTTTAACCTCCAACCGTTCACCAGAAATAGCGCAAAATATAATCTAGTTCCAGATCTCATCATAGTACATACGTGTACAAAATTTCAAAACAATATTTTAAACCTTTGCTTTGCAGAAAACTATTTTTGAATTATTCTTAAATAAACATTCTATTTCTAGTTCTATCATTTAGAATTCTACTATAAACCAAATCTTGACAGTCAGACCCTGACATGCATTTGTTTTTTACGGAAATTAAGATACGGCTAAAGTCTTTCAACTTTCTCATCAATGTTCAGTTGGCAAATACAGAATATTTCTTTGAGAGGAACAGCCATCAGAATTTCACGTTTTACTCTCGTTTTAATTTAATAATGTCAATCATATAAGGCGTCTTCAAGTACTGATTCTGTCCTTATTTCAGGACGTATTTTTAGAGAAATGTTTTTTTTATTTAGATTTCCTGAAGATGCTTCCGAAGTTACGACGCAATTCACATCCATATATAACATTATTTAAATGCGACGAATAAAATTGGAATACAGATTATCGCTGCAAAAATTTGTTAAGCGCCTTAGCTTCCATTAATACAACACGTGTTTCGATGTATTTGCAATTTGTGTGCATACAGAGGGAGTTTTCTAAATAATATTTAATTTAATAACTAATTTAATTTTCTTATATATAGCTTGTCCAGTTTTGCTTGGAACCACCACTTTTTGCAAAACATACTCCTAGTATTAAGGTTACTAATAAGTCAGACCCATCATGGTTTAACGAAAAAATTATTAACAAAATAAAATTGATAAATAGTCATTTTAATAAATATTAAAAACAACAGATTCTGCTTACAAATTCGAGAAATTTCAAAAAACGCGAGCATAAATTAATAACAATAATAATAATAACACAACCCATTATAATCCAGTTAGAGATGCCGTTATAATACATAGGTACGTCTACCAAATTTCAAATTAGTATCCCAATTTTATTTTATCAACCCCTTTAATAATGGACTTGGTGTAGTGGGGGGTTGAAAAATTTTATTAAAATATCAGAGGCCTTGGCTTGTAGTACATACATCAAATTTCAAGTTACTGTACTCTTATCAGCTTGCTTTACATATTTCCCCATATTTACCCCTATTGATTCCCCAATCCTTCACCGGATATCTTCAAAAAACAATCCAGTTCCAGATCTATAATATACACGTGTACAAAATTTCAAGTCAATATCTTAAACCGTTCCGGAGAAAGCGTCCGGTCAAAAAAATTACAGACAGACCGACAGATAGACCGACAGACAGACAGAAAAAATTTTTTCGCTCAAATTTAAAATCTCGACGTGTCATGACATTCTAAACCTATTTCAAAAAAAAATGTTTGATTTTTTTTTTACGATTACTATGCTTCCAATCCACTACGAGGATGTGGAAGCAATAATTAAATTATTGGAAAGGACCAAAAGTCCTAGCGATTGACACGTAAATTTTATGGAGGTCCTGGTTTTAAACATTAGAACGTACTAGTAATTGACAAGCATAATTATTGTAATAACAGGGGTTTTATTCCCCTAATTACATGATTTAATCAGACATTACCATTGGTATAGTACGGAGTGTCCCAATTACTTTTGTCGACTCCGTCGATATTATAGTATATCCCTCGAAATCAAAACTGTGCTTACCCTTTTCCTTCTAGGTGATTATATCCTTTTGGTGTCCCTCTACCAGGTTACTTCACAAACAAACTTTACTGAATATGGAATGAACTCAATTGCATAACAAGCAAATAAAACACGTGATTTTCTCAAAACACTTAAACCACTATATTTACAGAAAATGAAAACAAATGAAAATGACAATCACAAACATTTAACGATTAAATAAATTAACAAACATTAATTACACTATATCAGGAATTGAAATGGTCCGCGGCAAGTTCAAATCTTTAGCTGAATCGCGGCCGAATACTCTTAGTTCAATTACAACACATTAATTTATGCTTATTATAACCGGCAAAATAGCGAACAAATGTACTTAACTCTAAAATTGAAAAAGGTTCGCAAAACGACAATGTACTATACCCTGTAGGTAGATGACGACCGGTCAGACGTTAAGCCAAGAGTATTGATATTCTCTCAATCGAAATAAGACGTTTCAAAAGTGGGCAGTAAACTTTAAACCCTCGACCAATTAAGATCTTCTTTACTTTAAACCGTACCCATTTGAAATTATCTAACGGACCATGGTATTTATCATATGGCCTATTTTAACATTTTAATACCACTCCAGCAGATGAAAAAAACCCCTCTTGTTCCTTACTTTGCCTTTGTATAGGGGAAAAAATCTGCCTTATTTGGTCTATCTATCTTAGTCTATTACATGTTTTCTGGGACCCTCTATCAACTGCATTAGTCTTGAACATTTAACTAGACCCCCCGGTGGGTATTTCAACAAATGTCCTTAACTTCAAGTGAGCAAAGCGAATTGGACATAAAATAATTTAGAAGGTTATTTATTGCTTCCAAGTGGCTAACGTCGACTACCTAATAAAGACTAAAATTAACAAAGCATGTTTCCTGGACTCTAAAATAAATCAGTTTGCAACATAAAACAGATGTTTCTATGACCAGTGTTTTACATTATTGTACTAAAATCGCGACCCTTACAAT
This sequence comes from Stenurella melanura, assembly GCA_963583905.1. Lineage (NCBI taxonomy): Eukaryota > Metazoa > Arthropoda > Insecta > Coleoptera > Cerambycidae > Stenurella > Stenurella melanura. The sequence continues at coordinate 17,989,643 of OY757317.1, forward strand.
ATTACCGAAATCGGAAGTAAGAAATACGGTGGTTCTATGAGACAGGGCCGGACTAGGCTCCCTTAATTTGACTTTTCTTACATTAGTATTTAATTCATTATTTTATTTGGACCTAATTTTATAATTATAATTAATATCTACAACTTTGATTTATTTTTCATAAAATATTCCATTTATGGAATAGCAAATACACCCCTATTGTTTATTTGTACCGGATTTTTAATTTGTTTTTCGATGTTTCTCCTAGAGTACCATACGTAGTTTGTCATCAAGACTTGGCCATTTCCATCCATTTTGTCCACTCATCACCAACACTTTGGCATAATATTATTCATTATCAATAAGTAAAACAATTCCAGGAAAAAATCATTTTCGTATCTCACAACAGCATAAGAGTTTATTTTAATAGTTTCATCTAATTGCCTATCATCAGCGACCTCTGCATCTGAAGATGAGGAGAAATCACATGAAGTATCATCAGTAGTGGTTTCATTTCAGATTATATTTTTTTTGTTGGTTTGTTTCTCAATTTCGGAGATTGGTGATAGCTCGTCCCTCTTTTTAAATGTTTTAGTTTTACATTTCTTATCTTCTTCCTTCCTTTTATTAGCTTCTGCAATTTCTCTAGCTCTATCTATACATTTTCTTTTCTTCTCTATTTCAGACAACTTTCTATAAGATTCCGTCCACGCTGTTGATGCATCAACAGAAGGTATTTTCTCCTTAGATTTTGAAATTATCGGATAAGGCCAAAAAAGTGATTTTTTAAAGGGACTTGGTACATTTAGAATATTTTGATTATATTCAATTTCAAAGTTTACTGGCTGTGGAAATTGGCATGCCATCGGTCACAGCTGCCAAAGCATTTTTCATTTGATCTTCTGTGTAGTTTAATTTTGGAGCCATTCTGCAAAACCGAAAAAGGAAAATGTACATTATTGTGCTTTTCCATACTAGTTCTATTTATTGACATGGCATAGATATTGTTATTGACACCAATGAGATTTAAATAGTTAATCTCACTCAAAAATAGATGTCAATAACTAGTATGGATATAAACATATATCCAATTGGACTATTTACAATATTAAAATTGATACATTTATGACTATAGAAGTAAAAATGTTTGTATCATTTTATACTTCATTGTCCTAGTAATAGACATATGTGTCAATGACTAGGACAACGTTGCACCAGTGATTGACACATTTAATATTTGAATGAATTTCAGGTTGGTTATAATCTTTAAGCATAAACCGTATTTTTACGTACCAGAATGTACAAAAAACCGTTTAATATAATAACACAGGCAATAACTTACCTTATTAGTTCAACAAACACATTCAAAGTTGCACTGATTTCTTAACCTTTTTGTTTAGAATTCCAACACAATGACCTACGCAGTTAATAGAATTTTTTGTGCTAGTTGGTGGTAAAATTTCGAACTAATGAATACGCATTTATGTTGAAATGCTTTAGTAGTTCTAGATAAAACCAACAGATATTTCATAAATTTGACAAAATGCTTATTATTCGCAAAATATCAACGAATATGTCGATGAGTGAGGCAGTGTCTTTAATTGGGACATTTACCTTACGTGACCTTTTACCTTGAATATCTTGGAACGCAGACACGAGATTATGTGAGACTTTTCTGCCAGTCTTCAGAATGCTAAAACAAAGGTTATCTCCTTTCATTCCGAGGTTGAATCCTTATTTTACTATAATAGAAGGTTTTTAATATTATTCCTTCAATAATTTGAAAATAAAATCACTTACCCAAATAATACCTGCTGGTATACACCATCATTTGTAGTCCTAGTTTATCAAAAAGTCCTCTGAGAATAAAACCTATAATTGGTTGGCTCGAGTATCTTATTATATTAATTGGCATATTTGACTTTTAAAACGCGCATTAAACATTGACTTAAAAATAATTGGAAGAAAACTCTCCATTGTAACACATTTTATGTTTATTTTAGATGTTACATTCCAGAATGCGAAAACGTCTCTGACACGTCGTACAACCCCAAGTGGCTTGTAGAATTTGTTCCCTATAAGGAAGGATTTCCCAGCAGCTGTCTGCGTTATGCTTTGGCAAACAATACGTGTACAAACACGGTCGTTATAAAGAACGAAACAGTCAAGTGTGATACATTTGTATATCAAAGACAAGAAACCACCATTGTTCACGACGTAAGTTTTCCATGTCACATTTGTTTGAACTTTACCAACAAATTATCTGTTGCAGTTTGATATAACATGCGAAGAAAATGTTTGGAAGCTGACAATGACCGGGACAATAGCGGAAATTGGTGAATTCGTGTGTCGGGCATTTATGGGATTTATTTCTGATAGGTAGGTATAATAATAATGTGTTTATTATTTACCAAGGTATATACAGGGTGTTTCAGCTAAAAGTCCCCAGGCCATTATCTCTAAAACTAATAAAGATATTTTATTTTTGTAAATGGCAGATGATTGATACCAAAGAAAGGTTTAAATAACGGTGATTAGAATTTTTCCTCAACAGCACACAGAGATGGCGCTGCGATGCAAAACTATTTTTTGATGGCTGGAACCTTGAAATATAAGTCATGTGATTAAACAATAATTTGTGAATAGTTTTGATGGTATAGAGAATTTACAAAAAACAAGCCGTTTTGGAGTTACATGAGTTTCTTTCATTAATGCCAGTACACGTGAATTTTGATAAATCCCTATAATTTATTTATTATTTATTATAGAATATTGGTTACCAAACACTTTTTTTCAAGATAAGGAAACACTCATAAAATTATGTTTACCACTTCCGGCCAAACCGGAACTAACATGATGAACCACTATCCATATGTTCCTACATATTACTTTTTTTTTTCTAATAACGCTTCTAATAAAACGGCTCCCAAAACCTAAAGTAAGTAACACAACAAAGAAAATACACACTAATTTAGAATGGTAATGAAAAATCTACTTAAGAGATATTAGTAGGCTTTGATTTAATTTTAAATTTGACAGTTATTAAACAAAGTTTGTAGTTGGTGCATTTCAATCATAGTTTCAAACAGAAATAGTGTACTTAGAAACAATTCAAAGCAAATTAATCCAAATAAGGCAATAAAAAAAAATAAATTTAAAAAATGGTTAGATACACCAATGAAGATAAGTTAAATATGATTTTAATATACGTTGAATGCAAAAGAAATTCCCGACAAGCAAAACGATTGTTTTGTTTACGATTTCCAAATAGACCTACACCCGATAAAAAAACATTTATCATGCTGTTTAAAAATTTAAGAAACTGGGGTAGTTTTAAGAAAACTATTCATAACAGAAATAGGCCAGTTAGAAACGATGAAAATACAGCCTTGGTGTTAAATAGTGTTGTCAACAATCCTCAATGTTCTCTCCGGAAATTGGCATCGGAAACTAATCTGTCGATATCTTCGTGCCATAGAATATTAAAATCAAATAAATACCATCCATACAAATTAAAATTGATCCATCATTTAAGGCCTGGTGATTATGAACGAAGATTACATTTTCTAGCTGAATTTTCAGTTCTTTCTGAAGAATGCCCAATTTTTTTAAAAAATGTGCTCTGGAGCGATGAAAGCCGTTTTCACAACAACGGAGTTGTGAGTAAGCATAACTGCCGATACTGGTCACAAAATAATCCTAGATGGATGAGAATGACCCGAAATCAGGTAACTTTTGGAGTTAACGTGTGGTGTGGAATATTAAATTCATATATTATTGGACCATATCTATTCCATGGGACTTTAAATGGAAGAAAATATGAGATATTTTTGAGAAATGTATTGCCAGGATTATTAGAGACTATCCCTCATAACCAGGAGAATATTTGGTTTCACCAAGATGGTGCACCACCCCATAACTCAGTACTAGTCAAAGATTGTCTTAATGAAATGTACTCTCAGAGATGGATTGGTACTAATGGAGTAGTCAGATGACCAGCACGATCACCTGACTTGACTCCATTAGATTTTTGCCTTTGGGGGTATTTAAAAAGTGTAGTGTACATTGAACCCATTGAGGATATGGCCGATTTGTATAATAAAATATATGCAAGTGTTGCTGCTAGAAATAGACATACGTTACAAAAAGTTTGCAATGAAGAGTTACTGAAACGGTACAATATGTGTATTCATGAAGAAGGGAGAAATTTTGAACATTTAATATAATAAGTACCTACTAATAAGAAAGAAATTAGTTTAATTTCATTTTTAATAATATTTCGATAGTTTTTAAATGTTTGTTTATAAAACTTTTGTTTACGTTCTTTACTGAATTGTTAATATAAATTTAGCCCATTCTAAATTAGTGTGTATTTTCTTTGTTGTCTTACTTACTTTAAGTTTTGGGAGCCGTCTTATTAGAAGCGTTATTAGAAAAAAAAATGTAATATGTAGGAACATATGGATATTGGTTCATCATGTTAGTTCCGGTTTGGCCGGAAGTGGTAAACATAATTTTATGATAGTGTATTATATCACTTTCCTTATCTTGAAAAAAGTGTTTGGTAACCAATATTCTATAATAAATAATAAATAAATTATAGGGATTTATCAAAATTCACGTGTACCTACTGGCATTAATGAAAGAAACTCATGTAACTCCAAAACGGCTTGTTTTTTGTAAATTCTCTATACCATCAAAATTATTCACAAATTATTGTTTAATCACATGACTTATGTTTCAAGGTTCCAGCCATCAAAAAATAGTTTTGCATCGCAGCGCCATCTCTGTGTGCTGTTGAGGAAAAATTCTAATCACCGTTATTTAAACCTTTCTTTGGTATCAATCATCTGCCATTTACAATAATAAAATATCTTTATTAGTTTTAGAGATAATGGCCTGGGGACTTTTAAGTGAAACACCCTGTATATATAATATTAAATAACACAAAATAACGAGGTAAATAAAGGGCCATATGTTAGGTATAGTACCAATTCTGCCACATATGCCTAAGAAAATTGCAAATACACGTGACGTAATAATTTATCACAACATATACTAATGAACAGACTTATTACATGTTGTCATAAATACACCAATACAACAGGATTTGTGCAAATACAAGTAAATATAAATGAACCCACCACATACAGCGTGATCCATTTTTGAATGGAAACACCCCTGTAAAAAATGTGTCTATTATCTAATTTTAACGGGGCTTTTTTTAAAGATAGGCCAACAAAAGCTCTACTTCATGACAAAAATTTAGAGATAAATTTCAGTTTTCAAGACCTACTATGATTTTTTTTCAATGTCAAAAATGGACAAATTTGATTAGCGATTTTTTTTATAAAATCGAACTATACCACTGGATTCAAAAATATCTCAAGTGGGCAAATCCAAAATTTCGTGAAAAAATATTAAATAATGACAGATTTATGACAACATTAATGTAGGTAATATTTTATAACTTTTACATGATTTTTTCTAAAAATCGAAGTAGCCCATAAAAAATAAACAATAGGATGATAAATTAAGTGGATAGTTTTAATAAATATTATCTTTTGAACAAACTTAATCATATTTGACTTAAAAACGTGTATGCACAATTGAAAGTAATAATAATTAGGTATTTAATAAACTAATGCTAAAACTAAAACACGATAATACAATCCATCTTAAATTTTTGTAGCTTCTACAAGGCCGCCGTTTATTTCGATGCACTTGTTGAATCATTTTTTAATACGCTTTGCGACATTCTGTAATTGTTGCCGGGTAACTTCTGCACAAGCTTGTCTTATTCTTGCACACAAATCTTCTCTATTACTCGGACGTGACCTGTAAACTTCAGATTTTATTAAACCCCATAACCCCATAAAAAGAAGTCCATCGGTGTTAAGTTCGGGGATCGGGGTGGCCATCCAATTAAAGTGCTACCTCGACCTATCCATCGGTAACCACTCTAGCATTATGGACAGGGCTGCCATCTAATTAAAAGAGTAGATTTACTGTTTCTTGTATTTAAAGTTCATGGAACATATTCCAAAATTCGTTTCTTAGGAACTGTAAAAACTGCATGCTATTCATATTACCTTCAAAACGGACCAATCATTCTTTCATTGAGTAGCCCACACCAAATATGAACTTTTTGAGAATATTGTCTTTTACAATTATTGACCCTCTCTGGGTTTTTTGTGACGATACCACCCTATTTGTGGCAAAAGTTGCCTCATCGCTGAATAAAGTAGTTTTCAAAAAATCTCTGTTAAGATACTGTCCTTGAGGCCACAAGCAAAATTCCATCCGTGTTTCATCATCACCAGGTTTCAACGTATGTAAAAACTTGGATTTGAATGGTTTTACCTTATTCTTTTTAAGGCATCGGCGAATATTTTCTCTAGGTAAATTCAAATATAAGCTAGCTATTCTTACAGTTGCGTTTGGATTGTTTTTAAAATAATTTGAAACGGTCTGCTCGTACCTCGGTCTTCTTTGTACATTATCCATTCTTATAATACGCCACACTCATTAAAATTTTTGTTTATTTTAGAAACGGTACTTTTAGTGATGTTGGGCCTATTCGGGTGCCTATTATTAAATATCTCACATACCTCTCGCAAAGTTCTGTCATTATCTCCTCTAGGGCGCACAAGTTCAATTTTTTCTACTACATTTAGAGTATCCATAATTTTTACTTCAAATTAATCAACTAATACTTGATAATATTATTGATCAATTTTGTAATTTCAGTAACAATATACTCTGAGTATATGCGTATTTTTAACATTTGACGTCTGACTTTAAAATTTGTTTTCCATGGCACCCTATTATTATCTCTCATTACTAAACAAAAAAGACAATATTAAAACCATCCACTTAATTTATCTTTTCTCTTGTTTATTTTTTATGGGCTACTTGAATTTTTAGAAAAAATCATGTGAAAGTTATTATAAAATATTAGCTACATTAATTTTTTCATAAATCTGTTATTATTTAATATGTTTTCACTGAATTTTGGATTTACCCATTTGAGCTGCTTCTGAATCGAGTGGTATAGTTAGATTTTATAAAAAATGTCGCTAATCAAATTTGTCCCATTTTTGGCAATGAAAATAAATCATAGTAGGTCTTGAAAATTGAAATTAGTCTCTAAATTTTTGTCATAAAGTAGAACTTTCGATGGACTATCTTAAAAAAAAAAGCCCCGTTAAAATCAGATAATAAACACATGTTTACAGGGTTGTTTCCATTCAAAATGGGTCATACTGTATATTAGGCGAATAAGTAAAATATGAATAATCAATAAATACTAACGAATAGTTAATAAATACTAACCAAGTAACAATGTAAATGCTTTTTAGGTTTATTTAGGTTTTATCAGTGTTTTATAATCATTGCCACCTCATAAACCACTGATTTAGGCCAGATTTATTAAATGCCAAAAGCTAGTAGTCTTAAAGAATGTTTTATAAAGGCCTTCAAGAACTTACATTATAACTATATTATCTTTTAGTCTTTATTGGCTTTTGAGTTACTTATCAAGGTATTTGTCAAGTCTTTAATAAAACTTATACCTGTTAAGGTGGCCATTCCTTAGAAAGAGACATCCAATGGGGAAATATTTATTATTTTTGGCCATAACTTTTTTTTCTTAGTACGTCTATTTAATAAAACTATAAGACTACCTAAGTAGAACCGTAACAAGACTATTACTATGAATTTTCACTCAATAATTTCAGTGGTTTCCAAAATAGCTAGATTTAACTTTAAAAATTATGTTAATCTTCCTATTTCGTAGTTTTAAATCGAGCTATTTTGCAAACCACTGAAATTATTGAGTGAAAATTCATAGCAGTAGTCTTGTTATGGTTCTACTTAGGTACCCTTATCGTTTTTTTAAATATACGTATTAAGAAAAAAAAGTTTTCGGCAAAAGTAGTACGTACTTCCCTATCGGATGTCTCTTTCTAGGGAATGGCCACCTTAAGTTCAAGTTAGGTGGATCAAGTTTTATAGAGAATAAGGAAATGTTGTGGTTTTGTTAATGCTATATGAAGTTAATTTGAGGTGGTTGTTAATGCTGGTCTATAAATCTAATATGCTTTGAAATCAGCAAGTTTCAGGTCGAAAACCAACTACTTGCTAGAGTTTTAATGATGATTCATTTACTTTTAAGTTGGATAAGATTCGTATTGCTCTTTTTTGAACTATAAATATTTCGTGAATGTGAGTGCCATCCCAGAATATTATTCCATATGACATTAAGTTGTAAAAATGGCCATAATGAGCTATAGGAAGTGTATTGTTATTCACTACTTTCTTCAGTTCTCTGAGTAACAAACCGAACTAAGTCTACCACAAAGCGTTGTTACACGAAAACTCCACTCCATGTGTACATCAATAGTCACCCTTAAAAATTTTGTACTTTCCTTGTAGTCAGTGTTTACGTTGTTTATTTCTATCTGATTCGGGAATTCCGATTTGTTTCTACTGTGTTTGAACAAAATACAACACGTCTTATCATTATTTAATATCGACCAATTTTGCTGAAACCAATCCGATATTATTTGCACTACGTTAGATGCTTTGGTCTCTAAACTATCATACTCTTTATCAAAAATTAGAATATTTGTGGCATCAGCATAAGATGTCATATAAACTGAGTCCATATTTAAATACTGTTGCAAATCATTAATATATGAGAGAAAGAGTATTGGCCCCAGCACACTGCCCTGTGGTACACCCCTCTCTTCAATTTTAATTTCTAATTTTTGTATTTAAATAATGAGCTAACGTAATTAAAATAAAGTAAACAAAAACTTAGCTGTTTCATTCACATCTGGCTGGCTGCTGCTTATTTTATATCACCCACTTGAAGATGGGACCGGATCCATCCAAATTTAATGAAATAAAGCGTATTTATTAAAAAGTGTGCTTTGGTTACGTCATTTACTCATTTTATTTTGTTCTTGTGTTCCTCAAGCTAATTTCTTTAACTTCATTATTTAAAATGCCTCGATATAATAATTTTTGAAATAGGGAAATGAGGAATATGATACGTGTTTAAGTACAAAAAAATTTTAGCGGACGTACTCATTTCAATATCCAAATAGAATACAGCCAGACCATAAGATTTTCAAAGACCTGTTTCGTCGTTTGGGAAAAACGGGTTTATTTCGCCATAAAAATGATGTAGGACGACCGAAACGAATTACTCCAGATCAAGGAGATCCTCAAGTCAGCTCAAGTCATTTATCAGCGGCAATAGGAGTGAGTAAACAATCTGTTCTAAAAGACTTACGCAAAGAACGCTTCTACCCATATCACTTCACTCCTGTACAAAACTTACTTCGAAGGGATCTTCCACAAAGGCTACAATTTTGTCAATTTTTTCTAAATAAACACAACAGGGATCGAAATTTTGTTACGAACATTTTATTTACCGACGAAGCGACGTTTACTCGCCGAGGCGTTTTTAACTGGAGAAATAACCATTACTGGGAAGTAGAAAATCCTCTTGCCGTTAAAGAAAGGCATTTTCAGCACGAATTTAAGATTAGCGTTTGGTGTGGTATTATCGGCGATCAGTTATTGGGACCATTTGTCTTTCCTCCAAATTTAGATAGAAAGTCTTATCTGTTATTTCTTCAAAATATTCTTGCTGATATATTACATGCTAGACATATGGAGCAGAATGTGGTTTATGCAAGATGGAGCTCCCCCTCATTTCTCCATTGAAGACTGTCCCATGCAGATGGATCGATCGAGGCAGTGCGTTTGCTTGGCCACCCAGGAGTCCTGATATAATCAGGACTCCTGGATTGTTTTGTGTGGGGAGATCTTAAGTCCTTAGTCTAAGCAAATACTATCAATTCAAGAGAAGAACTGTGGGACAAAATACAAAACGCAGCCAATTTTATTAGAGGACAGGAGAATGTATTTTTCAATGTAAGAAAATTTTTTATGAAAAGAATTAGAAAAGGCATAGGAAGCAGGTGGAGACCATATCGAAAATTTTCTATGAGTTGCAGCAATGGGGTTTTTTCATGGGGGGGGAAGTTTATACAATTGATACTAACGTGATTAAGTCAACTTTTATGTTATTTTTTGGTCTTCCAATAAGATTAGATCCTTATTTTACACAATCTTTTGATATATGCATTTATCTCAATACCGCGGAAATACTTCATTCGTTAAATAATACAATATAGTGGAATAAATATATAGGAATTGAGACCAAGACTAGAATTTAAAAAACAATAGTAAAACCTACCATAATACATACAGCGGAAACTAGACTAGAGACATCGAAAACCAAAAGACTGTTTATTACACAACACAAATGAAAGTACTTCGCAGAATTACTGGTAAAACACTTTTAGACAGGTAGAGAAGTAAAACTATAAGAGATGCGTGTAAAGTAGAAAACATTAATGGCTTTGCATCCAACAGAAAAAAAGAGTGGAATGCACACATGAGTAGGATAGACGACAGGAGAATAGAAAAAATCTCCCGTGATAAACCACCACTAGGACGCAGGAGCGTAGGGCGACCTCGAGAAAGATGAATCGACAACCTAAATGCAAAGCAATAGGGAAGTAGACGAAGAATAAACAGGCGATTCGCCTAGAGTCAAGAAGGAAGACATTGCTAATATGGAAAATGTCATTCACAAAGAAAAAATCATTATATTAGTCAAACAATTCTGAACAACTTTCAAATTGTCCGTCATCTGTCTGTTCGTCTGTCGATTTGTCCATCTGTACGTCCGTTTCTTCATCCGCCATGTTTCTTGTAAGCGCAATAACTTAAGAACGAAAATCCTAATTTTATTAAAACTTGAAAGATAAATTAGTGTTAGATAGAAAAAGCATCCTTATATTTTTTAAAATAATCTATCTATATATGAAGCCCAAGTAGTACAGACTGGTTATATAATGGTTTAATAACCGTTAATAAAACTTTGCTTAGAACCGTGTAACTTTTACTAAAACTCTAATAAAAGCAAAACATAAGTGTCAATGTTCCATAAACGTTTATATCAAACACTTTCTTTAACGCTACTAAATAACTAACCTTAAATAGTCGTGTTTTATTTTTATATCGGCGCAGCGTCTCAACAACATACGTATAATCATATGTAAAGACGTTATCGCAACCTATTTATAAAAGTCAAAAAAAGTAAGTAATTTTTCATTATCTCTGTTTACAGTGTGAACACATACGACTAAATGATGACCTTGTTATATGGTTTCCAATATTTTGCTGTGCATAATATACTTAGACGTTGTATGTAATATAATAACAAGCTGATATGAGTTATCCGATGTTGAAAATTAGCTACTAGTATTTCTTAAAACGTGTCTTTGTTTATATTTAACATTACTTACGCTGTTCCAAAGCTATGCTAAATTATTAAGGATGCTCCAGAATAAAAAAAACCGCTGCCTAATGAATCACTACTTCCACATCCAGATTTTTCATCCAAGTCATTTTAAAGCAAATTTGCACTCTAGTATGTGGAAATTATTGGACATAGAATTTTAATAATATTTGGGGCAGATGTCATAGAAAAGTTTGTTGCGTTGGTTTCTACCATATACGTTAAAAATGAAGTGTCTGGTTTACCCTACTTGTTTCCTCTATTCACAAACTACCACCTCTCATCCCTTCAACGGAATCATCTCATTCAGATGTCATTGCAATGTCATTGTACTAACTTTAAAGTGAATATCTCAATTTTATGTTATCAATCCCATTAATAATGGAGCGGAGGTGGTGGGTAGGGTGGAACGAAAAATTCTTTCTTTTTAAATTGTTTTGACATAGGTGTCAAAATGTGCATTTGGATAATTAAAAATCGTTCTCAAAAGCTTATCGACCTATCTTAACATCTTCAAATTCCTCACGGGACCGATAGTATAGAAATTTTGGTGATTTTATAGGTTTTTATTACCTGCCCTGGTTTATTTAAAAAAATATATTCCTGATAAACATAGTATTGAAATTAATTATTAAAGTATGATAGAAAGCTCCTCCAAGTAAATTTGATTTATTCTAATATTTTCCGGTTCCTCATTGTGTTTGAAAATCGTGCTGCTTATGGGAATTGCGCGACAAATAACGCGATCGAAATCCAAGCGACAGGCGTCTATGACTGGGGTGGGAAGGCAACAATTTCAGGCCTACTTTCATTTGTTTGAATACTTCTACTATGTATTGTTTTTAGTTAAGTGTTTTCTGTGGGTTTTTACGTGATTCGTGGTTGTATGTCGATTGTTCGTTGAGTGTTAGAATATTTACGTTATTATGGCAACTATAAGTCAACTTCGTTGCAAGATATTTGGTCAATCTAAAATATTAAGTGACCTTGTGTTACCTACTCATAAGGACTTTACTTTCATTATTTGTTTCTTTAGAATGGTATAAAATATAAATATGCTGGGAGAGATATAGGTGTTCATAAAATGCTCAAAAATGTTGTACCGAAAATTTAAGGGATTTGGCAAAGTACCTACAATTCCTACCGTTTTTTACTTCTGGGATAAACTAAAAAAGATTTCATGAACGTTATATGCAAAAAATACTGACCCTTGAAACCAAAAAAATGAAAATGACAAAAGGCAGTAAAGAAATGCCAGCATTCAGAGCATTGAAAAACATGCCATCATGTAGAAGCTTCACTGTTATTAATGATGCACACCTGTCATCTGTTCAGCTTTACTAGCAGTATGAAATTGATGATGAAAAGGAAGATGGTATATAACGTGTCTTCACGGTACAAACCGTTAAGACAACAGCTACAAGAGAATTTAGTATACCTAAAATACATTTTGAGGCCAAAAATTACTAGGAATTAAGTTCTTGGAATGACGTAAATGTTACTGAGTCGTCAATGACTGCTAATATGGAAATGTGTATAATCAAGGCGTTAGACATAAGTTTTTCTGATTTTTCATAGTCTTTGCAATACCGAAGCTGTTGAACGATTCATGCGTCTTGCAAATGAGGCATCACCAGATGTCTGTGGCCAAGAAAACCAAACTGACTTCATTCAAGCCTGTATAAAATCAAGACAAACATTGCCATTATTTGAAACGAAATGAGATTACTTTAAAAATGGATAATAACTGAAATATTAAACATGTTCTGTTTCTGTTTGTTTTTCCATGTCTATTTGTGTGTTTTTTAAATGAAACGTCTGATTTTACTTGATGTTCATCCTTCTATAGTTGTTAAATGTAGAAAAAAAAATAATAAATACAGCTCGTTCAATAAGTTATGTTTTTGGAAGAAATAGCTTAGAAGAGCATATTTTGACATCCTTGAGGAAACTGAAATGTGGATAATAGCATTTTGCGTTAAAATGTAAATTGAAAGAAAATAATAAAGACGTTTATTATTATTATTTAATCATGTTGCACAGTGATCTGTGATACATTAAGACGCCTTTTGGTGACTATGGCATTACCAATATTAAGAGAATGGAAAAATAACTAAGAGAAAATAAATGGTGTAAAGAGAGCTTTTTTCTAATATTTTGAACCCATTGAGGAATCTGAAAATAACAAAGCACCGTTTTCAATTTTTGCACAGTTATTAATAACCACCAAATGCACCTTTTGATAACTATGTGGTAATAATTCTCGAAAAAAAATTAAAAATCTCGTTTTTCGTTCCACCCTAGTGGTGGGGCTTGAAAAATATTAGAAAGAAACCTGAGGCATTGGTTTCTAGTATATACACCAAATGCCAAATTTCTGTACACTTACCAGCTTGCTTTACTTATTTTCCCCTATTTACTCCTATTTAACCCCCAACCCTTCAACGGAATCATCTCAAAATATAATTTAGTTCCAGATGTCGTTATAATACATGCGTCTACCAAATTTCAAGTGAATATCTTAATTTTATTTTATCAACCCCATTAATAATGGAGTAGGGGTAATGGGGGTTGATATTATAAAAGAACCCGAGGCCTTGGTTTCTAGTACATACACCGAATTTCAAGTTCCTGTACTCTTACCAGCTTACTTTACTCAGTTTCCCCTATTTACCCCTATTTAACCCTCAACCCTTCAACGGAATCATCTCAAAATATAATCTAGTTCCAGATGTCGTTATGATACATACGTGTACCAAATTTCAAGTTGATGTCTCAATTTTATTTTATCAACCCCTTTAATAATGGAGTAGCGGCGGTGAGGGGTTGAAAAATATTATAAATAATCTGAAACCCTGAATATTATAATATTATATAATTGTTTTACTCAAGAACTGTGCGTCTGACGAGAAAAACTCAAGAGAAAATGTAGAATTGATCAGGCTAATCATGAAAAATATCGACATGGAAAAATGTCAATGGCGTACCATTTTTTTGGTAAAAAATATCAAAGGACATGTCTGTCGGTCTGTCTGTCGGTCTGTCTGTAACTTTTTTTTTGTCCGCACGCTTTCTCCGGAACGGTTTAAGATATTGACCTGAAATTTTGTACACGTATATATTATAACGAAATCTGGAACTGGATTATTTTTTCAGGAAATCCGGTGAAGGGTTGGGGGTTAAATAGGGGTAAATAGGGGGAAATAAGTAGAGCAAGCTTGTAAGAGTATAGAAACTTGAAATTCGGTGTATGTACTAGAAGTTAAGGCCTCAGATTTTTTTATAATATTTTTCAACCCCCCCCCAACACCCCTACCCCATTAAAGGGGTTGATAAAATAAAGTTGAGATATTCATTTGAAATTTCGTACACGTATGTATTATAACGATGTCTAGAATTATATTATATTTTGGGATGATTCCGTTGAAGGGTTGGGGGTTAATTTGGGGTAAATAGAGGAATATAAGTAAAACAAGTTGGTAAGAGTACAGAAACTTGAAATTCGGTGTATGTACTAGAAGCCAAAGCGTCAGATTTTTTAATAATATTTTTCAACCCCCCACCACCCCTACTCCAATTTGAAAAGGGTTGATAAAATAAAATTGAGATATTCATTTGAAATTTTCTACACGTATGTATTATAACGACATCTGGAACTAGATTATATTTTGAGATAATTCCGTTGAAGGGTTGGGGGTTAAATAGGGGTAAATAGGGGAAAATAAATAAAGCAAGCTGGTAAGACTACAGAAACTTGAAATTCGGTGTATGTACTAGAAGCCAAGGTCTCAGATTATTTATAACATTTTTCAACCCCCACCACCCCTACTTCATTATTAAAAGGGTTGATAAAATAAAATCGAGATATTCATTTGCAATTTGGTACACGTATGAATTATAACGACATCTGGATCTATATTATACTTTGAGATGATTCCGTTGAAGGGTTGGGGGTTATTTAGGGGTCAATAGGGGGAAATAAGTAAAGCAAGTACAGAAACTTGAAATTCGGTGTATGTACAAGAAGTTAAGGCCTCAGATTTTTTTATAATATTTTTCAACCCCCCCACCACCCCTACCCCATTAATGGGGTTGACAAAATAAAGTTGAGATATTCATTTGAAATTTCGTACACGTATGTATTATAACGACGTCTGGAATTAGTTTATATTTTGAGATGATTCCGTTGAAGGGTTGGGGGTTAATTTGGGGTAAATAGAGGAATATAAGTAAAACGTTGGTAAGACTACAGAAACTTGGATTTCGGTGTATGTACTAGAAGCCACAGCGTCAGATTTTCTTATAATATTTTTCAACCCTACCACCCCTACTCCAATATGAAAAGGGTTGATAAAATAAAATTGAGATATTCATTTGAAATTTGGTACACGTATGTATTATAACGACGTCTGAAACTAGATCATAATTTGAGATGATGCCGTTGAAGGGTTGGGGGTTAAATAGGGCAAATAGGGGAAAATAAGTAAAGCAAGCTGGTAAGACTACAGAAATTTGGGATTCGGTGTATATACTAGAAACCAAGGCCTCAGATTTCTTTCTAATATTTTTCAAACTCTACCACCTCCGCTTCATTATTAATGGGATTGATAACATCAAATTGAGATATTCACTTGAAAGTTAGTACACGTATGTATTGTAGTGACATCTGCTAGAGATGACTCCATTGAGGTGGTAGGTTGTAAATAGTGGAAAATAAGTACGGTAAACTAGAAACTTCATTTTTAACATATATGGTAGAAACCAACTTCTCAAACTTTTCTATGACATCTACCCCAAATATTATTAAAATTCTAGGACCAATAATTTCCACATACAAGAGTGCAAATATAGTCAAGATGTTTCCTTTAAAGTGACTTGGACGAATAATCTGGATGTGGAAGTAGTGATTCATTAGGCAGCGGTTTTATAATTTCAAGTGATATAAGTTGTATAAACGTTATCATAGTTATAAAGACCCTCTTAAGACTATGTGCTGCGTGGGAGGTGAAAGATTATTTTAATAAAAATAGTACAATTAAACAGTATTGTAGTAATTGATAAGATTCTATTAACACGAAAATTCTGCATAGTATACTAGTGAACATTTCGCCAATTTAGTTGTTTTCATGGGGATATGAGTAAGTCATAAGAAATTACCTCAAATAAGTTATTACTTATCAGCGATTACAACACTCTTCAAGTGAATTTTTACTTCCCTCGCATACCGAAGGGAAGTATTAATTGTATTCGAGAAAAAATCACCCTCCGAGATTTTTTCGGATTCTGACGTTTCATAACACGTAGATTCCGAAAATATAGGTTTTTCAATTCCGTCAGTCTGTCTGTCTGTCTGTCTGTCTGTCTGTCTGTCTGTTGGTGCATTAACTAAAAAACTACTTGACGGAGAGCAGCCAAATTTGGTAGGTAGTTAACCCTACTGTCAGCGAAGAACTGGTAGAATTTTCACTGAAAAATATACAGGGTGGACCGTCTAAACGGAATAAATAGTGAAAAAAATTTTTTTTTGCTCAAATTTAAAATTTCCACGTTTCATGACGCGCTAAATCTATTTCAGAAAAAAAAAATTTTTGAAAATTTTTTTCAATCAATTTTGAAAAAATTTTTACCACTAAAAAAAATGTTTTCTTTGTTCAAATTTAAAATTTCCACGTTTCATGGCATTCTAAACCTATTTTAAAGAAAAAAAAAATTGAAAATTTTTTACCCACATTTTTGAAAAAATTTTTACCACCAAAATAGATGAATTTTTTTTTTCTCAAAATTTAAAATTTCCACGTTTCATAGCGTTCTAAATCTATTTAAAGAAAAATAAAAAAAATTTAAAACATTTTGAAAACATTTTACCACAAATAGATGGAATTTTGTTTTCCGATTTAAAATTTCCACGTTTCCATGGCATTCCAAATTTATTAAAACAAATTTAAAAATGTTTTAGAAAAATAAAAAAAAATGAAAACATGTTTTAGTAATCTATTTATAACCATTATAGAATAGACGAAATATTTTTTTGCTCAAATTTAAAATTTCCACGTTTCATAACATTCTAAACCTATTTCGGAAAAAAAAATTTGCAACATATTTTCACCAATTTGGAAAAAAAATTATCACTAGAATAGACAGAAAACATTTTTGAAAATTTGTTCTATATTTTAATCACCACTATACTTCCACTCCATTACGTGAATGTGGGATTGAAAATGTGAGAGATGGCAATAATATTTGGCATGTCCTATTATATACTTTTATTGAATAATGGCATCCCAAGAAATAATTGAGTCATGGTGGACATTTATAAAGGTATTTGCGCAAGCCTTCCATATTTGGCACCTGTTATTTAGTATATTGAACCTTTGCTGTTGGATGAACACTCTGTATATTTTTTTGACCAAAAGTTATCAGGTTTTCTTTGTAATAATATCAATAATTATATTTCGATTATTATTCCCAATGTCATTTCGTAATTAATAATTTGTTTGAGTGACTGTCATGCACAAATAACGAGGGAAGTTCTGTGTAAATAACTTTACCGATTTTTTTTCAAATTAAATTGGTTCATAATATTTATATTTATCGATAGATTTTTTTCGAATCGAGGAGTTCTTCCTCTATGTAAGGCTGAATTACTGTCCAAGTTTTGATAAAGTCGGACTCTTCGTTCTTAAGTTATTGTGCTGAAAGAAACATAGTGGATGGAAAGCTGGGCGGACAGACGGACAAACCTACAGACAAACAGACAGATGATAGACTTTTTAATGTTGTTTGGAATGGGCTTGTTATCGATAATTATGTATTCGTTATATTTTTACAGTATTCAATACTATTCGATCATCTAGATAAGCTGTTAAAATTGCAACTTCATAAGTATATCCAATCCTTAGATATTTAATGTTAAAGTTGCGTTTCAGTACAAAGCGATTCGCCGACTCGTGATGTCATTCTGCACTACGTTACCTACTAATCGGTAGCAATAGACAGCTGTCAGTTGTTGACAGTTGGGCATTCGCCGGCCACACTACAGTGGAGACGGGCTGGGTAAGAAAAAAAGATGTTAGGTTGAGCGCCAAGTAGATTTTAATCTTTTGTCAAATGCCTCAACAATTCAGAATTTTGTCCCTCTTAAATCTACTAAACAGGGACACACACACGTAAAAGAAAAATGACAAATCTGTTAAAATCACTAAAGGTGTTTATTACTATGAAACGTTAAACTGATATATAAAACAAATTATGTATTTTAGACACTAGTAAAAGTAGCCATCAGCCAATGTGTGATTAAAAAAATTATATATTTACCTATACCGAAGGTAAAAAAAGGGTCAAAAAGAATATTATATATATATATATATATATATATATATATATATATATATTGTTCTATATTCTGATATCTATTTTATTTTTTATACGTTCGAAATTACTTTTTGAAAGTAAATTGAAATGATTTTATTGAGCGCCAAACAGTTTCTTAAAAGCTGTTAATATTATAGACTATAGAACACCATTAGCATGACCATCTACAATCTATAGAATGACTCTTACTCAGGGTCCAACGAAGTCGGTTCAATAAATGCTCATCGATCAAGATAACAATCTAAATAAATCAAACTCAGTATTGAATGAACAAAGTATTAATTTATTAACAAATTTGAACTTGGAATGTAATTAACAAATTTAAATAACAAAATCTAACTTAACTAAAATGATAAATATGGCCTTTATTTAAAATAAATATGTACCATGGATTTCTGATATAGTAAAGCTTTACCTTGTCTTTCTTTTGAGTCGAGTAATGTTAAATTATAACCTCTAACTGGTTATTATGATCCTTGAAATATAATGTCACTTGACTGACTTTTTAAACCTCTCAAGGCTTCTTCTTCTTCTTTTCTGGATTGACGTTTGTTTATAACCTCCAATTTATTTTCAAGATTTCCTTGAAATATTTCTATCACTTGATTGACGTTTGAAATTTCTTCACCATATAAATTTGCTAACTGAATTAACAAATACTTCCCTCTTCTAAATCTGCTTTCCGTATAATCTACTTCTTAATACTTTCAAAGTATACTCACTTCTTATATTTATCAACTTTTACAATTTATTCTTGATATCAATATATCTGGATTGTAATAACCTAACCTTCAAATTATTCACCACTTTTCTTTTCTTTTCAATTTATTTATTTATTCTTGGATGAATATTTTTCGCAGCTCGCTGTTCAGCGGTGTATGATCAACTGATTTGTTATTTTTAGTCGTTTCAATGGATTAATTTCCAATATTTCAATTGTTTTTTTCTATTTTGATCTAATATTTCAAAATTTAATTTTAATTTAAAATTTAAACTATTCAGTTTTGTTTGTTCTTTACCTTAAGTGAATACTGTTTTTAATTCTTTATTTTTCCTGATAAGTTTCTTATTCTACTTTTCAGGATTAAGTGAATAATTATAATTACTCGAAATATATTGACATATTACATACACTTTCTTAAAATCTACTTATAACTACAATTAACAATTCCAATCTCAAATAAATACTAATTCATACATTTAGATGAATAGCAATGATAAACACAAAATGCTAGTAGTTAAAAACGTACTGCAGTTTCCATACTGACAGAATACTTATATTATAAACTAAAACAAGAAATTGATACGCCAACAAACATTTAACATCATACTATTAGTCCTTTCTTTCTGCATGATGTGAAATATCATTTACAAAACACCTTTCTGCAATGATATTTGAAAATATCTGAAAACTTAAAATGTCATTCAGTGTTTTGTAATATATGGACTTACTATTTCTAAAATAATTACGCTGCACTGCAACTACTGTTGATAGTCTTTCATTCAATATTCATTTTGTGTAGATTTACAGTGTTTCTACACAAAATATGATTTTCAGCCCTAAGTTTTGACATGCATGTCAGATTTTATAAAATTTACTTTTTTGTTTTCCAATTTCATTCTAAATCATTTTAAATGAGATTGTGATTCTCTATCAGTTCATGTTTTATTATATACTATTTAGAATAACCTTGTTAAACTAAATTAACTTCATTTTATGTTTATTTAAATATTTTGTTCGTATTCAATATCAAGTTTCATTCTCTGCATCCTACTCGATGAGAATAAGTGAACTTGAATCAATTAAATAAACCACAGATACTCCTGCTTCTGTATGATCCGTTAAAGTAAAACTGTTATGATTAATTCCTGAAATACATACAAATTTGTGAATTTTATTTATGATTTCAAACACGACACTTAGGTAGTGTTCCACAGTGTGGATATACAGCATAAAACCCCCTAAACTAATAGAATTTTGACATGTGAAAATTTTGTTAGCTTTAACAACATGATGTGACATTCACACTGTCAAAGTTTATTTACAATTTAAAAATGATCTACTCAGGATCATTTGGATAACTTAAGAGTAATCTATCCTGGATCATATGGATAATTTATCCCCATGTGACAACTTCCCGGTAATGATTCCTCCTTATTATAATTTAAAACATTTTCGTTTTCATTTAAAATATTACCTACTTCAAGTTGTTGCGCATAGCCCTTTGCTATTGTAGGTTCATAATCAATTGAATTTTTGTATTTTTGAGACAAATTTTTAAAAATTCTATCATATTTGGAGTAACGACTTATCAGAAAAGTTTCAGGCTTCTTATCTTTATTTATTTGAACACATGTGGTTCCCACTATATGCTCACCGCAAAATTCATTATCATTATTGGTCTCTATGCCATTTGATACATTAATTATTTCGGCATCATTGCCATTCAATTCATTAACTATTTCGGCACCTTTGCCATTCAATTCATTAATACTACAGAAAGGTATTCTTTCACCTTCTACTTTTAGGATTCTTTCTCCTAATACAATATTTGCCTTTTTTCCTGATAAGATGTCGTCTCCCAATATAACATCATTTTCTATACAGTCGCCTATTTTTTTACAATTATTACCTACATTTAAAACAAGTTTATCTAAAAATCCTGATTTCTATTTCTATCATTTACTTGTGCTGTTTCTATTTTATTTATATTAGAGTGCGTGTTTTCATCTACTCTATTTCCCCTTTGAATATTGATATTAGCCACTTGTGCATATGACTCATTATTTTTTTCATAACCCCCTCTCTCTCTGCAATCATTATCATAATGACGTTTCTCAAAACCCTGCTTTTCATTACTATCATTGTCATATTGACGTTTCTCATAACCCTGCTTTTCATACCTATCATTGTCATATTGACGTTTCTCATAACCCCCTCGTTCCTTTCTATCATTGTCATATTGACGTCCATAACCTTGCTTTTCCTTCCTATCATATTGACCATAACCTTGCCTTTCTCTAATATCATTCTCATTCCTATTCTGATCATAACCCCACTTATTATAATATCTACTATTATTTTCCCTATTCTGACTAGACTTCCTATCAAAACTCTGATGATAATCATCTAATTCTCTTAAATAATCAATTAAATCATCTAACTTTGCAATTCTTTGCGTAATAATGACATTCTGGATATCCCCTGAAAAATGCCTAGCTAAATATCTGACCATTTCACTTTCTGTGAATTTTGGGTCTAGATGTCTAATATTGTATACTTTTCTAAGTACATAATTTTCCCTAGAAATACCTTTATTTTCTACATAGTTACCATTAAATAGGCCTTGTCTTATTTTCAACTGAGTGTAATCACTCCAATATTGTTTTAAGACTAGAGCTTCAAATTCCTATATAGTCTCAAATCTGTCCATTATAACTGAGTACCAGATTTCCGCTTCTCCCTTTAACATGTCTTGTATGTTTGCTTTTAGGTTCGCATTTACGTGTTGTGTTTCCATGTGTTGTTTCAAACGTGAAATGAAAATTTTAGGGTGTATACGGTTATCTCCGTAAAAATAAAATGGTGTTTTGTTGCATGTGTAAGTATGTGTGGGTAATTGTGTTAATTGTGTACGTGTGGTATCCTTCAACAACTTCGTGTTCTGTTCTATCTTGCTATCCTGTTCTTTTATTTTGCTATCATATTTATCCTCCTGTTTCTTCATTCTACTATCTACTGCAGTCATTCCATCTTCAAACATAGTTACAACTTCCTCTCTTATTTCTTTTGCTGCCTCGTTTACCTTAATACCAATTTCTTCGTTGACTGTCTCTCCCATTCTCTCCCATTTACTCTCTAGATTTTCAATCTTATTTCTTACTTCTTTATTGCTTTCTTCTATTTTTTTGTTAATGTTTTCTTCTAAAGTTTGATTATTATGTACCATCTGTGTATTTATGTTACCAATTTTTTCTTCTAGTCGTTGGTTATTTTTGTCAATGTTTGCTTCCAAAGTTTGGTTATTTTGTACCATTTGTGTATTTATGTTGCCAATGTTTTCTTCTAGTCGCTGGTTATTTTGATCCATTTTTGTATTTATGTTGCTAATGTTTTCTTCAAAAGTTTGGTTATTCTTATCCATTTTTGTATTCATTCCACCCATCATTTCCATGAGTTTCTGGAACATGTTTGTGTCTGGTTGTGTGTTTGTGTCACCAACTTGTGTTTGTGGAACTGTGGATGTGCCTTGTGTATTTTCCTCTGAATTCATGGTTGTTGTCTTACCTGACTTTAACCTCATATAACTATTATATTTGTTTTTAATTTGACAATGCCTTGTTGTCAAAACTATCAAAATAAGTTATTTGTTCTATTATCTTTCAAATGTATGCTTGAAATGATAAACTATTCTCAAGTTGTACTTATTTAATCGCTTTCCTGATCGCTCCACGTTAACAAGCCATAAATGTTCTATATTCTGATATCTATTTTATTTTTTATACGTTCGAAATTACTTTTTGAAAGTAAATTGAAATGATTTTATTGAGCGCCAAACAGTTTCTTAAAAGCTGTTAATATTATAGACTATAGAACACCATTAGCATGACCATCTACAATCTATAGAATGACTCTTACTCAGGGTCCAACGAAGTCGGTTCAATAAATGCTCATCGATCAAGATAACAATCTAAATAAATCAAACTCAGTATTGAATGAACAAAGTATTAATTTATTAACAAATTTGAACTTGGAATGTAATTAACAAATTTAAATAACAAAATCTAACTTAACTAAAATGATAAATATGGCCTTTATTTAAAATAAATATGTACCATGGATTTCTGATATAGTAAAGCTTTACCTTGTCTTTCTTTTGAGTCGAGTAATGTTAAATTATAACCTCTAACTGGTTATTATGATCCTTGAAATATAATGTCACTTGACTGACTTTTTAAACCTCTCAAGGCTTCTTCTTCTTCTTTTCTGGATTGACGTTTGTTTATAACCTCCAATTTATTTTCAAGATTTCCTTGAAATATTTCTATCACTTGATTGACGTTTGAAATTTCTTCACCATATAAATTTGCTAACTGAATTAACAAATACTTCCCTCTTCTAAATCTGCTTTCCGGATAATCTACTTCTTAATACTTTCAAAGTATACTCACTTCTTATATTTATCAACTTTTACAATTTATTCTTGATATCAATATATCTGGATTGTAATATCCTAACCTTCAAATTATTCACCACTTTTCTTTTCTTTTCAATTTATTTATTTATTCTTGGATGAATATTTTTCGCAGCTCGCTGTTCAGCGGTGTATGATCAACTGATTTGTTATTTTTAGTCGTTTCAATGGATTAATTTCCAATATTTCAATTGTTTTTTTCTATTTTGATCTAATATTTCAAAATTTAATTTTAATTTAAAATTTAAACTATTCAGTTTTGTTTGTTCTTTACCTTAAGTGAATACTGTTTTTAATTCTTATTTTTTCCTGATAAGTTTCTTATTCTACTTTTCAGGATTAAGTGAATAATTATAATTACTCGAAATATATTGACATATTACATACACTTTCTTAAAATCTACTTATAACTACAATTAACAATTCCAATCTCAAATAAATACTAATTCATACATTTAGATGAATAGCAATGATAAACACAAAATGCTAGTAGTTAAAAACGTACTGCAGTTTCCATACTGACAGAATACTTATATTATAAACTAAAACAAGAAATTGATACGCCAACAAACATTTAACATCATACTATTAGTCCTTTCTTTCTGCATGATGTGAAATATCATTTACAAAACACCTTTCTGCAATGATATTTGAAAATATCTGAAAACTTAAAATGTCATTCAGTGTTTTGTAATATATGGACTTACTATTTCTAAAATAATTACGCTGCACTGCAACTACTGTTGATAGTCTTTCATTCAATATTCATTTTGTGTAGATTTACAGTGTTTCTACACAAAATATGATTTTCAGCCCTAAGTTTTGACATGCATGTCAGATTTTATAAAATTTACTTTTTTGTTTTCCAATTTCATTCTAAATCATTTTAAATGAGATTGTGATTCTCTATCAGTTCATGTTTTATTATATACTATTTAGAATAACCTTGTTAAACTAAATTAACTTCATTTTATGTTTATTTAAATATTTTGTTCGTATTCAATATCAAGTTTCATTCTCTGCATCCTACTCGATGAGAATAAGTGAACTTGAATCAATTAAATAAACCACAGATACTCCTGCTTCTGTATGATCCGTTAAAGTAAAACTGTTATGATTAATTCCTGAAATACATACAAATTTGTGAATTTTATTTATGATTTCAAACACGACACTTAGGTAGTGTTCCACAGTGTGGATATACAGCAATATATATACATATATATCCAAACTATTATGTTTCGTAAATGAGCAGAAATTAGCTACTTATATAAATTATTAAACCAGAAATTTAATGGTTTCAGTGTTATAGCTCAAGCTTAAGCGCAACCACTTAAAACGCACCAATATAAAAAATGCTGTTAGTTACGAAAACTAACTTCCGCTGTACATATAATAATTATATCTATCAATGCAAAGTAAAATTTACCTAATAACTATAAACTTAAATTCAGTACAGTATACAATTTCCCCAAAATATATTGACATAAAGAAACCATGATATGACTTAGCTGTCGGTATGCCCCAGTCCAGGTGGTTGATGTGGGAATAGAAACAGTCCTGTTTTACTGGATTGCCTTCCCCAGAGAGTGAATGGGAAATGACACCTCAAAATGTGTCAACGCAGGAGCTTCCGAGCCAAAGAAAATGGAAGCGGGTTGATGGAGTAGCCTCCCCATACAAAGACCCTTAATAATTGAGAAAATTTCAAGTTAAGAAACGTTTACAAAATTATCCTGTTACATACCTTCAACGAAGGGTCTGGTATTCCTGTTTTCCCAAGAAAGAAAATAAATATCCACAGTAATCAGTAACAATGGGTAGGATAAATACTGTATTCAATGATTACACTACTAAAATAAATAGAAAATGTACAATTAAAATCTACCAAACCATATGCTACCAGGTGTACTTACAAAATTGCCAAAATGATCCCTCTAAAAGGTGTGATTTGCAAAAATGCCTCCAAAATCGAAAACTACGAAGCAACAACTTGAAGTCACAATTAATTATAATACGAAAAGTAATCCCTTAAAAAGGATGACTCTGGGTCAGAATGCTTTCGTATCAATAGCTGAAGCAAAAATGAGCACGATGGTAGCAGTTATCAGCGGAAATTTAAAAAAAATTCGAAACAAAAAAGGAGAATTAAATCTTCTAAAAACTATCCTAGTAGTTATGCAACCAGAAATACACGACTGAAGTGATAAGTGATCCCAATGCCCAGAGATGTCTCCACTCAACATTATATTCCAATGAGTGCTTTAGAAATAACACAACAATCAATCACTAGCCCCATTCATACAAGTTAATCAAAGAAAAGCCATTTGCATAATAAAATTAATTTATTAAGTGAATCCTCTTATGATCTTTAACAATCAATAGGGAAAATCGCGATATAACTAGTAACTGGTTGGTAGCACTGTCAAAATATCGAGATTTTGACGTCAGTCCGTCAAAAGTCAAAGCTAGGAATTCAAAACAGTAAACAGTTAAGGAAACAATTTAAATAAGTTGAAAATACTATGTAAAACTTAACACTAGGCTAATGCAAAATGGTAGGTGGAGTCTCTTTGCTTTTACTGCAAATCCTTTGCTTCCTAGACCGTTCTATTAATAATTAATAATGATCTCATCCCTTATGTAATTTCCTAGACTTCCCTTATGAATCTTATTAGCTCTTCTTGCAGCACTTGTACAGAATAATGCGCCCCGGGACCACTACCAGGTTACACCCAATTTAGAACCCTTGTATGCAACTTATTATCTGGACTTTTATCTCAATGAAAATAAAACAACGGTGACCTGGAATCGTACACCAGATCTGGTTGTAGGGCTTCCATGCGTAACTACCTTTTCCAAAACACACAGACAGATAGGTAACCTTATGCTACTTACTATACCTATAAACAACAAACTAAGGATTATTTTAGGGTCATTACCTACTAGGAAGAAAAACCATGGGGCGTTAAAGAATCACACTCGGTATTTATTTATATACCCACGTATCACTAGGTATATCTATGGAAATAGTGTAATACATATAATTCAAAAATACTATTTGCGTAACGAGGGAAATACACTGTTACAACTAACGCTGAAAAGTATTCACGTTTGTTGTTGCACTGACATTTTCTATTTGCTTGTAACCGGGGTCAGGATACTTCGAGAATCTATATATATGAATTAAATGGTTTTCCAACTTGAGAAAACGTACTAACTGCATTGAACCCAAAGTTACCTTTTATCCGTCGACTCGCATTCGAGCGACCCTTTTGGCGATTCCCGCCTATGCCTTTTTATGAGGTACTTTGGGCCCGTCGGAATAGAATCCTCGACATCGAGTTTGGTGGCTATTTTTGATGGACGTTCTTGTTGCTCGGACATGGAGTATTCTCCACCATGTTCAGAATAATTGGATATTGGTTTTTATTGGAAAAACAATCTGATTGATTTTTCTTGAATTTTGGCATTTAAAATAGCTACTCGCTACATCCTGACTGACAAAAAAACACGACTAAAATATCTGTTATATATACTTTTATTCGATTAAGAAACTCTAGGAAGCATATAGAAGAATAAGCATGTATGCTTAAAAATTTAGTCTGGGATAGTTTTAGATTGTATACTTCTACGAATGATTTCTCGAGAAAAAGATCAGCTTCGATTTCACCAAAAACGTATTTGGGTAACATGAGACATGAGGAAGTTCCCGTAACTAGTTTTTAGCGCCAATGTAGACGAACTTTTTGCCTTAAAAAGACACTATGGGTAACTGCCTCTATTACTGTTGAACTCGAATAGAAATAGTTCTTTAAGTTAAGAAATGTTATTAAGAACAGTATTTTTTGTAGTATGGGCCAGTTAGTTGGCCAGTTGTACTTATGGCCAGATATAGATCTTGCTAGATATGCCATACAACAGAGAAAGGCCGACTAGAATATTACATGTATCATAAAACGTCTATTGAGGCGCTGTGAATCAGAGGACGAAGAATATTTCTGAACAATGGTTTTATCTTTATCATTTTGTATTGAGGCGGAAGGTTTAGCAACCCTTTAGCTTCAAAGCAAGTATCTCATTTTGTGTGAAGTAAGTTCTATACTATTTCCCTTCTACTGACTGATTTTTTTTAATTTTAGATATGGTCGGAAAGCAGTGATGATGGTGAGTGTATTATTAAGCACCTGCTTTGGAATACTAAGATCATTTTCACCAAATTACTTAATGTATATTTTGTTTGAATTTCTTGATGCTGCTTTTGGTGGAGAGATGTACGGAACTGCATTTGTTCTAGGTGAGTTGTCTACTTATTAAAAAGCAATGTCGTTGACTGAATTCAACTAATAGACCGGAATGTATTTGAAACGTAGTTTCTGCGCTGGAATCAGTTCACTACTATGGTGATTTTACAAATAGAATATGATGTATTACACAGTGAGAGAATATTCAAAAAGTCACTAGTGAGAGAAGATAAAAATAGCTTTATTTGGTTTGTCAGTTCTTGACCCTTTTTTTAAATTAGCAATCAGTTTCCTTTATTTAGAAATATCAATATTTTCATAAATGTATAAAGTTGTCTTCCTTATCTTTTAAGCTACGATCATGTTCTGCACATCAAATTGTAGTATTTTTAAGGCCTTTAAATATGCATACAGAGTGATTTAAAAAATGTTTTGAAAAAATTATTACGAAATGAAATTTAATTTCCTTGAATATTTATACCCTCACCCTGTACATGAACTACTGTGGTATTGTTTTCTTATAAGGGTTTTAATTAGCTTCAATTTGTGTTGTTACTTCATATTTGATATTCTCTTTCGTTTTAGAGGGAAACATTAAAAACTCTCTTTTTGACTCCAAACTGAGTTCTCTTAAAATAAATTTGAAAATAGTGTAAATAATAATTTTAAGCTTTATTTGCAAAAAGGCATATCATAAACAACATTTAAAGTAACAAAACAGCAACAAATAATAGGAAACATTTTTTTCTCTTTTGTGATATCACTTGATTAACCCATTGCTAATAAGTGCATGTTTTCATGTAATATACATTTCTTACTAATAAAATTTGTTTGCTCTTCTAGTGGCTCTACAGATATTTAAATAAAATGTTTTATAATCATGATTCAGTTTCATGAACTTCCTTACTTGTGTTCATTACTTCCCTCGCATACCGAAGGGAAGTATTGTATTCGAGAAAAAATCACCCTCCGAGATTTTTTCGGATTCTGACGTTTCAGAACACGTAGATTCCGAAAATATAGGTTTTTCAATTCCGTCAGTCTGTCTGTCTGTCTGTTGGTGCATTAACTAAAAAACTACTTGACGGAGAGCAGTCAAATTTGGTAGGTAGTTAACCCTACTGTCAGCGAAGAACTGGTAGAATTTTCACTGCAAAATATACAGGGTGGACCATCTAAACGAAATAAATAGTGAAAAAAAAAATGTTTTGCTCAAATTTAAAATTTCCACGTTTCATGACGCGCTAAACCTATTTCAGAAAAAAAAAATCGGTAAAGGTATTTACACAGAACTTCCCTCGTTCACGGCTGTCTCTCTAAAAAAATAATAATTACGAAATGACATTGAGAATAATAATCGGAGTAGAGTTATTGCTATTATTACAAAGAAAACTTGATAAGTTTTGGTCAAAAAAATATACAGATTGCTCATCCAACAGCAAAAGTTCAATACTAAATAGCAGGTGCCACATATGGCAGGCTTGCGCAAATACCTTTACAAATGTCCACCATAACTGAATTATTTCTTGGGATGACCACCCTGTACATTTTTCAATAAAAGTATAATAGGTGCATATGCCAGATGTTATTGCCATCTGTCACATTTTCAATCCAACATTCACGTAATGGAGTGGAAGTATAGTGGTGGTTAAAAAATTTCATTTTTTAAAAATTTTTCAAAAGATGGTAAAGTAATTTTCAATTTTTTTTCTTCTGAAATAGGTTTAAAATGTCAAAGGTAGAAATTTTAAATTAGAGCAAAAAGGAAAGTTTCCTTCTGTTCTATAGTAGTGCTAAAAAAAGTTTAAAAATTAAAAATGATGTATTTTTAAAATAGATTTAGAATGCTATGAAACTTGAAAATTTAAAAATTCGATCTATTTTAGTGGTACCTAAAAACTTTCTGAAAAATGTTGGTGAAAAAAATTTTCAATTTTTTATTTCTGAAATACCTAAGTTTAGAATGTCATTTAAATTTGAGCATTCTGGTGTTAAATTTTTTTTCAAACTGGTAACAAAATGTTGCAAATTTTTTTTTCCGAAATTGAGTAAAAAAAATTTTTTCGTCTGTTCTATAGTAGTGATACATAAATGGATTAAAAATTTTTAAAAAAATTCTTCAAAAACATTTTTAAATTTGTTTGAATAGTTTTAGAATGTCATGGAAACGTGGATAGTTAAAATCTGAACAAAGAAAGAAAAATTCTATCTTAGTGATAAAATTTCAAAAAACTTTTTTTTTAATCAGGCTTAGAATGCCACGAAACGTGAAAATTTTAAATTTGAAGAAAGAAAAAAAAAATTCATTTTAGTAGTAAAAATTTTTTCAAAAATATTGGTGAAAAAAATTTTCAAAATTTTTTTTCCTGAAATAGGTTAAGCGTGTCATGAAACGTAGAAATTTTAAATTTGAGCAAAAACAAATTTTTTTCATCTTGGTAAAAATGTTTTCAAAAATGTTTGAAAAAAAATTTCAAAAATTTTTTTTTTCTGAAATAGGTTTAGCGCGTCATGAAACGTGGAAATTTTAAATTTGAGCAAAAAAATTTTTTTTTCAACTTGGTAAAAATTTTTTCAAAAATGTTTGAAAAAAATTTTCAAAAATTTTTTTTCCTGAAACAGGTTTAGCGCGTCATGAAACGTGGAAATTTTAAATTTGAGCAAAAAAAAATTTTTTTCACTATTTATTCCGTTTAGACGGTCCACCCTGTATATTTTTCAGTGAAAATTCTACCAGTTCTTCGCTGACAGTAGGGTTAACTACCTACCAAATTTGACTGCTCTCCGTCAAGTAGTTTTTTAGTAAATACACCAACAGACAGACAGACAGACAGACAGACAGACAGACAGACCGACAGACAGACAGACAGACAGACTGACGGAATTGAAAAACCTATATTTTCGGAATCTACGTGTTCTGAAACGTCAGAATCCGAAAAAATCTCGGAGGGTGATTTTTTCTCGAATACAATACTTCCCTTCGGTATGCGAGGGAAGTAAAAATTTTTTGAAAATTTTTTTCAATCATTTTTGAAAAAATTTTTACCACTAAAAATGGGAAGAAAAATTTTTTTTTTCTTCAAATTTAGAATTTTCACGTTTCGTGGCATTCTAAACGTATTTAAAAAAAAAAAAATTTTTGAAAATTTTTTCACCATTTTTGAAAAAATTTTTACCACTAAAATAGGTGGAATTTTTTTTTTGAAAAATTAAAATTTCCACGTTTCCATGGCATTCTAAACGTATAAAACAAATTTAGAACTTTTTCTGAAAAATTTTTAAAAAAATTATTGAAAAAAATTTTTTGAAAATTTTTTTCAATCATTTTTTAAAAAATTTTTACCACTAAAAATAGGAAGAAACATTTTTTTTTTCTTCAAATTTAAAATTTTCACGTTTCGTGGCATTCTAAACGTATTTCTAAAAAAAATTTTTTTGAAAGACTGAAAATTTTTAACCAAGTTTTGAAAAATTTCAAAAAAAAAATGACATTTTTAACCACCACTATACCACTTCACTGAGTAAAAGTAGAACTGAAAATGTGTCTAATGGCAATAATATTTGGCATATGCTATTATACTTATTGGAAAATATACAGGGTGGTCATCCCAAGAAATTATTCATGGTAGACCTGTTATTTAGTATTGAACTTTTGCTGTTGGATGAGCACTATTTTTTTGACCAAAAGTTATCAGGACTTCTTTGTAATAATTACAATAACTATATTTCCATTATTATTCTTCTTCAATGTCATTTCATATTTAATAATTTTTTAGTGACCGCCATGCACAAATAACGAGGGAAGTTCTGTGTAAATACCTTTACCGATTTTTTTATTTTATAACAGCCCCCATATTTTTGTAATAAAGCAAGGTGTCCCCCATACACTCATTAGATGAAAATATCTATTTATAAGAAAAACTATTGCATTGTAGGTTGTAGCTTGGCAAGCGACATCTTAATTTACAATAAAATAAAAGTACAATATTGAAAGAGCAAAAAAATTCCATTTCTAAATAAGAAACTGACCTTTCAAAGCAATTCTGGCCAATATTCTGAATGCTTTTTCAATTATATACAAAATAGTAATCATCATGTAAGGAAGAGGACTTCTTTGAAACATTTCTCATCCCTAAATCATTAACAAATAGGGACTGATGAACCTTGTTACCCAACACAAGACAGTGTATTATCTTGAGTTTATTTACTTACCCCTTCAAGTGGAATGGTCCTTATTTGACACTATCAATTCATTTATCCAATTTGCATTCAGTGAAAGCATATCTCTGCTATAATGTATTTACGTAGTCATTAATCAACTTTGTGCAGCTTGTCAGAGGGGAAACAAGTGCACATGTCATCAACTGAAAATATCGAGCTGGACTAATTAATATGTCACACCTAACCATAATAATAATAATAATAATTTAAAGCATTAAAAAACGTATGGGGTCCGGTGCGAAATGGAAAAAAAGGAGCCGAATTGTTAAATCACAGAAACAACACCCTATATCGAAAGAGACGGCCACAATAAGGGGCCACTTGGCCAGATAGTTTTAAAAATTGGTTTTAAGATTTGGAAAGAGCATAAAGAAGTAAGGCAAGTAAATCATATTTTTAAATTGCGCGTCTCATTTTTCTATTCACTTTCTTGATACGACGAAATTTTACGAAACTAAGAACCGAGTATCACATACAAAATAGCGTTTTCTCTTTCTAGTTGAGTTCGAGTTAATAAAAACTTTAAGATGCAATTAAAAACCATTCATTCAACGTAAGTCCACAAAAGTATTCAATCATCTAACTATACTTAATAGATTTACACATTATTTCAAGAATTTTAAATTCTTATAAGTAGTCTTTGACTATAATAATTAATAATAATAATATTTATTGGTGTATATAACAGAATATGTTTTACACAAGTCAAAATAAAATAGTACATAAAAAAATTACAGAAATATATATATAGTCAAAGCAAATATATAAAAATATTATATATAAATACACACATTGTAAAAAAACAAAACAAACAGTCATTACAAACGAAAACAAACAGAAATGCAAGAAAAAAACAGTAAAATTTATGTGAATAAATCATTAATTTCGTAGCAGCTTTTTTCTATCAATAATTTTTTCAATTTTGCCTTGAAAACACAGATGTTCCTTGATGATTTAATGTCATCAGATAAAAAATTAGTATTTGCATCCATTGTAAAAAAAGTTTTTTTGATAGAAAGCTGCCCTACAAGAGTTTGGGTGTAAAGTTTCAAATAATCAAGTGCGTTGTCAAATTTCTGACAGTTGATCATTCCTAAAAGGTTAAGGTAAGCTTTGTTTAAAGTTTTCTCACCAAAATAATAATAAACACTAAAGTGAAGTGCCTCATAATTTCATGAGTGACGAATATGGAGATATGTTTATGTTTACGGGTTTTGTGATGGTAATGGTCGGGCGGCTGCTAGAGAATATGCTAGATTTCCAGAACGTCGCATACCTAATCACCAGAGTTTTTCTAAAGTGTTTATTTACTATATAGAATATGGGCGATTTCTAACTGCAAAATTGAACGAACTTCAAGAAAAACGCCATTTAGTCCTTGAAGAAAATTTATTTAATATGGTTGAAAATAATCCTAAAATAGCACCCGAAGAATTACTAGTGAATTAAATATTCCACAATCTGTCGTTTGTCGAAGATTAAAAAGACATCGACTTCACCCTTTTAATATATAAGTAGTTCAACGGCTACTACCAGAATATTACGTCCACCGCTTAAATTTTGGTCGGTGGATTGTTGTAAACCGAATAAGTAAGATATTGTACAAGGGATGGTGTGTTTAACTCCAGGAACTCACACATTTGGACAGTAAATAACCTCCATTATGTAAGACAGTTAAGGTCACAACAAAAATATTCTATAAATGTTTGGTGTGGTGTTTTTAAAGGCCATTTAATTGGACCATACATTCCTCCCAATAGACTAACAGGTGAGATTTACCCAGATCTTATCGAAAACGTTTGCCGGTCTTGTTAGAAAACGAAAATATTGAAAGAATGTTTTTTCAACACGATGGAGTTTCTCCACATTTCACATTAATTATGAGAAATTTTCTCGATCAAAATTTCCCAAACAGTTGGATAGGCTGCGATGGACTTATGCCATGGCCACCGAGAAGTATAAAAATTTAATGTGGTAGATTATTACTTGTAGGGAGACTTGAAAGCAATGGTTTATGCTGAAGAAATTAACAACGATGGGCAGGTGCTCGAAGGAATAAACAATACGTGTGAGGAAATAAGAAATGATCCTGGAAAATTAGGGAAGCAGTCAACAGTTTGCCTAAAAGGACTAGAATGTGTATTAACAAAAACGGTGGTCATTTTGAGGAATATTTGTAAATGTAATTACCAAAGATAATGTTTTTGATTTTCTAATAATAATTTGTCTTTGTTTGTAAGATTCGTTTTTTGTGTGTTAATCTGTTGTAAAATTTCCTTTTATCAAAAAAGGGAATAGCAAAATGAGACACGCAGTTTGAAAATGTATGTACTTTGTCGCTATTTTTTTATGCTTTTTCCAAATCTTAAAACATATTTTTAAAACTTGCGATACAGGGCGTTGTTTTTGAGATTTAACAATTCGGTTCCTTTCTTCTGTCCGGCCCTGTATTTTGATTCCGCTAAATTTAAAAATCGGTATGGCTGATCGAGTAAAACATTTACATACATTTTGTTTTTCTGTACCTAGTGGTTCTAAAATTATTGTGGTCCAAGACAAAAATAGGCAAAATTAATAAAACACGCTGTATCTTGGTAACTAGGGATTTACTGATCCACTAACCAAAGATGATATGGAGTTGCCCAAGTAACGCATATGCAGGTATAGTATGTAGACTTAACCAATGAATCACCCTGTATAGGTAATACATCAAATAATAAAACAAAACAGTAATAATGCATAATACTGTAGAAGCAATCAGGAATCTTCTCTTACCACATTCCAGAAAAGTCCATTTCTTTCTGCTAGCTTCCAGTCACAATTAGTAGGCATAGGCGTATCATCTCCAGTTCCAAGGGGGTGTAATTCATAACAATACTTAGGTTTTTCAAAATCGTGCCTATTTAGTGACAAATTATTTCTTTGCCATATTGTTTTGTAGAAATTTTAGCTTCTCTTATACAGTAAGGCCCATAAGTAACGAGTAAATTGATTATTGACACAACTTACAATTTATGAGTAGAATCCTGAAACACGTCAATTTTTAATTCTAAAATGTAATTTTTTCAGCATAATATTATACCTCAACCTTCAACCCCCTTGAAGTGACAGCTACTCCTTTAAAATTTTTAAGTGAAATGAGGGTGCGTGTGATAGCTCAATTAGCTATATAAGCTTTCTTTAATTTCTCTATTTTTTTAAGCGAAAAATATTAGGTACATTTTTAATGTTACTAAGTAAACAAAAAAACGTGAAATAGTTAAAATCAAATGTTCAAATTGGGCGCTCGTTGCTTCTTGGCAATAATGGAGGTGTTGTTGAAATTCTATGTCGTTTCGAGGTGATTTGATTAATTTCTTGACTTATTCTGTCTTTTGAATCATCGACGTTATTTAATCTGTTGAAGTAGACTTTCGATTTTAAGTAAGCCCATAAAAAATAGTCAAGCGGGGTCAGATCTGGAGAATGGGCATGCCACTCAATTTCACCGCGTTCACCGATCAACCTACTGGGAAAAACTTGATTGAGATAGGCTCAATGCAAAATGTGGTCTAGCTCATCCTGCTGATATCTAATATTTCTATCAATTTCATTAGAGTTGTCAAATATGTTCCGATAGTTTGAGAATTTATAATGCCAGCCCAAACGTACACCTTCTTAGGATATTGAGTATTGGCCTCCGTCATCCAATGTGGATTTTCTGTACTCCAGTACCTACAGTCTTGTTTGCTGACTGTTCCATTTAAGACGAATGTTCGTTCATCGGAAAAAATAATCGTTTTATAAATAATGGATCATCTTGGCATCTATTTGCCACGATTTCGTAAAATTCCAATCGTCGATCAGGGTCATCGTCAAGTTTTTGAACCAAATGAATTTTATGTGGGCGGTATTTTTCGTTTTTTAAAAGATGTAATGTGGAAGTTTTACTAACGCCATTATCGATGGCTACTTGTCTTGTGGATATTCAAGATAATCTTTATAAACATGTGGAGTATCTTGAATATCTACTAACAATACGTCCAATTTCTTTTCATCGTCTAAAATGCGTTTACTACCAGATTTAGGAATATCTGTGGCATTTCCAAATTCACGAAAGTTTTCTACTCTACTGACCATAGACTGAAAAATGCTACGAACAGGATACTTAGTATTGAAGATTTCGCGCACCTGCTTATGCAATTATGCATTCTTGTTTTATCACCACAATCTAATAGTATTAAAATTTTAATTCTCTCGGTATCCGAAAGACTCATTGTTAAAATGATGATTAACGTGACGATAAAATAACTATATTCGAAAATAACTATATTCATAAGTTTGCATAGATGTAGCAAATAAAGAAATTATAATTTTTACTTCCCTCACATACCGAAGGGAAGTATTGTATTCGAGAAAAAATCACATTCCGAGATTTTTGCGAATTTTCACGTTTCAGATCACGTAGAATACGAAAATATAGGTTTTTCAATTCCGTCAGTCTGTCTGTCTGTTGGTGCCTTAACTAAAAAACCACGGAGAACAGTCAAATTTGGTAGGTAGCTAACGCTACTATACGCGGAGAAATGGTTAAACTTCCACTGGAAAATATACAGGGTGGACCGTTAAAGGGAACAAATAATGAAAAAATATTTTTTTGCTGAAATTTAAAATTTCCACGTTTCATGACATTCTAAACCTATTTCAGAAAAAAAAATTGAAATTTTTTTTACGAACATTTTTGAAAAATTGTTACCACTAGAATAAATGGAAAAAATTTTCTTTTTGCTCAAATTTGAAATTTTCACGTTTCATGACATTCTAAACCTCAGAAAAAAAACGTTTTTATTTCTTTGTCATTCTTGACAATTTTTTACCACCAGAATACATAGAAAAATATTTATATTTTGATCAAATTTAAAATTTCAATTTAAAAAAAAATGTTTAGAACATTTTTTTAACATTTTTTAAAAAAATTTTACCGCTAGAATAGATGGAAACATTTTTTTGCTCAAATTTAAAATTTCCACGTTTCGTGGCATTCTAAACCTGTTTCAAATAAATTTTTGAAAATTTTGTATAAACTGGATAACGAAAAAAAAAATTGTTTGCTCAAATTTAAAATTTCTGCGTTTCATGACATTCAAAACACATTTGAAAACACATTTTTTAGAAAATTTAAAAAAAAAATGATAAAATGGGTGATGGAAATAAATATTTTGCTCAAAAGAATTTCCACCTTTCGTGACATTCTAAATCTATTTGAACAAAAAATTATTGAAAATTTAAAACAGAAAAAATTTTTGTATAAACTAGATGATGAGAAAAATGTTTGTTTGCTCAAATTTAAAATTTCCACGTTTCATGACATTCTAAACACATTTCAAAAACAATTTCAAAAAAATTGAAAATTTTTTATAAAATGGGGATGGCAAAATATTTTGCTAAAATTAAAAATTTCCACGTTTCGTGACGTTCTAAATCTATTTAAAAACATGTTTGAAAATTTAAAATAGAAGGAAATTTTGAAATTTCGCAAATGTTGTAAAACTGGATGAGAAAACTTTTTGTTTTCTCAAATTAAAAATTTCCATGTTTCATGACATTCTAAACACATTTCAAAAACAATTTTTTTAGAAAATGGAAAAAATTTGAACATTTTTTATAAAGTGGGTGATGAAAAAAAAAATATTTTGCTCAAATTTAAAGTTGCCACGTTCAGTTACATTATAAATCTATTTGAAAAAAAAAAATTTTTGAAAATTTAAAATAGAAAAAAATTTGAAATTTTGAAATTTTTTTATAAAATGGATGAAAGAATTTTGTTTTGCTCAAATTTAAAATGTCCACGTTTCAAAACATTCTAAACATATTTGAAAATTTTTTTTTTAAATTTAACATATTTTATAAAATGTGTCATGGAAATAAATGTTTTTCTCAAATTTAAAATTTCCACGTTTCGTGACATTCTAAACCTATAAAAAAAAATTGAAAATTTAAAATAGAAAAAAAAATTGAAATTTTTGAAAATTTAGTATCATAAAATGGGTGAAAAAATGTTTTTTGCTCAAATTTAAGATTTCCACGTTTCATTACACTCTAAACATATATCAAAAACAATTTTTTCAGAAAATAAAGAAAAAATGGAATTTTTTATAAAATGAGTGATGGAAAAAATGTTTTGCTCAAATTTAAAATGTCCACGTTTCATTATATTCTAAGTCTATTTCAACAAAAAAATGTGTTTTAAATAAAAAAAAACAAACATTTGAAAAAAAAATTCCACCACCACTATACAGTAGTAGACGATGGAAAAAAGTTATCAGGTTTTCTCTGTAATAATGGGGCTAACTACATGGCGATTATAATTCTTATACTTATGTCATCTCTTAATTAATAAATTTTTAGACTGACCGTCTTGTACGAATAAAGAGGGAAGTTCTGTGTAAGTACCTATACCGATTTTCTCCAATATGGAATAAGAAACCCTTTTTACTTCTTTCTTTTTGTTGGGTATTTTACCACCTGTGTATCAGAAAAAACGATACATTTAAATTGAATGTTATGACATGAAATAGAATTATAACTAGAAAAGTCAGATTTGACAGATATTTGGTACATAGGCACAGAAGACAGGAACTATACAGAAACGAAAGCTGGCCGCGGTACCTTTGATATCGGGAGACCTGATCTTCTAACTCAACGGATTTCTGTGATCTCGAAGTGACAGTAATGTCTTACTACACTCAGAGAAATGATGTACACACAAAATATATAAATTTTTCGGTCCAATACACTGTACACTGAGAAAACTATCCTTGGTTTACATTTAATAGATAGGTACGTGAATAAAAATACGTATATATGGTATTAATCTAGTTGGGGGTCTTAGACATAGTGTACTATAGAATATTAAAAAAAAATAAGTGCACATTTCTATTTATACTCCGTACTTCAGGCATCGGTAATGATAATAATGCGCTTTGAAGGCAATGCATTTTTTTCATACTCCATAAGAAAATACTATCATGGAAAATAACACAATGTATAGATATACAGTGAAAGACGCATATATTATGTAGCTTAAAATTAAACACAAAATTTATGAATAATATGTTTTCAATATTGTTGAATGAAAAAAACAAATCAAATAGTACAGCGAAAAAAATATTTACGTAAAATAATGATAAACGCGAATTATTGGTACAATGAAAATTTATTTAATGGTAGGAATTGAGAGTCATTACTTAATTACCTTATTCATGGTCACAATGCAATTGTGTTCATTAGAAACTGATGAACATATTCTGTAACTTAATGAATACCTTCTTTTCTTCCGCGAATCTTTTTCATCATTTCAATCATTGTTTCATTACATAGAAAATTTACGATAAATAACTATGTTCCATTGTTATATTTAGCTTTAATATGATGTCAAAGAACCCAATCCTTTTCATCAAAATGTTATTTTTAAATCGTATTTCGAGTTCACCCAGAGTCAGTAGCTGCAATTGATAGAAAATATTTCCTTTCATATTACTTCTTTTCAACTGCTAATTGTTCAGTATAGCTAACATTACTCTCTGGTTGTTTCAGTAATATAAGTTTGTACCTACCTTTCAGGATCTTTGGTAAACAGATATAAGCTTATTGTTTCACTTGCCTTCAAAGAGCATGGACGATAAGTACAACCCAGATA
Organism: Stenurella melanura; assembly: GCA_963583905.1. Taxonomy (NCBI): domain Eukaryota; kingdom Metazoa; phylum Arthropoda; class Insecta; order Coleoptera; family Cerambycidae; genus Stenurella; species Stenurella melanura. The sequence goes on from OY757317.1 coordinate 18,029,714, forward strand.
CCCTTTAGAACCCATTTTGAACAAAAATCAAATAAATAAATAAACTTAGAATAAAAAATTGTCGAAATTTAAACGAGAAAGCTACGAAAATAACCAACCACCGTGTAAGAGTTGAAAGACTGTCAATAGCACAACGTCAAGAATTGTCATGTGGCTTTTGAAAAATATATACCTTATCGTCATGGCGACTATGAACAAATTTAGTCCCGCCAGAAAGGCTTACTTTCGCTTCTGTATAGTTCCTGTCTTCTGTGACATAGGCATAAATAGTTTAGGATAGATTTCAAATACATTTTAAAATTTTCAAATTTAATTTTCTTGATGAAAAATATACAAAATTCAAAAAACCTGTATTGCTGGATAGAGAACACAACCACACAAAAAAATGAATCCGAATCCGGGGTCTATTTAACCCCATCACATCAGGATTTTGCCATAACCTCAAATAGCCCATAATTCAAGTGATTTCGACATCTCTTCTCATAAATTGCTGTAACCTTTTCTAGACAAAAATTACGCCCTTTTCTTTGTGTTAGATCGATGGTAAATTAAATTCCCAATCCGACGATGTGAATCACGATATTGTTTCGGTACCTTTTAAGTGAGATATCGGCCGCCAAAGTGAGAGGTCCGAGGATTTCGCTTCTCGAGCGACACGGCCCAGCTTTAAGGGCCATTTTTGCCAAGCAACAGTTAGCAAAGATCTGAACAAATTCATGAGTACGTAGAAGGACATGAGAAATCTCATGGCGTAAGCCGTAGTTCTATATCTCGTTTCGTTTTCGAAATATGGCCTCGGTAAGCGGTAAAGAAATTCGATTTTCACCTTCCGGTAACTTCCACACAAATGTGGAAATTTTAAATTTGAGCAGAAAAAAAATTTTCATCTATTCTATAGTAAGTAGTGATAAATAGATTAAAAATTTGTCCAAATTTTTTTTAAATTTGTTGTGTGTCGCGAAGCGCCGGTAGCGGATATCACGCTACTTAATGCTGAACTAAATAAGCTCAAAAAACAAAATCTAATTGAAATAATTGTATTTCTTATGGTTCCCGGCAGTGATAACTGTGAGGCTGTGACTAACAACGTGAAAAATATTCGTGAAAAGTGCCTGGTAGAAGTAAATAGCGATAATTTAGAAACGTTCCACGACAGCCATGAATTTCTATCGACAGCTGAACTCAATGGTAAAAGTAATTATAATAAACTTAGCAGTGAATTTAATTCATTAAAAAAGGAAATGGATGTGCTTAGGAAGCTCTCTTTCCATTTGGAAAAGAGGACCCAAGAACAGGAGGAATTAATACAGTTGTTAAAAAAAGTTAATAGAGGTGTTTTAAAACCTCATATGCGCAGAGACATAATCCGTCCTGTTGACTCAGTTACACTTCTTAAAAATATTATATTTATTGTTTACAATTTATCCCGAGCTCTTGTTTATGTATACAGCAAGGCAGCCTCCAGTGTCTTCAAAAAAATCATTATAACTCAGACTAAACTTTGCCTTTTGCGCATTTCGCGGCTCATGAGATTCTGAAACACCTCTAATAGTGTATCAGTTAATAACCAGCTATCGCCACCTATACAAAAAGTGAATAATGAAAGTGTAAATTCCTTGTCGATGACCACTTCTAGTACAAAGAAGATAAGCAATCAACAAAAAACTTATGCTGCCGCTATCATGAATGGTGAGGCAAAAAGCCAACATAAACAGCAAAAAGAAACGACAATAAATTCTAGACGGAATCCCCCTCATAAAAACAATCGAATGAATAGATATATACCTATTATTGGTAGCAATAAAAATGCACCCACGATTAAAACTGTTCCTAAAAGAGGATACTTACATGTATATAGACTGGGCTCTGTAACAAGTGCCAAAGAACTATCCTCAATACTAAAAACTACAGCGCCTGGCATAGACTTTTCTTTCGAGGAATTGAATCGTAATGAAGAGAAATCATCCTTCAAAGTCTCTTTTCCCATTGAATACGTTAATGACGTTTATAATCCTGACCTGTGGCCGCAAGGTGCTGCCATCAGAAGATTTAGGTTTCCGAAAAGAAATTTTTCCGAAGCAAACCCGATACTAATGAACAAATAGTAGTTCATGTGAACCACATCGATGAAGAATTAAATAAATGGACTATGGTTCAATTAAATATACAGTGTTTATCGAACAAACTAGAATGTATTGAGATTCTTACAAATGAACTTAGGCCTTATTTTCTTATATTTACGAAGCATTTGTTAAATGACCTGAATATGGGAAATATTTTTATTCAGGGCTATCTGAGAATTTCTAGCTTTTGCAGAGTAAATCATGTACACGGTGGTTGTGTAATTTTTTCAACAGATCAAATAGCTGAAAAATGCAAAGAAATAGTATTTATAAAAAGCATGTCTGTTGAACTGTCCGTTGAGTGTACAGGTATCAATTTCGAGAACAGGGTCTGTGTTATTGTAATATATAGACCCCCTCAGGTGAGTTAAAAACTTTTTTTACAGTATTAGATGGAGTACTCAGATTCGCCACTGTCAAATACCCTCATGTAATAATATGTGGTGACCTAAATATAGATAAGCTATCTAACAGTATTTTAAATAAAAAACTACATGATGTATTTAATTCATTTCAACTTTCATCTCTTATCAATACTCCGACTCGCATTGCCACTTCCTCTGGGGGCAGTACAAGTGCAACAGCCTTAGATTACGTAGTTACCAATATCAGCAACTATTCAATTGAAGGGATTAATCCTGGTGTCTCTGACCACCTAGCCCAAATCTGCTCATGGGAAATTTCAATTGGTAGTAGGGAGAATGTGACTAAAACTGTAAGACGTCGACCGTTAAACAGCAACACGATACATGAATTCTTAAGCTTATTTTTAGCTGACCCATTTATTTTACATAATTCTGATGATATTGACGCTATTTTCGATAGCTTTTGGACCCACTTTAATTGGTGTTTTAATGATAATAAAAATTAACAATAGTCGCAAATCAAAAATCAATAATTTTACATTTACTCCAGAACTAATTAATGAATCTAGGCAACTGAAAGAACTAAACTGGTATAGAAAATTCTCCAATTCTAACGAAGTTCAGAGTCATTATAAGGAATTAAAAAAACAATTTGAAAAAAAAGTTTGTAATAAAAAAAAAGAATTTCATAACAACTTAATAAGTAGCGCAGAAAATAAAAGTAAAAAAATGTGGGAACTTGTCAACTTACACCTGAACAGAAAAAAAATCAAAACTTACAAAATGCAGCTAAACTTGAACAACGAACTTTTCAACGACACGAACACAATTGCAAATGCATTTGCTAAGTATTTCGCTACATCAATAAAAGAACTTGCGGACATCAACTTTGCTCTGAGTACTATGGATTGCACCTCGCAGCCTGAAGTAGGATATAGTATGTTTTTTTACCCTTTTATAGAACCTGAAATAATTGATATAATAACGAATCTAAAGAATAAACCTTCAACAGGCTTTGATGAAGTACCCACTCTACTTATTAAGTAGTGTAAATATGAACTTTGCCAATATTAAGGGCCATTTTTACCAAGCAACAGTTAGCAAAAATCTGAACAAATTCATGAGTACGTAGAAGGACGTAAGAAATCTAATGGCGTAAGCCGTAGCTCTATATGTCGTTTTGTTTTCGAAATATGGCCTCGGGAAGCGGTAAAAAAAATCGATTTTTACCTTCCAGTAACTTCCAGCGGCCATATCTCAAAAACCAATACACGTACCGACCTCCGGCTTGCGCGGAAGAATATCGTGCCCCACATAATCGGATTGGAAATTTAATTTGCAATCGATTTTGCACAATAAGAAGGACGTCATTTTTGTCTAGAAGAAGTTATAGCGGTATATAGGAAGAGATGTCGAAATCGCTCAAATTATAGATTTTTTGAGGTTATGGCAATATCCTGATATAATGGGGTTTAATAGATCTCGAGTTCGGATTCGACGACCCCAAAAACATACTGTTATGTATTACACCCCCTTGAAACTGGAGATTGATACGCCTATGCCTAACAGTGAGGGAATGAAAACTTGTAGAAAGAGATAGAGTTTTCTTGAGTGTGGTGGAAGAAGATTCTTGATGGATCTAGAGGCAATTTCAGAGTATATAAAGCGCGATTACCGGCACAGAAGAGAAGTTTATTAAAGAGAAGTTTTGAAAAAGTGAGGAACTTCTATTAAAGTGAGTTTGGTACTAAAAAAAGTGAGGTTAAATATAAAGTAAAAAAAGTGTAATGGTTATTTTGGTTAATTAAAAAGTATTTTGTAATAAGTAAATTATTAAATAAAGTGTTAGTGGTTTACCCCTTGTTAAAATTATTTAGAATCCACGGATTCGTAGAGGGTGTTTCATATGAGGCGGAAATACGCAAGAATGCAGTAAACATGGTCATACCCCCAGATCAGATACGGGATTTTTTTTGTGTGACTGGAATTAATAACCTTTCAAATGAGGTATCACACGCACCCTAGTTCCATTTAAAAATTGTAAAGGGGTAGGCTATCACTCCAAGTGGGTTGAAGGTTGAGGTATAAAACTATGCTCGAAAAGGTCACTTTAGAATTAAAAATTGACTTGTTTTAGGATTTTACTCGTAAATTGATCCGTTACTTTTGAACTTCAGTGTATAACCAGTTTATACTTGGTGGGATGTCTATTTAGTCTATTTGATTATGAAACATATAATCGAAATAAATTTTAATATATCGACCAATAGATTCTTAACGTAAACAAATGGTATCTTGTATTTTATTATTATTTAGAAAATAATTTTCCCGAACTTAGGGAGACGTTCGTCGGCCGCAACAATTTCCTTATCCCACAAGACAAACACAAAAGAGAATTTAATAATCTTATTTATCGGATGTAACTTTATCATAGATTATTTTCTTTTTTATTTCCTTTCAGCGATGGAAATCGTCGGATCAAAAGAAAGGGACATAGCCAACACAATCATCAGCAGTGTTTTCGCCGTAGGCCAAGCAATATTGGGAATTACCGCGTGGCTATCGCCTTCTTGGAGAATTATGCTACGTATCTTGTACGTTCCCGGAATAATATCCTTCGTGTTTTTCTGGACCGTTCCCGAATCTGTAAGGTGGCTGCTGTCTATGAACAGAAAGGAAGAGGCACGAGCTGTTGTTTTACAAATAGCCAAAACAAACAAAAAACAAATACCCAAGGAAGCTTTGGCTAAGTTAATATTGATCGAGCAGCAAGACGAACAAGCAGAGACAATAAGAGCTGGGTCTTTTTGGGAATCACTAAAATGCAGACCTTTGTTGTTTCGGACAATTCACTGTTCGTTTACTTGGATGTGCTGCATATTCGTGTACTCAGGCCTAACTATACACTCAGTCGCGATATCGGAGAATATTTATCTCAGCTTTATTTTCACAGTGGTTATTGAAATACCCGCTAACATCATGTATTACTACGTAAATGGAAAAATTGGACGTAGATTGATGATGTCTTTTGCTTTAATATTAGGCGGAATTTCTTGTGTCGCAGTGGGATTCATCCCAGAAGGTTTGTATAAGATTCTAATTATATTTTAAATTTGTAAATGTCATTTTATCTCTTTATGAAAATGAAAAACGACAGTAAAGCCTTTAATTAAAAACGACTTTTTCGTAAGTTTGAGGCTATAAATTATTTGTCCATGACATTCTCTGAAATTAATGTAAATTGATAGGAATAATGGGTTAATTAAGTACTTGATAATGTTCTGAGGTGGATAATATGTCTTATTTTCACTTGTAATATTGGATGTAAACATTGTAGAACCTCAGAATTTTCGTCAAATGAATGTTGACTGGAAATCCAATGTAATGGCTTTCCAAAACAAAAGAAACGCTGCCTAAGGAGTCGCTACTTCCACATCCAGATTTCCCATCCAAGTCTCTTTAAAGGAATATATTTTGACTATATTTGCACTCTAGTATGTGGAAATAATTGGTCAGAATTTTAATAATATTTGAAGCAGATGTCGTAAAAAAGTTTGGAGCGTTGGCTTCTACGCAACTAGCAATTTGATGTTTAGTAGAGGCTGAAAGAATGTTTACAGAACATTTTTTATGAAACAAGATTGTTGATATAAACATTTTCGAAACGTTTATACAACGCTTATGAACGCAAAATGGGCACAGTTTATAAAACAAAGTAGTTCCTTAATTTATTTTATTATGGCTCTCAGGAGTGTTATAAAATAATTGTATAATCGTTTACATAGGATTAAAAAAATTTGTAAAGGATAATTATAAAATTATTCGAGATACGACAAAACATTTTTATAAGGATTGTGTTTTTTTTCCATTGATACTTTTTTGTTATATGTAGCAACAACAACATAATCATTTATTTTTTAAATGTTCTTGCAGACAATAATAATTCTCAAAATAGTTTTAAAATATTACAAAGGTATATAGATTCTATGTGACATGGGGGCGTAACTAACAACATGTTTAGTGTAATATGAGATAAATGTTAACTGATTAGGACTTCTTATTTTTCAACTATTTTTATTTTAAAGTCCAAAATAGTTCAAACATAAATAACATTATGGTCCATATCATAAATCATATTCATAACTATAAGAGCACTTATATAATAAATACATTTCTTGGAGAATTGTTACATATCAATTTTATTGCAATTAGACAGGGGTGTACTGCAAAAGCAAAGGTAATTTTAAATAATATTTTGCCCGACATTGCCTTTCAATCAACTACTAAAAGTTCCCGTCAAACAACAACGGTCAGTATGAGATAAATAAAATACAAATAGTAATTAAATAATGGTTTCCTCAATACTTTCATATATGTTATTATTTCAAAAGCTTTTATTTATTTATTTTTTTTTTTTATTTATTCATACACCATCTAACAATACAAGACCATTTACAAGATGGGAAACAACACATACATCGTACAAAAATTACTTAAATTTACTAGCGTACATTTCAGTAAAGATACATAACAAAAGAAAATATAAATATTAAAGAGAATAAAGAGTTGAATTTATTTACAATAAAAAGAGAAAATAAAAAATACATATATGATTTAGACAGAATCTCCTATTTATTAAAGATGTCGATATCACGCTGACTGTGGTTATAGCTAGAGCACATGCTGTAGATTGGTGAAAACTTTAAAGTATTGGTCCGGGCTAGGAAGGTAGAAAGTTTGGTTTTGTCTTGAATTTATTCGCGGAATATGGAAATTAAGTCTCTGGAGTATCTCACTACAGTCAATATCATAATGAATCACCTTTTTTAAGAAATTTATGGCAAATTCATTGCGTCTTTCAGATAGGCTACGCATTGAAAACATTTGAAGTAAATCACTTTGTGGAAAGCCAATTGGTGGATATATACCATGAGATTTTAGATGTAGAAATTTAAGAAAGTGGCGTTGCACGTTTTCTAATTTAAGACTGAGTGTTATAGCAGGGCTGCCAAACAAGAGACGCATACTCTAGTTTAGATCGCAAGAAAGAAAAATATAATAGTTTTAACGTTGAAATATTAGAGAAATCACGCCCATTGCGAATAATAAAACCAAGTGTTCTATTTACGTCGCAAATTAACGTGTCTATATGATTGACGAAGCTGAGTTTTTTGTCAAAAATTACTCCAAGGTCTTTAAACGAGGACGGTCGAGTTAATGGTTCGTTTTCTAGACAGTAGTTAAATGTAAAATTAACATCCTTTGTGGAAAATGTCATTACGTTACATTTTTGCACATTTAATGTTAGACTGTTCTTGACACACCAAGCGCTGAGTTTAGATATATTATTTTGTAAATTACTGCAGTCATTTATGTTAGAGATTCTATGTAGTAGCTTGAGGTCATCTGCGTACATTAAAAAATGAACATCTAGTTCATATGTTATATCATTGATGAATATATTAAACAAGAGTGGCCCAAGGACAGACCCCTGAGGTACACCAGAACAAGATAAGTAATCAGTAGACCTGAATCCATTAAACGCGACGTACTGTTTCCTATCTGTCAAGTATGATTTTAAGAAGTGTGTAAGATTCGGTGACATTCCAATGTTGGACAGTTTTTTAATAAGAATGTTATGATTAAGCCTGTCGAATGCTTTTGTGAAATCGAAATATATTACATCTGTTTGAACTTGCATCTCAATGGACTCAGATATATATTGGATAGCACATATTAAATTGGTGGTTGTAGATCGACCTTTCATAAATCCATGCTGCTGAGAGGATATACTGTTTTTGACATGCGGATATATGCAATTATGCAGCAAAATTTCGAAAGCTTTGCCAAAGTTACAAATGATAGTGATTGGTCGAAAATTTGTTATATCATTTTTGTTGCCCTTTTTATAAACTGGACAGACTTTAGAATACTTCCAGATATCAGGAAAAGAACAGCATTTTATAGCCAAATTAAATAAAATTTTTAGTGGATGGGCGAATATATTAGCACAATCTTTCAGTAAAAATGCAGGTATACCATCCGGCCCCATGGTGAGCTTCGGTTTCATTTTTTTTAATGCTTTTAGGACGTCTTCTTCAGAAAAGGAAACTAAATTAATGCTATTGTTATTGAAGCTATTATCATCTGAATTTATGTTATCCGGTGCACTTGGTAAAAACGATTTTTCAAAAAATTTAGCGTAAGCGTTAACAATATCCTCTGGGTTGTCAAGATGTTCGTCATTGTAATACATATCCTTAGAGATATTTGTCATTCCTTTCTTATTGTTGATGTATGACCAGAATTTATTTGGATCCTGATTAATATTGTTTTCAGCCCGCTCGGTATAATTTTTATAGGCAGTTTATTTACTTAGCTTCACTTGCAATAATGTAAACAAATCTTGTAATCAAAATTTCGACTAGTTTTAATTGATCTTTGAAATGTTGCACTCATGTAGAAAACGATAAACTATGTGACGTCATTCTAAATCCAATATGGCGGACGCCCCAAGATGGCGGATTACCTTTTTCTTGAGAACCTCCTGGATATGGTTATCAAATGAAAGGGTTGGACTAGTAGAATACGTTATGTGCAACACAAAATCTGCACAATCTTGTTGGTACAAAATGTTCAGGGCTAAAGACTAAAAATTAAAAACAAAATTGTAAAAAGTATTTTAGAAAAGCTTTTAAAACAAAAAAATATTGGGAGCGGTCCTGTAAAAGATTTTATTGTAAATGAGAAAAAATATGGCGCGTAAACACCTACCCATTAAGCTCAATTAATTCATTCTAGTTTTCGCGATATTTTTATAATGCGTGTCTTGGCCTAGATCGGCCAATTTTGCTTATATGCTTATTTTAGAAAGGCAAAAGTAATTAAGCCTCTAATATGAAAAAACCCTAATATCACAGTTTGTAAAACACTGACGATTTCAATATAAAACAATACTGTTTAATAGTACTTATAAATTTACAACAGAAACTAGTGATATTCCCCTAAAAAAACATTATAAACATACAAAGGACCCCGCACTTTTTCCTATATAAAATGGTTCTCGGTTAAATTTTCTGAATTTTTAGTATATTATAGATCACAATCTCCTGATTATAAGTAACATGGGCCCAATCTAATCCTATGACCAGTTTTTGAGATACAGGGCGTTAAAGTTAAAAAGTGACTATTTTTATAAAATATATTCATGGCAATTGAAGGATTCGATTGATTTGTTTTTCCGCGAATATCATTCCTGTAACGTCAGATAATATATTGTGATAAAAATATACGCATATATACAGGGTGAGCCAGCAATAACACGAAGTGAATTATTAAAATCGATGTGCTTGTGCTGAAACAACAAAATTTTGAAAAAATTATGTTTGAAATAAAATGTACTGTTTCATAATTACCGAAATTCCCAGTTTGTATATTTTATACAGGGCGAGTCAAAAATTTGGAAACACGTGTGACTCATTCTAATAAGACGCTCTGTATATTTTGATATATATTGATTGTCCATTGACAGCTGATTCCAAAGATATATAATTTTAGAGGGATCCACAGGGTGATACAAAAGATATAACACAAGAAAAATGCCGAAAAACTTTTTTTTTTGAAACCGTCCTGTAATTCAGAATTTCGTCGGCTAATTTCCGTAATTCTTTCAAATTATATTTATTGTGTATATGTTAATAGAGCACCAAAAATTCAAAATCTTACTATGATTAGTTCTCAAGATATAAAGCGAATTTACCATGTAGGTACGTAAGCCTAAGGAATAAAACTTATTGAATAGTGGAAAATGATGTAAATATGAAATAAACCTTAACATACCGATTATAAGTAAAATGACTGTAGTATTCAAGGTATGTACTCTAACAATGCTCGGAAAATTGAGGGTACATCTGACGAGACGGCATTAAACTCGGTTTCCACTAACACTGCTATAGGTATCCTTGTGTAGCAGATTTAATAAACTACAATATGCAAGTGATTTAAAAGTAATTCAAAGAGTAAACTCATTTCATCATCACCACAGGGGTAGAGTTTTCGCCGCGTTTTTTTATAGTGGTATCCCAGTTAATGTACTATATTTATTTTCTAGTAACCAAAATATTGATTTTAAGAAAATAATGAATAACACTGAATATGATGAAACTAGCAGAAAACCTATAATCTGTTATATAAAACTAATAGTGTCTTTTTCCAACAGGGCTGTTTAAAATAGATAATTTCAAATCAATTTTTAAATTTTTTAATGATACGATATCAATAATACATGCTGTCGTTTACGTGATTTTTATTGCATTGCGGGTGCATTAATTAATAGATTTCAACCTTTAATAAAAATGCCGGCAACTTTTGAGCTAGCTACACAGATGCTGGTGCGAATCTCAAGAGGTAAACATAATGCAGGCACGTGTTGAAACCGAAAATCTTCGGTTGAGAAATGGCAACTGGGTTTTACTCAATCATTTCCCCGTTTAACGTTGGAATATTTAAAAGACTTAACAGGTATTTATCATGTTCAATTATCAGTGGCATATATTCAAGATAAACTTCAAAGAGAAGAATTAAACATAAATAGAAGTTGATGAATTCATTGAAGAATCCAATCCACGATTTCGAATTTATTCACGATTTCGAAATATTGCGAAGTATATGTTTTGGGTAGTCTACAATGATGAAGAATCCCCCGAAGATCCTCGATATTTGGTTACTATTGTACTTGTAAGTCTGGTGCCAGGACATTAGGCACTTATGAACACGTCGCAAGTGTTTTGTGGTTCCTTGGATACGCAAGACATAAGCCAAATATTCATTATCCATCCACAATCCTTCTCAATTGTATTGTTGATGCGGCAAACAGATTACCACCAGAAAATATCGACCCTGGTCCTGAAATAGTGGAAAACTGAGAAACTCCACGACATGTTTTCTTTACATCAGTTATCATCTAATGCTATTTTTCTTACACCTTCATTATAAGTGTTTGCTATCAAGAACGTTGATTATCTGTTTTAAACAGCCCTGTGGGAAAAGACATATAACAGGTTATAGGTTTTCTGCTAGTTTCATCACATTCAGTGTTTTTCTATTAATTTCTTAAAATCAATATCTTGGCTACTAGAAATATAGTACAGTGGATTAGGCCTAATGGGATACCACTATTAGAAAAATGCGTCGGTAACTCTACCCTTGTGGTGATGAGGAAACGAGTTTACTCTTTGAATTACTTCTAAGTTACTTGCATATTGTAGTTTACCTATAGCAGTGTTAGTGGAAACCAAGTTTAATTCCGTCTCGCCCGATGTACCCTCAATTTTCCAAGCAATGTTAGAGTACCTTGAATACTATAGTCATTTTACTAATAATCGGTATTTACATCATTTTCCACTATTCATCACCGAAAACTCGTACTCGATGATGATTAGATATTAACAAGCTTTATTCCTTAGGCTTACGTACCTACATGGTAAATTCGCTTTAAATGTCAAGAACTGGTCATAGTAAGATTTTAAATTTTTGGTACTCTATTAACATATACACAATAAACACAATTTGAAAGAATTACGGAAATTAACCGACGAAATTCTGAATTACAGGACGATTTGGAAAAAAAAAGTTTTTCGGCATTTTTCTTGTGTTTTATCTTTTGTACACCCTTGTGGACTACTCTAAAATTATATGTATTTGGAATCAGCTGTCAATGGACAATCCATATATATCAAAGTATACAGTCTTATTATAATGAGTCACACGTAGTTTCCATATTTTTGACTCGCCCTGTATAAAATATAAAAACTGGGAATTTCGGTAATTATGAAACAGTACATTTCATTTCAAATATAATTTTCTCAAAATTTTGTTGCTTCAGTATAAGCACATCGATTTTAATAATTCACTTCGTGTTATTGGTGGCTCACCCTATATATATGCGCATATTTTTATCACAATATATTATCTGACGTTACAGGAATGATATTCACGGAAATAAAAATTAATCCTATTCTTCAATTGCCATGAATATATTTTATAAAAATAGTCACTTTTTAACTTTAACGCCCTGTATCTCAAAAACTAGTCATAGGATTAGATTGGGCTCATGTTACTTTTAATCAGGAGATCGAGATCTATAACATACTAAAAATTCAGAAAATTTAACCGAGAACCATTTTATATAGGAAAAAGTGCGGGGTCCTTTGCCTGTCTTTTTATTCTGATCGTGGTAGTAACCACTGGATATCGACAAGTATTCGTGCGTAAGATCAATTAAAACCACTTAAGATTATTGCCCACTTTTGACATTCACTGTATTTGATACAAAAGCGAACGAATAATTTTTTCTCTTGAACAACGCTAAAATGTCCATAGTAAGAAAGAAACGGCAGTTGGGATCCTAATGGAACTGGATGGAATATTCAATATGCACATACCCTCGAGCAAGCCAAGCGGTCATCAGAATTTACATTTATATTCATATAAAGGGGACACTTTACAATTTCTTGGTAATAAAGATAAGAAAACGTTGTTAACTTTTTGCCCAAACTTACTGAAAATGTTCCAGAATGTCCTCGGCGACTAATATTATATTATTGAGCTAGTTTCTTGAGAGAATTTGGTAATAAATGAAAATGTAATCCTAAAAATGCAGAATTTCATAGCAGGGTATCAGAGTAGCTGATCTTCTCTGGCAAGTGAAATAATTCAGGTTTAAACAGTAACTAGACTTTTGTTTTTTTTCCAACAAACACAACAACAATTTACAATAATACAGGGTTTCCTAAAAACACAGTTTATACCCCTATTATTATCAGTTGTTGACTATCATCAACTTCCTCTTAAATTTTTTCCACTGCAAATTCATTTTTTTAACAGATTTTATAACACTACAATACATTCTTTTAACTACCAATCCACAACTCATTATAGGAACATATCTAGGATGTTAACTGGGTAGTTTTAAATAACTGAAATTATGATAATATTGTGTGTATAAGTATTTTATATTTGAAATTCAATTTTTGATGTTCATATTGCTAAGACCAGAACTATGTTGTGTAAATACCCTCTGTGAATTAACAGATCCTTAATATCACATCTTACTGATTAGGCGGAGAGTGGCTACGGAAATTAAAAATGAAAAGGTGCAGTAAACATTTTTATGTAAAAACCCCTCTTACTAGCTGAAAAGTACATAGCTCTGCAGCCCGAAGTCCATCCCGAGGAGGGAAGCATGGGCAGGCGGTCAAATAAATGCTATGTAATTTTAGAACAAGAAATATCAGCCAAAAAGTTCAAAACAAATTTAAAAGTACACCCGGACAGGATTCGAACCGCGAAATCCGCTGTGAATGTCGTCGCTTGGCGCGATGCGCTGTGGTCGGGGTGGACTTGAAATTTCAATTAGTCTGGTCGGAAAAAGCAAAACATAAAATTTGTAAATGTTCATAACCAAATAATTACAACAGCAGGAAAGCTGGCGGGAATAACCATAGCCGCAAAAGAAATTTCCCGTAGACAAATAACGGGAAAAACAATCAGAATCTACACTGATAGTAGACAATCACTACAGCATGAACAGTGTCATTCTATGCTGGGTCAAAGGGCATGCAAAGTGCAGAGGCAACAGGAAAGCTGACAGTCTGGCTAAGAAGGCAGCCAGTCTAAATATACTTGGACCTGGCCCTTCTTACATACTGCCGACCTCAGCACTAATGCTAATGATTAAAGAAACACCCACAGAAAATTTAAAAAACGAAACTCATAGTTGTCAATTGGCCAGGGATCTGCTTAGATACCCCGACAAGGATACAACGATGACCTACCTGGGAATGTCCAGGAAGAACCTGCGCTTCGCGACAGGAATTCTTACTGGTCATTGCCAGCTGAGAAAGCACCTTTATAACATTAAGTTAAACGACACACCCCTATGCAGAGGCTGTGAACAAGAAAATGAGACTGTCCAACACGTACTCTGTGAGTGCCCGGCCATCTCCTCTAGCAGAGAATCCATTTTGGGAGAACGTTGGCCTACTTCGAAAGATCTAAACTGGCATTTCCACGGCATCGCTAATTGCGTATGCGAAATCGAAAATTCGAGCCGACAGAAGTGAACGAAAAATAGCATTTTTTGACATTTGATTTGTTTTTTGTTCCATTAATGTCAAATTTTAATAATTTGAACTATATTCTTACAACTTTACCGACTTCTGGCAACGCTTAATCTCCGACCTAGACTTCTAGCAATAATTTTACGCAATTTCTACAGTTCAATACTATAACTACACAACATTTCAGAGCTGCACTCAAAGTTTTTATTTTGATTAAAAATTAATGCATTTGACCGCCCGCCCACGCTTCCCTCCGCGGAATGGACTGACTACAGAGCTATGTACTTTTCAGCTAGTAAGGAGGGTTTTTACATAAAAATGTTCACTGCACCCTATCATTTTTCATTTCCGTAGCCAGCTCTTAGGCTAGATCATGTCGCATTCATGAGTTATTCTTATTGGCCTCACTTTGCCGTAATGTTACGTCTAACAGCATTACGCTTTATATTCCAATTTCCTGTAGAGCTCAACAAAGCTCTTTATGATCAGTCTCTTTATAATATCAATTCCTTACCATCTGGCTTCCGTTGAGTCATTATTCTTTCTATACTGTCCTCTCTCCGGTTAATATGACACATTTTTTTTATAAAATATGGCAGTATTACATTTTCAGAGACTCATTTTGGCGTTCTTCCATCTTAAACTACTCTACCCTCTACTTTCTACCACAATATATGTCGAGGATGGCAGGGGCGTGGGGCGTTTTAGAGCGCATCTATTAGATTTAGGCCACAATACACAATATAATCACTTAAATAACAATCATATAAATAACAAAGTAACATGAGTTATGATTTGTCTAAAGAGGTCAATGTCAAATAACAATATTTGTCCTATTTTTGAAAATGCAAAGAATACCACAAAATACTAGGAGTTAAAAATCCGCCATCAATAGTCCCACCATCTCACACTATATCTACAAAAGTTATACTTAGATTAAGCAATGGAACTCTCAAGGGGTTTTGTTCTGCACACCGAGGAGTGGGTGTCTCCGAGGGTGCTCCAGGCGTCATGTGTTTCACATGACCATATATGAAAATGTTTACTCTCCACGTTGTTCAATGTAATCGGTACTTGCTGACAGCGTTTTCTTGACTTGACAGTAAATTATGTCCTTTTAGGCGTCTACGAGAGCATCGGAGGGCGTCTACAAGGAGGTTGTCTTCGACATAAATTTTATTGTTTGGTTACTTTGGAT
This sequence comes from Stenurella melanura, assembly GCA_963583905.1. Lineage (NCBI taxonomy): Eukaryota > Metazoa > Arthropoda > Insecta > Coleoptera > Cerambycidae > Stenurella > Stenurella melanura. The sequence goes on from OY757317.1 coordinate 18,045,519, forward strand.
GCTAGCATTTTCTATATAGACTGTCGCAGGGTTGTGGAACTATGCATTTTCATTTCACTAAGTGCAAACGAATGAAAAGAAAATGTGTATAGAATCATTGCCAGATCTCACTCTACGCCTTGCGTGATAGGTGGACAATGGCTTGCGTTAACACGTTTCATACCTTGAGGATAATAATATGACTAGTATTTGAAATGATTGTGTTTAATTATTTTTTTATTTCAGATTATGATTGGCTCAAGCTATGTATATTTCTACTGGGAAAGTGCTGTTCCACAATAGCGTACACAACGTTATATGTTTACACCACAGAAATGTTTCCCACAACCTCCAGGCATTCCACTTTCTGTATCTGCTCAATGATTGGGCGTATCGGAGGCATGGTTGCACCTCAGGTTCCCCTATTGGTACGTATTTACCTCCAAATTACATTTACAAATACACTTTTATTTAGATTCTTAATATCGAGAATCCACTAAATGTACGTCGAAACGGTCTGGAATAAAATGTACAAAAACTACTAGTTCGTTCGAAAGCAAAACTTCGGCGCTTGCACACTTTCAGGGCAGTTAGAGAATTAACAAGATAAGCCAGTCAGATAGAGAAAACGAAGGATTTCGGTCAATGGCCATTTGGGTTTTTGCTCAATAAACTACTTTTATTGTTAGTGCTTTTCTCAGGATTGTCCTGGTATTTTTGAGGCATGGGCGGAGGGTTAACTCGAGCCATGCTTCTTTTATTGTTCGTTAAGGAACTTCCTGACTACCTATTAATTGTGCATGTATTGATGTTTACGGATTCTTGAATATTTATGTATATATCTGTAAAGTAGCAATACTTTGATGGAGTTTTTTTAGGGATCACACCAATTGCTGATATTACGATGGGAACTATTTGTATTTTGTTTCGGTTCCATATTTGTTTCATGTCTTCCGATAATGGTAAATATTTTTGAATTCTTTCTGTGTATTTTTTTTTCTTTTTGGGTATGGCTGTCAATTAAGTATGTTAGTTTGTCCTGTTTGTCTATTAGTGTTATATCGGGTCTATTGTGGTTTATTCTGTCGGTTAGTATGGTTCTATTCCAGTATAGTTTTACACTGCTGTTCTCTAGAACAGTTTCCGGATTGTATAAATGTCATGGTTTGTAATTTCAAACTAAAGGAACAGGACTAAAGGTACACGATATTCAGCGGAAACAGTTTCGGAAAGTGTGGTTAATGGTTTCGACAATCAGCTGATTTCGCTCGAAGCGTACAAATTTCTCACAATTGGTCTCTCTCTCTCTCTCTCTCTCTCTCTCTTTCACTCTCTCTCTCTCATTTTACCTTCTCTATCTGATTGGCCCACCATGGCAACTGCGCGATAACTTCAATTTAAAGAGACGAGGTCAATAGCTGCGTTTTCCATTACTAAAAGATAAAAGGTTTTTCGCCGACTATCTTGTTAATTCTCTAATCCTTGCATTTAGACTCCCAAAGAGTAATTCGAGGAATTGTGCTCTGCGGTTAGCATGGAGGAGGTTCACAAGTCTTTGTCGGCACTAAGAACTTCGAGGGCTTAAGTGATATACAGTGTGACCCTAAAGAAACGCACAAGATTTATATCTTTGGTATGTGTCATTTGTCAAAAAAGTCTTCGAACAGGTCGATTTTAGTTTTATTTTGTCACTATACCGAAAGTTATGACGTTATTAGTTTTTGAGTTGTGACGTCATCATATTTTTTTTTTAATGGAAACAGACATTTTTGTTTACTGTTCTCGGTGGTATACTCCTTTAGCTTTCTGGTGATATGAAAAAAATTGATATTACCCAAGCCATTTTTTTGGAAAAAAATATTTTTTTTGATTGATACCTTACATAAGTAATTGTAAGAAAATAATCATCTCCATTGCTCAAATTGCGACCCTCCAACCATTTGGCATTGACCAATACGGGTATAGACACTTTGCACGCTATTCTGAATCATCTCATGGGCAATTCGTCTCATCTCCAAGACAGTTCTGTCTTTCAATAATTCTATGGTATCCGGTCTGTTAAAATACACCCTTGACTTTAAGCAACCCCAAAGAAAAAACTCTAAAGGGCTTAAATCCGGTGAACGCGGAGGCCACTCAATCGGACCTCGATGACCTATCCACCTTCCAGTAAAAGTGTCTTTAAAAAACTGACGCATTGCTATCCCAAAATGAGGTGGGGCCCCGTCTTGCCGAAATCAGGCGTTTTCAGCAGACATATCTTCATCTTCATTGTTCGGAAACATAATTGCTAAGGCTAGTAACTCAACTCGCAAAAACTGTAAATATCTTGCAGCCGTAAGATTTTCTTAAAAAAAAAGGTCCCAATAAACGATCACCAATCATACCTGCCCACACATTTCTGTCGCTGTGTATGGGCTTCTTGAGTCCAATGAAGATTTTCGCGTGACCAATACCTACAGTTATGCTGATGTACAGTCCCCTTTAAAGAAAATGTAGCTTCATCTGAAAAAACAATGTTCTTTAAAAAATTTGGGTTTTCATCGCACAAGGTCATCAATGTTCACAAAACTGTAAGCGCCGATCTGGATCGTCCTCATTCAATTCATGGATTAATTGCACTTTGTATGAATGGTATTTTTCTTTTTTCAATAGACGTACAACAAAAGTTTGACTCATGCTATGATTTAAAGCCAGCTGCCTTGTCGAAAGATGGTGGTTTTCCTCAGTTTCTAGAGGAATATTTAATTTGGTTTCGTTGCTTGTGCTAGGGCGACCAGATCAAGGGAGCTCAGCTACACTGCCAGATTCATCATATCTAGCCACCAATCTACTTACAGTGGATCTAGAAATTTGCTTTTTGGGATACTTGGCATTGAAAATATCACATGCTTCCTGATGAGTTCTCAGCCTATCACCATATCCAACTATCATCAACATTTCTACGATTTATCTTTCACTTAAACCTGGCATTGCATTCACTAGTTTTACACTGTCTCAGAAGTGTCAAACAACAAAACTGAGGTTCCACACGTGCCAGGAATAAAAAAGTCTGTATCTCTCTGTTGTTAAGGTGATTGTTTTTTTATTGTTTTCTCTGTTTTGTTTTTATGTAAAATGTTTTCATGCTAGTTAGAACAAAAATGTAGGCAAAAAGATTGATCAGTCCATAAGAAAGTGGAACATTACTCGAGAATTTGCGAAAGGTAAGTTATTTTTACAATGTCATTTTTCCAAAAGAATGGCTCAGGTAATATCATTTTATTTCATATCACCAGAAAGCTAAAGGAATATACCACCAAAAACAGTAAACAAAAATGTCTGTTTCCGTTAAAAAAAAATCGGTAAAATTATTTAAACAGAACTTCCCTCTTTATTTGTGCATGGCGATCACTCTAAAAAATGAATAATTACGAAATGGCAATGAATATAATAATCGGAATATAGTTATCACTATTATTACAAAGAAAACCTGATAAGTTTTGGTCAAAAAAATATACAGTGTGCTCATCCTACAGCAAAAGTTCAATACTAAATGACAGGTGTCAAATATGGAAGGCTTGCGCAAATATCTTTAGAAATGTCCACCATTACTGAATTATTTCTCTGGATGACCACCCTGTACGTTTTTCAATAAAAGTAATAGGTGCATATGCCAAATATTATTGCCACCTGTCACATTTTCAATTCCACATTCACGTAGTGGAGTGGAAGTATAGTAGTGGTAGTTAAAAAATTTAATTTTTTTTTAATATTTCAAAAATGTGGGTAAAAAAATTATCAAAATATTTTTCTTCTGAAATGGGTTTAGAATGTCATGAAACGTGAAAATTTTAAATTTGATCAAAAAGGAGTTTCCTTCTGTTCTATAGTAGTGGTAAAAAAAGATTACAAATTTAAATAATTTTTTTTTAAATAGGTTTAGAATGCCATGAAACGTAAAAATTTGAAATTTGAGCAAAGAAAAAAAATTCCATTTATTTTAGTGGTAAAAATTTTTTCAAAAATGTTGGTGAGAAAAATGTTCAAACTTTATTTCTTAAATAGCTTTAGGATGTCATGAAACGTGAAAATTTTCAATTTGAGCAAACAAATTTTTTTTCCATCTATTCTAGTGGTATTTTGTTTCCAAAATGGTAAAAAAATGTTGCAATTTTTTTTTTTCGAAATATGTTTGAAATGTCATGAAACGTGGAAATTTGAAATTTGAGCAAAAAAAAAATTTTTCATCTATTCTGTAGTAGTGATAAATAGATTAAAAAAATTTTTCAAAAAAATTTTAAATTTTTAAATTTGTTTGAATAGGTTTAGAATGTCATGGAAACGTGGAAATTTTAAATTTGAACAAAGAAAAAAGTTTTCCATCTACTTTAGTGGTAAAGTTTTTTCAAAAATGGTAAAAAAAAATGTATTTTTTTTTAAATAGCTTTAGAACGCTAAGAAACGTGGAAATTTTAAATTTGAGAAAGAAAAAATTGTTTTCATTATTTATTCCCCTTAGACGGTCCACCCTGTATACAGCAGCGTCAACTACCTACCAAATTTAACTGCTGTCCGTCAAGTAGTTTTTTTATTTAATGCACCAACAGACAGACAGACTGACAGAATTGCAAAACCTATATTTTCCTATTCTACGTGATCTGAAACTTGAAAATCCGAAAATATCTCGGAGGGTGATTTTTTCTCGAATACAATACTTCCCTTCGGTATGCGAGGGAAGTAAAAATTATGAAAACTCAACTCAACTCAAAAACCAATGACTTCATAAATTTTGGTATAGTGACAAAATGTAGCATTTACAAAACTAAAATCGACCTATTCGAGAATTTTTTTGAAAAATGACACATACCAAAGATATTTTGCGCGTTTCTTTGAGTTCACACTGTATATAACTAGTGATGGAAGAAATTTCTCCTTCCATTGCCCGCAGCCATCTGGCATAAGTTTTCAGTTCCTAGCTGAATAAGAAGCAGTATACTCTGGACTGGTTTACCAAGAGGCAACTGTGCTGATTTTTTAACAGGAACATTTGCCTTACCAAAATGATTATAGCCCGAACCTTCCATTCAACATTTATTTATTTTTAATTAAGTTATTAATAATAAGTATTTAAGTACAGGACAGGTTATAAACCCAAATGGTAGAGTAGTATTATCATGAGCAAATGCCTGGGGCGGAGCTAACGTGCGCGAATATTTTTACCAGTGACAGTGTCGTCTGGGATATAAGGATATGCAATTGTTGTAAACAAATTTTCGAGATCGAGGAGCTCGTCAAACTCAGCTAGTTTACATGGTTACACAGCTCCACGTCCTGATGAAGAAATTTTTCACTGAAAGTAAGGTTATATCACTAATTCAACTACAAACTATACTGCAGCACAGACCCTGTGACTGCAGCTTGACAGTGCCACTGGATTTAACGTCAAATATGACTCAATTAGCTCTCATTGGCTTAGAATAATGGACGCACACAAACACATTTCATATTTTTGCAAGCATCTTCTCATCTTTATACTACTCTACAAGATTAAAGAATAATCAGTGCAAGTTAACAAATTACATGGTAATATTTTATTATCTGAACCTAAATTAACAATAAGAGATATTGCTATATAATAACAGTACATAATTAGAAAAGAAAAAACAAAGTAACGGAGAATGGCAATTTAAATGTGTAATTCGTGTTTGCAAAATTTCATTGGCTGGTCGAAGGTAATAAACTTTATAATTAATGCTTTGCCGTAAGCAATGTGAATGTTGCCTATTTACAAATATCCGTTTTTATAGAAAATCTAAACATATTGTCATTCCTTCATCGTAACTAAATTCTGTGTAGTTAATGTTTAGCTTATTTAATATGAACTTTGCTATTTCACTAAACAACATTCAAGATCAGTAAGTACCAAATATTTATATAAAATTAAATTTGAGCTTATAGCTTTAAAATCTGCACGCTCTACGAATAAATCCATACAACTTGTATTCTTTTTGGTTATATGTGTTGGTTAAATTTAAAATCACTATCTGCTGTAACTCCTAAATCTTAAATATGATTAAAATGAGTCAGATCCATTGCATTTATATCATAATTACATAAAATAGTTGTTTTATATTCGAAAATATTAGTGTTTTATATTTGTCAGTATTAAATTCCATATTATTCCTTTCACATTAAGATCATTTTGCAATTTCTGGCAATCGTGGTTATTAACCTCAATATATATATATTTAACTCGTTCGAAAATCATAGTGTCTTACATTTTAGTTTCACTAATGTGTCATTGGTGAAATCAAAAATAAAAGTGGACATAGGCGGGACCCCTGGGGAACACTAGATCTTTTTAAAACGGTTATGAGCGATACAGAATATAGCATCCTCAGCAGATATATATTTAATAGTACGTTTATTTTTTCTATTTCAGGCGAGGGTGTCCAAATTACTGCCTCTATTGATGTTTGGATCGCTGGCCTGTATTGCCGGTATTATGGCGTTGTTCTTCCCAGAGACTCTCAATATCAAACTACCAGATACCATCGAAGAGGCCGTTAATATCGGGAAGAATGTTAGCAAAGTTGTGAGCAAATTTGATTTAGATGAAGAAAGGAAGACATTGAGGAGTAATGATGTGGAAACATGATGGAACGTTTTCACTGTAAAATATGACAACTAGATAATTATTAAATAAATTATTAAATAAAAATATACAAATAAATGTTTTATTTGTTCAGCAGTTACAACTATAGGGTAAAATTTTACAATAGAAATATAACCATAAATTAATCATGTTTAAGTTAAAGAAATGGGTAATAATTAATTATAATAATATTTTTTTATATGCAATGAGAATATATAGAATTTGTAGGAAGAACAAGACATCGCTAAATTTCTAAGAAACATGACACCATATCTGGATTCCTCTGGAATGAAAATAAACTTCAAGAAGAGCCTAATAATGGTCCGAGACCCATTGACAAAAACAAGTCCAACAAGTGGAGAAGAATACAAAATAGGAGACTACACCCTGAGAACCACGAATAGAATGAAATACCTAGGAACATACCTGACGAATGAACTATAAAGAAGGGAAACAGTAAGGGAAAGAATCAAAACAGCCTACATAGTCACAATAGCTCTACTACCCTTCAATGAGGACAATAAACCACCAAAGTGCCTAACCAAAAAGATATACAGGACCATCATAATGCCTACGATGATATATGGAGTCAAAAACGCAGCAACGACAAGAGCCAACAGAAGAAGTCTGAGAAGAGCTGAAAGGGACATTATCCAACTGCTAGCAAAAACAGGAAAACCACAAAAACGACAGAAAACGTCAACATCACTAGAGGGAAGAACAATAATCAAAAGAATATAATCAAACGTAATGAAATACTAGGGACACGTCCAAAGACGAGACGCGACGCACCTACTAAAGAAAGCGCTACGACTGAACAGCAATAAACTGAAACATGGAGGCCATGTTACACATGGATAACAACAATCGAGAGGATTATGAATAAGCTAGGAAACGATTATACACACTGGGAAAAATCGGCACAACAGAAAACGGAATACAATAAAGAAATATTCACAGACAGATACTAAAAAGAAGCGTCTCTCAAAAACCTGAAAGTAAAAAGAAGCACGAATACCTAAAAGCATCTCACAAAAACCTACACTTTCCATCCGATGAAGACAGAAGGAAAACGAGAAGAAACATCTCACAAACACCCACACGCTCCATCCTATACTGCTACCCCATGCGTCATGCGGCTCTCGCTGCTGACAACAAGCATATCCAATGTCGAATCCAGCGTATGCAGCCGGTCCGGCGGTATATAAAAGCATCGGGGGTTTGTTCCGGCACACGGAGGGATGGACCGTTGGTCGGTCGGGTGGAGCCGCATGAACATGTAATAGACGACTGGGCGACTGCAGATGGACGTTCGGCGGCGATCGGGCTGCGTGGTGGAACAAATCTCCATGCCCCGTAATCGACATCTATACCCACCTTACGCTGGCAAATCAATCAATCAATCAATCTAATTAATGAAGTAAATATTGCAAAATTGATCTGAAATCAATTTAAAAAGATCTAAGTTTTGCTCCAAGAGTGAAGTAGATCATGAACACTAAACAACAGCAATTTAAAATCATACTCATATCTCAGATAAATAATCAGCACTATTTTCGTGTAATCAGTACTTATTGAATTCTTCGCGATATTGATTTACGGTACACTTATTAGATATTGTAACTTACACTATTCTTATGAGAGGTGAAGGGTGAGGGAAAATACCCAAGTAACAATTTAAATGCTTTTTAAATTTATTTAGGTTTTATCAGTGTTTTATAATCGCCACCTTAAAGCCGCCGATTTATGCCAGATTTATTAAATGCCAAAGGCACTTAAAGATAGTTTTGTCTTAAAGAGAGTTTTAAAAAGGCCTTCAAGATCTTATATTAAAATTAAATTATCTGTTGGTCTTTATTGGCTTATGATTGACTTATCAAGGTATAGCTGTTAAGTTCAACTTAGGAGGATCAAGTTTTATAGAGATTAAACAAATGTTGTGGTTTTATCATTGCTATAAGTTGGTGATTAATGGTGGGCCATAGATTTAATATTGTCGTAATATACATCCGCTGCCTGTACACTATGCGATCTAGTTACTTTTAATGCAGTATATATTTTTAACAATATTCGATAAATTCAAATATATTATGACAATATGTTTTGAAGTCATTAAGTTTCAGGTCGAACGGTCATAAAACCAATTTCTTGCTAGAGTTTTAATGAAGCAAACAAATATCTGTAATAAATTAGTGTTAAACATAAATGGATTTGGTTTACCTTTACCCAGACTGTAATGTTTTAAAATGAGTAGTTTTAAAACTGTGATAAGATATATACATATTCGCCGGCACTTTGTTTGTGTATGACGTGGGTGAATTCGTTATAATGGCAAGTTGTAGTGAAAATAACTTTCTCGACAAACTGACTTTTTAAGTTATATTATTTGGGCACCATAAATTGTATAGGCTCAAAGACAGCCATATTGGGATTGTCCCAGATTGAACATAAAAATGTAAGTTGTATCTAATATAAATGTTTTATAAAAACAATTTACATATGCTAAACAATATCATGGGCAGATGCTAAAGCTCTCTTTACTTTTTAAGTCACAAAAAAAAATATTTATATAGGAATTTTTTTAAAATTGTGCTTTTAGGGAGCACACGAATTTTTAAGAACTATCTACTAACTTATATAAAACTATAGCTGCCCATAGTGCATGTACAATAGATTCATTTGCATTTATTTTTACTTCATTAAATACAAGTCCGCTCAAGGCATTTGTGTGTTTTAAGTTTTGATATAGTGCCTAAACCCATTATGGTTTTATAATACTCTTCAGATACTCTCGGAGTAAAGCTTTAGATAATTCATTAAAACTTGAAAGTTTTAATAGTAATTTTAAAAAGAGGCATGTATGCCCTTCTCTAGATTGGCCCCTGTACTCTTATAAAGGTTTTAAATCGACTTCATAGAGTTCTTCCAAATCATTTACGTTTATAAGTAATCTTGTTAATAAGTTTTTAGGATAACTTATAGATTATTTTAAAACTGGGTATATAACAGGGCCGACCCAAAGGGCAGGCGATCGCCTGGGCCGCTGGATCCTGGGGGCGCCAAAACGCAAGTGACTTGCCGCAAGTCGGTTGTAGTTTCTGAGTAATTAAATTTTAAATTTTGAACGAAAGCACGTACTTCAAATAAGTCTGCCCCTGCCCACCTACCGGTAAGCATGCTGTCCGATTGTGATTACGAAAAATCAAAGTATTACCGCCCGGCCGGAGGTTGGCGGAGTACAAAGTTCGCGACGTGTCCAAGATATTTGCATTTTATCGTTTTTACTTAGAGCACCGACGCCTCCGAATGTCGTCGGTCTTCTCTGACTGATTTCTGAGTTTTCTGCAAATAAGCAAATAAATACTTTATTTATAGGAAACACATACTTTTGCAAGAAGAAAGAAATAAAAAGTATGACATAATATAACAACTAAAAAGGCAAATTGTCCAAGTCTATTATAGAAATAGTGTTAGTAAGACCGGGTCTAACCAGTGCTGAATTACCCTATGCGCTAATTTCGCATGTGCGAAAAGCGACAGATTTTTAGGGGCAGCAGGAAAAATCAGAATAATAAAAATTCGCTCGACTGCACATTTTGCACTTATAACTTTGTAGTTTGTTTTATAACTTGTAATATAATTTATATGACTAGTGGTTTCTATGTTTGTATTTTATTTTATATTTTATATATTATATTGTACTATAGTTGTATATACTTGTAGTTTTATATATTTTTTCAAGCTTTGTCAACAAGATTTTTCTTTACGACAATAAAGTATATTTTGATTGATTGATTGATATGCCGCTATCGGTTGTCAGGTGCCGTCCATCAAGGGGCGCCACGGTAAGTTCATTTGACCAATTGTTTGATGCCTGGTTGTTTCTCTTGTTGACAATAATAAAGAATTAGTTTTAAGATGCGTATCGTTTTCCTCAGCCCTGGGTGATAGATATATTATACACATAAAAAACGTCAACCTCTTTGAGTGGCGGTACAATTTTTTGCGTAAAGCGGTAAATGCTTTAATCCGTCACTGGGTCCAACGCAACATTATTATTTATTACACAGAGTACAATTTTAAACATCCACTGCATCTGTTAGCATCACATATCGTATCATATTTTGTTGTAGCTTCTAGTTTTACTAGCTTTCTTCGGACTTTGTATGTTGATAATTAATTTGGTTAGTAAAAGTATGCAAAAAGTAAGGAGTTCCTTATTCGCTGACGAGAATCGGGATACACAGAAGCTGTTTTAAAAGCTGGCGAAGTTTGTGAGGAATTGGAAATAGAAACCCAGTTTAAAGAGTTACGGCCTAGACGAAAGAAAAGACTTTTCCAGTATGAACACAAAGATGAAACTCTTCTAGATCCCAAACATAGCTATAAAACAGCAGTGTTTTATCCTTTGTTAGATACATCTATAAGTTGTATTACTGAACGATTTACACAGCTTCAGACTCACAGCGATAAATGGTCTTTTCTGTATATTATTCAAACAATTTCGGATAGTCGTGCTATTTTACAAAACCAGTGTAATACCCTTAATGGAAGTTTAAAATCTGGAGATGACCATGATATTGACGGAGAACAGCTGTGCGATGAATTATTTCATTTAACATCTTTATTAAAAGACACTAATTGTAAATCGCCTATTGAAGTTTTAAATCATTTACATAAAAATAACTTACACGAAACTATGCCAAATGTGTGGATTAGTTTGCGCATCCTCCTAACAATTCCGGTGACTGTGGCAAGTGGCGAACGCAGTTTCAGTAAACTTAAAGTTAATTACAACTTATCTGAGATCTTCAATGACTCAAGATTGATTAACCTCACTAGCTATGATTTCCATAGAAAATAAGCTTTTAAATTCGATGGATTTTAGTGAACTCATTAAGCAGTTTCCTTTACAGAAAGCTAGACGAGAGCAGTTTTTATGAACAGGTACGTTTTTCTTAGTTGTTCATTTTCATTTCTATGATAATATTGATTTTAAACGCATTGCTAAAATTTGTATAACTTACCCAAGAAAGTATTGAAAATTAAGAAGGGGGCGCACAAAACTCAGAACTCGCCTGGGGAGAAAAATTTCATTGGGCCGGCCCTGGTATAAAATTTCTTCTTTCTTTTCCTTATTAAATTTATAAATTCAAGAATTGCATCTTCCATATTTTTGTTTGTTACAAATCCAAATTGCCTTTCGTAAATACATCGTGACTATTTGAAAAAGTCGACACCCGACACATAATAACAATGCGTTCACCAGGTAATCGGTTTTATCTAATTACATAACGGCATTGAAATTTTGAATTAGGTACTTGAAAACCACAAAAACCGTAAACTCCTAAAAAATACTTCGCCTACGATATTACTTCTAGGTCCCCTGCAACGTATAACCTGTGTGCACTTTAACTGTATGAATTTATTGTGTTCAACCCCACTTAAAAGTAAATTTTACATACGCCTTTGGAGAGAATAGCTGCCACAGGAAACAACTCTCTTGTAAAATGAGGAAAGTTAAATATTTGATAGAAGTATTTATGATGAAGCTGTCAAGATGTGAAGTAATACATCATCGAACAATGTGTGATAAGTTTTTTTTCTTAAAGTCATCAATATGTACTTACTAGAGTTACTAAATGGTGTCTCTTCAGATTTATGTTTTGTTGTAGCGCATTGTTGCATCAAATTATTAAAATCTGTTATACAATTGCTCTGCTAGTCTCCAAATGGGCCAGTTGTACGATCGGGGCTAGTTAATTCGAGGATTCGAATAGGATAACTGGCCGAAATGCATTATTGAGATGAATCTCTACTGTACAGGGCCAGTAGAGAATATCTTCATGATTTCTTGGAGATTAGTACCTCGTTGGATGCAGCCTCACGTCCCAATTAGGCTTGAAACCGGAGTCCCAGAGTAATACAGAGTTCTCACTCAATGCTATTCCCTATGTTCACAGTTTCATTTTTTGTCGTTTGACGTATACTTACCTAGAATATGCGTAGAAGGTTCTTTGTGATAGACAGGGTTGGCTTCAGCTCAAGTTTCTTCAGACAAGGGTGGAATTAAGTATTTATTCCCATGATATATTATGAATATGATAAATAAATGATTTGAATGCAAATCATTCATAATTTTGTAACATTCACGCTGACAAATTACTTTTCTTTTTTTTTATTGCATTTACATGCATATCTAACCAAAATAAATCGAACTCTACTGAACTATTTATAATTTGGAAAATATGTCGTGGAAAATCCACAAGACAATATATAAAATTGAAAAACTTTTCAACTGAAAATTAAAAGAATATTACTTTATGTAGATAAGGGATCATACTAAAATATAACTAAATATTAAAAATTGTGTAGATTCTACGGTTGGTTCCTTGTGAAACATTCTTCAATAATTTAAACATACAGGAAAATTATGCGTTTTAATGTTTCAAAAAGTTTTATTAAAACTCTACACGTGTTTCGGCTTATTAGGCCTTTATCAAGAGTACAAGATAATACTAAATTTAAAATGTGTTCCTTACTTATTTATATCTAATGGAAGGTATAAATTATTCAAAGCTTTTGTAACGAGGTAAATTTTCCGTAGCCAAAAATGCAGTTTAAATTAACAATATACTTTGTTATTTGCTCCGCTTACATTCGAATCATAGGTATTGTAAATTATTATTATAGATTTCTCCCAAATTTAGCTAGCTGAAACCGCGAAACAGATTTCTACTTTAAATAGGTAATTTGATAAACCTGGCAGTGAGAGTTCATAATATTAACATTAATTACAAGATTTGATACGGAGGGCGTTGGCAAGACACCTGCGTAAATTAGTCTCATTAGACCACATTTTGAAATCACTTCTGTCCGATCCGTCAAACAGCCCAGTCGGGTATTATTCCGTATATCCAGCACATGTAAGTACACCGTTTTATCACCGCCGCTGGTTTCTTGTCGACCTTTTTATATTAACATCGATAAGAATAATTCACTAAAATGTGTGTTTTAAAGCAATAATTTGAAACTGATTCCGTTTAAATGTATCAGAATATAATTATTATTTCCCGACTTTGCCGAAATTAAATAAATTTATTAAATTATTACAATATAGTAAGAGAGTCCGAGTTAGGACATGTCAACTTCTCCGATTTTATCCAAATAGCCATGTTCGCAAGAATTTCCAAATGGGAAAAAGAACATGGATGATATTTCGAGAGAAAATGTGTACCGTTTACCGTTTATATTATTTTGATCCAGACCATTTGTGATGGTACTGCGATAAAATAATATGTTGTTCTACCAAATGGGTAGAAGTTTTAATTACCGTATATTTTATTTTAGCTAGGTCGTAGCAAAATAAAATCTGTATTTGCAAAAATTAATTTTGTGAAATTTATTGTAGTGTTATTGTTAATTTACCGTTCATTTTGTTCTCATTATTTCGTATTGATACGAAATGGAACAAAATTCCTTAGTTTGAAATAATTTATAGAAATTTATTATAGTCCGGGAATTGAAAGTAAAATCTAGGCTACCGTAAATAAATTAACTAACATTATATTCTGATACATAGACATTTTCCGCATACAATCCGACAAGATACCACGTGGCCGAACCGAAATGCATTTAATGAAGGCACCCAGCTGTGGGGTTTGAGGCGCTTGGCAAACACCGCATCAAGTGTTGATGTAATTTCAACATATCCGAACCGAACCGAACCGAAATACCACCGTTCTGATTATTACTGTCTGTCCGTCTAGGCAGAATAATCTCCGCCGTAAGCTGATACCGAATCCGATAACCGTTTTATTTTCCGATCCGAGTGTGACTTAGGTTACACACCGCACCGAATCCGACAACCGTTTTATTTATTTGGTATCAGTCTTATTTAGTTTTGCCAAGTTCTTCACACCCACACTCTAATGCAACATGTAGGCATGATATTGCTGTAGATAACCACTTGCTTTTGCCTGGTATTTGCACGTTTTTTTAAATTACTTACTGTGTTGTTGTTTCTTATCGTTTACCGTTTTTTTTTCCGCTACCGATCTTATTTTTTTTCTTTACCGCCTTCACCGTTTGCTTGCTTACCACCGCTTGCTTCCGTATTAATGAGTAACTAGTAGCTAACTAGCTTCTCACCGCCTGGTTACCTGTACGTCACAAAATGGCGCCCTACCTAATTCAGATTAGACTGAAATGACATATCTTAAGGGCGCCATGTTCGCAAAAGAGAACAACCTCGACAACGTCATAGAAAAGGGTAGTCGTTAACCATCCGTTAAGTGGTGGTACCTAGCGGGTAGCGGACGAATCATTTACTATAGATGTTTATTCGTGAAAATTCAATAAAGAATCCTATAAACTAATCCAGTTGTAAACATTACTTCGCTTGAGCAATCCAAATAACAAGTGTTCCAAATCGAAATAATGTAAACAACAAAAACATCTATCTACCTGCTTTTAACCGCATGCCGATCCCCTTTCCCCCCTTCCATATCGAAACCCTTGGGTCGAAATATATTTCTCATTATTTTACTGGATTTTAATTTATAGGTCAAAGGTACATTTGAATGTTATTCTGGATCCAGAAGAGCTTTCATGTGAAATATTGGCATTTATAATTATTATATTATTACATATATCTATTATATTACAATTTATTTATAATATCTACTGTAATTAGACTCGAACAAAAATATACAGGGTGGACCGTCTAAAGGGAATAGATAATGAAAAAAAATTTTTTTCGCTCAAATTTAAAATTTCCACGTTTCATGTCATTGTAAAAAAAGCGAAACTGACAATTTTCCACTACTATACTTCCACTCCACTACGTGCATGTACAACTAAAAATGTGACAGATGGCAATAATATTTGGCATATAGTTAACAGAATTGTCACCTTTTATTTAATATTGAATTTTTGCTGTCGGATGAGCACTCTGTATATTTTCTTGGCCAAAAGTTATCAGGTTTCCTTTGTAATAATAGTGATACCTACCTACATTCCGATTATTATTCTCATATGTCGTTTCGTAGTTAATAATTTTTTAGAACGACCGCCCTGTATAAATAAAGTTTTTTTCCTTAAAAAATCCACTTGGAAATCATTAAAAAATTTTAAAATGTAAAAAAATATATACTGAAAGAAACCCCAAAGTATTTCAAACATATTCATTGGACTACGGTTTAGAACAATTATTTGTATGAAATCTAATAAGATGGCGATGGTCAAGACAGGGACATTCCATACATAAATATTTATTATTTTTGACAATAACTTTTTTACTTGGTAACGTATATTTAAAAAAGAACTATAATATTACCTAAGTATAAAAATAACCAGTTGAGTGAAGTGAATGAAAAGTCATAGTAATATTCTTATGTTTTTTTTTTAAATATACGTAGTACGAAAGAATGTTATGGCCAAAAATGATTTCCCCATCCCATGTCCCTTTATTTGGCCACCTATTGAGAAGCCAGTATATATTTTGTTCAAATTTGGTGAAAATGGGTTTGAATGGTAGTGAATACAAATCTAAAATAAGAATTTCTATAAAAAAGTCGATAATATTTTTTCTTCAAATTTTCCTTAAAGTAACGCCACACTGTAATGAGCGATATCAAAGTTCACTACTTCAATGCAATCACATTTTCAGTCTGCACGTACCGCTCCTAATTCGTGAAATATATACTCATGAAAAGCGGATGACAGTGTAATTTTTTCAAACATCTTTATTGAAAACTCCCTAAAAAAATATCGGTCGCCTCTATGGGATAGTACTAAGATAGAAACTCTTTCAAGCCACTTTCATTTTTACAAACTAATATGTTCATAGCCTGTACAATAGATTAAGATAAACGCAAAAAATCAGTAATATTAACATTTGACCATAAATTCAAGGTAAAAACTTAAGATAATAAAATGAAGACATAACACATCTTAGTACTTCATTTAAGGTGGCCATTCCCTAGAAAGCGACATCCGATTGGGATATATCTATTATTTTTGCTCATAACTTTTATATCTTAGTACATATATTTTAAAAAACTATAAGAGTACCTAAGTAAAACTATAACAAGACTATTACTATGAATATTCACTCAATAATTTCAGTGGTTTGCAAAATAGCTAGATTCAAAACTACGAAATAGGGAGATTGACATAATTCTTAAATTTAAATCTAGCTATTTTGCAAACCGCGGAAATTATTGAGTGAAAATTCATAGTAACAGTCTTGTTATGGTTCTACTTAGGTGCTCTTATAATTTTAATAAATATACGTACTAAGAAAAAAAAGTTATGGCCAAAAATAATAAATATTTCCCTATTGGAGGTCTCTTTCTAGGGAATGGCCACCTTAAGCTTAATTTAAGTATGTTTCAAACAACCTGCACAAAATGGCTACGGGAAGACACAATACAAGTTACTACACTATATAGTATTTGTAAATTTATTTGAATAATAAATATTATGAAAATTTCATAAATTATATAATGTAAACAAGGTGCACATACTTTAATGGGGAAGATGCATAAATTTTAAAAATGGTTTAATTATTTTGCCATAATAGTATTATACCACCTTATAAACTTTTTAAATTTTATCCAATTTGAATAAAATTTCTAAATAATAAACTGAAAAAACTAAAAAAAAATTAAATGAAAATTGTTTAGAACTACACAAAATGATTAAATCCAAAGTTTCATGAAATTTAAGATATTGATTGTAGAATTTTCAGAATACACAAATACCAAAAATAAATTTACAAACTACTTCTCAATTACTTGACAGTTCAGGTTACATTAGTAAAATTTACGAATAAAAGATGCTTTTTCATTTTTTTAGTACATATAGTCATAAGTAGATCCTAACATGTTGTATCATTGAGTAAAATTTGATTCAAATCAGGAAAAATTAAAGTTAAGTTTTACACTATAATAAAAAAAAGTCACAAAAGAGGATTCTTAAATATATGAAATTTGAATTTTTATGTAACGAAAACCATGTGACTGAGAACAGTACAATGTTGACCTATATTATGGATGACTGACGTCAGTTAGATGCACAGAGCTTCAATTACTTGTTCTACGGCTACCTCAAAAACATGCTTTTGTACAGAGTTTATTGTAATAACGCTCGTACCACAACTCGTAAGAAATTTGCATTATTCTGCACTTTCGCACAATATGCTATATATTCTAAATAATTATTATAACCCATCACTTTTGACAAAACATGAAAAAAAAAGATGCGATTGAGCATATTGTTGTTTTCGTCGATCAATCTGTCATCTGTGAAATCGTGCTTGTCACTGAATAATAAAACCTTCTGTTCTGTACTGAAGACGTGTGAGGGCCGATTTATCAATGCGTGGATAAGTAGTGTCATCCTATAGTGAAATAATAGTTTAATAATATAGTAGGACACTTCCCCTACCGAGTTAGTTCACGCGTCGATAGCAGGAGTGATGCTATCACTGTCAGAGGAAGTGACCCTACCGTATTATTACAAACTGTGCTTTAACTATAGGATAACTTGTTATCCTCGCATTGATAAAGCGGCCCTTGCTTATTTTCTTGTGTGATATTAGTGATACTGTTATTACAATTTCATTAATATTATCAGTACCTACTTAGTACGTCATATATACTTTGTATCCTAGTAAGATATTCTATAAATATGTACAGATAATATAATATTGTATAATATATTTGGCACTTTTTACTTATTAATTATTCTGGAGATTATTATTTTCTTCTTTTACCACATTGTATACTTTATCTAGTTTTAAAGTTATAACAGATTCTCTTTCTTAAACAGCGTCAACTATATTCCACTTACGTATACTCATTATGCTTCCCTGTCACATTTCTTTTATGTTTTGGTGTCCACCCTGTGCATAAAGTATTATTTGGTTTGATTCTTGTCAGTTATTATAACGAAATGTCATGTTTTTTCATAAAATAGTTTTATAAATATAGCGCTAACAGATCGACATAATTGAAATATATTAATTCTTGTAATCGATATAATCTGAAATATGAAAAATCGAATAAATGCCGGAGCGAATGCTTGTTTCACGAATACAAAAAGTATAGTTAGTTACCTTCGGTAACATTAAGTCAGTAAAGAAATGGGATCTCACGACTCTACCACACAAGGTTTTTAGCTCATCAGATTTCTTTACTTCTCGAACATTTACCAAAACAATTTATCCTAATAGCGGTTGCATTCAATATAAGTATAAACAAACAATCGTTTTTTGTCCATGTTAAAATAATATATTTTTACCGTAATTCATCCAAAACAAAGAAATTTACGTTAGTGCACGAAAACATAAACAGTATGTCATTATTGTAGGTATTATTAAACATAGGAAGTTTCCTAAAGAGCCTATACATTTTCAAATTTCACATTTGTAAATGCAGAACAGCTACAAACCTTTAAAACTAATAAATGTTTAAAACCAAGAATAAATGTGAAATTTGACTTTTTTAGAGCAGATGTTTTAAAAAAATAACTGTGGGGAATAATGATTATTAACGATTATATCGATTTATATTGGATCCATTTTATTGATTTTTTTGTCCACCCTATATAAAAATATAAAATTCAGATAATTCCCTTTTTCTGTTGCGTCATCTATGAGACAGTAACCGAACTAAGACAACAACTTTTAGCTGAAGAAATCTTATACAATTCCATTCTATGAACAATAAATATGTCAGAATATCAGTAAACATGTGAAAAGTGCACCGCAAAATTTAATTCGAGCTTTCTAGTACATGAAGGGTCTAATGAGACTTTTTCTTGTTTCATAATATGGGTGAATGTTTAAGTTAGGACTTGTCTGTGTTGGTTTTCCCTATTTTTGATTTTAACTAGTGCAAAATAATTATTGAAGTGGCGAGCTGACATCGTTTCTAAGGTACATGTTAAGCATTTTTTTTATCTATGAAAATATTACTTTTTAACAATATAAAAGCACACGTTTCCTAAGTTAAAGTTTCTAGTTTCCGTTTATGTGCAACTTTTATAAATATGACCTATACTTTTTAAAATAGCTCGCTTTAAAATCATGTGATTATACCCACAATTTAGCACATAAATATGGCCACCTTAAGTTTTGTTATTGTATTTATGCGAAACTCCGTATTTTGGTACTTAACCGTTTTTTATTGCTTTGTAAACATTTCATTGTATGTTAATAAACTTTGTTATTTACCGACCTCTGCCTTTTACTGTTGAATGTGAGTGAAAGTCTAATCTGCCGTCCGGACCCCTGGACATACCGTGTCTCCACTGTAGCTATCCCAGCCCTACTGCAACAGGCTGCGTTTAGGAGGCTAATGTGGGACCTTTGCCCCACGTAAAAATTGCAAAGGTGGCGCTCGAGATTACCGAATTTAACCGAAATATAGCTCAGCGCCAAAGTGACGCTTCCACTTGCCTATGCGCTAGGCAACTGGAAGAAAGCACGTCACACTTTCAATCTATTTATTACATGCAACTAGTTATATGATTCCTATCCTACGTAAATATACTACAAATAAGTTCTTAATGTTAAATTATTTTTTCTAGAATATTGTGACCCATAAGTAATGTTTGATCATTAGTTACATTTTTATGCTTTTTGACAGCTTTCATGATCTCAAATTGTTCTAGTAAATCTAACTTCTTTCCTTTATTTTCTGTATGGAGTAATTCGACTTCATTAAAATTAACAAAACGATTATTTTCTATGCAGTGTGTTGACATACCGGTGCTATGTATACCATTCGTTATTGATTTTTTATGTTCAGCGAGACGATTTTTTAATTTACGACCAGTTTGACCGATATATATACCATCGCAGTCATTACATTTTAATTGATATACACCTGTTTTTTCTAATAGATCTCTTTTGTGATAAAATTAGTCATAAACTGAAAAAACTAGGATGTAAAACTATTTCTGTTAATAAAAATAATCTAGGGAAAATGTTAGTTAATAATAAAGACAAAAGAGATCTATTAGAAAAAACAGGTGTATATCAATTAAAATGTAATGACTGCGATGCTATATATATCGGTCAAACTGGTCGTAAATTAAAAAGTCGTCTCGCTGAACATAAAAAATCAATAACAAATGGTATACATAGCACCGGTATGTCAACACACTGCATAGAAAATAATCATTTTGTTAATTTTAATGAAGTCGAATTACTCCATACAGAAAATAAAGGAAAGAAGTTAGATTTACTAGAACAATTTGAGATCATGAAAGCTGTCAAAAAGCATAAAAATGTAACTAATGATCAAACATTATTTATGGGTCACAATATTCTAGAAAAAATAATTTAACATTAAGAACTTATTTGTAGTATATTTACATAGGATAGGAATCATATAACTAGTTGCATGTAATAAATAGATTAAAAGCTTTGAATAATTTATACCTTCCATTAGGTATAAATAAGTAAGGAACACATTTTAAATTTAGTATTATCTTGTACTCTTGATAAAGGCCTAATAAGCCGAAACACGTGTAGAGTTTTAATAAAACTTTTTGAAACATTAAAAAACATAATTTTTCTGTATATTTAAATTAAAAATTGTTTTTACTCCAGTTTATCGTAAAAAATGTAGGTTAACACAAAATTGTTTGTTGAAAATTTGTACATAAGTGCTTCTAAATTGTTCAGAAGATGCATAGATTAAAGTTTTGCGAGGAAAGTTCCTGAAAATATATGTATTTATAGAAATACACAAGGGCATACAACGTTAACAATATAACACACTGAAAATTGATATAGTAGTGTACATTTATTGTGAATGAAATTTAAAAAACAGAGATCAACAAAAATATGCTTAGATATCTCAATAACTAAATATTCAAAATAAAAGTTATTACAATAGTTTTCATCCATAACGGTAATACATATATATTTTTATAATTCTTGCCAGTGTTACTGCAAAATAGATCAAGTTACAGAGGACAGTCTCAGATGCCTCGGAAAAACAAATTTTCATGTGTGAATGTGTGTTGAGAGCATGTGCCATTATTTTATGGTATCACATGTTATTCCGAAAACTGATCTATACAAAATTGTATAAATTGATCTTTTTCCATTTTTCTCCTCATCGACTGGCGTTCCTGATGAAATCATTTTCGTTTCAGACTTCTTCCCTAAATTTAGTTTTCCTTGGGGAACAGGAAGTAAAAATGACGTTGCAGTCTGGGTCTGAACAGTTATATCTGAAAATAAATAGTTTTTGTTGTACGTAATTGGTCAAAAAAATATTACGACTATTTCGTGTTTTATTTCTAATATTTATCCTGAAGTGCATGGTGTACGTTGGATATACACAAGAAAAAATTAAGTCATATTCACAAACTAAAACAACAATATTGAATTTTTATTATGATACAATGTCTACGTCCATACAAAATAAATACAAAACATTTTAATTTTCCTTGCATAGTCCACTTTATTTCATATTTAATATGCATACAAGAACAATACAAAATGGTGGAAATAACATAACCCAACGTTGAAATATGAACTGTATCGAAACCAGTTAAGGCATAGTTAGAGAGTGATACGCATAAACAAAGAAACATACAAACAAATATACGGGTCAAATAAGACAGGCATACCTTTTTCTTTGCTGATAGGAAATTAAAAAGGACTTTTTAAGATATTCATCATCCATTGCTTTACATATTTAAAGATGAATTTCAAATCAAAACAAAACCATAAAATACCAGATAACTTTCAGTATACATTTTTAACTCTTTAAAAATGAAAATATAACACACTAAAAAGAGGAAATTAATGACTCATCAAGAGAATCAGTACCTGAACTCGATCCAGGTTGTTCTACGGTAGTATAGTCACCAAATGGTAGGTAATTAGCAATTAGTAAATTTAAACTAAAAAAAAAAAAGTAGCAACCACATTTAATTTACTTAACCGATCTTAACCTTACTAAAATATTTGTCTGTTTATACATTTTTAACAACTTAAATTGAACTACTATCTATGCACTTAAAATGAAGTAATTCATGGTCTTACTGTGTAAGTATTTAATAATTGGTTACAGACTTCTCTTTAATTTATGATAAAGTCTTACCTGAATCTATGAAAATCTATTGAAAATTGATGGAATATATAGCGTTCATTTAACTTATTTTTCAAGGGGTTTGAACACAGGTCTTCGCCGAAATGCAAGCCGTACACCCTGTACTACGAGTGGGGGATAAATAAATTATATTTCCATGTCCAAAATTTCTTGCCCAGGCTAAACATCTAATATACAAATATAATTATAATTAGGCTTTTTTTTATTTTATTATTAATTTCTTTTTGCCTCTCATGATCCTCTGGGCACCTGAATACGATGATATTCATTAATTTAGAAAACAGTCACCCAACTAAAAAGCACTATTATAAACTTATAAAAACAATCCTACACAGAAAAATGTTATGAAGAATATTGAAATTATGAAATGTCACAGAGCCTAATCACGGCGTTCAACGTTCAAGCAAATACTGATTGATATGATAATTTCTAAATCGGTACCTGCCCCGAGTGGAAGAGAGAAAGACAGAAAATTAAACCATGAAACGTCATCAGTAAAAACTCTGTATTTAATCTACTCTGTGCCTGAGCACTAAATGAGCACAAGGATTAGTTGTAACTGATTCTTTTGGAAAATTTAAATCTATTTATATAAATTAAAAAACATAACAAATTATAACAGAGCAAAAACAATTAAACATTACATATATGAATAAATATAATTAAGTCAGCAGAATGCAAGCCAGCATTATTTCTATACCGCTTGTAAACTGACATGCATAGCTATCATAATAAATAACCTAAATAAACCTACTTGAATGAATGTAAGTAAGGAAAGGAAATTTCAATTTTATTAAAAGAAGATAGGAATAATATGTACAGAAAAAGAAAAGTATTTTAGATTATGTCTAATGGTGATTAGACATTCTGGCATCTCCCAGCCGGAATGCAGTGATGGACCAGTGCTATACACGGAGCGGCCCTTTTCTTTAAATAATTATGTTTGCTTCGAAATATTCCAAAATATGTATTATATTAAATTTTCAATAAAAATAATTCACTATTTCATTAATATCGACAAAACACATAAAAAATTGATTTTCCAGTAAAAGCTATTATTATTGTTTTAGCAGTATAAATAATTATCAACCCCGACCTAAACCCTTAAATGCAGACAAACAATTTCAAGAAAGCCGTAGGGACACATTATTCCAGACATTTTTCGAGTATTTTAGAAAAAATTCCAATCGATATCTCAAAAATTGAGCTTTAGAGTGAATTTTGTCGATTCTACCACACTGTGCATCATTTTGAATTTCCCAAATTGGACTTCAGATTTGTGATTAGCGATAACAAATTTATCAATTAATTTAATTAAATTGGCCATTAAAATTGGCCAATTATAGGACAAAAACTAAAACCAAACATGTCCGCCAAAAAATGAAAGGTACTGTTTTTTCTAAATGTCTTTCTGAACTCTTTGCAACAAAAATGAAGTCAGTTTTGGAGACTTTCAATTTTGAAGATTTTCAGGTTTTTCATGCTAAAATGACGCGCCTATTATATATTTCGAGAGTTTAGTTCCATTTCGTATAGAATTTATGGGCCATAAATTACCAATGACGCTATTTATATTTCTTATACCTGCTTTATATTTCTTATACACCTGAAATGAACTTTACAGGATAAAGAATCATTAAAATTAATTAGCATTCTTATAACTGAAATTAACATAACAAAAACATGCCTGTCGAAACAATTTAAGGTTAATAAAAATTCCAAAATATGCTTTCGGTTATTTTATCATACATACGTGTACAGAAATCAAAACTTGTTGTTGAGTGTTCAGAATTTATAGTTAAATTATACCATTGAGTCGTGAGGCACCATGCGGCAATGTTTTATTATTCATCTCATTGTGGTGTTTAAAAAGTTGTATTGTATTTTACCGAGATGGTTAAAAGTCATGTTATAAGGTATCAAAAAGCTCGAAAGCCAACTTGCACTTCTCCCGGACATCTGGGGTCGTGAAGAGAAATAGTGGAGCGATCAATCCGGTCGGTCTAGTACGCTATATGAATCCCTATCCGTGCTTAAACGGGCTGGCTATTGGCTAAATTTTAAGGTAACTAGATCATCCCGAAAGACGAAAAGCGGACTTAAAGCTAACAATAAACATACGGAAAACATACAACACGGAAACTAACGTAACTAAACAAGAAAACGGTAGCATCCTGCGATAATATATGTATTAGCCAGGAAAAGAAAAGATAAGCTTGATTTCTCGCAAGTTAGACCCATCTTGCACCAACCCTTACGTTAGCCAAGACTTATGTGGTCCCAT
Source organism: Stenurella melanura (assembly GCA_963583905.1). Classification (NCBI taxonomy): domain Eukaryota; kingdom Metazoa; phylum Arthropoda; class Insecta; order Coleoptera; family Cerambycidae; genus Stenurella; species Stenurella melanura. Next base: position 18,070,558 of record OY757317.1, read on the forward strand.
ACACTCGTGACAATGAGCCAGAAAAAGATAATTTACTAAAACACTTCTGCGCTAAGTCTTACCGTAGCCAGAAAAAAACAGCACACAAGAAAGATAACCCTGCATTAAGTGACAGCTTAATCAGGGAGAAGATACTAAAAACTAAAATTCTATACTTGCACACAGCAAGCCAAAGAAATTTATAGAACAAAAATCGGACAAAAAGGTAACGTCAGGCAAAAAATGGACAAAAAGGTAAGGTACAACGGACGAAACGATAAATTCGTTAACAAACACAACGAAATAGTTGTAGAATATATAAAACCATTATTTTACTTCCACATGTACGTAGTGGAGTGGAAGTATAATAATTGGAATGATAATTTCAAAAATTCTACAATTCTATAAAATGTCGAGATTTTAGAGTGACTGCAAAAAAGCTCATTTTTCACCTGATTTTGGATAGCGGATTGAGAGATTGGGAAAAATCGTAAAAAGATTTAGCAGGTCTCAAAGTAATCGTCATTAAGACCCAAAAGAGGCATTGTTCTTTGTTCTTTGAAAATGTTTAGTAATTACCTCTATTCAGGGGTTGAAATAAATAAATCTAAAATCAATTCTGTTTGTATTATATCTATTAAATCAATATCAAAAGAAGCGAAAATAAGTTTTTCTATCAAGAAGGGTTGATAATTCACCCAAAGGTCCTCGAAGGGGGTGAAATCATCCCCAAAATATAAATAAATCACAAATATTATTCAAAATTCTGAAAATAAAATATTTAAATGTTTCAAGCCATGACAAATGAGGAAGTATTTTTATTAATCATTTTGATGAAAACGCAAGTTGTAAGGACTGAAAATAGCCCTAAGCAATTACAAAAGAGAAACATCATATAAAATAGAAAAAATCTATTGAAGTTTTTCTTTCATGACTTTCAGCATTTAAAAATATTTTATTTTCAAAATTTTTTAAAATATTTTTGATATTTTGGCGATAATGTCACCCCCTTCGTGGGCCTATGGCTGAATTTTGTTGGAGTATACAACCAGATATACATTATAAAAAGAAGACGATATGTGTCAAATTATTTTAATGAATGTCAGTGAGTTTTATACTTAATAAAACTTTGTGTATTTAGTTTCTGTTTTTACTGGAGTATAATATTCATCTACGATCTACGAGACGTCCCAATAGGTTATGGGCCCAGCCTTGGGCTTGAATAAAGAAAACTTCGATACCTGGAAATTGCAGGCGGAGGCATTACTAATAAAAAATGATCTCTGGGATTTTGTAAGTGGGACAAAAGTGAAACCGAAAAATGATGAGAGTGCTGAATCATTAGCTGCTACTGCTGTATGGGAATCTACAGATAGGAAGGCACGTGCAGATCTAATTCTTGCGATTAATCCTTTAGAATTAAAGCAAATAAAAGGCTATATAACGTCAAATGACGTATGGAAAAAATTGCACGAGATTTATCAATCCAAGGGTCCTGCTCGTAAAGCAATGCTGCTGAAACAATTGATGTTACAAAAATTAGAAGAAGGTGAAGACGTACGAACTCACATAGAAAAATTTTTTGATGCAGTAGATAAGCTTCAAGAAATGGAGGTTGAAATCAATAAAGATCTACTGGCGATCATGTTACTTTATAGTTTACCTCAAAGTTATGAAAATTTTCGATGTGCTATAGAATCACGTGATGAACTTCCAACGCCAGACAGTTTGAAGATAAAAATTATCGAAGAAAATGATACAAGAAAGAACAAAGAACACAGATCGAACGGGAATGCCATGTTTATTCGTAAAAAATACAATTTTAATAAATATGTAAAGCCAAAGAAGGTTGAATCTTATAAGGAAAGTCAAAATTCATTTGTAAAAGATGATTTTAAATATAAATGTCACCGTTGTCGAAAAATAGGACACAAAGCTGTAAATTGTCCCGTCAAAGGAAATTATTCACAACAGAATGCTGGCAACGTAGCAGAAGTTGGTTTTAACGTAAAACCTGAAATATTGGAATCTATTTTCAATACAAGTCAAAAAGTTGAAAGTAGCAAATGGTGTTTAGACAGCGGTTGCACATCCCATATGTGTCCTCAAGAAACAAAATTTGAGAATTTGGAGAATTCTGCATGCAAGCAACTAAACCTGGCTAGTAATGTTACTACTAAAGTTTACGCCAAGGGAATGATAAAACTACCAATAAATTGCAATGACGGTAAGAGAATTATTAGCTTGGAAAATTCTTTACATGTGCCTGATCTTCGTACTAATTTAATGTCTGTTGCAAAAATAACCGAAAAAGGTTTTGATGTGATTTTTACCAGAAACATCGCAAAAATAGTAGACAGAAATAAAGATGTATTACTGGTTGCACATAAAACAGATGGTTTATACTACATTGAAGAATCAATGGAAAATGTAAATTTGGCAACAATAACGTCCTCAAATATGGAGGAGTGGCACAAGAAAATGGGACATTTGAATGAAAGAGATTTAAAGAGAATTGCTGAAAATGGAACAGTGGTAGGCATTGAAATCGGGAAGCGGGAAAAATTGACTTCTTGTAATACATGTTTATTGAGTAAGCTCACTCAAGCTCCATTTCCATCCAATTCAAGCCGTAGCTCAGAGATGCTGAATATCGTTCATACTGACATTTGTGGTCCGATGCGTCATACGTCAATTGGTAGTTCAAGATATTTCATTACGTTCATTGATGATTTTTCACGTTGGTGCGAAATAAAATTTTTAAAATCAAAGAGCGAGGCACTGGAAGCTTTCAAAAGTTATCAAAATTTTGTTGAAAATCAAACAGGAAGAAAAATCAAACAACTACAATCTGACAATGGAAAAGAATACATTAACAGAGAATTCGATAAGTATTTGGAAGATAATGGAATCAAAAGAAGACTAACAGTTCCGTATACCCCTGAACAGAACGGAATTTCTGAACGAAAAAATCGTACATTGGTAGAGATGGCACGTTGTATGATGATCGAATCAAATTTATCGCCAAAGTTTTGGGCAGAAGCAACGTTTACTGCAAACTATATTAGAAATAGATGTCCATCTAAAAGTATAGACAATAAGACACCGTACGAATTTTGGAATGGAACACCCCCGAATGTTAATTATTTTCAAATTTTTGGTTCTAAATGCTATGTCTTAAATAAATCACCAAATAAGGGAAAATTTGATCAACGCTCTGAAGAAGCTATTTTTCTTGGATATTCAGAAACGTCAAAAGCATACAGAGTTTGGATGATTCAAAATAAAAAGGTGCAGGTTGCCCGTGACGTAAAATTTCTCAATGAATATCAGCAAAACAAGACACTCATTGAGTTTACGCCAATAGCTGAAAATAAAATCGGTAAAGGATTGGAAATTGTAGTAAATAATGAAAATAAAAATAGAATTCAAGAAATAGATAATGAAAATGAAAATAGAATTCAAGAAATAGATAATGAAAATGAAAATAGAATTCAAGAAATAAATAATGAAGATGAAAATAGAATTCAAGAAATAAATGATGAAAATGAAGGAAATGAAAATCCTGTTGTAAGTACAAAAAGGGGAAGAGGAAGACCACGGATTGTACGAACTGGAACAAGGGGAAGACCGAGGAAGATATATAAGGAAGTTTTAAATGACATTGAAGAAGAACAAGAAAACCAGGAATTTACAGCATTAGCTGAAATATCAGTAAAAGAGGCATTGTCTAATTCTAATGAAAATGAATGGATGGACGCAATTCGAAGTGAAATAATCTCTTTATTAGAAAATAATACATGGAAACTTGTTGATACACCAGAAGAAGAAAATATAATTGGTTGTAGAATGATATTAAGGAATAAATTAGGAGCAAATGGAATGTTAGAGAAAAGAAAGGCTCGACTTGTTGCAAAAGGATACGCGCAGCGTCCTGGAGTCGATTTCGATGAAACATGTTCTCCTGTTGCCCGGTTAACTTCAATTCGTACATTATTTGCTCTGGCAGCCGAATACAAATTGGTTGTGCATCAGTTGGATGTCGTAACGGCTTTTTTGCATGGTGATATAGAAGAAAACATTTTCATGGAAATACCAGAATTTTTTGAAGAGATATTGCTCCAAATTGTCAATGATAAAGGTTACAAAAACGAGACAATAAAAAGAAATGCAAGAAGAATGCTAGAAGAGTTACATGATGGAGGTAAAGTGTGCATGTTACAAAAGGCTTTTTATGGATTAAAACAATCAGGTCGTCAGTGGAATAAGAAACTGGACAAGAAACTCCAAGAAATAGGGTTAAAATCTTTAAATGGAGACTCGTGTGTTTATACAGCAAAACAAGGAAGTGATATAATGTTAATTGCTGTATATGTTGATGACTTGATATTGGCTTCAGGAAATATTGATTGGATAACTGATATAAAACGAGATCTAATGAAAAAATTTAAAATGAAAGATTTTGGAAGAATTCACCATTGTCTCGGAATTGAAATTGAACAAAGTAAGGACAACAGCATAATCAAGATTTCACAAAGCACATATATCAAGAAAATTTTAAAACATTTTAATATGGAATTATCAAAACCAGTTAATACGCCGATAGCACCCAACGTAAAACTAACAAAGCCCGAATCCACTTCTGAAGAGGAGATGAAAAAGTATCCATTCAGACAGTTAATAGGATCATTGATTTATTTATCAACTGGTACCCGTCCTGATATAGCATTCACAGTGACTTATTTGAGCCAATTTAATAACTGTTATAATCTGGAACATTGGAAGGCAGCAAAAAGAGTCCTGCGGTACCTCAACGGTACAACTTCATATGGATTACGTTATGAAAGGTCTGGAAAATCTGTAGTTGGTTTTGTCGATGCAGATTGGGGTTCATGTTCTCAAGATAGAAGATCATACACCGGCTATGTTTTTATGCTAGCTGGAGCTGCAATTAGCTGGGAAGCTCGTAAACAAAGAACGGTAGCTTTGTCTAGTACTGAGTCCGAGTACATGGCATTAACTGAGGCAGCTAAAGAAGCTGTGCACTTAAAAAGATCTTTAAGTGAAATTGGATACGTAAATGACGATTTTAAATTCATCATATTCAATGACAATCAAGGTGCTCAGAAATTGGCGAAGAATCATGTTTTTCACTCGAGAACCAAGCACATAGACATTCGTCATCACTTCATACGTGACGTCTTAGAAACTGAAAATCTTCAACTTAAGTATTTGCCAACAGAAGATATGGTGGCGGATATATTTACTAAAGAGTTAAATGGACCTAAGTTCAGCAAATTTCAAAAGGACCTGGGTTTAGTAGATTGTAATAGATAATGAGATAACTGGTTGAGGGGAAGTGTTGGAGTATACAACCAGATATACATTATAAAAAGAAGACGATAGGTGTCAAATTAATTATTTTAATGAATGTCAGTGAGTTTTATACTTAATAAAACTTTGTGTATTTAGTTTCTGTTTTTACTGGAGTATAATATTCATCTACGATCTACGAGACGTCCCAATAAATTTTAACCCTTCTTGGTAGAGGATGCATAATTTCGCTTTTTTAAGATTGATGTAATAGAAATAATACAAATAGAATTGTTTTTAGATTTGTTCATTTCAATCCCTGAATAGGGGTAATTATTGAACATTTTCAAAAAACCAAGAATAATGTCTCTTTTGGATCTTACTGAGGATTAGATTGAATCCTGCTATATCTTTTTACGATATTTTCCAAGATCGCAATTCGCAACCCAAAACAGGCGGATTGCCGCGGTAACTCCTTGATCAGTCGGTCTATCTGCCTGTCTTTTTTGTGCGCCCATTATAAGAGTAAATAACACAAAATAAGAAAAACAAGCTGGTGAAAGTACGGGGAGTTGGGATTTGATGTATATACTAGAAGCTTAGCCTCAGGTTTTGTAATATCCCCACCCCGCATCACCCTCACTCCATTATTAAACAAGTTGATAAAGTAAAATTGAGATATTCATTTGAAATTTGGTACACGTATGTATTATAACACCTGTTTTGTTGTATGCAATCGTCCTGAATGCTAATAAATATAGTCAAGATGTTTTCCTTTGGCAGCGGCTTTTAATTCAACTAGCTCTAATTCAAGAATTAAACAATTAAATCTTGTCAATTATTTACTATATTGTCACTATACATCATTATCGTCATCCTTAATGCTACAGCCTTATGTGAGCTCCGACTTTCTTCAGTTTCTTTCTTTATTCCTGCCGATTCCGCGACTTTCGCTTCCAATTCCTTGCATCAATTTTTCGTGCATCCTCATCGACAACATTCTTCCACCGTAATCTTGGCCTGCCGCGGCTTCTAGCTCGCGCTGGTTTCGAGACCATGATCGTTCTTGGGGGGTTGGATAATTATCATCAGCTCTATTAACATGTCCTGCCCACCTGAGTCGTCCTATCCTTATACTTGTTATCACATCCCTACCATTCGCAACCTGTTTGTATTTCTTATAGAGCTCAATGTTCTAAAGACGGCGTCATACACCGTTGTAACATACTGACCCAAAGATCCACCCCAGGATTTTCCTTTCAAAAGTTTGGAGTAGAGTCTAGTCGGATTTACTCAGGGTCCATGTCTAGGATCCATACGTCAAGACCGGGAGTATTAACGTTTTATACAGCATCAACTTTGTCTTAAATGGTAATTTCAGACTTTACTATCGTTTTAGTACCTCATTCTCGCTGTATACTATGTTACCCTGTTTATCTCTACATGCGTTTCCGCCTGATTTATGTGTGCCTCCAGTTCATCCAAAATATTGTACTCTATTTGTTTCTTTTTTCTTCTGTGTATTCTTTTCCTTCTCTTCTTTGTGATCTGTATCCTTCCACGCGTGTTCTTCTCTGTTGTATGGCTCTATATGCTTCATGAGGTACACGTATCTACTATAACGTCTGTTTTGTTGTATGTAATCGTCTGATTACGTTAGCGATCAAGGGATGATATTACTGCAACTAGGCTAGCTTGAACTCAAAATGCTGGATGCTGATATTACACGCTTTATTGAACATTTAACAATACTAGGCCTATTGCTTACAAATGTACAAACATGAATGATGAATAGTAAATACTAAATCTATAAACGTACTGTCGTAAAATGTTACGCCCACTATGCTGTAATAAGGCAAGTTACCGCCCTCTGGGAGTAGGGTGGATATTAATTATGCATGCTATTTGGTGAATCCTAAACAACGTCATCTGGAACTAGATTATATTTTGAGATGATTCCATTGAAGGGTTGGGGATTCATTAGAGGTAAATAAGTAAAACAAGCTGGTAAGAGTACAGAAAGTGGGAATTTGCTGTACATACTAGAAGCCAAAGCATTTTCAAACTGCTCCACCGACCCCCACTCGAATATTAAAGAGGCTGATAAAATAAAATTGAGGTATTCATTTGAAATTTGGTACACGTATATATTGTAGCGATCTGGAATTAGATTATATTTTGAAATGATTACATTGAAGCAGGGGGGGGGTTAGGTAGGGGTAAATAGGGGAAAGTAAGTAAAGCAAGCTATATGAGTCGAGGAATGTTATTTTTGATGTGTAAGCTAGAAGCAAAGGAATCAATTTTTTTATGACACCTGCCTCAAATATTATATTAAAATTCTAGTTATTTCCACGTACTAGAGTGCAAATACAGTCAAGATGATTTCCTTTAAAGAGACTTGGATGGGAAATCTGAATGTGGAAGTAGTAATTCTCTAGTTTAACTCGCTCTAACTTAAAAGTTAAACAATTCATTCGTGTCAACTTCTTACTGTATCAGCGGTGGCTTGTGGGTTTTAGCTGTGGGTGGGCACTAGTGGTGGATAGAATGTGCACATGGGGCGGCCGGACAGAGAGCGCCGCAGGCGAACATTTTTTGAGACTCTAAAGTCATCGGTTATAATAACCTAGTAATAACCTAATAATAATCGAGTTAAGCGAGCACTTTCACAACCGAAGTTGGAAAAATTAATAATCATAATTGATGTCACACTAACTTCCATTTTTACTTCCCTCGCATACCGAAGGGAAGTATTGTATTCGAGAAAAAATCACCCTCCGAGATTTTTTCGGATTCTGACGTTTCAGATCACGGAGATTACGAAAATATAGGTTTTCCAATTCCGTCAGTCTGTCTGTCGGTCTGTCTGTCTGTCTGTCTGTTGGTGCATTTACTAAAAAATTACTTGACGGAGAGCAGTCAAATTTGGTAGGTAGTTGACGCTACTGTCAGCGCAGAAATGGTAGAAATTTCACTGGAAAATATACCGTCTAAACGGAATAAATAGTGAAAACAATTTTTTTTTGCCCAAATTTAAAATTTCTACGTTTCATGACGCGCTAATCCTATTTCGGGAAAAAATTTTTGAAAATTTTTTTCACCAACATTTTTGAAAAAATTTTTACCAAGATGAAAAAAATTTTTTTTGTTCAAATTTAAAATTTCCGTTTCATGACACGCTAATCCTATTTCGGGAAAAAAAATGTTTGAAAATTTTTGAAAATTTTTTTCACCAACACGAAAAATTTTTTACTACTAAAATAATTGAAAAATTTTGTTTTCTTCAAATTTAAAATTTCCACGGTTCATGGCATTCTAAGCCTAATTCAAAAAAAAAATTTTTCAACATTTTTTTTTACCACTGAAAAATTTTTTACTACTAAAATAGATGAAAAAAATTTTTTTCTTTCTTCAAATTTAAAATTTCCACGTTTCATGGCATTCTAAACCTGTTTCAAACAAAAATTTTTTGAAATTTTTTTTTAACATTTTTGAAAATTTTTTTACCACTAAAATAGATGGAATTTTTTTTCGTCAAATTTAAAATTTTCACGTTTCATAGCGTTCTAAATGTATTTAAAAGAAAAATTAGAATTTTTTTTACTTACTACTTTAAAAAAAATTTACCACGAAGATAGATTTTTTTTTCTTTGTTCAGATTTAAACTATCCACGTTTCCATGGCATTCTAAAACTATTCAAACAAATTTAAAAATGTTTTTGAAAAAAATGAAAACAAAATTGAAAACATTTTTAATTTATCACTACTATAGAACTGACGAAAAATTTGTTTTGCTCAAATTTAAAATTTCCACGTTTCATGACATTCCAAACCAATATCGGAAAAAAAAATTTTGCAACATTTTGTTATAAATTTGGAAAAAAATTTAACACTAGAATAGATGGAAACATTTTTTTTTGCTCAAATTTAAAATTTTCATAGCATTCTAAACCTATTTAAAAAAATCGGTAAAGGTATTTACATAGAACTTCCCTCGCTATTTGTGCATGCGGTCACTCTAAAAAATTAATTATTACGAAATGACATTGAGAATAATAATTGGAATATAGTTATTGCTATTATTACAAACAAAACTTGATAAGTTTTGGTCAAAAAAATATACAGTTTACTTATCCAACAGCAAAATTTCAATACTAAATAGCAGGTGCCACATATGGCAGGCATGCCCAAATACCTTTACAAATGTCCACCATGACTGAATTATTTCTTGGGATGACCACCCTGTACATTTTTCAATAAAAGTATGATAGATGCATATGCCAGATATTATTGCCATCTGTCACATTTTCAATCCAACATTCACTTAAGTATAGTGGTGGTTAAAAAATTTCATTTTTTTTAAATTTTTGAAAAATGGTGGTAAAAAAATTTTCAAAATTTTTTTCTTCTGAAATAGGTTTAAAATGTCAAACGTAGAAATTTTAAATTTAAGCAAAAAGGAAAATTTCCTTCTATTCTATAGTAGTGGTAAAGAAAAGTTTAAAAGTTAAAAATTAAATATTTTTTCATTAGAATGCTATGAAACGTGAAAATTTCAAATTTGAGCAAATAAAAAAAAAACGATCTATTTTGGTAATAAAATCTTTTTGAAAAATGTTGGTGAAAAAAATTTATGAAATGTTTTTTTCTGAAATAGGTTTAGAATGTCATCAAACGTCAAACTTTTAAATTTGAGCAAAAAAAGTTTCCATCTATTCTAGTGCTAAATTTTTTTCCAAACTGGTAACAAAATGTTGCAAATTTTTTTTTCCGAAATTGGTTTGGAATGTCATGAAACGTGGAAATTTTAAATTTGAGCAAAAAAAATTTTTCGTCTATTCTATAGTAGTGATAAATAGATTAAAAATATTTTTACTTCCCTCGCATACCGAAGGGAAGTATTGTATTCGAGAAAAAATCACCCTCCGAGATTTTTACGGATTCTGACGTTTCAGATCACGGAGATTACGAAAATATAGGTTTTTCAATTCCGTCAGTCTGTCTGTCTGTCTGTCGGTCTGTCTGTCTGTCTGTCTGTCTGTCTGTCTGTCTGTTGGTGCATTTACTAAAAAACTACTTGACGGAGAGCAGTCAAATTTGGTAGGTAGTTGACGCTACTGTCAGCGCAGAAATGGTAGAAATTTCACTGGAAAATGTACAGGGTGGACCGTCTAAACGGAATAAATAGTGAAAAAAATTTTTTTTCGCTCAAATTTAAAATTTTCACGTTTCATGACGCGCTAATCCTATTTCGGGAAAAAAAAATTTTTGAAAATTTTTTTCACCATTTTTGAAAAAATTTTTACCACTAAAAAAATGTTTACTTCCCTCGCATACCGAATTTAAAATTTTCACGTTTCATGACATTCTAAACATATTTCAGAAAAAAAAAATTTGAAAATTATTTTCACACATTTTTCAAAAAATTTTTACCCCTAATACAGATGGAAAATTATTTTTCTTTGCTCAAATTTAAAATTTCCGTGTTTCATGACATTCTGAACCTATTGCAGAAGAAAAAAGACTGAAAATTTTTAACCAACAGTTTTGAAAAATTTCAAAAAAAAATTGAAATTTTTAACCACCACTCTACTTCTACTTCACTGCGTGAAAGTGGAACTGAAAATGTGTCTAATGGCAATAATATTTGGCATATGCTATTATACTTTTATTGGAAAATATACAGGGTGGTTATCCCAAGAAACAATTCATGGTAGACCTGTTATTTAGTATTGAACTTTTGCTGTTGGATGAGCACTATTTTTTTGACCAAAAGTTATCCATTATTATTCTCAATGTCATTTCATATTTAATAATTTTTTAGTGACCGCCATGCACAAATAACGAGGGAAGTTCTGTGTAAATACCTTTACCGATTTTCAATTTTTTTTTTATTTTTCAAAAACATTTTTAAATTTGTTTGAATAGTTTTAGAATGCCATGGAAACGTGGATAGTTTAAATCTGAACAAAGAAAAAAAATCAATCTAGTGTTAAAACTTTTTTAAAATAGTAAAAAAAATTCTAATTTTCTTTTAAATAGATTTAGAACGGTATGAAACGTGGAAATTTTAAATTTGAAAAAATAAAAAAAATATTCCATCTATTTTAGTGGTAAAAAATTTTTCAAAAATGTTCGTAAAAAAAATTTAAAATTTTTTGTTTGAATCAGGCTTAGAATGCCATGAAACGTGGAAATATAAAATTTGAAGAAAGAAAAAAATTTTTTCATCTATTCGTAAAAAAATTTTCACAAATATATTTTTTTTTTTTTATTAGGCTTAGAATGCCATGAAACGTAGAATAGATGGAAACTTTTTTTTTGCTCAAATTTAAAAGTTTTACGTTTTATGACATTCTAAACCCATTTCAAAAAAAAATTTAGAAAATTTTTTTCACCAACATTTTTCAAAAAGATTTTACTACCAAAATAGATCGAATTTTTTTTATTTGCTAAAATTTAAAATTTTCAAGTTTCATAGCATTCTAAACCTATTTAAAAAAATACATAATTTTTAACTTTTAAGCTTTTCTTTACCACTACTATAAAATAGAAGGAAACTTTCCTTTTTGCTCAAATTTAAAATTTCTACGTTTGGCATTTTAAACCTATTTCAGAAGAAAAAATTTTGAAAATTTTTTACCAACATTTTGGAAAAATTTCAAAATAAATGAAATTTTTTAACCATCACTATACTTCCACCCCATTACGTGAATATTGGATTGAAAATGTGACAGATGGCAATAATATCTGGCATATGCACCTATTATACTTTTATTGAAAAATGTACAGGGTGGTCATCCCAAGAAATAATTCAGTCAAGGTGGACATTTGTAAAGGTATTTGCGCAAGCCTGCCATATGCCATATGTGGCACGTGCTATTTAGTATTGAACTTTTGCTATTTGATGAGCAATCTGTATATTTTTTTGACCAAAACTTATCAAATTTTCTTTGATTATTATTCTCAATGTCATTTCGTAATTATTAATTTTTTAGAGTGATCGCCATGCACACGAGGGAAGTTCTGTGTAAATACCTTTACCGATTTTTTCTATTGTTTATCAGATATCAAATTAGAAATGACGAACATAATTAATATTCTATTTGATGTTCTCAATATTCTCATAAGATTAAGAAATTAATTAATTATTTAACCAATTTTAACACATTTATTAATTTTTCAGTTTCCTGTTTGATTTTGATATATTGTCAAATGTTAACATATTCTATTCAATAATTCAAAATTCAATATTCATTATTCATCGGTTTATTAAGTTTTTTTAGGCGTGGCATGCTCTCCCTAGATATAAATCGCCTAAAGACGCAAGACATAGACATACATCCCATTTTGATACATATTGCAGGCGTAAGATCGAGGAGTACGACCAAGATATGCGTAGACGTAGTATAACACAATTTCAGTGTCCGCTGCCCACCCTGGTTACTACTGGTTAGAGTTTAGGCCCATGTGCATAAAGTATTTGCGGTAAGCGACTCGGTATTAAGATTAAGCGGATTCGTATGTGAACTTTGCGGAGGCAGAAAATATGTAGTAAAATATTAAAAATGTCATAAATAAAAACAGTTTTTAATTTTATAACTTTTATATTAAAAATAATTGATGGAAAAATTTTATGATTAACTATTGCTTAGCCTTGGCGCTCTTAGATAATTGGGTGGGCACTACCTACCCTGCCATCCCTGACGGGCCGCCACTGTACTATATTATCACTATTATACAGGATTGGGCAAATGTGTGGAAACTAGATGTTTATTTCGAAAAATTAAAAAGTTTCCCGTTTACTGTACCCTTGCAAATTTAACAAGCATGCTATATCATATTTGGTAAAAAAAAAATGCAGTGACGATATTGTGAAAATTTGGAACCAATCAATTGCCCCATTCTTGAGATAAATCAAGTTAAACCAAGAATGTATTTTCTAACAATTCTTAAAACCAGCTTGCTTGACTTACTTCTCCTATTTACCCTTTCTTAACCCCCAACTCTTCAACGAGATCATCTCAAAATATAATCTAGTTCCAAATATCGTTATAATACATACGTGTACCACATTTCAAGTGAATGTCTCAATTTCATTTTATTAAATACATTAGCGACGGAAAGGGGGTGGAGGGAGGAGGGATTGAAAATATTATAAAAAATCTGAGGTCTTGGCTTCTAGTTAATACACCAAATTTCATGTTACTGTTCTCTTACTAGCCTGTTTCACTTATTTTCCCTTATTTACCCCTATTTAACCCCCAAACCTTCACTGTATTAGTGCAAAAAATAATCTAGTTCCAGATCTCGTCATGATACATATGTGTAGCAAATATCAAGTCAATATCTTAAACGGTTGCTGAGAAAACGTGTGAACAAAAAAAAGTTACCTACCGACATACACACAGAGAAAATTTGTTTTCGCTCAAATTTAAAATCTCGACGTTTTATGACATTCTATTTCAACAAAAAAATCGGTAAAGGTATTTACACAGAACTTCCCTTTTTATTTGTTTATGGCGGTCACTCTAAAAAAATATTAATTACGAAATGACATTGAGAATAATAATCGGAATATAGTTATAACTATTATTACAAAGAAAATCTGATAACCTTTTGGTCAAAAAAATATACAGAGTGGTCATCCGACAGCAAAAATTCAATATTAAATAACAGATGCTAAATATGGAAGGCTTGCGCAAATACCTTTAACAAATGTCCACCATGGTTGAATTATTTCTTGGGATGGCCACCCTGTACGTTTTTCAATAAAACTATAATAGATGGATTTGCCAAACATTATTGCCATCTTTCACATTTTCAGTTCCACAGTCACGTAGTGGAGCGAAAGTACAGTAGTGGTTAAAGAATTCAATTTTTTTTTTAAATATTTTTAGAATATTATGTATTCCAGTGGTAGAAAATGATTTTATCATCTGTTCTATAGTAGTAATTTTGTTTTTGATTAATTTTTTTTTTCATTTTTTTTTAAATAAGTTTAGAATGTCATGAAACGCGGAAATTTTAAATATGAGCAAAAAAAACTTTTTTCTGTCATCTCTTTTTCATTTTATAGTGAGCAGAAATTAGAGTTTTTTTTTTTTATTTCAAAAGGTTTTGGAATAGGCTTGTCACCATAAAATTGCCAATTTAAAATTTTTGTAAATTTTCGTGTGTTATTAAGTTGTTTTCATGGTAACCTGCGAACGGCTCTCAGTTTTTCTTTCGGGAGCTGGGTAATGGGTATTGAAAATGATATTAATTTCTTTTAGATGTTGAGAGTAAATTATTGCATACAGGGGCGCCAATTAGTTGCTTCCAAATTAAATGATGTTAAAATTTTTAAAGATAACCAACTAATAAGTTAACTTTCAAACGTTAACATTATGGAAATAAAACAAAAATTATAAAATCTGTGAGACTGTAATGTAGTAAAGAAATTCGTGAAATTTTGAAATACAAAGTTTAGATATTTATACTTAAAATTAGTATATGTACTGATAAATAAAAAAATGTTTATAGTGATTACATTAACAATTAAAGCGTGGTATACATGTATACGTAGCCGCACAAAAAAGAAAAAATCTTATATCTACTATATTATATGTACATAGATATATGTATTTTATAATAATTTCACGTTTAAAATGTAAGAAAAAATATACTATATAGATCGTTATATAAAGTTTACCATTATTGTTGCTTTACAATTTATGGAACGGTAAGAAAAACAGCTTCAATATAAAAAGAAATTAAACTGCATACAACCTGTTTTCTTGAAGAGAAGTCCTTGAAGGATGCTCTTATATAGTCTACATAAATTCTTTTGCAGAGTAATAGCAGAGCTTCAAGATAAAATTTGGCAAGGCTGGGCATAAAAAAATGGTTTGGAATTCACAAAAAAATTCTCGATTTTTGCTATTGATACCAATCTTGACAATGCCAGCTCTTGATATTTCTTAATGCTATTTAATCAAAATTTATTCTCAATACATGAAGTAAGGAGAAAATTGTAAAAGACGAAAGCATAAAAAAGGAGGAGGCCGTAGGTGGTATGTGGCCTCAAAGTGAAAGTACTTTAATTAATTTTCCCTTGCATACTGTACAACTCACGACCAAAGGTGATTAAATCTTTGCCAGTTTTTTCCTATAATCGTTTTTGGTGGTTGGGTACTAGGGAAAACTTTAACAGTCTGTATCTTTTCGAAACTCACTTCAGAATGAATCTCTTTAAAACTTTGTATGAGCAGAGGGCAACACTAGTCAGGAGAGTGAGAAGCTACATCTATTTATGGTGTTCTATTTTTGAACAAATTACAGTATACTACTATGGTAAAAAGTCGTTTAAAGTGTGAATTTCTTTTCCTATTTATATTTCTAGCTAAGTGACATCTTTTAACGATTTGGTCTATTAATTGAAAATAATTACAGCATAATTTTGGTATTTTTATTTAGATCAGCATAGTAAGAATAAAAGGATTTTTTATGGTTGTCTGTAACTCTCAGTTACTGTGGCAATTGAATTGCTACAGGCTTAGAATGTCATGAAACGTGGAAATTTTAAATTTGAGCAAAAAAATGTTTTTCCGTCATCTATTTTGTATTTTGTAGTTTGCAAAAATTTGCAAATTTTTTGTTTTTTTTATTTTCAAAAGTTTTTGGAATAGGCTTAGAATGTCGTGTAACGTGGAAATTTTAAATTTGACCAAAAAACTATTTTTACATCAATTCTATAGCGGTGGTAAAAAAAAATATTTTCAAAAAAACAATTTTTTTTTATAGGTTTAGAATGCAAAAACATTTTCTTTCCGTCATCTATTTTGTATTTTGTAGTGGGTAAAAATCTGCAAATTTTTTATTTCTTTTTAATTTCAAAAGTTTTTGGAATAGGCTTAGAATGTTGGAAATTTGTTTTTTTCCTGTAATAAGTTTAGAATGTCATGAAACGTGGAAATTTTAAATTTGAGCAAAAACAAATTTTTTCTCCGTCTATTCTAGTGGTAAAATATTTTTCAAAAATGTTGGTTAAAAAAAATAATTTTTTTTTGCTAAAATAGATTTAGAACGTCATCAAACGTGGAAATTTTAAATTTGAGCAAAAAAAATGTTTTTCGTAATTTATTCCCTTTAGACAGACAGACTGACGGAATTGAAAAACCTTTATCTTCGGAATCTACATGTTCTGAAACGTGTAAATCCGAAAAATTCTCGGAGCATGATTTTTTCTCGAATACAATACTTCCCTTCGATATGCGAGGGAAACAAAAATTTCTAATTTTATTTACGATTATTATATTTCCACTCCACTTCGTGGACGTGGAAGTAATATGCTTTCTCCCTTATTAAACGGCGGCGTAGAGCAGTTCGGCCGCTCCACTACTATTAAAATGCCCTAAAGCCAACTTGCACTTCGCATGGACATCTGAGGTGTTGCAGAGAAAAGCTTTGTGTGTTTGTGGCCGCGTTCTGTCTGGCATGGCGCCCCTACCGGCACGTCATCCCTCATCCCACAATAAATCATTATAGAAATATAATTTGTGTCCTGAAAGGTGGCGCGATAGATATGAGTCACGTTTGGCCAGCAAATGGATGAGAAATAATACATTTTATATTATTTAAATTGGAGATTGCCTGTAAGGGTGGATAATTTACCAGGAGGCGTGAGCCTTGAAACCGAATTTGATCAGTGGGAAGATATAGTTGATATATTATGCATAGTAAGCCCAGTTCCATCATATTGTTATCTTTCTTTAATCGGTTTTAATATGATTGAAAGAATCATTTGTTTTCTGTTTTTTTTTGTGTAAGTATATAGTTGGTTTATTAATAAAATTCTGTGTTTTAAGAAAATGTTAGTCAATGCCGTACTAATAATAATAATAATAACAATAATGATAATAATAATAATCATAATAATAATAAAATACCGGAGGTTCTTCGTTACCTTATGCAGACGGCCGCCATATTGCAGACATGTCACCTGGTCCGCAAGTTCCTCTC
Organism: Stenurella melanura; assembly: GCA_963583905.1. NCBI lineage: Eukaryota > Metazoa > Arthropoda > Insecta > Coleoptera > Cerambycidae > Stenurella > Stenurella melanura. The sequence continues at coordinate 18,087,856 of OY757317.1, forward strand.
AATATAGAGACGATGAAGTGAATTCTTCCTCTGTCTATATCTTTCGCCCGACAAAGTCGAGATTGTTTAAAATAATAAGAATAGATTTATTGCCCAACAGAATAATCTACAGTACAATGGCCGTCACACATGACAATACCAAGATTCATTCTAGAAACGAATACTGTCTATGCAGTAACTAATACATTCTAAAGAATAACAATAACGTCATTATAGCATAACTTGTAAAGAAAATCAAATTATTATTATTTTTTTTTTTTATTTATAATAATAATAATAATAATATCATAATAGTTTATTTTCCTTTTTGACAATACAGAATATTGTATAGGAATGGTCATATAGTCCTTACAAACTAAGAGACAAAAAATTCTAGTACAGAATAGTAACATTTGTCCAACAAAAATAATTTTAACTTTTTCCTAAAGAAATGCTCGGTCTTACTACATTTTATTTCATCTGGCAGTCGGTTAAACATTTTAGGTCCTATAAATCTTGGGGATTTACTAGTCATATTAAGTCTGGCACAAGGTTCGTGCAACCTATTCTTTTGCCTTGTATTAACATTATGACAATCTTTATTTAAAATAAAATTATTCTTATTCTTAAAAACATATATACATATTTCAAAAATATACAGGCTAGGTAAGGTTAAAATTTTAAAATCTTTAAATATATTTTTACATGAATAAACACTCGGTACGTCGGCAATACATCGCAAAATGCGTTTTTGTGCAATAAATACGTTAGATGATAATGTGGAATTCCCCCAGAAACAAACACCATACCTTAAACGTGTATCAATTTGAGCATAGTACAAATTAATTAACTGTTCTCTACTTAAATACGCTCTAATATTTCGGAATAAATAAACTATCGATGAAATTTTTGATATCAAAGCTTCGCAGTGATAATACTTTTTTAATGGCATTAGGGCGACTGACCCACAGCCAGACACAAATTTATGTTACTTATATTATTATACCTAATTCTAACCTATTCGACAAAATATTAATCCTTTCTATACACAATAGGATAAGGACAGGGACACACGCTTCTCGCCCAGGGGTCGATCAGGGCATAATCAAATTATTGTTATTGAAAACATAACAATAGATTCAAAATAATACTGATGTAATACTGTTGTAACGGTCTAAATGTACTGACTTAATGTGTGCTAAATATATCACATTGACTCCTAAGCTTAATTATTATATAGTTCCAGCATAGAGTAAATGGGAGACCTTTTGAGAATGTTTATACGGTTATTGGGATAATAAAATAGAATATCTTGACCTCCTTCTAATCTCGGGATTCTGAAATTAATTTTTAATAATTGTGTTGGACAATCAATTAAATGGTTATGTAGTTTATAAAAAAATACTAAATTAATTAGTATTCTTCTATTCTCTAATGATTTCATGTGTTATCTTGACAGTAACAGAGTGTTTGGACATCCCTGCTCTGGATAGTTCTTATCAATTCTGAAAACTAAGTATTTCATACATTTTCGTTGGATTTTCTCTACTGCTTGTGAGTAAACGTTATAAATTGGATTCCAAATTATCACACAATAGTCAAGTTTTGATCGTATCATTGAGAAATGCGCTTTAGGTGCTAGATGCATTGGAGAATTGTTTACAATTTCTTATTATAAAGCCTAGTAATTTTAGTGCCGAATTTGTGGATGAGTTTGTATGTTCTGTAAAGTCCAGTTTAGAGTTGAATAAGCATTAAGTATTGTAAATTTAGGATTTTATAGAAACTATTAATATTTGTTTGCTTCAGAAAAATAAAGAATGACAAATTAGAGAACAAAACAGAGCACGAAACAAAAGTTAAAAGAAAGTTAAACTATACATAATTACCAGGAAGAAAATTAAGAATAAAAATTATACTTAGAACAAAATACGGAGTGTTTTTGAAATAGGTATACTCTTATGTTTTAATTTGTAAGTCCTTAGTAATGTGCGGTCTCAAAATTCAGGCAAATTAGATTTAGTTTGAGGGTGTCCACGAGATCAGATTTCCTTATTTTTCTGAAATTAGTGTACAGAATATTTGATATAATTGTAACCTTTTTAATACCTAAATATTAAAATGTGTTATACCGGTGCGAACGGCAGCTGATCTTTTGTTGGAGAATATAGGGCCGTGTGTTAGGAGTGTGTGGACACTCAAAGGGTGCCACCTGCTGTATATTAAGTAATATGATTTAAATAATTTTCCAGTCAGGAACAAAATTAAGTTACTAGCAATTATGCGATGGAATTCTCAAAGTATGTCTATAATATCAAAACTTACACTTTGCTCTATGAAATTTCAAAATTTAAACAAATATCAGGCGTATCAGTGCAAATAATAAGAACATGTAGACACTAGATATTTATTACAACACAAGTGAGATGTACAATCAAAAATAAATAATTTCACTATTACTCCTTAAACATAATCTATTACGCAATAGAGATTCAAAATATATGCGTGATCCCATTTAAAATTGTTTCAGTGATTTGAGTTTTTCATAGGAATGCAACTGCGACTTATGTGATACCAACAATGAGTTTTAGATTAATAACAGCGAGTTAAAGATTCACAGTGGTTTAAAATTACAGCTTGTCACTAAAATGTTATGTAACAAACATGATTCTGTGAGCTAACTTCCGCAATGCTCGCTGCGTATTTTAGAGTGTTAAAAAATTATCTAAGATAAGAATGTTCTATCAAAAATATTTCACATGTAGCACAGTGGAAGATAAATTAGCATTACATGGTACCATATGTTGCCTTACAGTAAATAGTCTTAAGATATTTAATCATACTAGGTATAAACTTGTAGTTGCAAAATTGTTGTGTAATTTTTCTAATATTTGAACAAAAATTCAATGAACAAAACTATGACTATTTGTTTAAAAACATGTAATCGAATTAAAACAATAAAACCTGATTCTTTGAGCCCTGGAATTTTCTGTGACTGCAGCGTGACTTGTCACCACTTCCTAGACGTTCTCTGCTTTGCTACGATTACGACTCCGTGCTGCATCAAGATTTCTACCTGAATCTCCTGGAGACTGCTGCGAACAACTCTCTAACCAAAACTTCTCTAAATGTCAGCAGGACCCACATAAAACCAAATATCTGAGTAATAGACTTCCTCCTATTACTCCTGGGCTGGGCCCCCTTACATAACCAAAATGACAGCTCCAAACAGCTGAGCTCTTACATAAACTGTTAAATTGCCTAACCCAAATTATCTCTGGCCTAACCCAATTATAAGCCTCTCCAAAACATAACTGATTTTCAAATGTCCAGTCCCTCCAAAACACTCTGTAATAATTAAAATAAATAAGAACCAAATAAAACTCCAAACTAAGTAAAATACAAGCACACTTCATATAGAGAGTATTACATAAAATAAAATTACGGCAACCAACAGAATTCCTTTCTGGAATTTACAAAATGCTTTCGGCAGGACGGTAAAGAAACACTGGGTACATTAAATCAAATCCCTTTTAAGTGTAAGCGATGTAAAACCCAAATTCTCCAATACAAAATCGGGATCGCCGCTGTTCACTCTCGTGGCTGTCGAAAAACGAGCTACCAGCCGGAAATCTCTTTAACAGTTCTCAGTGTTGCCAAGTTGAGCATCTAGAGAACACTTTCTCTAGCCAATGAAAATGCCCCAACAAAGGACTTTGCAATCAAAAGACTGAATTACAGAATCATGTAATATCTTAACTACAGGAATATACGACTAAGGGCTGGTTTTTCAATGTCCAGTTAAAAGTGCCAGATAGGTAGATGCTAGTTACGCTTAGCTAGCAGTTATATCTATCGTAATGTTTATCAACAGTAATTTAACTGCCAGCTACTTATTCATGAGTTGAATTATTTCTTAGCTATGTTGGCACTACTGATTTTACCTGAAGTTTCTTTCCATTGGTTTAATTCAAATTGCGCGCGTGTTTTAGTGACAGTTTATCTAATTTAACCTCAAATCTCATTGTGTTGTCTAGCGTGTTGATAGGTGTTCTGTTCTTAATTTTGCCCATTTGTGTATCAGCAATAATTGCAATAGAGAGTGTAAAAAGGAAAACAGGTGCTAACTACACTTTAATTGATTGGAGAATTAGAATTATTCCTGCAACTTCCTCTATAATCTCAACGATATGTAAAACAGTTTCTTTACGCAGTCGAAAGCTTATTAAAAAATCTTTTTCATCATAGTTCTCAAAATATAAATCACAAATTAAAAACGAACATATCAATCAATCACATTGGTTTTTAGGTTAGAATGTTTCAGAATTGTCAGAAATTCAACCAAATGCGCATGTGCAAATCCACTAACAGTAGAATAAATCCTTAGGCACTTTCAAATCTCTGCTAAATTTACTTTCAAATAGTGAGTTTAACCCTCCGGTAAATTTTACCTGTACATTGAAAAACAGTTTATCTGCCAGATAAATTTTATCTGACAGTTAGGCTACTTAACTGGACATTGAAAAACCGGCCCTAACACCATCATTCAAGTTACTTCCTGGGTGTTAAGATTTTTACAGATATACTACACGCTATGCCCTTTAAAGTACGGGTGGTTGCCTACCTCTCTGCTCGATTATGTGAACTAGTTAGAGTCAATTTACCGCCAATCTATTGAAATTAATCATGTAGCCTTTTCATATGCTGCATAATAATATTGTGACGTAGAAATTACACGGTCGAGTTCCGATAGTCCAAACTCAACTTTACCCGGCAATTCTTATTGCGGCCAGCCGGGTTCGTAGGTAAGGTTAGAATTCGGCTGTCAAATTGTTTTAGCTAATTCTGACTTCATGTAAATAGTTTAAATGTTTACAATAATTATCATATGATTTATGTAATCTTGTGGGCGCCAGCCGAGCTAATTGGCAGAATTTGGGAGTAGAGAACAAAACAACAAAATGCAAAGCCAATGTAACATAAGGTAAAGTATAATAATATAATATAATACAGATAAGATAAATAGGCTTATCTGCACTTTGCAGATAATGAGAATAATTTCCTTTTAAGAAGGCAGGTGCTTATAAATAGAACTTTTAAATTATAATCCCTTAAATTTGTAGAAAAGTATTTTTTTGTTTGTTTTTGAGTCCCGGAAACAGGTGCTTATGGCTTACACTTTTAATATAAAATAAATCGCGGAATAGATACAATTAGGCATATATAATGTAAAAGAACGATAGCAAAGAAAACACGAATGGTGACAAACAACAAAGATAATGAATAGTAACAGCGTTAAGTTCCGCAGCGTTGAAGGTCAGCAAGGCTCCTTCAGTTTTATAGTCGCACCAAGTCCTTCCAATGGAATGGAAAACCAAAAATAAGTTAGTTACTTGCTCCATGTTATAAATGTTATAACGTGAATCGAAATCATCCCGTGTTACTAAAGAAAATCTCCACGATGAATAGTGAGACGTACTTCAGCAACGACAACTCACTACAACTCGCCTCGCTTTACGGCGACTACCTGGTACCAATTAAATAAAGATGTCTGCTATGGTCTCAAATTCTCGAATTATAGTTAAAGGGCCAACAAATGTATGTATTCAGGTTCAAAGCATTTAATAATTGCAATAGGGCAGGAAATAGGACAGTTTTAAAAGTTATACCTAGAAGAAACCTGAGAAATGCCATACTTTTACTTCATTGCGCAGGTATGTATTTATATTAATTATTAAATTTTTAAATGCAAAATTACTGACCTTAGATGTTCTGAGGTTTATTATGATGTTCTATCAAGTAAAATAAGTGAAACATATGTTCTAAGTATGAACCGATTGTACAGGGTGGTTACATAGTTATGACCAAAGAAATATTTAGCCAAAATCAACAATACAACCTTTATTTCAGTATGGAGGGACAACGGATACATTAATGCCGGGTAATTTGGAATCGTCAAAGTGCCCTCCATCCACAAGTAACGTATGTATCTTTAACTTTAAAAAACCCTGTATATATGGCATTTAAGCAGTTTTATATCAATTTCAATTCGACTTGCGCAGAGTGGACTGTTTTTAGCTTAGCTTGAATATCGGAAAAAACTACAATCAACTGGTTAACAGTTCCTTGCCTTGTTATTTGTACATATATGTCACTAAACTAGATTATAGAGTTAAAAAATATTCATTGAATGAATATTAAAGCCTACGTCTTAATATTTGAAGCCATGCTTTATGTACAACACTGAATTTAATATCGATTGTGCTGTATCGCTATTTTGATGTTCTTTGTTCAGATTCGTTTTGTTATGCGAATTAGTCTTGTTCAATTCGCTGTACTTATATTTGCCATCGTAATGGGCGGAGAGACATTATTCATTCTTATAATCTCATTCCCGTCATTTTATTACACTCTCGTAATTTTCCTCCCGGCATTTCAAATTGATATTTTCTCTATTAAACAAAACTCTCATTTATGTTTTAAGTTGAGATGAGGAAGGTATGACGTTAATTTTCATGAACCAGTCGTAAAAATATTTCGATATTGTTCTAGAATTTTACTGGTATTATGTGTTTTGTACACAAAACTGAAATAGGCAAGAATTAAATGTTTTTTTTTTAATTCATTTTTTATTTAATTGCCTTATTTATTTTAACGTCCTGGCTGTTATTATAATCAATTTTTTATGAGGTAACGGTTTTGGTTTCTCTTCCTATCATATTATTTTTTGTATTTAGAATTTCCATCGGAGAACATAAATGTATTTCTTAAAAAAACATCGGTAACGGTATTTACACAGAACTTCCCTCTTTATTTGTACATATGATGGTGACTCTAAAAAATTATTAATGACGAAATGACATTGAGAATAATAAGAATATAGTTATCACTATTTTACAAAGAAAAGCTGATGACCTGACCTTTGCTCAAAAAAATATACTGAGTGATCATCCGACAGCAAATATTCAATACTAAATAACAGGTGCCAAATATAGAAGGCTTGCTCAAATACCTTTACAAATGCCCACCATGGTTGAATGATTTCTTGGTATGACCACCCTGTACATTTTCCAATAAAACTATAACAGGTGCACTCGTAGGTGCATGTGCCAAATATTATTGCCATCGGTCACGTTTTCAGTTCCATATTCACGAAGTGGAGTGGAAGTATAGCAGTGGTTAAAAAAATGTCATATTTTTTCATAAATAGGTTTAGGATGTTATAAAACGTGGACATTTTAAATTTGAGAAAACAAGATTTTTTTTCATGTATTGTAGTGGTAAATATAACAATTTAGGTGCCACACAGTGAAAAAAATAGCCTCTTTTGGACAAAAGTCTGCCTACAAGTCAAGTCTTAATCAATTTTGATCTACGTTGGCTTAAAATGTAGGTTATTGGCCACACTTTCAGAGTATAGGGGGCGTGCAAAATCTGACAGCTAACGAAAGTGGAGGGCATATAACCTCAATGTTCCAAATTAATTATCGTGAAATTCGCTGTTTTCGTTTGCTTTTTTAACTTTCTTGTGCTATCAGCTATTGAAATAAACATTTTTAAGTTTAGTTTTCATTATTTATAGACAATTATGTGTTTTGTACAACAATATTTCCTTTGATTTGGCGAGATGTGCATTGTTTACCTATGTGTTTTTAGTTATTTTCTTCGTAATTAAACAACGTATGGGATTGATCTTATTGTTATATATAGAGCACATTTAGATTATTTAAAATATAAACGCTGTTAATTATTCTGTTTACCACAAAAAGCCATCATTGTATGGAATGTGGTTGTCAAAGTTTCACTGAATGCCAATTTAAGCTTTAAAAGGTATGTGATTATTACTTAACATTGGAATTTAATACTTATTATATAACATATTTAATAAATGTATAGTAGTATACCTACCACATGCACGAAAATAAAATTATAGTTATTTCACATTGCCATCGATTTACACCAAAGAAGATAAATTTGTGATCAATTAAGAGTTCAATGAGAAAAGTGGTTAAATGCTTTAAGGCTGCATAACCCATAAATTTATTTGTTAATCAATCTAGATGAGTTGCCTTACCTAGTTCAGCAGGTTTTCCTAAAAATTATAGAGTATAAAATTTAAATGAAATTATTATCCATAAAGATTATCCGTTAAGATAATGTCTGGAACTATGACCATATTTCATCTTTGAGTCAGTGAGATCGGATTTATTTAAGGCTCTCTTCGCTTTGCTCTTTTGACTGAGCACAAACATTTCTTCTTTTGGTGTAAATCGATGGCATTTTGAAATAATTAATAATTTTATTTTCGTGCATGCAGAAGGTATTTACTGCTATGTATTTATTAAATATGTTATATAATAAACACTAAATTCTATTGTTAAGTAATAATCACGTACCTTTAAAAGCTTAAATTGGCATTCGGTTAGACTTTAACAACCAAATACCATAGAACATGATGACTTTTTGTCGTAAACTGGTAACAGAATAATTAACAGCATTCAAATCTTAAATAATCTAATTGTGCTCCATATATAATAATAAGATAAATCCCATACATTGTTTAAATACGAAGAAAATAACTAAAAACACATAGGTAAACAATGCACCTCTCGCCAAATCAAAGGAAATATTATTATGCAAAACACGTAATTGTTTATACATAATGAAAACTAAACTTAAAAATGTTTATTTCACTAGCTGGTAGCACAAGAAAGTCAAAAAAGCAAAGTAAAACAGCGAATTTCACGTTAATTAATTTGGAACATTGGAGTTATATGCCCTCCACTCTCGTTAGCTGTTAGATCTTGCACTCGCCCTATACTGCCTAAATCGCAAACCCCGGTTTTCTACCCTCAAAAGATGTATCAAATATGAGAGTAATCACTTTTTTCTATTTCTACATGTCAAATTGATCAATTTTTTCTGCATCATCTTAAATTGATTTTCATCAAATTTAGATGTATCCCTAATGTTATTTAATATTATATCTTTTTTTGTATATTTTTGTTTATCACCATTCCAAATAATTTCACACACATTTTTTTTTATTCATTTTATATTTCATTTTTGTAACAATGCTTAATTTATATAAAACAATTTAAAATTGAAATTTAAAGATTCTTTCTTCAAATCTTTTTCTATAAATCAATGTCAATGTCAATATTAACAATTTTATAGATACAGTTAATAATTATATTTAGTGAAAAGCGAGAATAACTTATAAAATACAATTATTCAGATCCCTACATAATATGATAAAGCTTGCACTTTAATTTATAATAATAAATTTGGTAGACTGATGGTATTATCAATATCTAGTTAACCTCTATTAGATAGATATGCTAAGATTTAATTAGTGTCTTCCATATATCTCCACAGTTATTGTCAATAAAAGATTCGAGTTTTGTTATTTATAGTACACATTTCTTTATTTTAATAATTTACAATCCTCTTTTATTTGTAGGTAAAATTTTAATTCATTAACTCGAAAAAAATTTGTTTTCATAACAAAATGTGATAATAACTGAAAGTAATTTATAAAACATGTTAATAAAATTTCGAGTAGGGTAATTATGTCTTGTTGAATTACTTCCCTCGCATACCGAAGGGAAGTATTGTATTCGAGAAAAAATCACCCTCCGAGATTTTTTCGGATTCTGACGTTTCAGAACACGTAGATTCCGAAAATATAGGTTTTTCAATTCCGTCAGTCTGTCTGTCTGTCTGTCTGTCTGTCTGACTGTTGGTGCATTAACTAAAAAACTACTTGACGGAGAGCAGTCAAATTTGGTAGGTAGTTAACCCTACTGTCAGCGAAGAACTGGTAGAATTTTCACTGAAAAATATACAGGGTGGACCGTCTAAACGGAATAAATAGTGAAAAAAAATTTTTTTTGCTCAAATTTAAAATTTCCACGTTTCATGACGCGCTAAACCTAAAAAATTTGAAAATTTTTTACCAACATTTTTGAAAAAATTCTTACCACTAAAAAAAATTTTTTTCTTTGTTCAAATTTAAAATTTCCACGTTTCATGGCATTCTAAACCTATTTAAAAGAAAAAAAAAAATTTGAAAATTTTTTACCAACATTTTTGAAAAAATTTTTACCACCAAAATAGATGATTTTTTTTTTCTCAAAATTTAAAATTTCCACGTTTCATAGCGTTCTAAATCTATTTAAAGAAAAATTTTAAAAAAATTAAAAATTTTTTAAAAAATTTTACGACAAATAGATGGATTTTTTTTTTCGATTTAAAATTTCCACGTTTCCATGGCATTCCAAATTTATTAAAACAAATTTTAAAATGTTTTAGGAAAATTTTAATAAAATGAAAACATGTTTTAGTAATCTATTTATCACCATTATAGAATAGACGAAATATTTTTTTGCTCAAATTTAAAATTTCCACGTTTCATAACATTCTAAACCTATTTCGGAAAAAAAAATTTGCAACATATTTTCACCAATTTGGAAAAAAATTTAACACTAGAATAGACAGAAAACATTTTTGAAAATTTGTTCTATATTTTAATCACCACTATACTTCCACTCCATTACGTGAATGTGGGATTGAAAATGTGAGAGATGGCAATAATATTTGGCATATCCTATTATATACTTTTATTGAATAATGGCATCCCAAGAAATAATTGAGTCATGGTGGACATTTATAAAGGTATTTGCGCAAGCCTTCCATATTTGGCACCTGCTATTTAGTTAGTATATTGAACTTTTGCTGTTGGATGAACACTCTGTATATTTTTTTGACCAAAAGTTATTAGGTTTTCTTTGTAATAATACCAATAATTATATTCCGATTATTATTCCCAATGTCATTTCGTAACTAATAATTTTTTTGAGTGACTGTCATGCACAAATAACGAGGGAAGTTCTGTGTAAATAACTTTACCGATTTTTTTTTGATTTTAGGAAATCGGGGTTTGCAATTTAGGCAGTATACTCTGAAATTGATTAAGATTTGACTTGTAGAAATAGAAAAAAGTGAATACTCTCATATTTGATACATTTTTTGAGGTTAGAAAATCTGAGTTTGCAATTTAGGCAGTATACCCTGAAAGTGTAGCTAATAACCTACATTTTAAGCTGAAATTGATCAAAATTGATTCGGATTTGACTTGTAGGCAGACTTTTGTCCAAAAAAAGCGTTTTTTCCACTGTGTGCCGGCGGAAACGAAAATATTTATCAACGGAGTGTGATCATGAAAATTGTTCAGTGCGTGGGCACTTGCTCGTCTCTAAAGTTGTAGAAACGACAAATTATCGCATTTTAGTGAAGGTAATGAATTCAAGTCCAAGAGTTACGGGATGACAAATTGTAGAAAATAAGGATAATATCTTATTATCTCTTACTGATGGAGTTAATTATATGAAAGCTGCAGGACGAATTATGAAGGAAACATATCGCAATGTAATGCAAGCTGCATGTAATATGTCAAGCACATGGACTCCATGGAATTGCCGAAACTATTAGAGGGTGCCACACTAATGTTGATATCTTAATATCTAGTGTAAGGAAAGTTTTCCTGAAAGCACCACATCGTGTACGGTTATTTAAAGAAATACTTCAAATGCACCATTACCTCCAGCACCCCATGATAACATGGTGGGGAACTTGGGTAGAAGCAGCAACATACTATTTTTGCCATCTTGAAAACGTCAAACTAGTAGTACTGCAGTTGAATCCAGATGACGCAGTTGTTATTTAACAGGCTGAACAGGCATTTATGGACCCAACTGTTCAAGAAAATCTGAAGACTATACACGGTAGTCTTTCGTGAATCCCTCTAGCCATATGGGAGCTTCAACATATGCCAACAAGATCAAAATTTACTGCAGTTGGCGCAATAAACATCGTGTTCGATTTCCGGCAATATGTTTTTCAAACAAAATTCCAAAGAGTTTTAAAAACTAATCCCGAATTTGTAACGATGTCGACTGTAACAGACTTTTAATCGGGAAATAAGTAGACTTTTCTACACCAGGCATCAATAGGGCTACTTTAAGAAATTTCACATATATTAAATTCGCCCCGCCACGATGATATCTGTTGACGTTGAGCGGTCGTTTTCTCAATATAAATGAATTTTTAATAACAGGCGGCGAATGTTAACGTCAGAACATTTAGAACAAATATTAATAATATACTTTTATATTAATACCATATATCCGCCTTAAGGTTTAGAACATTATAATATAATTGATATTATTTAAAAAGTTTTATAAATAAAAAAAATTAACCGGGAAAGTACACTCACTGCTAGCTCATTGACTCGGTAGATTTTTTGGTGCAAGTAAGGCAGAAATTATGGGTTACCAAGATATTTTAATTAAAACATTTGTGGATGATGGGCTAATAGATGTTATATAAGGACGTCAACTATTCTGTACACCAGTTATTTATGAATATCAAAAATACTAAACAATATTCAAATTAATGTAACTGATAAACGTTTTATAGTTTGTATTTAAAAATATCAATATTCAAATAGAACTCACTAAACTACAACAAACAACATTGAGAATGAAAGTCTTGTTAAAATTTTAAAACCAGTTTTATTAGAAACTGATGAAACTGTTTGAGAAATTATATCGAATGTATAATTTCGATTAAACTTAAAAACAATAAATAGATACCTGTATATTCAATAACCCTAGATAATCCCAAAAATTTACCAAATTTTTTCAATACAGAAGATTTAATATTTTCTCAGATAATAAATTTATCAAAAAAAAAAATCTTGAATTTAGAATCATTAAATCCCAATATATGAAGAATATATACATACATATACAAGCATACCCAACACTTATTATGGTATAAGTAATAGTTTGTTGCCACACTAAGCAAAAATGTAAAATTTGGTGATCACCTAATTTTCTCAAGATTTATTCTTAGGTTTAAAATAGGTTTTTGTTAATTAAATTTCATATATGCCAAACATACCTTTAATCTTTCATATTTTTTTTGTTATTGACTAATAAGAGAGGCAAATTACTTAAATTTTAAAAGAAATATTATATCACTTAGCTCACGTGAATTCAGCAGTAGTTTTTTGTTCGTCTGTAGCAGTCTCTAGGATGGAAAAATGACTCTCTAATGTCCACTGGAAACTATCCCAGCCTACCAAACTGAACCAAAAACTATTACAGCAAAATCCATTTTTAGGTACACCATTGCTTCATAATATATGCGACAAAATGGCCAACAAAACTTCATAGGTATATAAAAACAATGTTTTAGAAAAAGGAATAGATTATCATCATTAAAAAAATATTAAGAATCTTCTATATACTAAATTTACATTATCCATGGGGGGATTAAAACGAAATATGGGTATTGCTAATTTATAGGTATTCAAGCACGCCGGCTCTTCAAGTTTTTCCACAAAAAAACATTAACATCCCAACTTCTATCGAAAATAATTTCCATGGAGGACTCCACACAGACAATAAAAAAGGGAAAACCATAAATGTCGAAAATAACGATATACTATAATTGACATAAAATTTAGTTTTTTTTACAAGCCAAAAAAAAAAATTAAATTCCAATTCACTTAGGATTTATTTCGGTTTTCCTTAAACACAGCTCCATGACTATTCGTCATCTTTAAATATATCAATATTTTGTTATTATTTAAAATTTGTATATATAATATCTTTTATATAGCACGTGGTGTTAAAACTAGTATGGTAGTTAAAATTTGAGGACTACACACGTTAAAGCGGTCGAGCAGCAAGTGAAGTATGTTCCACCGTTTGGTTTCTAGAGAAGCCTACTGAGTTAAAAAAAAAAACTCAACCAATACTCGTCTGTTTCTGCTAGTATTGAATGTAATGCGCGCCGTTAAAATAGATAACCAGCTATACAATCTTGAAGTACTATGTGTTACAGATTTATTGCTTAGGTACTTATAATTTATACTTTTGTTAAAGTGAATTTAATTTCTATTACAAGTTAAAAAGTGTAAATTTATTTACTATAGATATGAGCAATTAATTATTCCGAAATGTTAAAAACAAAGGTAACAATTTGCTTGCTACACAAGGTAAGATAAATTGTATCATACTTGCATAAATATCTTTCCTCGGCGGCAGAGCCAACCCTGCCTTTTACGCCTTCGAAATAAAATTCCCGATCTGTACTTATTACAGGCACGATACTTATCAAAATTTGTAACACCTGCTGAAATTCTCAGTAAATTATTTACAGAATGCAATATGAATCCCGTGATTGAGGAAGACAGTGATAAAGATTAAAATGTCTTTCACATTAGAGTAGAGTATTGTTCAAATAATACTCATTTTATCAATACTGTGTGACCTTTTTGTTTTTTTTACACTATGAAGTAATCCTCCAATCCTATTCCAAAAGATGTATGTTGTTACTTAGGATATGAGCAAATCATACAAAGAAGAAATTGTTACAAAAGAAATTGTTACAAAATTAAAATAATTTTATTAATCCCCTGTTTATTTAATTTATTGAGTATATCTTTTTTTTATAATCGACATAACTCCCTGGATCACATATTTTAGCTCCCGAATTCGGCTCATTCACATTTGAGAAAATAATTTTAAAAAAATTTTCAAAATGTTTTCATAACTGTTGTTGACTGATTGATTGATTGAATTGCCGGCGTAATGAAGGCATTGCTGCCGCTTCCAGGCATCTATGGAGGTTCGTTTCAACACGCAGCTTGGTTGTCCGTCCAACATGCCCAACGGACGGCCAAACCGCGTACCGGACCCAAATCTCGGATGTTTTATATACCGCCGGATCAGCTGCATACACCGGGTTGGACATTGGACATGCTTGTTGTCAGCAGCGAAAGCCGCATGACGCATGGGGTGGAAATACACGATGGGAAATGTAGGTGTTTGTGAGATGCTTCTTTTCAGTTTCCATGCTTCTTTTAAGTTTCCATCCATCGTCAGCTTTTTATTTTTCTTCTTCTAAGTTTTCTGTTTCTTCTGTTTCTGAATCTACCAGCTTTTATTTGTTTTATTTAATTTTTGTTTTGTTTGTACTTATTAACTTATTAACCGCCCCACAGTTAAATATCCATTTACAGTGGAGTTGCTGGGAAGCTCCTTATCTCGCGATAATATTCGCGCGTTATGAGAAAAAAAAACAATTCTCAGTTGCCGTCCCCCAACCCCGAGCACCCTTCAGTTAACCACCTATATGTTTTCTCTTTTGTGTACCGAACTGTCCCGTGACAAGGATCAACAAACCAATAAACAAATATCTCTTCAATTACAATTTCCGACTTTTCAGTTTAAGCAAGGAAACAGACTTCATTAATGAGTTAAGCTAAATTAGAATAAAGTAAACAAAACCTATCTCCTTCACATCTAGCTGGCTGGCTGTTGCCTACCCCATATTACTTGAAGAAGGGATAAAAAACAATATTCTGAATCAAGAATCCGCTGCCTCAACCGGTAAGCAAATAAACAAATTCCCCACGTAAAACTAATAACTCTGCAGCAAGGAACAAAAAGTTTATAGTAAATAAATTTAAAAATTTCTTAAACAAAAGTACCCTTTCCACATGAAGAATTCATTCATTTGCGTATATATGAAACAACGGATTTCCGAATCACAACATTGTTCCCATCTGTCAAGGATTAGTAAACCAATGTTTTAGTAATAAATAAAATAGAGATAACACTTATCTTTCATCTTTTGCTTATGTTACTACTCCCACTTGTTAGAAGCCAGTCCGTTGCCTTTTGCTTAGCACTAGTATCGGTCGTTTTAGGTACATGCACTTGTGGATAATTTACGAGTTTATGACATGGTCCCATTGGACGTGTTTATTTTCTTTCATTAGAGTTATCTTATGTTACCAGATGTCTGTACTTTTATTGAGCTGCCCATATACGCCTTTAGTGATGCCATGACCAAATATCAAATATTAGCTATATGAAATAGTCAAATTTATGCTAATTTATATCAACTAATATAGGATTGTCACTCTTCAATTCAACGCATTTTTGCGCATATTCACACCGTTTTTACTCGAGTTTTTCGTCGACGACCGAACTGAACTCCAAAATTTTTTCATAACTGTTGTAAAAAAAAATTCAATCTGCATTTAGGGTAAATCATTCTTGTAATGGAAGAAACCTACCTCCCAAATAGGAACCAAATCCAAGCCGCGGAAGCTAACTCATGCTTATCCGGCTTTGCTTAAATTGTATGAACTGGCTACCAAAGATGATTGCGCCTTGTCAACGTGACTAAAAATAAATCGCTGCTACCACGCGGCTATCTCCTGATTTTTCGTCGCTTTGAGCAATATATTTTTTTATCGGTTTTGTGTTTAAAAGTGCTCATCGTTTAACGACTCTCCTCATTTATTTCACAGAATTATTTTCATTTAAAAAGGAGCAGAATGATACACTAATTATGCCCCTGAGTGTATATTCAAACAAAAGCTGAATGCGAAGAGCTGTCTGAATGAATGAAAAGTTGAATAAACGCTACCCTATATCCGTTCGAAATAATTATTACCATGCACCACTTAAGCACTTACAAAACGCAATATATCATTGTGCTATATCCCCAATCCAAATACTCAAAGCCCTTTGCTCTGTAAATAAATTGTTTGTTGTCATAAAATATCCAAATTGTAAATATTTTAAGCTGATACAGGCTCAAGAGCATCCTCAGGCGTTGTTTACTCATCCCACTATGGGTACCTACAATGACAGCGATGATTTGAACTTTTGTACAGGGTGGATTACGAATAATTGGATTGTCATTTGATCGGGGAATAATTCCTCCAAAACATTTTTTCACCTATTGTTTAGGGATGTGGCGCACATTGGCCAATTTGCCAATATTAGGACAATATTACAAAAATGAAATTTATCCAACATTCACAATTAATATACAGATTCGGAAACTTCAGTTTAGGGTATAGAAATAACGATGTAATTGACCACGCCCCGCTAGTTCCATAAATCGTGAAAGCAGAGACACACCATGAATTGAATTTAGTACGGCATGAAGTAAGGATGGATGCGGACGTAGGTAATAATTTCTATACGAAACGAGAAAATATCTCTTCGTCAAAAGCGAAGAAGTTATTTGTCGCATTTTTGACAAATAATTTCTTCAATTGAAAGCATTTCTGAAGTTTCTTTTTTATCCGTAAATGCTATGGGAATAAAATAACAATTCTCTTTAAAACCTAAATGAAAATAGAACATTAAATTGAAATTAAATAACTCGGAACTAAAATCAACTAATAATTATCAAAAAATAAATTATTCTTATTAAATTACAAAAATAGAACATTAAAATTAAATTAAATAACCCTCAGAAACTAAAATCAACTAATAATTATCAAACAATAAATTAATGAAGTAAGGATTCAAACAAGCCACCTTCTTGTACCAAACAATAGCCAAACTAATTATACAATGAACCTCTCATATCATTGAGTTGATTTGGAGTAATGCTTGCACAAAGTTGGATAAGTTTTTCCCGTAATTCAACTAAACTATTGGCTGTTTGCACCCCACAGAAAGAAATCATGGGGTGCTAGATCAGGTGACCGGGGGGGGGCATTTTATCATTCCCCTCGTAGCTATTAAACGATTGGGAAATGTTCTTTCCAGAAAATTAATAACAGTTAAGGTACTGTGACTTGGGCAGCCGTCTTGTTGAAACCAAATGTCGTCAAAGTTGACAGGAAGATTTGGAACTGCAGGAATTATTTGGTTTTGTAAAAGCTCTAAATATTTATTGCCATTTATATTGCCATCGATTAGCAGTGGGCCTATAATATGATTGTCTAAAATTCCTGTCCAAACGTTCAACTTTTGAGATACTGAGTTCGCACAGCAACACTCAAATGTTTATTTTTTCGAGACCAATATCGTACTACGGATGGATTGTGTTTCCTATGTAATGAAAAGGATGATTCATCTGTAAACAACATATTCTTTAAGAAGTTTTAATTCTCATTAGCTTTATTTATCATGATTTCACAAAATTCCATCGGATTGAAATTGTCCTCGGGAAATATTTCTTGCGTTGTTTTAACTTTAAAACAACTGTCCCCATTTCTTTTCAAAATATTTCTTATCGTTATTTCCTTCATGTCAACTTCATCGGCAATTTGTCTGCTAGAATAAGGTTCACTAGTTTCAACAAGTGCACAGACATTAGTTTCGCGAATTTCACGTTCTTCGCTCATTTGTTGATAACGGGGTTCGGGTTGACAGCATTTTTTACAATAATTCACGAAACACCCGAAATTCTCAAATTTTTTAATAATGTATGAAATTATGCTAGCTGAGGGGATTGGTCTGTCTTGATATGCCACAGTCAATAAATTTATTGTGTCATCAGCGGAATGGCCCCCGAAGTACCACTTCATAATTTGCACTTTTTCTGCAGTTTCATAAACATGCGGCAGTTTAATAACGAAATTGAGATTAATTTATTTTATTCCTACACGTCTAAACAGCTACGCTATTAAACGCAAAATGGGTGCTTTCGCGCTGTCCTCAACTCGTCGCATGCCGAAGGGAAGTATTATTGTATTCGAAAAAAATCAACCTCCGAGATTTTTCAGGATTTTCACGTTTCATATCACGTAGATTACGAAAATATAGGTTTTTCAATTCCGTCTGTCTGTCTGTCAGTTGGTGCATTAACTAAAAAACTACTTGACGGAGAACAGTCAAATTTGGCAGGTAGCTGACGCTCTGTCAGCGAAGAAATGGTTATTAAACTTTCACTGGAAAATATACAGGGTGCACTGCACCGTCTAAAGGGAATAAATAATGAAAAAAAAATTGTTTTCATAACATTTAAAATTTCATCGTTTCGTGACATTTTAAACCTATTTCAGAAAAAAAAAATTAAATTTTTTTATCACTAAAATAGATGGAAAAAAAAGTTTTTCTTTGTTCAAATTTAAAATTTCCACGTTTCATAACATTCTAAACCTATAAAAAAAAATAATTAAAAAAGTTTTTACCATTTTTGAAAGTTTTAAAAATAAAAAAAATAAAAAATAAAATAGACGGAAAAAATTTTTTCCTTGTTCAAATTTAAAATTTCCAAGTTTCATAGCATTCTAAACCTATTTCAACAAAAGCAAATTTAGAAAATTTGTGAAAAATTTAAAACAATTTTTGAAAAAATTTTTCATCTCTTATCACTACAATAGAATACATGAAAAATTTTTGTTTGCTCAAATTAAAAATTTCCTCATTTCATGACATTCTGAATATATTTTGGAACAAACAAATTTGCAACATTTTTTTACCATTTTGGAAAAATTTCTTACCACTGGAATAGATGGAAACAAAAATGATTTGCTCAAATTTAAAATGTTCACGTTTCATGTCATTCTAAACCTATTTCAGAAAACCTAAAAAAATTTTCAAAAAATTTCAATTTTTTTTTTTTTACAACTACTAGAATAGAAGGAAACTTTCCTTTTTGCTTAAATTTAAAATTACCACGTTTCATGACATTCTAAACTATTTCAACTCAACGTTTTTGAGAAGAACGTTTTTGAGAAATTTCAAAAAAAAATAATTTTTCTAACCACCACTATACTTCCACTCCACTACGTGAACGTGAAATAGAAAATGTGACAGATGGCAATAATATTTGACATATGCAACTATTATACTTTTACTGAAAAATGTACAGGGTGGTCATCCCAAGAAATAATTCAACCATGTTGGACATTTGTAAAGGTATTTGCTCAAGCCTTCCATATTTGGCACCTGTCATTTAGTATTGAATTTTTGCTGTTGAGCACTCTGTATAATTTTTTGACCAAAACTTATCAGGTTTTCTTTGTAATAATGGTAATAACTATATTCCGATTATTATTCTCAATTTCATTTCGTAATTATTAATTTTTTAGAGTGACCGCCATGCACAAATAAAGAGGGAAGTTCTGTGTAAATACCTTTACCGATTTTTTATGTTTTTCAACCCCCCCACCACTCCGACTCCATTTTAAAGGGGTTGTGAAGTAAAATTGAGATATTAGCTTGAAATTCGGTACACGTATGTATTACAACATCTGAAATCAGATTATATTTTGAGAAGATTCCGTTGAAGGGGTGGGGATATAATTATAGGCAAATAGGGGAAAATGAGTAATGCAAGCTGTGTAGAGTATAAAAATTTGAAGTTTGGTGCGTATACTAGAAGCCAGGCCCTCAGATTTCTTTTAAATATTTTTTAACCCCCCACCACCATTTTTTATGATATTTTCCATCCCCCCGGCAACCCCCACTCCATTAATAAAGGAGTTTATGAAATAAATTTAAGATATTCACTTGAAACTTGGTATACGTTTGTAATTTTTGTTGAAGAGGTCGAGAGGTTTGTGTAATTGGGAAAAATCAGTAGAGCAAGCTAGTAAGAGTCCAGAAACTTCATCTTTGGCGTATGTGCTAGAAACCAATGCCTTCAATTTTAACACTGAGAATCTTTAACGAATCGAAGAAGTAACGGCCGCCTAGCGTCGTTTTTGCAAAACTTATATATTTGACCAATTTTAATACCTAAATTCATATTCTTGCGTTTTTACGTCTCGACGTCGACCGACGCCTAGCATCGTTTTGGTAAAACTTGTGTATTTGATCAATTTTAATACTTAGATTCATGTTCTCTATTTTGTGGAATATTAATGTATAGCCTATTACAATTACTCCGAGCTGTCTAACTTTTTAAATTTTTTATCCGTAACTTAATAAAAATTTGAAAATTTTTAAAACTTTTCTTTATTTCTATTCCCTGTACATTTAGCAGATTTTGTAAATATCATGGCGGGCTTGAAAGTTAGCCAAGTTCATTTCCAATTTCTTAACGAGGCTTGGTAAATTGCAACTCCTGTAAATTTTTTTATGACGACATGACACACTCATTTTGTCTGCAACTCTAGACAGGACACAGTCAGTAATTTTTGGTAGAAAATCTGTCTTTAACTTAGAACTCTTAATATTATTACATTTTTTAAATTTTTAATACTTGAAATAATACATACAGTCAGTCGGGGTTTACCTACTTTTAGTTTACTTCTACTGAAGTTTAGATTCAAGCATTGTTAAGATTTTGTAAACATCAATAAAGGGTTGCAAACACAATTCTCATTGCATGGAATTGATTGTTTAAAAAAGATACAAACCATAAATAAATGTAATGACCAACATAAAAGCTTCTAAAAAAGTAGTGTTTTGATTAATCTAACTGGCGGTCAACACTTTTCTTATAAAAATTTATTGTCCCCTCATTCTGCCTCGACGTTCGGCGACCAAGATTTATTTAAGCTGTCTTTCATTGGGGTTGTTGTCAGATTCTGTGCCATGATTAATTCTTATCGCCAGAATTATCAGAAAATTAACTTTTTTAGGACTGTTTGACCGCAGATTTTTTTCCTTAGTACCTAGTTTTATTACTTCCACATCCACATAGTGGAGTGGAAGTATGGTAATCGTACAAGGAACTAAAAAAAATTGTTTTGTTGAAATATGCTTAGAATGTCATAATACGTCGAGATTTTAAATTTCAGCAAAAAAATTGAGTGTCTGTCTGTAACTTTTACTTCCCTCGCATACCGAAGGGAAGTATCGTATTCGAGAAAAAATCAGCCTCCGAGATTTTTTCGGATTCTGACGTTTCAGATCACGAAGATTACGAAAATATAGGTATTTCAATTCCGTCTGTCTGTCTGTCTGTCTGTCTGTCTGCTGTTGGTGCATTTACTAAAAAACTGCTTGACGGAGAGCAGTCAAATTTGGTAGGTAGTTGACCCTACTGTCAGCGAAGAAATGGTGGAACTTTCACTGGAAAATATACAGGGTGGATAGTCTAAAGGGAATAAATAATGAAAAAAATTTTTTTTTGCTCAAATTTAAAATTTCCACGTTTCATGACACGCTAAACCTATTTCAGAAAAAAAAATGTTGAAAATTTGTTTCAACATTTTTGAAAAGTTTTTTACTACTAAAAAATGTTTTTGTCTTTGTTCAAATTTAAAATTTGCACGTTTCATGGCATTCTAAACCTATTTAAAAAAAAATTAGAAAATTTTTTCACTATTTTTGAAAAAATTGTACCACTAATACAGACTGAATTTTTTTCCTTTGTTCAAATTTAAAGTTTTCACGTTTTCATGGCATTCTAAACCTATTCAAACAAATTTAAAAATTATTATGATTTTTTTGAAAAAAAATTTTTTTGCAAAAAATATTAATCTATAAACTATCGCTGGGTATAGAATATATGAGAAAAATGTTTTTTTGCTCAAATTTAATATTTTCACGTTTCATGACATTCCAAACCTATTTCTGAAAAGAAAATTTGAAACATTTTTTTTACCATTTTGGAAACAAATTTACCACTAGAATAGATGGAAATTTTTTTTTTCCTCAAATTTAAAATTTTCACGTTTGACGTGACTGACATTCTACACCAATTTGAGAAAAAAAAATCGGTAAAGGTATTTACACAGAACTTCCCTCGTTATTTGTGCATGGCGGTCACTAAAAAAATATTAAATACGAAATGACATTGAGAATAATAATGGAAATATAGTTATTGTAATTATTACAAAGAAATCCTGATAACTTTTGGTCAAAAAAATAGTGCTCATCCAACAGCAAAAGTTCAATACTAAATAACAGGTCTCCCATAAATTATTTCTTGGGATGACCACCCTGTATATTTTCCAATAAAAGTATAATAGCATATGTCAAATGGTATTGCCATTAGACAGTTCCACATTCACGCAGTGAAGTGGAAGTATAGTGGTGGTTAAAAATTTAATTTTTTTCTTGAAATTTTTCAAAACTGTTGGTTAAAAATGTTCACTCCTTTTTCTTCTGCAATAGGTTTAGAATGTCATGAAACATGGAAATTTTGAATTTGAGCAAAACAAAAAATGTTCCATCTGTTTGTGGTTAAAATTTTTTCAAAAATGTGTGAAAAAATTTTTTTTTCTGAAATAGGTTTAAAATGTCATGGAACGTGAAAATTTTAAATTTCAGCAAAAACAAATTTTTCCGTCTATTCTAATGGTAATTTTTTTTCCAAATTGGTAAAAAAAAATTCATCTATTCTATAGTAGGGTAAGTAGTGAAATAGATTTTATCAATTTTTTTTAATTTGTTTCAATAGGTTTAGAATGCTATGGAAACGTTGAAATTTTAAATTTGAACAAAGAAAAAAAAATAATTTTTATGAAATTTTTCCAAAATCTTGGTTAAAAAATTTTCAAATTTTTTTTTTCCTGAAATAAGTTTAGCGCGTCATGAAACGTGGAAATTTTAAATTTGAGCAAAACAAAATTTTTTCCATCTTGGTAAAAATTTTTTCAAAAATGTTCACCCTGTATATTTTCCAGTGAAATTTCTACCATGTCTTCGCCGACAGTAGCATCAACTATCTACCAAATTTGACTGCTATCCTTCAAGTAGTTTTTTAGTAAATGCACCAACAGACAGACAGACTGACGGAATTGAAAAACCTATATTTTCGTAATCTATGCGTTCTGAAACGTCAGAATCCGAAAAAATCTCGGAGGGTGATTTTTTCTCGAATACAATACTTCCCTTCGGTATGCGAGGGAAGTAAAAATTGAAAATTTTTTTCACCAACATTTTTGAAAACATTTTTACCATCAAAATAGATGGAAAATTTTTTTCTTTGCTCAAATTTTAAATTTTCACGTTTCATGGCACTCTAAATCAATTTTAAAAAAAAGATACCACTGTAGAATATAGAAGGAAACTTTCCTTTTTGCTCAAATTTAAAATTTTCACGTGTCATGGCATTCTAAACCTATTTCAGAAGAAAACAATTTTGAAACTTTTTTTAAAAACATTTTTGAAAAATTGAAAAAAAAATGAAATTTTTTAACCACCACTATACTTCCACTCCACTACGTGTATGTGGAATTGAAAATGTGACAGATGGCAATAATATTAGGCATATGCACCTATTATACTATTATTGAAAAATGTACAGGGTGGTCACCTCAAGAAATAATTCAGCCATGGTGGACATTTATAAAGGTATTTGCCCAAGCCTTCCATATTTGGCACCTGTTATTTAGTATTGAACTTTTGCTGTTGGATGAGCACTCTGTATATTTTTTGACCAAAACTTATCAGGTGTTCTTTGTAATAGTAGTGATTACTATATTCCGATTATTATTTTCAATGTCACTTCGTAATAATTATTAATTTTTTAGAGTGATCGCCATGCACAAATGAAGAGGGAAGTTCTGTGTAAATACTTTTACCGATTTTTTTTTGTGGGCACGTTTCCTCAGTAATGTTTTAAGTAACATGACGAGATCTGAAACAAGATTATAGTTTGCGCTAATTCTAGCGAAGGGTTGGTGGTTAAACAGGGGCGATTAAACAGGGGGAAATGTGTGAAGCAAGTTGGTAAAAGTACACAGATTTGGAATTTGTGCATACAGGTTACCCTGTTCACGGAAAGCGGGGACGTTTCTTGGGATTTGTTTAGTTTAGAAATTTGAAAATTGGGCTAAGGGGGTTTTTCGATACGGCGGATCTAACGAAAATAGTTTGATGCATGTGTTACTTCCGCTTACACCGGATGTAGCACCTAACTTTGTTACTTTAAATTGAACACCCTATATTTTATTTTATATTTGGATTCCTAATAAAATTGTATGTACGGGGTGGGGCAATAGTGCGTCGGACCTCGATATCTCGAGTTCTGCCATAGCTTGAAATTTTTTAAAGAAGTAAACTAGATAAAAAAGTCTATAACTGGAAATTATTTTCGATCATACAGGACCAAGTGCCTTTTTTTAAAACGTAATGAAATCTATATCACTACATTTTTTGAAGCCTCTTTCTAGGTTCTATTCATTCCTATATTAGCATTGAATATCTTCCAACCACTTGGATGTAATGTTGAAATAATGCAATCTGCAGATGGATATTAGAAAAATCACCATAGTCACAATTATGGGTTCTAAGAAAAACTTGTGTGAATACCAGTTACGAGACATCTAATTAATGTTTTTGAATCAATTTCATTTCCTAAAACTGTACAGGGTGACCAAACATTATTTTTCAATTAAGAACTTTTTAAACTGAATATTCTCAATTTTTTCAAATGGAACACCCTTCTAATTAGTGTTTCTCAAAAGCAATTCCGACGGTGGCATCAGATTCAGCAGCTCAAAATACAGGGGTATCATACTCTGCTAAAAAGCATACGAATTTTTTTTGCGTGTGTATGTCTGTGTGATTGCCATAGAATCTTAATAACATTAGAGGCAGATTTTATTTTAAAAAATGAGGCGTTGGCTTTTAGGATGTTTTAATTATTTCCCTCTATTTCCCTCCCGCACTTCCAACGGAATCATCTCAATCAGCTATCATTACAATACATACGTGTTCCAAATTTCGAGTGAATATCTCAATTTTGTTTAATCCACCACATTAATAATGGACTGGAGGTGTTGGGGATTGAAAAATATTATAATGAAATCTGAGGCCTTGGCTTCTGGCATATATACCAAATCTTAAGTACTTTTACCAGCTTACTTTACTTATTTCTCCATATTTACCACCATCTAACCCCCTACCCTTCAATGGCATCATGTCAAAATATAATCTAATTACAGAGCTGAGTAGGTGCTAGAGCAGAAAAAAGTTACCTTGGTAACGTTTTTGGACGTCGAGGGAACGTTTAATAACCCTACCTTCGAGTCACTCTCTCAAGCAGTTGCGAACCGCTACATTATCAGATGGATACCGCTCATGTAGAGCACCAGCGATATTGAGATAACGCTTCGTAACGAGACGATTAGGGCCAAAGTGGGTCGATGGGATCTACAATGACGGGTCCTATCTTAACTATTGTGGAATCGTCTGCTCGACGGGCTACTAGCCGAATTGAACGAAGCGGGTTTCTATGTACAAGCATATGCAGATGATTTGGCTATCATGATAGGAGGCCAATTTGAAATGACTATTACAGAGCTCATGCAATGTGCTCTCAACATACTTCAGGAATGTTTTAACAGACATGGGCTCTCTGTCAACCCTGCAAAACAGAGCTAATGCTATTCATTAAAAGGAGAAAGATAAGCGATTTCCAGCTTCCTTCTCGTATGGGTACACCATTGCGTCTCTCCCGTACAATAAGGTATCTTGGAGTAACCCTGGACTCCAAGTTACCATGGAATGTCCACGTGGAAGCTCAAACGAGGAAAGCGTGCGCTTCCCTACGCGGTACTAGCATGGTGGCGCTCCACTATTAGGTCTCACCTATGTCAAGTTCAAAGGCTAGCTTACCTTGGAGTTAGAGGAACTATCAGGACCACTTCAACGATAGCAATGGAGGCCATTCTTGGGCATATCGCGGTGGAATTGGAAGCTCGGAAAGCAGCAAATAGGCTGTTCAAATATGGAATGTGGACGGACTGAAGGTGGGGGCATACAAAGGCCCTTTATCTGCTGGTAAGAGATCACGTCATCACTCAATAAGAAGATGACTGGTGTCTCCCTGTCTTCAGGTTCACTATTCCATATTCAGTTGGGTTTCCTAGTCGAGAGGACTGGGAGCGCGATAAAGATGGTCTTCTAAGTCCCGAAGATCTCGAATGGTACACATACGCATCTAAGACTCAGGAGGGAACTGGTACTGGCATACGCGGAAGCAAGCCAAGGGCTCGTATATCAATGCCACTTGGAAAGTATCCCGGTGTATTTCAAGCAGAAGTATACGCCATATTGGAGTGTGCAAGCGAGAGTCTCAGAAAACGTTTCGTCAACAAACATATTTACATATGCAGTGACAGCCAGGTCAAGAAATCGTCGAACTAAAACAGTTACGAGACTGAGCCATGGCAAGGTTCAACAGGCCCCTGGAATGAGGTAATCGAGGCTCCATATAAAGGGGCCCTCGGCTGACTTAACCATTAAGTGGCAGATTGGCCTCGATAGAGAAAAAATGAGACGGATATTAGGCTTGATAACAGGACACTGTCCTCTGAATAAACATCTTCATGCTATGGGGTTGAAAGACAACCCTATTTGTCGGATGTGTGGAGTGGAGGATGAAACAACCACTCATATTCTATGCAGTTGCGGGCCTCTTAGGTGTGTCAAGGTATAGGCATCTTCCAAGGCAATTTCCGGAGGAACTATGGGATGTACCCTGGAACAGACTGGTATCTTTTGTGGAGAGCACTGGTCTCTTTTCGGAAATCCCACACGTCGCGAATAATAATAATAATAATAATAATAATAATGATAATAAACGTCTGCTTAAGCAACATGTCGGTAAACCAATGCACGGGGTGTTCTACAAGAACCTAGACACACTAGGTTTATCGACAAGGCTGACGTTCGCCTTTTTAAGATCAGCTGGGCTAAAATTGGAGACCGAGAGATTCATTGTGGCCTGCCAAGAAAATGTAATTAACACGTTGCTCTACCGAAGCCGCGTAATGGGTGTAGAGGTTCCTGATATTAACTTCAGGACCTGCCATCAAATGCCGGAATAGCTCATGCATTTACTTTCTGCATGCCCGGTGTATGTGATTTCGGCCTACATCCATCGCCATAACGCGGCGTTACGGGTGCTGTACTATCATCTACGGCACTCGGATGGAGAACACCAGACACCAATGCTGCCTTACATCCCCGGAGAGATCGAGTCCGTTGTCGAGAACGAGAGGCGCCGACTTTATTGGAATAGTCAGGCTGATTCAAGCAACGAGCCTAATATAGTCCTCCTCGACCATCAAATCAAGATGACGTTTGTGATCGAGTTCTCGGCATCTGCTGAGCCAAACACCACTTTGAAAGAGGAGGAAAAACGGACCAAATACCGTGATCTCCGGTACGAGCTCCAAGTGCTGTACTCTAGCTACTCGTCAAGATGGTCGTCTTAATAATGGGTGTACTCGGAGGTATGAAGCCTACGCTGTTCTCAGAACTGAAGACAATATCAGCCTATCAGAAATCAGTCGAATGGTTGGCAGGTCAAATGCACAAGGTGTTTATCTTGGGGTCCCTTCATCTACTTAGAGCACACGATTCCGGAATTTACCGTCACTAACTCCACAGGTCGTGAGGCGTGGCTGAAATTATGGCCGGCGCGGCTACCTTATGATATCGGTCGGAAGGTATGGAAGCCCTGTCCGGCAACGGATAAACCGGAAATAATAATAATAATAATACTAATTCCAGATGTCGTTATTATATATAAGTGTACTAAATTTTAAGTGCATATCTCAATTTTATTTTATCCACCATTTTAGTAATGGAGTGAGAGTTGGGGTTGAAAAATATAAAAAGTCTGAGGCTTTGGCTTCTGGTATATACACCAATTACTTTTAACAGCTTGCTTTACTTGTTTTCCTGTTCCAGATGTCATTATAATGCGTAGGTATACCAAATAATTACTAGTTGCTGTTTTTTTGAAAACTCTTCAATTTATTTCAAATCTATGTTTATTGAATAGGTTCAATAGAAATTTGTTGTTTATATTGACATGTGACTTTTAGTATTTATAAAATTGACATCAATAACTTCTTCCTCATGTCTATATTCTCTGATAGAGTCGAGTATTCTTTCCCCCTTGTGCATGTTTGTGAACCGTGCACTACTAGTACAAAGCGTATCAGTTAGCTATTTTATGGTAATAATGCCTGAAGTCGATATTTTATTCTGACATTTAAATCAAAAACATGATGCATATTTGAATTTATTAATAATAATTACGTCAAGCGAACATTCATTTTATTTAGGGCAACAATGCTAAAGTAAATGACGTAAATGCAATGTGAAAACAACGATAATAAATTATTATTCGTTAAATAATAAAAATACGTTGATTTATCTATTTTAAGGATCAAATTATAGCCTGGTAATTAGAAATATTTACCTCTTAACAGACCGAAGGTGGGTTATTTTTCTGTCGACTTATTTGGATGGTACTCAATAACATCAGGTAATGTTTGCATAATTTTTAGACCGGCAATATAAAAAAAAAAATCATGAATTTTGTGTCTCCGGTATTTCCCCAAACTATTGAAAACGAGTCGAGGTAGGAGAAAATAAACAATACTTTTAGAAAGAGCATATATCTCTATACGGGAAAATAAACCACCCCAGTAGATTGGAAAGTGGGTATTATTGTGAAAATCCCCAAGAAAGGCGATTTATCAGAGTGTAATAATTGGAGAGGAATAATCATTTTAAATACATACAACAAGATAATAGCAAGTATCTTGTATAACCGAGTTTCCCACTTCACTAAGGACACAGCAGGCTGAATTCAGACCAAAAAGATCATGTATTGACCACATCAATACAATATGAATAATTGTAGAACAGTCTGTTGAATGGCGTTCTCCTTTATACAATTTATTTATCGACTTTCAGAGGGCATTTGATAATATAATTCCAGGCAGCATACTGCAGGCATTATGCCATATGCAGGTCTCACAGAAAATTATAAATATGTCGGCGCCACCGAAAATAATATTTGTACGCTTATGATTCTTAGGAACCAAGCACTAGTACTTGTGACTGTTTATTATTTTTGTTAATATAAACATTGAGGGTGACTTACTTACCCTAACCAATAACAGTTTAAGATTCGATGTATTTCCTTAACGGACATAGGAACACGCTTAGGGGATCTTGAGTGAACGACACGAAGTCAGCTAGCCCGGGAACAGAAAGGCATTCTATGATTACCTCTGCAAGAGTTAAGATTTGATTATCGCGAGCTAGCGGGTTGGCGGATCGTTAGTTCCTTTGTTTTACATTTATCCGATGGTGTTGAGACTGTATTGATTACTTGTATTATTCGTATGGACAATTAGACTTTGTTATTAAATTTTGTATTAAGTGAAATATCAGTGTCGTACATGTTAACATGTCCAAGCGGTCTGACCATAAACGTGCCCCCGTGGTATCCGACAAATATTATCCAGGAGTTATATCAAGGATCGACCTGTCACGTTGCACACAAAGGATCTAAAAGTGAGAGCGAACGATTAAGAAGGTGTTAAGCAAGGTTGCGTACTCTCACCCCTATTACTCAATATAGTGCTGCATGGTGTTCTAAGGAAATTTAGTCAGCAAGTCAGAGGCACTCACTTGAAATTGTGTACACGTGTGTACTATAACGAGATCTGGAACTGGATTGAATTTGAAACCTATAGGGTGAAGGGGTGGGGGTGGGGGGTAAATAGGGTAGAATAACAAAAGCAAGCTGGTATGAGTACAGAAATTTGGGTTTTGGTGTATATAGTAGAAACGAAGGCCTCACATTTTTTTGTAACATTTACCATACCCCACACCACCTCCACTTTATTATTAAAGAAGTTGATAAAATAAAATTGAGATATTCACTTGGAATTCAGTACACGTATTTATTACAACGACATTTGGAACTAGATTATATTTTGAGATGATTTCGTTGAAGGGTTGGGGATTAAATAGGAGTAAATGGGGGAAAATAAGTAAAGCAAGCTGGTAAGAGTACAGAAGTTTCAGGTTTTGTGTATATACTAGATGCGAAGGCCTCAGATTTTTTTAAAATATTAAGATACAAAAGTATTACGGTTTTTTAAAATCTGTTATACTAAAGAATAATGAAATATCCAGGAACAGTCAAAAAGTCATGACGAAACAAAGTTGCTTTTTCTTTAATAAAACACACCCTGTCTATTATTCCACATTTCAATTCTTCTCGAAATTCTAAACAAAATTGTTACAGCCCATCATATACCTAAACTTAACCGTTTTCGAGATATCGAATTTTGAATATAACTTTTTACTACTCTCATTAAAGAAATTGCCCGAAATGTTAGATATTTATTATGAAAATTATACAAGGTGGAAGATATGGATATGATTAAATTTTAATATAATTTTTTTACAGAAAACAAAGAAGCATAATTGTTCAGGGTTGATGAAAATGCATAAAACCAAAACAAGTATTTTTTAATAAATGTCCTGGGTGTTTTAAATTTTACGAAAACAATAGTTATGCTAGAAAAGAAGAGCGAAAACAAGTTTTAATAAACAACGAATATTTTATTTTAAATTATATTTTATAATGTGTTCATAATGTTCACCATGTACCTACTGACAGCAATGAATTCGCTGAACAAAATTTTGTAGGGAATCTAAAAGAATATTGGATAAATAGTGCAAATTTCATGCCTTATCCTTTCTTGCAACTCCATTTTTTGCGTCCTATATTTGTAGACTGCCATTTTTATATGACCGCACAGAAAAAACTCAAGCGGTGTCATATCGGGAGAACCAGCTGGCCATTCAATTGTTCCCCTGCGTCCAATTCATTTATCAGGAAAAGTTTCCTCTAGATATGCTTGCATCACAATTCCAAAATGTGGAGGAGCCCCATCTTGCTGAAACCATATTTGTTCTGCCGGTAAATTGGGATTCTTATTGTTCGGGAATAATCGTCTAAGCTCTGGAATGATATGCTCTTGCAAAAGTAATAAATATCGTTCAGAGGTCAAATTCCCGTATAAAATAGGGTCGTATGACATGTCCACCAATAAAGAGTACTTTTTGCGGTTGTTCTGTGTGAACTTCCTCTAATTGTCCAGTTACCTACAGTTATGTCGGTTCACCCCGTTTAAGCAAAATGTGGGTTCGTTAGAAAACAATGTGTTGTTGAGTAAGTTGACATTTTCTTTTAATTTATCTATTATAACTTCGCAGAACTCGATTCTACGTTCAAAATCGGCTTGACTCGATTCTTGCAATAAATTAATTTTATATGGATGAAATTTTTCCCGTTTGCAAACTTTTTAAATGGAATAAAAACTCATGTTATGATTTAAAGCCCTCTATTGTGTCGAATTTATTGGATTTTCCACCGCATCTAACATGACATTCAAAAAATTTTCTTTATTTGTAACGCTTACCGGTCATCCACTTTTTGGTCGATCTTTGACACTTCCAGGTTCATGAAAATCCTGCAACGTATTTGAAACGGTTGATTTCAAAATAAGTTCCCGATCGAGATGCAATTCATTAAAAATATTCACTAATTGGTTACAACTTCATCTTCTATCGCCATATCCCATGATCATTAAAATTTCAATACGCTCGGTTTCACTTAAATGTGCCATTTTTGTGCGAAAATTATTCACAGTAAATGCATTTTTGACATGTGTTGTCAAGATCATCACTGTTAGACAAAAGAACGACGCGGCGTTGTTATGGAGCTAGAAACTTTCAAAGGTAACTTGATAGACCATAAACTTAATGTACTAAAATATTTTCGTATAATTTATAAGAAAGTGAGTTTGAACGTTCGATATCTGGAAAACGGTTAAATTTAGGTATATGATGTGCTACATGAATTTTATTTAGAATTGCGAGTAGAATTGATATACAGTGTCTTCCATTAAAGAAAAGGCAACTTTGTTCCGTCATGACTTTTTGACTGATCCTGTATACTTGTTTTTTAACGTAATAGATTTTTTAAAACCCTAAAACTTTTGGTCTTAACATTTTTCTCCAGCCATCTTATTACATCCACGTCGTGGATTGGAAGTATAGTAATCGTAAAAAAAAAATTTTTCAAACAATTTTTTTCTTGAAATAAGTTTAGAATGTCATAAAACGTCGAGATTTTAAATTTGAGCAAAAAAAAATTGTCTGTTTGTCGGTCTGTCTGTCTGTCTGTAACTCCTTTGTCCGCACGTTTTCTCCGGAACGGTTTAAGACATTGACTTGAAATTTTGTACATGCGTGTACTATAATGAGATCTGGAACTGAATTGTTTTTTGAATATATCGGGTGAAGGTTTGGGGGATAAATAGGAGGAAATAGGGGGAAATAAGTAAAGCAAGCGGATAAGAGTACAGAAACTTGAAATTTTGTGTATGTACTAGAAGCCAAGGCAATATTTTTTACCACCCCCACTCCATTATTAAAGGGGTTTATAAAATAAAAAATAAAATAAAACAGAGGTATTTACGTATATGTATATTATGACATCAGGAACCAGATTATATTTTGGTAGTATTCCGTTGAAGGGTTGGGGGTTAAATATGCGAAAATAAGTAAGCTGGTAACAGTACAGAAACTTGAAATTCGGTGTAGGTACTAGAAGACAAGGCCTCAGATTTTTTATAAAATTTTTCAACCCCCCACCACTTCATTATTAAATGGGGTTGATAAAAGAAAATTGAGATATTCACTTGTAATTTGGTATACGTTTGTATTATGACGACATCTGGAACTAGATTATATTTTGAGATGATTTTGATGAAGCGATCGTGGTTAAATAGCGTTAAATAAGGGAAAATAAGTAAAGCAAGTTACCAACTTGAGTTCAGAAATTTGGGATTTGGTGTATATACTAGAAGCGAAGGCCTAAGATTTTCCATGCCCCTACCACCGCCATTCCCTTATTAAAAGAGTTGATAAAATTAAAGAGATTTTCACTTGAAATTTGGTACACGACATCTGAAACTAGATTATATTTTGACACAATTCCGTTGAAGGAGTGGGTGGTAAGTAGAGGTAAATAGGGAAAAAGAAGTAAAGCATGCTGCAAGAGTACAGAAACTTAGGATTTGGTGTATATACTAGAAACCAAGTTCTTAGATCTATTTCTAATATTTTTCTATGACATCTGCCCCAAATATTATTAAAATTCTATGATCAATAATTTCCACATCTAGAATGCAAATGTAGTCAAAATGTTTTCTTCAAAGTGACTTGGATGAATAGTCTGGATTAATGTTGGGCGATATCGTGATTTTTCAATCACAACGTGAATCGTTAATGTGATTTTCTGATATCAGTGAATTAAAAACGTGATCACGCCTTTTTATAATACGGCGTATGGAAAAAATTGTTAATTGCGCTCTATTCCTAAATAAGTCCCGACAGACGGTGACTAGTGAATGCACTACTTTTGGTCCGACTATTTCTCCCATTCAACAAATATTTGTCGAAAATTTGATGCCTCATCCATACAATGTTCAGCAAACTGCACTTTTAAGGCGAACAAACATTATAAATACTCTTCATCAATCTACTTCACGTCACTACCTCTAATCGTCAATAAATGTAAGTAATACATATAAAGATACGTATGAATATCTATACAGTATAAAACCCGTATATAAAAAGTCGTGATAACGTCACGCTTTTTTACCAACTTTAATAACAGTCGTTACCTGAGATTTTTTAATATCAGGATTAAATAGCACTTCGTGATATATCATCCATCACTAGTCTGGATGCGGAAGTAGTGATTTCTTAGGCAGCGGTTTTTTTGGGAGATCATTGACGGTTTCCATACATATTAGGGACCCTGTATAATGAATGTCATTTATAGTTTTTCATATAAATCAAATGTTTTAATGAACTGAATGGAGAAATAAGAGATATTACAGTTAAATATTCCATATTATTTCATACCTTATATACTTTTGTTTATTTATTTTTTAGTTATTATTAATCAGCGTTTTTGTTTCGGGGTCTTGATACATACAGGCGTAAACATATTTGAACAAAATATCAAAATTCATTCAATCAAACATTTTTAATTAATTAATTGAATAAAATAGATAACACGCGTGAAATAATTATTACAAATGGGTAGTTTGAAATTACAGGTAATCTTTTGTAAACTGATTAGAATGTCAATTACAAAACAGCGACAAAAACATTAATTAAAATATTTTCAGTCGAAAGAATAAAATAAATAATACACAGGTTTCTATTTTTTAATTGACGAATTGAAATGCTTTATAATTAAATTAAATTTTCTGAACATAATGTATTATTAAATTAATTGCATAGCTGAACCAATTAGTTTAATTGTTATTTCATAATTCCAGTAAATTTCTAGGCGTTGATGAAATCTCATTTATTTTAATTTAAAAAAATAGTATTAATTTATTTCTGAATTTCACCAAAATTGTATAGATCACACACAACTTAGTAATTTATTTGAACTACTTCACCAAGGTCCACCGGTCCATATAGCCTCCAGTGCATTTTCACATTTATTTAATTAAAAATAAATATTATGTGTCCATATTTTTTACGATTTATTCGGTCAGATACTGACAATGGGAAAGAGGATGATCATCATTGAAAAGTTGGTCAAGTAATCGTATATAAACATTTCCAGCCCATTACACAGACACACACACCCGCACAGAAAATATTCTATACTCCAAATCAAAATATATGGATTTAGTATATTTTTCGACACCGAGTCCGAATCCGTAGTCCAGAAAATCATCTCTGAAAATGATGTAAAATCATAAAAACAATGTAGTAACTCTTACAGTGAATGGATTTTAATAAAACTTATTACAATTTATTTGTAATGACATTAATAAGAAAGTTGAAAAAAAAAATAGAGTAGGAAACGATCAGAAGGGGTAAAAAACACTCCTTTTATCACGGATTCCGTAACTTCTAGAATTAGGTAAAAAATTAAAAAAGAATACAATATGTTTACCTTTTTAGCCTGAAGGGTAGTAGAGCTCTTGTGACTCTGTAGGGCGCTTTGACTCTTTCCCTTCCCTCCTTTTCAGTTCATTGGCTAGGTATGTTCCTAGGTATTTCATTTTGTTCGTGGTTCTCAGGGTGTAGTCTCCTATTTTGCATTCCTCCCCACTCGCTGGACTTGTTTTAGTCAATGGGTCTCACACCATTATTAGGCTCTTGAAGTTTATTTTCATTCCAGAAGAATCCAGATGTGGTGTAATATTTCTTAGAAATTTAACGATGTCTTGTTCTTCCTGTGTGATGAGTATATCGTCGGCGTATGCAAGTACATTTTATTCGTAAGACGTACTTAAATCACATCTACATCCTCAATATTATTTCATAACAACTAATGCACAACAAAGATAAATAATGAAAACGAAAAATTCTGTTTATTAGGACCCTAGGGGCTAAAATTGCAGAAATCTTTTATTTTCATATTGTCGGCCTACTGTCACCGAATCAGGTTCAAAGGCTTCTGGGGCCATTTTGCCTTTCTTATTGTTCTACACCCTTTAAAAAGAGTTAGAACTAAAGTAGCACTTTTTGTCATTGCTTAGTCTTACTACTCGAAGTAGTTTTTACCAGTGCTTGGAATAACCCTATGTCACATTACGTAAGTTTTTCCTAATGCTTTTCTCCTGAAATGCATTCTCTCCATGGAAATTATTTTTGTCGAATGCAATGAAACACAAAAAGTAAACAATCTCTGAACCCAGTTATACTGAATGGATTTTCATGATTTCTATTGCACTGAGTTCCTAATACAAGTGGGAACTACCCGCTCTAGAAGGATGGGCAAAAATGTAAAATAGTTAACACTGAATCAGACATAGAATCATATTGTAAGAGAAAAAGTTATAATGATTTGAAGAATATCTTTTTATAAATTGGAACCTTGAGACTGCTTGTCGTAAATAACTTAAAAGTCTTAGGTTTATGGAAAATGTGGCATGGTCCACAAAATAAAATTGCGAAATTACAAGAATTTTATTTTTTGTTTATTTCTGTATGATGAATTTTAATGATGAGTTTAAAAATGGCGCTCGAACGTTTATCAGTCGAGATATAACGTTTAAATCTCAAATGTGCCATAAACAATCTTTATGATGTTAAAAATATATGCAATAGAAATTAGATGGCTTGAAGTACTCTTGGATAGGATTTTCTTTCTATCCATATAGCTTGAAAAATAACCATGTTATGTGCAAAACAATGAGTGCATTTTAATTTTGTGAAAAAAGAAATCTTGGATTCACCTGTTGGCATTAATCATAGAATGGAAATTCGAACAATCTTTACCAGTATTTCTTAATATATAGTATTATCAACAGGCTCTAATTTAAAGAATTTCAATTTATCGAATAGTTTCCAGATTTTTCAAAATTTAAATATATATCTTTGCCACTATAATAGTGCATTTTGTGAGTCGGATTGAACCTCGAAAAACACAAATTTTTTCTATCCTAACAGACTATGTCCTCCCCCCTTTATCGAGGATGATGAGCACAATGACAATAGTTAAATCTCTCTCCGAAGTCACTACCCCCGAAAGGGGTAAACCACGTATCCGCCGTCTCCTACCAACCAAACCCATGTTACCCCCGTTTTCGAGGATGCTGAGCACGATGGCGATGTCGATACCCCTCCTCGACCCACACCAATCCTCCAAACGGCGAAAAACCAACCCCCAAAGGGGTGAAACGCGGATAGACGGTCTTCTCTCAGTTAAACCAGCGAAAACCCCCCGTTTTCGAGGAAACTAAGCACGATGGTGTTGTCAAGACTCTTTCTCAATCCCCGCGAACCCCTAAACGGCCAAGAACCAACCCCCGAAAGGGGTAAACTGCGGATAGGCCGTCTCATACCAGCCAAACTTGTGGTGCCCCCCGTTTTCGAGGATGCTGAAGTCGATGGTGATGTTGGATCTTCTCCACGAGGTCAGTCGTGTAGGCATTAACAGTAACTGAGTTCTTGTTTTTATGTCAGTAGATGCAGAGAAGGAATCTTGCACGTGGACCAGCTGCAGTAAAAGCGGCGACGCGGAGATGCTGCGCGAGATGATGTGTGGTAGATAACAATTCTATGTGTACTCTTCGCCGCCGCGAGCCGCGTACTTTTGAATTAAATTCCTCATTAAAAAAAATAAAAGAATTACGAGGTTAATGATAATTTTGCCCGTCTGAGTAGGAAGTAAGAGTGCAAATATAATTTTGTCCATTTGCTGAGCGAGAAGGAGTCGCGATATTTGTTTCATGTTCAGCATCCCCCAAACCGGGGGGGTAACATGGGTTTAGCGGATAGAAGGCAGTCTATCCGCGTTTCACCCTTTTCGGGGGTGGTTTTTGGCCGTTCGGGGGGTTGGTGGGGGTCAAGTAGGGATCATGATATCACTATCATGCTCAGCATCCTCAAAAGCGGAGGATAACACAGGTTTAGCCGAGAGAAGACGGCCTATCCGGGTTTCACCACTTTTGGAGGTGGTTTTTGGCCGTCTGGGGGGTTGGCGGGGGTCAAGGAGGAGTCTCAACATCACCATGGTGCTCACCTTTTTCCAAAACGGAGGTAACATATGTTTGGCTTTCAGGAGACGATAGATACGCAGTTTACCCCTTTAGAGGGTAGTTTTTGGTCGTTTGGGGGGGGTGGGGGGGGTTGGGATGACCTCGGAGAGAGATTTAACCACCGACATCTTGTTCAGCATCCTCGAAAACGGAGGAGTGATATAGTTTCGTTAGGTTAGGAAAAATTTGTATTCCTGTCCGACTTACAGAATGCACTATAAGTTCAAGCTCCATATTTATACTGTCACATGGCCTAAACTATTAATTCTACAAATATTTTAAAAAACAAGTCAATATATCGCTTCTCAAGCCTTATTTTTCTATATTGTCATATTCTCGTTTAAAGCAATTGATTTGGAGTTATTTACAAAAAGAAATTTTTTCAGCAAAATCGTAGAATGTTTTTTAAATTAAAGCATATTTTTAAAAACGACTACTTTAGAAATGCCAAAAAATTAGGACATGTTGGTAATGCTATATATTAATAAAACCCAATACAGAATTTGTGTGTGTGTTTATGTCTCAATGGCACTGGATATACCCAACTAGTCAGTCAATCAGAATTTTTTAATTGTTTTGCACATAACATTGTTGTCTTTCAAGCTGTACAGAAGGAAAAAATCCTATCAAAGAGTAATTAAAGCCTTTTAGGTTCTATTGTTTGTATTTTTAACATCATACTGATTGTTTCTGACATATTTGAGATTTAAACATTATATCTCGACTGATAAATATTCGAGCGCAATTTTTAAATTATCATATCTTTAGAACTATTCATCGTACAGAAAAAAACAAAAAATGAAATATTTGTCATTTTATAATATTAATTTTTGTACCATACCACTTTTTAAATGTATTACTTCTGAGTTATTTACGAAAAACAATCTCAAGGTACCAATTTCTTAATGTAAAAACATAATTTTCAAATCGTCATAGCTTGGAAAATATAAATTTACATGAAAAATTATTCACAATTTTTCTCTTACAATTTGATTCTATATCAGATTAGGTGGTTACAATTGTAGTTTTTTGTCCACTACCCTCAAGTAAATAGCGGCAATTTCTAAAGGGTAATCTTTTTTGTACTCAGTATTACAAACTCAATGCAAAAAGTTTAATGAAAATCCATTCACTATAACCGGGTTTCCAGGTAAAAACCTAAATACACTCGATTTATTTGTGTATTAAACTTTATACTTACTTATTGAGAAACTCGATATTAATTTATATAAAACCTACTTAATTGACTTAGGTAGTACGTTTCCTTAAAGAAGAACCTAAATCCAACATTTTAAACATTATTTTCAGATTGCTTCTAGATCACTGTCTATAGTGTCTATATAACAGGCTATTACAAATAAAAATCGTTTTTATGGTAGATGCCCTCTAGCCAATCTTATCAAAATAAAACAGCACAAGGGGATGAATGATTCCCTTAATATACGTAATTTATGACATGGAAGAAGAGGGAGAGAGTAATTTTGTTGAAAGTTCATTTGAAATATTATCTTCGGGATAAGATCTAAATGTACGTAAAAGTAAATCAAATTATAGTATGCATTGGAAGGAGGAAGTTGAGAAGCTTATTTGAAAATAAATTGAAAAAGGAAATATACAATTTATGCAAGTGAAAATCAGAGAGTAACACTTGTCTTTACATAAATATTGGAAGGCCTGTAAGGATAATTGTTTAACTCAGCCATTATTATTGACACGCAAGTTGGTGAAACATTAGAGATGTCATATATTCGTTTTTTTTCTGTGACAAATTTAAATTTCAATATATGAAGAGTGTGTGAATCTGTTCAGTAAAGGACTCCTAACTCTAGTTTTTCATTGACAAGTCTTTAACTATATCTTGAAGTTTAACAAAGTTTTGTGTTGCAGGAAAACTAGACAAAAACATAACATAACTACGGAAAAATATTCCAATGCTTAACTTTTGTGCTCTCACTTAGGTGTGGAAAATCAAATTTTCTCAAGAGACTATTTTACTTCCACATCCACGTAGTGGATTGGAAGTATAGTAATCGCAAAAAAAAATTTTCAAAAATTTGTATTCGTGAAATAGGTTTAGAATGTCATGAAAGTCGAGATTTTAAATTTGAGCGAAAAAAAATTTTCTGTCTGTCTGTCTGTCGGTCTGTCTGTCTGTCTGTCTGTCTGTCTGTCCGTCCGTCCGTCCGTCCGTCCGTCCGTCCGCCCGCCCGCCCGCCCGTCCGTCCGTCCGTCCGTCCGTCCGTCGGTCTGTCTGTAACTTTTTTTGTCCGCACGTTTTCTCCGGAACGGTTTAAGATATTGACTTGAAATTTTGTACACGTATATATCATAATGAGATCTGGAACTGGATTGTTTTTTGAGGATATCCGGTGAAGGGTTTGGGGTTAAATAGGGGTAAATATGGGAAAATAAGTAAAGAAAGCTTGTAAGAGTACAGATACTTGAAATTCGGTGTATGTACTAGAAGTTAAGGCCTCAGATTTTTTATAATATTTTTCAACCCCCCCACCACCCCTACCCCATTAATGTGGTTGATAAAACAAGGTTGAGATATTCATTTGAAATTTCATATACGTATGTATTATAACGACGTCTGGAATTAGATTATATTTTGAGATGATTTCGTTGAAGGGTTGGGGGTTAATTTGGGGTAAATAGGAGAATATAAGTAAAACAAGTTGGTAAGAGCACAGAAACTTAAAATTCGATATATGTACCTGAAGCCAAAGCGTCAGATTTTTTTATACCATTTTTCAACCCCCACCACACCTACTCCAATATGAAAAGGGTTGATAAAATAAAATTGAAATATTCATTTGAAATTTGGTACACGTATGTATTATAACGACATCTGGAACTAGATTATAATTTGAGATGATTCCGTTGAAGGGTTGGGGGTTAAATAGGGGTAAGTAGGGGAAAAAGGTAAAGCAAGCTGGTAAGACTACAGAAACTTGAAATTCGGTGTATGTACTAGAAGCCAAAGCGTCAGATTTTTTTTATAATATTATTCAACCCCCACCACCCCTACTCCAATATGAAAAGGGTTGGTAAAACAAAATTGACATATATTCATTTGAATTTATATTGACTATATGCCTGTATTCATTCTCTTTATATTATTGTCAAAAGTTTTTATATTTTCCTCTTTCCGGCTACTTTAAATCGAGCGTTGTAAAAAGTTTTATAAAATTTAGAACAACAATACTATTTGAATAAAAATTTAAATACTAAACATAAAATAATTTAATTAATTAGTTGTGAAAAATTGATTCTTAACCTCGTAAAAAGAACATTAGATCTGTATTTTTTGCTACTGGGACCAAAAATGAAATTTTTCTTTATAAGAATATGTCGTCTGTTTGTAATAAATCTTTGAAATTCATTTTATTGAATACTAGCCCAATAATTAGCAGAGATCGGGAATTTGATCTCGGTGCCAGAGACGGCTCTCCTAGAGACGTAATATAATATTGCAAACATTTACTGAAATAATTAGAAAAACGACCAAGTGGTAAAATATTTATTATTGCCTGCTACATTGTATTTATGGTAATAAATTTAACTTAAAAACGGTACCTAATAGTCCTTACAAAAACGTTTAAAACATATCTAGCAAATCAAAAGACAATGTTGAATCAAACACACACTTTCCTCTTCTGTTTAATGTGTGACGTGTTTATTTTGTTTATTTTCTTAATATTTAAATATGAAAACCCAATTAACTGCTGGCAACAAAAAACGTTTTACCCAATAAAATAAATAATTTTTATATAATATTAAATCATACATAACAAACAAAGTTAAGGATTAATGGAATAAAACTGCCATCATGTACCGTGTGCACTATGTGACAAAGTGAATTTTATTTCATTTTTACTACATTTGTGAACCGTACTGACAATTATCTAAAAACGTAGTTCATTTTTTATATTTGCAGTGTTAAAGACATTCGACCTCAACCGAGAATCAACATTAAATTCCATTGTACGGAGGTACACGGAGTACAGTATGTCTTTTACTTATGCGGTTTTATCTCCTTTAATTATACGACACCGCCCAAACTGTGAAACATTTCAGAATCGTTTTTTATCTACACTGTGGCAATTATTGACATTTACGTCAACATTTAATAAAGGCTGAACCAGCCCAAATCGTAGTTTTGCAAGCTGTAGTATAAATTTAGCCATATATATGTACGTATGAATCTACAATAGACAACAACATTGAAGGGAGATCAGGGCATGTCGATTTTCGACCTAACTCTCTACATAATTGTACTGTGGCGTAATGAATGAATATTTGCAACGTATTATAAAATTTCGAAGTTGCTCGAAGTTCTCTAGAATCGAAATTATTTATTTGATACTTATTTATTTGTTTTATAGAATTAAATTACTTATTTAATAATTGTTTATTTGTTTTCTAGAATTGAATTTATTTATTTAATATTTGTTTATTAGTTTTCTAGAATTGAATTTATTTATTTAATTTTTGTTTATTTGTTTTCTAGAATTGAATTTATTTATTTAATCTGAGTCAATTAGATCAAGTTAGGATTATTGATATAAATAGCAATAACCTTAACTCTGAACCCACATTTTTTGACAACGAATTGCTCGTATCTCCTCGTGGTCCTTGCTTGGCAACAATAATAATTCAATAGATTAAATTATTATTGCCGAAACTGAGCAATAATAATGGTAATTCTAATTTAGACCCAAAATTCATCATTGCTCAACAGATTGAAATTTCTATCAGTGTGCACAAAAATTTTAAGTACGGCTCTGCGAGACATCAATTATCTTAACCAGCCAAATTTATGGTCCGTTTTTTATATCTTTTTTTACCTGCACTAAACAAATGAAGGCAACTATACACCGCCTGAGCTATACACATATAGCACAGTTTATATTTACAACGTTTTCTGCTGAAAAGTAGCTTTCAGCATGAAGCGTTCTGCATAACCATATTTTATAATAAGACTTCTAAATACTTTCTACAAATGTACTTGATTTATCCTCAGCTATCTCGTGGGTTTCTATTGATGTGAAACCACTGAACTGCCAACAAGCTTTTGTAGTTGTGACGATTATCTATGCGTAACATTCAT
The DNA here is from genome assembly GCA_963583905.1 of Stenurella melanura. Lineage (NCBI taxonomy): Eukaryota > Metazoa > Arthropoda > Insecta > Coleoptera > Cerambycidae > Stenurella > Stenurella melanura. The sequence continues at coordinate 18,131,088 of OY757317.1, forward strand.
GTTATCATATTTCCAGAAGAATAGCTACAACGTTGCACGTATCTGTTTAAGATGGAATAGTTTTGTTCTCGTAAATCTCCGATTGATTTTAAAACATAAAAGAAAAAAAATTATAACAAAACTCCTACGCACAATGGGCTTGAATCCAAAATTTCTGGCCAAAATTCTGAAACTCTGCAAATGTACTTATTGTGCATAGGTTATTAAGGGAAAAATAATTTAAAAAACGGCAGCCTCTGGGGGTGAATACAGGGGCTGAAAACATAAAAAACCTTCGATATTTTTGAAACTCAGTTTACTTACTTTCGATAACTAAATTTCTATGAAAAAAATAAGAAAAAAATTATCAACCCCTGGAGGTGAGTTATAAGGGTTGAAAATATAAATACTGTACGAATTCTTCAAACTTGGCGGACGTGTTGATTGCACTTGGGTATATATGAGGATGAATCCACTTTTCTCTGATTCTGAAATATATTCTCTCTGTATAAAATTTCCCTTCCACGGGTCATTAGTGTACACCGGGTTTATACATTTTTGCCCCTTGATTGGGACTTACTGCTGTATCGGGAATGACTGCTGTGACTCAGACACAATTAGAATTGCTCGGAGAACGCGTCGTCCCTCTATTTTTGCATATTTCACTGAAATAAGCAGTTTCTAGCCGCTAATTTTTATGAATATCTTGTTCCACAAACTTTTCCCACGTGCTAAATTGTAAATTAGAGTGACATCTCTTGTAGATACAAACTGTTTTCATAATTATTTTGTTTTGCACCCTGTGATAATAAAAATTCACAACATACGCACGTTCAGCATTTCGGGACCGATGCTCTTACCGTTAAGCACTCGAAGATGACCAAGTTCCGACTAAGGTATAACGGCAGGTACAAAACCTAAGTAGATGTCCTTTCAGTCTTACGCGCAGGGAACCGTGCTTTACAAAACTATGCGAATTAAAACAGAATATAACGAACTTGGTTTTTCAATTTTAGCCAGGCTTCTGGGATTCTAACCCACTGTGCTACGGTAAAACCTGCTATTTAATTAGAATTTTAAATTGCGAAAAGAATTATATGCATAATTGTTCTCCTTTACTTTGAAATGAATTTGTAATTACAGATATAAATGTTATGAAAATCGTATTTTCACTATAGTTATTTTGAATAAGTTGGCCCTGATCAGGTTTAGTTTATTACACTTAGGGTCAAACTGGGTAAAAATGAGATAAAATGACATTTTCCAGTTTTTACCTTGCTTAGAATCAAATCATATTTAATGAAAGAATGATATATGTAAAATTGAATAATATACTACGTCCCTACGTATTTTGTTACTAAAACGTACCGTACCGTTAATTGATAAAAAAACAGTGGCTCATTTTTACCCTACAATTGAAGTAAAATAAAGACAGTGGAGGACAAATAAAAGACAGTGACTTATCTCCATTTTTATCGAAATGGAAGTGCAAAAAGGAGACAGAGGAGGGTTTTGTCTTTTATATGCAATTTATACTAAACAAGAAATAACAAAAGAATATCTTAAAACAGCTAACATCATTCTTTGAAGTGAAATAAAAATGTTCACTGAAAATATTTTTTCCCACATTAACAGTGGGCATCAGGCCTGATTGGATAACATAAAACAATTTTGAAGGCATAAAATAAATTTGCGTAAAATTGTATGTTTAATTTTTTTTTAAATTAATTTCGCTCAGAGAGGATACAAATTTCCGGATATTTTTTGGGTTGCTATGGTAACTTAATAAAAAACAAGCTGATTGGTTAAAGAATGATGATGTGAAATTTTACGAAAAAAAAAAAAATCTGAATAGGTTTAAAATGTCATGAAACGTGTAAATTTTAAATTTGAGAAAAAGGTTTTTCTTTTCATTATCTATTCCCTTTAGACGGTCCACCCTGTATATTCTCTAGTGAAAGTCCAACTGTTTTTTCGGTGGCGGTAGCATCTGCTTCATACCAAATTTGATTGTTCTCTGTCAGGTAGTTTTGTTAGTTAATGAGCCAACAGACAAACCGACAGACAGATTGACAGATAGACAGACAGACAGTCAGACAGACAGAGAGACAGAATGACGGAATTGAAAAACTTGTATTTTTGTAATACACATGATCTGAAACGTGAAAGTCCGAGAGACTTCGGAGGATGATTTTTTCTCAAATACAATAATACTTTCCATTCGGTAATCGAGATAAGTAAAAACTGTGTAAAAATATTAATTTCCAATCTTTGCATTCTCTCAGAAAAAAAGTTTTTCTAAATTTAGAGATCATGACATTCACCTGTAGCACAAATTGGTTGGGCCAATATAGGCATCGACATATTGGGCCAATATACCCAACGTCAGATTTTTGCAATAAACGTCCAATATTGCAATCACATATTGGTGGAATATTATATACCAACACTGGTGCCATATTGGATATCAATATGGGCATTATATTGGATACTGGCATTGGCGCCCCATTGCTACACAATATGATGTCAATATTTAAAATACATACAGTGTGCCGAAATTCTCGCATTCGCCTTTAGGCACTGATGCTACATGCAAACACAGTAAGAAAATTTCCTGTGTTTCTTAAGGAAGTTACGACCCTTAGAGGATGGCGCCTAAGTATAGGTTATTGCTGCTTTTATTGGTACAACTTTTTCAGACTATTGCCTATATAAAATAGGGTGGTAAATTACTAAATAGCTTTAAATGCGTAATTTGTTACCACTGGTGGTTTACTTTGGAAAAAAAAAATATTGCATTTTAGTTGTTTATTTCTTAATATAAAGAAGCTCTATAGGTTGAATAAACTAGTTCTTCAAAGCCAAAGTTCTGCGGCCTCTACGATCCGATCTTGCATTGCTTTCATCAAAAATAGTTTCTGTCTCCCTGCTGATCCAGAAGTGCTGGGTATATCATTTTCCATCTCAACACTTAAATCTGCATTTTTACTCAGAAACCGTTCTTCTACTTATCCATTTTTGTTAATCTTTCTCCAATTTTGGTACAAACTCGATATATATTATGTCGTACATCATTTTGATTTTTTTCTGGAAGTTACGGCTGGTATAAAATTACATTTACAATGTACTGACACTTTACAGAAGAATCACAACCAGATTTCTCTTTCCATATTTGAAAAATATGCATGCTATTTAGTCCCTCTTCATCTCCACCTGACAAAAAAAATTATTTAGAATACAGTTAAATAGAATGAAAAAGTAGAAAGAATGTAATATTCTTCTAAAATTAGATTAAAACAATACATACATTAATATTATTTAATTTTCGCTTTTTCTCAGCAGCTAACACGTAGGAGTTTAATATTACATAACTCAAGCAGTAGTAATGGAAAGTGCCCAACATTTTCGTCATTTGTTTTACAATGTATAAAGTTCGTATGTTAAAAAAATTAGCGCGTGTCTAATTTTATAACTACATGGGAGTTTTGTTATTTAATAACCTTTATCGGCGAAGTTCATTGAAAGAAAGAAATGATTATACATTTATCAAACAATATTATCCATCAAAGTTAAGTAGCATTAAAGAGTACATACCCTGAGAAATTTGATCCACGTTAAAGAAATTTTTTAAAGCACAAAATCCAGCGTAAGCACACATAATCTTTATTAAACTTTCACACTACGTGCATGTGGAATTGAAAATGTGACAGATGGCAATAATATTAGGCATATGCACCTATTATACCATTATTGAAAAATGTACAGGGTGGTCATCCCAAGAAATAATTCAGTCATGGTGGACGTGGACATTTATAAAGTATTTGCCCTAGCCTTCCATTTTTGGCACCTGTTATTTAGTATTGAACTTTTGCTGTTGGATGAGCACTCTGTATATTTTTTTGACCAAAACTTATCAGGTGTTCTTTGTAATAATAGTGATAACTAGATTCCGATTATTATTTTCAATGTCACTTCGTAATTATTAATTTTTTAGAGTGACCGCCATGCACAAATAAAGAGAGAAGTTTTGTGTAAATACCTTTACCGATTTTTACACGTATATATTATAGCGAGATCTGGAACTGGATTGTTTTTTGAAGATATCCGGTGAAGGGTTGTGGGGTAAATAGAGGTAAATAAGGGGAAATATGTAAAGCAAGCTGGTAAGAGTACTTGAAATTCAGTGTATGTACTAGACGCCAAGCTCTCAGATTATTTATAATATTTTTCAACTCCCCACAACCCCTACTCCATTATTAAAGGAGTTGATAAAATAAAATCGATATATTCACTTGAAATTTGGTACACGTATGTACCACAACGACGTCTGGAACTAGACTATATTTTGAGATGATTCCGTTGAAGGGTTGGAGGTTAAATTATGGTAAATAGGAGAAAATAAGTAAAGCAAGCTGGTAAGAGTACAGAAATTTGGGATTTGGTGTGTATACTAGAAGCGAAGGTTCTTTTATAATAGTTTCCATTCCCCCACCATCACCACTCAATTATTAAAAGAGTTGATAAAATAAAATTTAGATTTTCACTTGAAATTTGGTACGTATGTAATATAACGATATCTGAAACTGAATTATATTTTGACATGACTGCGTTGAAGGACTAGGGGGTAAGTAGAGGTTAATAGGGAAAAATAAGTAAGGCGAGCTGGTAAGAGTACAGAAACTTGATATCCGGTGTATGCCCTAGAAGCCAAGGCGTCAGAGTTTTTAATAATAATTTTCAAGCCCCCACCACCCTTACACCATTGTTAAAGGGTTGATAAAATAAAATTGAGATATTAATATGGTAGACGTATATATAATAACGACATCTAGAGCTAGATTATATTTTGAGATGATTCAGTCGAAGTGTTGGGGGTTAAATAAGAGTATATAGGGGAAAATAAGTAAATTAAACTGGCAAGAGTACAGAAATTTTGGATTTGGTGTATATACTAGAAACCAAGGTCTCAGATTTCTTTTTAATATTTTTCAAACCCCGCCACCTCCGCTCCGTTATTAATGGGATTGATAACATAAAATTGAGATATTCACTTGAAGGTACAATTGTGTATTGTAATAACATCAGATTTGGGATGATTCCATTGAAGGGGTGGGAGGTTGTGAATAGGAGAAAATAAGTAGGGTAAACTAGAAACGTCATTTTTATCGTATATGTAGAAGCCAACGCCTCAAACTTTTCTATGACATCTGCCCCAAATATTAATAATATTCTATGACCAATAATGTCCACATGCTAGAGTGCAAATCTAGTCAAGATGTTTCCTTTAAAGTTACTTGAATTAAAAATCTGGATGTGGAAGTAGTGATTCCTTAGGCAGCGGTTTCTTATACCGGTGTTAAATAGTTTGCTTTTACTGTTAATGAGTTTCTCAATAAATAAGTAATATGGTATGCTATTTTTCCCTTAGAACACACTATATGCATATACAGTTAGATAAACTGCTGCCTACTTAAAGTCATTTCAGTTAAATTTACTTTAATAAAATTGAGGATCACCGTGTACGTTTTTTATCACTCTGCAGAGCAGAACAGCAAAATGCGTCAATAATTGATTTCATCTCCGTTATAGAATGTGTAATATGCCGACAACTGCAGTAAATACATTTTACATGTATTTTCGCATTGTCGGTTCTGCCTCGTTAATTTTCACTTTTATAGGATTTTTTTACTGTCAAGCTCATCACTTTTTGTTACAAAGTTATAATCGTACTTTGATGAAATTTACTTCAAATATCTGTAATCCTTTACTTTACACCTTAAAATACATTGGTGTTAATTAAAACTTAAAAGAATTCACGTCTTTGTGTTATCTCCAAAAATATTACAATTATGATGAGAAATTGCAGAAACAAACGTAAATAAATTTTAAGGACAATTAAATCACTTCAAAGAAGCACCGCACAGGCTTGCAACGTAGGCTGTACATTGTTGGCAAACACAAATCAAAGGAAATGTAGCCAAACAACATAAAAAGCATGTGTCTCATACAGGGTGTTCGATTTACCGTTTAAGATACCAAGAATTGGTAACTATTATCTATTTGTTAATTCAGCCCGTTCACCGAGAAAGAACACGAACACAAGTTATTTAACATATACTTAGAAAGAAACATATTACGTGCCCTTTTTCTGTCTATAGTCAAAAGTTCCGTGTTTTGAGCAAACAAGTCGACAATCCTGGTAAAAAACCGCTGCCTAAGGAATCACTAGTTCCACATCCAGATTTTCCTTCCAAGTCTCTTTAAAGGTAAACTTCTTGACTATATTTGCGCTTTAGTTTGCGGAAATAATTGGCCATAAAATTTTAATAATATTAGGGGCAGATGTCATAAAAAAATTCCCTTTAAGCCTAACGTGATATTTGCAAAATCTGCAAAATGTACAGGGGATATAGAGATAAAGAAAAAAATAATATTACATTAACATTAATAATCCACAAAAATTGGGTTTCGCAAAAATGCGAGAACATTAATCTAGGTATCAAATTTAGCACACACAAATCTGAGGGCTTGGCTTCTAGTATAGGGACGCACCAAACCTCAAGTATTTGTACTCTAAACAGCTTGCTTTACTCATTTTCCCCTATTTACCTATACTTACATCCCACCCCTTCAACGGAATTATTTCAAAATATAATCTAGTTGCAGATGTCGTTATAATACATACGTGTACGAAATTTGAAGTGAATATCTCAATTTTATTTCATCAGCCCCTTTTATTAAGGAGTGGTGGTGGCGAGGGGGTAAATAATATTATAAAAAAAATCTGAGGCCTTCGCTTCTAGTATATACACCAAATCCCAAATTTCTGTACTCTTACCAACTTGCTTTACTTATTTTCCCCTATTTACCCTTATTTAACCCCTAACCCTTCAACGGAACCTGAAGGGTTTCAAAATATAATCTAGTTCCAGATGTCGTTATAATATATACGTGTACTAAATTTCAAGTATATACCTCAATTTTATGTTACCAACCCCTTCAATAACGCAGTAAGGGTGGTGGGTGGTTGAAAAATATTATTAAAAAATTTGAAGCCTTGGCTTCGAATTTCAAGTTTCTGTACTCTCACCAGCTTTCTTTACTTATTTTTCCCTATTTACCCCTATTTAACCTCCAACCCTTCATCTGGAACTAGATTATATTTTGAGATAATTCCGTTGAAGGGTTGGGGGTTAAATAGGAGTAAATAGGGGAAAATAAGTAAAGCAAGTAGGTAGGAATACAGTAACTTGAAGTTCGGTGTATGTACTAGAAGCCAAAGCCTTAAATTTTCTAATAATATTTTTCAACCCATTTTGAGAAGATTCCGTTGAAGAGTTGGAGGTTAAATAGGGGCAGATAGGGAAAATAACTAAAACAAGCTGGTACGGGTACAGAAGTTTGGGATTTGGTGTAAATACTAGAAGCGAAGGCCTCAGGTTTTTTATAAAAGTTCCATCCCCCACAATCACCACTCCCTTATTAAAAGAGTTGAAAAAATTAAATTTAGATTTTCACTTGAAATTTGGTACACGTTTGTATTATAACGATATCTGAAACTAAATTATATTTTGACATGATTGCGTTGAAGGAGTGGGGGGTAAGTAGAGGTAAATAGGGAAAAATAAGTAAAGCGAGCTGGTAAGAGTACATAAACTTGATATTCGGTGTATGTCCTAGAAGCCAAGACCTCAGATTTTTTAATAATATTTTTCAACCCCCACCACCCTTACTCCATTATTAAAGGGGTTGATAAAATAAGATTGAGATATTGACTTGAAGTATGCTAGACGTATGTATTATAACGACATCTGGAACTAGATTATATTTTGAGATGATTCCGTTGAAGTGTTGGGGGATAAATAGGAGTATATAGGGGAAAATAAGTAAATCAAGGGTAAGAGTACAGAAATTTGGAATTTGGTGTATATATTAGAGACCAAGGCCTAAGATTTCTTTCTAATATTTTTCAAACTCCGCCACCTCCGCTCCATTATTAATGGGATCGATAACATAGAATTGAGATATTCACTTGAAAGTTAGTACAATTATGTAATGACATCAGGTTGAGATGATTCCATTGAAGGGGTGGGAGGTGGCAGGTTGTGAATAGGGGAACATAAGTAGGTTAATCTAGAAACCTCATTTTTATCGTATATGGTAGAAACTAACGCCTCAAAGTTTTCTATGACATCTGCCCCAAATATTATTAAAATTCTATGACTAATAATTTCCACATACTAGAGTGCAAATCTAGTCAAGATGTTTCCTTTAAAGTGACTTGAATGAAAAATCTGGATGTGGAAGTAGTGATTCCTTAAGCAGCGGTTTTTAGATTTGTGTCAATAGATATATTTACTTTTACACATATCCGCCACTGTTGTTTAGGGACTGTTAGGGACTGTTATGATTATCTATTCTTTTTTATGGGTATATAACCGTTACGTATGTATCTAGACTTCTTTGATAGGAGTAGTAGATTGATAATGCTTATTCGAATAATAAAATAGTATTTTATGCACCAAGTGCGTTGTATAGATTATAACTCCCGGATGGTAACATGATGCAGCCCGAGGGGCTTTGGTTCGAGGAATGTATGTTGCCTAATGGCCGTTATAATCTAATAACGCTCGTGGTGAATGCAATATTTTATTTTTCACAACAAATATATTTTTCTATTGAAAATTTGACTTTTAATTCTTCAAATACATTTAGTAGTCTATGACGTTTGCTGGTACTTGACTTTTATTAACTGTAGACAGTTGTTGATATTTTGACGTTTCTTGATGTTATAGGAAAAAGGAAAAATAATATGGAAATACCACAAAATATCCAAAACAATGCATGAGAAGCCACCAAAGATGTAATGCCGGTCAAATCCAAGCCATTATACGATAAGGAATATGAAACATTTACTCTTTCTTTGCTTCTCAAATAACAGGGCGTTATGGATATAATGCCCGCTCATTATGCCCGTGGTCATTATGAGCGTCTTTATGGTAACCGTATCCAAGGTATAATAAACAAATAATATGCAGGTGAAAAATAAATAAAATTATTGACCGTGTACTTAATCTTAGTGGTGCTATGTAAAATTAATTTGAACAAAATATTAATCAAATAATACGCAGACGATCACGCCCAACTACAACTCTTACTCTTCAAATCTAAAATGTTACTCAATTTTACTTCTGTGCAGTTCGATATTTTATTTTCTTAAATATAGATTATACCCTGTATGCCTAAAACATACTAATATTTCTATAATTAATTACAAACTTCATAGCTTATATGGACAATGGACACGTCTGCAATATGCATTCTATTCTCGTAATCATTTCATATTCGCCAAAATTAATTCAAGTAGAGTCTCAACCACCATAAACCACAGTAATTAATATAAACGGGCCGTAATTTTTAATTTCCATTTTGTGATTATTTTCAAGTGTGCCAATGCAGTTAAGGCTGATCAAGAATTTTAAATGTTTTAAGAATCTAATTACTGTGCAAGATTTAAATTGAAGTTAATAGCCAGTCTGGGAAAAGACCTCTTTTATAAAATTAGTTGGATAGAATTAAATTACATGCACTCACGGGCTTTTTATTTTAATTCATGAATTTAAAAAGAATTTAATTGCATTTCAACGTTTCCATTGACTATAATTTCATGGCATCAAGATGAGGGTTTTGTAGATATAGATCTCTAGATCACATTCTTGCATAGTGCCAGAGGAGCATGAAAACAGTTGGACGAGTTAGTAGGCGACACGTAAAAATTGTAAGCGTCTATTAATATGTGATATTTTTTGTTTTCCACTGTTCCGTGGAGTATGGTGCACAAAATTCTTTGCGAAATCCTTGTTATTGTGAATAAAATTATTATAGTAATGTAAATGAAGTTAGTGAAATTCGCAAAGTCTTTTAAATAAGTAACTATGTATATGATTTATCACAGACTATGTTAAAATCAAATGTTTCAGAGCAACAGTAGAGGCTAAGTATGTAATCATGTTGAGTTTCTGTATTGTTCACATTAATCTGTCTTTCAATGGACATATTAATCAATCTACTACATCTGCATTAAAAATGTTAGGTTTTATAATTCGGAATTATCGTAATTTTCATAACCCGACTGCATTAAAAGTACTTCATTTTTCGCATTTAAGAATACGGTTAGTTGAGTTGGTGTCCAATTTATAATGTCCATGAACTAGCTAGCTATTGAAAATGTCCAAAGAACTGTCATTTTTACAACATAAAATCTTCAGAGGATATCCTGAAAGAGGTTATTCTCAACATTTATTGTTAATTTCTTGCGTTTTTAACCGCTATATCTATGAAGAGTACTAGATATTGTCTATAATTGTTAGTTTGTGGCATATTTAGATTTTCTTACTTTTATTGGATATTTTGCAACTGAAAAATAATTACAAATTTTAATGAAAAAGTCTCTGCGTCAAATGGATCAGACAGAGGTTGGTTCTTGAATACTGGAATGTTACAAAATATCTCACACCTAAAAATATATAAACTTGAATAATGTTATAATCTGAACATTAAAAATGAAAACTAAAGACATAGTGGGGTAGATTTGGGTTTTGAAAAGTGACTGCTCCCAATGAAAAAATTTCTTTTGCCAACTTAAAGTTATGTCCCCTTCATCATTCCGACAAGTTTTTACAGGGCGGAGTCGGCGGGGGGTGGGGGAAACGGCCCATTAAAAGTATGGGAAAACAGTTTTCCCGACGTATCTCTGCAGGTGTTGGTGCCACAAAAAAAGTATACTTACCAAAAATGAAGAGTTTGACAAAACACGTAAGATAGTTCTAACCCGAACCCGATCGCATAATTAGTTTGCGAGATATCGCGATTAAAGTTGTGAAAGAATGAAAAATTAAATTAATTATTTCTCGAGAAGGAGTGGAGTTGGGGCCTCAATCTTTTCTGAGTAGAAGGTTATTGACGAACACTTGACAAAGCCGGAGGGTGGGGGTGGTGAGACAATTAGGGGGGAGATATAGGGCAGAAACTATAATTATTAAAAAGCTGACAACTCCGTTACTAAATGAGCTACGGTAATCTGGTAGGAATCAATTTGCGTATTTTTTTATTTGCTAAAAGATGGCATAGGCGGAATTTTTTGTTTTTTGCAAATAAACGCTCGGTGTGCAAAGAAGGGGGTGGGGGAAATAATTTTTTCATCAATCGATAGCATTTTTATCTAACTTCAATTTCCATCCGGGAACATCGCGATGATTAGGAAGGGAGATACAGGCCGGCAAAGTTTTTGCTGTATAACGGGAGAACGGAGAGGGGTGGGGGTTTGGTCCGGGATGAAAATTTTGAGAAAAGTCTTTTCTTTCGACTGCTCTATTTTATAAGTTCCCGATGTCGATACATTGTCCGAGCGCGCGAGTTACAAAAGGAGAAACGGAACGATAACGGGCGAGCGAGTCAGTTCAGCCGTTCTCTCGCTCACCTCGAACTCACACACGCGTGAACGAGAGGTTCGTGAAGGGTGCGCTCTCAAATATTTTTTAATGTTTGATCGCTCGTATCTCGCTCGATTATGGAGCGATTATGAAAATTATTTTTTCGTCGTGATCGGAGACCGTTGGGGAACGGAAAATAATATTACGTTCTCGTTTTTTCATGCGCTCGCGGGTCCATTTTGGTTACATTATGATCATCATTTACTTGATTTTTAATTCTGTCGCGCTCTTTTAGCTCGGCAGTCTTTTATCTCTGCTTTTTCGGGATGTTGCTAGCCGGCGTGGGTCCATTATAACAATGGCAGGTAATACATGAGAGGTGCTATACAAAAGACTGTTGTGATCTTTTTAAGGTCAAGCGACGTTGCAGCGCATGTGCCAGCATAGAACTGCCTAAGGGTCATGAGGAGGAAAGGAAATATCAGAAGGAAGTTTCAGGAGCAGATGATAGATCTATTATTTATTTATTTGCCCTTAGCTACATGAATTAAATTGGACATTACCATTGCTAGGATATGGAGTGTCTCAATTACTTTTGCAGACCCCGTCGATATTATAGTTCATCAATCAAAATCGAAACTGTGCTTACCCTTCTAGGTGGTTATCCTTTCCTCTGTACATCCCAAACAGGGTACTTCACAATTAAACTTTACTGAATTTATAGTGAACTCATGTAAGTAACAAGAAATAAAACACATGCTTTTTCAAAGCACTTAAACCACTATATTTACAGAGGAAATGAAAACAAATGAAAATGAGACACGAACATTGAACGATTAAATAAGTTAACAGACAACAATTAATTATATTATAAGAAAATGAAGCGGTCCGCAGCAATTTCAAATCTTTAGAATAATCGCGGGCCGAACACTCTTAATATAATTACAAGACATGAATTTATGTTATAACCGAGAAAGTACCGAAATTTACATAAACTTTAAAACTGAAAGAATTTATTATCACCCTGTGGCTAGATCTTGACCAAAGGAACGCTAACCCAGAAATCCTATTTTCACTCATAGAAAATAAGACTTCTCAAATGTAGGCGGTATACTCTGAAATCGCTAACAATTAAAATCTTCCCTACTTTAAACCGTACCCCAATTTGAAATTACCTAACGGACCGTGGAATTTGCGAAACATGACTTTATGTGCATCACATGATGCTGTAAAGAATCCCTGCCATTTTATTTTAGTAATATGCCCTATCTAACATTTATGCCAGTAGGGCAGATGAAAAAACTACTTTGTCCATTACTTTGCTTTTGTATGGGGACAAAAGATTCTACCTTAGTTGGCCTATCTAGTTTTTACTAAGACTATTACATATATTTTCAGAATCCTCTCCGAATCAACTACTTTAGTCCTGTAAATCTAACTAGACCCCCCGGCGCGAATTGTTGTACTTAAACATGTGTTTGACTGGTCTCGTTTCCTCGACTTGAAACGAGACAAATTTTTGAACATAAAATAATTGACAGGATTGTTTATTTCTTTTATGTATCTTTTCAACCGACATGACACCCCAACAACTACTTAAGTTAAGGGGCCTTCGGGCCCTCGAAAACCGAACGAAACTAAGAAAAATCAATTAAGATAGTTTGTAACAGCGAGCTTATTATTTACTGTCTACAGTACGAAGTACAGTTTACAGACAGACGAAGTCTAACGCTGATTTGTCATCACTATGTTCATATTACCGTAAGCAATGTATCAGATCTTCGCTGCACAGTTCTGATATTAATGAATATTCGCTCGGTGCATCGTCATGCATGCCAGAAATGCCATCGTTTATTATGTGCGCGCCCCGTTCTGTTTTTCATTTTGTAATTCGTGCGGGTAGACAATGTATGGACATCGGGGACTTATATAATGGAAAACTCGAAAGAAAAGATTTTTCAAAATTTTGGTCCCGACCCGATCCCCCCCACCCCTCTCCGTTCTCCCGCTATACAGCAAAAATTTTTCCGGCCTGTATCTCCCTTCCTAATTGAAGATAAAAAAAAATACTATCAATTGGTGAAAAAATTATTTCCCCCACCCCCACTTCATGCCCAAAAAGACGTGCAAAAAATCTGCCATTTTTTATTTTGCGCACCAGGCGTTTATCTGGAAACAAAAGAACTTTTGCCACTGCTATCTTTTAGCAAATAAAAAAATACGCAAATTGGTTCCGGGCCAAATTGTCGTAGCTCCATTAATAACAGAGTTATTAGCGCTTTAATAAGTTTGCTTTCCCCCCCATATCTCCCCTCCTAATTGTTTCACCACCTCCACCCTCCGACCTCATCAAGTGTTCTTTATTACCCTTCTACTCAGAAAAAATTGAGATCCCAACTCCACTGCCTCTCGAAAAATAATTAATTTAATTTTTCGTTTTTTTCGCTTCAATTTTCGATATCTCGCGAACTAATTATGCGACCGGGTTTGGGTTGACACGAGCTTACGTGTTTTGTGAATCTCTTCACTTCTAGTATGTGCGATTTTTTTGTGGGACCGACACCTAAGGAGATACGTCGGAAAAACTGCTTTCTCGTGCTTTTAATGGGCAGTTTCCCCCATCCCCCGACAACTCCGCCCGGTAAAAACTTGACAGAATAATGGAGGGAACCTAATTTTATAAGTTGGCAAAAACATTTTGTTCATTCGAAGAAGTCACTTTTCGACCCTGCTTTTTCTCTAGATCTGCCCGACTAACAGTTAACGTTTCGGAAGATTAAGTACTTCCGTTCTCAAAACTTGGCCGTCAACCATGACACTTCTTTGTTTATGTATTTCCATAGTCACGTGAGATATTCAATTATATTCATCTTATTTTTACCTACTTTGCCTCTAAGCGTGGGCAACCAACTAGTACAAAAATTTATTGAATAGTTTGAAACGCATATATCCTCGTTTAATAAAATAATCGCAGATTACTCAAGTTTTCTATTAGTTCCGTTGCTCCCTTTCTCAAAAATCTTCGCCGAGTGCCATCGAATTATGTGATTATTATCCCATTCTTGTTCACAAATTTTTGTATTTTCAATTCCCCTCTTCTAGCGTAAAATTCATGTTCACCAAGTTGTACGTTAAATGGTCTAGATGACTCACCTACGTAATATTTTCCGCACTCACACGAAACATAATAAATACAATTGGACATTCTTGTTGTTAGCAGCGAGAGCCGCATGATGCATGGGGTCGGAGTATGGGATGGAGCGTGTAGGTGTTTGTGAGATGTATCTTCTTATTTTCCTTCTGTCGTCATCGGATGGAAAGTGTAGGCGTTTGCGAGATGCTTCTTTTAGGTTTTCGTGCTTGTTTTCACTTTCAGGTTTTTGTGAGATGCTTCTTTTTAGTTTCTGTCTGTGATCATCTTCTCTCCTATTCTACTTCTGAGTTTTCTGTTTCTTCTGTTTCTTAGTCTAGCAGTGTGTATATCCTTCATATTTCTTTAATGTATTCCGTTTTTTGTTGTGCCGATTTTTCCCAGTCTGTATAATCCTTTCCCCGCTTATTCATAATCCTCTCGATTGTTGTTATCCATGTGTAGCATGGCCTCAATATTTTCAGTTTGTTGCTGTTCAGTCGTAGCGCTTTTTTAAGTAGGTGTGTCGTGCCTCGTCTTTGGACGTGTCCCCAGTATCTCATTGCGTATGATTCTATTCTTTTGATTATTTTTCTTCCCTCTAGTAATGTTGATGTTTTCTGTCGTTTTTGTGGTTTTCCTGTTTTTGCTAGCAGTTGGATAATGTCCCATTCAGCTCTTCTCAGGCTTCTTCTGTTGGCCTTTGTCGTTGCTGCATTTTTTACTCGATATGTCATCGTAGGCATTATGATGGTTATGTATATCTATTTGGTTAGGCACCAAGGTGGTTTATTGTCCTCAATGAAGGGTAGTAGAGCTCTTGTGACTCTGTAGGCTGTTTTGATTCTTTCCTTTACTGTTTTCCTCCATTTAGTTTATTCGTTAGGTAAGTTTTTCAACTAATATAAATCAAAGATAAGTGATTCAACGGCTGAATATAACGGCCGTTCATTGCCTGTTCCACAGTGAGAAACTAGAAATGTTTTTTTATTTCTTAACTTGAAAATCGTGGCACCTGCAAAGAATGCTTAGAACCTTTTTTGTGACATTTCTTTATCTCTCATGTTGTGTTATACATCATTTTTTTATATTTACTGAGATATAACTAAGAAATGGCGTCGGGTACATAGATTAACTTATGATCTAGGGAATCTATTGGTTCAATCAGATATCCTGTCCTGGCAAACTTTTTTTAGTTCACTACATGCCCTTCATACTAGTTGAAAACAAAAACATATTTTTATTATGTAATGAATTCAGGTTTTGATGAGTGTTGTTCTTTGAGAGATTTACTATATTACTATACCACGTATAGGATTATTATTAATATTTTTACACTGCACACTTGACCTTTTGCTTAATTCAATAATGATTCGTTTTCTTTGCCTTTGGTCGATGCATTAAGACAGCATGATCACATAAAACAAACTGCGAAGAAAAAACGAACTATGAATGTTATAATACAGGGTGATTTATGGATGCCGCTCGTTAGAAGTTTTTCAACTTGCAGTTGGATTACAAACTTAAAACTTAGTATGCGGCCATAATCGATATGTCCTTTCTACCTTTAGCTATACAAGGTCTGACAAAACTCGGTACCAACTTTCTTATTTTAAACAGAAATCTAAATGTTTCCACATTGTTCGATTGTCCTTCAAATTCTGAGTTTAACAACCCAAGTTATGTTAACTTATCTGTTATGGGTTTTATCGGATGTTTTATATACCGCCGAACCGGCTGCTTACGCCGTGTTGGACATTGGACGTGCTTGTTGTCAGCAGCGAGAGCCGCATGACGCATGGGGTGGTAACAATATTTTTTTGCGCGTTATGAGAAAAGAGGTCCGAAGTTATAGTTTGCTCACCCTGTATGTCGTTTCTCTGAGAGAATCGGTTTCAATTTCTGCCTTCCCAATTATTAATAAATTATTATGTTTTGAATCAGTAAATCGAGCTGAAAAAAATTAAGATGTTAAAGATCAGATAGGAAGATAGAATAGAACAATATCAATTAAATCCGATAAAACAAAATAAAATTTATAGCTTATCTGTCTTTCTGCAGCGTCTTGTGATTGCTGTTTTACTTAATTTCCTTTCCTTTTCTTTCTTGGGTTAAGTTCATTTTGTCCATTTAAAAACTTTCCACTGTGTACAATTACTTTAGGTCACAACACAGCTATATTGCTTTGTAGACATATGTGTTTCATTTTGACACTGACTATGCTATTATTTATTGCTCGTGAACTACTTAAAAAGTATCTAGTTAGGTGGCCTAGGGTGTACATAGAGACACTGCACTTCACTTGAGCTTGTTTGCTTTAATTGATTTAATATTATTAGAACATCTTGTAATTATTAATTCCATATGAATTCTGCTTTTCTATTGAGGCGCATCATTTCACGCAAAATTTCTTAAACTATCGCTGTCTGAAATTTTTCGAGTGCGGTTTTTACTGCTTTTTTACCGATTTTTAGAGAGCATCTTAAAAACACGTCTATTCACGACGACACTTAACTCACTCTCCACAAATCGTTCAAAATTATGAAATTAAATTGATGAAGCAGTTAGCTGCATGTACAGACTAACACCTGATATCCCATCGGTGGTCCTATCTTGTACCATATGGGCGACTTTCAAATGTCGCAATGAAAAATCGTCAAGAAGTCATTTTTTTCCAAATAGCATCTATGGGTTTTTGACATCATTCGAAAGAAAATTGAATTTTAGGGTGAGTTGCTTAAACATTCCTTATACCTAACTTCACTCCCAATCGGGTTTCTCAACAATAATCAAGAAACACTTTATCTGGAGGAGATATTTCTTAGTTTTTCATGTATGCCATGGAAAGAAATGAAATTCTAACGATTTACCCAAAATTATGTATGCAAATCTTCGGTAATATTTGAGTTATTGACATTTTTTCTAGTAGGCTTTGGAAAAAATGCCAAATGTCAAACCTGAAAGCAATAGTGGTTTTATTGTGTCATTGTTATCTTATTGTTTCAATTAATAGTTGACAGAACGTGCTATTCAATTTAAAGTATCTACATCTCCCGCAAATGACAAAAGGTAAATTTCTTCGGCCTAGAAATAATTTGTTTGAATATGGGAAGGTAGTTAAGCCTCTTGTGCGAACTAAAACTGCAATAGGAAATGGAGATATTGAAATTAACGCTCTGCGATATTTTCAACCATATCCACGTGCTTCTATCAGAACAGCATCTGCTGATTTTTTAATTTCTCATACCTCGTTGCAAAGAATTCTTTGTCGTCATAAGTTACATCCTTATATAGTATATATTTATAAAGCTACAAAAATTACACCCCGGGGATTACGTACGTAGATTCAACTTTTGCGAAAAAATTTTGATGAGGATTCCTGATCATATTTTTTTACAAAAATCATCGGGACAAACGAAGCAAAATTTTTCAACGAGATATATTTATTCGATATTTTTGGGCTCATGAAAATCCTCGTATTATAATGGAGGTAGAAAATCAAACTCTATTTCATATTGATGTTTTCTGTCTGTTAATGAACAATTGGACAGTGAGGTGCGATTTTTCATGTACGATGACAACTTGCATGGCAAGGGTTATTTGAGAATCTTAAAAGAAGTTGTGGAAAACTACCACCTGGATGATATACCGCTCAATCGACGTATCAATCGTTGGTACCAAATGGATGGAGCTCCAGCACATTCGACTAGAGCCGCAGATGCTAAATTAACGGAATTTTTTTAAAACTGTTGGTGGGGAAACACACTTTGGCCCGTCCGATCTCCGGATCTTACTCCTTTAGATTTTTATTTATCGAGTCAGGCAAAAGAATTAGTGTACACAGATTTTAAATTACAAAGACTTGAGAATAAAGATAGTTGGAGCTTTTGATCGTTTGAAGCCTTTCGAACTTCGGAGAGCAACGCAGTCCGTTCAGGAGCGTACTGTAGACTGTCTCAATGAAAATGGTGCTCACATTGAGCATTTGTATTGAAATAAATTATTTTGTTAATCTCTTCATTTGTTGTTATTTTCTTGTTACTATTTGTTATTGCAATACGATTTTTGAATAAAAATTAAAATGAAATGATTATTTCCAAAGCCTACTATCCTTGAGGAAATAAAATAATGTATAATAAAAACCAAACAATATCTCGGCAATATAACGTATTTCTTGATTTCTATTGAATAACTCGGTTGGGGTGAAGTTAGGTATAGGTAATGCTTAAGTAATGTGGCGATGTTTTGGAAGGTTTTTATGTTGCCCAAGTCGTTCAAGTGTGGGCCACCCTACGAGCGACGTGGTTAGCGTCACTGGTGTAACCTGGCTAGCACAGTAAAGATACGGAGAGCAAAAGGGCGTCGAGTTCAAGGCTTGGGCGCCATTGATTACTAAGGGTAATCAAAGAAAATTAAAGATAAAGGTAAACAAAAGACAAAAGTTACATATATACAATAGTACTATATTACAAAAGTATTATATTACAACAAATGAACTATCACAGCATCAACGATACTGTATAGCAAAATATCTCACAGAAATATATAACAAAAGAAACTATATTACAATAACCGACGTTCAAGATAAGCTTGAGACTTTTACGAGAGCCAAATTAAATATATTACAGAGAGATGACTCGTAAATTGTCTCAATTATGAAACAAAAGTATATATTACAAGACAACAAAGTACTATATTACAAGTTACTATATTACAAGATACTCTATATTACAATGTGCACCACGGCAAGGCAAATTTGAGGCGTGTACGAGAACCAAAAATATATTACAAAAGATATGTCTCGTAACTTTCGCCTCAATACTAAAATCATATATTACAACAAACTAGGAACTTGAGATTCTTTACGAGAGACACAATAACTATATTACAAAAGATATGCCCCGTAACCTTATCTCAAAGTTCATAAACTTAAACACTCTCGTTACAACAAAATTGAACCACGACTTAACGATATCACTAACAAACGTGCATTATAGTACTACAATAAGATATGAATCATAAGGAAGCACGACAAAAGCAACTACGAAACAATACTACGGCGAAGTATTTGCGACAACGAATTCAAGATATAAGAAACTTCGAATTAATATACAACAATGGATTTAATTATAACAACGGATTTAAAATGCAAATAGCCAAAAATATAATAGATTTCACTTGAATCTAGTATGTTAAATTTAGACACGTTTGGCCCTAATGGCTCAACAATCATGTGAAAATAATCCCTTTTATTGGTAACAATTAAAAGTACTTATCTTTTATTTTGTTATCCTGAAGGAGAGAACTCCTAGATACGGTCCTGTGCTCCGATGATCATGGATTTAAAATTTCACATGTGGTTGCCTTAATCCCATTGCGAGGTTATGAAATAGTAGAAGATTGTCGCCAAGACAAAATGAAGAAAATCTCTTCGCCCAGAATGTTTTCATATATTCCAATTCAAAATGTAGTATAGCAGGGTTGACTTTAAAACTTGAATGTATTAATCTTGCTCAAAGCAAATAATGTAGCGTGGAAATACTTCGACGTTAACAGCATTAGACGTAATTAAACTTGACTAAGAAGTAATTCTTTATAAGAAAATACTTATCAAAAAAATTTATAAAAAAAACGTATATGAGAAAATTATAAGAAAATACGTATATTTATAATTACGAGAAAATTATAAGAAAAACCTAAAACAATATTTCAAATGTTAGACGATATTTGCCGGTATAATAATTAAAACCTTACCTCATGTGATCATCACGAGGTTTTTCAAATTCTATTATCCCCTTTACAGGTCAAACGAAATTATAAATACGTCTTATTAGTTCAATGGTTCAACAAGAAAGAGTTTCACTCGGCATTATTTAGTTGAAATATCATTCCTCGAGCGCCATCTAGCATTCGCTAGCGTTAACTCTGACAGATGACGCACGTTCATCATGGTATAAGGGAGTAAGGGCACTCTATTAATACTAAAGTTTGTGGGAATAATATTTCCGATAACTTATAATTTTTCTAATAATTATTAACAGTGTAACAAAGGATGCTATCGAGCATTCCGAATGTTACAGTAACTTGAACTAAAATTCAAATTTCTTTCGAGTGACGTTAAAAAAAAGTAGGTGCCATTTGAAACAATAGACTCACGATTTTTCATTGCTACATTTGAAAATCACCTGCGGACTTACAGCTAACTGCTCCATTAATTTGGTTTAATAACTTTGAACAGTTTGTGATATACAAATTTGTTCGTAAACTACTATAGCCGCAATTTTTTTCAAAAAATTGACATGTATCAAAAAGTGTAACAGATAAGTTAACATAACTTGCGATGTCTAAACTCAGAATTGTAAGACCAATCGAACCATATATAAAAATGTGTTTCCGTTTAAAATAAGAAAGTTTGTACCGGCATTTAGCACACCCTGTATAGCTGAAGTACTGAAAGCATTTTAAGTATAACGAACATAATCTATTATGGCTGCATATCAATTCAAGTTTGTAATCTAACTGCAACTTGAAAAACTTTTAACGAACGATTTACGTGAATCACCATGTATATAATTGTTTTTAGAAGTTATGTAGCCACTATGCATCAGAGTAGGGCGGGTTAATTAAACTGTTTCTAGTTTTTTACTTACATCATGTAGTGTATCATATTTCTGTTTATATATTAATGTTGTACCCTGTTACTAATGGTTCCGGAGATTTCACTTGAACGTCGAATCCATTCTAGACCCTTGGAATGTGTAGTGCTAATGATTGGTTAGTTCCTATAACAAGACGTAACACACACAATATGTTTAACATCTTTGCTTGCTTTACAGGCAATTACTTTAAACATTTTTCAAATGGACATTTTTCCAATACTGTATTCTAAATGTTTTATTTATTTACTTAAGTACACCTTCCTACAGAACATAGTTACGATTACAGCAGAGGATCATGCATAAATATTAAAATTTAAAACGATATTGGATAAAAGCAGATGATATAACAAAGTATTAATTAATGACATATAACACAAAACAGACGTAGTTATTATACAGAAATAACACAACGATTAGTAACTAGTGACTGAATGACTAATAAATTAAATTTAAAAAAATTAAAAAGGAGAAACTGAAACTGTTAAAATAAGCACTAAAAAGAAGAAGATAATGTTAATAATAAAAATAAATGTGGTTTTTAATAACGAATTATTATTTGATTGCTTATAATTGTATTGAAACATATTCTTTAGAGGATTTTGCAAACAGCAGTAAAAATAACTATCTATAACTAAAAGAAAAACTTTGTGTAAAAATATTAATGAAATCTTTGCATTCTTTCGATAACCTGAATTCTGGTTATGCCAGCAAATTCAAATTTTAAAATGAATTTGTCTAATGTCTTATTTGACCATTCTCATTCTAAGACTAGCATCCAGAGTTTTTTTTTAGTGTTGTTCCAATTAGATTAGTGTGTTGGTTCAATAAAATTCCCTTCCCTGTAATTGATAAAACTTATTCATTTTGACGCCACCATTTTTTTTTATTTAACAAATATCGCATTAACCTTTAGTTTATGAGCGAGGTACAGTAAAAAATAAATCATATAATTGTATATCAAATTACAAGGAAGATGTTAAATATTTGACATGACATTAATATCAGACAAAAATAATAACAAGTTCCGTAAGTCACTACCATCACCTAAGATTTTTTTAAATTATTTTAATGGCTTTCAGCTAATTGCCATTAGCCACGTAGATTTGTTAAAATACTGTTCACAAAGAAGGAATACGAGGGGGCGGGGAATACATTGGACACACTCTTCTCGCCCAGGGATCCATCACACATAAAAGGAGACCACGGTTGACAATGGGTTAAAAAAACATGAGGTAACAAAAACAAAGGACAAAATTTAAATATCCATTCCAATGGAAATAAAAAAAGTTTGTAAAGCTTTGTACGCACCTATATTCTTGCTTATTAAAATTTCTGGTAACCACAGTGGATGTTTAAAGTTAAGATCAGTAAGAGTTTTAACAACAGGTAGGGACTGATGTCTGCATAATTCACAGTTAAAAAGAATGTGATGTAAATCTGCGTTGTCACATCCACATTGGCATGAGGGGTTATCTATAATGCCAATTTTATGTAAGTGAGCGGGAAATCTTCCATGATTAAATCTCATTCTAATAATAGTTCTTATTAATTTCCTAGTGATACTTAGATCGCTAAACCAGTCTTTTTCTGGTATGTTCCGGTGTATGTTAAAATAATAAGTATTTTTTTAAATTCCCGTAATTTTTCCAATGTAAATTCCATTTTTCTTTGAGATGCTTTTTGGCGGTGTTGGCTGCATCGCTTTTGTCCACTCCCATACTCAGTAGCCTATTGTCGATTTCTTGACACTTTATTATATTGTCAACTATCTCATTTCCTTGTATGCCGCAGTGGCTTTTAACCCACATAGAAGTGATATTTGTAGCTTTGGTTCTTAATGGTTGAAGTTGTGTTAATAATTTGAATAACGAAAAAAATGTTATGTCATTGTTTTGGGAAAGAATCAATGGCTGATAAAACTGAAGCCGAATTTGAGATAATTAAATAAAAACTCTAGTGGTTTTGATGGAATAACACCCAAAATCATAAAAAGTGTCGAAATCAATATCCTGAAATCATTTACGTATCTGATAAATATGTCAATAGAAACACGAATTTGTCCAGATATTTTAAAACTGGCTACTATCTTTCCGCTGTTTAAAAAGGATGATCCTTCCGATTTAGATAACTATAGGCAAATATCGCTGTTAAGTATTCTTTCTAAAATACCTGAAAGACTGGTTTACAATAGAATTTCCAACTATGTGGAAAGATATAACACAATATCGACTGCGCAACATGGTTTTAGGATAAACAAATCTGTCGAGACGGCAGCCTGTCATCTTCTTAAATATGTTTATGAATGCTTGGACAAGGGACAGTATGTTGTTTCACTGCTATTTGACCTTTCCAAAGCCTTCGGTACTGTCAACACAGACATTTTAAGCCAAAAACTATATAGCATTGGTATTAGGGGAAATATTCTCCAGTGAGTAATTTCCTACATGGAAAATAGAAAGCTGAGAGTAAGCTTAGGTGGAGTAACGTCTGAAACTTTTAATGTTACACTTGGAGTTCCACAGGGTTCTGTGCTAGGTCCGCTATTGTTCATGCTGTACGTTAATGATCTGCCTTACTTCATAGACCAAGGCCACGCGACTATGTTCGAGGATGACACCACTATTACAGTGTCAGCCGATACACCGGATAAACTTTATAAATTGGTCAAAGACACAACAGAATCTCTAAGTACATGGTGCCAAAGAAATAAGCTAATATTAAATGAAAAAAAAACTGTTTGTCTTAATTTTCATCTTCAAAAACCGCTTCCTATAAATTTAATGAACAATGAGAAACTTATATTTTCTGACTCAGCTAAACTACTGGGTGTATTCTTGGATCATAAACTTTCCTGACAGAAATATATTGACCATGTATGTATGTAGTCAGCTAAACAAAGCATGTTTTGCACTGTTACAGATGAAGTCACTTCTAGATCAGGCTAGCCTTATGACCATTTACTATTCCATGGCCTATAGTCACATGTCCTTTGGTATTCTCGCGTGGGGTGGAACCTCCGACTGTGCAAGAGTGTTTATCTGCCAGAAGAGAATAATAAGGCTCATTTTGGACCTCAAAATAAATGTCAGTTGTAGAGGCACTTTTATTAAAAATCGTATTCTTACCGCTTCTTCTGTCTATATTTATAAATGTCTAACCTATGCTAAAAATAATCTAAATCTATTTGAAAGAAGGTCAAACTATCACGAGTACCCCACAAGATATGGCAATCTCTTGAGTATACCAATACATCACAAAAGTATTTATAAGAGATCGCCTTCTTACAACTGCATATCTCTATATAATGCTCTTCCCAGTGATATCCGAGATATTTCGCACTTCGCGAAATTTAAAAGTAAATTAAAACTCTATTTATATGAGAAATGCTACTATAGGGTATCAGATTTCTTTAGCGATAAATAGTTTTAACCAGTATTATCTCAATGTTGTAATAACGTAACATATGCGGGTATTTACTTACTATCTGTTTATTTGTTACGCTTTTTTTTACAATCAGTAATGTTTGTGCTCTGTTTCTAGTTTAGTATTATATTTATTTGTACTTCTTCATTACTTTAAATCTTAATATTATATTTCAATTATGCCGACATATACTTGCACTTATACTTCTTTCTTTCTTTATTCTCTTCTTGACTTGTCACACATACAATTTGTATCTAACGTTGGCCATTAAATTATTATTATTATTATTATTATTATTATTATTATTATTTCTGGCTAGGTTTTTACTATCTAAGAATTCAAGGCACGTCCATATAGTTATGGCTTCGGCTGAAATTATAGAGAAGTTGGTATACAGGGAGTAAGATTATCTAATGTCTCGTTCAGGTACGTAAAAACCACATGAAACGTGGTCTTTTGTTTTCGAACAATCCGTTGGCTGACAAAACCGCTGCATATGATGAACTCATATACAGTCTTCTCTTCGTAAGGGAGGGTTCTCCAGGTTCACAGTACAAAGATTCAGGGAGGCTTGTGCTCCAAGGGCACTTCTTATTCCTGCATTATGGATGGTGCCGATTGACTTAAGTATAGAAGGAAGAATAGGCGATAGCGCCATAGTCGATCTTGGATCTAATAAGGATTTTGAATTGTTAAATTTGGACCAGATAATTGTAATTTGCAACTTTGATAACCCACAGATCCGACGATAATTGATAAAACCTACCTGCTATGCTGACGCCGACATTTTGAATTTTTAAGTTTGATTACGTGTTTGTTTTTTACTTGTCAAGCCCTTTCCTTTGATATCCAATCAAGGGAGTTATAAAGAAAATTAAAATCCACCATCTTGCAACGGCGCCGCGGCCATTTTGAACATATTGTAATATTGAGTATACCATGTTGTATCGTCATCAGAGCTGCACACAATTTCCAAGTTTCAGAATGATACAATAATTAGAAGTGAATGAAATTCAGTTCCATGGACTTTATCATTTACATATATTACACATAGTTATAGGTCGACCTATTAAAAACGTGTTAAAAGAAAGTGACTCCAATATAAAAGAGTATTTTTCTTCACTCTAATGCTAATTTTGCAAGAATTTTTCCTTCATTTCTTTTATGAAACAGTGGAACATAACAATAGTGCACTTGATCCTTGAATAATTAAGGCAAGCTTCAAACATTAGCGATGCTTCCACTAAAGCTGTAGTGAAAGTAAAGGTTTAACAAATAAAGAATATAGGGTGAAACGTCTTTTTTAATAAAATAATTTTATTATTCAAAAATGAACTAGCGCATGAAAAACTAAGTGAATGTCCAAAATGGTGTTACTTTATATTTTACTTCTTCGAATAATAGAAGAAGACAAATTTCATCCAAACTCCTTAAGAGCCTGTGACTCCCTAGAGTATGTTTTATGATAGATAGATCAATACCTACAAATCCACGTAGTGGAGTGGAAGTACAGTAATCGTAAAAAAAAATTCAAAAATTATTTTTCTGGAAATATGCTTAGAATGTCATAAAGCGTCGAGATTTTAAATTTATGCTAAAGGAAAATTCTGTCTGTCGATCGGTCTGTAACTTTTCTTTTGTGCTCATGTTTTCTCAGTAACGGTTTAAGATATTGGCTTGGAATTTGGTACACGTATGTACCATGACGAGATATGAAAGTAGATTATATTTTGAGCTAATTCCGGTGAAGCAAGCTGGTAAGACTACAGTAACGGGATAACCCCCCCTCCCCTTACCGCCACCCCATCCCACACAGCACATGACATCCCTAGGATATCCTCATTTGGTCCCGTATATCCCAATCGAGGACAACATTCCTCAGGATATCCTCAGGATATCCCAATAAAATATATACAACCTGAGAATATCCCAAATTGGGATATCCTAGACAAATCCTGGCAGGTTGTCCTAGTAATATCCTGCAAAGATATTAGAAGCCTAACAAAATATCCACTGTGGGAATATCCTGGGCAAGTCCTACAGTCATCCTATTATAGGTATTATCATTTTGGAGATTTCAACAACGAAAATAATGAAAAGTGTATATGTTATTTTGAGGCTATTTATTTGTAGTGTCTTTTATATACAATTAGAATATTTACGTTTTGAAGAAAATATCAGAGACGATAGAAAGATAAGAAAAGAAAAATTCTATTTAATTTTTTTGATCTCATTTTGATTTTTTCCTCTCGACCTCCTGATCAAAAGTTCTCATAGACACAAGGTCGGTAAATGCACAATTTTTTCGATATCGGGGGTTCAAAGTCGACTTTGCAACCGCCGATATCTGGAAAACTGTGCATGTACCGGCCTTGTGCCCATGAGAAATTTTGATCAGGAGGTCGAGAGGAACAACATATGTCGATTCCAATGAATTTCACTGGGGGTCACTTCCTATAAAGGAAATGAGCTCCCCGCTTTGCACCCCCCATATCTAGAAAAGTGTCAATTTTTCAAACTTGTGGCCCTGAGAATTTTTATCAGGTCAAGATGAATAACACATGTCGATTCCAGCGAATTTTACTGGAGCGGAGGCCACTTCCCACAAGAAATGAGCATCCCCCTTTACACCCCCGATATCTGGAAAACCGTCCAATTTCCGACCTTGAGGCCATAGAGACTTTTGATCAACATCGATATTTGGATAATATCCCCGAGTATCAAACACTTTAACCGGGGGCGAATTTCCATATGTTCCATGCGGGGTCCTTTAAAATTTTCACGTTTCATAGCATTCTAAACCTATTTTAAAAAATATATAATTTTTAATTTTTAAACTTTTTTTAGCACTACTATAGAATAGAAGAAAACTTTCCTTTTTGCTCAAATTTAAAATTTCTACGTTTGACATTTTAAACCTATTTCAGAAGAAAAAATTTTGAAAATTATTTTAACAACATTTGAAAAATAAAAAAAAAAAATGAAATTTCTTAACCACACACTATACTTCCACTCCATTATGTGAATGTTGGATTGAAAATGTGACAGATGGCAATAATATCTGGCATATGCACCTATTATGCTTTTATTGAAAAGTGTCATCCCAAGAAATAATTCAGTCATGGTGGACATTTGTAAAGGTATTTGCGCAAGCCTGCCATATGTGGCACCTGCTATTTTAGTATTGAACTTTAGCTGTTGGATGAGCACTCTGTATATTTTCTTGACCAAAAGTTATCAGGTTTTCTTTGTAACAATAGCAATAACTATATTCCGATTATTATTCCCAATGTCTTTTCGTAATTAAACAATTTTTAGAGCGACCTCATGCGCAAATAACGAGGGAAGTTCTGTGTAAATACCTTTACCGATTTTTTCAAAAATGTTTGAAAAAAATTTTCAATTTTTTTTTTCTGAAATAGGTTTAGCGCGTCATGAAACTTGGAAATTTTAAATTTGAGCAAAAAAAAATTTTTTCATGGTAAAAATTTTTTCAAAAATGGAAAAAAAATTTCAAAATTTTTTTTTTTCTGAAATAAAAAAATATATTTTTTCACTATTTATTCCGTTTAGACGGCCCACTCTGTATATTTCCCAGTGAAATTTCTACCATTTCTTCGCTGACAGTAGCGTCAACTACCTACCAAATTTGACTGCTCTCCGCCAAGTAGTTTTTTAGTAAATGCACCAACAGACAGACAGACAGACAGACAGACAGACTGACGGAATTGAAAAACCTATATTTTCGTAATCTACGTGTTCTGAAACGTCGGAATCCGAAAAAATCTCGGAGGGTGATTTTTTCTCGAATACAATACTTCCCTTCGGTATGCGAGGGAAGTAAAAAATGGGAGGAAACTTTCCTTTTTGCTCAAATTTAAAATTTCCACGTTTCATGACATTCTAACTTATTTCAGTGCAAAAAAATTTTTTTCCAACATTTTGGAAAAATTTCAGAAAAAAATTAAATTCTTTAACCACCACTATACTCCCACTCCACTATGTGAATATGAAATGGAAAATGTGACAGATGGCAATAGTATTTGGTATATGCACCTATTAAACTTTTATTGAAAAATGGACAGGTTGGTCATCCCAAGAAATAATTCAGTCATGGTGGATATTTGTCAAGGTATTTGCGCAAACCTTCCATATTTGACACCTGTCATATATTCCGATTATTATTTTCAATGTCATTTCGTAATCATTAATTTTTTAGAGTGATCGCCATGCGCAAATAAAAAGGAAAGTTCTGTGTAAATACCTTTACCGATTTTTTTATGCGTAAAAAAATTAATAAGTCGAGAGTAGATAAAATCTTGTATATTATACGTGCCATATGAGGTATTTCATAGCACTCGCCTGTTTACAGAACTCACCTTCGGTTCGTTCTGTCAGACGCGTGCTATAAAGCCTCATAACACTTATAATATAAATAGCTATTATGGGCAGTTTCTCTTCATTTCACATAGATAAATTTTTCTGCTGTCTGCGAAATCCTATAAAGAATATATTTTATTAAAATTATATGCAAACAAAAAACGATTCACTTTTAAACCAATAATACCTTTTCAACTACGGGGATCCAATGTACCACCATTATTTCACGACAATCCAACCGTCAGTTTAGTGCGATAACTATGCGAAAGTTCCTGATCCTGTTCCTCCCGAAGAATCCTAGTCGATATATTTAATTATTCGAGTTAGCAGCCGAGCTACAGGCGGTAACGTCTTGAAAGAGCTATTCTCATACGTGTAGGTATACACAAGCTGTCAGAGAATAGGCAGTGGCGGTTTCAAACCCGCGTTTAAAGCACGTGTCGGCCCGCATAGCAAACGGAAATCGTTATAGTGTGCCAGATAAAACAATTAGGCATCTAGTTCGTGTTTCTGTTCATCCCTGTGTTGCTTTAATGGTTTCTTAGTGCCGGGATTAGTGCTTTGCATACGTTATTGCGCCTATTCGCCATATCAAGCACAGTTTCGCTTGAGTATGTTAATGACAGCTTGTAGGCCGATTGGATAATTTTTAGCCTGAGAAGTAATTTAAAATGAAGAATTAATAGTACAGAAACTTGGTAATCTCACTTCGGACTAATTCTATAGCAGTTTTCAATTTAAATATTTTTGGATAGTTTTATTCAAAATGGGTTAAATATGAAATATTAACAAGGAGTAAGGGTGCTTGATGGGGGTTAGTTTAACCCCAATTCAGGGGTTTCGAAAAAAGTTACCGTGGGACCACATAGATCTACGAATTCTACACCCAAAAAACCCCTATAACGTTATTTTTTTGCTTCAACGCACGCCGAGTTACAGGGATTTGAAAACGTTGATTTCTAAGCAAGAAACACTGATTTTTCAAAGGTTCATAGCCCAATAATTATAGAGATTTCCATAACAAAAACATTTATCTGAGATTTTCCTTCAGTAACTATTAGCTGAGTGATTATACATCACAAAACCACAAAAGTTCTGGGAGTACCGCATAACCCCTCAAAAAACCACCAGTTCGGTGAAAAGAACATCATTTGATTGATAACTCATTAACCATTGAAAATATAAAAAAAATGCTCATTACAAAAAAGCTTAACTAACCGCCTAAGAAAAAGTCATCTTGTTATTTTCTTGTATATGCCATGGTTTTAGAGAAAATCGACATTGAAAGAAATTGCAATTTGTAGTTTTAATGCTCACGAATATTCGTTTATTTGAAATTTTTGCGCGCGGCCTGTAGAAAAAATTGAATTGCTTGAAAACCAATCATGCTAGGAAGAAAAATCAAATTGGGTTTTGAAGGGGATATAAAATACTTCTTTTGTGTTTCCATTTTTGATGGCTATTGATATCTATTAGTATATAAAAATAACCTCTTGATTTCTTGCACTTTTAACTATTCACAGGTCCATAAAAAATAACTGACTTTAATATAGGTTATCTTTTAGTTCAAAGTAGTACCTCAATGCAGAAAAAGTTAGGAATAAAAATATTCACATTTGCAAATTGAAACGTTATATTGCTTGATGTCTAAGTGATATCGATAACGTTAACACACGGCAGTCATTAAATTCGGAGGCTGGGTCGTGGGCAAGGATTATTGTAATATAAAAATTTTATTCATTTATCTAGATGTTCGATTTAGCATTTAGATGTTATTTAACACTAATATTATAGCAAGCTATGCCTGGGCGTCAGTCGAATACTTCGACGAGGGTAGAGGGGAATCAAGACACTCAAAAACAATTATTAAAGAAATTACGTAAGTAATATAAGTAAATTTAATAAATAAATATTTTACCATTAAGAAAACAACATGTACATAGAAAAGCCAAACTATAATTTCCAAGTTAACAATTACTTTGTGGTGTATAATAGCAGCAGGAAAGTAGACAAAAAACAGGTATAAAAAATTATAGAAAACTATAAGCAATGATTGGTAACAAACGACAACGTATTATATCGATATAACAAACGTAAAATACATGTAACGATAAATTGTAAATATGAACAACTATTTTCCTCTCTTACACAACGTACTTGTATCACAGAAATCAAATTTATTTAGTAACTAAGGTGTGCGCTAATTACCTGGATGATTTTTCCCTTATTTTTACTAAGCTACCAAATCTAAATTTAATTTTAAATAAAGCTTGAACCTTTATCGAGATCAATATATGTAACAGTCTAACAATACTTTACTATTTTCGAGTATAGCATGCATTAAAGTTATAACACAATGATATTAATTAACAGCTGTTAGTCGGTGAACACAGAAATATATATAAGCAACCAACAATTTTGTTTAAAAATTCAATGAATTATTATAAGTAAATGTTTAAGGAGCACGCGGCCCTAAGGTTCACTTTTTATTTGCCAAAGGAATAATCAAATTTATTCTTGTAAAAAAATAACGGTAAGCTCGTATGCTTGGTAAGTTGAAATGGATAGACTGCACAGAGGTTGAGGTGTTGAAGTAAAGTCCAAGCAAAGTTACGTAAATTCTAAGCAGAGTTTACGAAGGTTACGAAGAGTCTAAGAAGAGGCCTGAAAAAACCATAACGTCTAAAACCTCTTGCATTTTCAGTTTATAATTGCAGTAAATAAGATATTAATAATAATTAGACACTCACCCTAGGTTTCATGAGGCCTCTCGAAAGTGTTTCCCTCACAGAATTAACACGAGGTGCGAGTAGGTAACAAACGCCTAAGAATTCAAATCGTCTAAGCAAATTGCAGTGGATTTAACGCGATCAATAGGCAATATATGGATTTTTAAAATTACTCACCCTAGATTTTATGAGGCACTCGCGAATCTTTCAGATTTTAATTTAATTAATTAGCAAATACGCACACCACGTACTCATTACCTCGATCTACCCAAAACGTAGAAACCTTAATCTCCCGGACGGCTCGATCAACTTTTTATACCAATGCTTTTTGTATCATTTCACGTTTACTTTTTCTAAACTAATTTTTGTTAAAAGTTCTTTATGCAAATTAATAGAGCTGTCATTACATTTATTTATTGATAAATTTATAACAATTCAAAAGTCTTCTTCTCGAACTTTAAAACAAAAATAAATTATTTGTATATGTAACCAGATATACCAACTAGCGAATTCTTAATATACAGTGTGTTGCATGATTCTTGCTTGAAAAATTTAAGACTTGTTCTATATGTTCTTTTTAAACCGCTACAAAATTTATCAGCCAATTTTTTTTGTTTCCTAAAAATAGAAAAAATACCCAAAAATTTTGAAAATTCAGCTCAAAATTTTATTTTTTAGTTTATGTATCATATAACTATTGTTTTTAATCATTTAATAGTTAAAAAATTGTATTAAACAAATATCATCAAAAAACTGATTATTTTTTCCTTTGGCTAACTTTAACATGTTGCTAAATTTGTAAATGTGAATATTTTTATTCCTAACTTTTTCTGCATTGAAGTACTACCTTGATCTAAAAGATAATACATTTATAACTCATATTATAGTCAGATATTTTTTATGGACCTGTGAATAGTTAGATGCACAAGAAATCAAGAGATAACTATATTATATTGTTACTTTTATATACTAATAAATATCAATAGCCCTCAAAAATGGCAACGAAAGAGAGTATTTTATATGCCCTTTAAAACCCATTTTGATTTTTCTTCCTAGCTTGTTTGGTTTTCGAGCAATTCAGTTTTTTTCTATAGGCCGCGCGCAAAAAATTTCAAATGAACGAAAATTCGCTCGCAAAGAAATACAAATTTTTGCAATTTTTGCAATTTTTGTCAATATCGATTTTCTCGAAAACCATGGCATATACAAGAAAATTACCAGAGGACTCTTTTTAAAGCAAATAGTCAAGCTTTCTTTTTTATATGAGCAATGTTTTTATACCTTCAACGGTTAACAAATTATCAAATAAGACTTCTTTCAACGAAGGGGTGGTTTTTTTGGGAGGTTGCGCGCACCCCCAGAACTGATTTTTGTGGTTTGGTGATGTTTAATCCTCGCACTAACAGTTACGGATGGAAAATCTCAGATAACATTTTTTGTGAGCTTCTAGTGCATTTTTTACTTTACCGACTGAACTATCAAGCAAATTACTCTAAGATCACATTATCGAAAAAGTTTGTCATAACAGAAACGTTAACAAATAACAAAAATAATCCTTGAAATAAAAATTTGTTTAATTCTAAAAAAGTCACGCTTTACAGTCATAAGTAATAATTTTGCTCAGAATATAGTCAAACGTATTGATATTCATTTACATGTATTCAAAAAGGAGCTGTGAATGCTGCCTTAAATTATTATAGAGGTGGTGAAATTCACCAGACTTCCTTCGCTTTCGGTTGGGGATGTACCCTAAATTTTAGTTTCTTCCTGTACATATACCAATTTTCAAAGTTAGACTAATATAATATTTTTTTCGTCAGAAAATGATGTTAATGAAGGATTCTTGTTGAACTAATAAATGTTCATAGACAACTGACGTGACACCAAAGACCTATGAAACTAACTCTGGTTTAAAAAAACCTTTTCATATGTACGTTGAACCAAATTAAAACTTATTACTGTACCTTAAAATTGTTTTTTGGAAAATTTTGATATTATATCTACAGAACCAAAAATAATACAAGGAAAATAAAGACAAAATTTTGATTTTTCACGCAGAAAAGTGCTCGGTTTTTGGTTCCAGTCAATTTCAAATTGAAACAAAAATTCAAATCACGTTTCCTGTTAGTCCTAACTATTATGCATGCCCTCAATTTATCTTGATCATGGTGTATGCAATATATAAAAGATTTTACAGTTAATATATTTTAAAGATTTCTCAGAAAATGAATTTCGTGGGGTTTAAGGTTAAATAACTTAACAGGGAAGCATCTTACCTGAATGTTTCTAGAAACAAAAAATTATGGAAGGAATCCAAGCAAATGTAGCTTTTTTATTTTTCTAATAAAGATAATAGCTTACAAGATAAGTGTTTGAAGTTAACTCCTAACGTTTTTTTGCTTTTAAATTGACAAATTTAAGAAGAATATAGAAAAACTGACGATCTCTGTACTATTTTGACCTACCTGATCTTAAAGAGTATTAGAAGATCTTTAATATACTATTCTTAGCGTTAATTGCAGAGGAGATATGATCGAGATAAGGAGCGCATTTCGTTTTAGCAAATTACGCTATTGCTTGTTTGGCGGTAAAATCTCACAATATTTTCAATTATAAAGGAATAATAATATAACTTTTCTGATTCACGTACAATGATCAAGTCGTGGGGAATCGCATGCATGTATATATTTGTGTAAATATGTATATTACAAGCTGTGTATTAGAGGTGATGTACAATTTTAAACATAACGTAAGAACATGCTTATAAAATCATCTGTATTAAATTGAAAATTGTTAATTATTGTTTCACTAATTTGCTACATCATGACACAAAATGCAAATTCGTAATCAGCAATCCCAAAAACAGAAATAATGTTACTTTCATTAATAAATTTCCAGTATGCAAAAAAGAAGTCTACTTACTCAAAACAAACAAAATATTGCTAATTTTTCCACTCTGCCCCTATTATATCAGTTATATTAGACGTACAATCACGAATTTTAAAACTCTGACTAGATTCATGATTGGTGACTTCAAAAACATATAGATGAATTTTTTAAATAAGTAATTCTTAATATTTGAGTCAGTACTAAATTGAAATTCAGGGGTCGTTATCACCCTCTTAGGGGTAAAAGCACATTTATTTCTTTTTAACATTTGAAGTTGATATCCTAAAGTTCAAGAATTCGCAACAAATAATCCAAGCCGTTATGGAATTGGTCCGAAGTTTGGGTATTTTTTAACACAAAGTGACTGCACTCTGTTGCGCTGGCAAACGAAACTTCCGGTCGGTGCGCGGTAAAGGGAACTAAGAAAAAATAAATTAATTCCCTCTAGTGTTCGCCGATCGGAAGTTTTGTCCACCAGTGTAATTGGGGTATGTGAAATACATATATTAACTTTCTATCCGGACAGATATCGGTTACCATTCGTTTGAAAAAAATGTCCCCTCCCCCCTTCCATATCCGCACACCATGCCAAATATTTCCAGAGAGAAGAAAGTTTCATAGTTATATCAAAGATTGGCTAATTAACAAGATAGGACAGTCGGCGAAAAACCTTTTATCTTTTAGCAATGGCGCCATTGGCCTCGACATTTATATTGGAGTTATCGCGCAGTTGCCACAATGTTACAATCAGACGGAAAAGATAACATTAGAGAGAGTGACCAATAGTGAAAAATCGACAACACTGTACTAATTGAACTACCGAACTCAGCCCATGGTCACTAAAGAAACAGGCTGCTTCGTAACATGTCACATGAAGTATTCTTATATTCATACGTTATGTATCTATTTAGTTAGGCTAGAGTTGTTCTTTGATACTTCTATAAAATGAAGAAAAAAACAGCCGCACCCGGCTGTCATTGAGGCCTACACGTGACGTAGCAGTTGCCGATTGAAATAAGCCATCCTGCGTTTTAGTAAGCTCCGTCAAATTCATTTAATGCGTACCCGACAAATCCCGAAACCGTTTCCGCTGGATATCGTGTCCCTTTAATTTGGGGTTAACAACTGCCTTCGTCTATTTCGTCTTTTCCCTCTGACTGTCCCATCTTGTTAATTCTCTGGTCTTTGGTTATATGCTCCATTCGATTATCGGCTGACACACGGTAACACGATGTCGATCTTTTGCAGTCGTGGATTATGCCTACAAGGAGAACCACTTAAAAGAAGTCGCCATCGAAGTAAAAATTGTGCAGAAACGAATTCACTCAAGCAAAATTCCTCGACAGATCAATGATGACCAGAAAATGGCTTAACTTTCTTGTTTTAAGAAACAACAGTATTTGAAATTAATTTTATTGCTAAAGCAATTATGCATCAAGAATAGCACCAGATAGCGCAAAATATAATCTAGTTCCAGATCTCGTCGTGATAGCTAGGAAGCTGGTGGCGGAAATTTCTATATGATCTTGTTGTGTCAGTGAAGTTGAATATTGTAAAGATGTAATAATAAAAATTGCTGATTTTTTAATTAACAGTAAATTAAATATGCAATAAAAAAACGCTCCCATATGATTTTATTGTCAACCACTTGTTATAAACGTTGCTTGGTAATATGACATTAATATAAATGCAGTCTCCTGAAATGTATGTGTCTGCGTTTTCTTGCAATTAAATTTTTTTAACTAATTTATGATATACTAAAAATTAAGTGATTTTATTGTCGATGTACCTTATATCAAAAGTTTCGAAAAGTGAAAAAAAAACAATAAAGCAAACTTCAGTCACATGCGCACTGCTGCGTTTAAAGGGGGTGGATTTTAAAAATGGGGTAAAAAGAAACGCCTCTATATTATTTTATTATGGCAGTCACTTAGCAGGAAGCTTCCTTTATATGTAAAAACATTGAAAAATAATGGCTCGACTGACGTTTCTTAATAATTACACAGGCCGACAAAGAACAGAAGGAGGTGCTGTTCTTTTGATCAGAACTGTCTTATCCCACGTTTTCTGACATGCTGAAATCGACTCTAATAAGAAAAAATCTACCTCATCAGTTTTTGTCTGCCACCCCTTTTATTCCCAAAAAGTGCAAAATAAAGATCTGTTCTAAGGTTCTGATCTAACTTTTTTGAAATATTTTGACGAGCTGAAGTCAACTTTAGAGAAAAACAATTTTCTGTCGTGTCAGTTTCTCACTACAACCCCGTTTTATCTCCTAGGGGTGGTAGAGGGACACTGAGACGATAGAAAAAAATTTCTGTCCAAACTTGACTTCAGAGCATCAAAAATGTTACATGAGAACCTTAGGTCAATCCCTTTTTTCCTTTTTAAAGGACGAAAATGGTGGTAGAAAAAAAACTGATGCGGTTTTACAGCCAATTCTTCTGAATACCTGTCATTAAATTTAATAACTTGTTTCCTGTTTTTGAGGAATGTAAGCCACTATAATACTATCCCGTAAACTTATTTATTTTTTTTGTTTCAACAGAAGTAGATCTTTGTTATGATGATATAAATAATACAAAACATGTTATGTTGTAAACATACAATATATAAAAAAACATTTTTTTTTAAATCCATCTATCTGACGCTGTATCTCTTTAAACATTAGACTTACAATAAAATTGTATGTACAAAAAATGTGGGAAATTTTATACTTTTGAATATTTTTCTCGTAGGATCCAACGTTACCGATTTATTAAAAAAAACAATTTCTTTCATCTTTAATTCGAGATGGTGATCCCGTCTCACCTCACCCCCAAGGTCGAAAACTTGTGTTTTTTATCAGGGCCTCGACTTAAACAATATATATCAAAATAATTATTACTCCACCTCTTGAAGCGCAAATACTGCGACTGATTGAACTATTTTCTTGCTTTGACACTTTTTGGAGTAATTTGGGAACATTTCTGAAAATCAGCAAAGTACATGTCAGCCAAAGTTTGTCTCTACTTATGGATATAAAAATTAGCAAATTAAAACCAATGCGAAGTACCATGAAATGACTTAATAGCGCTCTTTTCTTGCAAGTTAACAATTAGTTTTTTTTAAAAAGTCAGTGGCATGGACTTTAGCCAACCATTTTTTTATTTGTATAAAATAATATAGGAGCTTTTTTTCGCAAATTAATTTATTTAAAACAACAGCAGCAACCGAACTCGGTAGCAGCTCTAATCGGTCAGTTATATCAATACCTTCATTCCATGTTATTGATAACTACAATGAATACCCGTATTACCACCACCTCCCTAGATATGATGCATATGTACACCAAATTTCAAGTCAACATACCAAACCGTTCCTGAGAACGTACGCACAAACAATGTTAGAGACAGACAGACAGACATTTTTTTTCGATCAAATTTAAAATTTCGATGTTTCAAGATATTCTAAATCTATATCAACGAGGAAACTTTTGAGTTTTATTTTTACGTTTACTATACTTCCACTCCACTACGTGCATGTGGAAGTAGTACAGAGTGGACACATTGGCTATTATCTAATAAATAATGTTCTACATTGTTCTTTTGGTCAAAATAATAGCATTTGTTCCCTTCTTGTGGCTCATATTAGCTTAAGAGCTACTGTGCAAAATCGACTATTTTTGAATACCTGCTAACAATTGTGGTAGGTATACTGAGAAATATATTATACTAATCACCGTAGGCCGGGGGTAACAAGTCCCCAAAGTGGTCTGATTTTGGGCCCGGGACCATGATGGAATAAAAAATATTTTTCAACCGAATGAATGCCATTCCATTTTAATTTGTTTATTTACTTTTAACTATATACAATAATAGGCCTAAGATACTGACTGCATTTATATATGCTATGTCTATATATTATACATTCAAGTGAATAAAATATATTGACCGCCTGATGGTATGGCTGTTGATCTTAGGTTCTCCTGTTTAATTAACCATTCCTGCGAGAGACACTTATAAAATTTATGCCTATTTATGTTTTATATTTTTCTATAAGAAAATAAAAATAATATATAAATTAAAATTTTTATGGATACGTGGTTACTATTTCGGGCATACAGGGAAAACAAGAAAAACCCTGCTACAAACAATGGGGACTTATTTAGTGTGGCAATTGCCGTTTTATGGAGTAATGTATTGTCAGCGGGTGTGGATTTTTATGTGTGTGTGTGTGTTTTGTAGTGTTGTGGGTTTTTGTGTTGTCGTGGGTTTGTCGGGTTTTGTCATGGTCACCGTATTTCGAGAAAGACGGGGAGTCGTTGGTGTATTAAGTTGTGCGTGTGTGTAGGGTTGTCATGTACTCGTACGTCCGTTATGTTTGCGGTCACTTCCGATAGCTGAATTTTGTTTTTGAAAAACGACTGAGCCATCTCCTCCACGTAATCTCGCACGAAAGCGAGATCAGTGGCCCGATGTAACTCAGCTATTGGAGTGTACCTGTTGTAAGTAGTCTAATTAATTTGTTTTGAGTTACCTGTAACCTCTTATATTGAGTGGGAGAAATGAGATTCCAGGCCGGACATGCATAAGTCATGATCGGCCTGAAAATCACTTTATACAGTGTGAGTTTGTTGTCAATCGACAATTTACTCCTTCTGTTTATAAGAGGGTACAGGCGGTTTAGTGTGGCGTATGTACGGTTAATTGTCTGTGTAATATGAGGAGCGAAACTAAGTCTCTTATCTAGAATCACCCCCAAATATTTGACCGAGTGTCGCTCCTCAATTGTCTGTCCGTTGATTTTTAATTTTGAAATAGTTCTAATATTGGTGAATTTACGATTGAAAGTTATAGTCTGCCTTTCATTGTTGATTTTTATTTTCCATTTGTCGAAGAATTGTGTGATTTTAGATAGATGATACCGTACTTTCTGCGTAGCGGTCTGCGCATAGAAAGATTGTGCATAAAGCACAGTATCATCGGCGTATAGAAGAAAGTTTGAAGATGGAAAGGAAGGAATATCAGAAGTGTAAAGATTGTAAAGAACTGGAGAAAGAATTGCCCTCTGGGGGACGCCGAATGAATACCTGCTAACAACTACGGTATATGATGAGCTTTACAATTATGAGTTGATGAAAAAAAGTTACAATTTTTTTCTGGTACAGGAAAGAGCGCGGCAAATTTGAACATTGGCCATGATCCAACAGAATGAATACCATTTCCACTTTGCGGCAAAACATTTGTTATAAGTATCTGAGACCATGTACAAAAAGTTACAATTTTCCGATGTTCAAAAAAAAAGTTACAAGGCCATTTTAGACTCAGAATTAACCAAAAATTGAAAATTTCACAAAGCACCTATAAAATGGAAAGTTCTTGATGGAAAACGCTTAAAATTGGCATAGGCCTTCGGGATATCATAAGAAGAACTGACATACATAGAAGTTACACCTTTCTGGCCCCCCCCCCCCACTCTCCTCCAGGGGGCCCATAAATACAAGTCAAAAATTACTATTTTGGACCCGTGTTTATGCCTCCCCCCTGGAAGCGAGTGTGGGGGGGGCAGAAAGGTGTAACTTTTATGTATGTCGAGAACTATCCATTTTATAGGTGCTTTGTGAAATTTTCAATTTTTGCTTAATTATCTTTTTACTTCCCTTGCATACCGTATTGTATTCGAAAAAAAAGTCAGCCTCCGAGATTTTTTCGAATTTACACGTTTCAGATCACATAGATTACGAAAATAAAGGTTTTTCAATTCCGGCAGTCAGTCTGTCTGTCTGTTGGTGCATTAACTAAAAAACTGCTTGACGGAGAACAGTCAAATTTGGTAGGTAGCTGACGCTACTGTCAGCGAAGAAATAGTTAAACTTTCACTGGAAAATATACAGGTTGGATCGTCTAAAGGGAATAAATAATGAAACACATTTGTTTGCTCAAATTTTAAATTTCCACGTTTCATGACATTTTAAACCAATTTCAGAAAAAAAAAATTGAAATAATTTTTGCCAACATTTTTGAAAAAACTAACACTAAAATAGATGGAAACAAATTTCATGGCATCCTATTTCAAGAAAAAAAATGTTGAAATTTTTTTTACTACTAAAATAGATGGAATTTTTTATTCCTTTGTTCAAATTTAAAATTTACACGTTTCATGACATTCTAAACCTATTTGGAAAAAAAATGGAACATTTTTTTACCATATTAAAAAAATTTTACCACTAGAATGAATGGAGAAAATTTTTTTTGCTCAAATGTCAAATATCCACGTTTCATGACATTTTAAATCTATTTTAGAAAAAAACAATTCGAACATTTTGGAAACATTTTTTACCCCTAGAATAGATGGAAAAAATGTATTTTTGTATTGCAAAATTTTCACGTTTCATGACATTCTAAACGCATTTCAAAAAAAGAATTAATTTTTTTTTCAAAAATTTGGAATATTATTTTTACCACTAAGTACTATAGAATAGATGAAAAAAAAAATTGTTCTCAAATTTAAAACTTCCAGGTTTTATGACATTCTAAGCGTATTATTTCAGAAGCAAAAACATTTAAAATTTATTTACCAACATTTTTGAAAAATAAAAAAATAAATAAATTTTTTTAACCACCACTATACTTCCACTCCACTACGTGAATGTGAAATTGAAAATGTGATAGATGGCAATAATATTTGGCATATGCACCTATTATACTTTTATTGAAAAATGTAAGTACAGGGTGGTCATCCCAAGAAATAATTCAACCATGGTGGACATTTGTAAATTTATTTGCGCAAGCCTTCCATATTTGGCACCTGTTATTTCGTATTGAATTTTTGCTGTTGGATGCGCACTCTGTATATTTTTTTGACCAAAAGCTATCAGGTTTTCTTTGTAATAATAGTGATAACTATATTCCGATTATTGTTCTCAATGTCATTTCGTAATTAATAATTTTTTAGAGTGACCGCCATGCATAAATAAAAAGGGAAGTTCTGTGTAAATACCTCTATCGATTTTTTTTACCATGGGAGAATTGTAACTTTTTGTACATGGTCTCAGATACTTATAATACATATTTTGCCGCAAAGTAGAAGTGGCATTTATTACGTTGGATCATGACAAATTTCCTGCGCTTTTTTCTGTACCAGCAAAAATTGCAACTTTTTTTATCAACTCAGAATTGCACAGATAATCGTATACCGCCGTTGTTAGCAGGTATTTATTCGGATCAAAAATATTTATTATTCCATGGCCCCGGGCCCAAAAGCAAACCACTCTGGGAACTTGTGACCCGGCCTACTGTGATTAGTATAATATATTCCTCAGTATACCACGATTGTTAGCAAGTGTTTAAAATAGCAGATTTTGCACACTGGCTCTTAAGCTATATAATAATATAATGTTTACATAAAATGTAACCTTCAAATTAAAAAGAGACGGCATTGCATTGTATTATGATTTAAGAAATGGGACTAACAATGGCAATTTTAACAACGTACGGGGCCCAGTTGTACTTCTCCCCGTTCACTTTTAGAAGCTTCAAGGGCGAGATACTAATGGGTCATAAATTTACGACTGTCAAAGATCATAGCATACTATGACCCTTCCCTCACCATTTTCATCGACTGCCCTAGATCACTAAAATAATCAAACGCATGTTCCGCAAAAAATCTACTATCTATACTGTTTTCTTTGCCCCATTAATTACACAATCTAATTCTGCACACATGGTACCCGGGACCCCCACAATTAATACATAATAAAGCTTTAAAACA
The DNA here is from genome assembly GCA_963583905.1 of Stenurella melanura. Lineage (NCBI taxonomy): Eukaryota > Metazoa > Arthropoda > Insecta > Coleoptera > Cerambycidae > Stenurella > Stenurella melanura. Next base: position 18,173,461 of record OY757317.1, read on the forward strand.
TGTCAATATTGATAATGCGCGTTTAATTTCTATATTGTGTGTTCACCCTTAGAACATTGTTTCCCCCATTAATATTGTCGCCGATATTAACGATGTGCTGCTCAACAAAGGGGAAGTTCAGTTCATTTCAAATATCATACTGGTGTAATAATATTTACACGTACCTATAAAAGGACTTTAATGGGAGTTCACCGTTTGATAATAATAAGTTATGTTTTCCGAGCCAAGAGACTATTAGATGGCGGGCTAAAACTCAAGTGTAAATGAAATTTCATCGCCGTGCATGGAACAGTGTTTGAACAGTTTAAATATGAGTGGAGTTCGCCGTAAAGTGCCTTTTAGTTTGCTGAAACTTTTACAAGTGTGGATTATTGTGCTCGTATTTATACCCGTTATGTCAGGTTTGTTTTTTTTTCTTATGTAAATCTAGGTCATGGTATTTACCGGCACTAAGAGCTTAAAGATATATAGTTTTAGTGTTCTTTAAAACACTATTTCCTGTATTGTATTATCAGCCTGTTTGGCAATTGTTGGATATTTTTTTCGTTCATTAACCCGAACCTGAAATTTAACTGTTAGTTAATATAGATCTTGAATTGAAACATTCTTTATAGGATTTTGCAAACAGCAGAAAAAATAACTATCTATAACTAAAAGAAAAACTTTGTGTAGAAATATTAATGAAATCTTTGCATTCTTTCGATAACCTGAATTCTGGTTATGCTAGCAAATTAAAATCCTAAAATGAATTTGTCTAATTTCTTATTTGACAATTCTCATTCTAATTTGCTAGCATAACCAGAATTCAGGTTATCGAAAGAATGCAAAGAATTCATTAATATTTCTACACAAAGTTTTTCTTTTAGTTATAGATAGTTATTTTTTCTGCTGTTTGCAAAATCCTATAAAGAATGTTTCAATACAATTATAAGCAAACAAATAATAATTCATTTTTAAACATAGATCTTGAAGTCAACGAACAATTTTACCTCGCAATTCTTAATGGATATTCATCATTTTTTCTGTTATGTCCTTTTAATACTATGTAAATTAATCTTAAAAAGTTCAAATGGCGGTTTTTTATTTGGAGGTGGCTCCAATCCTCCTAGAGGAGTCGACAAAAAATAAAGCCTAAATAATGGATCCGATAAAAGTAGTTATAATCAATTGAAAACAGCGATTTTATCACTGAAAAATTGGTGCTTTGAAATTGAGAATATAATATGATGAATATTTTAGTTTTTTATATTTCTGTACGGTGAATTGTTCAAAAAATAGGGTAGCTTTAAAATGCTGTGCGAAAAGTCGAGATATAATATTCAAATCCCAAATATTAGTGTATGCAAATTACACGAAAATCGACCTAAACTTGAAAAAGCTTACCAAACTTTGCGGATTCTGTTCGTTTTGTTGTCTAGATCAAACACCAAAGAAAAGAATTGGCCGCTGTTGCCCCGCAATTGTTATAAACAATGATTTTGTGGTTGATTTGTTAACTAGCAAAATTGAGTTAAATTAAGAAAACGTGTTTTAGATCATCTGACGAAAAATAACAACTTTTTTTCTCTTGAAATATTGTCGAGCTAATGAGTATTTTCCGAGATATTCAGAAAATTCTGGTGAATGTATTATTAAAATACAAGACAATTTTTCTTCTTTTCCTAAAATGCATTCTATCCAAGTGCCTCCGAAAAAGCACAAAATGGACTCTTATCGGAAAATGGAAGATCTAGTAAACTATGAAGTTTAAAAATCTGAAAAAATTCAGACGTCTATATTAATATATTCTTTAAGATTTTGATCTGTTGTAACGTGCATATTATATGAGGTTTTCATGATAAAAAATGTACCTACATTTTTTTATATCACAAAATGCATATAAATAACTAAACTAAATTGTTTTTTATGCCTAAAAACTTTTTATCACAAATTAGATATTTTTTTATTAAAATATACAGACTGTCTATTTTACGAGGGCCACACCAAATATCTCGCTTAATCTATTGTAGAAGAATAAAGTTTTAGAAACAGTTATCCCATTTTTTGTGAGCTATATTTCAGTAAAAAGAATTTGAAATCCATAGCCTACTTTATGAGATATGTTACAAAAACCTGAAAAATAGGAAAACCACAAACAGTTATAGCTTCCTTATTTGAGGAGATACGAAAAAAGTTAAAGGAATGAAAGTTGACGGCAAAGACAATAAGAATAATAACGTGTAACAAAAAAATCGAAAAATGCAGTTGGCTTTGACATACGCTATTGTGCAAAAATGAAAAATACATATCTCAAAGTAAGCCATGACGCCATTAATTCCGTTATTTTTTTCTCATTCCAACGATATAAAACATGTCACAGAAATTTTAACCGATAGTGTCAATATTTAATATTTTACGAATACCACAATTCATATAATTGAATTGTAACAATCAGCTGTGCCATAATTAGTGAAAAACAATTATTAATAAATTTGACAGATTGTCACTGTTGTATGTTGTATGTTGCGTTGTCGAGTTCTAAGACAAATTTTATATCAGTAATTATGGTGTACACCAATAATAACAAATTCGATATGATTAGCATTTATTGTCAGTGCAATTTTGACGCTGAGATGGCAGTCACGGTTTACGGAGATAGATTTCCAGATGCTCCGCAGCCAAATCGAACTATGTTTAGGAAGTTAGTTCAAAATCTAAAAACGCACGGTTCATTTTCAAAAAAAGTAATAAGGCGAGCGCATGTTGCGGATAATGTAAGAAAAGTGAATAGAGTAATGAATTATGTTAACCAAAATGAGGAAACCTCTTTGAGACAAATTCAGAGAAACTGTCGCATAAAAAAAGACAGTGCAAGAAAAATATTGAAAAAAACGGATTTCGATGCTACAAAATGAGGAAAGTTCAACATTTAAATGAGGGAGATAAGCCAAGGAGAGTAAGATTTTGTAGATGGTTATTAAATAAGAAAAGGAATGACGCGCTGATATGTAGCAAAATTCTTTGGTCGGACGAATCAAATTTTTCTAATAATGGATTTTTCAATAGAAATATGCATTATAAGTGGACACGAGAAAATACACATTGGTGCAGAGAGACTGCTTTCCAAGAAAGATTTTCTACGAATGTTTGGTTGGGTCTTTTAGGGACTAAAGTAATTGGACCTTATTTTTATGATGGCAAATTAACCGCTCGTAGATACCTTAATTTCCTGCAAAACGAATTTCAAGATTTTCTTTATGAATTAACAGTGGCAGAAAGATTAAATTATTCATATTTTCAACAAGATGGGGCTCCACCTCACACTGCTGTAATATGTACAAATTATTTAAATCAAGTTATGCCAGATAGCTGGATAGGCACCTATGGACCCATTCTATGGCCAGCTCGATCACCAGATATTACTCCCTTGGATTTTTTCGTCTGGGGTTACATTAAAGACAAAGTATTTCAAACTGCCCCTGAAAATATTGAGGACATCAAAACCAGAATTCGAAACGCATGTGAGGCAATTACTCCTGAAATGCTCCAAAATGTAATGCGTGACGTGTCTCTTAGAGCACGTTTATGTGTCAGAATGCATGGTGCACAATTTGAGCATTTGTAGTTAGAAAAATAAATACACACAATTTCTTTTCAATATAGTAGTAGGTAGTACTGTTATACATAGTTTTTCATTTTTTTCTTTGGATGTTCGTTTTGTACTTGTATTTTTATTTATGAGATATTTATTGGTTTGTATTAAATTGTAATAAATAATTACGGAATTATAATTATTATAAAGTGAATTTTTACTATTATGGCACAGCTGATTGTTACGATTCAATTATATGAATTGTGGTATTCGTAAAATATTAAATATTGACACTATCGGTTAAAATTTCTGTGACATGTTTTATATCGTTGGAATGAGAAAAAAATAACGGAATTATTGGCGTCATGGCCTACTTTGAGATATGTATTTTTAATTTTTGCACAATAGCGTATGTCAAAGCCAAATGCATTTTTCGATTTTTTTGTTACACGTTATTATTCTTATTGTCTTTGCCATCAACTTTCATTCCTTTAACTTTTTTCGTATCTCCTCAAATAAGGAAGCTATAACCGTTTGTGGTTTTCCTATTTTTCAGGTTTTTGTAACATATCTCATAAAGTAGGCTATGGATTTCAAATTCTTTTTACTGAAATATAGCTCACAAAAAATGGGATAATTGTTTCTAAAACTTTATTCTTCTACAATAGATATTAAGCGAGATATTTGGTGTGGCCCTCGTAAAATAGACAGTCTGTATATAAATTAATTATATTTTAAAAAATTATATGCATTGATTTGATTATATGTGTTTCGATCGTGAAAAACTGTTGAAGGCTAGGAAAATTTGCACATTACAAAAAAAATACAACAGACCAAAATTTTAAAGAATATATTAGCCTATACGGTTGAATTTTTCCAGCTTCTTATACTTGATTGTTTACGACAATTTCGATTTTCCCGTAAAGGTCTCTTTTCGCACTTTAGGAGAAAGTTATAAAGGAAACAAAGAATAGAAAAAATTTTCAGTTAGATGTGCTTATGCTTTGGGATTATATTAAAGATTGTTATGATATGGCACCGTATGACATGATAATACAGGCCCACAGAAAAAAGTTATCCATAGACGGGGCCCAACATAGTAATCCCTATGTACCTTAACGTGCTGAACATGAATCCGATATCTGTTTAGCTCCATCACTCACCAATCTTTTGTAAATCGCAAAAATAACCTAAGGAAATCAGGTTTTCTGTTATTTTTGCAATTTACAAAAAAATTGTGGGTGATGGACTTAAATAGACATCGGATTTGTGTTCAGCACGTCGAAATACATAGGGAATACTATATCGGGTCCCGACTACAGATCACTTTTTTTTTTGTGGGCCTGTGTAATTTGTTGTAATATTTATAATGTCAATTGGAACAGCACGGAACTAGATGATCTTACCAGGTTTTGTCAATATATCGCTTCACAATGAATGAGAGAGCACAGAATTTCGCAGATTTATAATCACCACTCCTCGTCTACAGTCCACGTGGACTTGATCCGCCTGTCACATAGAAATATGGGTGGGATCAGATGCTTAGCGAATTTGATTTGTCAACACCAACCTTGTTCAGAGTTTTTGCATGCCATACTATATAAAACAAAAAATACGTATGAACTATTTGTATCGTATGATCTGTACGAGGCAGTGAAGTACAGCCAGGCAGCGTTATAAATTACTTAATTCTAGTGAATATGTGAACAAATTATTAGTTTTATTACTGCGTTTGAGTGATTTTTTGCAATTAATTGTTTAAAATGGCATTTTGGAGGCCATTCGATAGTAGTGACAATGAAACGGACGGTTTTGACACAGAGCTTTTACAAGCGGAATTTGAAAATAAAGACTTACACGGTCAAACTCAATACCTGCCTAAAATAAAAGAATACCGAGATGCAAATAGAGACCTAATTTATCTTGACGAAACATGGTTTGACACACATGATGTAGTTCAATACGGTTGGGTAGATAACACCAAAAAGTGTAATTTAAGTGCTTCATGTTCAAGGGCAAGAAGAATTATAATTTAACATGCTGGAAGTAAAAATGGTTTTATTCCAAATGCGTTGTCGTTCTCGGTTAAAAATAACAAGCAATCCTCTGCCGACTACCACCGAATTATTTCAGAAGTGGGCAAAGGAACAGCGGTTACCAAATATCCCACCAAATTCTGTAAGTGTTATGGAAAATGCGTCATACCATTGGCGGCAACACACAAAAATTCTGAACACCAACACAAAAAAAGGTGATATCATTGAATTTATGAAGGTAAAGCCTTGGAGGCACCAGATAAAAGCACAAAAAGACTTTAATAGAACTGATCGGAAAGCAATAATTTAAAAAGGAATATGCCGTTGAAGAATTTTTGAAGCACACGATCAACTATTTTACGTATGCCTCCATATTATTGCGTTTTCAACTCCATTCAAATTATGTGGGCTGATGAAAGAACAATACTACCACAATATAATCATGCCCCGCAATTAAGTGAGTCTGTCTTAAAGAATATAAAGATAATAGTAGACGAAATAGCAAAAGCGATATATGGAGGAAGTGTGTATCTCATGTGATAAAAAAGGAAAATGAATATTCTATATTACCACCTATCAGTCCAATTATTATTAGTGTAAATACTCCTACAGTGACGAATGAAATATTGTCTATTTAAAGTTCATAAACAAAGCTTTTTTGAAATTTGCTTATTTAACGTCGACCTATTTCCGCTACTGAGACCAGTTACCGATGCCAGGAAATGAGTTCCCTTTTAAAATTTTGCCGAGTCTTTTCTTTATAGAATAGTAGAAATTTTCTACCTGCCTAACATCATGATACTGTAAAGTTCATAATATCATGACCTAACATTCGCTTCTTTACACCCCTTCGGAAGGATTATATACCACATATGCAACTCCCGCCTAAGATTATGTAACTTTGCCGCTAGAAGGTAGAACGAGAGATATGTCACTAGGCAATAGACGTAGCCTTAATATATCATTTATGTGACTTATCAAATGTGATTAACATATTTTTTCATTAACCACTTCTATTGAATAAAGGTATTATAGAAATCCCTTTCTTTAACAATCAAGATATAATTATTTAGTATTTAAAGCATTTTCCATTTCTACCGCCGCCGCCTATGTCACATAAAGGAGATGCCGACTTTAATCCCAGTTTTCGTTTTTATGCTGTCCCAATTGAGATCATATACCGGGTGAGTCACGAATTGCGCTCGCCCCGATATTTCCTAAAATATGTGGAATAGAAAATTGAAATTCGGAGGCCTTATTACACGACTAAAATGCCATCTTTTCAATAAAAAAATCACGTTTGGTGCACATCCGGTTTGACCGGAAATGCCCACAACTTTCGATTTTTAAATGGAACACCCTATATATTTTTACATTTTTAGAATCTAGAGGAAATTTTGAATACACTATACATCCATTTTGGTCACTTTTTGATAAACATTAAAAATTTTATTAAAAAATCTATTTCTGAATCCAGAGTGCTGTGGTGCCCAAAATATATTTTAGTTTGTGTGCTACGTTACTACAAAAATAAAAAGAGCAATATGATTGCATTACTTAATTCTCTAGAGGCGTTTAAAATTTTTAAATGTGATTTTTACCCACTAACTCGGTTTTTTTTTAATGGGAATTTAATCGTTCACCAACATTTTTAAATACCTCATTTTCATACGAATCTAATGATACCAAAATTTTGAAAATCCGCTCAGAAATATTTGAGATTTCAGCCAAAATACAATGCAACCAAGCTTTTAGAAACATGCGGCTAATAGATAATAGATTAGTGGGCTTTGGAAACTAAAATGGCACATTTCTGTGTAAATCTGGTAACCTAATAACATTGGAAAAATCATAGTAGCCATTGAATGTAATAAAACAATATCAGCTGTCAGACAGACTCGTGAAATTATAGGCAATCTTCAGCTATCAAACATTTAATAATTATGAGGGCAAAGAACGTTACAATTAAGTTTAGCATAGGTATGTGGAGGTAAACACAATTACATCCACAAGGACATTTGCAATAGAATTCGACATCAGTTCGGTTTTCAGAGTTTTATTGAAATGAACATAAATATCGGGCCTATAAATAAATAAAAATCAATTCCGTTTGAACAATTAAACTTAAACTAGGTAACAGTAGGTATCTTTAAAATAATTAATATAATTAAACCATAAATTGACATTTATAGATTTTGTTCAAAATGTCCACCATTTTTTTCAATACACAATTCGGCTCTGCGTACAGTTGCTTGAATGGTTCTACGAAATTCAGCCGGCGTTATTTTATTAAGAGCCCGTACAACTTTATTTTGCAGCTCTTCACGGGTATTTGAAGAAGTTTTATAAACTTTATTTTTGAGAGTGCCCCATACATAGTAGTCGAGGGGTGTTAAGTCAGGTGACCTAGGAGGCCACCTGATATGACCTTGATTTGCAATAAGGCGTTCACCATGCAAGTTGTTTAAATATTCCATCACTCTTCTGGAATTATGTGGGGGAGCACCATCTTGTTGGAAAAACAGATTTTGTAAATAGGCAAGAGGAAGTAAGTCAAGAAATTCTGCTGTCTGGTTTTGTAAAAAGAATAAATATCGTTCGCCAGTAAGTGTTCCATCAAAAAATATGGGTCCAATTATTCGATCTCCAAGTACTCCAAGCCAACAATTAAACCCAAATATTTCCTGAATATTCCCCCGCTCTACCAACCTCGGATTTTCTTGAGCCCAGTACCTAGTATTATTTCTGTTAAACATACCTTGGTTCGTAAATCTACTTTCATCTGAATATAAAATATGAAAAGGAAAACCTGGGTTTTGTTGTATTGCATTTAAGAACCAGTTGCAATATACTAGCCTCCTGTCGTTATTATTTCCATAAAGATGTTGGTGTATTTGGTATTTATAAGACCGAAACTTATGTTTCTTTAAAATTCTGCAAACCGAAGACTGAGTAATGTCGCATTCCATTGACAATTCCCTTGTTGATGTTGTTGGGTGTACCATCACAAATCCTAATACATCAATTTCTTTCTCCTCACTTACAATAAATGTTTGATGGTCATCTTGTTGATTGGGTTCGTTTCTTAATTCTTGTTCCACTCTGGCAAACAAGTGTCTGCTTGGATGACGTCTGTTGGGATATCGTTGCTGATACAGTTATGCAGCTGCAGTTGAATTTTTGAGACGCTCTCCATATATCAGTAACATATCGACCTTTTCATTTCTACTAAAATTATTCATTTTCTTTAATTTTTACTCAAAGAGATTTCCGCAACGCTATCTATCTGACAGCTGATATTGTTTTATTACATTCAATGGCCATTATGATTTTTCCAATGTTATTCGGCTACCAGATTTACACAGAAATGTGCCATTTTAGTTTCCAAAGCCCACTAATCTATTATCTATTAGCCGTAGGTATGTTTCTAAAAGCTTGGTTGCATTGTATTTTGGCTGAAATCTCAAATATTTCTGAGCGGATTTTCAAAATTTTGGTATCATTAGATTCGTATGAAAATGAGGTATTTAAAAATGTTGGTGAACGATTAAATTCCCATTTAAAAAAACCGAGTAAGTGGGTAAAAATCACATTTAAAAATTTTAAACGCCTCTAAAGAATTAAGTAATGCAATCATATTGCTCTTTTTATTTTTATAGTAACTTAGCACGCAAACTAAAATATATTTTGGGCACCACAGCACTCTGGATTCAGAAATAGATTTTTTAATAAAATTTTTAATGTTTATCAAAAAGTGACCAAAATGGATGCATTGTATTCAAAATTTCCTCTAGATTCCAAAAATGTAAAAATATATAGGATGTTCCATTTAAAAATCGAAAGTTGTGGGCATTTCCGGTCAAACCGGATGTGCACCAAACTTGATTTTTTATTGAAAATATGGCATTTTAGTCGTGTAATAAGGCCTCCAAATATCAATTTTCTATTTAAAATATTTTAGGAAATACCGGGGCGAGCGCAATTCGTGACTCACCCGGTATAATATAAATATAATGCACTTTGATAAAATGGTTTGTTCTTATAAAGTTCATGTAGGTGTGCGTCATATTGCAAGTAATTCGCGCCCTTCGTATCATAACTAATTATTTTCATGCTGTGTAAAGTTGCTAAAACTCGTTCTTAAGGAGCCTATAATACTATATACCGGGTGATTCAGTTTGGTATTCGCCCACCGTATCTGTTTTATTTAAAAAAAAAGTACAACAAACCATATACAGTTGTAAATCGCTTGTATCTCTGATGTCCTTAAATCGTCTCCGTGATCATATATGTATGTCAAAGTAACGATCGTCAACTTTTTTTTTAAATGGTATGCTACACTTTTTTCCGATTGTTGTGAAGATTCTTTTCTGCATTCACCTGTATAAAAAAGCATACACTTCCATTAGAAAAATTTCGAGAAAATTAATAAAATATGATAGAACTTCATTCAAATGTTTTGTTTTGGAATCAACATAGTTAATCATAGAAACAATTGAAATTTGACATTGTTACTAACGTCAAATTGAAAATACTATTATTTGTGATTGTGTCATTAGTTTTTATTTTATGCTATACTTATAAATAGATTTATACTAATGAAAAAAATTGAATATAATTTATGGAGAGTGCCGAAAAGAGTAAAGCAGCCAAACGTTTACATCATGAACTCTTTCGAAATAGACCGGTGCCATCAGACAATATGTTTGCAAAATTGGCGAGAAATATGGGTGAAAGTGGAAGTTTTGAGAAAGAAAAAAGAAACGTTTATAAACCCAGAACCGCACGAGATGAAGAACATACCGTTGAGAGTGACATTTAATTTTCTTCAATTTAAAGAATTCTGAAAGACGGTAAACTGCGACCATGTAAAATACATTTACATTACGAGAGGCGTCTACATTTCGTATCATTGCTGGCAATTGCTCAAGAAATGACTATCTTAGATCGTATCATGTGGTCAGATGAATTCCGTTATCATACTAATGAAATAATCAATCGACATAACTACCATTACTGGCCTCAGGATAATCCTCAGTGGCTTCGAGAAACTAATTTCCAATATTGATGTATGGTGCGGAATTCTTAACGGACAGATCACAGGACCAATAGCTGCACGAAAGCACATACTTACCGGAGTTATCTACAGTTTCTAAGAGAAGAATTGTTAAATTTCATAGAAGACGTTTCATTATACAATTATACATATTAGACATAATATGATATTACAAGATGGGGCACCACCACACAATGCTATAATTGTAACGAACCTGCCAAATCTCCGGATTATGTCCGTTGGGTTTTTTCATTTGGTCCTAGGTAAAAGAATAGTTTACTTTACAGCTCGAAATGACGTCGAAGACCAGTTGAATGTCGCTGATTAAATGTTGAAGTTCCTGAATATGTATGTATTGTGACGTTTGATTCTTGCGTCACTTTGACACCTTGAGCTTTTAGCACGGCACAGGAGCTTGGGCGCCACCTTTACAATTGTTTCACGTGGGGTAAAGGACCCGCAATAGCCTCTTGACACAGCCTGTTTCAGTAGAGCGGGGATAGTTTCAGAGGAGACACGGTATGTCCAGGGGTCTATAGGGATAGTGGACTTCACACACAACCAAATCAAAAGGCAAAGTTCAAATTAGCTATATACAAATATTTATTATACCTATTATGTACAATGCTAACTACACCCAAGATTAATTACAGGGTTAACTACTACAGAAGCAAAACAAAGGAGGGGTGACGTTAACTGTTGGATAAGTGATACAAGAGGGCGGTTAAAACGATTCAAAGCACAAAACGGTGGGTTAAAAAAAAGGTACAGAATTCACGGGCCACGATTACGGATAAGCAGGCGGACAGGGCAGCGCAGATACCAAGCGGGAGGAAGCAACCAATGAAAAAGCACATGCAATATGGTTTATGTAATACGGTTTATGCAACACGGCTTATGCAACACGGCTTATGCAAACACACGGATCTACTCACTCCTGGTCACGGGCATTATTTTCGGCTGACGGATGTCTACGTGGCTTTCTGGCTAGGCCGGAAAGCATTCCCGTGACTTCCCAGGTTCTCGCTGTCCTCTGGCTGACTGAGGGCTAGGCCAGGGGGCAAACACGGTACCTGTTGTCCGCCGAAAATTTCCCAGTTGCACACACACTCACCCTTGCAGACCAACCCACTCCTGTTCGTGTTTCCTTAATGGTTTAGCCCATTCAGGGAATGCACCAAACCGGCAAGGTCCACGTATCACTTTGTTTGGCACAAGTCTTCGTGGCTTCCTGGCTGGCTGGGGACTAGGCCAGAAAGCATGCGCGTGACCGCTCAGATTCTCGCTGTCCACTGACTGACTGGGGGCTAGACCAGAAGGCAAACACGGGAACCTGTTGCCAAACAATGTATACTTGCGGACACCGGGGGAGTAGGTTACGGTTAATAAGCGGCAATTAACTCCGGCCAGGTTGCTTACCAAATATCTAATTGGTTCACTTACTTCCTGTTGACGGCGGACAGTGGCTTCGTAAGGACACTACACACACTTGCACTCAACAGAGTGAATTGATTCAACTTAATGAATGCCTACACGTACTTCAGTATGTGCCCCTTAGCGGGATGCACTCGGCGTCCGCCTCTTTGGCGTTTGCCGTAGGTTATAAATACTACACTGCTAGCTGGGCGAGGTGTTCGTCGACGACGAAACAACTCAAATCGGTGGTGAGCTACTAGCGCCATCTAGCGGATGGTCCGTGGTGGGGCCCTAACTCCACCTGGCGGATTTAATAATTAAAGAACAACGCATATTTATGTTTTGTGCCTAGTATAAAGTCTAAATATAATAAAAATAAACGGAGGCTGGTGCTAAAATATTTCAGATTAAAGTTTGCTTCGTTAAAGTATCCAAGGCATGATAAACAGAGGGCAATTATGTTTAGAAGCGAACGGAGGCTTCTTCGAACATGTAATAAATAATATTTTAATTTTCTTAAATACTTAATTAGTTTTCTTACATATTAGTAGTTATTTTATTGGTAATTATTATTTATTTGTAATTGTCCGTAAATTAATGTCATGTCCAATTTTTCTTCATTAATGTAAATCTATTTATAAATATAGCATAAAATAAAAACTAATTAAACAATCACAAATAACAGTATTTTCAATTTGACATTCCTAACAATGTCAAAATTCAATTGTTTCCATGGCTAACTATGTTAATTCCGAAACAAAACTTTTGCATGAAGTTATATCATATTTTATTAATGTTCTCGAAATTTTTCCTACGGAAGTGTGTACTCTTTTTACACAGGTGAATGCAGAAAGAGAATCTCTACAACAATTGTCAAAAAAAGTATAGCATACCATTAAGAAAAAAGTTGACTATCGTTACTTTGACATATATGTTTTCTTAAAATGTTTTAAAATGTTTTCTTAAAATGTTTCTTCAACCGCTTCTCAAGTCACCGAGGTAACTCCTTGAAAATCCAGAATGATTTTGTGTTAGGTAAAGAGAAGCGAGGCCCTACAGTTTATAGTGGAGTTCGAACCACATCTTAGGGATAATTTTATAATAAAAATTATTAAATCTATATATACTATAAATCCATAGGATTTGTACGCCTCACACACTATCGTCTTAATATGTTTACTAAATGACGGTTTTTTATCAAAAATTACATCCAAATCGCGAAAGATATTAGGATTTTCCAATGCTGTACCTTGGAGAGTATAATTAAATGCCAAAGTAGAAGTATTTAATGTGTATGATATTAAGTTACACTTTTGTGGATTAAGAGGTAGTTTATTTAAGAAGCTTTCATTTAGGATCTTGTCCAAATTGTGCTGAATTCTTTCACAATCCTTATTAATCCTAACCACATCAAATATTTTCAAGTCGTCCGCCTAAAATAGGCAATTTACGTATAGATCTAATATGATGTCATTAATGAATATTTTGAAAAGCAGGGGACCAAGGACAGATCCTTGGGGAACTCCTGAAGTTGCAAGGTACTCAACAGACCTGAAACCACTAAATACTACATACCCTTTCCTCTGAGAGAGATATGATACAAATACATTATACGCGAAGGGAAAAGTCCGAATAGTGAAAGCTTTTGTAACAATATATGATGCCTTGGAGAAGTCTGTGTAAACAACATCAGTTTGAGCCTACATGTCAATAGATTTAGCAATAAATTGCGCGAAGATAGTCAAATTAGTCGTGGTATATCGACATTTCTTAAAGCCATGCTATTGTGGGAAGGGGGTGATAATGGGGTGGCGGGAACGTAGGCACCGTCCCCAACTAAGAAAGCCGGATCTGACTGCAACAGTACAGAGTACGTCCCTGATCTGTATTCCAACTAGATGGGCAATTCTGAAGTTAAATTTTATATAGGCAATGCTGAGACTTTCCCTTCGGATTGATTTATTTTTCTGTAAGCGTACCATGTGTTACCTAGAAATCAGGCATCCCTACACCCTTCTCCAGCCCTGTATATTATTATTACGGCTTGCGTGTAAACCTAGATGGTTTATATACCTATTGGATAGTGCACGAACTAATTAAACTCTCGGTTATTTTAATAGAAACACATTTTACGCTAAATTAGCCAATAACTTGATTACTTTATAAAATGACCAATTAGCTCATAAACCAGCCACGCCAGCCAACTTGACTAACTTACTTACCTTAATTTAGGAAAATAATATAGTTAGCGTTCTTTGGTTGGTATATAAGCTAGTTAATTCGATGTAGCTGCAATAGAAACTTTTGATTGCGTGACATAATTTTCGTACTCTAGTATGAATTTGAACAACTAAGTAAAATTAGTCTAATTGAAATGATTGGAGAAAGGAACATTACACATAAAATGCTATTTTGCTTATTCTTACAGATATGGAGCTCATAATATATTTTTTCGAAAACCGTCGTTAAAAGTTGAGATTTTATATGAGATTAATTAAATGTCAAACCGACAGCTTTTGTCTACCGAACGTAAAAGTCTTACATACACATACAAAAATCAATGAAATTATAGATGGTAGAATCTGTTGAATTAACATAGTTAGTCGTGTGTTACCATGACAAATATAGTTTAGTAAAGAAAGTTTATCAAAGTAAATGATGTCAAGTAATTGTAAGTTGAAGTATTTCATTAAAAGTAATTTTCCAGAAGTTAATATCTATTTGATTAGTACAGCGAAACTTCAACAGGTTATGGGCCCAGAAGTGTGCACTATACAATAAATATTGTAATACTGAAAGTTTGGATTGTTTTGCTGAATATATATTTTGCACTTGGTAAAACAATTGTCTACAATGAATTCAGAAGATGAAAAATATATAATTCCTTTGTTTGACGGGAGAAGAATTTCAATAATTGGAAATTCAGCTAGAAGAGCACAATCTTGTAGAATGTTTAACTGAAAGTGATGACAGTTTATATGTGGTCTTATCAACAGCAACGACAGCAGAAAAGATGGAAACAGAATCAAAAGCAGCTGAAAAAAATAAGAAAGATAGAACATGTAAATCAATGATTATACGAAGAATTGCTGACAGTCATCTTAAATATATTAAACTACTTGTGATATCTGGAAAAGTCTGACTTCCGTTTTTGAACGAAAAGGAATTACAAATCAAATCATGTCGAAAGCAATTATTGAATGAAATTAAAAGAAAATGAAACGTTAAAGGCACATTTTCTAAAGTTATTAGGGAGTTAGTCGATGCTGAAACGGAAATGACAGAGGAAGATAGAATTTGTCATTTAATTTTAACAATGCCTAAAAATGATGATTCAATTATAAATTGCATTAGAAATTGTATCAGGAATAAGACTAACATTAGAATTTGTAAAAGGGAAACTTATCAATGAGGAAATAAAAAAAAACAAGATTATTCAACTAGATCTGACAGCACTAGTAAGAAAAGAAGAAGAAAAGTTGCCTTTACAGGTCAATATAAGTATAAATATTATAAGTGTGGAAAAATTGGACATAAGAAACATGGATTTAAAAGCAAGTGTGAGCAATCCCAACCAGCATTTATTGTCAAGTTTATGTTAATTCGTCCTACTAATAGGTCAGAATTTCGGTTTGACTAATTTGGTGACAGGCATTTTTACCTAAAAGTAACCACAAGTTTACCAATAGGGGGAAAAAAATTAAATAAATCTGAAGTAAAAATTAGGCAAGCTAGGACATTTTGTTCAAGATGTCAAAGACATTTAAAGGTAACATAACCCTGTCAGTAACTCAAGTTCTGGTAATTTTAACGTAATTACTCTTTATTTATTACTTAAATAATAGCTATTTACCCATACCACAGAAACAATTAAGAGAAGGGGAACTAGAATTGCAGGTTGGTTAATAACTACAGAATGACCAACATGGCGCCCATGTTTTACGTTATAAGTTGTACATGGTTTATCGATGATAGAAATATACTCCACACATGAGTGGATTTAATCAAATTATATTTGGAATGGTATCACTCACCGTGTTTGGAAGAAAATTAACTGCGAATTAAAATTTACTGTAAATATAACTATTGTACTTCTAAAAAAAGTGTGCTCTCTTAAAATAAATACAAATGAAATAAAAATTAAAAATGTTATTTTTTTAAATCTTTTAAAACTGTGGTAATTGTCTAACAATATGTCCAACTGATTACTGGACATCGAAATATGGTTTATTGAAGTAACTGCAAGTATATTTTGCAAAACAATCAATTTAAATATCAATTTCAAAACAGTGTGCCATTATCTTTCAAAATGGTGAACGAATATTTTTCAAACTAAATATGGAGTCTTTTACATGTTAAACTTGAAAGTCTAATTGTCCTCGAATATAAACCTATAAAACAAGTTTTCTTAGACCGAAAGTGATATAACCAATATTTTCGATTTTGAGGTCCACATTTCCTATTTAAAAAATATAGACTTTAAAGTAAGTGATAAAATAGGTCAATTTGCTCTACACTGTTGACTATTAGGTCCAATGTCCCAGTTTAGTAATTCTCGTGACCTAGTGGTGGGATTTGTTTTATAATGACGTATTTTAAAATCGTCGCGGTGTTATGAAATACACTATAGTTATCACATCAGATTTTGTATTTGTCACTTGACATCTTCTCTTGAGTGTCTTGTCATTACTATTTCCTCCCATTTTCTTTATATCCATATAATAATTTATGGAATTCGGTAAGGCTTGAATCTATTTTTATTTTTCCATATTTTGTTTTTAATGTTTACTGTACAATATAACATGGCGTCACTCTACAACAACCGATACCTAGTGCCTAACTGATGAAGTTTGTGGTTTAGCTCACCTTTGAAGACTAAACAAGGCCAAAATGCTTTTTGGTATATTTTTACTGGTAATTTCCACTTTGTCTATTGTCGTTACTTCCAGCAGGTCAATACCCATGGTAATTTTGACTCTATGGTTACTGAATGGTAATTATTTTGACAGATGTTTTCTAAAATATTACTTCGCCTTTTTTTTGAATTTTGAATGGTTGAAATTAAGTCATTTGCAACCTATTAAATGACTTATTATGTGTATGACTAAGAGGTAATTTTTGAAATCAATTTGTGGTAAATTCTTACCTTGCTGAATGTCTTTAAATAGACCTATAGACTCTGAAGATAGTTTTTAGGTAAAATTTATGTTAATTTGACTTTTAAAATAACATAATGTGTCTATGAACTTTGAGGGTATTTTTAAAGTAGGTTTTAGGTAATTTCTAACTCAACAGAGTTACTTACAAGATCAGTGGGTCATGAACACATCTTCTGAGTAAAAAACATGTGCTTTACAATCTAAGCAACGAATTTCAGGCTATTATTAGTTTATAGTAAGTGATTAAAACGAAATTAAGTAATTCTTGATCTCGTATAATTATTCTGCCTATACGGCTGGTCTATTTTGCTTGCTTGCTAGATGGGATGATCAAGAGTTGAAAAACAAAATGAGAGAAAAATAAAACTCCAGCAGTAAGTTTCTTGGCCGAAAGTAAAAGAGCAGACAATGTAACAAACCCAAATAAATTAATTTTTGTATTGGATTCTGGCGCTACAGAACATATGATCAAATAATTAAATATGTTTTTCAAATCAAGCAACTTTAAACGAAAATGAGAAAATTAAACTAAATGTGACAAAAGTGAATGAATCTATAGTTGCAACAAAAATTGGAGATATTCAAGCTATAAGTAGAGTTAATGGCAACAAAATACAATGTAACATTGAAAATGTATTGTTAATTGAAGTATTAGAATTTAACCTACTGTCAGTTAGGAAATGGGAAATAAGTGGTTTAAAAATTGAATTTGAAAAAGGCATAGTTTAAATTTTCAAAAATTCAGAGCTAGTTGTGATTGGCAAAAGGAATAATAAACTTTGTGAAGTTGAGTTCGAGTGTAAAAATGTATGGGCAAATGGTACTCAAACAATTAATAATTTAACGGAAGTGTAGCATAAACGTTTGGGGCGTATTTCAAACAGAAATTTATAAAAGTTAGATCTTTTTGGAATGGTTCTTGGCATTAATAAGGACTTGTCAGTAAGTAAAAGTATTTGTGTTAGTTTTATTGAGGGAAAGCAAACAAGAAAACCTCATACAAATAAAAGACCGCTAACAAAAATGCCCTTAGAATTAATACATTCTGATTTATGTGGTCCAATAGAACCATGTTCCTGGAATGGAAAGAGGTATGTCTTTACATTGATCGATGATTTTAGTCATTTCACGATAACTTATTTTTTGGAAAATAAGATGGAGGTTTCCAAATATTTCCGAGAGTACGAAGCTATGGCGACAGCTCATTTTGGGACAGGAATATCACGTTTGCGTTGTGATATACCGATATTCCGAATATACATTACATTTGATTAAACATTTTTGTAATCAAAAAGGAATCATTCTTGAGTATAGTGTGCCATATACGCCTGAGCAAAATGGAGTTGCAGAAAGGATGAATCGCACTATTCTAGATACAGCTCGTTCAATGATGTGTGGAACGAAATGTGAGGAAAATTTATGTGGTGAAAGTGTTTTGACGACTGTTTATGTCATAAATCGTAGGCCAACATCCTTTTTGATAAATAAAACGTCAAGTATGGTATGGTGAAAAACCCAATATATCTAAAATCTTATTAACAAATTTATTTATTATGATATTAACTAAATGTCAAACCGACAGTCTTTTGTCTACAGAACGTCAAAGTTTAACATTCACATACAAAAATCAATGAAATTATAGATGATAAAATCAGTTAACAAGTTCATTTATTATTATTAACGAAGACAGAAGTTTTAACAATCAATTCACACTATTAATTAATTTAGTTAATAAGAAATTCAACAGTTAATCATTTCTTTTGAAATGAATTTTGACATGATAAGAGCTGTCGGCAGCTTATTGACAGCTGTCATTATGTCAAAATTCATGTTTGACTTCAGAATCGTAATCAGAAACACAAAAAACTTAATAACATACATTTAACATCAACTGTTTATATCTTGGTGAAATTTGACAGCTTGTTGACAGCTGCCGTTAAGTCGAAATTTATTCTCGACTTGAGATTTGTGATCATCGAACCAAAAAACCCATACAAACGTCATAAAATATAATTAAAGATTTTTTCATCAAAGAATCTCCTGTATAGAAGTTTATGAGGTTTATATGGGAGTGTAGAGAAAAATTGACGAGGCAAAACATTTTTTTTGCCAAATTTGGTCTCAGAGCATCAAAATACTTAGGAAATGATGGGTCTGATTACAAGGACAGACTGTTTTTTGTAGACCTGTGAATCATTCGTTTAATTAAAAAAAAAATCGGTAAAGGTATTTACACAGAACTTTCCTCTTTATTTGTGCATGGCGGTCACACTAAAAAATTAATAATTGCGAAATGACATTGAAAATAATAATCGGAATATAGTTATCACTATTATTACAAAGAAAACCTGATAAGTTTTGATCAAAGAAATATAGAGTATTCATTCAACAGCAAAAGTTCAATACTAAATAATAGGTGCCAAATATTGAAGGCTTGCGCAAAAACCTTCACAAATGTTCACCATGACGAATTATTTCTTGGGATGACCACCCTGTACATTTTTCAATAAAAGTGTAATAGGTGCATATGCCAAATATTATTGCCATTTGTCACATTTTCAATTCCACATTCACGTAGTGGAGTGGAAGTATAGTGGTGGTTAAGAAATTTCATTTTCTTTTTGAAATTTTTCAAAAATGTAGGTAAAAAAATTTTCAATTTTTTTTTCTTCTGAAATAGGGTTAGAATGTCATCAAACGTGGAAATTTTAAATTTGAGCAAAAAGGAAAGTTTCCTTCTATTCTATGGTTGTGGTAAAACATTTTTGTAAATAGGTTTAGAAAAAAAACTTTACTTTTTCAAAAAAATGTTTAAATTTCTTTTTGTTGAAATAGGTTTAGAATGCCACGGAAACGTGGAAATTTTAAATTTGAACAAAGAAAAATAAATTTCCATATATTTTAGTGTTTTTTTTAAATAGATTTAGAATGCTACGAAACGTGGAAATTTTAAATTCGAACAAAGAAAAATAAATTTTCCATCTATTTTAGTGGTAAAATTTTTTTCAAAAATGTTGGTAAGAATAAAATTCAAAAAAATATTTTTTTTAAATAGATTTAGAATACCACGAAACGTGGAAATTTGAAATTTGAATATGAAAAATTTTTTTCTCCTTTATTTTAGTGGTAAAAAATTTTTCAGAAATGTCGGTGAAAAAAATTTCCAATTTTTTTTTTTCTGAAATAGGTTTAGACTGCCATGAAACGTGGAAATTTTAAATTTGAGCAAAAAAAAATTTCTTCATTACTTATTCCCATTAGACGGTTCACCCTGTATATTTTCCAGTGAAAGTTTAACCATTTCTTCGCTGACAGTAGCGTCAACTACCTACCAAATTTGACTGCTCTCCGTCAAGTAGTTTTTTTAGTTAATGCACCAACAGACAGACAGACAGACTGAGGGAATTGAAAAACCTATATTTTCGTAATCTACGTGATCTGAAATGTCAAAATCCGAAGAAACCTCGAGGGTGATTTTCTCTCGAATACAATACTTCCCTTCGGTAGGCGAGGGAAGTAAAACAGATAAGTAGATGCAGAAATCAGCTACCAGACCTTAGATAATAAACGATTTTGATTTGATCTATTACCTCTCAGTATTTTCTTCACCAACTATCGTACTTTACACAAATATATTTTCGATTAAATCTTGCAACATTTGGATCCATATAAGTGCTTAAATGAAAGTTTCATAGGGTCACTAAAGTTCCATAAGAACTACTCAATACTCATAACAACAACGGCAGTGGCAACAATAGAGAAATACATCGCAGTCAGCATCCAATAATTTCAACGCGTGGTATTGTTCGAAGATTGCTTCCGGTAATGGCGTTCGAGACGTTTCAAATTCATCGTAAAATAATATCAAATTTACATATGAAAACCTTAAAGCTAGTGTAAAGGCGAGAATAAGGGTTGCGGTATGGGGTGAGACTGAATTTTTATATAGCGCTGCCTATGGTTATATATACGCGAAGCATATATTTGGGTCAAACTGATTTCTTATTATGTTTATTGCAACGCAGTTGAACCGTGATTTGAGCGTAAGCCATTTTCTTTATGTTTTGTTTATTTATATGAGTTTGATATTGTTAGGCACACCATTTTAATTCAATAATAGACACACACAAAAAAATTTTCTAATCTTTTGACCAACCACACTACCCTTATGTACTTTGAGCCACTGAATCCAAGTCTCTCATCAGAATTGTGCCTACACACACCAGATTTTTTTATGGTTCAAAAATAGTCCAAAAATGGGTCAAAAACGCAAGTTTCTGTGTCAAAGTTCAGAAAAAAAAATTTACCAACAACTGGGTAATACAGATACCCGGTTGCTGGGTAAGTCTTCTACACTCAATATCCATATTGTAGTAATACAACTCCTTACATGCTATGAACCCCCCCCCCCTACATGATAAAATCCCACGTATCACGTTAAGAAATCAGAAATAATTTGTCTTTTGGGTGGATTTTTTTTGGACTTTTAATTTGATCTTAATCTACCACTAGGGTGCGTAAAACTACCCCACAAAAAAAAAAGTCATATAGAGATAAGTAAAAATAAAATCAATTCATATTATGTAAGTAAACTTTAAGACACTTGATTACAAAAAGGCAAAAAAATAAACCCCTCTTAACAAGGGATATAACCACCCTTAGTTAAAGAAAATATATCCATTGCATTTTAAAGAGTAAAGTAAATGTTTTATTCATATTCTTGAATACATTAAGTTCGATGGTATGAAAAGATTTACTTTTAACTTGTTGAAAAACAAACCTTGATTTTTCCAGAAAATCAGAAATAGAAGAGTTGTTTCTTTGAGAAAATGAAAACAAATGTTTTTAGTTGCTTCTACTGTAACGAAATCTTTTATTCTCGAAGGACCTACGTAGTGGCAGTCTTCGTTTTTTAGTTCCCTCGCATACCGAAGGGAAGTATTGTATTCAAGAAAGAATCACTCTCCGCGCCTCAAATGTTATTATAATTCTATGACCAATTATTTACATATGCTAGAGTGCAAATATAGTCAAGATGTTTTCTTTTCAAGAGACTTGGATGGAAAATCTGAATGTGGAAGTAGTGATTCCCTAGGCGGCGGTTTTTTAGTTAATGGAGTTGTATTAAATAAGCATATTTAATTTATTTATTTAGTATTAACACCCGCCAATATTCTTGACTAATGATGACGGTCTCGGATGATTAGGGGTCGAGCTTGAGCTCTTTGCCCCAATCATCGCTGTAGACCTGGACCGGCCTCGTAAGGGGTGGGCCTGCTTTTTCGCCTATCCCTCCCGCAAATGCGGACGGAGTTTGAAAGGGATTTGGGGGGTGTTGACGTCGGAAGCCCAGGGTGCCAATTGGCATCATGTGCTCCGAATTCGTCGGAAGGAAGTGTGAACTGTGTAGTTCAGGATTGTGTTCGGCCAGAGACGCTTCCTTAGCGTCAGAGGCCGGCACGGGGCTAGGGTAAGGGTACCGAGCTGGTTGTTTGCTTGGTACCCCCGGGATCGGGCAATTGGATGTTTTTGGTCATTGTCTCCTTGCGGTGTGGCTTGCAGATCGCGCTGAAACAGATAAAGGGTTAGTTATACTTACCCATTATCCAGGATCTGGAGCTTCGGCCTCTTGTGCCTCGGAGCGTCGTTGGGGTCATAGTCAGTTGCCCGTCTGACCAGCGGATTCCCATGCTCTGCTGCAAGGGCGTATAGGTTCTTCGCTCTGTCTCGGATGACTTCAGTTACTGGGGTGTATTCCAGATCTCTGAAGATGTCGGCGTTTCTGACAAACCATGGTGCATCCACGGCGCACCGAAGTGCGACGTTTTCCACGGCTTGTATCCTCTTCAGATGGGTGGCTGCTTGGTATCCCCAGGCAACGGAGGCGTAGGTCAGACTAGGTGCAATGAGGGTCCTGATAAGCGTAAGCTTGTTCCTCAGGTTGAGTTGGCTCTGTCTACCTATCATAGGGTAAAGTAGAGTTCTCCTCGTCCTCGCTTTCTGTATTAACACCCATTTAATTATCGAAAGAAAACAAAATAAATACATTTTCCTAATTTGATAAATATACGTGATAACATAAAATAAGTAAAAATTGCAAAAGTTCTCTTTCAAAATAATTCTCTTTTTAACTGATGCTGGTAAAACTCTTAATAAAAATAACTTGGTTTTTGTGGGCAGCCCTGCTGGGTATATAATATTATGTATAAAAGTTTCTGAGATATTTTATTCAGTTGTTCTCCACAAAGTCATTTTTAGATATATACATTCTACTAAATTTGAAACAAAATCATTTTGTGAAATTTACATAACAAAGACCGTCCTGCAGTTATGAAATTTATTGTTTTGTACCAGGGTACGTACTGTGTGCATGTTAAGCCCTAACTAGGCACATAATGAAGCTTTATGGAACACATGGCCTTATGTAGTGAGGCTATCACCAATTTTAACTTGTGTATGCGTTTAATATAATGAATTTGAAAAGGGCAGACGATATACATTTATCATAAAATTAGTTTCGGTGGCATTAGAGGAACTAACAGAGTTTATACTACTACTTTTACTAATTAGTTTTTCAGTTGTTCTTAATTGGATGCAAATGTATTTGGAAAATTTTAAATTATATGTAGAAGTTTTTGTATAGTGCTTTGTTTGTTCTCTCGTTATATTCTTCGTCGATTTACTACACTTTTTATATAATAATAATTATTGCACATTCTACAGGATACTCTTCTCAGTTTTTTTTTGTAAATAATATTAGTTCTAGATATTTTATGTTTAATTACAAATCACAAAAAATTTATTTTTTCAAATTTAGCTAATTAATAACTTGAAACATTGAAAATGTGTAACGGTATAATACAGGCAATGAACCTAAAATTTTGTAAAATCCTCACCAAAGTAATAAAAGGATCATCTCTGGGATTTAGGTAGGTAATAACCTGTAGAATGGAATAATGCATTCTTTGCACTTCCAAGTTCCAGGAAAATTTTAAAAAAATTGGAAAAACTTTTTGATTTTCTATTTTTCTTTGCGCTATTGATTAAAATAATGAAAATACAGAAAAAAGTTTTCAACGAAAGTTGTAGCTCGTCACTTTCTCTACAAGAAAGGTCTCTACAAATGTTTGTCTTACTAAAGCCGTTTAGGAGATAAATTCAGTTTTCCACTTATAGTTTTGAGCCGCTCCGAAATGCGCGGAAAATGAGAATTCTCCGGGAGTTTCGTACGACCGGACACATCGATCGATAATTCTTACTATTCAGAGCCGCTAAAAAAGTGAAGATAACATGAAATGCAGAGAAGAGTCTCAGCTTTAGTGTGGAACTAATCACGAAATCCATACAAACTTCTATCATAGAGAAAACAGTGTTAAAAAATGGCTTAGTAAACTTATAAAGTTGATTTATTCATATCTTTGGGATTTATGCATTCTCCCTATTTCTCCCGTAACAATGGGCGCATATTCACTGCATGGATTCGATTCCACGCACTTTATTCTATGTTTAGTGAAAATCTCATTGAAGAATGTTAAGAAACAAATAAGTTGCATATGTGTTACTGTATAATTGCACATATTCTGAACGTGTATGATTAATGTAGACAAAGTCAAAAAGCACTATACGCAATTAAAAACTCTAAAGTCATTCCAAAGAATATGTTTTATTGTACTTATAATCTAAAAAGTAAGACTGTGCTATTGTTATTATTAATTAAGATATAGAGAATTGAACTCTAAAATTTGGAGGTGACTGATCGATAAGAAATATACCTTCTACTTTGATCGCAAGGTATATTTTTCCAACAAAATAATTGCAATAAAATGTTAATTGGATTAATATATCATTATATAAGAACATGCTAGCAAAATTAATTATCATTCTAATTACTCCCGGCAAAGATATGAATAAATCTGTGGATCAACTGTACAATGTTTATTAAGCCATCTTCTAACACTTTTTCTCTATGATAAAATATTTTATGAATTTGGTGGTTAGTTCCACATTAAAGCTGAGACTTTTCTCTACATTTTATATTATTTCCATTTTAGGGGCTCTGAATAGTAATTATCGGTCAATGAGCCCGGTCGTATGAAACTCCCGGAGAATTCGCGCATTTCGAAGCGGCTCAAAACTATAAGTGGAAAACTCGATGTATCTTCTAAACGGTTTAAGTAAGACAAAAATTTGTAAATTTCTAATGTGTAGAGAAAGAGACAAGCTACAACTTTTATTGAAAACTTTTTTCTCTATATTCATTATTTTAGCTGCAAGCGCAAAAGAAGGCGAAAAGCAAAAAGTTTTTCAAAATTTTTTTGAATTTTCCCGGAACTTGGAAGTGAAAAGAATGCATCATCTCACTTCTAGGTTATTACCTACTTAAATCCCGGAGGTGATCTTTTTATTAATTTTTGTTACTCTAAATGGCTATTTTCTTCCTTCTTCAATTTTTTGAGACCTCCTGCCACATGTATGTTTTCTTTTCAAGCGGTGCTCGGGGAATCTATAAAATATCGCAAGTATCCAGTATGTTACTGGTAAATAACCTCTATGCCTGTGACTTTTACGTCAAAGGATCAGTTAAAGGTTGCTTTTTTTAAATAAACAACAAAAATAAGTATAAAAACTTGAAATTAAATATTTCGTCGACGTTTCGGAAAAGAAAGCATACATGTGGCAGGAAGTCCCAAAGAATTGAAGAAGGAAGAAAATTAAGATCATGCCACAAATAACATTTAGACAATATTCAAATGGCTATGTTGCCTGTACTAATAATACGGGGGTCCAGTAGCGATTTGTGTAACGCTTGAAAATTTCGCAGTTTTTGCGAATTTTTGCAAGTTTTAAGTATACTAGATGGATGCTTTTGGTGTCATTTTGAAGATCTCGTCATGTAAACTATTAGAAACAGATAAATAAATTTTTTATTTCAGAGAAGATATTGGGGTTAAAAAATTTTTTGGACCCGAAAGCGTTCGGGTGATTTTGGTCTGGTTGAAAAGAGAATGAACCAGTTCCCATCATACGAGTTGATTTTGAAGTCTGTGATATACAGGGGTGAAGTTACAGAGGTATAAAGTTGAGGTACGTCTTTAACCGGGTCGATTTGGGCTTTTAGCATTATATGGACAAATCTTTGGGTTTTTAAACATTTTCTGGCAGTTGAATTTTGGGATTGAAATATGAGAAAATGTTATAATTATTGGAAAAAGCTGAAAATCGGTATTTGTGTGCAATAAGGGTCGGTGTTAATTTTTAGGAGAATACGGGATGTTTGGGGGAAGGGAGTGGTTAGGTCGGGGATAAAATTTATTATTTTGTGAGGACGTTTCGATGATAAAAAGTAAGTGTCAAGTTGCGTTTTTTGCAGTATGTGGATGAATCTGATGGTTTTAAAGAAATTTTTGACCCATTTGAATTTGGGAGTTGAGAAAATGAAAAAATTATCAGAAAAAGCCGAACATTTATATTTGTGTGAAATTCGGTGTTTTGAGAATTTTACTGGTCGACTATACATTTTAAAAGAACTTGGGATGCGGTTGTGGAGGTGGTCGGGGGTGATTTTTTTTGTTGATGTTTGGATGAGCAAAAAGTGTCGAATTGCGTTTTGGCAGTATCCGGACGATTCTGTGGGTTATTAAGAATATTCTGGCCGAGTTGAATTTGTGGGTAGAAAGATGGGAAAAAAGTTACAATTATCGGAAAAAACTTAAGAGAATACCGGATGTGGCTTGGAAGTTTGAGGGGGGGAAGGTTGGGGGGTGAACATTTTGTTTGCTGCTGAAGTTTTGGTGAGAAAGTGCCGAGTTGCATTTCTGGCAGTATGTGTACGAATTTAGTAGTTTTTAAGTATTTTTGGCCTGGTTGGATTGGGGGGTTGAAAAATGGGAAAAATTATGAAAAATATTAGTCGACCGACGCCTAGCGTCGTTTTTGTAAAACTTTTTGACACCTAGATTCTTATTCTTACAATTGTACGTCTCGACGCTAACCGACGCCTTGCGTCCATTTTGTAAAACTCCTGAATTTGATACCTAGATTCATGTTTTTGAATTTATACGTCTCAACGCCGACCGACGCCTAGCGTCGTTTTTATAAAACTTTTGAATTTGACCAATTTTGATACATAGATATTCTTGCATTTTAGCGTCTTTTACGTCGGTATTTGTAAAAAAGTAATGATATTAATATAGCTCCATACAAGTATGTACTATAATAAAATATTGCTTAATTTAGGGAAAATCAAACCAATTTTTTTGGTTATTAAATATTAATGTAAAGCCTATTACAATAACTCCGAGCTGTGTAACTCTTCTAATTTTTTATCCGCAGCTTAATAAAAGTTTGAAAATTTTTAAAACTTTTCTTTATTTCGATCACTTACACATTTTGCAGATTTTGTAAATATTATGTCAGACTTGAAAGTGGGCCAAGTTCATTTTCAATGCTTTAAAGAAGCTTGCTAAATTGCAACTTCTGTTAATATATTATTTATTGTTCGATTTGGTTCAAAAACAATAGGGTTCTTCCATTAACTCTCTAACCTTCTCTGACTTCCTCTAACTTCCTCTGATCTTCCTGTAACTAACTTTCTATCTTAATTCCAATACAACCAGACTTTTTGTTCTTCAGTTATCGTGCTTACAAGAACCGTGACGGACGTGCAATGTTTGGAGTTTGATGCGGCAAGGAAAGCAGAGAGCACGCAAAATACGCTTGGGTTTAATTTACTATAACTTTTTTCACACTGAAGCCAGAGACGCAATTATTTCACTAAAAATAATTTTGGTATATTTGGCGAAATTTTGTCGCTGACTTCTTTTTAAATTTCAACAATCGTTCCTCGATTACTCAAATTATCCCTATACAAAAACGACATCTTGTAAACTATTTAACAGTACCAGTGTTATTGTCTGACACTAGCAATCATTTAGCAAAAAAAAAAATAGCTTGGTAACTGTTTTAATAACGAAGATATGACTTGAGAAGTTTTAAAAAATGTGTATTTCCATTTTTCGACTTTTTGGTAAAATTGACTTTTAAGGGTTGTTCGCAATTCCGAAATTTAACGCCACCTCAAAATTCGAATGTAGCAGGTAATTTTTTTATGGGAAACCAATTTAAATATTTTTAGGTCCTCGAGTGGCACAGGCCTCTTCTTACACAACAGACGTTTAGCAGATGTCTCGGTTCGCGAATTAACATAATTATTACCATTATTATCTTCATTTTAGTGCATTTTGTAACAGCTTCAGTTTGTATTTAATAGTGTGTTTCTTAATTCTTTGAACTTATTAGGTATACTCTTCGCAAATACAAAACGAAGAATATATTGCTTGTAGAGAAAAATTTTCATGTCACTGTGTCGGTGATCGAATTCTGAACAACTTTCAAAATGTCCGTCCGTCCGTCCGTTCGTCCGTCCGTCCGTCCGTCCGGCTGCCTGCCTGCCTGCCTGCCTGCCTGCCTGCCTGCTTGAAATTTGGGTGGCAAGTTAGTATTAGCTAGTGGAAGACCCTTATTGTTTTTGAAAAATATCTATCGACAAATAAAAAAGTTATTAATTATTTAAATGAACATTTTTTTTGTATATTTTGTAATCAAACAAAAAATGTCTAAAACTAACACTGTTTACAAAAAGCTGCGACGAGTATCCTATAGAATGTGCAGCAATTATATAAACAGTGCAGTAAGTCGGCGAACAGTATAATGGTTAACTTATTTGTATTATACTAAGTATCTAACCTAATATCTATGTAGTTTGTAATGTAATAAAATATAAAGCCTATTAGCTAGTAGAGTGGGTATAGAAATGCGAGTGAATATGTTAAGAAAAGGAGAAAAAAAATACAAACAATTTAAGGCGGACGAGGCTCAATCTAGTGATCTATACAGGGTGTCCCAATAAAAACTCCCACGCCGGATATATTCTAAACGAATAGAGATATTTTAATTCTGTAAAAGCCAATTTGTAGATCATAAAGAGAGCTTCATTTTTGCTTATAATGGTTTTTTAATATATCATTATATAGATGGCGCTATGCTCTAAAGAAATATTTCAATGGAAGAAACTTTGAAATGGAGTTTATGTGAAAGAAAATGTATTTCTAAGCAGATTATGTTCTAAAAAAAACACCATAAAACTAACCGTTTTCGAGATATTTGAGTCCAAATGTTGACATTTTCCAATATTGAATAATTGCAATCTCTTCAACATTTCAGTCCTTTAAGTGGGACGATCTGCATTTAATTTACAAATTTTGGAAGAAAATATTTAAAGAATTTTTCATATCTCATGAATTAAATATATTTGAAGAATATATCATATAATTCAAACATTTAAGCAATAAAGAAACAATTACGAACATAAAACAATTTTTACGAACTAATGCAATTAAAATAACTATTTTAAAAGGTGTTCAAAATTTTTGCCATTTTCATTATCACACATCGTAAACCTATTAATTAGTTGAGATCTACAAATTTTTAATAATGTATGCCGATTGATGGCGGCAATACTAGCATAAATATTGTTATAAATATCTACCATGTCTTCTATTGGTTCTTTGTACACTTCACTTTTTAAAAATCCCCATAAATAAAAGTCTAATGGGGTAATGTCAGGAGATCGAGAGGGCCATCTAAGTACTCCATTGGTACCAATCCATATTCCTGGATATGTTTGATTTAAATAATTAACAACATTGTGATGATTATGTGGGCTTGCTCCATCCTGATGCAACCATATATTAGCCAACTGAGCGGGCAAATTCCTTAATAGTACTTGTAAATCATTTTGCAAAAATTGTAAATATCTTTCACCCGTTAAATTCTCATGGTAGAGGTATGGGCCAACAATGTAACCATTAACTACTACTACTACTAACACCAAACATTTGCTCCAAAACGATTCTGGGATCTGGTATGTCTCATCCACCTAGGTTTCACTTGAGACCAGTAACGACAATTATGTGTTGTGATTACTCCATCGTTGTGGAATCGACTTTCATCACTCCACATAATTGTATCTAATAGAATTGGATTTTCTTCTAAGAGAATTGAAAATTGCGCCAAAAATCTAATCTCCGCTCATTGTCCCCTGGAATCAAGTGATGAACTAAATGAACTTTATATGGGAAAAATTTGTTTCATTTAAGAATTCTGTGGCAATATTTGTTTGTTCCGTCAACTTGCGTACTGACATGTTTGGGTTATTTTCTACCTGATGTAATACCAATGCAATATTTTCATCAGTTGCAGTTCTTTTTCTTCTTATTGTTTTTGGTTTCTTAAAACCTCCATAATTTTTCAAATTAGAGCACAAACTTACAAAAGTTTTCCGATTTGGTAAAGGTCTGTCAGGAAAACATATTTCATATAAACTTACAGCTCTTGAAGCATTTTTACGGCATTCCCCATAAATTAAAATCATGTTTAATTTATCTTCATTTATATGAGAAACCATGCTTAGTAATAAATATTCACAAAGAAAACAATAACTAGGTACAAAAATACCGTTCTCTTGACATACCAAAAAACAAAATGCGATTGAAATTGAGAAATGTCAAAACTATTATTCCAAAGGTAAATTTAATTGTATTTAATTTATAAGGTATACGGGTTATTATACTCACTGGATATCAAATATTTTTAATTATAATCTAACCTAATAACAAAGCAATTATATGAAAAATTCTTTCAATATTTTCTTCCAAAATTTGTAAATTCAATTCAGATTGTCCCACTTAAAGGACTGAAATGTTGAAGAAATTACAATTATTCAATATTGGCAAATGTCAACTTTGGACTCAAATATCTCGAAAACGGTTAGTTTTATGATATTTTTATTTAGAACTTAATCTACTAAGAAATGCGTTTTCTTTCACATAAACCCCATTTCGAAGTTTCTCCCATCGAAATATTTATTTAAAGCACGGCGCCATCGATGTACTAATATATTAAAAAAACAATTATATTTAAAAATGAAGCTCTCTTTATGCTCTAAAAATTATCTTCTACAGAATTAAAATAGCTTTATTTGTTTAGAATATATCCGGCCTGGGAATTTTTATTGGGACACCCTGTATAGAGGTGAGACTCATGAAAAAATTAAAAAATGTTGTAATGTATTGGTGAGCGGTAGATTAATGAAACGATATTAATACGGCAATTATTGTCTATATAAATATAGTTTTCTATCTATAGTGAGCAAAAAATATACGGTAATTTGTGTTAAATTGCGCTAAGATGGGTAGAAGTGTGGTGTAGTTGTCAATCAGATATTTTTTTGTTTCTCGTCTGAATCGCATATTCCTCATTATTATACTTTTCGCAGGTACAAAACGAAGAGTATATTGCATTCGATCGTTATACTCTTCGCAAATACAAAACGTGGAGTATATTGCATTCGATCGGTACATTCGGCACATCCGTCTGTCTGTATCTGTCCGTCCGTGCGTCCGTCTGTCCGTCCGTCGCGTTTTTGTAAGCACGATAACTTAAGAACGAAATGTCCGATAGTATTGAAATTCGGATAGCAAGTTAGTGTTAGCTACAACAACACTATATTTTTGAACAAAATCGATCTATAAATAAAAGAGTTATTAATTTTTGAAACGAAAAAAAATTGTTGTTTTGTAATTAAAAAAAAAATATTTGAAACTAATATCATTTACAAAACAAAAAAAATGCGAAGAGTATCCTATTGAATGTGCAACTATATATAAGTGTAGTGTAGTAAATCCGCGAAGAGTGTAATGGTCAGCTTGTTTAATTTTATGTAGAGTGTCAAACGTATATTGAATAGGCAGAAAAATTGTGCAAACAAATTATATATAATTATAAATTACACCATTATTCTCAGATTTCTGATAGTAGACATAATAAGTATGCAGACTATCCCACAACACCAATATAGCTTCCACCCTCGTGCACATGTTCAGTTAATTGTAAACACTTATTTGATGTTGCGACGCAGCTACTACAAATATAAATAAGACCAGAAACATAATCTTTGCGGGTAAATAAACTGGAAATTTAAAAACCAGAGAAGGAAACTACCACAACCCTTGTGTATTATTGTGACAGTATTTTCAGTTAAACATACATCTCTATAATAGTATTTTGTTTGATTTCACCACGACTAAAACAGTTTTTCTTGTTAAATGTGTTTGCTTTGTAGTTATATCTGCCGGAGTAGAATGATTTCTGTGTACTGTGAGGCCCGCGGGACTATGGTATTTACACAGCCGCCTCCCCTGTATCTTAAGGAAATATATATACTGAGTTCAACGTGAAGGAGATAGGTTTAACTCCTAAAAAAACAAATAATAATAAATACCCTTTCGACCCTGGCGTTAAATAACTTATCTTCAACTAGAAATCGATTGTGGGCTACTGGAAGTGGCAATGCCATTTAACATGAATTAACGAAGTAGTTTTTTTAACGTAAAATTCAATATATTGGGTTAAGATAATGTACAAAAATGTCTCCAAGTCCTGTGCTCTCCTCTCCCACTTCTCATTTAGGATGATAAATCTGCTTCCCTTAATTAATAATTTTTCGATTGATATTGCGGAAAAAATACAAGAGACAACTTTGTTCGAAATTTAATTTTCCATCAAAAGGTGCTATTGCATTTTCTAACTTACTTTATACTATACTGTATTATTAGATTATTGCGAATTGTTGATAATTAAATTAACTTACATATATTGGCCAAACAAAACAATACCTGCATAAACGAATATATACACACAAATATAATATAAGAACACTAAATCAAAACTCGACAGCTCTTACCAAACACACTTTAGACCATAACCATAGCTTTAACTTTGACAATACAAAAATTTTACAAAAGGAACCAAATTATCATCGAAGGACAATACATGAAATGTTACAAATTAAAAGACATAACAACGCAATAAACAACCGCACTGATATAGAGAATTTAAGTGAAACATACTTTAATTTGTTAAATTAACTAAAAAGGGGATATTACTAAACAACATATATTTTTACATCGTTCCATCAAGTCCGCAAGATAATTCTTAAAATATCATATTTCGCACTACCAGCCTTTAGAGAAAACCTCACAAGTAACATCCATAAATTAAATAAACTGTACCAATAGTGACATAACACAGACCAGAAAGCAGGCAATACTTTTGCTCAGCATTTAGTTGCATTAAAACATTCAACAGAAATAAACGTAAAATGTTAATATAGTGTAAACAAAAAAATTTCTTAAATTGTAAGTAATAAAATTAAATTTGTAAATTCACACAAAATAATTGTACGTTGATATAAATATTGTAGTTTTTCCTCTGACGATGGTTAATAAAACCGAAACGTAAGAAAATATAAGAATTTTCATTTAAAGATGACCGAAAAATCCCAGGATACATCAAGTTAATTTGATATCAACGGTCAAGAAAATACAAATAATTATTTATATGTTGACAATTAAACGTAGAAAAATAAAGTACTATAAAAATCATCAAATTATGTCTTCCTTGACTTTTTCAGAATTATTGATTGGTTGATTTGCCAGCGTTAGATAGATAGATTTTTTTGTCATTTTGTATGATCTTTTGAATTAACAACGGTATGTTGTGCTATGTTAGGAACTCATGTTTCTAAACTAGATCGTCGTATTCATGTATCAAGTAGAAAACAATAATAGACAACTACCATTTTGATATTAGTCATTAGGAATCATGAAAATAAACTTTAATGCTATGCACACCTAAAAAGTAAAGGTACGTTTATAAATCTCTCATGGCTCACACCATGATACTAGGCGCAAAATAAATATAGACCATATCTACTCTTATACCGGGTGACACAGGAGACATGTAACACCCCGTAGCATGTTTATTTAAAAAGATATTATTTTAAAATTTGGTACACGTATATAATGCGTGATTGTCCTTTTTTAAGTATAAAAAATTTTTGTCCACCACTTCCGGTTTCACCGGAAGTGGCATCTACTCTGTTATTTTAAATGGCACCCTGTATATTTTTTTACCTATCTGATTCGTCCCTAGATTCTCTTTTCAACCATGTATCGGAACATGGTATTTGTTTTTAAAATGACAGTTAATATCAATTTTAGTTTGTTAAGTCTAGGTGGCCCTGATATCAACCTTGGCAGATATTGATGCGTAGTGTGCCGTGATATCGAAAGACCTCTCGCATGCAACTTTGTGCCTCATATTTTTTGGGAATAACCAGTAGCTGAACAGACTAATAAGATCTAACTTATTTAAAAAAAATATCTTTAAACAACCCACGATATCTTAAAAACAAAGTAGGGAACCCCACTTTTTTACTTCACCTAGTTAAAAACCGCTGCCTAAGGAATCGCTACTTCCACATCCAGATTATTCGTCCAAGTCACTTTAAAGGAAACATCTTGACTATATTTGCACTCTAGTATGTGTAAATTATTGGTCATAGAATTTTAATAATATTTGGGATAGATGTCATAGAAAAGTTTGAGGAGTTGGTTTCTCCATATACGTTAAAAATGAAGTTTCTAGTTTACCGTACTTATTTTCCACTATTTACAACCTACCACCTCAATGGAGTCATCTCAATCAGATGTCACTACAATACATACGTGTACTAACTTTCAAGTGAATATCTCAATTTGATGTTATCAATCCCATTAATAATGAAGCGGAGGTGGTAGAGTTTGAAAAATATTAGAAAGAAATCTGAGGCCTTGGTTTCTAGTATATACACCGAATCCCAAATTTCTGTAGTCTTACCAGCTTGCTTTACTGATTTTCCCCTATTTGTCCCTATTTAACCCCCAACCATTCAACGGCATCATCTCAAATTATGATCTAGTTTCAGACGTCGTTATAATACATAGGTGTACCAAATTTCAAATGAATATCTCAATTTTATTTTATCAACCCTTTTCAAATTGGAGTAGGGGTGGTGGGGGTTGAAAAATATTATTAAAAAATCTGACGCTTTGGCTTCTAGTACATACACCGAATTTCAAGTTTCTGTACTCTTACCAACTTGTTTTACTTATATTCCTCTATTTACCCCAAATTAACCCCCAACCCTTCAACGGAATCATCCCAAAATATAATCTAATTCTAGACATCGTTATAATACATACGTGTACGAAATTTCAAATGAATATCTCAACTATATTTTTTTAACCACTTTAATGGGGTGGGGGTGGTGGGGGGTTGAAAAATATTATAAAAAAATCTGAGGCCTTAACTTCTAGTTCATACACCGAATTTCAAGTTTCTGTACTCTTACAAGCTTGCTTTACTTATTTCCCCCTATTTACCCCTAGTTAACCCCCAACCCTTCACCGGATTTCCTCAAAAAACAATCCAGTTCCAGATCTCGTTATAATATATACGTGTACAAAATTTCAGGTCAATATCTTAAACGGTTCCGGAGAAAGCGTGCGGACAAAAAAAAGTTACAGACAGACCGACAGACAGACCGACAGACCGATAGACCGACAGACAGACAGAAAATTTTTTTTCGCTCAAATTTAAAATCTCGACGTTTCATGACATTCTAAACCTATTTCACGAATAAAAATTTTTGAAAATTTTTTTGCGATTACTATACTTCCAATCCACTACGTGGATGTGGAAGTAAAAATACTTATTTATCTTTTATTTTTGTCCAATACAATTCTGCCGTCCTAAGGAAAAACGTCCTATCTGCAAAAATTGTATGTTTCAGGTTATTACATTTTCTGTCCCATTTGAATGTATTCTAACTATTTTCTAGTTAAAAATGGCCGATATGCAACAAGAAGGTGAAAAACTCTTATATTGTTTGTTCTAAGTGCTCATAACGGTATATTTTTAATTCAAAATGTCCTAATTGCATTGTACTAAAAATAAGTCCTATATGCCTTTAATTCCAAAAGTAAGACTTTTTAGCTTTAGTAACATGAATAGCAGAATTGTTCCATCGGTTCCGCGATTGCAAGACGTGTTATAAACAAGGACAGTATTTTTAGTTGAAAAGCTAAAACTTTCAATATATCAAAACTAACAAAATGCTAGATAGGACCCTTTTCCTTAGGACGGCAGAATTGCTGTGCCTATCATATTTTACTTTCTTTATTAAAATTATTTTCGAATGTTATTGCATAGTAATGAATGTTGTACTGCAACAAAAATATTTACTAAGCAGGCGGTGGAAATAAAAGAAGGTAAAACGACGCGTCATTTTGATTTGACAATTAAGAATTGTTTACTTGGCAGCAATTTAAGTATTTTTCATTAAATTATACCTAACTTATCACGTTTTTAACTCTATTTTGCCATGTATTCACGGAGTAAAGAGGTAGATATGCTACTAAACCATGGCGAATGTAAAAAAAAAGCAGGCAGGCTGCTGACTTATATGAAGAAAGATTTCCCGAAAGAATTCATCCACCAAACAACTATTTTGTAAGCGTTGAACCAGAAGTCAACCAGAAGTACTGGAAAATAATTTCATTATCGATGAAGTGTCGGAAATCAATGTACTTGCAATTGTCGAGGTAGATCCCACGATTTCGATAAGACAGATTGAGGACCAAACCGGTGTAAATCGGGAATCAGCTCAACGCATTTTGAAAAAACATAAATTTAAATCATACAAGTACCAAATACACCAGCATTTATACGAAAATGATTTTTAAAGAAGATTGAACTATTGCAATTGGTTTCTGAACAGACACAATTTGGATAATAATTTTCATGAACAAATTTAATTTTCCGACGATTCCAGGTTCACTAATTTGGGATTATTTAATCGTAACAACACCTGTTATTGAGCACAAGAAAATCCCAGAAATATGGGAGAAAGTGCATATCAGGAGTGATTTAGTTTTAATGTATGGTTAGGAGTAATTGGCAGAATAATTATTGGGCCAATAATTTTTTATGCTCCATTAAATGGAGAAATATATTTGGGATTTTTGCAAAACCAGATACAAGATTTTTTGGAAGAACTGCCACCTAATGTTAACCCAATAGTTTTTCAACAGGATGGAGCTCCACCACATAACAGCAGAGTTCTGGTGAATTATTTAAATGAAAGGTTTGGAGAAAACTGGATGGGAACAAATGGGCCCGTTCGATGGCCTGCAAGGTCACCAGACCTTACGCCGCTTGATTTTTTTTTGTATGGGGCCACCTCAAGGAAAACGTTTATAGGACTCCACCAACAAACAGAGAAGACATGGAAATGAGAGTCAGAAGGGCAATCGATGTGATTACTGAATTACAGTTAGATAACGTGCTTAGGGCTACCGTCACAAAAACACAATTGTGCAGAGATAATAACGGACAACATTTTGAACATCTGTAGTAAAAAAATGTTTTTTTGTATGTAGTACTTCAGTAAATATTTTATTTTAATTTCATTCATTCGTGTAAAAATGTTTTACATAGTGTAATGGTTTTTCATCAATTTTGTTCAAATGTGTTTTACTGATGTCTCTTATTTATTAAAAAAATCGTTTTACCTACTTTTATTTTGTTTCCAGCGCCTGCTTAGTAAATATTTTTGTTGCAATACAATATTCATTAGTATGCAATAACATTCGATACTAATTTTAATGAAGAAAGCAAAATATGACAGGCACAGCAATTGTATTGGACAAAAATAAAAGATAAATAAGTATTTTTTAACTAGGTGAAGTAAAAAAGTGGGGTTCCTATCTTGGTTTTTAAGATATCGTGGGTTGTTTAAAGATATTTTTTTTTATATAAGTTAGATCTTATTAGTCTGTTCAGCTACTGGTTATTCCCAAAAAAATATTAGGCACAAAGTTGCATGCGAGAGGCCTTTCGATATCACGGCACACTACGTATCAATATCTGCCAAGGTTCATATCAGGGCCACCTAGACTTAAACTAAAATTGATATTAACGGTTATTTTAAAAACAAATGCCATGTTCCTATACATGGTTGAAAAGAGAATCTAGGGACGAATCAGATAGGTAAAAAAAATATACAGGTTTAAAATAACAGAGTAGATGTCACTTCCGGTGAAACCGGAAGTGGTGGATATACATTTTTTGTACGTAAAAAAGGACAATCACGCATTATATAAGTGTACCAAATTTCAAAATATTTTTTTTTTAAATAAACATGCTACGGGGTGTTACACGTCTCCTGTGTCACCCGGTATATGCTTTTTTCAGAAATCTGTAACGCTACTGTAGAAAAACAGTGCAGGGCATAAAATGTTATTTATACTAGATTTTGGATGAACGTAAATAAATTTAATTACTAGCCGTTGAGTGGCGTTTTATTATTCATTTGTTTGAAACTTAACTCTCTTCACAATACCAGATTGACGTTTCCTCAGCCAATGTGTGTATTTAACGATTCTTTGATCAGTTGGAACTGACAGTCATACGTACTAATTTTAGCGTTTACTATAAAAAGTAGTGCGGTGTCCCGTGTTGTTACCGAAGCACAGCGATTTATTTATTTATTTCATTTTTCTAATAGACTTTCTCTTATCACACTCATATAATCACAGTCTTCTTCCTCATTCATTAGACTATTATAAGAAATTGTATCAGATTCGTCCATAATATATACTATACAATGGCTCATACAATAAAAAGACCGCTGCACATTGCACACTGAAATTAAATAATGGCACCTTTACTTTAAATGACAAAACCAACGACTTGAGCCTCGTACATCGCACGGGAGATACCGTAGCTATTTGCGACAAGAGAGATAAATATAACTACAGCAGGCTGATTTTAATAAAATTATGGAAGGAGATAGCCGAACAATATATGAACAATTAGCACAATTTCTTTTGTATTAAAATTCATAAACCTCATCATATAATAAAATAAACTTCACCATAAATACATCAAAAGGTGTTTCGCGTTAAAATTACATAAAATATGTCAAGACTTGAGACTTATATCAATTAAATTTATATCAGCTAATTATTCGAAACATTTTTTTCTTATTTCTACTTTATTTCAATTGCAATTTTTCGTGCGTATTTTTTATTTTATTTCAGTTATCATTCGATTTTTTGGTTACAAGTATTTCATATTTGAAATTATTAATTATTTCCACATCCACGTAGTGGATTGGAAGTATAGTAATCCTAAAAAAAATTTTCAAGTTTTTGCTTTCTTGAAATAGGTTTAGAATGACATGAAACGTCAAGATTTTAAATTTGAGCAAAAAAAAAATTCTGTCTGTCTGTCGGTCTGTCTGTCTGTAACTTTTTTTTTTTGTCCATACGCTTTCTCCGGAACGGTTTAAGATATTGAC
The DNA here is from genome assembly GCA_963583905.1 of Stenurella melanura. Taxonomy (NCBI): domain Eukaryota; kingdom Metazoa; phylum Arthropoda; class Insecta; order Coleoptera; family Cerambycidae; genus Stenurella; species Stenurella melanura. Next base: position 18,213,002 of record OY757317.1, read on the forward strand.
TTGAAATTTTGTATACGTATATACTACAACGGGATCTGGAACTGGATTGTGTTTTGAAGATATCCGGTGAGGGGTTGGGGGGTAAACAGGGGTAAACATGGGGAAATATGTAAAGCATCTGGTAAGAGTACATAAACTTGAAATTTGATGTATGTACTACAAGCTAAGGCCTCAGATTTTTTTATAATATTTTTCAACCCCCCTACTCCATTATTAAAGGGGTTGATAAAATAAAATTGAGATATTCATTTGAAATTTAGTACACGTATGTACTATAACGACATCTGAAACTAGATTATATTTTAAGATGATTCCGTTGAAGGGTTGGGGGTTAAATAGGGGTAAATAGTGCAATATAGGTAAAGCAATTTGGTAAGAGTACAGAAACCTGAAATTCGTTGTATGTACTAGAAGCTAAAGACTCAATTTTGTTTATAATATTTTTCAACCACCATCTCCGCTTCATTATTAATGTGGGTTGTGAATAAGGGACAATAAGTAGGGTAAACTAAAAACTTAATTTTTGTACGTATATGGTAGAAAACTAGGCCCCAAACTTTTCTATGGCATCTGCTCCAAATATTATTTAAATTCTATCACCAATAATTTCCACATACTAGAGTGCAAATCTAGTCAAGACGTTTCCTTTAAAGTGACTTGGATGAAAAATCTGGATGTGGAAGTATTGATTCCTTAGGCAGCTTATTTTTATATTTGAGATAACTAATAAACTATAAATGAAATTAGTACTACCAGTATAACGAAACTGTATATAACCTGTATCGGGTCTATATGAAAATCTTTACTCGATAAAGATAGCCTACATTCTTTTGGTACAACGGCGATACGGGTTTGAATTCATTCTGGGTATAGACTGAATAAAATCGACATTTATCGATTCGCTATCGCCACGATATATTTTAGATTTAGATTGGATAAAGTTTAATTTATCGAATTGCCATCACAACGCTTAGATTATTACTTATGTAAGTATACGTTACTATACCACCACTGTTGCAACTAAAATAATAATTAAATAAAAGAAATATTTGTTCTGTATTGTAATGTAATGACACCTACCTGATGTGTATCGTATAATATTTTATTTCATATTGTCTTTATATTTATTTTTAAAATGAATGAAAAGTTATAATTATTGGGATTTAAAAAATACTGGTTCGTAATCTAGCAATCGAATCACCTTAACTATGATATTTGCATTGTCTTGTATTATGGATATTTCGGAGGAAAATAAACTTTTCATGTATTAAATAATTGCTAAAACTGCGTGTTTAAATATTTTAGTTCCTATATTTTTAAGTGAAAAGTCAAAAGTAAAAACTAAAAAATAGTGGCCTACTAATAACAATAATATGAGTGTTGGTAGGTAACACATTACAGTATCTGATACCGATATTACGGAAGCAGATACTGAAATGTTCGATTTACCGGCCGCAAATGGGTCTGGGACATAGTCTTCTACCGGACAGTATAAGATAAAACTTATAGAAACCTTCAGATACCTTGTTGAGTGCATAGTGGGATCCTGGTGGGACGCGAACCTACGACTCAGATCTACAATTTCAGTGCACTAGTGCAGTTAGTGTCTTTACTATTTGCGCTACCTGGCCTTGTGTTGAACTGTCGCTTATTGTGTATACATATTTATAATTTACGTAGAGATAGGTATAGTTACTATATTTTATTTAAAATTTAACGAAATGCCGAAAATTAAAAAGAAATTTGTCGCCGTTTGGCGGAAATGCGAACTGATACGGCTAGAGAATATGAAACTTGTCGACTTAAGGCATTTATAAGTAGGATTACAATCGACGGTATAGATTATTTAATATACCTATATTCAATACATTTGTTTTATAGAAATACTGGTTCAGTAGATACACAAGAAGCAAATAATGTAATATGACTGATGCCGACTATTCTACAACGAAATTTCCGAAGAAAAGTTGATGAGCAGGTACTGACTCAGAAATCATTTTCCGATACATTATTGGGCAATAAACGGGAATATTGAATTAACCTGTATTTCTAAATTATTACGAATTTTGGCCTACGATGGGAATCATATTGAACTACCATTGGATGCAAGAACATTACCTACTCAAAATACATGGAGCTGTAAACATTCGTCATATGGATATTATTTTCTTCTACTAACTACTTTGCGCATATTTATTTATTTATTTATTTATTTATTTAACAATACACTACCCGACAGAGCATTCCAAGTACATGGTAATTACAAATATATAATGTCTGAGAGTAGAATACAAAGTAAACAAATAAAAACAAAGATAAAACAAAGCAAAGAATTTTAAATTATCCAGTTAATTTTTTTATCGCAGCTACATTGCAGTGGGATATATCAAACTGATCTTGTAGATTATTATAATTCTCACACATTTTGTATAGCGGCGAAAATTTCTGGACGTTAGTTCGGGGAGTCGGCAAATAGAACAATCAGTTGTGCCTAGAACCAGGTCTAGGAGTTCGAAAATTTAGTAAGTTTAAGATAGCGCCGCAATCAGTTATATTATGTATTATTTTAAAAAGAAAAATTAACTGTGAAATAGTTCTACGAGTCTCCAGACTCGAGATTGAGAATCTATTTAACAATTCAGTCCGAGGAAAACCAATAGCAGGATAGACACCATCTTCCCTATGACTCAAAGTCTTTAAGAAACGCCTCTCAATTCTCTCTATGCTCTGTATATGTGTGTTATAATGGGGCGACCAAATAATTGACGAATATTCCAACTTGGATCGAACAAACGATTGATAAAGTGGTTTCAGTGTGTTAATGTCGTTAACGGGTACATCGTATTATGAATCCCAGCGTTCTGAAACTTTCATTAGTGATGGTATTTATGTGGATGGCAATTAAATGATAGTTTGGGGTCAAATGTTACACCTAGGTCGCAGAATGTTGATGAACGTGTACGCACTGAATCTTCTATATGGTAATTAAATTTTACATATTGGTGTTTATTTATAAAAGTTAGGACACTACACTTTATTATACTCAACTGTAATTTGTTTAAATTACACCATTCACTAATTTTATCAAGGGCACTTTGTAATACCACACAGTCACTCACATCATTTACTTTATTGTATGTACTTCATATCATCTGCGTATAAAAGACAATTGACACTTTTGAATTGAATTGACACCCAATTCCTCTGCAATGTCATTAATGTAAATGTTGAAGAATAATGGACCCAAAACAGAGCCTTGGGGTACACCGGAGGTAGATACGAATTCCGCAGATCGTTGTTCACGGTATTCAACATGGTGATGTCTATTTTCAAGATATGATTTGAAAAATAACAACAAATTTCTTGAGAAGCCAAATTTTTTAAATTTAGGACATAAAATACTGTGATCTAGTCTGTCAAATGCTTTAGTAAGGTCTGTGTAAATTACGTCAACCTGTGAGTTAGCGTCGATAGCATTAGATATATATTGAGTTATACAAAAGAGATTAGTTGATGTAGATCGTCCCTTGAAGAAACCGTGCTGGTATTCAGTAATGCGGTTTTTTGCATAAGAATATGTTGGTTCATGAATTTCGCACGCTTTTGAGAAATTGTTAATAATCGTTATAGGTCTGTAATTCTCAATATTATTTTTTACGCCTTTTTTAAATACAGTAATTATTTTAGAACATTTTGGTGCATCAGGAAATATATTAGATTTAATGGTTACATTAAATAAAGATATAAGAGGAGTTGTGAGAACGCCAGCACAATCATGTAGTATGAAGGCTGGAATTTTGTCAGGGCCCATTGTGTATTTAGGCTTGATTTTTTTTCAAGGAATTTAACATTTGCTGTTCTGTAAACCGTTTGATTGTTAAAAAATCTGTTTCTGAGTCAACAGGAAGGTCCACGATTGATGAATTAGAGGTAACATATGAACTACAAAAGTATTCAGCAAAACCACTAACTACTTCCTTGTTGCGCCTACATAATATATATCTTCATAGTTCATAGCTGTTGGTAAATTATTACTGGATTTCTTACTGTCGATAAACTGCCAGAACCTACTGGGATTGAGTTTAATATTACTTTCAATGTCGCGACAATATTTTTATATTCAATATCGTATAGTAATAGCAAATTGTAAAACGTATCACCTCACATTTAACAGTCACGCGCATCAGTTCTATACTAACAGGGCAATTTTTAAATTAGAATTTGTATAGAAAACTGGACAGAATTTATACAGTTACGTTATTATCTTGTCTATAATTTACTGTTACTCAAGATGTGCGATAAATGAGGAAATATCAATATCGATTACGTAAAGATTCGATACCTATTTAGTATATCTGACACATAGACTTAATAAAATTGTAATACATTTTCCATAACAGTATAATGTTTTTATCGGAGAACTTTACAGGACCTATATTAATGAGTTATCGATAATATAAGGATACTTTATATCTGCAATAAATGTAAATCATATATTCTATACAGGGAAAATATATACAGATAATGCTTTATATTTGCTGTGCAGACTAAATAGAGAATATATTTGTACAGGAATTGTACTATAAATACGCTCTATAGTTGAAATTTTTATCGAGAAATCTTTACAGATTATGTATTAATCGATATAGTCCACGGAAACCTACATTGCTTGGTTATACGGGTATTTCTATAATAGAAACCATATACGATTCTGCACTAACACTAAAAAAACGTTTATCACATTTGGTCAAGTAATATAAACTATAATTTAAAATATCTTATTTGTAACGAATATGTAATTGAAATAATTTAAAATTGTTCCTTCGAAAATGTTTCTTTGGTTGAGGCGAACCATTTTGTAATTACTATTTCAATTATAAAAATGTTCCTACATATTATAATCAATTTATATTTACACTTAAAATGACTCTTTATTTGAAAGGAAAAATGCTCTACAACTTCTGCTTTTTTGTTACAAAACTTAGGCGCTAGAAGGCGAAGTTTGTCGAATAGCATGTAAAAAAGTGCTTTTCGTAAATTTGCGATTTTGCTAGCGGATAATTTTGTCCAAAATATAGTCGAATATTTTACTTCATCGTGTGAAGCAAATCTCACACACTTTCATAAGTCTCAAGAAAATAAATAGCGTATGTTTGGAAAACTTGTCCTATTTATTTTCAATTGCGGTGAGCAATAAAATCTTTAGCCATTTCATGAGATTTCAATAAACAGGATTGTTTGATTGACTTTAGTGCTCAATTAAAGAAGGAATAACAATTCTGCAGTATGGTGGAAATGTATGGAATAATTTCATTATTTTATAGGCATGTGGTTTAAGTAATCCAGAGACAGGTCGATTTTTATATTTAAATGCTTACCTCTTGTTATACATACAAAATTTGTTACATCGTCCTGATTGTTGTGGTGAGGTCTTCGATGTTTTTTTTAATAGGAACATAATAATAGTAATAATAATAATATTTATTAACCATTTCAGATACATAAAGTATATATGGCAAGTCAAAATTTTACATGATCGAACACACAATAAATATAAGCAAATAGATAATAATACATGTACTATATGCATAAAAGTAACAAAATAAAATATGTATATGACAGTATATCTACATACTGAAAATGCACTACAATTAAGCATAACCTTAAGGTTCTCTATTCAAGAATTCATATATGATGTAAAAGCTTTTCCTTACCAGCAGATCTTTTACAGCATGTTTATATTTTGTCTAGCTGGTAATTTCTCTTATATGTGATGGTAAGCTGTTACATAAAGTAATACAGTTGTAATTCGGGGAATGCCTGTAGTTTTTTGTACGATGTTTTGGTGTACTTATTAAGTCACCATTCCTAGTCACATATGTGTCATAATGATTACATTTTACAAATAAGTCCATGTTTTTTTTATATAAGTTAGACATTTATAGATAAATATACAAGGCATGGTCAGCACACTCTTGTTAACGAATGTACTTCTGCAACTTTCATTGTATTTTAATTTAAAAATTAATCGGATGATTTTTCTCTGCCCTATAAATACCTTCTCTCTGTAAGATTGTGCTAGGGCATAATAAATATTTATAAGGCCTGTTTGATCTAAGCTATCTCGTATTTGCAATATAGCAAAGTACGCTTTGTTTAATTTTTCACAAACATATTTTATGTGCACATCCCAGCTTAGGTGATATAGTCTATATATGTGCCTAGCAGTTTCGTACTATGTGATGACGTAATACTGTCGTACATTACAAGAATATAGGCCCTTTTCTATTTTTAATTTTTATTAATGATATTGTAGATTCCTTTAAATATTCAAAAGTTAGCCTTTTTGCTGATGATATGAAATCATTTAAACAAATGGAAGATTATTAGGATTGTTTGCTTCTACAACATGACATAAGTGGTTTAACCAAAATCAGCTGCCTTTTAATATTAATAAATGCAAGGTAATGACTTTCACGCTTTGCAAAAATACCTACGCTTTATTATAAATACGAAATCGGAAACAAGAATTTGAAGAGTTGGTACAAAAACTGATCTGGGTGTAATATTCGACTCGAAACTGACTTTTAATGACCACGTGACAAATATTTCCAATAAAAGCTACAAAAATATAGGTTTTGTCTTACGCAACTGCAAATCATTTAAATGTTAGAAAACTATTTTAATGTTCCTTTGTAAGATCCAAACAGGATTATTGCTGCACGGTCTGGACACCCTTCTATACCAGGTGTATACAAATATTAGAAAATGTACGGAAAAAATTTAAAGAGCATATTAATTCTATTTTACAGAAGAGGTATACCAGTAGCTCTTCTTAGGTAGACCATATTTCTAAGTATAATTTAATGACACTAAATAGCAGAAGAACTTACTTACATTATTTGTTTGTATAAACTTCTACACAATATTTTCTATGACTTAACTGCCCTAAATAAAATAATAATCAATGTGCCGGGTGAAAGAATCGCTTTCAAAGAACTTTTCAATATGTTACACCAACTAGAAACTATGAACTAAAGTCACATCCTGTGAGAATGGCAAAGAGTTATAATTCATCACAGCGTTATCTATTCGGACATATTTAGTGATACATAAGGAATGTTCACAAACAAATTAAAAAGTAGATTAGTTAATACTCAAAATGAAATAGAAACTATGTAAGCATTTCTCATACCATATCTATAGTTTATTCCCTCGTTCTTATCCATGTCATGTGACTTACCTTTAGATATTTTAATTTAGTTAAAGTTAGTAGGTAGAGTCTATAATTGGCTTGAAAAAGCTGTAGAATGTCATAATAAATAAATAAATAAATAAGTAAATAAATAAATAAATAAATAAATACATAAATAAATAAATAAATAAATAAATAAATACATAAATAAATAAATAAATACATAAATAAATAAATGGATAAATAAACTAACAAATAAATAAATAAATAAATATCGTGATCTGAAAAAGTAAAATGAACAACGACCTCGTGTTCAGCACATAGAAATCCATTTAAAATAATACCTCATGTTCCTCTTCGTGATTGAAATCTGAATATTATAAAGATAATATTTTATCCATTTTGAGGTTATGTGTATCAAAATCCTGACTTCATAGAGCAAGACGGGTAACGGCATTGTGTGCAGCGTGTCAATATACTATGGAATTAGCAATTTAGATCCGGCTTACTTGTATGTAAATGTACTTACGACAAAAATTCTAGTATTTCTTGCTAAAGTCAGAAATAAAATAATGTTTGCGCCATCTGTAGTTATGTTTATAAAAAAAAATATTAATTAATTAATTTATTGTATACATTTCCGCCACACTGTATAAAAAACAAATAATATAGATAGATACACTTTGAAATATAATTATGGAGGATATTTTCTGAAAGTCGCTGTTAAAAATTTAACTCGGTAACTGTTTATGGCGTCACTGAATCGTGATATGAGTTCTATGAGCATCACAAGTTGCAGACTGTTCATGCAATGTTTGGACAACAGATGCTGCAAACTATCTGTTTTCCTGAGACAAATACTCTCAAAATCAGCTATGATTTATGTTAAATACGACTTTACTTAGGTACATCCCAAGTGCTATTATATTTAATCCATTAAATTTGATATGGTTTGTTTACAAAACATGTTTTAAATAATTATTTATATAAGACAACATTCATTTCACTTTGTTTCTACTCCACTACGTGCACGTGGAGCTAATTATTAATTGTCGGACATTTCCAAAAATTTGATACAAGCTTGATACGTCTATTAAAACGGCGTTAGATGTTAGAGATTCCTTAGAACGACCGCTTTCAGAAGGGTGCAATTTTAATGAATTTAACAGCAAATTAATATAAAGTAAAGTTGTTTTGTCTTCTCTCAATCTCGAAACTTTATTGTTATAACCCCTAATGGTAGTCCCCCTACTAATTGCTCTTTACATTTAATTAACAGGGGAGTTTAAAGGTATGGTTTCTATAAATTCATCAAAATGTTTACAGTTCTGATATTAACCGAACTAATCTTGCGGCTGTATTATTATTATTATAGGAGTCTCTTCGTCTCCTGCTTTCATACATTCTAAACAAAACTACAGAATATATTATTTTTTGTGCTCATATTTGTCAGTTTCTTGTATATAGTCGGCATAGACGTTATTACTACTACTATGTGTAGTATATTTATGTTTGTCTACTTTTATTTTCAATTCTGCTTCTTTCTTGCTTTATAATGATTCGGTTAAAATTCGAAAATATTTTTAAACTCTGTAAAACACTTTATCTGCTTGATGTACCATTTTATTTCCTTTATGAATCACGAAGGATATATTTTATAGAAAAGTTTTCGAAAATACTGTATATGTAAGCTACAGAATTTGTTCCAGTTCAACTTTCTACATTGAGTAGCGCACATCGTCGTGATGCTTAAAACTGAATGTGACCAAAAAGAATGCACGATAAATATTTTTTCCATTTTAGAACTTCACGTACATAATGTTTGTTCCACCTGCATTATTTAAGTTAGCACCTTGAATATACAAGCCGGTCTCTTTGTTTTTCTTTGTGAACTAATAAGTGAGTAGTTATAAAGTGTAGTAGCAACACCCGCTCGCGAAAAAAACTAATTTAATGACAAAACTTCCAGCCAATTGTGATGCTTCCTTCCTAGCCTTGCAGTGTTGAAATGTTTTTTATCTCGTTAACTTTCTCATCCGTCAGCGCAGTAAACTAACGATGCTAATTTTAAACAAATTAATTCATAAAGGTATTGCATTTACTTAGAGGGTTGTCTGCAAGTAATTGATTTTCGTTAATTAAGTCATTATTTTGAGCAGAAATGCTTAAGGTTTATACAATCCTAAGTTTAATTATGCCATTATTTATTAATTGTCAAGTCTAGAAGTAGTAATTAATAGAGATATTAATTGTTGCCTGATACTGCACTATCAATATTCATACGTAATAGATTTCACAAACAATGGATTAAACGATTAAAAGATATTGATGTCTCGCATAGAAACTATCTACAGTTAGAAAATAACTTAATAAATAATCCAAAAATGTTTTGGTTCAATATTAATAATAAGTCAAAAACAAACTCAATACCTAACAGTATGACTTATGAAAATATTTCACATAATGACCCACAAGATATTGTAAATAAATTTTTAGAATGAAACATATTCTTTATAGGATTTTGCAAACAGTGGAAAGAAAAGCTATCTATGTGAACTAAAGGAAAAACTACATATAAAAATATTAATGAAATCTTTGCATTCTTCCGATAACCTGACTTCTGGTTATGCTAACAAGTAAAAATTCTTATCTGCCATTCTCATTTTAACACTAGCATCCAACCTAGTCCCCTACGGCTAAGCAGGCTAAACTAGTATCCACATGATCCCCTACGATATGTAAATTCAGTTAAAAATGGGAACAAAGGCCTGAAATTAATCTATTTACGTACCTTGTCTTTAAAATTTTTTTCATTCTAATGAATTACATTCTCATAAAATCTCATTCAGTTTCTTGGAAATGCTTAGCCTTTGAAACGTTTTTCGTCCTTATTGTGGACTCATCAGAAAAGCCTAAAGCCACTCATAACGATGTTCCATGCAAAACTAAGACAATATCCATGAACAAGTATAAAATAATTATAATTGACATTGACTGATAAAAAACAACAGATCTTCACCAATCTATTATCTAACTAGTATTAAGCTTATAGATATAGTCTAATAATTATAAGGATTTCCATAACAAAAAACTGTTAGTGGAGGGAGTATACATCACAAAAATCAGTTCTGGGGGTGCCGCGAACCCTCCCCCCCCCAATAAAAACCACTCCTTCGGTGAAAGAAGGCTTATTTTACTGGTAACTTGTTAACCGTTGAAGATATAGAAAAATTGTTCATTATAAAAAAGAAAGCTGGACTAATTTCCTAAGGAAAATGTAAATTTCTTGTGTGTCATAATTTTCGAGAAAATCGAAATCGAAAAAAATTGTATATAAAATGTATATATAGAAAATGTTGAATTACTCGAAAACCAAACAAACTAGGAAGAAGAATCAAAATGGGTTTTAAAGGGGATATAAAATACTCTCTTTGTGTTTTCATCTTTGATGGCTATTGATATCTATCAGCATATAAAAATAACAATATAATACAGTTACCTCTTCATTTTTTGCGCTTTTAACTATTCACAGGCCCATAAAAAATAACTGACTTAAATATAAGTTATAAATGGGTTACCTTTTAGTTCAAGGTAGTACTTCAATGCAGAAAGAATTAGGAATAAAAATATTCACATTTACAAATTTACCAGCATGTTGAAATTAGCTAACTTTTAGCCAATTTTTTATTGCTTCCTAAAAATAAAAAAAGGACCCGAACATTTTGAAAAGTTAACTCAAAAATTTTGTTTTAAGTTCATATATCATATAAATAATATTTCTAATCATTTAATAGTTAAAAAGTTGCATAAAAAGATATAAAAAAATTGAATAAGCAGCGTTTTTTGGATTTTTATTGGCTAAATTCAACATGCTGGTAAATTTATAAATGTGAATATTTTTATTCCTAACTTTTTCTACATTGAAGTACTACCTTGAAATAAAAGATGCATATTTATAACTTATATTAAAATCAGATATTTTTGATGGGCCTGTGAATAGTTAGATATACAAAGAATCAAGAGATAACTATATTATATTGTTATTTTTATATGTTAATAAATATCAATAGCCATCAAAATTGGCAACACAAGAGAGTATTTTATATCCCCTTTAAAACCCATTTTGATTTTTCTTCCTAACTTGTTTGGTTTTCGAGCAACTCCATTTTTTCTATTACCAAGCGCGCAAGAAATTTCAAATAAAAGAAAATTCGCGCTGATTAAAAATACAAATTTTTCTATTTTTGTCAATATCGATTTCTTCGAAAACCATGGCATATACAAGAAAATTACAAGAAGACTTTTTTTATGCAGTTAGTAATGCTTTTTTATATCTTGAACGGTTAACGAGTTAATAGTAAAATAAGGTTTTTTCACCGAGGGGGTGGTTTTTTGGGGGGTTGTGTGGCACCTCCAGAACTGATTTTTGTGGTTTTGTGATGATTAATCCTCCCACTAACAGTTACTGAAGGAAAATTTCAGATAAAATGTTTTGCAAGCATCTGGTGTATTTTTTACTTTACCCACTGGACTAATATTAGCGATATTAAAAACGAAAAAAATAAGTTGAAAATTTTTGTCATGTACATATCTAATTTTACCATGCTATATAACCAAGTATCACAATTACTTTTGATATAATAAATATATGGCGTCCCATTTCAAAGGATTTAGTATTATATCTGGAATCCAATTTAATATAGAATACTACATAGAATGCATTTCCATTCAGCTCACCGAGTACAAACCAACAATTTGTTTGGATTTACTTTATTATGACTTAATTACAATTTTCCATTAAGTCAGGATTCGAATGAAATTAAAAGAGCAATCTATTTTTACATGTTTTTTATGGATGACTAATAACTCAATTATCTGGCATCCGGCGTATCGTTCGAAAAAATTGTCCATAAAAATAGAAACATATTTTCACAATGAAAACATTTTAAACTGAACGAGCTCTTAGCCTTTATTATGGCTGTTTAAAATTCAGAAGAATAAAATTTTAATGGGTTCAATTATAGAACTTTCGGTCCACAATAACAAACAAATAGGTATTTAACTATTGTGCTAAGAATAACTAACAATGCTTCTTCGGCCTATTAGCGTAAGCACTGTTTTTCATTCGTGTACTTTTATGTGAATCCACAATTTGAATGGGGTTGGATAAACTCGAGCCAAATACAGCGTTAGTTTCCTGTGAATGCTGCTATTGTGCAGCAACTATAACATCTACGACACTATCGTGTATTATGAAGATTGGTTAAAATTCACAATAGTGGCTGTCAAAGGAAAATAACACAGAAAAAAAAAGTCGGTAAAGATATTTACACAGAACTTCCCTCTCTATTTGTGCATGGCGGTCACTCTTAAAAATTAATAATTACGAAGTGACATTGAAAATAATGATCGGAATGTAGTTGTCACTATTATTACAAAGAAAACCTGATAAATTTTGGTCAAAACAATATACAGAGGGCTCATCCAACACACAAAGTTCAATACTAAATAACAGGTGCCATGACTGAATTATTTCTTGGGTTGACCACCCTGTACATTTTTCAATAAAAGTATAATAGGTGCATATGCCAAATGTTGGAAAAAAAATTTCAAAATGTTTTTCTTTTGAAATAGCTTTAGAATGTCATGAAACGTAAAAATTTGAAATTTGAGGAAAAAAAAATCCATCTATTCTAGTGATAATTTTTTTTTTCAAAATGGTAAAAAACTGTTGCGAATTTTTTTTTTTTTTGAAATAGGTTTGGAATGTCATGAAACGGAAATTTTAAATTTGAGCAAAGAAAAATTTTTCATCTATTCTATAGCAAGTAGCGATAAATTGAAATAAATTTTTAAATTTGTTTGAATAGGTTTAGAATGTCATGAAATCGTGAAAATTTTGAATTTGAACAAAGAAAAAAAAATCCATCTATATTAGTATTAAAATTTTTTCAAAAATGGTAAAAAAATTTCTATTTTTTTTTTTAAATAGGTTTAGAACGCTATGAAACGTGGAAATGTTATATTAGAACAAAGAAAAAAAAATCCACTAATTTAAGGGGTAAAAAATATATCAACAATGTTGGCAAAAAAAATTAAAAAAAAATTTTTTTTTTTTGAAATAGGTTTAGAATGCAAAATAAAGACAAGGTACTAGTATAAGCGGTACGCATAAAAATCTGACGAATAATGCAGAAAGCAAGTCCTTTGGCATGTATGCTTTGTATATTTATAGAAGTAATTTGACCCGCAGCACTTTGACCCCTGACCTCATAGACAAAAATGGCAGCCATTTTCAAAAATTCGGGTAAAACGTTTAAAAACAAAAGAAGAATATATCCAGACTGTTATCAAACTGTAGGTGAACGCTTTAAGGTTAGCAAATGTAACAAAACTAGTCATAGTGTAAGAATAATAGAATTTGTTTAAAAACTCGGCGGCTATTTTAAACTTTAACATTTTTTTAAAATAATGCAATATGTTATGTTAGGTATCGTTTAATTATAATTTGAGGTCGCTGATTTCAATGGTGATGTCAAAAAAATAAAATTCTAAAGGAATTATAACAAAAATACAAAGATGGCTTTTATTAACAAAATACAAAATAAAATCATAACAGTTTCCTCGTCATCGCTACTGGAATCATATGGCTTGTAATTAAAAAAAAAAAAGAAATTAACAAGAAAATATTTTAATAAATGTAGAAGGCCCTATACCTTTTGCTGCTACATTTTCTTTTGCATTTCTTGCACTTAAGGGTGCAGGGGAAATCATTTTTTCTGCATAGGCAACGCATGGTATTACAATCGCTTGAACAACCGCATTTTTCTAGCTCTCTACAACCTTGCCAGATTCCTGGCCATTTGGACCAGATGGGCTTCCATCCATTTTCAATAATTTTCCATCCCCATTCACTTGACTCTGGTGGACTTTCCAAAACATCAGATCTGTCCTAGATTTGACCTGCTTGATATGCTGCTCTAAGGGTCAGTTTTACAATACCAGGTTCAGCGTAGGTTCAACTGAGCCACGGCTCAAGCTGAACCGGAGCTCAGGTATATTCCCGTTCTGTAAAGCATAATTCATCCGGGTTCAGTAGTGCTAGGTTCTGTTACTTTCAAATGTCAGTTGGTAGTGTCGGCGTTTGCACACTGTAGATTTTGAAGAATTTGTGACATTAGCACAAACTAGTGGGTAGTTTGTGGACATTAGACATTCGGCATTCATGATAGTTACCGGTGATTCATATTCAAGAGTTTTACAATACAATCGTGAACCTTAGTTTTTGTTTTGAGAGAATATGGATGATAGAAAAAGATCTGCAAACTTTTCTGCCAAAGAGGAATCTATATTAATCTCCTCGGTAAGAAAATATAGAAATATCGTCGAATTCAAGCTTTCTGATTCCCAAGCAAATTTCCAGAAAGGAGAAACTTGGCGAAAGATAGAAAATGAATTTAATAGTATTTCTGGTGAGAATTCCAGTAACGATAAAGTTCTAAAAAAAAAGGATAATATTAAAAGGAGAACGAAAAAGAAGTTCCCTGATCAAAAATAGTATGTGCGAGGTACTGGTGGTGGTCTTTATCGAGAAACCAAAGTTACGATACTGGATGAGGAAGTCAAAGAACTTCTTGGCTCGACCAAAATTGATTGAGACATTTCACAGTTTGATGGAGATACAAATAAGTTGATACAAAATACTTTGAACATATCTGTTTAAAAATTGTTAGTCTACAATAATAAGTTTCTTTTTCAAATCATTTTCAACATTTTATTCCAGCAATAATGGAGCAATCCGATGGACAGAATCAAGCTCTTAAGTCTGTTTCAAGCCAAGAAGATTTGAACGAAATAATTATTGAAGAAGCTGTATCTCTGGACGTTTTAGAAGACCACAGTAAATTGTTTGCACTACTTATATAAGTCCATATTCGAGTTATTTCCTTTTCAGTATATGTCACTTCAAGCCCATTGCAGCTCCATACTGAAGTTCTACCCGAAAACAGGAAAGAAATTCAGCCACAGATAGACATTACAGTAGAAATTAGCAAAAGTAAATAATAGGTACCTACGTCACAGATTTTCTTACACTTTTTTTTTACTTTTGTAGTATCTCAAAGTCACAATCAATCAGGAAATTGGTGAAAGTACAGTCCGGTCATCATAAGGACAAGTAAGTCTAAAGCCCTTAAGTAGAGTACTCGATGCAAGTCTGAAGCTGCAATTAGCAGAGTTTCCCAGTGGGCAGATGCAAAATCTGCCGTAGAAGCAGCAAAGGCACGTTTTATGGAAGAAGAACAATGTCAAAAACTCAAATTTATGAGAGAAAAGCATGAATTGGAGATGATGAATATGAAGAGGAAAGCAGATGTGGAAATAGAGCTTATGAGACAATATCATCGAGCAAAATTGAAAATATTAGAAATTCAAAAGGCGACGTTACTTAACAAAAAGTTATAAATTACCTACAAATTCATCTCTTATAATTGCAGAGGGCCGTGTTCTAGAAAATTACCTTCATTTTACATGTTT
Source organism: Stenurella melanura (assembly GCA_963583905.1). Classification (NCBI taxonomy): domain Eukaryota; kingdom Metazoa; phylum Arthropoda; class Insecta; order Coleoptera; family Cerambycidae; genus Stenurella; species Stenurella melanura. Next base: position 18,228,732 of record OY757317.1, read on the forward strand.
TTATTATATCAATTATTTATTTGTATTTACACATTTTATACGATATTAAGTAAAAGCTAAGTTTTCTTAAAATAAAAAATTAATTTTTAAAATATTTCTTTATTTTTTACACTCACGAACAAACATACTTGTCACCATATGATATACAATGGATGTTAGGAGCGTTTATAACCTAAAAGACTGTTAGGTACATAACATTTTTCACAGAAGTCCATTAAAATAGTTTATTAACTGTAATGTGACTGTATCATTGCCAATCACCCTGTTATCCCCCATATTCTCCACCTCCACTTCATTGACAATGTTAATAGCTTCTTGCTGTTGATCATCAACTGGTGGTATTTCCTTATGCCGCAAACACGGTATATTGTGCAGTATGGCAGTTGCTGCAACAGTGGCTTCTACTTTCGATCTTCAGTCGAATCCCCAAGGAAAGAACAGGAAATCGCATTTTCCAAACACCGATGCACCTTTCAACTGGATTTCTTGTTCTTACTTGGGGCTTGTTAAAAAGGTGCTTTGCAGGAGAGAATAATATGTATTCGTTCGGTAGGGGGTAGACCTGGGCTAGCAATATATTCAAATGCTTCTATTATATCATTATATCATCACCCCAATTATAACGCAATTTTTACATCGTAATAAAAGTTACTTTTTTACAAATTGGCCGCCATTTTGGATGTCCGGAAATCGAAGTGCTGCGGGTAAATTTAATACAATGAATGTGTACAAATCACATGCAAATTTTCTTGCTTTCTGCATTAACCGTCAGATTTTGCCGATTTTCTCGATGTACCGCTTAAACTATACGTAAATAAATTAATTTCAGGCCTTTGTTCTCATTTTTAAATTTACATATCGTAGGGGATCATGTAGATACTAGTTTAACCTGCCTAGCAGTAGGTTACTATGTTGGATGCTAGTGTTAAGATGAGAATGGCAAATAAGAATTTTTACTTGTTAGCATAACCAGAAGTCAGGTTATCGAAAGAATGCAAACATTTCATTAATATTTTTATATATAGTTTTTCCTTTAGTTCTCATAGATAGTTCTTTTCCGCTGTTTGCAAAATTTTATAAAGAATACGTTTCAGGTTTAGAATGTCATGAAACGTAAAAATTTTAAATTTGACGGAAAAAAATTTTTCCATCTATTCTAGTGGTAATTTTTCGAAAATGATAAAAAAATGTTGCAATTTTTTTTTTTTTCGAAATAAGTTTGGAATGTCATGAAACGTGGAAATTATAAATTTGAGCTTAAAATTTTTTTTTTATCTGTTCTATAGCAAGTAGTGATAAATAGAATAAATAGAAAACAATTTTTAAATTTGTTTGAATAGGTTTAGAATGCCATGAAAACGTGAAAATTTTGAAGTTGAACAAAGAAAAAAAAATTCCATCTACAGTATGTCCGCGGATGGGGTTTACAAGAGGTGTAATGGCTAAAATGTTTAACTTTTCGAGAAAATGTTATTCTTTATAAAAGTTTTTGCTTGCCTAAAAAATAGTGATGACGCATGACGTTGACAAAAATTATATTTTTTATACGGGGTGATCAAAAATTACAAAAACTTCGTAAGAGTAAACTGGTTCTATTCTTTATTTTGAAACAAAATGTGAAATAAAAAAGTTGTTTCAAATTATATGGTCTGTCCAAATCCAAAATTTCATTTAAATGTTGCAATGTTTCCGAAATTAGTGAATTTTTAGTAAAAAATAATTGTAGGTTTTTATCAAATTTATATTTAGCTAATTGCATTCGAACAAGAAAATAAAAACTAGATAAACAATTTTGAATTTATTAAAGTCCATACATATTTGAAGATTCTGACTTTATTGAATATCACTATTCAAAAATTCCTCCACCAAATTGAACGCATGTTTCTAATCGTTTTCGAATGTTGTGAAAACTACATCTAACTTCCTCAATGGAAATTGATTGCACAGCTGCCGAAATGCGCTGCTTTAGAACTTCAACGTCATTGTCTATGGGTTCTCGGTAAGTAATTTGTTTTAGACGGCCCCAGAGAAATGTATCCGCAATAGTCAAATCTGGACTTCTTGGGGGCCACCGAACTGGACCGCTGCGTCCAATCCACCTTCGCCCAAATTTGCTATTAAGCCAATTACGTACGATGCAGGCATGATGTGCCGGACATCCGTCCTGCTGAAAATACATTCTGTTACGATACTCCAACTTCTTCTAATTGATCAGAAAATAATGTATTAAGCATACGTAAGTAAGAATTACTATTGCACGTATTTTCAAAAAAGTATGGCCCTATTATGCCATGATATGAGATAGCGCACCAAACATTTACTTTTTTTAAATATTGCCTTCCGGTAGAAATTCTAAATTCGGGGTTGGTCTCACTCCAATACCTTACATGTTGTGAAGCTACAGTCCCATTTGTAGAAAAAGTTGACTCGTCGGAGAACATAATAAATTTATAAAAATTTGTGTTGCCACTTAAAATTTCATTTCCTACCCATAAACAGAAATCTAATCGTTTTGCTTCATCTCCTTCTTCTAAGGTATGGTTAAAATGTGGTTTGTATGGAAAAATTTTATTTTCTTTCAAAATTTTTTGAATGCAACTTTTTTTAACCACCTCCAAATGCCGGGCTCGATTTCTCAACGAAAGTTTGGGTTCTTCAGCAACAGATGCCAACACTAATAATGTCGCAGCGTCATTTTGATCATATTTTTTTTTCTTTTTCTTTACGTCAAGCACCGAACCACTTTTTTAAAAAATTTTTACCAATTTATGAACTGCCATTCTCGAAACATACACAGTGGGAAATCTCTCACTGAATTTTTGAATAACGTAACGGTATGAACTTTTACCGTCTCCATAACACACTGTACTAATAAAATTCTCTGCTCAACAGCTAACATTTTAAAAATTAGTTTTTAATGCAGATATGTCATGATATGAGACGTAACTAGGTAACAACGCACCTAACAATTAAATGGGGCGTCTAGATGCAAACCTTTCTTTATGCATGTAATATTGTCATTTCCAGTAAAAGCCAAAAAACTTTTAAACAAATTAATGAAATTTTGGATTTGGACAGACTATATAATTTGAAACAACTTTTCTATCTCACATTTTGTTTCAAAATAAAAAATAGAACCAGTTTACTCTTACGAAATTTTAAGTTTTTGTAATTTTTGATCACCCCGTATAAAAAATATAATTTTTCTCAACGTCATTACTATTTTTTAGGCAAGCAAAAACTTTTATAAAGAATAACATTTTCTCGAAAAGTTAAAAATTTTAGCCATTACACCTCTTGTAAACCCCATCCGCGGACATACTGTATATTAGTGGTAAAATTTTTTCAAAAATGGTAAAAAATGTTCTACATTTTTTTTCTTAAATAGGTTTAGAACGCTATGAAACGTGGATATTTTAAAGCTGAACAAAGAAAATGAAATTTTACACCTATTTTAGTGGTAAAAAATTATTTAAAAAATGTTGGTAAAAAAAATTTCATTTTTTTTTTTGAAATAGGTTTAGAATGCCATGACACCTGCAAATGTTAAATTTGAACAAAGAAGAAAAAATTTTTTAGCGGTAAAATATCTTTCAAAAATGTTTCTTCAAAAAAATTTCTATTTTTTTTTCTGAAATAGGTTTAGCGTGTCATGAAACGTGAAAATTTTAAATTTGAGCAAAAAAATTTTTTTTCATTATTTATTCCCTTTAGACGATCCATCCTGTATATTTTCTAGTGAAAGTTTAACCATTTCTTCGCTGACAGTAGGGTCAACTACCTACCAAATTTGGCTGCTCCCCGTCAAGTAATTTTTTAGTTAATGCACCAACAGACAGACAGACAGATAGACTGACGGGATCGAAAAACCTATATTTTCATAATCTACGTGATCTGAAACGTCAAAATCCTAAAAAATCTCGGAGGGTGATTTTTTTCTCGAATACAATACTTACCTTCGGTATGCGAGGGAAGTAAAAAATAGTGAACACGGGAATACAAACGAGCGGAAGTTGCAGACAGGCGCGACCGACTGCTTAGTTTCGTAGTAGGGCTGGTCCGGGTAATTTAAACTAGGGGTAAATAAAAACAGACCTACAGAATATTCAGAATTCAAAATATGAAAGTTTCGCGCGTATTTTCAATTGCCATTAATTAATTAAATTAATATATTATTGGATCAAAGGCAGAAATTTGCCAGAAACTAAAATGGGACGTAGACGTGCATTTGTATTTAGTAGGGAGGTAGAAAAACAAACAGTAGAATTTTTAAAAAGCCGAGCTCGAATGGGATACCCATGTAACACAGAGGAGTTGCGTGACCCAATCCAAACCTATGTGAAAGAAAAGAAATTTCAAACATCTTTTAAGGATGGCCGCTCTGGTTTGGACTGGTACTGCAGTTTTTTGAAACGACACAGAGCTTCGAAAAGCCTGAGCATTTACAAAAAGCCAGAAAAGAATAAAGAAAAGCGGATGTCATCTACGGCTTTTACAAAAAATTGGGAAGAGTTGTGGCTGAAAAATATTTTGTATAAAATCTCGTTTGTATTCAATGCAGATGAAAGCGGTTTTAAAAATGATCCATCAAGGATAATGGCCATTGGAGCACGAGGAAAGGCCCTTTGCAAGGTCTTTGGTGGCTTAGGAAGGGAAATCAATAAGTGTCCTTGCTTACGTGGCGGCTGATGGATCGTATCTACCACCTTTCATTGTCTTCAAGGGGGCCGCAGTACAGGCAAGTTGGACCTCCGAAAAAACTTATCCAGGTACAGTTTATTCCGTGTCCACAAATTTCTGATTGGAAGAACAGCAGTTCCTCAACTGGTTTGATAAGGTTCTCATAACATGAGTACAAAATTTACGTGAGGAACAAAATCTACCAGAGGAGAAAGCATTGTTATTGATGGTCACAAAAGCCATATTAGTTTTAGGATAACTGAATAATTCAAAACAAAGTAGTATTATTTGACAAGCTTTCACGGACAAAAATATTAAAAGCAGATTTGTAACCACAAGAGTACTCCCAGTTTCCAGAGGATGAATTTAATGCTCATGAACTGAAGAGGTTCATGGAAACACAAAAGAAGGCTGCTAAATCCAAGAGGCACAAATTGATGAAGCCACACCAGGAAGAAACAATACTGAAAAAAATTTCAAAGCAAGAAATGCAACCAGTACAATTCAGGGCAAGCCCTTCCGCATCTGGCATTTCAGATGCTGGTCCCTCCAAAATAGAAGATATGTCTTTGACATTAAGCAATTCACAATTTGAGTTCGACAGTCCTTGTGCTACTTCTGGTCCTAGATATTCTCTTAATATTCTCTCAGACAATTAAGAAAACAGTAGCAGTGATTTTAAACAAAAAACCTGCAGAATCCAATGGAGTTACGAATCTATGTGTAAATGTAATTGTATTTGCAAGTGCTTCTATCATTGTATTTATTTTATATAATTGTATCATAGCTTTTTATACCAATATATTAGGAACCTATATTAACCTAGGACTAGAATATCTTTTTTACTAACAGTATACGTAATTAGAAAAATAAAGTATTATTATTACTATTAATAGTATAATTATTTATGAACTCAACCACAATCCTAAACCATTTAATATTTACTCAGACTCCACTATCTTGCATAGATGGTACCTTCACCAGGGTCTATGGGGGCTAATAATACATTAATATAGTTTCATGATCAGCTCAACACAGGTATGTATGATTTTCAAACACGGTCTGAACAGCTTTTAAAACAGAGTCTGTATACAGATCTGTACGATATTAAACAGGGTCTGTACGCTTTAAAACAGAGTTTGAACAGCTTTTAAACAGGTTTGTACGGCTTTCAAACAGAGTCTGTAAACTGGTCTGTACGATTTTCAAACAGGTTTGTACGATTTTAAACAGTGTAAACTAAGGGTAATTGGTGTAAGAGGGGATAATTAGGGGTGACGTGGTTAATTATGAATAAGACGGGGGATAATTAGGGGTGACTAGGGTAATTATGTGTAAGACGGGGATAATTAGGGGTGACGAGGACAATTAAGCGTAAGACGAGGATAATTAAGGGTAAAACGAGGATAAGTGAGGATAAAACGAGGATAATTAGGGGTAAACCGAGGATAAGTGAGGATAAAACGGGGATAATTAAGGGTAAATGAGTGGGTGGAGATCTTCAATTAATGTAGGCATAACAATATAGTATCTGTATAAGCACTAAACCTTAAATATGCCTTTCACTTAAACCTAGATTGCTGAGGGTCAGCTGTCTCCTTTTAGAATGCAGTAAACGTAAAACTCCTGTATAAAATAAGCCACTTCTGTGCGTTCTCTAAACTCTCAGATATTAAGCATATGTGGGAAAACATATCCCTCTAATAAATAAGACCTCGATGTACCAGCTACCAGTGGATTGGTATATATTTTTGTTGCTCATAAAAAATGTTTCACCTTATGCTGTACATGCTTAAACAATAAACAGTTATATATTTCAGCCTGAGCTACTGACGGAAACATTAATCATCTGTATCTTTATGATACAGTCTTTCCCACGAATATATTTTCTTCGACTACGCTATCATTAATGCTAGCCAGAAAAAAAATTGACTACATTGTGGTATGCGGTGATCTTAATGTAAATTTGCTTGAAAACACCTTGTCTACTAAAATACTTTGCGACATATTTGATTCCTTTTGTTTAAACATTACATCTAGAGAACCAACGCGTGTTTTTACAAATATAAGAGGGCAAACAAGTTCTACATGTCTGGATTATATAGCGACAAATATATCGCCTGAGGTGTACAATGTAACTATTTTTGATCCTATGCTATCTGATCATTTTGCTCATTTACTTAGTTTCAGCTCTATAAATAAGACAAATTTAACCGATGCAAATGATAAAGGAGTATATAAACGTGATGTCCAAAAACATAATATTCAAGAATTAAATGACAGACTAAAGACGGTAAATTGGGATGACCTGTATAATCTAAACATAACTGATGCATTTAATTTGTTCTTTAATAATGTCACATGGTGTTTTAACGCTGCATGTCCACTAAAACAATTTAAAAAATGACCCACTTTTAAAAAAGATAAAGGGTGGATAACAAATGCATTAATTGAAGAAGGTAACAGGGTTCGCAAAATTTATAATGACATGAAAGATTCTAACTGTCCGGACAAAAAATTGTTTTATAATGAAAGTAAAAAAATCTATAGGAAAAACATAAAAATTGCTAAACTTGATTATTACAACAATAAAATAATAAATGCAGACAATAAAACCAAAGAAACATGGAATATTGTTAACAATAAACTAGGAAGGATAAGGGCCAGTCAATGTCCTATAAGCCTTAATATCCAGAATAAACTATGTTCAGATGGAAATGAAGTGTCAAACTGCTTTGCAGCATATTTTTCCAGTGTCGTCCCTGGTAATATTAATGAACATTTTGGGTATAATTTATCTCTGCCGTGCACATTATCGAAAAATATACCAAATTCAATATTTTTTTATCCTGTTAACGAAGAAGAACTGTCAAATGTCATACGTAACCTCAAAAATAAAAAGTCATCGGGATTGGATGGCCTTACTGCCCACATAATAAAAAGTATATCTGACAATATATTGCCATCACTTTTGTACCTTATAAATATGTCATTTGTTGATGGAGAAATTCCTGATTTCCTTAAAATAGCGTCCATAATCCCCATTTACAAAAAAGGTTGTAAAAATATCGTTGAAAATTACCGGCAGATTTCCCTCCTAAGTGTGTTTTCAAAAATTTTAGAGAAAAAGAAAATTATTTACGACCGTATCATATCATTTCTTGAAAAAAATAAAATACTAACCGAGTTCCAACATGGATTTAGAGCAAGAAAATCAATTGAAACTGCATCTGCGCATTTTTTAAATACATCTACAAACAGTTAGATGAAGGTAAATATGTTGTGTCGCTGTTCTTTGATTTATCGAAAGCTTTCGATTCTGTAGACAGAGATACTGTCCAAAAAATTAGAAAGCATCGGTATACGAGGATGTCTTCTAAGTTGCATTAACTCCTATATGAAAAATCGAAAATTAATAGCAACATGTAATGAGTGTCAATCGAGTATCCAAGATGTAACCCTGGGGGTTCCACAAGGCTCAATATTAGGCCCTCTGCTATTTTTGATATATATTAACGACCTGCCAAATTATATTCAACATGGTGTTACCATGGTGTATGCAGATGATACCACTATTTCGGTATCAGCTATCACACAGGAAGAACTGTATCACAAAATTTCTGTTACACTTGACGATGCACAGAGGATGGTGCCAGAGAAATAGGCTCATTTTAAATGACGAAAAAACAGTTTTTATAAATTTTAATTTTAGGAGAGCATTAACGTCTAGTGATAACATAACTTTTACCGAGTCGACAAAATTTCTGGGCACCTACATAGACAGCAGATTAACATGGGAATTGCATATAGATCATAATTGTAAATTGCTAAATAAAGCATACTTTGCTGTTTTACAGCTAAAAGATACAATTGCCCAGACTCATATACAAAGAGTTTTTGTGTCCCAGAAAAGGTTACTAAGATTAATTTTCGATATAAATAATAGAGCTAGCTGTAGGCCGTTATTTAAAAAATACAATATACTTACAGTCCCTAGCATCTATATTTACAAATGTCTGGTATTTGCAAAAATTAACTTGTGTACATTCTCGACCTCTGCAGATAATCATCTGTATAGTACAAGACATAAAGATTTGTTGGTGATCCCAGTGCATAAAACAGCGACATTTCAAAATTCACTACACTATAATTGTATTATTTTATTTAACAGCGTTCCTAAAACTATGAGACAATTAAACTTACCGTCATTTAAAAAGGAATAAAAAAACTTTTAATAACAAATGCATTTTATAGTGTTGATGAATTCCTAAATAGATAAAAATTTTATATATTTTTTAATCTCCCTGTCTATTTTACTATATTTTTACATTAAAAGAGTTTTTATATGAGGTTTGTTTATTTTATACGTATTATACATGTACATATTATACATTCTTTTATTATTGTACATTTTTTTGTATTTATGTGTTTTATAAGTTTGTGTTTTTATGTGCCTTATTTTAACTTTTATTACTATAACGAAACTTAAATTAATTATGTTTTTAATTTGTACGAATTAACTTAAGTAAATATTGTTTTATTGACGTGTCACATGTACATATTTGTATCAAAAATTGGTAAAATAAATTCTATTCTATATTCTATTCTATTACAGCATTTTGATACCATAGACCGCAATCTAATTCGCTAATACTCCATCTAGAGAAGAAAGGCTTCCTATTTTCTGCAAGCAGCCATGATTACCTTTTCATGAATCGCCACCAGTCCTCTTCTCCCCCACGATGTTCTTGAAAAATATAGTAGTAGTAGTATGATATCAGAGATTGAAATGTTTCCTACTGTCTGCAAGCAGCTATCTTCTTTTCTTATAGGCGGCCACGTTTTTCTATACACGATCATGTATTTTTCCCTTCCACAATGCGTATATTCTACTCTACAAGTTTTTATATGTGACGTCATGTATACTAGCTTCATGCGATTTATCTCTTTTAACACGATGAGTCACAAATTGAGAACCGGCGGAAATTACTAATCTTTATTTAAGTCTCATGTATTCACGAGACCACCCTGTATAATTTAATACGTAACGTATATCGTCGAAAATAATAACGCTAATATGAGAATCGCCAATAGATCAACTATCCAAGTAGTCTACGCTGTACTTACAAACCAACACCGCAGATTATCGCGTGGGTGGAGTCAGGTTTGAATTCATGGCCATCTCGAATTTCCGGTCGCCGCCGTTTGAATTTCCCGCCACTGTGACGCCCTCTGTTGACGCGAGTCGTGAAGTTAGCCACGCTCTCCATCGATCTCGTGAAGTTAGCTATGTTCCCCCGTCGACCTCGTGAAGTTAGCTGCAGGTGGGCGGAGTCAGCGAATAAGTGACCTTGAAATGCAAAATGAACCTCCATAAGAAATAACATGGGATTTTGGCCCCGTACGCCCATAGCCTATCTACGCTAAACCTATTTGAAAAAAATATGTAAATTTGTAATCTTTTTACTTTCCTCGCATACCGAAGGGAAGTATTTGAGAAAAAATCACCCTCCGAGATTTTTTCGGATTCTGACGTTTCAGATCACGTAGATTACGAAAATATAGGTTTTTCAATTCCGTCAGTCTCTGTCTGTTTGTCTGTCTGTCTGTCTACTTGACGGAGAGCAGTCAAATTTGGTAGGTAGTTGACCTTACTGTCAGCAAAGAAATGGTTAAACTTACACTGGAACATATACAGGGTGGACCGTCTAAACGGAATAAATAGTGAAAAAAATGTTTTTTTGCTCAAATTTAAAATTTCCACGTTTCATGACACGCTAAACCTACTTCTGAAAAAAAAAAAAACATTTTTGAAAAACATTTTTACTACTAAAATAGATGAAAAAATTTTTTTCTTTGTCCAAATTTAAAATTATCACCTTTCGTGATATTCTAAACCTACTTCAAAAACATTTTTTTTTCAAATTTTTTTATACCAACATTTTTGAAAATTTTTTTACCACTAAAATAGATGTACAAAAATGTTTTTCTTTCTTCAAACTTAAAATTTCCACGTTTCATAGCGTTCTAAATCTATTTAAAACAAAAACTAGAAATTTTTTTAAAAAAATTTTTAAAAATTTTACCACTAAAATAGATGGAAATTTTTTTCTTCGTTCTGACTTAAAATTTCCACGTTTCTATGGCATTCTAAAACTATTCAAACAAATTTAAAAACGTTTTTGAAAATTTTAAAAACATTTTTGAAAGCGTTTAATTTATTTATCACTACTATAGAATGGACGAAATATTTTTGTTTGCTCAAATTTAAAATTTCCACGTTTCATGACATTCCAAACCTATTTCAGAAAAAAAAAATTGCAGCATTTTTTTACCATTTTGGAAAAAAAATAATACTAGAATAGACGGAATTTTTTTTTGTTCCAATTTATGACATTCTAAATCTACTTCAGAAAAAAAAAAATCTGAAAATTTTTTTGACCAACATTTTTGAAAATTTTCAAAAAATAATTATATTTTTTAACCACTACTATACTTCCACTCCATTACGCGAATGTGGGGATAAAAATGTGACAGATGGCAATAATATTTGGCATATGCACCTATTATACTTTTATTGAAGAATGTCATCTCAAGAAATAATTCAGTCATGGTGGACATTTGTAAAGGTATTTGCGCAAGCCTTCCATATTTGGCACCTGTTATTTAGTATTGAACTTTTGCTGTTGGATGAGCACTTTGTATAATTTTTTGACCAAAAGTTATCAGGTTTTCTTTGTAATATTAGCAATAACTATATTCCGATTATTATTCTCAATGTCATTTCGTAATTAATATTTTACCTTTACCGATTTTTTTACCGCTACTATAGAATATAAGGAAACTCCTTTTTGCTTAAATTTAAAATGTCCACGTTTCATGACATTCTAAACCTATTTCAGAAGAAAAAAAAAATTGAAAATCTTTTTACCTACATTTTTGAAAAATTAAAAAAAAAATGAAATTTTTTTACCACCACTATACTTCCACTCCACTACGTGAATGATGTGGAATTGAAAATGTGCCAGATGGCAATAATATTTGGCTTATGCACCTATTATACTTTTATTTGAAAAATGTACAGGGTGGTCATCCCAAGAAATAATTCAGTAATGGTGGACATTTGTAGAGGTATTTACGCAAACCTTCCATATTTGGCGCCTGTCATTTAGTATTGAACTTTTGCTGTTGGATGAGCACTCTGTATATTTTTTTGACCAAAACTTATCAGGTTTTCTTTGTAATAATAGTGATAGCTATGTTACGATTATTTTCAATGTCATTTCATAATTGTTAATTTTTTAGAGTGGGAAGTTCTGTGTAAATACCTTTACCGATTTCTGTTAATGTTATAACGAAGTGCAGTATGTCTCATTGACAATCCATCTTCTGCTTTAGCAATAACTTATTATTATTATTATTATTAACTACAGCATTACAATAAAAAATACGTATAATAAAAGTGCTAGAGGTGTTTGAAAATCTCATGAGCTGTGACCTTCATATGCGCACAGACATAAACCCTCCCGTTGACTCTGTTACACTTCTTAAATATATTATATTTATTGTTTACCATTTATCCCGAGCTCTTGTTTATGTATACAGCAAGGCAGCCGCCAGTGTCTTCAAAAAAATACTTATAACGCAGAATAAACTTTGCCTTTTGCGCATTTCGCGGCCCATAAGATTCTGAAACACCTCTAACTGTTTTTTTTTCGGTTACCTACTCATAACATATTCAAATAGTGAGAGATTTACATTAGAAAGTACTTCCCTTCGGTATGCGAGGGAAGTAAAAATAGTTGTCCTATTTTTTTTTACTCAGGACAGTACGTTTATAAAATTACACAGCTTAAGCAACCCGGGAACAAAATACTCTTCAGACCTTTACTGATACTAAACATTTGTTTTTCTTTAAATGCAAAGAGTGAAACAAATTAACCTATTGGAGGAAGTAGCCCAAGGGAGTTACTTTGAGAAACCGCTCCGGAAACTGTAAATTTAGCAAAGTGGCTAAAGGGAATTGTTAAAGACGGAACGTTTATGCTGAAAAAATGTTAAATGAAAAACTCTCGGCAAGATAAAACTCTCCGCCGGAGGGCTCTGTAGATAACAGCGGAATATAAAATAAAACGTGCGAGAAATTGCAGTGTTCAACAAAAGTGTAAACACTATCTTCGCTCTATATATTTACTTTTTACGAAAAGTATCACATTTAACAAAATTGTGAGGTCGGTGGTTTTTTATTATTCAACTATAGTATTTTCTCCTATTTACTGATGCCAAATAGGCAAGTATATGGGCTAGTGCAAAAATAAAAGGCAGTTAAGATTTTTCGCTGAACTACTAGTCGCGTCATCTTGGCATGAAAAATCTGAAAACCTCTAAAATTGAGGGACAGGGTCAATTGACTTCATTTTTGTTGCAGAAAGGCATTTATAAAAAACGGCACCTTTTATTTTTTGGCGAAAATGTTTAGTTTCATTTTGTGTCCAATAACACAGGTTTGGGGTCCAATAACACTGGATTTGGGGTCAGACCATACGTTTCTTATGTATTTTTTGACGATGAATTCAAGTCTGTTTTTAATTTTGCTCTATCGCGTTAGGATTTTGAGATATTCTTACCTAAAGGTTGGACATATTTGAGGTTTTGTAGCTTTAAGATTTTTTTTTTTTCAATAAACCGTGTGTGGGGTTTTAAAGTACATGTCTTCACCTTTAAAACACCGTTGAGTTTGGTCAAATATCTTTTTTTCGCCGAGATATTGCAATTTATATAATAATCGTAAGGTTTCCGTACTAATTGAATGTATTGGGAAAGACATAATATGGACAATTTTAAAAATTCGATATCTCAGCGAAAAAAAAAAAGAAGATATTTGAGCAAACTCTACGGCATTTTAAAGATGATGATTTGTACTTTAAGATCCCATACATGGTTTCTTGAGAAAAAAATATCTCAAAGCTACATAACCTCAAATATGTCTAACTCTTAGGTTAGAATATCTCAAAATCCTGACATGATAGAGCAAAACTAAAAACAGATTCGAATTCAGCGTCGAGAAATACATAAGAAACGTATGGTCTGACCCCAGATCCAGACAATTAATTAGGTGTTTTCACAAATTTGAAATCCACTTTCACTGCGAAGATAATGCTTTATTATAGTTAAAAACACTTGAATTTTGAGATAAATTTCCTAAAGTAGTTTTTACAAATCCCGTATTAGGTAGGCGTTACTTATTTAATCACATGTGAAACGTAAATAAAGTGAATAAAATGTTGTATTTAACAATTTTTAAACTCGATTACAGAAACTAATATAACCGATGACGTCACCGCGTGTTTTGCGTACTCAATTACTAAAACTTTATGTTATTTATTTGTTGAAATTTTAGTTTGATGGACGATAGAATTCTGCTTAAATATCAATAAGTGCTTTAGTATAACAAGTACTTCATTTTAATAATATCAAAAAAGCAAATTTGCACATAGTGAAGACACCTAATTGGCCAATATTAATGGTCCATTTAATTAAATCAATCGAAAAAATTTTTGTTATACGCGATATGCCATAGAATTAGACAAAAAATGTTACACGGGGTTCTTGGGGTCCGAATCCATCTTTCATGTTTCGTTACTACTAAATTTGTCCTGTTAATTTTAGACGAAACCATATACATAACACCATGTTTTGTAAACAAGTGGTAAGATTTTGCGCCAGTTCCGGCCATATTGCCATTGCCAGTATTGTCACTTCCCTGTGATACCAGCGCCGTAGTGTAGTCCAATTTGGGAAATTCGGAATGAAGAAATGAGAATCTTGGCCTTGACAATCTGTACTCGGGGGTTTTTGAAGACGCTGTTCACGAATCAGAGGTTCAGTTTACGAAACTCAAAACATAGCGGACCGAAAGAACAGTCAATTTTTCCGGATAACCTCGTATTTTTTACTCTTTTGGGCTGAAAGTATGAAAAATACAAGTATTTCCTTAATTGGATACCGCATTCGGTATTAGCGATAACTAAAACCCCCGAGTTCCCACTCTGAGCCCAAAAAAGAAAAGAGAGAATTTCACTGTTATTTCGGTCCGCCATTTGGAATTTCGTAAATTGGACCTCTGATTCGTGAACAGCCACCTCAAAAACCCCCGAGTACAGATTTTCAAGGCAACGATACCCATTCTCATTTTTTCTGGATAATGGCCCAATTTCGGTCCGCCATTTTGAATTTCCCAAATTGTATTCGTGGTCATCGATCCCAAAAACCTCCGAGCAACCATTTTCGTCTAATTCTATAGCATATTGTGTATGATAACTAATTTTTCAATTAATTTAATTGAATTCGCCATTAATATTGGCCAATTATTGAACAAAAATAAAGCCTAACATTTCCGCCAAGAAATAAAAGGCACTGTTTTTTCTAAATGCCTTTCTGAATTCCTTGCAACAAGAATGAAGTCAATTAATCCTGCACCTTCAATTTTAGAGGAAAAATGCCAAAATGACGCTACTATGCATTTTAATTTTAATTAATATTCTGAGTTTTTAAGCAAAATATAAAGGAAAGTGTAGATATATTATATAAGAATAACGAAAGAAATTTAGAAAAAACGCCTTATAAAACAACTAAAACTGTTAAGAAACTACACTAAAAAGAAAAACCGCTGCCTAAGGAATCACTACTTCCACATCCAGATTATTCGTCCAAGTCACTTTAAAGGAAACATCTTGACTATATTTGCACTCTAGTATGTGGAAATTATTGATCATAGAATTTTAATAATATTTGGGGTAGCTGTCACAGAAAAGTTTGAGGAGTTGGTTTCTACCATATACGTTAAAAATGAAGTTTCTAGTTTACCGTACTTATTTTTCACTATTTACAACCTACCACCTCAATGGAGTCATCTCAATCAGATGTCACTACAATACATACGTGTACTAACTTTCAAGTGAATATCTCAATGTGATGTTATCAATCCCATTATTAATGAAGCAAAGGTGGTAGAGTTTGAAAAATATTAGAAAGAAATCTGAGGCCTTGGTTTCTAGTATATACACCGAATCCCAAATTTCTGTAGTCTTACCAGCTTGCTTTACTTATTTTCCCCTATTTGTCCTTATTTAACCCCCAACCCTTCAACGGCTGTTTCGTCCTTACTTATTTTCCTCCCTTCCCTCCGCTACTGACCCACCTGACCTAACTCAATGTATGTACCCTCTCGTGCCTAATATAGACAAAGAGAGAAGAGAGTCGTTTCCAGATGATTAATATGTGTACATCGATAACACACCGTGTGTGAAAGTGTTGTGTTCCTGGCAATACAAAGGTGACAACTCAAGAAGCCGGCAACCTATATCTACGGGCGACCTACGGTCCTATAAGGTACATTCCATTCTTTTCCACCCCTTTTCTAATTATTCATTGGTCCTTCTTGCACGCCGGATTCATCGTAAATTGATAGTTATTAATTATAATTATTAGTATTTCATTAGTCCTTCTAGCAAGCCGGTTTTGCGTAAATTTAAAAAATTAATGGTCATTCTTTGTATGCTAGATTATCGTAAATTTTAATATTCGCATAAAAGTAAATTTTAGTATTTTAAGTTCATTTGAAACAACAAAACATTACTTTGCTCATTTACAATTGGTTTATTAATAATTATATCGAACATTTTATTTGAATTTCTTGGTGTTTTAACGTCGAAGGCGGTAGCACATTTTTTACCTCTTGTCGCATACATACCTATACCGGCAGGGTTCTTGTTTACATGTTATCATCGCTGACCTTGAAACCGCCTAAT
The DNA here is from genome assembly GCA_963583905.1 of Stenurella melanura. Classification (NCBI taxonomy): domain Eukaryota; kingdom Metazoa; phylum Arthropoda; class Insecta; order Coleoptera; family Cerambycidae; genus Stenurella; species Stenurella melanura. The sequence goes on from OY757317.1 coordinate 18,245,222, forward strand.
AGTGCCGTTTTTTTTTTTGTTTTTCGTCGAACACTAGAAATTTACAGCAATACTTGTAATAAATAACATTATATTTATTCTTGAACTTATGGTATCGAAACTATTTCGTTTATTTCATTTGGTAATATTTACCTACTTCGTTTTAAAAGAAATCAGATCGTAAAAAGGTGCCTACCGACATTTGTTTCTTTGATACAATTTTCTTATTATAAGTAACTTCGGAATTTATCGACTTTGCTGCATTTCGCGTGTTATATTGTCACACCCAGTGGCGTACTGAACAACTTACCCTTCGTTATTGCATTAACAGTTAAATTTTAACTTTAAATGCATAGTCATTGTTCAGTTGGTCTCGGTTATTTGCGAATTTGATTGATCGGTGTCGTAGTTTTTTGTTCCTTTTGTGGGATATTTATTCGAATTATTTAGTAAATACATACTTAAAAAATAGTCGAAACTAAAACCATTTATTGATTGCCATGGCCCCAAGAAAAGAAGCTATAGCAACTCGTAATTTACTCGTGTCTCGAATTAAGGAAACTTTGGACTTTGCACAAGCTGCACAAACAGATAATTCAAAATTGTCTCTTTTTAAAATAAAATACAAACTGTTAGACAAAACTTATGAAGATTTCCAAGCAAGCCACATTGATATTGTCACTCAAACATCCGACGCAGATCGGGAAGCTCAAGATGGTATTAGAAAAGAAATTGATGACATATATGTTGAAATATTAGCAATATTTCAGGACTTATGTCCTATTACTACAGTTCCTACCACACCTAGTGGGGAATTATTACCATCTATAACTCGTTCTTCGACATCTGCTCCTTCTCAATTCAATGTAAGGCTGCCTAAGCTGGAATTAATTAAATTTTCGGGAGATTTAAGAGGGTGGCAAACCTTTATTGATGTGTTTAACAGCTCAGTTCATGAATGTTCTCATATTTCGGAAATAAATAAGTTTCAATATTTAATCACTGCATTAACCGATGAACCACTGACATTGGTCAAATCAGTTCCATTAACTGCGGCTAATTACCAAGTAGCTTACAACGCCCTTGTCGATCGCTATTCGAACAAGCGGCTTCTCATACTAAACCATTGGCGTACCTTAAAAAATTATCCTGTACTAACCACAGATAATTTCAAAACACTTCGTAAATTAATCGACACCTTTAGCGAAAATATTGCGGTATTAGGGCATTTAGAATGTAACATAAAAGAGTGGGATTTTATTTTAACGGATTTGCTCTTAGACAAACTGGATACCTCTACACGCAAACGATTCGAATTAAACTGTAATGCTGCAGTCATGCCTAAATATGACGAATTAAAAGATTTTCTCCTTAAACAATGTGCCGCTTTGGAAACAGTTGAGAGTTCCAAATCCTCGACTTCGCATGCCGCGACTTCGCAAAAATATAATAAATCGTCGACTCAATCCTTTTCTTCTAAGCATTTCACCGATTACAAAAGCGCCCCTTCTCAAAGGGCCTTTGTGGTGAATACCAATTCAACCTCACCCAATCAATCATCATCTTCGAAGTCGGAAACTTGCACCCTTTGCAAAATGAACCATTTGCTATATCGCTGTCCATCTTTCTTGGCAAAATCACCTTCAGACCGATTCTCTATAGTCAAACAAGCACGTCTTTGTGTCAATTGCCTGCGGCAGTTCCACCCGGTGGTCAACTGTCCGTCACAGCATACCTGCAGGACTTGTGGATTTAAGCACCATTCCTTACTTCACTTTGATAGGTCTTCAGGTACTGTTAGTGACAAGTCCAATTCTAATATACAGGCGCCTCCGCCTCAAAGTAGCCCTGCTACTCCATCATCTGGTGTCAATGCTTGCACTAGTGTTTCTTCAACAAATACCTCATCTCGACTTACTGTTCTTTTAGCAACTGTTTCTTTGGAGATCAAAAACAAATTTGGTAATTTCGGCACCATTCGCGCACTGTTGGACCCTGGTTCACAGGCTTCATTTATCGTTGATTCGGCGGTAAAACAACTCGGGCTGAACAGGTCAAAAAATCATACTCCTATTTTTGGGCTAGGCCAAACCACTGCAAACCCATCCGAGGGTATAACCACGTGTCAAATTCGTCCTCATGGATCCGAAAGCCCTTTATTGGAAATTGACGCCCTAATTATTAAAACTATTTGTTCTAACATACCTAGCTCACCTGTCGAGTCATCGCAAGTGGAGTTTCTTCGCAATTTACCATTAGCTGATCCACTTTTTCACAAGCCCGGCCCTATTCAAATGTTATTAGGTGCTGATATTTATCCCTCATTGTTAAAAGGTCATACTATCACTCATGATAGGGCCCAGGGACCGATGGCTATTGAAACTATCTTTGGATGGGCTCTCTTAGGACCTATTAATAACGTGACTTCTTCAGAAATTCGTTCCTTCTTCACCAGTGTCGAACCATGTTCCGACTTAATCCTCAAGAGATTTTGGGACATTGAAGAAGTTCCTTCAAAATCAACAACCTCTCTGGATGACAAGGTAGTCGAGGCACATTTCCAGAATTCATATTTTCGCACATCTTCAGGTCGTTTTGGTGTTGCGTTACCATTTAAGATAACCTCGCCTCACTTCGAAAATTCTTGTACCATTGCCGATCGTCGTCTGATCGCTCTTGAAAGACGGTTACAGTCTCAAGTTTCATTGCGTAAACTTTACCTTGAGTTTATGGCAGATTACCTCACATCTGGTCATATGTCGCTTGTTAGTCCATCTCCAGATGGTTCTGACAACTATTTTATCCCACATCATGGGGTACTCACCACTGATGCAGACAAACAGAAAATTCGTGTCGTCTTCGATGCTAGTGCTCGGGCAGGCAATAACCTGTCACTTAACGACACTTTGTATCCTGGTCCTAAACTTCAATCCGATATCAGTAGCGTTTTACTTCGTTTTCGTTCTCATGCCATTGTTTTCACATGTGACATCCGTCAAATGTACCGGCAGATCTTAGTTACTCCGGAACATAAAAAATACCAGCTGATTAGATGGCGTTTCAGTCCCACTGATCCTATCCAGACCTACCAGCTAAACACTGTTACTTATGGCGTCAATTCGTCCCCTTACCTGGCTATCCGAACTTTGCTTCAACTAGCCGAGGAAGGTAGTCAACAATTTCCTCTCGCCGCCGAGGCGCTTAAAAATGATGTATACGTTGATGATTTGGTTTGTGGCGCCTCATCCATAGACGCTGCCCTGAATCTTCGAGATCAACTCATTTCGCTATTACAGTCAGGATCTTTTGAACTTCGAAAATGGTCATCCAATAACCCCATGATATTGGAGGACATTCCGATATCGTATCGGCAGCAACAAGATCTTACCTTCGACAGTGAGTCCAATTTAATTATCAAAATTCTTGGGTTACAATGGCATTCATCTTCTGACTCGTTTTCATTCAAAGTGGTACCACGAGAGTCCCGTTGTACCAAACGGTCAATCCTGTCCGAGGCCGCCAGAATTTATGATCCTCTTGGTTTTCTTTCTCCATTAACCCTATTCGCCAAACGCATACTTCAACATTTATGGACTCTAGGACTCGATTGGGATGACACTCCTCCTGAAGACGTAAAAAGGTTATGGCAGCAATACAAATCTGAATTGTCATGTCTTAGTTCACTTCGAATACCTCGTCATTTATTTAATTCCTCTCTACAATCATGCCAGTTGCATGCATTTTGTGACGCTTCAGAACTTGGCTATGCTTGTGTAATTTATTTCCGTACTATTGACTTAAACGATCAGGTATCCACTAGCCTAGTTATGGCCAAATCTAAAGTGGCCCCTTTAAAACGTCTATCAATTCCACGTTTAGAACTCTGCGCAGCGGTTTTACTTGCAAAACTCTTCGAATTCGTCCTTCATACGTATCAATCCCTTGTTACCTTTGATCGCATAGTGGCATGGAGTGATTCCACAGTTGCCTTAACTTGGATTAGAGCTTCGCCCCACCGATGGAAAAGCTTTGTAGCGAATCGCGTTACCTTCATTCAGGAACGTATAGCCCCATCATGCTGGCGCCACATTTCGTCTGCCGAAAATCCAGCCGACCCGGCTTCTCGTGGTCTCCTTCCAAACGACGTGCTGTCATGCTCGCTTTGGTGGGCGGGGCCAACATTCTTAGCCCAGTCTCCCGACTCGTGGCCATCAGACTCTTCCACTTCTCACCTAGTCTTTGAGGAAGACTTGGAAGAAAGAGTAATCACTCTTCTTGGGCAAACTGTGACGTCAGACGTCATTAACCTTCTCGACAAATTTTCGTCACTTCGGAAAATTCAAGGTATTGTCGCATATATTCTCCGCTTCTACAAGAATAGTAGAAAGCACGACAAGTTCACTGGACTTTTGTTAATTGAGGAGTTGCACCAAGCCCTACTTCGTATCGTCAAAGTAGTCCAATCCCTAGCATTTTCTCAAGAAATCAAGGCTATTCAAAGCAAACGTAAATATCCAAAATATTTACAAAAGCTATCGCCATTCCTTGATGCCGATGGAATCCTACGTGTCGGTGGCAGACTAAAGAATGCCGATCTGCCCTTCTCGGCCAGACATCCCGCGCTGCTTCCACGCAAACATCGCCTCACTGAATTGATTATTTTACAAACTCATCGTCAAAATTTCCATCCAGGAATAAATACAACAATGTACTTACTTCAACAAAATTTTTGGGTTCTCTCTGCTCGTCGAGCCATTCGACATTATTTATCGACTTGTAACCAGTGCTTTCGAACTAACCCCAATCCATATGTCCCTCCGATGGGAGATCTTCCAAAGGTTCGTATTTCGCAAATCAAACCATTTAGTTGCGTAGGCGTTGATTATGCCGGTCCTTTCACCATCACCTTAGCAAAAACTAGAGGTGCTAAAACCATGAAAGCCTATTTATGCTTGTTCGTATGCTTTGCCACCAAGGCAATTCACCTCGAGTTAGCCTCCGATTTAACTACAGAGGCCTTTTTGGGTGCTTTGAGACGATTCATAGCGCGTCGTGGCCGGTGTTCTCAGCTGTTTTCAGACTGCGGCTCTAATTTCGTCGGTGCGGATCATGAGCTCAACCAATATATGAAACATTCTGCCGAGGCAGAAAACATTATCTGGACTTTTAATCCACCATCCGCTCCCCATTTCGGTGGACTTTGGGAGAGTGGAGTTAAAGCCGTTAAAACGCACTTTTATCGGGTCATCGGAGACCAAATCCTCACGTATGAAGAAATGAATACTCTATTTGTACAAATTGAATCTCTACTCAATTCACGACCCCTTTGTTGTCTAAGTTCGGATCCAAATGACATTAGCGTCTTAACTCCCGGACACTTTCTTACTCTCGAACCTTTAACATCAGCTCCAGACCCAGACCTCACTCATTTATCGATAAATCGGTTGTCACGTTGGCAATTAATACAGCAGATGCACCAAAGATTTTGGGTGCGTTGGAAAGATGAATATTTGCACAACCTGTATCAGAGAAGCAAATGGTCGGATTCACATCGGTTTGAACCTGTCGATATCGGTACGATCGTTCTTATAAAAGACAACCTAGTTCCACCCCTCAAGTGGAGGATAGGTAGAATTTCTAAACTCCATCCTGGTAAAGATGGAGTACCCCGCGTCGCGTCTGTAAATACCTCCGAAGGTATTCTAAAACGCCCAATGGTAAAATTGTGTGCATTGCCTTCACAATAAAATACCAAGTTCGCGTTTAATAGAATTTTTGTTTCGTTTTGTTTTATTTTTTGCTATTTCTTTCTTAAGCCATGATCGTTATGGCGTTCAATAATTTTATTTTTGTTTTCTATATAATTTATCAAAATTCTGTTACCCAGAATTTGGTGGGCGGTTATGTTTCGTCCTTACTTATTTTCCTCCCTTCCCTCCGCTACTGACCCACCTGACCTAACTCAATGTATGTACCCTCTCGTGCCTAATATAGACAAAGAGAGAAGAGAGTCGTTTCCAGATGATTAATATGTGTACATCGATAACACACCGTGTGTGAAAGTGTTGTGTTCCTGGCAATACAAAGGTGACAACTCAAGAAGCCGGCAACCTATATCTACGGGCGACCTACGGTCCTATAAGGTACATTCCATTCTTTTCCACCCCTTTTCTAATTATTCAACGGCATCATCTCAAATTATGATCTAGTTTCAGACGTCGTTATAATACCTACGTGTAGAAAATTTCAAATGAATATCTCAATTTTATTTTATCAACTCTTTTCATATTGGAGTAGGGGTGGTTGGGTTGAAAAATATTATAAGAAAATCTGACGCTGTGGCTTCTAGTACATACACCGAATTTCAAGTTTCTGTAGTCTTACCAACGTTTTACTTATATTCCTCTATTTACCCCAAATTAACCCCCAACCCTTCAATGGAATCATCTCAAAATATAAACTAATTCCACACGTCGTTATAATACATACGTGTACGAAATTTCAAATGAATATCTCAACTTTATTTTGTCAACCCCATTAATGGGGTAGGGGTGGTGGGCGGGTTGAAAAATATTATAAAAAAATCTGAGGCCTTAACTTCTTGTACATACACCGAATTTCAAGTTTCTGCACTCATACCAGCTTGCTTTACTTTCCCCCTATTGACCCCTAAATAACCCCCAACCCTTCAACGGAATCATCTCAAAGTATAATCTAGTTCCAGATGTCGTTATAATTCATACGTGTACCAAATTTCAAATGAATATCTCGATTTTATTTTATCAACCTTTTTAATAATGAAGTAGGGGTGGTGGGGGTTGAAAAATATTATAAATAATCTGAGACCTTGGCTTCGAGTACATACACCGAATTTCAAGTTTCTGTAGTCTTACCAGCTTGCTTTACTTATTTTCCCCTATTTACCCCTATTTAACCCCCAACCCTTCAACGGAATTATCTCAAAATATAATCTAGTTCCAGATGTCGTTATAATACATACGTGTAGAAAATTTCAAATGAATATCTCAATTTTATTTTATCAACCCTTTTCAAATTGGAGTAGGGGTGGTGGGGGTTGAAAAATATTATTAAAAAATCTGACGCTTTGGCTTCTAGTACATACACCGAATTTCAAGTTTCTGTACTCTTACCAACTTGTTTTACTTATATTCCTCTATTTACCCCAAATTAACCCCCAACCCTTCAACGGAATCATCCCAAAATATAATCTAATTCTAGACATCGTTTTAATACATACGTGTACGAAATTTCAAATGAATATCTCAACTTTATTTTATCAACCCCATTAATGGGGTAGGGGTGGTGGGGGGTTGAAAAATATTATAAAAAATCTGAGGCCTTATCTTCTAGTACATACACCGAATTTCAAGTTTCTGTACTCTTACAAGCTTGCTTTACTTATTTCCCCTTATTTACCCCTATTTAACCCCCAACCCTTCACCGGATTTCCTCAAAAAACAATCCAGTTCCAGATCTCGTTATAATATATACGTGTACAAAATTTCAGGTCAATATCTTAAACCGTTCCGGAGAAAGCGTGCGGACAAAAAAAAGTTACAGACAGACAGACCGACAGACCGACAGACAGACAGAAAATTTTTTTTCGCTCAAATTTAAAATCTCGACGTTTCATGACATTCTAAACCTATTTCACGAATAAAAATTTTTGAAAATTTTTTTGCGATTACTATACTTCCAATCCACTACGTGGATGTGGAAGTAATAAATAATGTTAATAATAATTACACAGGTCCACAAAATAAAATCGATGAAAGGTTCCTTTGACCAGATCAGGTGCATCATATGTTATTGGGGTCGCTGAAACTGAATCCGAGATCCGTTTTGCCCCATCACGTCAGGTTTTTCTCCCAACCTCAAAAAATAGCTAAAAATGGTAAAACTCAACAACATCCACCTTGCAACCTAATCAAACTTCATAATTGCATATCCTCATGATCCAAAAATCCAAATACACAATAACCTATAACCCCAAAACCCATAACCCCAAAACCCATAACCCCAAAACCCATAACCTCAAAACACATAACCCCATAATTGCAAAATGCAGCAACGAAGTGACTTAACACAGAGTCTCAGAAAAAGTAGGATGCAGGAAGTCGGAACCCCAGTATCGGCGGCTGGTCAGGGTGAGAAAGCGGGCCCGCAGGCGTCGTCATCAAGCAACCGCAGCTCTACATTGGTGGGTAACTTGGCCTTTGATGGGGATAATGTTACAAGAAGGTTTATGTGCAATAAGAGCGCAGACAATTTCTGTGTCGTTTGTGGAGAATACGTTGCCAGTAAGCTTAGAAAGAAATTCACAGATGTACTCAAAACTAGGTACAGAAAATTTTTTGGAATATAAACTAATGAAATGATCAATCATTGGACTCCAAAAACGATATGTTTAAGATGCTCCTTGCAACTCAACCAACAGAAAAAACGAACCTTTGCTTTTCCAAATGGTTTGGCCAGAACCAATAAATCATGAGAAGGATTGCTATTTTTGTTTAACGAGTATTTTTGGGCACAGCTCAAAAACAAAATTTTCTATTTCTTATGCTTCTGTCGAATCTGTGACTTTTCCTATCCTTTTCGGCGCTGGACAAAATAATGAAAATAATATTACTACTGACGAAAATGAAAGGGCAATGGAAATGTGAACTGACGAAGTTCGAGCTGATGGTGACGTTGAGGATTTAGAAATGAATGGTGAAACACCAGAAGAATCAGAAGATGAGACTGATGAAAATCCCAATGGTTTCACTCAGGAAGAGCTAAATGACTTGGGCCGAGACGCAGGACTTTCGAAAGAAATTTCTGAACTGATAGCGTCAAGATTGAAGGAGAAAAATTGCCTATCTCCAGGAACTCGTATTACTTTCTACCGAAATAGAGATATTCAATTCAGAAAATAATTTACAGACATACAAAATTTGGTTTATTGTAACGATATTGAAGGACTAATAAACGAATATGATATTCCGTATGACGCTAATGACTGGCGTCTATTCATAGATTCTTCAACACGAAGTTTAAAAGCAGTTTTGCTACACCAGGTTTTACAAGGTATTGAAAAGAGATATCAGGGTGTTTGGGATGACCACATGTTGGCAGACTACTGCTGGTCTTTGAAGAGAGACGCGTCAAACCAACATAAGAGAAAGGCACTACGGAGATCATTCACAAACAAACGAACCCGTTATCACTCTAAGAGTGAAGACCAATAAAATGTCTATTTACAAAAATTTTAAATTCATTTAAGAATCGTGAGAGGTGAGGGGACTCACGTAAATCAACCACACCGAACAGTGAGAGGCAAGGGAACTCACGTTAATAAAGCACCCCAAAGGGAACAGAAAACTGCTACGTCCACCTCGTTGTTCTTGAGTATGCCTGAATGTAGGTAATTGCAATAAAGAACATCTCGACCTTACTGGGTATTGAAATTATAGTTTTAGGGTTACAAAATTTATGAGTTATAGGGATGGCACAAACATCTGGTTCAACTCTCTAAGTCTCCAGTGAAGTCTCTCCGTTTATGGACATTGCAATTATGGGGTTTTGGGGTTGCGGGTTTTGAGGTTATAGGTTCTGAGGTTATAGGTTATTGTGTATTTGGATTTTTGGATCATCAGGATATGGAGTTATGAAGTTTGATTAGATTGCAAGGGTTGATGTTGTTGAGTTTTACCATTTTTAGCTATTTTTTGAGGTTGGGAAAGAAACCTGACGTGATAGGGCAAAACGGGTCTCGGATTCGGTTTCAGCGACCCCAAAAACATATGATGCACCTGGTTTGGTCAAAGAAACCTTTCATCGATTTTATTTTGTGGACCTGTGTTATTATTATGTGAATAATCATAAAAGCGTAGAGTGCCCCATGTGTAAAATTTTCTGTCTTTCTAAGAGTTTTAAGCGCCCCAAGCTTTTACGTTTATAAACAAAATAATTATTACAATTAATTTTATTCTGTCTTATTAGTGTGTTTGTTAACAGTTTTGAAATTTTGAAATTATTTTTACGATTACTATACTTCCACTCCACTACGTGGATGTGGAAGTAAAATTACTACACATCTCATTTTCGACGGTGATAATAATGATGATGATGAGGAGGGGTGACCCGCGTTAAAGTTTTTGTGGACCGGGTTTTCCCTTCTTATGAAGAATTCCTCAGATTTCCATAAAATTTCTTTGAATTGTCTCCTGATTTTCTCTAATTTCATTCTGGATGTACAGCAGTTTCCTTTGCGGTTTACCCCACGTGATGATGTTGAGGATGACGAAAATATGTTGTATACAGTGTGTCCCAGATTTAAATGGACAAACTCTAGTGGAAGGTAGAGCACACTGAGCTAACTTCAAAACACCCCTATATTTACCGTTGAATGTGAACCGTTTTTGAGATACGGGGGGGTGTTTTATGGTTTTTGACCAGAAATTCGGCCATATTTTTGAAATGACTGCACATATTTAGATAAAATTTGATATGCAACCAATGTGTTATACTCTTTTAGGTTTAAAAATGAATTATTATTTGTTTGCTTATAATTGTATTGAAACATTCTTTATAGGATTTTGCAAACAGCAGAAAAAAATAACTATCTATAACTAAAAGAAAACTTTGTGTAGAAATATTAATGAAATCTTTGCATTCTTTCGATAACCTGAATTCTGGTTATGCTAGCAAATTAAAATCCTAAAATGAATTTGTCTAATTTCTTATTTGACAATTCTCATTCTAACACTAGCATCCACACAGTCCCCTACGGCCATGCAGATTAAACTAGTATCCACATAACCCCCTACGATTATGAAGATTCAGTTAGAAATGAGAACAAAGACTTAAAATGAATTTATTTATCTACCTTGTCTTAAAAAATTGTTCATTCCAATGGATTACATTTTCATGAAATCTATCATTCTGTTTCCTGGAAATGCTTAGCCTTTGAAACGTTTTTCGCCCTTATTCTGGAGCTCATCAGAAAGACATAAAGCCATTCATAAAGATGTTTCATGCAAAACCAAGACAATTTCTATGAATAAGTGTGAAATGATTATATTTGACATTGACTGATAAAAACAACTTCACCTATCTATTAGCTAACTAGTATTGGAGCCTATATACTCTATGCATGTTTAAAAATGAATTATTATTTGTTTGCTTATAATTGTATTGAAACATTCTTTATAGGATTTTGCAAACAGCAGAAAAAAATAACTATCTATAACTAAAAGAAAACTTTGTGTAGAAATATTCATGAAATCTTTGCATTCTTTCGATAACCTGAATTCTGGTTATGCTAGCAAATTAAAATCCTAAAATGAATTTGTCTAATTTCTTATTTGACAATTCTCATTCTAACACTAGCATCCACACAGTCCCCTACGGCCATGCAGATTAAACTAGTATCCACATAACCCCCTACGATTATGAAGATTCAGTTAAAAATAAGAACAAAGACCTAAAATGAATTTATTTTTCTACCTTGTCTTAAAAAATTGTTCATTCCAATGGATTACATTTTCATGAAATCTATCATTCTGTTTCCTGGAAATGCTTAGCCTTTGAAACGTTTTTCGCCCTTATTCTGGAGCTCATCAGAAAGACATAAAGCCATTCATAAAGATGCTTCATGCAAAACCAAGACAATTTCTATGAATAAGTGTGAAATGATTATATTTGACATTGACTGATAAAAACAACTTCACCTATCTATTAGCTAACTAGTATTGGAGCCTATATACTCTATGCATGTTTAAAAATGAATTATTATTTGTTTGCTTATAATTGTATTGAAACATTCTTTATAGGATTTTGCAAACAGCTGAAAAAAAATAACTATCTATAACTAAAAGAAAACTTTGTGTAGAAATATTAATGAAATCTTTGCATTCTTTCGATAACCTGAATTCTGGTTATGCTAGCAAATTAAAATCCTAAAATGAATTTGTCTAATTTCTTATTTGACAATTCTCATTCTAACACTAGCATCCACACAGTCCCCTACGGCCATGCAGATTAAACTAGTATCCACATAACCCCCTACGATTATGAAGATTCAGTTAAAAATGAGAACAAAGACCTAAAATGAATTTATTTATCTACCTTGTCTTAAAAAATTGTTGCTGTTTGCAAAATCCTATAAAGAATGTTTCAATACAATTATAAGCAAACAAATAATAATTCATTTTTAAACATGCATAGAGTATATAGGCTCCAATACTAGTTAGCTAATAGATAGGTGAAGTTGTTTTTATCAGTCAATGTCAAATATAATCATTTCACACTTATTCATAGAAATTGTCTTGGTTTTGCATGAAACATCTTTATGAATGGCTTTATTTCTTTCTGATGAGCTCCAGAATAAGGGCGAAAAACGTTTCAAAGGCTAAGCATTTCCAGGAAACAGAATGATAGATTTCATGAAAATGTAATCCATTGGAATGAACAATTTTTTAAGACAAGGTAGATAAATAAATTCATTTTAGGTCTTTGTTCTCATTTTTAACTGAATCTTCATAATCGTAGGGGGTTATGTGGATACTAGTTTAATCTGCATGGCCGTAGGGGACTGTGTGGATGCTAGTGTTAGAATGAGAATTGTCAAATAAGAAATTAGACAAATTCATTTTAGGATTTTAATTTGCTAGCATAACCAGAATTCAGGTTATCGAAAGAATGCAAAGATTTCATTAATATTTCTACACAAAGTTTTCTTTTAGTTATAGATAGTTATTTTTTTCTGCTGTTTGCAAAATCCTATAAAGAATGTTTCAATACTCTTTTAGGTTAATGAGTAGCTTAAGCGATTTTGGAAAAATCTAGGACCGACCTCCATTTTATTAATATGGCTCTTAAGGTCGTTAATATCACACTGTATATTATTTATTGGTAAATGTTAGTAAACTTTTAAAAATCCTATGGACCAACTTATGAAATAATATCACAATATTTTATGGCACGTTTATGGTTATTCTTCAATAAATTTTCAAAATTATTGAAAGACCAAATTTGACATTCTACAAATAACAGAATCCAGTTACTAACATCATTATTTTATTAATTTTAGCTAAATACTTCGCAGAAGAGGTTGTTATTTGTTTTTGTTTTGACATTCAGTGTTTTTTCCGTCCAAAATAAAGCACATTCCATTTATTTCACGAATAAAAAATAAGTAATAAAACGATGCGATTAACACATGGTATTGTTGCATTAAAAATTCCAAGTAGGCACATGTCAAATGTGTAATTTTACAAATAAGAATTCTGCCGTGATTAACAAAAATGCAGTATCTGCAGAAAAGTAATAATGGAGAAAAACATCTTTTTCTTTCTATTTGCACCCGTAGTAACTTACACGGATTTGGCACAAACGCGTGATTAATACGAACCCAGTAACTCATGCAAACTTTGAATAAACATCTCAACTAACATCCAGATGCCACATTTTTTATAAGTAGCATGTGATGTTGAATTTTTACTAAACACAAACCTACATTATCGTTGAATACGGCACAATAAGGGTCTTCATATCTATGGTTGTGGTGGTACATACGGCATTTTTGTTAAGTTCCATAGATAGAAAACTGAGTTTTAAGCCAGCATATGCTAAAATCTCATTGTTGAAATTTTTTGTAGATACTGCGTTTTCGCTAAGCACGGCAGAATTGTTCTTCGCTCTTAGTAATTACCAGTGTAAATGATAAAAAAACAGTTATTAAAATTAACAATTTTAAGATGCCGTTTCAGTTTAGTAATGAAGATTATGTGGATATTATTTTTGTGTATGGCTTTTGCGAAGGAAATGAGAGAACCGCAATAAGACAGTATCAAAGGCGTTTTAAAAATCGCCGTGTACCAGTTCATAAAACGTTTTCAGAGGTATACCAATTTAGTAGGGAACATGGACAATTTCCGTCATTGACAAAGCACGAACACGTTCCCAGAGCTTTTCCACAAGAAAAGCAAATATTACAGGTTGTGGAAAATAATCCATTCATAAGTGTTAGAAAAATAAGTAATGAGTTAGCAGTACGTAAGACAAGAGTATGGCGAACATTAAAGAGAGGAAATTTGTATTCATTTCGTGTTGAAACAGTTCAACGTCTAGAAGACGGCGACGACGTTCCACGCTTAACATTTTGTAGGTGGATTTTGGGTCACAGAAGAACAATATCGAGAGTTCTATTCACGGATATAGCCCAATTCACATGTGAGGGAATTAACAACTCTAGAAATCAGCATGTTTGGGCAACCGAAAATTCACATGCAGTGATTCAGAAACCAATACAGATTTAATATTAATGTGTGGTGTAGTATTTACAATAATCATCTAATAGGGCCCCACATTTTTAAAGTTAGGCTAACTGGTGAAGTTTATTTGAACGCTAGCGGTTTGTGTTTTCAGCACGATGGTGCTGGACCCAACTTTTCTGGACTGGTCCGGGATTATCTGAACTAGCATTACACCAACAGATGGATTGGTCGCGGAGGTTCGGTAAACTGGCCACCGAGATCTCCTCTCATCTTACACCTCTAGATTATTTTTTATGGGGTCGTCTCAAGTTAGAGGTGTACAATGAAGAGTTCAAAACACTAAAGCAGCTTCTAGAAAAAAATATTACTGTATGTGATAACATTAGAAATAACCCGGAAGTGATTGATAGGTCAGTGAAAAACATATTAAAACGTTCTCGAAAATGTATTGACGCTGGGGGCATTCATTTTGAACCTTTTATAGTTTTAATATTTGCATCGTTTTTAACTTTTTTTCAATTATTTAAAGTTTTAAACAAATTTATTTTATCAAAATAAAATTGCAAACTTTTGTCTTTAATATTTTCAAGTTATTCTGAAAAGGTGTTTAATAATTTTTTAAATGTGCTTGTTAATTCAAGCCTCTTCACTAACATTATTTTTCTTTTATGAAAGAAATGGAATGTGTATTATTTATAAATAAATTTATTTTGTCAAAACAAAATTGCAAACTTTTGTCTTTAATATTTTCAACTTATTCTGAAAAGGTGTTTAATATTTTTTTTAAATTGTGCTTGTTAATTCAAGCCTCTTCACTAACATTATTTTTCTTTAATGAAAGAAATGGAATGTGTATTATTTATAAATAAATTTATTTTGTCAAAACAAAATTGCAAACTTTTGTCTTTAATATTTGCGAGTTATTCTGAAAAGGTGTTTAATATTTTTTTAAATTGTGCTTGTTAATTCAAGCCTCTTCACTAACATTATTTTTCTTTTATGAAAAAAATGGAATGTGTATTATTTTTAAATAAATTTATTTTGTCAAAACAAAATTGCAAACTTTTGTCTTTAATATTTTCAAGTTATTCTGAAAAGGTGTTTAATATTTTTTTAAAATTGTGCTTGTTAATTCAAGCCTCTTCACTAACATTATTTTTCTTTTATGAAAGAAATGGAATGTGTATTATTTATAAATAAATTTATTTTGTCAAAACAAAATTGCAAACTTCTGTTTTTAATATTTTCAAGTTATTCTGAAAAGGTGTTTAATATTTTTTTAAATTGTGCTTGTTAATTCAAGCCTCTTCACTAACATTATTTTTCTTTTATGAAAAAAATGGAATGTGTATTATTTTTAAATAAATTTATTTTGTCAAAACAAAATTGCAAACTTTTGTCTTTAATATTTTCAAGGTGTTTAATATTTTTTTAAAATTGTGCTTGTTAATTCAAGCCTCTTCACTAACATTATTTCTCTTTTATAAAAGAAATGGAATGTGTATTATTTATAAATAAATTTATTTTGTCAAAACAGAATTGCAAACTTTTGTCTTTAATATTTTCAAGTTATTCTGAAAAGATGTTTAATATTTTTTTTAAATTGTGCTTGTTAATTCAAGCCTCTTCACTAACATTATTTTTCTTTTATGAAAGAAATGGGATGTGTATTATTTGGATGAAATTTAAACTAGGAAAGGCTTAGAAACACTGAATGTTAAAACAAAAACAAATAACAACCTCTTCTATGGGGTACTTAGCTAATATTAGTAAAATAATGATGTAAGCAACTGGATTATGTTATTTGTAGAATGTCAAATTTGGTCCTTAAATACTTTTGAAAATTTATTAAAGTATAACCATAAACGTGCCATCAAATATTATGACATTATTTTATGAACTGGTCCATAGGCTTTTAATAAGTTTACTACCAAAAAATAATATACAGCGTGATGTTAACGACCTTAAAAGCCATATTAAAATAATGGATGTCGGTCCTGGAATTTTTCCAAAACCACTTATGCTATTCATTAACCTAAAAGAGCATAATATGTAAATCAAATTTTATCTAAATATGTGCAGTCATTTCAAAAATATGGAGGACTGAAGTTCTGGTCAAAAACCATAAAACGGTTCATATTCCACGGTATACGGGTGTTTTGAAATCAGCTGATTGTGCTCTACCTTCCACTAGAGTATGTCAGTATAAATATGGTACACCCTGTATAATTCGGTTCCCTTCTTCATGTTGAAAATTATTCAGTACCTACAAAATTTTATATTGGAACAACATGACATAAAAATAATTGACAAAATATATGATCCCTCGTCATTCTTACCCTCTTCCCCTCTTTCCCATTCCCCCTCTTCCTCTGTGGACAGTAGTAACTATAATTTGTTAGTAATAAATTTCATGATTATACAGGCTGTCCAGGGCTATCGAGAATATCTCACTTAATAGCGGTCGTGCAAAAAATTGTGCCTACGAAAATTTTGCAGATATTTGAAATCCATTGCCCACTTTAAGAGTTATGATGGATAATATTGAAAATGCCTTAGTCCCAACGAATAAATATGGCATGTAATATACCGTTGAAAAGGGAGGAATATATTCTATTTAATGCCGCTATTTCTTGCCCGATTCAAAATTTAATGTTTAACACCCTAAAGAGTAAATCTCAAAATACAGCGGGCTTAAAAAAAAAACCGACAAAACCTTGCTGAAATACTCTGTTTTGCTAAAAAAAATTACCTTAGAATTTTTGTCATATCTCTTCAAATGACGGACATATATTGCTTAGACAATTCCGCATTTTCAATATTTTCTGTCATAACTCTTAATGGATTTCAAATGTCTTTAAAGCATTTTGTAATTTAGAAAAATCGGCACAATTTTCGTAGAAACAATTATTTTGCACGACCGATATTAAGAGATATTCTCGAGGGCCCTGACGAAATGGACAGCTTGTACATTAATTAAAATGTTATCTTTCTAAACAGAATAGTACAATATTTTATGTGTATATTTTTAAATATTAACAATGTTATCTATATAACTAAACACTGTTTGAACCAAACTCATTAACTGTAATATTGCTTGTTGTAAAATTATTATAGATTGTTTCTATGGCCAATAGTAATTGGTTTAACAATATAATTTGATATTTTAAATACAATATATATGTTATTTTGTTTGACGGGAAATTGAAATTTCATTCAGTAATAGTAATGTTCTATTTTCCAAGAAGCCTGGGGCTGTCGAATATTATTTTCATATATAGAGTAATGTGTTGTAGTTTTAATGAAATGCTTCTCCAGTTGCACCTAGTAATCTCGCTGTTATTATTTGCGGTAACACGATGTCGTTATCGCTACTTCTAAAAATACTTGTATTATAGCAGGGAAACTACATTTTACCCTTCAGCTTCCAGACAAGCAGGAATTCGAAAAAAATAATTCTTTGTTTTGTCTAAGTACATGTATAAATCGCACAAGTTACTACTGCTATACATATACAGTGCGATAGTTGATAGACTCGACCTTTACTTGGTGAAAATCCATTATCACTAATGAAATAAAAAACACTAAACTGATTTTAACGTTTTCACAGGTATTACGTCAACATGGTGATCATTTCGCCAAAAACATTAGCTTCTTCAGATGAGCGCACTACTACACTACTTCCAAATTGAACTTATTGGACCTTAAATACATGATATTGAATCAGTTTTCAGGTAATTCAATGGCATGTATTTAAGGTCCAATAAGAAAGAATAATAACTGCTTTTAGATCTATATTGTTAAGCCTGGCGGTTATATTGCACTTTTAATTGAATTATATAACACTATCCAAATTTTACATTTTCAAACTTAAATAAGAATTAGGGTTATCTTTATATACAGGATGTCCCAGCTCTGTTTAGACAGGTATTATCTGGGAAAAGGTGAAACATAGAAAGAAATGTTAAGTGGAAAAATTATTCTGTATAAAGAGATGTATTTGATCATTTTATTTTCAAATGTAGAAGGCGATAGATTATGCAGCTTTACTCTTTCAAATGGAACACCTTGTATATTTTTATATTTTTGGATGCTTCCGAACAAATTTTATTAACAACATCCTTAATGATAGTTATGAACGGTGTACAATATTTCAATGGTTTAATCTTAAATTCGCCATGTTTCAATTCCAATAAATGAATGCTTCACTAGGTAGCGGCAGCAATATAGTACCACCACATAATTCGAACAGTGAAGCACGCTTCCTGACTGAGAGATTTGAGGGAACTGGATTTGTAATCAGAGACCTGTCATCTGATCTGCACGTTTACCTGATATGTTGCCTCTCGATTTTTTTATGGCGTTATTTAAAGCAAGTTGTATACGCTGAGAAAGTAATTAATCTTAATGAATTCTTGTACACGAGAACATTTAAGGAGGTATGAGTTATGTCAAATAGAATATGGGCGATAATTTGAGTATCTTTTATAATAATCATAATAGTTAGTTTGTCTTGTATTATTCCAAATGACTACGTTAATAAAAAAAATGTTGTCTCAACAATTTAACTGCTAATATCTCAACGATGATTAATAATAGATATAGGACATGGTTAATATAAATGTTAATATTCTAATGATTATGATTATGTATATATTTAAAAGACAGTCTACATTTTGAACTGCTTGAAAATAGCGATAATTTTGAGGACCTGTGGGTTTGTATTAGGTATAGTACATTAAATATTGCAGTTGGCTGTGTTTATAGAGTGCCTAATCACAATGTGAATAATTTTTTGTCCGACTTTGAAAATAATACTACCTAAAGTAGACGAAATAATCTGTCTCGGTGATTTTAACATCGATTTGTTTAATTTAAATAACAGTTCCACTAAATTCCTTGACAATTTACACAGCGTCGGTTTAAAACAGATCATTAATGAGCCCACAAGAATTACGTTAAACTCCGTCTCAATATTAGGTTTTATTATAGTAAAGGAAAATTGTAATCTTTCCTCATGCGGTACCTACTGCATCTGTTAATAATATTTCGGATCATGAATTAGTCTATGCGAGTTTGTGTTATAATAAAAAGAGTGCTAAAGCTATACCAACTACATACAGAGACATAAAAAATATTAATTTAGAATTACTTTATGAGCACGTACAATCTGTTCCGTGGAAAAATATTCATGACATTGACAACATTGATGGTAAAATTACATTTTTTTAACAAAATTTCAAAATATTAATGGATATACATGCACCCCTAAGGACATATACTTTCAAAAAGCAGAACAAACCCTGGATTACCGATAACATTATGTTATTAATCACGCTTAAAGATAAAGCTCTTGCTAAATTTAAAAGAACCAAACATCCTATTCATTGGTAGGAATATAAAAATATAAAAAACTTTAAAACTAGCTCAACTAGAAGAGAGAAAATAGCTTATTTACAACACTTCTTGAATGCTGATAAAAAATCTGTGTGGAAATCTTTGAACAACCTAGGTATTAACACTAAAACAAATAAAAAGAGTATTCCTGCTCAGCTTTCAAATGTAAACTCAATCAATCATCACTTTTTAGATTCCGTACCTTATACTGCACCTAATAATAACATACTAAACTATTACAGTAATGTAAAAAAGTCTTTAAACTCTTATTTTCGATAAAAACCAGTGTAATCGGTGAGGATGGAATTCACATAAATTTTATAATACCTTGTTTTCCTTATATTTTAGAATTCTTATGTCATATTGTAAATTTATGCATTCGTCAATCTGTTTTCCCACCGACTGGAAAAAAGTTCACATTGTACCACTTCCTAAAATAAATTTACCTCTTACCTATAATGATCTAAGGCCGATTAGTACTTTGCCAGTAATGTCACAAATATTAGAATGCATTAGTAAAGCACAGCTTATTAAACATCTGGAGATTCATAATATTCTGCCTGATACTCAATCCGGGCTTAGGAATGGCCACAGTTGTGCTACCGCCCTTTTAAACGTCACAGATTACATATTAACGGCAACAGATGCTCGGAAATGCACAGTGTTGGTACTGCTGGATTATTCCAAGGCGTTCGACACTCTGGATCACAGTGTTTTATTAAGGATTTTGCAATATATTGGCTTATATGATGCATCGCTATTATTTTTTTAAAATTATTTGACTACTCGAAAGCAAAAAGTCGTATTGGATGGTCGGTGTTCTGATTTGGCTGATGTGGCAAAGGGGGTTCCGCAAGGATCAGTACTGGGACCTATTTTATATACTACATATACGTCATCACTACCTAATTTTGTTAAATATTATAAATTACAAATGTATGCGGATGATACTTAGGTACTCTTTTCTTTTTTTCCCAATGTAATTGTAACATTGTAAATTTGGACTTATTAATGTAATTTACAAGGTTTCATTGGAGCACTGTTTACATTTAAATCCTAACAAATGTATTACTATGTTTTTTGGAAGAGACATCTGCTAATGTTCGGTTATCGATAAATGCCACTCAATTACCGCTTAAAGATGAGACTAAAGATCTAGGTTTAATCATTGACACATCCCTCACATTTGATAAACATATCTCATGTTGTATTAAAAGAGCTATGACAAAGCTAAAGATACTGTATAATGCTCGTGACATTTTAAATACTGAGATAAGAATATTGCTTTGTGATACCCTTATTTTATCATTTTCAATTACTGTGACGCAGTCTATGGACCCTGCCTATCTGCGACTACTTCACAACGGATCAAAAAATACAAAATTGTTGCTTGCGCTTCATTTACGGAATCAGAAGACGCCACCCAGTGAGTTACAAGCTACGAAATTGTAAATGGCTAAACATGAAAAATAGACGTACACTTCATCGCGGCACTATGTATCATAAAGTTATCGTTTCTAATAACCCAAGTTACTTATATAGGAAGATCACATTTCGCACAGATGTACACAACTTAAATTTAAGATATAAGGGAATATTATCCCCACCTATGCATAAAACAACCCTCTTTGAACGTTCGTTTACGTTTTGGATTTATAAATTATATAACCCTCTCCCCCCTCGTCTAAAGTTATGCAGTATGCTCACTTTTGATAAACATTTTAAAAAGAATCTTTGCGCTTAGACAACAATAGTTCGTGCGATGTTGTGTCAAATGCCTTGCGATAGTCAATCCAGTCTCTCGATAGATTCCGCTTGTACTGCACAGAATCCTGCGTAATACAGCGGTCTATCAGCAGGCTGTCTTTACAGCCCGCCATGCCCTTCTTGGCACCACGCTGCTCGTAAATCTGTTGGAAGACCGGATCAACCTGCCGTAACGTCCTAGCATACAAGATACGTGTAAATATCTTGTAGCAGGAGTTCAGACAAGTGATCGGCCTATAATTCCTTGGGTCGGACAGATCTCCCTTTTTGGGGATTAGCACGGTACGTCCCTCGACAAACCAGTCAGGAATCTGCTGCCCCTCGTTCAACCACGTGTTGAAAACTCGGGCCAGACGACGGTGGGTGGAAGGAATTTTTTTCAACCACCAGTTGTTTATTCCGTCTGGGCCCGGAGCAGCGAAGTTCTTGGCCCCAACAAGAGCTTGTTGAACTCTATCTGAACTGATTGCCGGGCACACCTCTTCTGGCTCTTCTAAGGTTCTATGGCAAAGAGCCTCGAAGTGTGCTATTGCTGGAGTGTTGCTATCGAACGGACGTGTCGTTTCGTAGATTCCCTTCCAGAAGCGTTCGACATCGGCTACAGCTGGCGGATTGTCGACAACACGCTGTGGCTCTTGAAATAGGCGGGAAGTGGAACAGTGTATTTTGCTCCATACTCCTTACCCGCCTTATTAGCGTTTTCTTGATAGCCATGAGCGCTCCAATCCGATCTAAACAGTGTTGCTTAATAGTAAGCATCACTGTTAGATTTAGTGTGTGGTGCTGGTGTCCTAGGCCGGCTGCTGTTCGCCGGACTTTAGGCGTGAATGCCTTGCCAGCTGTTACGCATTCCACTACACTCTGGATTCGAGAAGTGTGTTGTCTGGCCAACTGTATTTTGCCTTCGATCTTTTGTACACGCCGCTTAGCCTTCTCCATACCGCTTGGGGCTCTGGTTGCCCTTTCGCGGGGGACGAGTTGGCTAGCAGCGTTGTACACGGCAGTGTTGATCTGCCAAATGTCGGCGTCTTCTGGTAGTTCCTCATCGATAACAGCGTCCATCCGTGCCAGGTCTTGTGGCTTTAGGGTAGCCCTGCTGTTAAGGCTAACCCTCGTCCTTAAGTCAACACCAGTGTACTCTATGGGATGTTCCTCGTCAGCTGCGATTTGCCGCGGTGGCAGTGCGGCTGGCACATGTCCCTGCTGACGAGGCGCCTTTACATAGCCTGATCTGCGCAGGAAGGATACTTGATCTCTGAGCTGTTGTTCAGAGAAGGCGCGATGCTCTGGGTGCAGATCACACCAGATTTCGTGCAATCGCGCCATGTACCCCCTGCGCGCAGGTTCGCTGCTCTCATAGCAGGTCAGCAAGTCATCCCGGAGTTCCCTGGTCCACCTAAAGCGTCCATGTACATTGCGTATGTCGTTTCCATTGAGACCATCCGGTAAGGCCCCTCCAACTTGTCTCTGACCTCCATCCGAGCGAGGTCGATTGTGAGGGGCCCTTTCTCTGAGAGGTAGAACCAGAGAAAAAGAGTCTCAGAGTGGTTAGCCCTGAGACCCACGTCCGACATCTGTCAGGTAGAGTTACCTCTGCCTGTCCAGGTACACCGCGTGGAGGCTGCCGATCCGCCTTCCGTACCCTTATTATTATTATTATTATTATTATTATTATTATTATTATTATTATTATTATTATTATTTCATTTCTCAGTCTGAGCTGGTAGCGGTTATATCGCGAAATGGAAAAGCAGTTCAGCTCCTCCCATTTAGCTTAGAACCTTACGAACAATGTGACAGGTTTGCAGTAGCACTGCACGCTGTCCCACTATGGTAATGGTTTTTGAGAGTCCAAGGTTACTTAGGTTCCTCGTGAAGTTTTTACTCATAAGGCCTTCAGCAGATATCCCAAATGGTACAATTTCGATATTTTGGAGATTCCACTGGTTTTTCAGATCGTAGGCCAAATTTTCATATTTGGTGCCTTTTTCTATCTCGGTCTTTCTGATGTTGTTATTATTATTATTATTATTATTATTATTATTATTATTATTATTATTATTATTATTATTTCTTTCTATTTCCCACCGATTTCCAGATAATGCTTGTCTAATTAAGTACACCCTGTATAATTTTTTATAAGTAATTTAATTTTATCTTTTTACATATTCACGTTTATGCTTAATATACACTATTTTTTTGCTTTATTTATATGCAGTAGTGACATGTCACATATACAATTTTTATATTGGTAAATAAAGTTAATCGAGGAATGAATCAGTCAATGAATCAATAAAGTGTTTCCAAAAACTTAGCATTTTTATTTAATAAAATGAAAATTTGTATCAATACATCAGCGTTATAAAATGAGCATGTTAGTTGCTCAAGATGGTACGATTTTCAATAGCCAAAGATACATTCCTCGTTGATGAGAACAAATCGTAAAAACTGTTGTGACGCCTACTAACGTTCCGATAAAAATGTCCAATTAGTCATAATTTGTGACCCACATAAACAACTTCAGATCGACGACTGCAATTAATTTGTGTGTAACCTCCTCACTCTCCATAAAAGGAGAATGAAATTTGAATAATCGCGTATTATACCTTTTATACTGTAGTTGATTACTCGGGAATTAAATTTTAATATCCGTGATATTTACGAATACTTCGAAGAAGAAAGAAATTTAATATGAAAGTATTAAAGCAGACGCTTGTAATATATGTCGGAGATCTCCATAAAATATTAACATAAATATGCGGTATTTTAGTGTGGTATTAGGATGGAAAGTAGTGCGCCACATGTTACTTTTATGCCTTTTTAATACAACCTTTGTCCCCCACATTGAAGACATAAAATTTATTAAAACGGATTGTTGAAAATATTACGGCAATCGCAAGAGTTGTATGTAAAATTTATTAACTATTATTATTAGGTTTGAGTTATTCACTGTTGCTTGGGTGGCAATATATAATACGATTAGATGTAGTATTACAACCTGTTTGAAAACCAACATTACGCCAGTTTAAGTTCGTCTTATCTATACTTCAAAGGCCCGCAGCGCCCTTAGAAGGAATTTCAGTTTCCTTTCCCGTATTTGTATTCACTCTTTTTCATATGTTTTTCTATATATAGTATCACCCCTGGAAATTAATGACCGCATGCCTGAATCACCCTGTAGATATAATAATACTGATCTCAACCCTATTTTCTATCCTATTTTAATTTTTTCCCTCAGTAAGAAGTTTGATATAAAGAATACTGTAGTGAAAAAAGTAGACCTCAGAAGGGTCCGCCATATTTGATCCGCCGTCTTAAATTTGAATATTTTCAACTTCTGACATTAGATTCGTGATCAGTGATACCAACCCACACAGCACAAGGCTGTCCGAGGGATGTACTATGGCAAACACCATTTAGGATTTGGGCTTGCCTATGGACGTCCCAATATCCCAATATATGTGCTTTTTGGCACTCTTTTGGTCATCCCAATGTCACAACTTGGTACCAGATAAAGGCAATACGACGGACGTCCTGAAGGATGTCTGAAGGTCATAACTAAGGACATACCAGGATATCCTGGGATATTTCGGGACGTCGTAAGTACTACGAATGGGCATCCACAGGGACATTAGAGGATGTACAAAGTACACACTGAAACGTCCCAGAACATCCTAATATTATGTTTTCTTATATTTCAATATATTTAACCATCGCCAAAGAAACCACATTTTTACAAAAAGATAAACTAAAAATATTTTATATGTATGGACCGAAGTGCTACATACTTATAATTATATACAGATTCAGAAAGTATTCGTTTTGGTATGGCAATAATTGGCAATAAGTGGAAGCGAGAGCGAAGCAACTAGGCTATTCTTTTCTATCGTATTATTATTATTATCGCGCGAGCAGATCTGTGAAATCCGCAGCACTCAGGCCTGTCGGCCCATTGTGCATTCGCGTCATGTGGGATCTTCTAGAAGAGACCAGTGCTCTCCGCAAAGGAGAGCAGTCTATTCCATGGTTGATCCCGTAACTCCTCCGGCTGTAAAAATTGCCTTTGGAGATGCCTATACCTTAACGCACCTAAGGGTGCGCAATTGCATAGGATATGAGTGGTGGTTTCATCCTCCACTCCACACATCCTACAAATAGGGCTGTTTTTCAACCCCATTGTGTGAAGATGTTTATTCAGAGGACAGTGTCCTGTTAATAGGCCTACTATCCGTCTCATTTTTTCTCTATCGAGCCCAAGCAGCCACTTAATGGTTGGTTGAGTCTATCGTATGTATAACACATCGTACAAAGCGCCACCTGCTATCTCCACCACATGTGTGTGGACATCCCTAGAGTTTAAATTTGTTTTCGTCACGTCAGTTCTCGTTTTGCCCTATACGATAGTAAAGAATAACCTAGTTGCTTCGCTCTCGCTTGCTCTTATTGCCAAATATTACCATGCCAAAACGAACACTTTCTGAATCTGTATAAGTGGTAGCGCATAAATCCACATATATATTTTTTGTTTTTTTTTAAATTGTAGTTTCTCTGACGATGGTTAATACACTGAAATAATAGAAAATATTATATTTCTCATTTGAACTGACCGAAAAACCCAAGGAATTACTCATCTAGTTATTTGATATAAACGGTCAAGAAAACAATATCAGATATAAGACTTTAAAAACAAACTCACATTTGTAATGTCAAACTACTCAAAAAAAACTACTTCGAAATGATATAGAATAATAAAATAAGTATGTTGCACATAACAACATAAATATTTTGTTTTTTGTAAAATTTTATTTCTGTCGAAGGTTAATATACTTGAAAATGTCAGAAAATATCATAACTAACCGAACTATATAAAAAAATTGCACATGAAGGTATTTGAATTATCAGTCAAGAAATTAAAAACACTTAGGGGTTATAAGAAGCTAAATATATTCAATATTTAAAGACAAAACTCATTTGTAACATCAAAAAGCAAACTTCTTAGAAGAACATAAAATAACATTTTTCAAACTGAATTATATAAAAACACATTTTTTTATTAAGTAATGTGTTCCTACTTCTCTACTCTCTTCATTGCCTCACTGTTCTTTTTGCCCTGCTCGGATTCTTTTAAACACTTCTCTGCTTCGTACATATTTCATAATATTATAGGTACCCATTCATGGTTGCATCTAAAACAATCATTTACTTATTATTTGAATCAGCATTATCAACAAAAATTTAATCTATATGAAAACTGTGTAAGATAAAGATAATATAGAGAACATCGAGGGATACAGGTTTAAATTGAAGCACTAATAAGAATAATTTGTCGCATTATAAAATGCAATCCTGTATTAATTCATTTTAATGCATTATATCTGTCTTCCATACACGTCACTTATGGCTGTGGCTGCGAAGCCATTTACATAACACCATTCATAAACCAATAACCGTTTTGTGGAAATTACTCAAAAGGAAACGATATATCAGGATCAAGACAGTTTGCAAATTAACTGAAAATTTATCCACGCATGTCCTGTCTGTTACATATTTCCCTTTAAGAGTGTAATGAAAGTTTCAAAGAATTATCTTGAAGCAAAATTATTTTTACTTACCTATTTTCATACACTGTTCATCGTCAAACTCCACAACACTAAATACGACCTGTTTCACATTCTCTCTCCAACCTGGCTTCGTAACATTCAATTCTTGGGCCAAATAAGCTTCATTTTGTATGTTTGTTGGTCATTGAAAATAAGGGAGCCAGAATTTTTGTTTAATACCGTAAGTTTTCTATGAATTATCCTCTTTTTAGTTTCCCTTGGCATCCTGAAAGTTTACAAAATTGTATTAAATTTGGGAAGTTGTATAGGTTATGTTATTTTTGGCTTGTACTTACTTTCTATAGTGTCAAACAAAAAAGTCCCAAATAAAACTGAATTAAACAGATAAAACACAATCAGAAGTGTTAAAAATATTTCCTACAACCACTAATAATTTATATTATTTGATGTAGTTAAATTAACTGATATTCCAAGCTTGTTTTGAGTTTAGACTAAAGAATACCAGATACAATAGAAAATATACAGGTTTGTGAAATTGGATATGGCCGCCGGAAATCGTAATGGCGCCTTATTTGAACATATTAAAGAAATATATTGGGTCACAGTTTAAGGAGATTTAGGGCCCTTCACTGGACGTTCTTTTTCAATCCCGATGTCAATTCACAGTTAATGCCAAAATGAAACCAGTTCAGGATATCCTCTTGCCCTTCTTTTGAAGGATATCCTGGGATATCCTAAATGGGACGTCCATTTCACTATCTACTTTACGTACTGGGATATCCAGGTACTTCAATTTGACATCCCATACCCCGATTGTGCTGTGTGGGAATAGCCTCCGACTAATAAGTTTTGGACCACAATCTTCAAATTTTGATGAATATCTTAATTGTAGCATCCACCATTATCAAATGTTGACTACATATTCGTGATCAGCGACCCCATAAACCCCCAAGTAACAAAATTCAGGCCAAGGTAGTGACTATTAATTTGTGCATGAGCTTAGGCGAAAAAGGTATTTCTAGCACTTTTAGGACTACTGCATCGTATTTAGCATGTCAAAAACCTTCGGGGCACGGTAATGGAATCCCATTGGTCAGACAATTTTTTTTTAAAGCCTGTGTAATATGAGTATGCGAATTTTACATTTTTTTGGTAGAATCTTGGTAGTAATATAGTATATTCTATAACAAGTTATGGAATCGCCCATATTCCACACGAGCGAAAAATTTGTAGGCCGAGCCGAAGGCGAGGTCTACGGTTCGCGAGTGTGGAATATGCCATTCCAAACGTGTTGTAGACTATACTTTCATTGGGTTGATTCTACGGTTGGTTCCTTGTGAAACATTCTTCAATAATTTAAATATACAGGAAAAATTATGCTTTTTAATGTTTCAAAAAGTTTTATTAAAACTCTACACGTGTTTCGGCTTATTAGGCCTTTATCAAGAGTACAAGATAATACTAAATTTAAAATGTGTTCCTTACTTATTTATACCTAATGGAAGGTATAAATTATTCAAAGCTTTTAATCTATTTATTACATGCAACTAGTTATATGATTCCTATCCTATGTAAATATACTACAAATAAGTTCTTAATGTTAAATTATTTTTTCTAGAATATTATGACCCATAAATAATGTTTGATCATTAGTTACATTTTTATGCTTTTTGACAGCTTTCATGATCTCAAATTGTTCTAGTAAATCTAACTTCTTTCCTTTATTTTCTGTATGGAGTAATTCAACTTCATTAAAATTAACAAAATGATTATTTTCTATGCAGTGTGTTGACATACCGGTGCTATGTATACCATTAGTTATTGATTTTTTTGTGTTCAGCGAGACGATTTTTTAATTTACGACCAGTTTGACCGATATATATAGCATCGCAGTCATTACATTTTAATTGATATACACCTGTTTTTTTCTAATAAATCTCTTTTGTCTTTATTATTAACTAACATTTTCCCTAGATTATTTTTATTAACAGAAATAGTTTTACATCCTAGTTTTTTCAGTTTATGACTAATTTTATCACTAATCTTAGGCCTATAATTAATACATTTATATATGTCAGTTCTTTGTGGAGTATCAACATAAAATTCTTTAAGTAACTTTTTCTTCTGTTTATGTTTTATTAATTTATCTATGAGGTTTTCACTATAACCGTTGTTTCTAGCTATTTCTTTAATGGTGTTCACTTCTTTTATAAAATTATTCTTATTTAAAGGGAAGGTTAGCAGACGGTGGATAAATGAATGAAAATGTAACTAATGATCAAACATTATTTATGGGTCATAATATTCTAGAAAAAATAATTTAACATTAAGAACTTATTTGTAGTATATTTACATAGGATAGAAATCATATAACTAGTTGCATGTAATAAATAGATTAAAAGCTTTGAATAATTTATACCTTCCATTAGGTATAAATAAGTAAGGAACACATTTTAAATTTAGTGTTATCTTGTACTCTTGATAAAGGCCTAATAAGCCGAAACACGTGTAGAGTTTAAATAAAACTTTTGGAAACATTAAAAAGCATAATTTTTCCTGTATATTTAAAAAATTAAAAAGACTATACTTTCTTTAACAAGATTTTAGAAATTATACAAAAAAATTTTAAAACTGTTCAAAACGTCAAATGCAAACCTACCTTTTGTTCGACGTAATCATAGCAACCGAACCACTAACAGCTTCTGATTCGTCGAAAGCCGTGCTGTATTATACCATAACAGTGTGTTGGAATGATACTTGTTCCGACACAATTTTTAGTTGTGGAATTTGTAATTTCTGAAATGGTGTTAGAGAAAAGTATGTTTAAATGCTATCAGCACCACTGTAGGCGCAACATTGTAACATGTGGAATTCTCAATAGCATCCTTCGTTACACTGTTAATATTTATTAGAAAAATTTTAAGTTATCGGAAATATTATTGCCACAAACTTTAGTACTAATAGAGTGCCCTTACTCCTTAGACTATGATGAACATACGTCATCTGTCAGCAGTTAAAGTTCGCGAATACTAGATAGCGCACCAGGAATGATATTTCAACTAAATAACGGCGGGTGAAACTCTTTCTCGTTGAACCATTGCACTAATTAGACGTATTTATAATTTTGTTTGACCTGTAACGGTGATGTTAGAATTTGAAAAACCTCGTGATGATCACATGAGGTAAGGTTTTAATTATTATACCGGTAAATGCCATCTAACATTTGAAATATTGTTTTAGGTTTTTCTTATATTCTAATAAATTAAGAATTACTTTCTTAATAACAAAACTTATTCACGTCTAATGATTTTAACGTAGAATTATTCCAACGTTATATTATTTGCTTTAAGCAATATTTGAGATTATCTGCATTCAATTAGCGATACCTACTACGTTTTCCACTAAGCAAACAATATTTATATGAAGTCAACTTTTCTATACTACATTTTGAATTAGGATACACGAAAACATTCTGAGCGATGAGATTTTCTTCATTTTGTCTTGGCGACAAATCTTGTACGGACGTTTTTACGATTTCATAACCTCAAAATGGAATTAAAGCGGCCACGTGTGAAACACAACTTTAAATCCAGAATCATCGGAGAACAGGATCACATTTAGGAATTTCCTTAATCAGGATAACCAAATAAAAGATAAGTACTTTTGATTACTACATGTAAAAGTGATTATTTTCACGTGATTGTAGTTTTGGGTCATAAAAACCAAGTATCTATATTTAAAATATTAGATTCAAGCTAAATCTATTATATTTTTTTGTTAGATTATATTTTAAATACGCTGTTATAATTAATTCGTTGTCGTACATTAATTCATAGTTATTTATATCTTAAATTCATTGTCGCACATATTTCATAGTAGTATTAATTTCGTGGTTAATTTTATCGTGATTCCTTACTGTAAATATTTTATCGTAGTATTGTAATGCATTTCTATTGGTAACATAGTAAGTCGTGGTTCATTTTGATGGTAACGAGAGTGTTTAAGTTTATGAACTTTGAGATAAGGTTACGAGACTTATATTTTGTAATATAGTTATTTTGTCTCTCGTAAAGAATCTCAAGTTCCTAGTTTTATTGTAATATATGAATTTTAGTATCGAGGTGAAAGTGTAATATATTTTTGGTTCTCGTATACGCCTTAAATTTATTTTGCTGTTGAGCAAATTGTAATATAGTGTATCTTGTAATATAATATATTTTTGTAATATAGTTTCTTTTGTATATATTTCTGTCTGGTATTTTGCTATACAGTATCGTTGATGCTGTGATAGTTCATTTTTTCTGTAATATAATACTTTTGTAATATAGTACTATTGTATATATGTAACTTTTGTCTTTTGTTTATCTTTATCTTCAATTTTCCTTGATTACAGTAAGTAATCAATGGCGCCCAAGCCTTGAACTCCACGCCCTTTTACTCTCCGTATCTTTACTGTGCTAGCCAGGTGAAACCAGTGACGTTAACCACGTCGCTCGTAAGGTGGCCCACACTTGAACAACTTGGGCAAACTTAAAACCTTCTTTTCAACGCCACAACATAAATCAAAATAACGTCAAAATTAAAAATTACTTTTAAAATACGAAAAATGCAAAACTTATAGAGATGAAAATTGAAGTGCATACAAATATCAATAAAATGCGTTTACAAAGAAATTCGTACATTCAATGGTTTGTGTGTAATACAATAATCAAACAATGGCGCCACGAGCAATTACACGAAAACAAATCGTTGATAAGTAACATTTACAGTGTTTGTATACAGGGTGGGACAATAGCGACTCGGGCCGCGATATCTTGAGTTCTACGACAGAAATTTTTAAAAAAATTGCGAATAAACTAGATAAAAAAGTCAAAAAGTGGAAATTATTTTCGAACATACAGGGCGAGACAAGACGAAATCACAGTACCAAGTGCCTTTTTTTTCAATGAAATGCTGTGTATATAAGTACATTCTTTGAAGCCTCTTTCTAGGCTCTATTCACTACTATATTAGCATTGAATATCTCCCAACCACTTGGATGTAATGAATTTTTTTGTTGAAATAATGCAATTTGCAGATGGATATTAAAAAAATCACCACAGTCACAATTAAGGGTTTTAAGAAAAACTTATGTGAATACCATTTACGAGACATCTAATTAATATTTTTGAATTATTTTCATTTCCTGAAACTGTACAGGGTGACCAAAAATTATTTTTAAATTAAGAACTTTTTAAA
Source organism: Stenurella melanura (assembly GCA_963583905.1). Lineage (NCBI taxonomy): Eukaryota > Metazoa > Arthropoda > Insecta > Coleoptera > Cerambycidae > Stenurella > Stenurella melanura. Next base: position 18,277,446 of record OY757317.1, read on the forward strand.
TTCAATTTTATCAATGTTTTCAAGTGGAACACCCTGTATATTTCTCAACGATGTGATGTAGAAATCAAGGACGAACAGTTTTTGTAAGTATTTCCCTATGGCTAATTGCAACCATTTTCGTTTTATAAATAAGTAAGTGACAAATTCAAGAATAAACTTAAAAAAAGAGGTTCCTTCAAATAATTCATTCAAAAATGTATAACAGGTGTTCGACGTGTTGCCCATTTTGATTGACACACGTCTTTATGCAATTTTGAAATGAGGTCATTTAGTGGGACGATTTCCTCCAATCCACTGAAATGAGTAAATAGTATTTAACAGGTCCTTTACTGCAATTTTTTTTTGTACATTATTTGCCGTTTTCGTTATTCAACAAACAAAAATAAAATAGATAAAAAAAAATTATTTTCTTTGTTCAAATTTAAAATTTACACGTTTCATGGCATTCTAAATCTATTTATTTAAAACAAAAATTTGAAAAAAATGTTTACCAACATTTTTGAACAAACTTTTACCATTAAAATAGATTGAAAAAAATGTTGTCTTTGTTCAAATTTAAAATTTCCACGCTTCATGGCATTCTAAACCTATTTCAAAGAAAAAAAATTGAGTTTTTTTTACCAATATTTTTGAAACAGTTTTTACCACTAAAATAAATGAAAAAAAATTTTCTTTATTCAAATTTAAAATTTCCAGGTTTCATTTTCATTTAAAAAAAAATTAGAAAGTTTTTTTGAAAAAATTTTTAATCTTTTTCAATCACTACTCTAGAATAAATGAAAAACTTGTTTTGCTTATATTTAAAATTTCCACGTTTCATGACATTCTTCACTTATTTCGGAAAAAAAAATCTTAAACATTTTGGAAAAATTCTTTATTACTAGAATAGATGGAAATATTTTTTTTGCTCAAATTTAAAATTTCCACATTTCATGCATGCTATTCCTAAATCTATTTAAAACAAGATTGAAATGTTCTTTTACTACTACTATAGATAGAAGGAAACATTTTTTTTTGCTCAAACTTAAAATTTCCACCTTCTAAGCCTATTTCAGAAGAAAAGAATTTAAAAAAATTTTTAACCAACATTTCTAAAAAATTTCAAAAATAATAAAACTTTTTAACCACTACTAATACTTCCACTCCACTACGTGAATGTGGAATTGAAAATGTGACAGATGGCAATAATATTTGACATATAAAACTACTATACTTTTATTGAAAAATGTACAGGGTGGTGATCCCAAGAAATAATTCAATCATGGTGAACATTTGTAAAGATTTTTGCGCAAGCCTTCCATATTAGGCACCTGTTATTTAATATTGAATTTTTGCTATTGGATGAGCACTCTATTTTTATGACCAAAAGTTATCAGGTTTTCTTTGTATTAATAGTGATAACTATATTCCGATTATTATTCTCAATGTCACTTCGTAATTAATAATTTTTTAGAGTAACCACCATGCACAAATAAAGAGGGAAGTTTTGTATAAATACCTTTACCGATTTTCGAGAAAAAATCACCCTCCAAGTTTTCATTGAAAATTAGGCCTTATTTTCAAATTAAATTCGTAAAAAACTCAAAAGAAGAACGTTATGTTTAAAAAAAACTACAGCTGTTTTGAGGAATAAAAATATATATTTTCACCGAATTTCATCAAAATCGAATTAGTTTTGTGAATGATAAAAATAAAAAACCAAAAATTGGTTTTTGGCGTTTTTCTCAATATTTTTGAGATTATATAAAAAATGGTTCAAATAAAATTGTATATCTCTCAATTATCTACAACTTTTACATAAAACTTTTTTCGATGGGAGGTCTGCTTTTTCCAGAAATCGTAAAAATCCACGTTTTACCCCTAAAAACGCACATTTTCGCACCCCCACCACATTTCCGGTTATCTCTTGCGGTCCAATCGATTTTTCGTCATTTATGTACTAACAATCGAAAATTTTCCCACCACCCATATATTGCTAAGAATTTATTTATTTTTTTTCAAAAATTATTGACACTGGTCTATAGCTTCTAATTTTGATTTTAAATTTCCACACTGCGTTGACATATTAGTTGTCCATCCAGGATCACAAAAGATAATGCGTTGTCCTTGAATAAATAGTTTTTAAAAACGTTGTGCTTATATAAATGCCCCTCTGGTTCTTATATGGATGGATATGATTGAACAGTGAGAAATTGAAAACGAAAGGTAAAGTCCCTTGTTAGAAAACAACAAAGATAACGCGGAACAAAATTGTTATAATAATAATAATAATAATAATAATAATAATAATACGTTTATTGTTTACCCAAAAACAAATTTTACAAGTGTTTTTAACCATAATAAAGGGCGAACAAAAGGCCAAATGTTAGGTATAATACCAATTCTGCCACATAGGCCTGAGAAAAAACATCTACATAAATAAAAACACCAAAACTTAAATATACATTAATCTTACGTGTAGATATGATACAAATATACAAATATAATACATTGTTAACAAATCACTAATACTGTTTAATTTTATAATATATCGGATAGACTCCGAGCAACAAACAACACAACACATATTTAATACCATAACACATACAGAAAGTCAAGTAGGTAACTTACTTTGCACATTGTTTTTTACTTCTTTGAGAGATGATTCGGTAAAACTGACAATATTAATTATAGTTGTTGTTCGATCAGATATTGTTTATATCTACTTTTAAACGTAACAAATGATTTCGATAAACTAAGAGCATCAATGACATCACTGCAAATCGCAATATTATAAGAAAAGGACCTCTTGAAAATTTCTTTTTTGTGACGCGGTATGGTAAGTGCATTTGGATGACGCAAGTTCAGGTTGTGTACATCTGTTCTATATGACACTCTTCTGTGAAGATAAGCAGGTGTTTTATATTTTAAAATTTTGAAAAAGAAACATGTCATATGCAGTTTCCTCCGATTGTGCATGTTGAGCCAGTGAGCGTCTTTTAATTTATGAGATATGCGTTCTGTGCATCTGATACTGTAGATAAGTCTTAAGCAGCTATTCTGAACCTTTTGTATCCTACGCGTATCTACGTAATCAAGGCAAGGGCCGTATACACTGTCACAATGATTAAAATGTGAGAGAATCAATGAATCACACAATAACTTTTTGGTATCTCTATTTAAATAGTGTCTTTGATTATATATAAGTTTTAATGAGGTATAGGCTTTTCTTAACATGTGAGTCACGTGTTCTTTAAAGCGGAGTTTAAAGTCAATGATTAGCCCTAAACTTTTACAGGATTCACTAAAAGGTATCACGTCCGTTCCCAATTGAAGCTTCAAATTATTTAGAGCATTCCTTCTTAAAATGTCACTGCCAAATAAAACAGCACAGGATTTCTTAGCATTAATTTTTAGCAGGTGATTGGTAGAGACATTTAAAATTGTATTCAGATCACGATTGATTTTTGCATTAGCCTCTGCAACATCCGAGGTTTTAAATGAGTAATACAACTGAGTGTCGTCCGCATAAAGATGGTAGCTACAGTATTCTAAAAAGCTGTGAAAGTTGCATGTATAAATTGTGTACATCAGAGGCCCCAAAATACTCCCCTGGGGGACACCTTGGTTAACCATCTCTATATTGGATAAATGATTATTCAATGAAACTTGTTGGTATCTTTCTGAAAGATAGGAAGCCATTAAAGAACAGGCTTTGTCGTCGAACCCTATAAAGTGCAGAATTGCCAGAAGTATTTCATGATTCAATAAATCAAATGCTTTAGAATAGTCTAAAAGGATAAGTGCGCATAAATCATGGTTATCAATAGAACGAATAATATCATCTGTTATAGAGGCTAGAGCTGTAGTACAAGAATAACCTGATCTAAACCCTGACTGATTACTAGGTAATATTTTGAACTTGTTTGTATGAGATCTTATTTGTGTTTCTAAAATTTTTTCTATGATTTTTGATAATATTGGAAGAATGCTTACAGACCTAAAGTGTTCTAATTCGGTAGGTTGGCTTATTTTTGGAATAGGAATTACGTAAGCATGCTTCCAAACCTTCGGAAAGTAAGAACTAGTTATGCATTCATTAATGATGTGTGTAATATGCTTCCCAATGAATGGACAGCATAATAATATCAGTGTTATATTTAATTTATCGCACCCAAATGCTCTGGTCTTTATGCCCTGTATCACTTTCAGAATCTCATCCTCGGTTGTGGTCTCGAAAGAGAAAGCCTCGTTTACACCATTTCTAATGTTACCTAGATAAAAATTTTTTACTTCATCTGAAGGTTTAAGATCGTACTTACAAGAATTAATAAAAAAATTATTCAGCTTATTAACATCATTTAAGTGATCTGGAATATCTCTGCTTTTAGATGTAATAATATTTAATTTTCTAAATTCTTTCCATTTTTCTTTTATAGTGCAGTTTCTAAGTTTCTGTGACAAATATGCAGTTTTTTCTCTACCGATGGTTGCAGAGGTAATATTACGTAATTGCTTGTAGTATTCCCAATGTCCAGGCAATTTAGTTCTTTTATATCGCCATAATGCTTTGTCCCGTAATTTCTTCATGAATTTTATATTGTCAGTTATCCATGGGCAATATTTTTTATTAGATATGCACAACTTTTTAATAGGAGCATGTACGTTAAAAATGCCTAGTATGTTACTGTTAAAGAAAGATATTTTGTCGTCTATGTCATTGATGGTATAAAGAATGTTCCAAGGTAAATTTTCTAAATCTCTTTCAAAATTGTTTAAGTTAATATTTTTTAAATCTCTATATAGTAAATTTTTTACAGGGCTTTTTTTGTTATTTAGTGTAAGCTTACAAAAAACTAAAAAATGATCAGCGATGTCAGCATTTAATGATCCAGAGTCATGCGCTTCAAGATTTGTTAAAATTAAATCGAGTAGAGTCATACTATGATCCGTTATACGAGTTGGCTCTTTAATTTGTTGCTCAAGATTAAAAGTATTCAAAATTGACAGAAAATCATTAGCATTGGAGCAATCATTATTGAGAAGATTTATGTTCATGTCGCCAACGCATAATATATTATCAAATTCGGAATATACACCTATTAAAGTATCCTCAAATTTGTTTAAAAAGTCAGTACAGTCATTATTAGGAGGCCGATATACGCTACCAAAAATATATGTTTTGTTTGATAGATTAAATTTTATCCAGATGTGTTCTAAAAAATCAAACTGTTCCGAAACTAGGGTGGTGAATTTTAAATTATTTTTAATGTAAATTCCAACCCCTCCTCCTCTCCTTCCAATTCTATCATTTCTAATCAATGTATAACCCTCGATTGTGATCGCGTCTACGGCAATGCCAGGATGCAACCAAGTTTCTGAAATGCCAATAATGTCATATTGTTTATTTAAAATGTGTTTTTTTGTCTGATCAAAGTTAGCAATAAGTGACCGAACATTTACATGTGCTACAGTGAATGACATTATACAAAAATATACAAAAATATTTTAATTGTAACAAAGTTAACAAACAGAAATTAAAAACGAATGGGAAAAAAGTAAGGAAATTTAGATTATACTCAAAAGAAATGATTTAACATAATTAACACCTTACCAAGCCGATAAATTAATATCTCAATTGACAGATAATCCTAATTTAATTATTAATGAGTGCAATTTTTATTATTATATTGGTATAAAGACATAAACAACAGTATTACAATAATAATATATAGGTACACACATACATAGATATTAGAAATTCACAAAAAAAACAAATGAAAAAATGCTAGGATTAGTAAGTTACTTGTTAATCGCAACAGCAGACTTTCCTGCGACACTATTTGCTCTGGTTTTTCTCTGTTCTGTATACCTGCCGCTACTACCGGTAGAATCAGATCTTTCAAAAGTTTTTTTCTTTTTCGCTGGAGGTAGAGGTGATTCCGAAGTTCGAGTTGTGTTCAAGAGATTCTCATCAAATTCAAAAACCTCATCAGTATCAGGTTTGGGTGTGGGGGGAGCACTGTTTACTCTGCGGGGTATATTTGCGATTGATAATATTTGCTTAGGTGTTGCCGATTTCTCTTCTTCAATATTTTTACCTTGCAGCTGCTCAGGAGTGTAAACTTCGCCATTTATTATTAGTGTTTGACCCTTAATATAAGCATAGTAATTTTTAGATCTGGCATGTTTCAAATGTTGGACCAATATTTTGTGTGCCGATCTATCTTCTACGCACAGATCATTGGCTATAAAGATCTTTGTGCCCTTCAATTTACCAATATTTTTGAATATAAGATTTTTTTTTAAACAAGATGTAAATTCTATTTTAACTGGCTGCCCCTTATTGGTTTTGATTATAAATAGGTTACTAATATCAGATTCCCTAAGTTCAGTTCCTAACAGTGTGTTTAATTTATTTAAAACAAATTCCAGAAGGCTAATATCATTTTCAATAGTAAGTCCAAAAATTATGATATTATTTTTCCTGATTTGTCTCTCAAGATTTAGACATCGCTTTTGAAACTGATCACATTTACTCTGGAGGAGAATGAGCTTTTGATTTTGCTGCTCGATAAGCTCTATTAATTTCCTATTTTCCTCATTAATTTTAGCATTTATTTCTTCCGATATTTTATGTGTTTCGCGCTTGATTTCACTTTTGATATCTTCTTTATTATTATTCCCTTCTTGTTTTATAGCTTCCAGTAGCTTTGAATAAAGTTCGTTCGTGGAGAGAGGAGCAGAAGATGACATAATACAAATTTCAAGCAAAATAGTTATCCCAAACTTAATCGACCTGGTACGACTATAATTCTTTCTCAGCAGTTATCTTATCCTTATCGATAGTGATAGTGAATTAGCATACGATTTTGATCCTTAAGCAAGTTTTGTACACTTAAGTTAATTTGCTATATTTATTTATTTATTAATTAATAAATGTACCTGTGTCACAGGATGTAGATGTGCACTGCACTATTCACTTAACTTTCACAAATCTCCAAAATAATAGTTATTGTTTATATAGTTTAACGACAAAACGACTATTTATTTGTCTATTTTTAGATAGACCTGCTTAGGCGACAGCCACAATCCAATGTATGCTTTAGAAATGTTGTAAAATCCAGCCCGTTGTTACATATTCTTGTATTTCTGACGAAATATTTTAAATTGACCGTTTTCTTTTAGATATTTGTTTATGCAATAAGTTATGTCAGATAAATTTACTTAACTCTAAAATGAACTAACTCGGTGTTTATAAACTAATGTCACCTCTAAAGTGCCCGGAAAACAATAGCATAAAAATAGACGAATATTTAATCCACTATAATTAACATCTAATTTATACTCAATCTGTCACTAACAGTAGGTGGATAAAAAGGGTATTTCACAGTATAGATGCTTTAATTATAATTAAATATGAAAATACCTTTATTGAAATGGGAATAAAAAATTGCTTCCCCAGTACCCGGCCCATAGTCAGCCAGACATCCACGGTGCGTATCGCTATAACAATTGAAGGGCTGGGCGGGTTGGGTCTGAGTCCACATATCAAAAGTGTATAAAACCAATAAACACGACAACTCCTCTTGTTGTAAGGGAAATTAAAAATGATAGTAACAATAAAATAAATAATCCAAAAGAGGTTTGAAAACAATTAAAATTTAAAACTGATAAAAGTAAGCGTTCATTGAATAATTTTGGTAGTTGATACGGGTATAATGTAAACCTAAAAATATTAAATTCTAGCGAATAAAATTATTACATGAACGAAACTCATAAAACTCATAAACTCATAAGTCAATGTATCGAAAGATACCTATTTCCTAGAATTCGTAAGATATCAAATGTTATTAGAGATAATAGCTTATTTTGAACTTTACAAATTGTTTAGACAGCTTGGATTTAATAAGAAAATGCCAACTACATTAACTGCCAACTCAATTACTTTTAACAAGGTGAAATTTTGTACGCCCAATTTTTAGATTTGATTAAAGCTCTTGACTTCGTATCTCACGATTTTCTGAGAAAATCGACTATCTACAAATGTTCCCTTGTCAGTCAGAAGCTACTGTCATCTTAATTTGAAGATTTCAATTTGTGAATTTTCAAAGTATAAAATCTCAATTTCTGAATGTTAAATTTCGAGTACCTCAAGGATCCGTTCTGGGTCCAACTCTGATTCTCATTTCCGTCAATGACTTGCTCAATAATACTGTCTAAGTAAAATCTGTTCCATGTGTGGTCGACACAACATTACTTATAAATGCATGTTAATACATTGTTATCCAGAGTGCAAGAAACTCAATTCACTATTCACGACTGGTTGTTGGCAAATAAATTAACGTTAAACATAATAAAACTGAAACAATGATTTTCATTTTAAATCATCTTAGAACTAATGGCCTCTTGTCTATAAAACATCTGGAAAGAATTGAAGTCACATCTTGATTACAATAGTAGTTATAATTTCCCAACACTTCGGATAAATTTAAATTCAAGGAAGCCAATTAAGGATGTTACTGATACGTTAAATACTGTAACGGATACAATTACTGTGGTTCCATGACAATACTACTCTCCGAAAATAATAATAAATGAAATATGAAAGATATCAATCTTAAAGCCACTACGTAAAAAGGAAAAATAAGTCTGTGATAACTATAAATTGCTCGCATTAATATCACAATCACTAAAGTAATTTTGCATATTTTCTCTCCTGAGTTCAGCTCTATCTATCTTGGCAAATATCTGAACATGCAAGTTCTTCTAAAGCACGCAAGGAAGAAATATAGAATTTACGATAGCACTGACTACGGATTAAGTGTAAATTAACACAAAATGAAAGGTACGGTTCTAAACTGAGCAAATGAAAACGTAGTATGATATTGTAAACAAGATGCAAATCATTGTTAATAATGATAGCAAATGCGAATTTGACATTTGACGGAGAATAGGAAAAATGCATTAGCAGCTTACTAGTAGAAAGTTCGAAAGTATTATATGAATTCCTTGGATTACCATAACATCAACACAAGATATTCTCTCTCTCAAAATTGCTTCTTTATTATTCTGCAGAGGAACGAACAATCCAAGACAGTACATGGTTTAGACAAACCAAATAGTAGGAAGTAAAGAGAATTCCCTCCAAAACGCTGGACTGATATCGAGATAGTGTTGGACGTACCATACAAGAAGGGAAGTATAAATATGCAGAATGGCGCATCTATAAACGTCTATTAAACTGTTGTATAAGAAGAACCTTACACACAAGTAGAGAAGTTGCCAGGACTCGCCTCCATAGAAATCTATGAAAAATAAGGGAATTAAATGCATGGCCACGTTGGCGCACCGCACAGCGCCCATCGCACCGCACATTGCACGGTAAAATTGAATAGAACCATTGTTTAAATGAGAGTGGCCATATCGGCGCCCTCTCACGTCAAACATCGCACATTGCACAATAAAATAAAATAAAACCATGCTTCTCAATGAGTGACCAAATCAACAATTTGAGCCTCACACATCGCACCTTACACAGCTTTCAGGACGGGCTATACTGGAAGAAAATATTCGAACAATATATGAGCACTTGGTACAATATCTTTTGTATGCAGACCAAGCTAGTTGCTGTGCGAATCGGGGATGGCCGATGTGAGATGCACTATGAGCGATGTGCGATGTGCGGTGCACCAACGTGGCCACGCACTTACTCGGAATTTCGTCGAAATGCGCAGTTTAAAAATGTAATCATTAGTAAATAAACATAAAAACTGTGATAATTACATTAATAACGTTTATTATTAATTGTGTTATAATTTCCGGCAATGAAAACATTAATTACCGGTTTAAAAGAAACATCTTATTTACAGCAGTTTTGTAATTGAAATGTAATTTCAGATACAAGTTAGAAAATGACAAATGTTCTTCAGCTGCCAATTTATGTTCTGATAATAGTCAGTTTGAAATTAATAGTTCGTTTGACGCGTTCTAAAAATATCAAGCAATACTCCATTATTAGCGACTGAAATATCATATCGTCGAGCTGTTTTCAAACCCGATAGATTAATATAATAAAATTGGTCTTAAAAATGTCTCCGGTAATAATTTTAAAGAGACAAGCTTTTCTAATATCAATAAAAAAATTACTTTTTTCTTTTCTGTTTAGGTAATAATTGAAAATTTTCTCATCTATTTATAACTTTCTTATGTATATCACATTTGAAGTCTTTATAATAATAAAAAGTTCAAATGTGATGTACATAAGAAAGTTACGGGAGCGCGATGGCATGAAATATGGCCTGTTGTGTTTCGTGGACATCGTATATAATAATATTTTATAGTTTATTTAAAATACTGAAATATCTTTCACTTAAATTCAGTGGCGTAATTTCAACATTTTCATTGGGTAGGCAGTGATTGTTCACAGATAACCCAATAGATGGAAGCAATGCGAAACCTGTAATTCTTAAACCTATAAACCCAGATGACCGAGAGAAAGCAGGTGCTACAAAAAGTTAAACCATAGACAAGGAACCCTAAACCCAAATGATCAAGGGAAAGCGAGTTTATCACTTCACAGGTAATATTAAATTCAAAAGAGGGAAAGCGAGTGGTGTGAAAAAACAATTTGATAAATAAAGCTTGCCCAAAAAGCGGAAGACTTGGCGATTTCACCGAAAAGTTGTGCGAACGTTCCCCAGATGAATATCGTTTGCATTCGCTCGCGGAGTTATCGCAAAAAATTCAAATTGTACGCAAACGAGCGTTTTTATAAACAATTTGTAAATAATACGATTTTCGACTCCAAACTACTTCTACAGTAAAGTATGAGTCAAAACAATAAAAAGGTCATGTATGTTATGCCGAAAAGGTAGAAGTTTAAAAAGTGGTTAATCTATAAACATTGAAATAATGCGTTTTTTAGCCTTTTTGCCTTTAGTAACTTTGGAACGGAAGGAAATTGTTAGATTCTGAAAAAATATTCTGAAAGTGCAAGGCTTTAACTTCAAAAGGCCGAAGGAATTATAAAAGTTACATCAATGTAAAAGTTACAACGAGTTAAAAACTGGGAGTTTTCGGTGCAACGCGCCATACTTTTGCGATTACAGACACTCTGTCTCTAACAGCAGGCAAGCTAAGTATAGTAATCATAGCATGCTATAACTTTGGAACCATTGATGAAATTTTTCTGAATCTTTCGGCATTTTGAAGTTCAAGTTTCCGATTATTTTTGCAGAATCTGAATATCTCTTTCCATTCAGAAGTTATTATAAAGGAGGTGCGGGGTCCCTTTTGACTTCAAACTCATATTCAACAATCGCAGAAGGTATACTGGACCCTTCTTGACTATGTGAATGAAATCGTGTTTAATTATGACGTTTTCTAAACGATTTTGAGAATAGATATTGACAGATTTTTTAAGTAGCATGGTATTACATACAAGCCTATTTGCTATTTATAACATGTCTAAATCGAAAGGGTTCCGAGACAACGCACTTCACTAACAGCTAACAATATAAGTCAATTGAGTACATGTAAAGATTCTGAAGTTGTTGTTTTGTCTATTACTTATCAATATGGTGTTACTACCTCAAGGGTCCGTACTTGGCCCCTGCTTATGCTAAATCATCTAAATGACTTACACCTCGAGTTAGCGTCACAGAAATTTGTACTATTTGTAAATGGACAGAATGTACCTTAAAAGGTTGTCGATGATCCATTGAATACCTGCTCATCAGTCCGCCGGGCTGGGAGCGCTGCGTTTGGCGGCGAGAGACGGTTCAGTCTATAACGTGACAGCGGTACTGTCCCAAATGTCAAAAAACCCATTTTTGATTATCTCGTGCCGAGCCGAATTTTCGGTCATGCCGTCGCAATTTACGACACCGACAAAATACTAATCTTTCTTTTTCGGTAGAGACATCACATGACCCTCCACTCTACGTATTTATTTAGTTCTTAACATTTGACAATTTGATGTTTTTGAAGTTTTGCCTGTGACGTTTTTTTCACTCGTCGGGTGAGTGAGAGGACGTCACTTTGGCACTCGAGCTCGGTGCGGTTACGGTAAGCTCGGGCGCCACCTTTACAGTTGTTCTCGTGGTGTAAAGGACCCACGCTAGTCTCTTGACACAGCCTGTTACAGTAGGGCTGGGATAGCGTCAGAGGAGATACGGTACGTCCAGGGGTCTAGGGGTAGTAGACTTCACACACACCAAAATAAAAGGCACAGTTTAAATAGATATTTATTACTCCTAATATATTATTATACCTAACTACTACGGTTAACGGTGACGGTGGCGAAGCAAGAGGGCGGTTATAAGCAGGATACGAACTTAGAGAAACGGAACGGTAAGTCGGAGTAACTACTATCGGTATAAAAGCGGACAGAGCAGATACCAGGCGGAGGAAAGCAAAAGCACAAGAAACAACAATAAACAAATACTCGGGCAACTTGGCTAAGGCGCAGAGCCTAAGGTTAGTACGCACTTCCGGTCACGGTTCCTTGTTGGTGTAATCCCCCAAAGAGAGATTAAACCAACGAGGTTTACGGGCGCTACTTTGCGCTGGTGGATGTCCTTGTAGCTTTCCGGACGACGCACCCAAACCAGAAAGCCCCAAGCTTCCCAAGTGCTCCAGACGACGCAACCAGGCCAGAGGGCAAACACGAGACCTGTTACCAGCGGAAAGTTTCCCAACTTGCACACTGGCTCACTCCGGTAGGCGGTATTTGGTCGGGGATGATACCTCGGTGTGCTAGAAGGCTTTGTGACTTTCCAGTCGACGCACCCAGACCAGAAAGCCCCAAGCTTCCCAAGTGCTCGCTTGTCCTCCAGACGACGCAACCAGGCCAGAGGGCAAGCACGAGACTTGTTGCCAACCAGTGTATCTTCGCAGACACACGGCGGAGCAAACCGGGATTAGTACACGGATGGCACTTAGTCCCAGCCAAGCTGCTTATTTTCGGTCGGTGTTACTTACTCTCTCTCTCCTATGAGACGGCGGTTTCCAGTCGGCCTGGTAACGGTCCAAATGAATGGACCCAGGCTAATCGACAATCATTTGGCTGGCTGGGCCAAGCATTCGTTAACGGTGAAGCCAATAGTGTCAGTGATGGAGACAGTGCTCCATCTGGCGGCGTGTATGTCTACTTGATAAATGAAAGTATAGTACTTATTTATGCTCTGTGTGGACAGTATAAAATATTAATATTTAAAATACGAAAATAGACGGTGGCTTTGGGTGTAATTTCCACACTAGAAATTACGCCCAATACCTGTATTAGAAAATACTTATATTCTAACTAGAGAAATAGACGGCGGTGTCGGGTGCAATTTCTACAATATAAAAATGCTTCATTACATGCCTTCTCCGACGAGATTAGAGTCAATTTTAAGCTTGGGATCCGCCGTAGCCCTTCGTGCTAAGCGGCGATTACTTTTAAGTGGATTCCTGGCTTCGAATCCCGCACAGGGCTACTTTTTTATTAATTGTTTTCCGTTTTTTGACAGACGTTTTTGAGTCTATAATTGCTTTTCGGTGTCGTAAATTGGATCGTCAACAACCTATTATGGCACATTCTGTCCATTTACATATAGTACAAGTTTTGTAACGCTAGCTCTCGGCCTATTACCACAATATGCTCTAAATGCTAAATTTGCACTGTTTGCAACTAAAGTAAATTCCAATGAAAACTTGATTGAGGTGGAAAATATTAATGCTGAAAGCGCAGTCGACTACTCTCGAGCAGTTTCAAGTTAACATTTTGTATTTGAATTATACGAAGATAAGAAATCTGATGTTTTCTCTCGTTATATTGAGAATTAACAAAACCCAGATAATACAAAATCACTGGGAGTACTTCTTGTCCACAAACTTGTTGGGACCAAAATGTGAAATATGCTGTAAAAGAAACTGGCAAGATCTGTGTATATAATAGACAATCCAATAGAGCCAGTGTCCTTAAATGTCATTAGAACATAGCGTTCTTCGTTTTTCCGGGGCATCTTTTCTTATGCATTTCTAATTCGGGAACATATAGCTAAATTGAATAGATTATTTGGTTTACAGAGATGTGTTGTGCGATTGATTTCTGGTCTTGGATGCAGAGATCGAGCAAAATTCAAATTAACTGAACATCGAATATTAGCAGTTACTTCATTTTATATCTACAGATGCTCAATTTATGTTAAATAAAACAAATGATTATGTGATTCGTACGGGTATGCGTGGCCATGATACAAAGTTTGACAGTAATATATCTTTAAGATATGTAGAAAAAGGTATAAATGGGGTTAATTACCCGGGTCCCTCGTTTTAAAACAAACAGTTTTGTGCTGAGGTTATAAACTTACTAATTAACGGATCTTTCTAGAATATTCAGAATATCTTTCAACTCATATCCAAAATATAAAACTTAACTGCTTCTTTAATTTTCTATTCGTCAAAACTATTATGTGTGAAATGCATTTGTGTCTCTTAATTGAACATTGCGTATTATCAACTTTTTGTTCCATTGCCACCAATTCATAACTTAATAATAATAATAATAATAATAATGACAATTTCATTAATCCTCTTAGATCATTTTACATTGTACATTTGACATTGTCAAATAATGTAAACATATTAAAACAATTTAAATAAATAAATAATGGCTCTCATAATCGATCATATAATAATATATGTTATTGCGGTCGCACCAAGCAGTAAATTCATTTAACACATTATACATTTTTGTGTGCAAAGCATCAATGTCCGAGTCAATTATGGTACTATCGTCAGCAAACATCGTCACCGATCCACTTTTTATGTGGTAGGGCAGATCATTAAAATATAATATAAATAGTAAAGGTCCTAGTACCGACCCCTGGGGCACCCCCTGAGTGAGATACGCTAAATTCCTCAGAAAAGTGGCTACCGATTCTCACATTTATTTTACGATTTACTAAGTACGAATGAATCCATTCCAGAGTATTGCCCCGTATACCAAGATTAAAGAGTTTAGTTGTAATATAGCCCATATCCATGGTAGCAGATGCCTCGGTTAAGTCGAATTGTAACATTACCACATACTTACCTTTGTCTAGATTATTGTAAACCGTATTAAGTAACTGGATGCTAGCAGTCTCTACTGATTTCCCATCCCTAAAGCTATGTTGACATGTTGTGAGAATATGATATTTTTCAATAATTAATTTGTGTAAAGTTTGTGTAAAACATCAACAAACTGTTTCTCTTCCTATACTCATATAATACGTCTATAATGAGACTAAAATTGAAAATACTTACCTATGTGAAAGACACGAATATAATTTACATAACCTCTTATATGCAAATATACCGATTGTTTCCATTACCACGTTGAAGCATTGCAAAACAACTTCTTTGTGCCAAATTAAAAATATCCCAAATTGAATTCTCAAAGACAAGAGCGCGGGCGTACGCTGTCTCCGCTTCATTGTTTACGTAAGCCACGCAACATCAAATTCAGCTGTTTGACTCTTCAGCTGTCAGAGCTACACCTCATTTACCCCATATGTGGGAATATTAATATATCTAATAGACTCTCTCCAGAGCTCATAGCCTCACCGCATGCTATTAATTTTAGGTCTAAATTGGTCTGTAAACACCATTAAATTATTGTTAACTGTAGATAATACAGGGAAACTGCATTCGCAAAGTAATGGCAGTCATGAATATAAATTTTCTCTATCTGATCAAATTTTAACAGCACGGCAGTTCAAAGATCTGCGAAATTTCCGACTGGGGATCAGTTTCCTGGCTTTATAGTAGTTTAAATTTCATTGGAATATTACGATTTTATGAATATGCTACTGGACAAAATAGTTCATATCAGGCACCTAGATGCTAAATCTGTAAAGTAACTACAAGGTGACTAAAATTGTACGGAATGGAGAAGAATAAAGAAGTTGGGATAACGGGTAAAAGAAAGAGAATGGGAGATTGATTAATTTTTGAAAAAGGTTACACAAAAAAAATTTAAATTGAAGTTAAAATAAAAAGCAAAAGAATAAAAACAAAGATTGATATTTAAAAATAAAATAAGCTGAAGAAGAAATAAGTTATTTATGAAAATAAGGATACGGAGATAAAGAGTATAAAAGTAAATAGTACAAGGCAAGATAAATTAAGTAAAGAGGAAGAAGTCAGGAAAAAAAATATATAATAAGATAAATAAACCAGAAGTATAATTGATGGTGAAAATTAAAATGGAGTATACAAGAAGAAGAAATGGAATAACAAAGTGAAGAAGAAATATCAGAAAGGAAGAAATGATATTGGGAAGATAACGAGTGGTATAGACGATACAGTAAATTAGTGAAAATATAAACTCAAAAGTGAAAAGTAAGACTAATTTTAAATTTGACATTTGTAGGTATTATTTATTCTGACATTTTTTCAGTCGATAAAATACAAAATACACCAGAAGCTCGCAAAACATGTTCTCTGAGAATTTTCCTTCAGTAACTGTTAGTGGGAGGATTAAACATCACAATATCGCAAAAATCAGTTCTGGGACTGCCGCGCAACCCCCCCAAAAAACCACCCCTTAGGTGAAATTATTTTATTCATATCTCGTTAACCGTTGAAGATATAAAAATATTGCCCATCATAAAAAGGAAGGCTTGACTAAAAAAAGTCCTTTTGTAATGTTCTTGTATATGCCATGGTTTTGGAGAAAATCGATATTGACAAAAATTGCAAAATTTGTATTTTTAATGTCAGCGAATTTTCGTTTATTTCAAATTTTTTGCGCGCGGCCTATAGAAAAAATTGAATTGCTCGAGAACCAAACAAGCTAGGAAGAAAAATCAAAATGGGTTTTAAAGGGAATGTAAAATACTCTTTTGTATTGCCATTTTTGATGGCTATTGATATTTATTAATATATAAAAACAACAATATAATATAGTTACCTCTTGATTTTTTCTGCATCTAACTATTCACAGGCCCATAAAAAATGACTGACTTATATATCAGTTATAAATGCATTGTCTTTTAGTTCATGGTAGTGCTTCAATGCGGAAAAAGCTAGGAATAAAAATATTCACATTTACAAATTTACCAGCATGTTGAAATTAGCCAAATTTTGGCCAATTTTTTATTGTTTCCTAAAAATAAAAAAAGACCCAAACATCTTGAACATTTAACTCAATTTTTTTTTTGAGTTCATATATCATATAACTATTGCTTCTAGTCATTTAATAGTTAAAAAATTGCATAATAAAAATATCAATAAAAAATGAATATGCAGCCTTTTTTGAATTTTATATGACTAACTTCAACATGCTAGTAAATTTGTAAATGTGAATATTTTTATTCCTAAATTTTCCTGCATTGAAGTACTACCTTGAACTAAAAGACAATGCATTTTTAATTTATATTAAAGTCTGTTGTTTTTTATGAGCTTGTGAATAGTTAGATGCACAAAAAATCGACAGATAACTATATCATATTGTTATTTTTATATACTAATAAATATCAATAGCCATCAATAATGGCAACACAAGAGAGTATTTTATATCCCGTTTAAAACCCATTTTGATTTTTCTAGTTTGTTTAGTTCTCGAGCAATTAAATTTTTTCTATAGCCCGCGCGCAAAAAAATTCAAATATGCGAAAATTCGCGCACATTAAAAATACAAATTTTGCAAATCTTTGTCAGTATCGATTTTCTCGAAAATCATGGCATATGCAAGAAAATTACAAGATGACTTTTTCTTAGGCAATTAGTCAAGGTTTCTTTTTCATAATGAGCAATTTTTTTTATATCTTCAACGGTTAACGAGTTATGAGTCAAATAAGGCTTTCTTCACCTAGGGGTGGTTCCTTGAGGGGGGGGGGTGGGGGTTTCGCGGCACCCTCAGAACTGATTTTTATGGTATTGTGATGTTTAATCCCTCCACTAACAGTTACCAAAGGAAAGACTTAGATAACATTTTTTGGTATGAAAATCTATATAATTATTGGACTATAAATATTGTAGTAAATATTAAATAAGCAAGATCGGGCAAATTAGGAAGATATTCTTGAATTAAAATTTGTTTAAATATATTGTTTTTATAAAAGTAAGTGTTTTATGGTGGCATACCACAAACCATTGAGATTTATCTACTGAGAACCGGCTACTGAAAGAGTGTTCTTGCCTTAAAATCTGCCTGGAGATATTTAAAGTAATAGCAATATATTATTATAGTCTAAGAGCTGCTGATATTTTTCAGTGATTTAGTTAAGGCCTGTATTTTGAGAGAATGTTGTGGGAGGCATGTATAAGTGTTATCTAAAAGGATTAACCCTGATAGCGATATCGGAGGGAGGGCAATTTGTAAAAGGTAGTGAACAAAATTATCATTTAGTTAAGGCTGTCATTTTTTATATTGTTAGCCTATTACCTTATAAATTTTGTTATAACATTGGCAAATCGATTGGCCTGTATTAAAGGGTGGCAGATCCTCTCAATCGTGTCGTGTGCACGACGAGATTTTTAATAGTTTGTTAAGCTTGCGTTTTTAATACGTTATTATGTCAACTGATTTAAGTGTACACTTCGATTTGCAGAACAAAATATCGGTTTTAACCCCCTTGCAAAGCGATTTGAACATACAGTGTGCGCGCCTAGATTTCATGCCGTTTCCCTTATTATTATATTTTGAATGCCTCAAACCTGCAAAATGATTTCACTAGTTTTTACAACCATTTCAATAAAAAGAAGTCCCATTTTTCTACGCTGAAATTGATAATTTAGCATATATTGCAATATTAAATACGAACTTCCATAAATCATTGACACATTATGAGTTTTGTTTTTAGAATAAAGCAAAAACAGGTTGCGTGAATTGAAGTAATGTTACTGATGCATTTTTTTTACCGAATTCATTTCTTTTCTATCAATTTGTATTTAATTAACTAGTAAGATTGTACCACTATACGATAGTAAAAATAAGTTTTAATTTCATTTATCCCTTCAAGACAATGGACCATACTCATCATCGTCCGCTAAGTCTAAATCACTCGATGCTCAGGACTTCATGTTTGTGAAATTTTAACGATAGTTTAACAAAATGACTAGATTAGATATATTTTTTGTTTTTATATTTACTATTAACTTTACATACCCAACACACTGTCACTCTCGTGATCTTTGCTGTTTTCATTAGAATCACCAACGAGAACATCACCAATTGATCTCCTTCAAACCAGACGAACGCGCACTTGCCATTATTGATACACCAGCCATGATTTTTTGGCGATTTTTGTGTTGGCTAATACTTTGCATTTAGCCAAATGCTGGCAATGTATGAGCTTCACAGTAGCTGCTATTCAGTATAGCATGGTGGCAGATTTGATGCCTAAGAATTGCGGATGCGTTTTGAAAATGAATCTTCAGTATATACTGTACAGAGTGCTGTGCTGTTGAAGAACTCCTAGTGAGTTTCATTGACAGTATCTGCATTTTTAACACTATGCATCCGGCAAATAAATTCCTCCAAAACTGGAAACACTGCTGAAGCATTAACGTCTTCTTTACCGAGGTCTTCAAATGCTTTTTGGAACCCATTTAATACCTTCAATCACTTTTTTTTTCCTTTACGGATAAGTTAAGCTTTGTAATCACATCCTGTAAGAGCGTGAAAGCCAGGCAAAGCTCTCGATAATTGTGTTCCCAACTTTTATACAATTTCATAACTTTGATGTGATGTTGTGAGTTACCAACAACCACCTCCATCTATATTTGATGTGATTGATTAAGGTGGATCATATTGCCTAATAATATTACCAAAACGTCTGTATCTAAGCATCGAATTAGAATGTTGCAAGGCAGACGACACGAAATCAAGAAGCTCTCACGGTTTATTCAAATTGTTTTGCAAGAGGGTTAAAACCGATATTTTGTTCTGACAACTGAAATGTACACTTAAAACAGTTGACATAATAACATATTAAAAATTGACACAACATGACATGTTTGAGGGGATCTGTTATCCTTTAATACTAGCCAATGGATCTGCCAACGTTATAGCAATATTTATAAGGTAACAGGGTAACAATATAAAAAGTTACAGCCTTAACTAAATGATAATTCTGTTAACCACAAAATGGATTCTCTGCTAGAGGAGACTGCCGGGCACTCACAGAGTACTTGTCGGATAGTCTCGTTTTCTTGTTCACAACCTCTACATAGGGGTGTGGCGTTTAACTTCACGTTATGAAGGTGCTTTCTCAGCTGGCAATGACTAGTAAGAGTTCCTGTCACGAAGCGCAGGTTCTTCCTGGGCATTCCCAGGTAGGCCATCGTTATATCCTTGTCGGGATATCTAAGCAGATCCCTGGCCAACTGACAACTATGAGTTTCGTCCCACAGTTTTTGTAAATTTTCTATGGGTGTTTTCCTTAATCATTAGCATTATTACTGAGGTCGGCAGTATGTTAGAAGGGCCAGGTCCAAGTATACTTAGACTGGCTGCCTTCTCAGCCAGACTGTCAGCTTTCCTGTTGCCTCTGCAATTGTGCCCTTTGACCCAGCATGGAATGACACTGTTCATGCTGGAGGCGCCCACAAGTGCTTGATGGCATCCCTATACTGACCCTGTTGTTATTTTGTGTCTCTGTAGGGTCAGTAGTGATTAATCCTTTTAAATGACATTTATACATGCCTCCCTCAGCATTCTCTCAAAATATAGACCTTAAGTAAAGTATCATTGAAAAATGTCACTACCTCTCCTACTATTATGCCTATGAAGTAAATCTATAGACATAACCACGTTTGATTTTAGTCAGTAACGTCCGATTCTAGGATCGAAAATGAGGGTCGATTTAAAAAAAGTATTAGCGATTTTAATAGAAATTGTAACAAAAGTCAAATTAAGGGAACCAAGTCCGGCCCTGTCTCATAGAACCACCGTATTTTCTTACTTCTGATTTCTGTAATATTTTAAGGGTCGAGATTTTAGTACAATAAAATACTGGTCATAGAAACATCTGTTTTATCTTGCAAACTTTAGAGCCCAGGAAACATGCTTTGTTAACTTTACTCTTTATTAGGTAGTCGACGTTAGCCACTTGGAAACAATAAATAACCATCCAAATTATTTTATGTCCAATTCGCTTTTCTTACTTGAAGTTATGGACACTTGTTTAAATACGAGCACACCGGGGGGTTCTAGTTAGATTTTCAAGACTAAAGCAGTTGATAGAGAATTCTAGGAACATATGTAATAGACCATAAGACAGATAGACCAAAGAAGGCAGATTTTTTACCCTATACAAAGGCAAAGCAAGGAACAAAAGGTTTTTTTTTTCATCTGCTCGACTGGTATTAAAATGTTAACTTAGGCCATATGATAAATACCGTGGTCCGTTAGGTAATTTCAAATGAGTACGGTTTAAAGTAAAGAAGATCCTAATTGGTCGAGGGTTTAAAGTTTACGGCCCACTTTTGAAACGTATTATTTCGATGTAGAGGATATCGTTACTCTTGGCTTAAGCTCTGTTCGGTCATCACCTATCTACAGGGTACAGTAAATTCTCGTTTTGCGAACCTTTTTCAATTTTAAAGTTTAAGTACATTTGTTTAGTGTTTTGCCGGTTTTAATAAGTAGAAAATTAATGTGTTGTAATTGACCTAGGAATATTCGGTCGCGATTCAGCTAAAGATTTGAACTTGCCGCGGACCATTTCATTTCTTAATATAGTGTAATTACTGTTTATTAATTTATTTAATCGTGTTTAAGTGTTTGTGATTGTCATTTTCATTTGCTTTCATTTTCTTATGTAAATTGGTTTAAGTGTTTTGAGAAATCACGTGTTTTATTTGCTTGTCATGAAATTAAGTTCATTCCATATGCAATAAAGTTTGTTTGTGAAGTAACCTAGTTGAGGGACACCAAGGATAAAATCACCTAGAAAGCAAAGGGTAAGCACAGTTTTGTTTTCGATGGATATACTATAATATCGACGGAGTCTTCAAAGTGATTGGGACACTCCGTACTATACCAATGGTAATGTCTGATTAAATTATGTAATTAGGGGAATAAAACCCCAGTTATTACAAAATAAACTAGCAAGATATTCTTAATCAGATTTTTGCAACTAAAAATAATTATTATCTGTAAAAGAGATTCTCCAATGAAAAAAAATATATATTTATTTTTCAGAAAAATGTACATAGGAGAAAAAATATTTGTTATTTATAATTTCCGTGGTATAATAAATATATCAGTTTACAAGCAATAAATTTTCTTTTGAAAAACCTGAATATATTAATTTACTAAACCGAACAAATTGACGCATTATTTATTAAATTAAGAGGAACGTCGGCCAATTAAAAAAGTTTATTGTTAGCATACTTCTGCCTTTTGGCTTGTTTCCAAATGTTAGATTTCCATATTTCATTCGGTATAATACAGAACATTGGCATGAAATCTGTCTTAAGAAACAAAAGTGTTTTTATTTTTTGTGTTAACTATTAAATTCAGGTTTCTTAATTTGTTATTAATTTATTTTGTCATCGAATATGTTGGCAGTAAACTATGCCATTAAACTTTTCTCTTTAATGACATAAATATCATGATCTTCTTACTCTACTTATATTCCGCTATTTAGACCTATATACCATCCAACTCTTCAACGGAATCATCTCAAAATAAAATCTAGTTACAGACAGACACATATGTGTACCAAGTTTCAACGAAATATCTCAGTTCTATTTTATCAACTCTTTTATTATGAAGTGTGATGGTGGCCCGGATGCCAAATGTTATAAAGAAATTTGCCTTGGCTGAGAATTTAATTATCTACAACTTTAGTTCTTAGAACTTTTCCACTAAAACTAATAGTTCGGAGATATGGAGCAATTCGCATTTTCTAATATGGCGACCGGAAACCACCACAGTATATCAATAGAAAAATTGGAATTTAATCTTGCCTGATAGCCTCCTTTCACATATAAAAAAATCGGTAAAGGTATTTACACAGAACTTCCCTCTTTATTTGTGCATGGCGGTTACTCTAAAAAATTATTAATTATGAAATGACATTGGGAATAATAATCGAAATATAGTTGTCACTATTATTACAAAGAAAACCTGATAACTCATGGTCAAAAAAATATACAGTGTTGTCATCCGACAGCAAAAATTCAATACTAAATAGCAGGTGCCAAATATTGAAGATTTGCGCAAATACCTTTACAAATGTCCACCATGGTTGAATTATTTCTTGGGATGATCACCCTGTACATTTTTCAATAAAACTATAATAGGTGCACTCGTAGGTGCTTATGCCAAATATTATTGCCATCTGTCACATTTTGAGTTCCACATTCACGCAGTGGGGTGGAAGTATAGCAAAAAATGTATATTCTTTTTTACTTCCCTCGCATACCGAAGGGAAGTATTGTATTCGAGAAAAAATCACCCTCCGAGATTTTTTCGGATTCTGACGTTTCAGAACACGTAGATTCCGAAAATATAGGTTTTTCAATTCCGTCAGTCTGTCTGTCTGTCTGTCTGTCTGTCTGTCTGTCTGTCTGTCTGTCTGTCTGTCTGTCTGTCTGTTGGTGTATTTACTAAAATACTACTTGACGGAGAGCAGTCAAATTTGGTAGGTAGTTAACCCTACTGTCAGCGAAGAACTGGTAGAATTTTCACTGAAAAATATACAGGGTGGACCGTCTAAACGGAATAAATAGTGAAAAAAATTTTTTTTTGCTCAAATTTAAAATTTTCACGTTTCATGACGCGCTAAACCTGTTTCAGGAAAAAAAAATTTTTGAAAATTTTTTTCAAACATTTTTGAAAAAATTTTTACCAAGATGAAAAAAATTTTTTTTTGCTCAAATTTAAAATTTCCACGTTTCATGACGCGCTAAACCTATTTCAGGAAAAAAAAATTTTTGAAAATTTTTTTCAAACATTTTTGAAAAAATTTTTACCAAGTTGAAAAAAATTTTTTTTTGCTCAAATTTAAAATTTCCACGTTTCATGGCGCGCTAAACCTGTTTCAGCAAAAAAAAATGTTTGAAAATTTTTTTCAAACATTTTTGAAAAAATCGGTAAAGGTATTTACACAGAACTTCCCTCGTTTTTTGTGTATGGCGGTCACTCTAAAAAATTAATAATTACGAAATGACATTGAGAATAATAATCGGAATATAGTTATTGCTAGTATTACAAAGAAAACTTGATAAGTTTTGGTCAAAAAAATATACAGATTGCTCATCCAACAGCAAAAGTTCAATACTAAATAGCAGTTGCCACATATGGCAGGCATTTTAAACTTTTTTTACCACCGCTATAGCATAGAAGGAAACTTTTCTTCTTGTTCAAATTTAAAATTTCTACGTTTGACATTTTAAACCTATTTCAGACGAAAAAACTTTGAAAATATTTTTACCAACATTTTTGAAAAATTTCAAATAAAATAAAAAATGTTAACCACCACTATATTTCCACTCCATTACGTGAATATTGGATTGAAAATGTGACAGATGGCAATAATATCTGGCATATGCACCTATTATACTTTTATTGAAAAATGTACAGGGTGGTCATCCCAAGAAATAATTCAGTCATGGTGGACATTTGTAAAGGTATTTGCGCAAGCCTGCCATATGTGGCAACTGCTATTTAGTATTGAACTTTTGCTGTTGGATGAGCAATCTGTATATTTTTTTGACCAAGACTTATCAAGTTTTCTTTGTAATAATAGCAATAACTATATTCCGATTATTATTTTCAATGTCATTTCGTAAATATAATTTTTTTAGAGTAACCGCCATGCACAAATAACGAGGGAAGTTCTGTGTAAATACCTTTACCGATTTTTTTAAGATTGTTATGAAACGTGGAAGTTTTAAATTGGACGAAAAAAACATTTTTTTCATGTATTCTAGTGGTAATAAAATTTGTCATCATCTATTCTACAGTAGTGGTAAAAATATTTTCTTTAAATAGGTTTAGAATGTCATGAAACGCGGATTTTTTTTTTGAAATAGGTTTAGAATGTTATGAAACGTGGAAATCTTAAATTTGAGCAAACAAAATTTTTTTCCGTGTATTCTAGTGGTACAAAAAATTTTCATCATCTATTCCATAGTAGTGGTAAAAATATTTTCTTGGAATAGGTTTGGAATGTCATGTACTGAAGTTTATATTTACCCCTAATTTCACGAATTTTGGAGCAAAAGAATGTTTTTTTCTTATTTTATTAAAATAAAGAGGGTTCATTTAATTACTTCCACATCCACATAGCGGATTGGAAGTATAGTAATCGCAAAAAAATGTTCAAAATTTTTTTTTCGTGAAATAGGTTTAGAATGTCATGAAACGTCGAGATTTTAAATTTGAGCGAAAAAAAAAATTTCTGTCTGTCTGTCTGTCTGTCTGTCTGTCTGTCTGTCTGTCTGTAACTTTTTTTTTGTCCGCACGTTTTCTCCGGAACGGTTTAAGATATCGACTTGAAATTTTGTACACGTATATATTATAACGAGATCTGGAACTGGATTGTTTTTTGAGGATATCCGGTGAAGGGTTGGGGGTTAAATAGGGGTAAATATGGGAAAATAAATAAAGCAAGCTTGTAAGAGTACAGAAACTTGAAATTCGGTGTATGTACTAGAAGTTAAGGCCTCAGATGTTTTTATAATATTTTTCAACCCCCCACCACCCCTACCTCATTATTAATGGGGTTGATAAAATAAAGTTGAGATAATCATTTGAAATTTCGTACACGTATGTATTATAACGACGTCTGGAATTAGGTTATATTTTGAGATGATTCCGTTGAAGGGTTGGGGGTTAATTTGGGGTAAATAGGGGAATATAAGTAAAACAAGTTGGTAAAAGTACAGAAACTTGAAATTCTGTGTATGTACTAGAAGCCAAAGCGTCAGATTTTTTTGTAATATTTTTACACCCCTACTCCAATATGAAAAGGGTTAATAAAATAAAATAGAGATATTCATTTGAAATTTGGTACACGTATGAATTATAACGACATCTGGAAATAGATTATACTTTGAGATGATTCCGTTGAAGGGTTGGGGGTTATTTATGGGTAAATAGGGGGAAATAAGTAAAGCAAGCTGGTATGAGTACAGAAACTTGAAATTCGGTGTATGTACTAGAAGCCAAGGTCTCAGATTTTTTAATAATATATTTTAGTCCCCCACCACCTCTACTCTATTATTCAAGGGGTTAATAAAATAAAATTGAGATATTCACATGAAATTTAGTACGCATATGTATTATAACGACATAGGGAACTAGATTATATTTTGAAATGATTCCGTTGAAGGGTTGGGGGTTACATAGGGGTAAATAGGGGAAAATAAGTAAAGCAAGCTGGTAAGACTACAGAAACTCAAAATTCGGTGCATGTACTAGAAGCTGAGTTCTCAGATTATTTATAATATTTTTCAAACCCCACCACCCCTACTTCATTATTAAAAGGGTTGATAAAATTAAATTGAGATATTCATTTGAAATTTGGTACACGTATGAATTATAACGACATCTGGAAATAGAATATACTTTGAGATGATTCCGTTGAAGTGTTGGGGGATATTTATGGGTAAATAGGGGGAAATAAGTAAAGCAAGCTGGTATGAGTACAGAAAATTGAAATTCGGTGTATGTACTAGAAGCCAGGGCCTCAGATTTTTTAATAATATATTCAGCCCCCCACCACCCCTACTTCATTATTCAAGGGGTTGATAAAATAAAATTGAGATATTCACATGAAATTTAGTAAGCATATGTATTATAACGGCATCTGAAACTAGATTATATTTTGAGATGATTCCGTCGAAGGGTTAGGGGTTAAATAGGGACATATAAAGGAAAATAAGTAAATCAAGCTGGTAAAAGTACAGAAATTTGGGATTTGGTGTATATACTAGAAGCGGAGGTCTCAGGTTTTTTTATTAGTATTTTCCATCCACCCACCACCCCCACTTATTAAAAGAGTTGATAAAATTAAATTTAAATTTTCACTTGAAATTTGGTACATTTATGTATTATAACTGTATCTGAAACTAGATTATATTTTGACATGATTGCGTTGAAGAAGTGGGGGTAAGTAGAGGGAATAGGGAAAAATAAGTAAAGGAAGCTGGTAAGAGTACTGCAACTTGAAACTCGGTGTATGTCCTAGAAGCCAAGGCCTCAGATTTTTTAATAACCCTTCCACTACCGTTACTACATTATTACAGGGGTTGATAAAATAAAATCGAGATATTCACTTGTAATTTGGTAGACGTATGTATTATAACGACATCTGGAACTAGATTATATTTTGGGACAATTCCGTAGGAGGGTTGGGGTTAATAGGAGTAACTAGGGGAAAATAAGTAAATCAAGCTGGTAAGAGTACAGAAATTTGGGATTCGGTGTATATACTAGAAACCAAGGCCTCAGATTTAATTCTAATATTTTTCAAACTCCACCACCGCTTCATTATTATTGGGATTGATAACATAAAATTGAGATATTCACTTGAAAATTAGTACACGTATGTATTGTAGTGACATCTGATTGAGATGACTCCAGTGAAGGGGCGGGAGGTGGTAGGTTGTGAATAGTGGAAAATAAGTAGGGTAAATTAGAAACTTCATTTTTAACGTATATGGTAGAAACCAACTCCTCAAACTTTTCTATGACATCTGCCCCAAATATTATTAAAATTCTATGACCAATAATTTCCACATACTAGAGTGCACATATAGTCAAAATGTTTCCTTTAAAGTGACTAGGATGAAAAATCTGGATGTGGAAGTAGTGATTCCTTGGGCACCGGTTTTTTTAATATAAATCCCCTTGAAACGTCTTAAAGTACACATTTCAAGCTTTCAAAATCACACCTACAGAAGTCTAATAACGCGATATAAATCAGAGTAATAGGTAGTTAAAGTTAGTTATACATATCCAATTCTATAACTTTCTCAAAATTTTGAAATCTTGGAAGTATACATCTTCAAAAATAAATTTTTGAAATTTGCTTCACTTGTCGGATCATTTGATACATTACTTCAAGAGTAATGTGTGAATGTTTCAGATTTCTATCTTAAAAATTGTAGAAATGGTAGAGCATTTACCGATTTCATCGGAAATCTCTTTATGTTTTGACTTCATATATGCACTATTCCTACATATATTCATTTTTATATTTAATATATAATAATCCAATAGCCACATGTTTCTTCTTCCATTAAAGCTTTGTTGAGTTCAATTTCAATAATTAGTTAAAAAATTACAACAAATTTGATGTAGCGCGTCCGAGGCAGCACACGCTTTTAGCATCCCACCATTTTCGTGCGTTAAACAAAAAAATCTGGAGTCTACATTTTTGGTCGTACGAAAAAACTTCATATTTTTTTATGTGAAATTTTCTGTACCTTCCAACGGAAATTAGTCCTTTTCTTTTTTTTGTATTTTAAGAGTTACTGGTATCTTGCAACTAATTTGTTTAATAACAAATAACGCTCATGGACTAAAGTTGATAACTTTTGGTATGTTGTTCCTAACATGTTCAGAGATGTATTCCCAAAAGTTACCGCATCCCGGAATTTTTGCGAAGTGAATATCTCTATTGACTTCACTAATACACCAAATCCCAAAGCTGTAATGTACTCGAAGCGCATGTGCCCATACTATTTTGTTTATTACTGTCGTTCGGCTAATTGCTTATTATCTAATATAAATTTTGAGGCTGGTGAAAAACGAATATAATATTATTAATTTTATAATAAATTTCCCCACACTTCTTTCCTACATATTTTAATTGGATTTATGGTTGTATAAAAACGTTTATTACTATCAACAGGCCCATCGAAACAACTCTCATTTAGCTAAGTAAAGGAGATGTAAATAAAAAGAAAGAAAAAACAAACAAACTGACAGGTTAAAAACTATGTTGAAGTAAATGATAGCTACCAGATGAATAAAAACAATGCGTACAATTTAAATGGGTACGTATTTATAAATAGTAACTGATGCTATTCTGACACCGATATATATTTAAATGGCTCGGCATTCTAAATATTTTAGTATTTTTCCAACAAATGTCGTAGTGTCGTAATGATGTTTTTTTTCCATTGTTGTTTATGTCACTTGTAGTCATTAATATCTTGCTTTGCGGTTTTGTAGATATGTGTAAATTTGTCTTGGGTTTTATTGCTTTCCTTTACGTCGCATCTAGAATCCGGGATATTTACAGGGTATTCCAAAAAATTGTACATGTTGTTTTGTAGTATATTGTAAAATGAGAGCAGAAAAGGGCTTATTACCATTTAAGTTATGCATGTGTCGTAATAAATTATTTTCGCTTGAATATTGCGTACTATTGTTTCTATTGTATCTAAAATAATAGTGTCTTAATATATCAGAGACAAATAATTAAGAAACAAATTTTAAACATAAAAAAATTCCACTTATTATAGAGTTGTGTAAAAAATTGCTATTGACGCAAGAAAATGTATAAATCAAATGGCAGCTTAGCTTAATGTAATAATTTTCTCGAAGAAAACAACATCCCTGAAGGACCAGACCTGATGATTTATGTCATAATTATATTATTTTCGTCGATAATGAAACTACAGAGCATGTAGCAAGATAGATAACACCAAATAGTAGGAGAGCCCTGAACGAATATTCGTGTAATCGCGGCATGGTTAAATTCATGAAATGTGTGCAGTTCCAATCAAAATAAACAACTTTTTTCCTTTCGGCAAGGTTCCAAAGTGTCGCGAAAGGGGTTAAAATTAATTTTCAGTTGGTTTCATTCCGCACAAAGTTCAGTAGACGTCAAAAAATACCCATTTTATTTCGTTCGTGTCGACCTGAATTTTCGATTTTGACCCTGCAGTTTACGATGTCGATACACCGCCGGTCTTCTTCTCTCGATAGAAACTTAGAACGAGCTTCCACTAGAAATATTAATTTCGTTAGGAACGTTTGAAAATTCCATGATTTTCAAGTTTTTAGGTTAAATTTCAAAATTTTCTGAGAGCCAAATAGGCCTTACTGCTTTCACTCTTACCGATCAGAATTTCCGATTTGGCTGCCATTTCACTTATTCACTAAGTTATGAACATTTGAAAAATCCATGTTTCTAAATTTTCAAATTCCCGGCAGGTAAGGCGACAATATTGAAAGTCAGGGGCGCTGTACTATCCTGTACACTGTTATCCTAGAGTATATTGATACATTAGCGCTAATTCTATTGAAACAATAATTTTTTAAATTTATTTTGTCCACTATGTATTCTGCATGTTTGCTAAATTTTAACTGATATACAGTATGAACCCAAAGCCGGACCCAGATTAAGAATATTTTTAAATTATTCCTAGAAAATAACACTATGTATACTGTTTATAAAATATTTGACATAAAAAATATTAATTTACACATAGAAAGATACAACATCCCATAAAAAATTTTTTGGCAACACTTCATTGATAAATAAAAAAATTAAATTGTTGAGGATTCAATTTTTTTTTTTTAAATAAGACATTGAGAGAAATGAGTCACTCTAGGGATTAACTACATATTATTTTTTTGTTCCCTATCTGCACTACCAGAAGGTAGTTCTCCAAACTCTGGTTTCAGCAATATTTAATTCATTGCAAGAGTAATTAATTGTTATAATCATCTAGTCTTGCCATTACATTTGTTTTAAAAGTTATGGCTACGTGCTTTTTAATAATCAAGTAGGTACCTGTCAAAAATCAATCATATTGTAATTAAGAAGTGTCACATCACCACTGTTGCTCTGGTTACAATACTGTCTCGTAATAATTCTAAATCATGCCGTTTACATACACGAGTAGAGAATGCACAAATATGGTTTTTGTCTATCGATATTGCAATGGCAATGTAAAAGCTGCTGAAAGGGAATACAGACGCCGGTTTGGAAATCAACGTGTCCCAGATTATAAAACATTTTATGGAGTGTTTAGACATCGTTCTGAAACTGGAACCGTTCCCTCAATCATGACAGTAGAACGTCCTGTTAGGCAGACTCGGCAAGAAAAAGATTTGATTTTAAATATGGTTGGCCAGATCCCAAATATCAGCATAAGAAGAATTGATCAACAATTAAATATTCCTCAAACCAGAGTTTGGAGAACTATTAAAGGCTAACAAATGCATCCTTGTCATATCCAAATTGTCCAACGATTGGTGCCAGATGATGAAGTATTTCGGTTAACTTTTTGCCGCTGGCTTTTATTCCATAGACGAGCTATGTTAAGAGTATTGTTTGCCAGTCAATCTCAATTTACCCGTGATGGTATAAATAATACTCGAAATTTTCATATTTGGATTCACGAGAATCCCCGTGCAATAATCCAAAAGAATTCCCAACTTAGATTTTCTGTAAATGTGTGGTGTGGGATGTTCAATAATAATCTCATAGGTCCTCATATTTTTGAAGGTCGCTTAAACGGTGACAATTATTTTTATCTTTTTTACAACATACCCTGCCAAATTTATTAAATAATGTAAACACAAGAGGAATGTGGTTTCAAGAGCGTAAATGAAATGACAAATCGATCAAGAAAATGTATTGAATTTGGCGGTGGTCACTTTTAAAATAGACTGTGATTCAAAATAATTTAATTGGATTTAGTAAGTTTGACTGATTTTTTATGTTCTAGTTAAATTGTTAATTTTTATTATTTATTATGTTGTTAAGTTTATTAATTACACATTCATTACAAATTTTTTTTTTTTATTTCACCAGGTATATGTGATGAATTTTTATTCTTCCTATTTGCACTACCTTTTGCTAGTGCAGACAGGGAACAAAAAAAATATGTAGTTAATCCCTAGAGTGACTCTCTTCTCTCAATTTCTCATTGAAAGAAAAGAAAAATTTGAACCCTCAATAATTTAATTTTTTAATATTAACTTAAACAATGAAATGGTGGCAAAAGATTTTTTTATGGGATGCTGTATCCTTCTAGGTGTAAATTAATATTTTAATGTCAAATATTTTATAAACAGTATACAGAGTGTTATTTTCTAGGAAGAGCTTAAAAATATTTTTATTCTGGGTCCGGCCCTGATATTTTATTAACATTCCAGGCATTAGATGGTGAATGACTACTGTAATCAAAATACAAAATTTCATTGGATTCCGCTTTCGCATTGCAGATATATGGCGAGAAAAATATTCTTCCAAAAAATATAAAACACTCTGTATTTCGAAAACGGGGCCACTTTAGCCATTACCGTTCGGGGACTTAAGATCACCACAATATTTTATATCTTTTGGTAAAGTACGACGCTCTCCTCACGAATCACCCTGTATTTTGCGGAAGTAAGATTTTCTTAAAAAATAAGAGGTCCCAATAAACGATCACTAATCATACCTGCCCACACGTTAACTTTGCCTCGTCGCTGTGTATGGGCTTCTTGAGTTCAATGAGGATTTTCGCGTAACCAGTATCTACGCCGATGTACAGTCCCCTTTAAAGAAAATGTAGCTTCAACAAACAATGTTTTTTAAAAAAATTGTGTGGTCATCGCACAAGGTCATCAACTGTTCACAAAACTGTAAGCGCCGATCTGGATCGTCCTCATTCAATTCGTGGATTAACTGCACTTTGTATGGATGGCATTTTTCTTTTTTCAATAGGCGTACAACAGAAGTATGACTCACGTTATGATTTAAAGCCAGCTGCCTTGTCGAAAGAAGGTGGTTTTCCTCACTTTCTATGGTATAGTGACAAAATGTAGCATTTAAAAAACTAAAATCGACCTATTCGAGGATTTTTTTGAAAAATGACGCATACCAAAGATATGAATTTTGTGCGTTTCTTTAGGTTCACATTGTATATAGAGAATGTAAAAATAATTTCCTTACTTGTCGTTCCATTCAGCTGAAAAATCGGTATGCCCGAGTTTTCGACTTCGCTGATTACGAATATGAAATCGGAATTGAGAAATTCAAAATGGCGGCGCCGAAATTGCAGATGATTTTTATCATTTATGGTCTGATTTCGCTAAAATGTATGTCTGTAACTCTGCGTTAATTAATCACTCTTACGCTTTATAATTATTATTTTTGTTTTGTTACTTAAAATAACTCTACTAGTTTTATGTAAGTTTCTACCTAGAAGAAGTATCTTGTTATCATGTTTTTAAGAGTATAAGTGGTGGATGATCTGTTGAGCTTAATTTCGCCCTTCGGCCCCCATTCTCTATGGTCTTCCAAAAATTCTAGAGGTAAATAACCCTATACGCCCCATAGTGTCTTACATCAATGCTCCATCTTATAAATTGTGTAAAAAACTAAATTATGTTTTACCAAAATTAATAAATTTTAAATCTAAATATTCCATAAAAAATTCTTTTGAATTTATTGAAAATCCAAAAAATTTAATAATACCAAATAACGCAAAATTAATCTCCTTTGACGTTAAAAGTCTGTTCACCTCAGTTCCGCTCACAGAACTAAAATTAATATTAAATAATTTAATAGATAATTCACAAATCAGCGAAACCGAAAAAACATAGTTAAAAAATCTTTCGAGAGTTTGTATTGAACAAAACTATTTTCAGTTTAATGGTGAATTCTTTAGACAAAAAGACGGGCTACCAAAAGGTTCACCAATTTCTCCTTTGTTAGCTGAAATATTTATGTCAAACTTAGAAAATTTAATTTTTAATAGCAATAACAGTTTAAATACACATGTGTTTTATTGGACTCGATATGTAGACGATATTTTTTGTATATGGACCGGCACAGAAAGGAACCTAAGTAATTACCTTAATTTCTTAAATTCTTTAAATAGTAAAATTTAGTTCAGAATGGAATCGGAGCAAAATAGTAAATTAAACTTTCTAGATATGAATATCAAAAAACATAACAATCAGTTGAAATTTAGCATCTACCGCAAACCTACTACTACAGATACAGTAATACATTATAATTCGCAGCAATCATGGCAAATTAAGAT
The DNA here is from genome assembly GCA_963583905.1 of Stenurella melanura. Taxonomy (NCBI): domain Eukaryota; kingdom Metazoa; phylum Arthropoda; class Insecta; order Coleoptera; family Cerambycidae; genus Stenurella; species Stenurella melanura. The sequence continues at coordinate 18,311,412 of OY757317.1, forward strand.
TTCACCCTTTCATAGTCTAATACATAGACTGGCGAATTTTCCTTTAGATCAAAGTGATTTTGATAGAGAATAAAATATAATTACACAAATTGCAAGAAATAACGGATACAACGAGTCATGAAACATATTCTTTATAGGATTTTGCAAACATGGAAAGAAAAGCTATCTATGAGAACTAAAGGAAAAAACTATATATAAAAATATTAATGAAATCTTTGCATTCTTTCGATAACCTGACTTCTGGTTATGCTGACAAGTAAAAATTTTTTTACTTGCCATTCTCATTTTAACACTAGCATCCAACCTAGTCATCTACGGCTAAGCAGGCTAAACTAGTATCTACATGATCCCCTACGATATGTAAATTCAGTTAAAAATGAGAGCAAAGGCCTGAAATTAATTTATTTACGTACCTTGTCTTTAAATTTTTTTTTCATTCTAATGAATTACATTTTCATAAAATCTCATTCAGTTTCTTGGAAATGCTTAGCCTTTGAAACGTTTTTCGTCCTTATTGTGGATTCATCAGAAAAGCCTAAAGCCACTCATAACGATGTTCCATTTTTTATTTTTAACTGAATTTACATATCGTAGGGGATCATGTAGATACTAGTTTAGCCTGCTTAGCCGTAGGGGACTAGGTTGGATGCTAGTGGTAAAATGAGAATGGCAAATAAAAAATTTTTACTCGTTAGCATAACCAGAAGTCAGGTTATCGAAAGAATGCAAAGATTTCATTAATCTTTTTATATATAGTTTTTTCCTTTAGTTCTCATAGATAGCTTTTCTTTCCACTGTTTTCAAAATCCTATAAAGAATATGTTTCATTACTATAAGCAAACAAATAATGAATAATTTGCTTTTAAACAACGAGTCACTAATAGATAACATGGTCAAAAACAAACAACGCAAAATGCTTCAAAAAGAATTTTTCACTGTGCCTAACAAACCTACAAAATATAGTTTTATTAATTATGTTCCGAAACGTAGCAACAAAATTTCTAAAAAATTAAATAATTTGGGTATCTCTACAATAAGTGTGAACAAAACAAATATAGGAAACATTTTGGTTAATAACAAAGAAATACTAAATCAAATTGATAAATCTGGTGTACATAAAATTAATTGTAAAGATTGCTGTCTACATCGGTCAGAGTGGTAGAAGCGTTGTGAACCGGGTTAAAGAACACAAAAAATCAATCTTAAATAACAATAAAAATACAGGAATGTCAACACACTGTATTGAAAACAACCATTTCATAGATACTAAAAACATAAATTTATTTCATTCAGAAAGAAAAGGTAAACGTTTAGATCTGCTAGAACAACTAGAAATCAAAAAATCTTTCGAGTACAATCCTTGTACCACAAATGACCAACAAAATTTCTTGAATACCCCTATAATAAACCAATTGTTAAGAAGTAACCTTTGATTTATATAATCAGTTTAGGTCCACTCCAAACATTCAAATAATTAAGGATGTTAAATTAAGTCTTAAATAGATTAGGTCATAAATAGATTAAGACATAAATAATTTTAGGTATAAATTAGAATAAGCACGTCGGAAACTTTAGTATTTACTATGTAATACTCGTCATAAAGGCCTAATAAGCCGAAACATATGTAGGGTATTTTTAATCTATTGATTGATTCATCTAAAAGCAGTGTTTAATTTATAATTAACAATTAATTTCGCCCGTTAGGTTAAGAAATTATATTTCTTTTTTAGAATAAAGACCATTTATTATTAACTTTTAGATGCAAACTGAATACCTAAAATGGCTCATTAAATTACATGATAATGAAGCGTAGGTAGGTACACAATAGCAAAGTACTTGGACCGCAGTATGTCTATTACAAAACGACGACCTATAACACAATCTAAATAGTTGGTAAGTCGCCAGAGGGCCAGCGAGACAATGCCAACATATCCGTCACGTAACGCCGACCCAGCTGCACTACGCACGGGGTTTCTATAAGGCCACAAACAGTACGTACTTGGCCCAACTTCATTAACGGGTGTCTAAAAAAGGAAGTACAAGTATTTTTAGATGGGAAATAAGAAAAATATCGCGGCTTTCAAGTGCCGCACTATTTAAATACCCGTGTTGGTGTCAAAATAGACTTCGAGTAATTTATACAAACAGATGCTTTTAAACGTTACTGTTTTACTTCTTAGTACCTAATTACTTGGATTGTTTCGCGAATTTTTGTTTATAAATACGCTCGCATTTTAAAATATGTTGCATTTTTTACATTGCGAGGACGTTTGGTCCATATTTGAATCAAATGTTTCGAATAATTTGAATACAGATATTTCCTTGATGCGTCAGATATTTTAAACAAGCTAAACGTTATACTCTTCCCCGATTTACTGCACTTTTGATATAATTGTTGCACATTCTATAGGATACTCTTCGCAGCTTTTTTGTAAATAGTATTAGTTTTAGACATTTTTAGTTTAATTACAAAAACTCATATATTTTTTTTTCGATTTAAAAAAATGTGTAACTTTTTTATTTATTAATCGATTTTCCTCAAAAACAATACAGTTTTTTCTCTACCTAACACTAACTTACTATCCAAATTTCAATACAAGCGGACTTTCATTCTTAAATTATCGTGCTTATAAGAAACGTGACGGACGGACGGACAGACGGACAGGCGGACGGACAGACGGACAGGCGGACGGACGGACATTTTGAAAGTTGCTCAAAATTCGATCACCAACACAGTAATATGACAATTTTTTCTACAATATACTTTTCGTTTATAAGAAGGTGGTAAGTATTGTTTTAACTAAACTGCTGGCTACTCGAACTTACACATAGAGACTTTTAGGCAAAATTTAAAGTTCAATATTTTCAACAGGAATGCAAATTTTTAAACGCGGCTTGCAAATTTTAAGAGCTAGTTTTTTTCGAATTAAGCTGCATGACGTATATTTATCGTAGGACCATAAGTTTATTATATACGGGGTGATCAATGAAGTCATGCAAAAAATCAAAAAGTTTGTATGAGTGAAATTTCCGCAAAAAATTTTTTTCGTCGTTGCAATATGGTTCCTTACTAAGGTAACATCAATATCTCTAGACGGTTTTGTCAGGTTTTGGATTAAGGCCCTTAGGCCTTGTACACACTACTCAACATAAAATGTGGATACCGAAATCTTTAAAATGCTATAACTTGACATTGGATTGACGGTTCTTGATGATTTTTGCGGATATGGAATCCTTATTTCACGTAGATTTTCTATGGTCTAAGCATTTTATTTGAGGATTGAAATTTACACATTATACCGGGTCGATAATAAACAAAAACGTAGCGACAAGAACAAGTTTATTACATTAAATTCTACAATATACAACATTGCTTAACAACGACCAAAAGTCAATTCTTAAAAAATGTATAATTCTAATTCTGGTAATTTTTAATAACTGAAAAAAAAATTAACTAAAAAATTAAAAATTAATTTAATTTAAACTTAAATTAAAATTACCTAATTAAAATTAGGTACATTAATTAAAAAAAAAGAGAAGCTAATATTTTGTTGGTCCTCCTGCTCGGAATATTACTTCCCGACATCGATTTGGTAGAGTATCCACAAGATTATTTATAAAATCTTGTGGAATGTTCTCCCATTCTTCACGAATGGCCTCACTGAGCGTTTCTAAGGTTTCAGGGGGTACATCAAGAGATCTTACTTTAAGTTTTAAATAAGACCAAACGTGTTCGATGACATGAAGATCCGGAGACTTTGCAGGCCAGTCCATCCTATTGATGTTTTGTGCCTGCAAAAACTCTGTGATCCTTCGCGCTCTGTGAGGTCGAGCGTTCTCATCCACCAATAGAATTTCTGGGCCGTAATGTCGAGCAAAAGGAACAACAATAGGTTCCAAAATTTCCTCCTGATAAACAGTGGCATTAATGGTTTGGTTGGTAATAAATAGCTCGGTTTTACCATTTCTTATGATACCTCCACACACTGTAACACCTCCGCCACCAAATGCTTCTTGAGGGGCCATATTTTCCTCCAAATATCGCTGATTTGGCCTTCTCCAAACTAACATTCGGCCATCGGAGTGAAACAAATTAAATCTTGTTTCGTCAGTAAATAAACAATCTCTCCACTCTGCAATTACCCCAATTCGCATGCGGATTTGCCCATGCCCGCCTATTCGCTCTATGGCGTTGTAATAACCGCACACATTTTGCTCTGCGACGGGCTCTATAATTGAAAATGTTTGGCATTATGTTATGTTTAAAAAAAAAAAATCTCACCTCAAGTTGTTTTTATTTAATGTTCTTCTCACTGTTCTGTCCGAAACTCTCACCCCAGTTTGTTGTCTTAAAGAGTCATTTAGTTTTCTAGAGTTCTTTGTTCTATTCCGCATAGTTTCTCTCTTTAAAATTCTTTCGGTTCTTTGGTTTATTTTTTTTGTATGTCCACCCCCATGCCCGTAATTATGATCACCAGTAGTTTCGATGCGGCGGTTCAAATTATAAATTGTCTTTCGGCTGACATTGTAAATGTGCGGAACTTGCTGTTTTGACATTCCTTCGTTGAGAAGTCGAATGCAATTTTCCCTTTGTGCCGTGGTTAAACGCCTCATATTAATTAAACTTTACAAAATTATAACATTGAAATATGTCAGATTATTTCTAAAATAATGTAAACAGTTTTTAATTCCATAGCAACAAATTTGTTTTTCCAATGCCTACTTTGAAATTGACGCGTCGCGTAGAAATTACACCCGATCATAATTATGGGCATGGGGGTGGACAAAGAACTTTGTAAAACTGAATGATTCTTTGAGACAACAAACTGGGGTGTGAGTTTCGGACAGAACAGTGAGAAGAACATTAAATAAAAACAACTTGAGGTGAGAATTTATTTTTACAAAAACTTAAATAATGCCAAACTTTAGAGCGCGTCGTACCCTACTTTTTGTTTATTATCGACCCGGTATAATGTGTAAATTTCAACCCTCAAATAAAATGCTTAGACCATAGAAAATCTACGTGAAATAAGGATTCCAAATCCGCAAAAATCATCAAGAACCGTCAATCCAATGTCAAGTTATAGCATTTTAAAAATTTCGGTATCCAAATTTTATGTTGAGTAGTGTGTACAAGGCCTAAGGGCCTTAATCCAAAAACTGACAAAACCGTCTAGAGATATTGATGTTACCTTAGTAAGGAACCATATTGCAACGACCAAAAAAATTTTTTGCGGAAATTTCACTCATACAAACTTTTTGATTTTTTGCATGACTTCATTGATCACCCCGTATATAATAAACTTATGATCCTACGATAAATATACGTCATGCAGCTTAATCCGAAAAAAACTAGCTCTTAAAATTTGCAAGCCGCTTTCAAAAATTTGCATTCCTGTTGAAAATATTGAACTTTAAATTTTGCCTAAAAGTCTCTATATATAAGTTCGAGTGGCCAGCAGTGTATGATGGGAATTTCTTTTTAATAGTGGGTGCATAGGTCCATAGTCCAAATAACTCCATCTCTTAGTATCTTCATTTCTTGGGAGGAGGGGAGTACACATTCTCTGTGATACCTACAATTAGGACAAGAACATGATGGACAAGAAAAATATTGTTCCTGATATTCTCAGTCAAACAAATTGCGTTTATCAGGTTATCGTTATTAAATTCCATTAATTAAGCCTCCCTCCATCATCAACCTAATTAGTTGTAAGAATTATGTTATACATATTTCTTAGCTAACTTTCACGCCTGACGTGACATTTACAAAATATCAAAATATACAGGGGATGGAAATAAAGAAAAGTTTTTGAAATTTTCAAACTTATTAAACTGCGGATAAAAAATTAAAAAGTTACCTACATAACTCGGAGTAATTGTAATAGGCCTTGCATTAATATTCTACAAAAGAACGGGTTTCGTAAAAATGCGAAAACACGAATCTAGATACCAAAATTTAAGTAAGTATTACAAAAACGATGCTAGGCATCGATCGAAATCGAGACGTAAAAATGCAAGAATTAGAATTTAGGTATCAATTACAAAATTGACACTGGGCGAAGGGTCAGCGTCGAGACATAAAAATGCAGGAATATGAATCTAGAGATCAATATGTATCAAATACACAAGTTTTACAAAAACGACGTTAGGAAACTGCAAGAATATGAATCAAGGTATCAAAATTTATCAAATACACTAATTTCACAAAAACGACGCTAGGCGTCGGCCGGCGTCGACACTTAAAAATGCAAGAACGTAAGTTTAGATATCAGAATTTATCAAAGACACAAGTTAAATAAAAATGACACTAGGCGTCGGTCGGCGTCGAGACGTAAAAATGCAAGAATATGAATCTAGGTATCAAAATTTATTAAATACACAAGTTCTATAAAAGCGACCCTAGCCGTTGGTCGGCGTTGAAACGTAAAAATGCAATAATATTATGATTTTAGGTATCAAAATGTATCGAAACCAAATTCAAATTTGGATCTTTCAAAAAGTATGCGATATAACAGCACCGAACGCATTTTTATAAAAATCTCTACTGGACCCCCGTATTATCTTTACATCTTCGATTTGTTAAACATTTTCATTGCTAAATATTTACCCCTGCTTAACCCCCAACCCTCCAATCTAGAACCTGATGTCGTTATAATATATACGTAATATATATATGTACACCAAATGTCAAGTGATTATCTCAATTTCATTTTATCAGCTCCTTTAATAATGGAGTGGTGGGGGGAGGGGGGTGCTGGGAGTATGGAAAATATTATAAAATATTTTGAGGCCTTGGCTTCTAATACATACACCAAATTTCAAGTTTCTGTACTCTTACCAGCTTGCTTTATTTATTTCCCCTTATTTACCCTCAACCCTTCACTGGATATGTTAAAAAAAAACAATCCAGCTCCAGATCTCGTCATAATATATACTTGTGCAAAATTTAAAGTCAATATCTTAAACTGTTCCGGAGAAAATGTGCGGATAAAAAAAAGGTACAGGCAGACAGACCGACAGACAGAAAATTTTTTCGCTCAAATTTAAAATCTTGACGTTTCATGACATTCTAAACCTATTTCAAGAAAGAAAAATTTGAAATTTTCCTTACGATTACTAATTATACTACCAATCCACTAGGTGGATGTGGCAGTACAATGAAGTTTCTAGCTTGCCCTATTTATTTTTCGTTATTCACAACCTACCACCTCCCACCCCTTCAAGGGAATCATCTCAATCAGATGTCATTGCAATACATATGTCTATTAACTTTCAAGTGAATATCTCAATTTTATAAAACCAATCCCTTTAATAATGGAGTGGTGGTGTGGGGGGTTGAAAAATATTAGAATTAAATCTGTTGCCTCATAGTTTCTATATATACACCAATTCCCAAGTTTACAAATTTTAAGTGTAACTCTCAATTTAATTATATCATATCTTTTAATAAGGTAGTGGGGGTGGGGTGGGGGGATGGAAAATATTATTTAAAAAACTCTGAATCCTTCGCTTCTAGTATATACACCAAGTCCCATATTTCTGTACTCTTACCAGCTTGCTTTACTTATTTTCCTCTATTTACCCCTATTTAACCCCCAACCATTCAACCCAATCATCTCAAAATATAGTCTAGTGCCAGATGTCGTTATAATACATGCGTGTATCAAATTTCAAATGAATATCTCAATTTTATTTTATCAATCCTCTTAATAATGGAGTAGGGGTGGTGAAGGTTGAAAAGAATTATAAAAAAATCTGATGCCTTGACTTCTAGTATATGCACTGAATTTCAAGTTTCTGTACTCTTATCAGCTTGCTCTATTTATTTTCACTATTTACCCATAATTAAACCCCCAACCCTTCAACGGAATAATCCCAAAATATAATCTAGTTATATAATATATAATTATACCAAATTTCAAGTGAACATCCCAATTTTTCTTATCAACCCGTTTGATAATGGAGTGGGGGATTGTGGGGGGATGGAAAATATAAAAATATTTGAGGCCTTGGCTTCTAGTACATACACCGAATTTCAAGTTTCTGTACTCTTAAACTCAAATCCAAAATATAAGCAGCATTTGCGGCTTCCTTTATTTTTTTTTTTAAATAGGTGTTCGTTTGCAAGCGCGTGGCTCTCTAGGCGGCTCCCTTTGTGATGTAATTCTTAAGGGATGCAGCTTTGAATGCTATATTTTGCACACAACTTTACCAGCTTGCTTTACTTATTTCCTCCTATTTACCCCTCTTTACTCCCAAGCCTTCACCGGATATGTTCAAAAAATAATCCAGTTCCAGATCTCGTTATAATATATATCGTCGCCTTTATCACGTATGGGCGTATCTGAATTTTGCATATTTTACAGGAGAGAGCAAAAACAAAAATGTGTGACATTGAAATGGCCCTATCATTTCTGTTTCACAGTATTCTAAAATGATATCTTAGAGTTGAAACCCAGAGAATATGTACTTTATGCTCATTTAATAATAGTGATTGTACCTATCATACGTTTTTTTAGAGGACCAAATTTGCAGATACGCCTTTACGTGAAAGTATATTTATTTCGTTACGTAAGATAGGTCTATGATAGAGACGATAAATAACCATTAAGAAATGGTGAAAGTTAGTGTAATTTTTTTATTTAATAGCTTTTTACACAACTAGTGTACTTTACTTTTCAATTATTCTATTATTGTTTTAACAAAAAAGAATACTGCTATAAGTAAAAATGTAACATTTTGTAATGCTGACTGTAATGCTGACTGTAATGTTTGCAAAGAAAAGAATAACGATTCACTATTGGCCATGAGGCAAAGATCTAAAAAATTCTTTACACAGAGTGAAAACAAATCTTCATATTTTCATTCAGGTATTTTTTGGATCATTATTTAAAGCATGAAGTTGCATATTGTATATGCTACTTTCTAAACGTTTCAGAGTAATGTAGTCGTATTCTTTATCAAGATGGCTTTTTAAAAAAATATTATATTTGTACAGCTTTTGGTCACCATTACTTCCATCATATCTGGCTACATCACATTGCCTCGATCAGTTTCTCTAATTGTCAAGATACTTAGCTTTGAAAAAGACTTGAAATCTTTAAAGTCATTATAACTCTATAGGGCTGTTTCCGTCACACTAATCAAATTATAGGGTGAAGCTGGGCAGGAATACATATGTCCCCTGTAGAAGAAATTGCACTATGAGCATAATCACCCTCGTTGTGCCCATGTGAAGTTTCGAAATATCATAAAGATATTTCTTCTAATGAGAAAGAATAGAGCAACTCTCGTTGCAGGTTGCGACCTCGGAAGAACCACGTTTACTTATGGCCTTATTCCAGACAAAGCAGAAATCTTCTTTATTAGCAATATTGTAAATTGTCAAGTTGAAATTTAATAACAATCGGCTTTTATAAAAAAATGGGCTTTCCTTTGAAATAGGCAGATATAAAACTTGCTGCACATCAACTATTCCATATAACATGCTTTTATCTTTTTGGGCTTCCTCTTTACATTTAGATTTAATTTTCCTGACAGCGGTTTTTTCTGCAATATGAGCATTGTCTTCCAAACTATTTTTCGTCTCCTGTTCGATAAGTTACGCATAGTGAACATTGATCCCCCTTGGGTGACAGGAAAGATAAGTTTTTGAACAGACTTATCTGTTTTACGCCTTTACATGAGAAACCATGTAGAGACTATGGCAGATACGCCCTCAATTATTATATCGTTTGTGACGAAACTATAAGATATACAGTTACGCCACTTCGTGAGATGAAAAATGCACCCATGGAGAGCCTAGAACCGGCGTAACTCAATTTTGCATTTTTTGTTAGTTACGCCCATACGTGATAAGGGAGACGATATGTGCACAAAATTTCAAGTCACTATCTTAAACCGTTCCGAAGAAAACGTGCGGACAAAAAAAAGTTACAGACAGACAGAAAATTTTTTTCGCTCGAATTTGTAATCTTCAAGAAAAAATTTTTTTGAAAATTCTCTTACGATTACTATGCTTCCAGTCCACTACGTGGATGTGGAAGTAATAAACTAACAGAGTTGATAATTTCAGACTCTAAGATATTTGATGCAACAAATCATCGGTTGCGTTTGGTAATATTTATTTATTATGATTTTAAAGTACACTCAAAGTAATGATACGAAGTTATCCAGAAACTCGACTTCAGCTTGTTAAAATCAAAATTATATAGTCCAATCCATTTAATATTATCAATGGAGTTCTTCACGGTTTCACAATAGAACCGATATTATTTACAATATATCCATCCGTATTTGTAGAGTACAAATTATTTATCCTTTGATGTTAAAAACTTGCAAGAATCTGCTCAAAAAATAATTGCAGATCTGGGCTCGGTAATATTGGCTTCAAAAAATCATTGCTTACAAATCGAATATAATACATTTTAATAACAAATTAAATAACTCGTGGGATGAGCAATTTGGTTATCATTTCTAGTTTATGAGATTTTATCCAAATATTTTGTGATTTTAGTTCAACCTACGTACACATAGTATTCTGTAGCGTCGCGGCAACTGAAGGGCCGGGCGGGGCAGGTCTGGGACCACATAACAAAAGTGTATAAAAAAAATAAAATTCGCAACTGCCTATTAACATTGGTAATAATAATAAAGTAAATAGCCCAAGAAAGGTTTGTTTACAATTATTTTAAGAATTACGACTTAATACTAGTGATAGTAAGCGTTTATTGAGTAATTTTGGTATTTAACACGGGAAAAAGTTCAACAGAAAGACCCGTTTGAGGCAGTTAGCGACTTGGCGGTCTCCCGGCCGCCGGAAGAAATAAATTTACAAAATAAACGTCAAAAATTATTTTGATTATCGAGGAAGAATGTTAGAAGGCAAATAGGCGAGACAAAAAAGACAAAAAGAGACCAACAGAAAAGACAAAAAGGTGTAGGAAAGACTTGCAAGAGCTAAGTGAACATATTGCTAACCGAAGAAGCATATAGTAGATAATGATAGCTGTAGAGGCTGCTGGAAAATGAATGCCTAGTATGACAGGGTGTACTTAAACTGAAGGGTGGCATTATGCTGGTCTGACTTGGTTAACGGATGACACCAAATAAAGTCATCGTGGAACACTCTATATTCTTAAATACTCCACAATTTAACAATTTCGCCAACTTAACATTAACCGAAATATCAGCTTTCTGTGTAGTTTGAGCTATGACTTTACTGATATCAATAAGTAATTACAATGCAAATAAAATCGTAGTTATTCAAAGCCTTCAAAGCATTTCCTTCACGAGGAAGCATACGTTAATATTTCATGTAAAATTTGCACAGGAAGCCGTAGGCGTCTGGAATATCGTTGGAAATTGTGGGATATTTTTTAATACTCCACGCGTAGAGACTGTGGTAAACGCTTGAAAGGAACTGCGTATTTGCTTTACCCCCGTGTTTGATCATAGAATCACCGTAGAGATATTTCCGATGCAATTCAACAATGGTGAATAATGCATTAACAATCTAGCCACAGTAATACATATATGAGAGAGTAAACTCGAGTAGGTGACAAAGGTATAGTAACTTTGTATGTTAGTGGTTTGCAATGTTGAGTTACTAACGTTCATAAATGTCAGATTTAAGCGTTGCTCTCCGTTTCGAAATGAGCTATGAAGTATAATATTCCTTTTGATATTTATTTATTTACTTACACGACTCATCAACAGGACGAATGTTCCAATTACACAGTCAGAATTCCAACAATAAATATTGTGCTATAACAGAAGTAGGTATTACAAATTATGCCCGTATATACACTTTATATCTTTAATTTTACAATAAAATTTATTTCTACAATAAAATCCTTAGTTCTACAATATCAGAAGTATTACAATTCATGTTCATATAATATACTCCTTAGATCCTTAAGTATACAATGAAAAATATCGATATTATTCTGTATATGATTATAATTCCTGCATATGACATTAATAGGTGAATACATTAATAGATTGGAGCGTGAAACTTTGATATTAAATGTTTGGTGGAGTCGAGCTGATTTAGAAGGAACACGTCAGATCAGAGCAGTCGAGTTTACTGTTTAATATTTTAGACAGAGTTACAATTCCGTGTAATTCTCGGCAAGTTTGAAGTAAGTTAAGTGAGAATCTATTTAACAAAATATCATTACTAATTCCAACATAAACCTTTTCCTGGGCGTAACTTAAGTATTTTAAAAATTTTCTTTGAATATTCTCCAGTTTACTAATATGAACGATGAAGTGGAAACTTCAGATTACGTTAGCATGCTCCAATTTACTTCTGGCAAACGAGTTAAATAGAAGCTTCATAGTTTCAACATTCATGAAATCTTTGGAGTTCCTTATTATGAATCCCAATGATTTAAAAGCTGAAGATGCGATGTTATTTATGTGATAAATCAAAGTCATCTTGCTATCAAAAGTAACACCTAGATCCTTAAATCTATCAACTCTTTGTATAACACTATCATCTATTAATTCATTAATGAAAATATTGTGCTCACGTGAGTAGGGGACAACATTACATTTTTCAACATTTAGAAATAGTTTATTTTTATTGCACCAGTTATCAATATTTTTCAAATCTGACTTGAGCAATTCTATATTACCATTGCAGTTAATGCTATAGTAAAATTTCAGGTCATCGGCATAGAGTAGATGTGGGCATTGTAATTTATAACTATGTCATTGATAAAGACATTGAATAAAAGTGGTCCAAGGACTGACCCTTGAGGGACTCCTGATTCGGCATTAAATTCTGCAGACTTGTGCCCATGGTAATAAACAGATTGTAATCTAATGCTTAAATATGAATTAAAGAATGAAATAAACTCATATGATAATCCAAAATGCGTTAATTTATTTAATAAGATACCATGGTCAAGCCTGTCAAACGTTTTGGAGAAATTTGTGCAAATAACATCGACTTCACCGCTTCCAACCAAAACTCCACAAAGATACCGAGTCAAGCATAATAAATTTGAAGCCCTAGACCTACCTGGTATGAACCCATGTTGATGGTTTGATATTTTATTTTCTATGTTAGGAAAAATATAGTCGTCAAGAATGAATTCGAATAGTTTAGCGAAATTATTAATTATGGTGATTGGCCTGTAATTGTTTATGTCTTCTTTGGAATTCTTTTTGTGTACAGGGCATATTTTAAGTAGAAGACTATTATCAATAATATACATGCACCGTTTCTCGTTAGCTCGAATCTCGTTAATCAAATTATTAAGTAGCACATATTAAGTCCCTTAAGCCATCGCATGGTGTTCACTACGTTTGGATGGTTGTGTGAATTCTCAAAAGCCCGAATTCATACCGCTCTCATTATCTGAATGAAGATTCTGCTAAATGACGCTTTATAAGATAATACATGGGGTTTTGCCTCAGAACTTCTATAGTATATCAAATTCATTTATTAACACTTAGGCTATTATCTACTTACATTCAGGCTATTTGCGTAGAGTAATAACCATTTAAGAAGATAACTTTCGGAAGCGTCTGATTTCGTCTGTGTCCAGAAAGTTCATAAATGAGTTCATTATCATTTCTTAGTAGTCACCCTCATCCATTTCAATATTTTCTATCACAATAAATGAAACGCCATCATGTCCTGTTGATATCCCCATCTAATAATCAGCTTTAAGTCAAACGATGTTCATAGTTACAGCTGTAGTTCTCAGAGTTATTCATTCATTTATAACCTTACATGTCCATTGCTATCCTTCATTGCACAAATGTATTTCATATTCTAAAGTAGACATGTCCAACACTAACCTTGTGTTTATATAGAAAGTTTCCATTAATTAGGTCAATATTTTGATGACAGTTGGCACTTATGAATTTGTTTTAATTGCTATTTCATCTATTGGGTGACTTGCAAATCAAGCAAATCTGTGGGTGTTGAGTTTAAAACTAACCAATTAACGTTGTTATAGACACTCTTCGCTACAAAAAATTATCGGTCCATACTTTTTGCTTGTTCTTTGTCATTAGATGTAGGGTAGGAGGGTGGACGGCGGTCATGTGACCTGATAAATTCTAATTGAAATTCCACATCGACGCCTTGTTGAGACATTCTGTTTGGAATGTGATATATGTTACCAGACGTCTAAAGCAATCCAAGAATGACTCTGCCAGCGTTTTCTGTCGTCAGGTTTGGCTCTAGATCCAGCCGTTAGCCGCTCTCCAGGATGTCTGGAAGTTGGCCGAACCGGACGACAGAAAACTGATATTGGCACTTTTTTATAATGGTCACAGTCAAAGAATACGTAAATATTGGCATAATTACTACATTAAGGACATGCTGAAAATCTGATACAAAACTATCAGGAATACAGAAATTGACAATAATAGAAATGTAAAAAAAATTGGCGTTTAACGTAAGAAAAGATATACAAAGAAAGCAGATTTTATAGATTCGACGAGGGTAATCCTTGGAAATCTTTAGCGAAACGGGGATAATCCGAAAAAACCTCACACTGAAACGTTTATCAATAAAAGAGCCAATCTCTAATAAAAAAAATATAACCTTCAAGACTTTACTTGAAAAACAATTTAATTAAGAGGATCCTGAATTTAAATGTGAGTATTTGCCACATTGCCAGAACTATCATTCCACAAAAAAAACAATAAACGAGGAAGCCGAGGAAAATGGTGAAGATCAGAATAATCGAGAAGATGAAATGGAATGTAACTGTTTAGAGAAAGATTGTGCTATGCATGCCTGAAATGAATTTTAGTATGTTTTCTGTTCAATTATAAATAAAGTATTCAGACACAGATATGTCCATATTCTTGATCAATCAAAACCAGACATGTCTCAGTAAGGTGTCCCCTTTAAGTTATATTGTACTAAAACTTGTCCAATATATTAAAGTTAGGGATAGGTTGAAACTATCAGTCATGTGGACGAAAAGATAAGTAGTAGTCTTTAGTTTATTAGTGTACTAGTGTATTTCTTTATTGAAATTGGAAAAAAAATTAAGATAAAATTGAAAAGGTATTAAATATAGGTAGTGGAATAGGAATTGGAAAGCGGTAGTTGGAAATAACTACTACAAAAACAAACTAATAGGGTGTGCAAATTATTCTTTTTCATAACCCTCTGTAAAAAGCTCTTTCTACCGCGAAACCCTTGCACTTTCACCGTAAATGTATATTTGCCTGTGGAACGGTTAATAAAAAAACGCTGCCTGCGGCGAGAGAATGTATGTATGTCTTGTCAGACAAATAAAGTGAACGCAAGCGGGCAGAAGGAGGTATACACTGCTGGATTTGGAAACAGCAGAAACAGAAGACTTAGAAGAAGAATAAATAAGGAGATGTTGATAGATGGAAACTTAAAAGAAATATGGAATCTAAAAAGAAGCATCTGGCAAACGATTACGCTTCCCATCCGATGATGACAGATGAAAATAAAAAAAAAAGAAGCATGGAACTTAAAAGAAGCATCTCACAAACACTTACATTTCCCGTCCTATATTCCCACCTCATGCGTCATGTGGCTCGCGCTGCTGACAACAAGCATGTCCAATGTCCAACCCAGCGTATGCAGGCGATCCAGCGGTATATAAAACATTCAAGGTTTGGCTCCGGTACGAAGTTTGGTCGTTCGTTGGGGATGTTCGGCGGACGACCAGGCTGCGTGTTGGAACGAACCTCCAGACTCGATGCCGAAATCAGCAGCAACGCTCACCTTACGCTGGCAAATCAATCAACTAACCAGCAATCAAAACAGGTTCAATATATTAAATCTTAGAGATAGGTTGAAACCATCAGCGTAAAATTGCAAGATATAATTTGTAACCTTAGAGAAGTAAGAGTTTTTTTAATTTCTGAATAATTAGTGACAAGTGACGCATCTTATTTTCATAGTTTGCGCCTCATTTATGAGCCGAGAGGTACTCCGAAAGTTATTATTCACTGTCACATTCCCTTGTTGCCCTGTAACAAAAGACTGACGTACGTGTGTAATGCCCTAATTTCACCGAAAGTAGTAGTAGTAGTATTATATCTTTAGAAGTATTTTCTATATATAATATTAACCTTTATAATTTAAGTTCTGGCTTGCATGCCAGGCAACTCGGATTTAACTTTATATTTCAGCTGCATGTGAGTCATTTACGAGAGACGCTCTCAGAATATAAAGAAAAATTAAATACTTAGCTTGCCAAGTGCTATTATTCTATCACATAACAAATACAATGGGGCCAGTACCCTCGCACGTAATTTTGCTAATGTTATTAACAGAGAGGCAGCATAGAACAGAATGTAATAAAATATATTATTGTATTATTATTGATCATATTTTAATAAAAAGGCTTTCTCATCCGTAGGAAGAGAAATATACAATATTAAATACATCTTAAAGATGAACTGGCAAGGTCTGATAAAAATGGGCTCTTTAAACATTACCAGGGAGCCACATAATAAAGAAGACAGGAGATAAAGGAAAACTATGATTATAACACAAAACCGCTGCCTAAGGAATCACTACTTCCTCATCCAGATTCTTCATCCAAGTCGTTTTAAAGGAAACATCTTGACTATATTTGCACTCTAGTATGTGGAAATTATTGGTCATAGAATTTTAATAATATTTGGGGCAGATGTCATAGAAAAGTTTGAGGAGTTAGTTTCTACCATATACGTTAAAAATGAAGTTTTTAGTTCAACCTACTTATTTTCTACTATTCACCTCCCACCCCTTCAATGGAGGCATCTCAATCAGATGTCACTACAATACATACGTGTACTAATCTCAAATGAATATCTCAATTTGATGTTATCAATCCCATTAATAATGAAGCGGAGGTGGTGGAGTTTGAAAAATATTAGAAAGAAATCTGAGGCCTTGGTTTCTATCACAAATTTCTGTACTCTTATCACCTTGATTTACTTATTTTCCCCTAGTCACTCCTATTAACCCTAACCCTTCTACGGAATCATCCCAAAATATAATCTAGTTCCAGATGTCGTTATAATACATACGTCTACCAAATTACAAGTGAATATCTCAATTTTATTTTATCAACCCCTTTAATAATGTAGTAAGGGTAGTGGAAGGGTTGAAACATATTGTTAAAAAATTTGAGGTCTTGGCTTCTAGGACATACACCGAATTTCAAGTTGCAATACTCTTACCAGCTTGCTTTACTTATTTTTCCCTATTTACCTCTACTTACCCCCACTCCTTCAAGGTAATCATGTCAAAATATAATCTAGTTTCAGATATAATTATAATATATAAATGTACCAAATTTCAAGTGAAAATTTAAATTTAATTTTATCAACTCTTAATAAGGGAGTGGGGGTGGTGGGGAGAAATAGAAAATACTAATAAAAAAACCTGAGACCTTCGCTTCTAGTACATACACCGAATTTCAAGTTTCTGTAGTCTTACCAGCTTGCTTTACTTATTTTCCCCTATTTACCCCTATTTAACCTCCAACCCTTCAACGGAATCATCTCAAAATATAATCTAGTTCCAGATGTCGTTATGATACATATGCGTACTAAATTTCATGTGAATATCTCAATTTCATTTTATCAACCCCTTGAATAATGGAGTAGGGGTGGTGGGGGCTGAAATAAATTATCGAAAAATCTGGGGCCTTTGCCTCTTGTACATACACCGAATTTCAAGTTTCTGTAGTCATACCTGCTTGCTTTACTTATTTCCCCCTATTTACCCCTAAATAACCCCGAACACTTCAAAGGAATCATCTCAAAGAATAATCTAGTTCCAGATGTCGTTATAATTCATACGTGTATCAAATTTCAAATGAATATCTCAATTTTATTTTATCAACCCTTGTAATAATGAAGTAGGGGTGGTGGGGGTTGAAAAATATTATAAATAATCTGACGCTTTGGCTTCTAGTACATACACCGAATTTCAAGTTTCTGTACTCTTACCAACTTGTTTTACTTATATTCCCCTATTTACCCCAAATTAACCCCCAACCCTTCAACGGAATCATCTCAAAATATAATCTAATTTCAGACGTCGTTATAATACATACGTGTACGAAATTTCAAATGAAAATCTCAACTTTATTTTATCAACCCCATTAATGGGGTAGGGGTGGTGGGGGGGTTAAAGATGTTATAAAAAAATCTTAGGCCTTAACTTCTAGTACATACACCAAATTTCAAGTGTCTGTTCTCTTACAAGCTTGCTTTACTTATTTTTCCCTATTTTCCCCTATTTAACCCCCAACCCTTCACCGGATTTCCTCAAAAAACAATCCAGTTCCAGATCTCGTCATAATATATACGTGTACAAAATTTCAAGTCAATATCTCAAACCGTTCCATAGAAAACGTGCGGACAAAAAAAAAGTTACAGACAGACAGACAGACAGACCGACAGACCGACAGACCGACAGACAGACAGAAAATTTTTTTTCGCTCAAATTTAAAATCTCGACGTTTCATGACATTCTAAACCTATTTCACGAATAAAAATTTTTGAAAATTTTTTTGCGATTACTATACTTCCAATCCACTACGTGGATGTGGAAGTAATAAGGCAATTGTATAACTTTAATATAGATCTCAATACAACAATTCACCTAATGCCATGAATATAAATATGTAAAACATGGAGAATTATAGGTGTGAACAAACAAGAGAAAAACAGATAACCTTCATTTACTCTTGTCCATATTACCAGGTCCAAATATTAATATACCTTTCTTTGGGGCCCCAAAGAAGCTTTGAATATCTTTTTGCAATAATGCAACGAGTAATTAGTATGCTGATGAAAATAAACTATTCTTTCTTACTTTTTAAGCCCTGCCTTCCTTGTTACGGACTGTACTATAACGTTCATTTTCAACTTGATCTTTAGAGCATTCATTTTTCTCCAAACATGCAGACAAGGTCACTTGTGAACGGTCCTCAAAACCGATTGCAAGCATGGAATTAGTGAGATTAGACTACTCTAGAGCCATTGTTATCATATCAACACATTTTGCAAACGCTCTTGAAATATTGATGCATGTGTTATTGCTCAATTTGACAAATACAATCCCTACCAACATAGATTCATGTAAAATATGTCTACAACCACGAGTCTACTATGTCGGTATCTTGGAATGATGAGGTTCTAACTCATAGAAGGAGTTAGATTTGTGAGGTTCTAAAAGTGAATTATTTATTATTTGTTTGCTTATAGTAATGAAACATATTCTTATAGGATTTTGCAAACAGTGGAAAGAAAAACTGTCTATGAGAACTAAAAGAAAAACTATAGGTAAAAATATTAATGAAATCTTTGCATTCTTTCGATAACCTGACTTCTGGTTATGCTAGCAAGTTAAAATTGAAATGAAAATGAAATGAAATAAATTTGTTTAATTTCTTATTTGACATTCTTATTATAACACTAGCATTCAACATAGTCCCCTACTCCTAAGCAGATTAAACTAGTGTCTACATGACCCCCTACGGCATGAAGATTCAGTTATAAATGAGAACAGAGGCCCAAAATGAATTTATTTACCTACCAGGTCTTAAAAAATGTTTCATTCTAAAGGATTACATTTTCATAAAATTTCTCATTCGGTTTCTTGGAAATATTTTTCATCCTCAGCTCAACAGAAAGGCACAAAGCCACTGTAAAGAATATGTTTCATTACTATAAGGAAACAAATTGTAAATAATTCACTTTTATAGATGCATAGGGCATATAGGCTCCAATACTAGTTAGCTGATAGATAGGTGAAGATATGTTATTTTTTATCAGTCAATGTCAAATCAAAATATTTCTTACATGTTCATGGATATTGCCTTAGTTTTACATGAAACATCGTTATGAGTGGCTTTGTGCCTTTCTGATGAGCTCAGAATAAGGGCGAAAAACGTTTCTAAGAAACTGAATGAGAGATTTTATGAAAATATAATCCATTTGAATAATTTTTTTTTTTTTAAGACAAGGTAGGTAAATAAATTCATGTTGGGCATTTGGTCTCATTTTTGGCTGAACCTTAATACCGTAAGGGGTCATGTACATACTAGTTTCATATGTTTAGCCGTACGGGACTATGTTGGATGCTAGTGTTATAAATAGGATGTCAAGTAAGAAATTGGACTAATTTATTATAGGATTTTGATTTACTAGCATAACCAGAAGTCAGGTTATCGATAGAACGCAAAGATTTCATTAATATTTTTTATATATAGTTTTGTTTTTAGTTTTCATAGATAGTTTTCTTTTTCCGCTGTTTGCAAAATCCTATAAAGAATATGTTTCAGAAACAACAGATCTTCGCCTATCTATTTGCTAACTAACTATACTGTATACTATACTCTATAGATGTGAGTACTAATGTGAGAATGAGAATTTTCAAATAAGAAATTAGACAAATTCATTTTAGGATTTTAAATTGCTAGCATACACCAGAATTCTGGTTATCGAAAGGATACAATGAGTTCATTAATATTTTTACACATAGTTTTTCTTTCAGCAGTAATTTTTTTTTTGGTGTTTGCAAAATCCTATAAAGAATATGGTTCAATACAACCAGTAGAAGATGCAGATAGAACAATACAATCTGTAGAAACTCTTATGTTATACGTACAAAAAGTGCACTCAGAAAATTATAATTTTCAGATGAGAATATGTTACGATAACACAGTAAGAAACCGCTGCCTAAGGAATCACTACTTCCACCATCCAGATTTTTCATCCAAATCACTTTAAAGGAATCCTCTTGACTAGATTTGCACTTTAGTATGTGGAAATTATTGGTCATAGAATTTTAATAATATTTGGAGCAGATGTCATAGAAAAGTTTGACGCGTGGGTGTCTACCATATACGTTAAAAATTAAGTTTTTAGTTTACCCTACTTATTTTCACCTACAACCTACCACGGCCCACCTCTTCAGTGGAATCATTTCGGAATCATCACAATCAAATGTCATTGCAATACATACGTGTACCAACTTTCAAGTAAATATCTCAATTTTATGTTATCAAACCCATTAATAATGGAGCGGAGATGGTGGTGTTTAAAAAACATTAGAAAGGAATCTGAGACCTTGGTTTCTAGTACATACACCAAATTCCACGTTTCCGTACTCTTACTAGCATGATTCACTTATATTATCCTATTTACTCCCATTTAACCCTCAACCCTTCAACGGAATCATCTCAAAATATAATCTAGTTACGTGTACCAAATTTAATATATCTCAATTTTATTACTTCCCTCGCATACCGAAGGGAAGTATTGTATTCGAGAAAAAATCACTCTCCGAGATTTTTACGGATTCTGACGTTTCAGAACACGCAGATTTACGAAAATATAGGTTTTTCAATTCCGTCAGTCTGTCTGTCTGTCTGTCTGTCTGTCTGTCTGTCTGTTGGTGCATTTACTAAAAAACTACTTGACGGAGAGCAGTGAAATTTGGCAGGTAGTTGACGCTACTGTCAGCGCAGAAATGGTAGAAATTTCACTGGAAAATATACAGGGTGGACCGTCTAAACGGAATAAATAGTGAAAAAAATTTTTTTTCGCTCAAATTTAAAATTTCCACGTTTCATGACGCGCTAATCCTATTTCGGGAAAAAAAATGTTTGAAAATTTTTTTCACATTTTTGAAAAAATTTTTACCAAGATAAAAAAAAAAAATTTTGTTCAAATTTAAAATTTCCACGTTTCATGACACGCTAAACCTATTTCTGAAAAAAAAAAAATTTGAAAATTTTTTTCACCAACATTTTTGAAAAATTTTTTACCAAGATGGAAAATTTTTTTTTTGCTCAAATTTAAAATTTCTACGTTTCATGGCATTCTAAAACTATATAAAAAAAAATAATTTTTTACCATTTTTGAAAAAAATTTTTCTACTAAAATGATCATTTTTTTTTCTTCAAATTTAAAATTTCCACGTTTCATGGCATTCTAAGCCTGATTCAGAAAAAAAAAAATTTGAAATTTTTTTTACCACTAAAATAGACGGATTTTATTTTATTTCTTCAAATTTAAAATTTCCACGTTTCATAGCGTTCTAAATCTATTTAAAAGAAAAATTAGAAGTTTTGTTTACAATTTTTTGTTTTTTGTTCAGATTTAAACTATCCACGTTTCCATGGCAAACATTTTTAATCTATTTATCACTACTATAGAATAGATGAAAAATTTGGTTTGCTCAAATTTAAAATTTCCACGTTTCATGACATTCCAAACCAATTTCGGAAAAAAAATTTTGCAACATTTTGTTACCAGTTTGGAAAAAAAATTAACACTAGAATAGATGGAAACTTTCTTTACTCAAATTTAAAAGTTTCACGTTTCATGACATTCTAAACCTATTTTAAAAAAAAATGTAATTTTTAAATCTTAAACTTCTTTTACCACTATTATAGAATAGACGGAAACTTTCCTTTTTGCTTAAATTAAAAATTTCTACGTTTGACATTTTAAACCTATTTCAGAAGAAAAAATTTTAATTTTTTTTTTAACATTTTTGAAAAATTAAAATAAAAATGAAATTTTTTAACCACCACTATACTTCCACTCCAATGCGCGAATGTTGGATTGATGTGACGGATGGCAATAATATCTGACATATACATCTATTATACTTTTATTGAAAAATGTACAGGGTGGTCATCCCAAGAAATAATTCAGTCATGGTGGACATTTGTAAAGGTATTTGCGCAAGCCTGCCATATGTGGCACCTGTTATTTAGTATTGAGCTTTTGCTGTTGGATGAGCAATCTGTATATTTCTTTGACCAAAGCTTATCAAGTTTTCTTTGTAATAATAGCAATAACTATATTCCGATTATTATTTTCAATGTCATTTCATTAATTTTTTAGAGTGACTGCCATGCACAAATAACGAGGGAAGTTCTGTGTAAATAACTTTACCGAATTTTTTTTCAACCTATTTAATAATGGAGTAGTGGGGGGATTGAAAAATATTATCAAAAAATTCAAGTATTTAGCTTCTAGTACTTATATTCCTCTATTTGCCCCTATTTAACCCCGGTCTTTCAAAGGAATTATCTCAACATATAATCTAGTTCCAGATGTCATTATAGTATATACGTGTACCGAATTTCAAATGCATATCTCAATTTTATTTTATCAACCCCTATAATGGAGTAGGATTGGTGGGGGGTTGAAAAATAATAAAAAAATCTGAGACTTTGGCTTCTAGTATATACACTGAATTTCAAGTTTCTGTATTCGTACCAGCTTGTTTTACTTATTTTCCCCTATTTATCCCTATTTAACCCCCAACCCTTCAACGAAATCATCTCAAACTATAATTCAGTTCCAGAGGTTTTCAGAAACTTTTTTTTCGCTGTAATTAAAAATCTCGAGGTTTCATGACATTCTAAACCTATTTCAAGAAAAAAAAATTTTTGAAATTTTTTTTTCCGATTACTATACTTCCAATCCACTACGTAAATGTGGAAGTAAAATATGATCAGATCTTATGCTAAAATTATCACCTGCTCGTAGACTATATGAACATAAATGTCAGGCACAAATACGTATGTCTCAATTTCGTGTAAATCGACTCTGCGATACAAGCTAGGTCCTTTGCAAACGTGTGGAGTAGTATTACTGATAATGAGTATAGGACATTCTATGACCTATTCGCTATAAAATAATTGAGCTCGTGCACAACAATAACAATTCTCAGTTACGTTCGACATTAGCGTTGCCATCGTAATTGCAGCATGGACTGTTTGCAGTTTGATAAATCAACAATAACGTTAATTACTAAACAATCAATTGTTTCAATTTTCGTATATTTCCACTAAAGCTTTGCTGATTATACGAATGATATCTGAATTAACGACGATATGATCGCAGGGTAACATTAATTGGATGTATTGATTATTTATAATTATTCATATTCGATAAATTGCTACATAAGCCACACACGTTGGATTGAAAGAGGGAAAATTAGCCTTCCATAAAACGAAATCCTATAAAACAGTAAGCGAGGTAGAAATCATACAATAAAGACAAAAAAGTACCTGGGCAAAAAATGCAGATACTAATATTTTGCTTGAGTAAATAACTACACCTATTCAAGCCAAATACTCTGATATAGATAATGATAATGATGGTACGTAAACTAATTCTTTAATATCTTTTAATTTATAAAATGAACGTATATACCCATTGCTGCACTTTCTGTTCCGATAGAAGATTATATATAGTGTGGAACAGCCAATGGGAATAAATTCAGTTTCTCAATTATTGTGTATATTTGTAAAAAATCCAGAGATACGTCGATTCTGGATTCTAAAATGACATTCTGCGACGTACAAGTTTCATCCTTAATTTCAACCTCCTTATTAGTTTTAGACATTTTTAGTTTAATTACAAAATATAAAAAATAAAATTATAAAAAAAATCGGTAAAGGTATTTACACAGAACTTCCCCCGTTATTTGTACATGGCGGTCACTCTAAAAAATTGATAGTTACGAATTGACATTGAAAATAATAATCGGAATCTAGTTATCACTATTATTACAAAGAAAACCTATTAAGTTTTGGTCAATACTAAATGACAGGTGCCAAATATGGAAGGCTTGCGCAAATACCTTTACAAATGTCCACCATGACTGAATTATTTCTTGGGATGACCACCCTGTACATTTTTCAATAAAAGTATAATAGGATGCATATACCAAATATTATTGCCATCTGTCACAGTTTCAGTTCCGCATTCACGTAGTGGAGTGGAAGTATAGTGGTGGTTAAAAAATTTCTTTTTTTTTTTTTAATATTGGTAGAAAAATTTTCCAATTTTTTTTCTTCTGAAATAGGTTTAGAATGTCATGAAACTTGAAAATTTTAAATTTGAGCAAAAAACTTTTTTCCATCTATTCTAGTGGTAAAATATTTTTCCAAAATGGTAAAAAAAATCGGTAAAGGTATTTATACAGAACTTCCCTCGTTATTTGTGCATGGCGATCACTCTAAAAAATTAATAATTACGAAATGACATTGAAAATAATAATCTGAACATAGTTATCACTATTATTACAAAGAAAACCTGATAAGTTTTGGTCAAAAAAATATACAGAGTGCTTATCCAACAACAAAAGTTCAATGCTAAATGACACTTTCCAAATATGAAAGGCTTGCGTAAATACCTTTACAAATGTCCACCATGACTGAATTATTTCTTGGAATGACCACCCTGTACATTTTTTAATAAAAGTGTAATAGGTGCATATACTAAATATTATTGCCGTCTGTCACATTTTCAATTCCACATTCACTTAGTGGAGTGGAAGTATAGTGGTGGTTGAAAAATTTCATTTTTTTTGAAATTTTTCAAAAATGTTGGTAAAAAAGTTTTCAAAATTTTTTTGTTCTGAAGTAGGTTTAGAATGTCATGAAAAGTAAAAATTTTAAATTTCTGCAAAAAAAAATTTTTCATCTATTCTATAGTAGTGATAAATAGATTAAAATTTTTTCAAAAACATTTTTAAATTTTTCGAAAAAAAAACAAAATTTGATTGAATAGGTTTAGAATGCCATGGAAACGTGTAAATTTTAAATCTGAATTAAGAAAAAAAAATTCATCTATTTTAGTGGTATTTTTTTTTTTTAATGTTGGTAAAAAAAAAACGTCAAAAAGAATTTTTTTTGAAATAGGTGTAGAATGCCATGAAATGTGGAAATTTTAAATTTGAACAAAGAAAAAAAATGTTTCATCTATTTTATTAGTGGTAAAAATTTTTCAAAAATGGTGAAAACAATTTTCTAGTTTTTTTTTTCTGAAATACGTAGCGTGTCATGAAACGTGGAAATTTTAAATTTGAGAAAAAAAAAATTCAGTATTTATTCCTTTTAGACGGTCCACGCTGTATGTTTTCCAGTGAAAGTTTAACCATTTCTTGGCTGACAGTACCGTCAACTACCTACCAAATTTGACTGCTCTCCGTGAAGCAGTTTTTTAGTAAATGCACCAACAGACATACAGACAGACAGACAAACAGACAGGCAGACAGACAGACGGACTAACGGAATTGAAAAACTTATATTTTCATAATCTACGTGATCTGAAACGTCAAAATCTGAAAAAATCTTGGAGGGTGACTTTTTCTCGAATATAATACTTCCCTTCGGTATGCGAGGGAAATAAAATTTTGAATTTTTCAACAAAATGTTTAAATTTGTTTTTGTTGGAATTGGTTTAGAATGCCATGGAAACGTGGAAATCTTAAATTTGAACAACAAAAAAAAATTCCATCTATTTTAGTGGTAAAATTTTTCTTTAACAGCTTTTTTATCTTCCTCAATTCTATTTTTACGAGAATTAGCAGAATCAGGTTCCTTGATATTGGTAATAATAATGTTAGAAGCTCTTTTTTGCCTTTCCATTAGTTCAGGCATTAATATCTTCACATTCAACCCCATCTACTTCTTGATGAATTATTTAATTTTTTGCCTGTATTTCTTTTTTTAGATCGGTGGCTTGTTTCTTTAATTCGTCTAACTGATTCATAATATCTGGGATAAGCATCATACCTTTTTCACAATTTTCACATAAAAATGTTAATCTACGTTTTTTTAAGGCAATACATCTGAATTCCGTTTCTGTTAAATCACTACACTTCTTGCATACGAGTTTTTTACAGCTATTCTCTTGGATCTTCTACTAAACATTTTATACATTTCTTCGACATTTTGGGCTGGCTACGGTCCTGTTCACTTTTCATGTTTATTATTTTCTTTCTTGACTGATAGTGATAAGGTAGGTTTTTAATCTATTTTATTATTTTATAATCACAATTTCTTATTTTTATGCACTATTTTTGCATTAATTCAGCAACATTACATTTTCACTGTATACACACATTTATAACTTTTCTATTGATACTATTTTTACTTAATATTATGCAGTTAATCCTGCACAAATGCTTTAAAAACTGCAGAGCAGAAATCACATGTATAGTTTAAGCCGAAGCCAAATGTCATGAACTATGAACTACCTCTCAATAGTCTCAATATTGGGTCATTTTGTGTATTATCTACATAATAACAGTTTCAACTAATTAATTTGAAAGTAGATTTATTCACAGTTTGTGGAATCACAGACTTGATTTTTTCACCATGGCCTACCTAAAATATTCTCAAGACATCAGACCGTTATGCAAATTTCGTAAAATATAGTGTTATAAAACCAATTAACTTAACGCTGAGGGAATAGTTTATGACGCTGAGACTTTGGCGCCTGCGACAGTTTGAACATAAAATTTAAATTTAGTAATTGCGACTTTCCTTAATAAACTAAATAAATTGTTTATTTTTCCCATTCGTACAATTAAAGGAACATGCCATCGCCTAAAAATGTCATTTTCACGCAAGGTACGGAAGTGAAGCGAGTGAAGGTAATCGATATAAATAAAGAAGTTACTCGAGTGTTTTAGGTCTGGTTTAAGTGTATTTGCATCTGGCAAGTATTGCGTAGTTGCCAATGAAGGCACACTAACACTCAGAGTATCACAGGCGTGTACACATTTCTTTATAGAAAACCGCTGTCTAAGGAATCACTACTTCCACATCCACATTTTCCTTCCAAGTCTCTTTAAAGGTAAACTTCTTGACTATTTTGGCACTTTAGAATGTGGAAATAATTGGTCATAAAATTTTAATAATATTTGGGGCAGATGTCATAAAAAAATTTCAGAGGTTGCAATTTAGCAAGTTTCGTTAATACATTGAAAATGAACTTGGCCAACTTTCAAGCCTGACATGATATTTACAAAATCTACAAAATGTACCGGGGATAGAAATAAAGAAAAATTTTAGAAATTTTCAAACTTTTATTGAGCTGTGGATTAAAAATTTAAATAATTTCACAACTGGTAGTAATTGTAATAGGCTTTATATTAATATTCCAAAGAAAATACGAGAACGTGAATCTAGGTATTAAAATTAATCAAATACAAAAGTTTTGCAAAAACGATGCTAGGCGTCTGTCGACACGTAAAAATGCAAGAACATTAATCTGGGAATCAAAATTTATCAAATGCACGAGTTTTACAAAAACGACGCTAGACGTCGGTCCGCGTCAAGACGAAAAAATGCAAAAATACGAATGTAGGTATAAACATTTATTAAATACACAAGTTTTACAAGAGTGACCCTAGGCATCGGTCGGCCCTGAGACGTAAAAATGAAAAAATATGATTCTAGTTTTCTTTTTCCTTCTTCAATTCTTTGGGACTTCCTGCCACATGGATGTTTTCTTTTTAAACGGTGCTAGGGGAATCTACAAAATATATCACAATTAACCAGTATGATACTGGTAAATAACCTCTACGGCTGTGACGTTTACGTCAAAGGATCAGTTAGAGGCTGTTTTTTTTTTAAATAAACAACACAAATAAGTATAAAAACTTGAAATTAAATATTTTGCCGACGTTTTGGAAATCTAATCTGTTTCCTTTTCCAAGGCTTTTTTGAAAAATCTTTTTTTTGCGTATGACAAATATACAGCTCTAAGAATGTTTGTTATATTCAATATCCATAGATACTTATTATTTACATAGAACTGTTGATATAGTTAACAGTTTTTTGGTTTTTATACAATGTTAAGTTTGTGAAGTTCTTCTTTTAACATTTGCAGCCAAGTTGTACAGACATCTACGGAACGATTCGACACGCAACTATCCTCATTCAATAATATGATCGCGGATTCTTTAATTTTTCTTTTTTTGCTATCTGCCTCTTTTGTTAAAATTTTTGTCGATTCCCAGTTTATTCAATGTCCGTTCTCCCACGCGTATCAAAATTTATCCACCCTAAATTTTGTCCAGTGTATTCATGAAAAAATGGAATGAAAAGATTATATAATAGGGTTATTTTTTTACTTATCCCGCGCTTTCGATAGTCTTAACTTCAATTTTGTCGCGGAAAAGCTATCAAAACTTGGTATACAGGGCTCGCTGCAGCAATGGTTATATTCATTTTTAAATAACCGCAAAATATTGGTCAGAATTCATGACAAAACGTCGGCAGAATTTGAGGTCAATTCTGGCATCCCCCAGGGGAGTGTCCTTGGACCCCTAATCTTCTTGATGTTCATTAACGATCTTCCAGACTATATATTAGATGGTGAGGTTTTTATTTTTGCTGATGACACGAACATCATAATTTCAGACCCAAGCATTTCAAAGTTAATTGAAAAAGTAAATAATGTTCTCACGTAATTTGATTATTGGTGCCAAAAAAATAGACTTATTATAAATTATTCCAAAACTACGGCTATCGAGTTTCACAAATATTCAAGACAGAAAATAGCAGACTTAAATCTATGCATAAATAATCATTCCATTACAGTAGGTAGTCAATGTAAATTCCTTGGAACCATCATAGATGGATATTTAAGTTATAATGATTGCATTAACAGCACATGTTCCAAAATAAATAAACAGTACTTTGCCATACTAACACTGAAAAACTGCCTGAATGAACAAGGACTTCTCATTGCTTATTATTCACTAATACATTCAACAATTAGCTATAATATAATTGTTTATGGGCTAGCTGTCGAGAGTAGCAGAGTATTCATTGCTCAAAAACGAATTATACGGCTTATGTATAATTTAGATTATAGACAGTCATGTAGACAAATTTTTAAAGAGAAGAGAATTCTGACGTTCACAAGTATTTTCTTGTTTAAAATATTAATTTATATCTATGTAAACAAAGACCAATTAAAAAAAACTCAGATATTCATGACCACCTAACTAGAAAAAATAATAAAATACGCCTGGAAAGATTTAACTATGCAAGTTTTAAAAAATCACCCCAGTACGCTGGCTGTTACTTTTTTAATAACCTCGGGAAATAAGTAGTGCAACCACACTGATTAGCTTTAAATCAAAACTAAAGAAATTTTGACTCAAAAATACATTCTATTCAGTTGAGGAATTTATTACTTTTTCCGAGCAAAATAATTAAATTATTTACTAGAATAACTGCATAACGGATATATTTTTTTTATTATTTTTTTTATAATGAGACATCCCAACTTTAGATTTTGTGTTCTTTATATAATTGTGTAATTTATATCTTTATCCTCTGTGTTACTAATGTTACTATTTTGTTTGTTAAGTAATATACAAAATGTTTGTGATTTATATCTTTATGTAATTATGTAAGTATATTTGAATCATATACTGTTTTCTTTTTGACTTATCTATCCGATGTAAATTGGCTTAAAGATCAATAAATGTCTATCTATCTATCTATCTATCTATCTATGAAATTCAAAATTAAATTTGGATCTTTCAAAAAGTATGAGATGTAACAACTCCGACGGCTTTCGTGTCAAAAAAAAAACAGCAGAATTTACAAGCGTTGCACAAATCACTACTTTTTTTTTTTTTTTTGAGGAAAAACCTTCAAAAGGCTGCCCGCACTGCTGTTCGATCGTGTGGGGGTGTGTGGGACTTCTACCTCACTAAAAAACCTCCCCCTTCTCTGTGGCCTCACCATCTCCGGAACCGCGCGAGCATTACTTCAGAAATGGTAGGTGGATTGTTACGATTTTCCAATGTTATATTGCAGGTCTTCTTTCTTCTTCGTCTTTTGTCTTCAGGATTTTGGTGCATAAGTCACTGATTGCATTCCAACTTGCCTCGCCGCTCAGCATAATGTTGACGAGGTTGTTCGCACTGATCTGTTATTTCAGCTTCAGTTCTGTTCCTGAAATCTCCCCACCTCTGACACTGGAATAGAGTGTGCTCAGCGTTGTCGCTTTCTTCGCAATATTTGAACCGGTCGTCGTTTCTTTTTCCTATTCTTTGCACGAATTGCGAGAAATTTCCGTGACCACTTAGGACCTGTGTTAAATAGTAGTTTAATGAGCCATGTTTACGGCTGCTCCACGCCACTACGTCGGGAATTAGTCGGTTAGTCCACCTTCCGTTCGTCGATGATTGCCACCTCTCCTGCCATTTGTCCATTAGGCATTTCCTGTTGTATTTCCTTGCCTCGTTGTCTGCTTTGTGGTTATAAAATCTCTCCTTGGCAAGGAGATCTATTGGAGGCACAGCTGCGATGACTTGCAGGGCATCGGTCGAGACCGTTCTATAGGCACAGCATACTCTAATGAGCATGCCTCGCTGTAGTCTGAGTAGTCTTCCTCTATTCCTTGCTGTGCCTAGCGCGTCCGTCCAAGCTGGTGCTGCGTACAGCGCAATCGATGTAGCCACTAAATTTAAGAGCACTCTAGTGCTCGTGCTAGGATCTCCAGTTTTAGGCATAAGCCTGTACAGTGCCATGGCCGATTTTTGCGCCTTGGCCGTGACCATATCGATGTGCTGGTTCCAATTCAGCTTTCCGTCTATTAGAACCCCTAAGTATTTAATGCACGTTTTTGCACTAATTTCCCAGTCCTGGATGTTAATCTTCATTTGTCTAATCTTTTTCCTACCAGTCAGCGCTACGACCTCTGACTTACCAGGAGCCATCCGCAGGCCGAGGTTATTGATCTTCTCGTTTATATGGCTTATTGCAGCCTCCGTTCTGGCTACTACCGCATTTTCATCTGTGTCGATAGCCACAACAATCAGGTCATCGGCGAAGGCGACGAGCCTACATCCGGTCAGCTCGTCGTTATTTTGAAGGTCTAGGACATCATCATATACAATATTCCACAAATCGCTACTGGACCTTATTACCGTTACATTTTCAATTTGTTAAACATTTTCAATGTTAGGAATTAAAGCATTCTTTTCTAGCACATACGCCAAAAATGAAGTTTCTGGACTCCTACTAGCTTGCTCTACTGATTTTTCCCATTACATACCCCCTCCACCCCTTAAAAAAAAATACATACGTGTATCAAATTTTAAGTGAATATCCCAATTCTATTTTATCAACCCCTTTAATAATGGAGTGGTGGTGGGGCGGGGATGGAAATGTTATAGAAAATTGTGAGGCCTTGGCTTCTAGTACATACCCCAACTTTCAAGTATCTG
Organism: Stenurella melanura; assembly: GCA_963583905.1. Taxonomy (NCBI): domain Eukaryota; kingdom Metazoa; phylum Arthropoda; class Insecta; order Coleoptera; family Cerambycidae; genus Stenurella; species Stenurella melanura. The sequence goes on from OY757317.1 coordinate 18,343,444, forward strand.
TACTGTTACCAGCTGGCTTTACTTATTTTCCCCTGTTTATCCCTTTCCTCCCCCCAAACCTTCACCGGATATGTTCAAAAATTAATCCAGTTTCAGATCTCCTTATGGTATATAAGTGTACAAAATTTCAAGTCAATATCTTAAACCGTTCCGGAGAGAACGTACGGACAAGGAAAATTTACAGACAGACCGACAGACATACTTTTTTTTTCGCTCAAATTTAAAATCTTGACGTTTCATGACATTCCAAACCTATTTTAAGAAAAAAAATATTTTTTTTACAAATACTATACTACTACGTGGTAATTATGTGGTAGGAAAAAAATTTCTGAAATATCAGGAAAAAAATATAGTTCTAGTGCACTACCTATAGTTATTACTTCCACATAGTGAAGTGGAAGTATGGTATAGTAATTGTAAATCTAAAGCATTATAGTATAGTAATCGTAGTTTTGCTAATGTTCAGACAGCAAGTTATTTTTTGCAAAAACTGCTTTTAAATATAGCACTTTATTAGAGAGGCACTGAATGTTCTGATGGAAGTCAGTCTTTGCGGCGAAAAAAATGATTATTAATTTCTTGAGTTTTATCTTCTATTTCATGTTGATCGCAATTGACGGCAGAGTCTTAGTCATTTCCAATATTTTTTTTTTGTCACTTGCCAAATCTATCATTTTTTCACTAACACATGGAAACATATTTAATATTGCATTTTCAGTTGTTTTGGGTTGATTGTCAATTTCACTGTGTTCAATAAATATTAAATTCTCGTAGTTTACAAATTTATATGATATTATGTGTTCAAATTGTAATATTTTAAAAACATACAGGGTGTCCCAATGAAAACTCCCAGACCGGATACATTCTAAACGAATAGAGATATTTTAATTATGTAAAAGCCAATTTGTAGAGCATAAAGGGAGCTTCATTTTTTAATATAATTGTTTTTTTAATATATCAGTATATAGACTGCGCTGTGCTGTAAAGAAATATTTCGATGGAAGAAACTTTGAAATGGGGTTTATGCGAAAGAAAATGCATTTCTAAGCAAATTGTGTTCTACAAAAGAATACCATAAAACTAACTGTCTTCAAGATATTTGAGTCCAAATTTTGGCATTTGCCAATATTGAATAATTGTAATCTCTTCAACATTTCAGTCCATTAAGTGGGACAATCTGTATTTAGTTTACAAATTTTAGAAGAAAATATTTAGAGAATTTTTCGTATCTTATGAATTAAATATATTTGAAGTAAACCCTGGAAAAAAAAAACTAAACATATTACTTATCATAGAATTCAAACATTTAAGTAATAAAAAAATCGGTAAAGGTCTTTACACAGAACTTCCCTCGTTATTTGTGCATGGCGGTCACTCTAAAAAATTAATAATTACGAAATAGCATTGAGAATAATAGTCGGAATATAGTTATTGCTATTATTACAAAGAAAACTTGATAAGTCTTGGTCAAAAAAATATACAGTTTGCTCATCCTACAGCAAAAGCTCAATACTAATAAGCAGGTGCCACATATGGCAGGCTTGCGCAAATACCTTTACAAATGTCCACCATGACTGAATTATTTCTTGGGATGACCACCCTGTACATTTTTCAATAAAAGTATAATAGGTGTATATGTCAGATATTATTGCCATCCGTCACATCAATCCAACATTCGCGTAATGCAGTGGAAGTATAGTGGTGGTTTAAAAATTTCATTTTTATTTTAATTTTTCAAAAATGTTAAAAAAAAAATTTTTAATTTTCTCTTTAAAATGTCAAACGTAGAAATTTAAAATTTGAGCAAAAAGGAAAGTTTCCGTCTATTCTATAATAGTGGTAAAAGAACTTCAAGATTTAAAAATTACACATTCTTTTTAAATAGGTTTAGAATGTCATGAAACGTGAAACTTTTAAATTTGAGTAAAAAAAATTTCCATCTATTCTAGTGTTAATTTTTTTTCCAAACTGGTAACAAAATGTTGCAAAATTTTTTTTTCCGAAATTGGTTTGGAATGTCATGAAACGTGGAAATTTTAAATTTGAGCAAACCAAATTTTTCGTCTATACTATAGTAGTGATAAATAGATTAAAAATGTTTTCAAATTTTTCTAAAAATTTTTCAAACACATTTTTAAATTTGTTTGAATAGTTTTAGAATGCCATGGAAACGTGGATAGTTTAAATCTGAACAAAGAAAAAAATTCTATCTTAGTGGTAAAATTTTTTTAAAATAGTAAACAAAATTTCTAATTTTTCTTTTAAATAGATTTAGAACGCTATCAAACGTGGACATTTTAAATTTGAAGAAATGAAAAAAAATCCATCTATTTTAGTGGTAAAAAAAATTTCAAAAATGTTGGTAAAAAAAATGTCAAAAAATTTTCAAATTTTTTTTTCTGAATCAGGCTTAGAATGCCATGAAACGTGGAAATTTTAAATTCGAAGAAAAAAAAATATCATTTTAGTAGAAAAAATTTTTTCAAAAATGGTAAAAAAAATTTTTTTTTTTTAATAGTTTTAGAATGCCATGAAACGTAGAAATTTTAAATTTGAGCAAAAAAAAATTTTTATATCGGTAAAAAAATTTTCAAAAATTTTTTTTTTCAGAAATAGGTTTGGCGTGTCATGAAACGTGGAAATTTCAAATTTGAACAATAAAATTTTTTTTATCTTCGTAAAAATTTTTTCAAAAAAGTTGGTGAAAAAAATTTTCAAAATTTTTTTTTCCCGAAATAGGATTAGCGCGTCATGAAACGTGGAAATTTTAAATTTGAGCGAAAAAAATTTTTTTTCACTATTTATTCCGTCCACCCTGTATATTTTCCAGTGAAATTTCTACCAGTTCTGCGCTGACAGTAGCGTCAACTATCTGCCAAATTTGACTGCTATCCGTCGAGTAGTTTTTTAGTAAATGCACCAACAGACAGACAGACAGACAGACAGACAGACTGACGGAATTGAAAACCTATATTTTCGTAATCTACGTGTTCTGAAACGTGAGAATCCGAAAAAATCTCGGAGGGTGATTTTTTCTCGAATACAATACTTCCCTTCGGTATGCGAGGGAAGTAAAAACAATTACGAAGGTAAAACAATTTTTACGAACTAATTAAATTAAAATAACTATTTTAATAGGTGTACAAAAGTATTGCCATTTTCATTAACACACATCGTAAACCTATTAATTAGATCTATGCCAATTAAAAGCGGCAACACTGGCATAAATTTTATTATAAATATCTGCCATGTCGTCTATTGGTTCTTTGTACACTTCACTTTTTAAAAATCCCCATAAATAAAAGTCTAATGGAGTAATGTCAGGAGATCGAGCGGGCCATATAAGTACTCCATTGGTAACAATCCATCTTTCTAGGTATGAGCCTGATGAAGGCACATATTATCCAACTGAGCGGGCAAATTCCTTAATAGTACTTGTAAATCATTTTGCAAAAATTGTAAATATCTTTCACCTATTAAATTCTCATGGTAGAGGTATGGACCCACAATGTAACCATTAACGATACCACACCAAACATTTACTCCAAAACGATTCTGGAATCTGGTATGTCTCATCCACCTAGGATTCTCTTGAGACCAGTAACGACAATTATGTGTTGTGATTATTCTATCGTTGTGGAATCGACTTTCATCACTCCACCTCATAATTGTAAATAAAAGATTTGGATTTTCTTCTAAGCGAATTGAACATTGCCCCAAAAAATTTAATTTCCGCTCATTATCCCATGGAATCAAATGATGAACTAAATGAACTTTACATGGAAAAAACTTGTTCGTTTTAAGAATTCTGTGGCAGATGGAACGTGCAATATTTGTTTCTTCCGTCTACTTGCGTACTGACATGTTTGGGTTATTTTCTTATTTATTACTTGATGTAATACCAATGCAATATTTTCATCAGTTGCTATTTTTTTTTTTCTTCTTTTTATTTTTGGTTTCTTAAAACCTCCATAATTTTTCAAATTAGAACACAAACTTATAAAAGTTTTTCGATCTCGTAAAGGCCTTTCAGGAAAACGTATTTCATATAATGTTACAGCTCTTGAAGCATTTTTATGACATTCCTCATAAATTAAAATCATGTTTAATTTATCTTCGTTTGTATGAGAAACTATATTTAATAATAAATATTCACAAAGAAAACAATAATTAGGTACAATAATGCAGTTCTATTGACACACCAATAAACAAAATGTGGTTGAAATTGAGAAATGTCAAAATTATTATTCCAAAGGTAACTTTAATTGTATTTAATTTATAAGGTATAAGGGTTATTATACTCACTAAATATCAAATATTTTTAATTATAATCTAACCTAATAACAAGGCAATTATATGAAAAATTCTTTAAATATTTTCTTCTAAAATTTGTAAATTAAATACAGATTGTCCCACCTAAAGGACTGAAATGTTGAAGAGATTACAATTATTCAATATTGGCAAATGCCAACATTTGGACTCAAATATCTCGAAAGTGGTTAGTTTTATGGCATTATTTTTTAGAACATAATCTGTTTAGAGAAGCATTTTCTGTCACATAAACCCCATTTCAAAGTTTCTCCCATCGAAATATTTCTTTAGAGCACAGCGCCATCTACATACTGATATATTAAAAAACACGAATGAAGTTCTCTTTAAGCCCTACAAATTGGCTTTTACAGAATTAAAATATCTCTATTCGTTTAAAATATATCCGGCCTGGGAGTTTTTATTGGGACACCCTATGTGTTTTTAAAATATTGAACACATAATATCATATAAATTTATAAACTACGAAAACTTAGAATATATACGGCCTGGGAGTTTTTATTGGGACACCATATGTTTCAATGTTTAGAATGAAACATCGAGATTCAAAATTAGAGAGAAAAAAAATGTCTCTCGATCGAATGGTCTGTCAGTCTGGCTGCCTGTCAGTTGGCAATTTTTACTTCCCTCGCATACCGAAGGGTATTGGTTGTATTCGAGAATAAATCACCCTCCGAAATTTTTTCGGATTTTCACGGTTCAGATCATGTAGATTACGAAAATATAGGTTTTCAATTCCGTCTGTCTGTGTGTGTAGTTAGAGAAGATATGGTTAGACTTTTACTGGAAAATATACAGGGTGGACCTTCTAAAGCGAATAGATAACGAAAACATTTTTTTTTCGCTCAAATCTAAAATGTCTACGTTTTATGATATTCTAAACCTATTTCAGAAAAAAAAAATTTCCAAAAATTTTGAAACTTTGTTTACCAGTAGAAAGATGAGAAATTTTTTTGCTCAAATTTAAAATTTCCACCTTTCATGATATTCGAAATCTATTTCATAAAAAATTTTTTTCAAAAACAAAAATTTTACGATTAAACGAACTTACCTTAGTGAAGTTTGATAGTAATTATATGAGGACCTTGTTTGACATAATTACAGTTTATATTGTAGTCCCACTACTTTCCGCTAGATGTCACCCACACTATTTAGAACTGTAGCAAATAATCTACTTTAAGAAAAGAACTAGTGCTATTTCTGTAGGACGCATACTTTAGAAGATTCTGAGCAAAAACCGAATAAAATGCAAAAATATCTCTGTTTTTTGGACATTGCGCAGCTCGCGGAAGTCCTTCCAACGCGAAACCGTGGTTTCTTACTGTTGGCATAGGCCTTAACAACATATTAAAAAAAAATAGAACTACATGATCTGTTGTAAAGTAGAATGTATAAATTAACCGGTCTATAAAAATACATATTAGTAATATAAATCTCATAATTTTAATGAACACTAACAAAATGAAATGAGAATTTAATCTGCATGGTCGGTTTTAAAAATGTGCCGATCAAATGCAACATACCTTTCATTTTCCTATTCGAGGGTATAAAACCGACCTAATATTATATTTCGATGACTGCTTAACAAAAATTAATTAAACGTTACGTCCCTGTTTGCAAAGATGGCTTAACTTCAGTGTATTTTCTTTCCATCTCTCGTTATAGTATAAAGCTCCCTGGTGCTTTACTTCAGTCTGTGCATCGAAAAAGAAAACAACATTTTACCAATGCAGGAAATTTAAAATATTACTTCAATATTCTCACTACTCAAATAAAATACCTAACAATTCTTATAAATACTGTAAATCTGACAATTTGATGCATATTTCATCATCCATGCAGCACACATACAAAACTTTATTAAGCTGTGTCACATATATCGAATAACATGCGGAATATTCATACAGTATTTCTGCAACATAACAAAATATTTGGCCGAATTCCAAGCATTTAAAACAACAAATTATTCTTTTCAACAGATAGAATTAAATCAGCTTATATAAATCGTATATTACAGGATACAACTGGGACCATTCGGCTGCAGCAAAAACCAATATTGCGGACCACAATTTGGCGCCGGCTTTTGACGATATCTTGATAAGAGAAATCAACGCTCGTGTGGGCCAGACCCTTCTTCTACCTTGTACCGTGAAGAATCTTGGGAATAAAGTGGTGAGTTTTATAGAAACGTACAAAGTAGCTTTAAATGTATCTGAAAAAGCAGGATAATTTTCTGGAGAATGAAACTGTTGACATGAAATATAAGTGTCTTAACTTTGTAATATTTATTTTGTATTTTTATACCTACAAGTCAAGTAATTTGTTTAATTATAGATCTGGTTCAACAAATGGAGCTTGCACTACAGTACTTTGTCTGTAATTTTAGAATATTGCCCGCGAATTGTTACCATGCATGAAATATACCAAGAGTATTACATAGTGAATTACATAGTGAATACTAAAGTTTCCAATGTTATTCTAGTTTATACCTAAAGTATTTATGCCTTAATCTATTTATTACCTAAACTATTTAAGACTTAATTTAACATCCTTGGAATCATGGGAATTTTGTAGTGGACTTATGCTGATTATGTAAATCAACAGACAGTTTTTAGCATTTGTTTATTACAGGGGTATTCAAGGAATTTTGTTGGTCATTGGTGGTATAAGGATTGTTCTTGAAAGATTTTTTGATTTCTAGTTGCTCTAGAAGATCTAAACGTTTACCTTCTCTTTCTGAATGAAGTAAATTTATGTTATCCGTACATATGAAATTGTTGTTTTCAATACAGTGTGTTAACATTCCTGTATTTTTATTATTTAAAATTGATTTTTTGTACTGTTTTATCCTGTTCACAATTAGTCCAGGCAACGAACTGGAAATTATAATGAAAAAGACATGTAGGTCCAAATCGAATAGTTTATTTTGCATTCGATTCCTGGGGTGAAATGAATCATTGATAGCCGGTCACCCCCTCCATCCCTTGGGGGCCAAAAATTGCTGAAATTTGGCACAATTTCTCAAAATTTTCAACTCCCGAGTTCTATTTTTGACAAAAAACAAACAAAAATATTCCTCTCTCTTTATCTCTCTCTCTTTTTCTCTCTCTATCTCTTTGTAGGATAATGTGTTTGTAAATTATGCAAAAAATAACACAGATACTTAATTTTTTTATTACATTCTTTAATTGCTGTTTCAAACTTTATTGCATATTTCAATACAAATAATATCAAATTATAACTACGCTCTTTCGTTACTTTTTATGCCATAATTTTATATACATTATAATTAAAATAACAAAATATACGATTCTTTATAATGAGTTCAATCATATTCATCGTCAGATTCCTCATTTTCAAGAATTGGATCATCTACATCTACAAAAATAGAACTCGAGAGTTGAAAATTTTGAAATATTGGGCCAAATTTCGGCCTTTTTATCTCCCAAGGTTTGGAGGAGGTAACCGATAATGTCTTAATTGCTATGAATGATCTATACACCCCAGCAATTGAATGCAAAGAACATTTTTCTATTCGGATGTACATATACTTTATTTTAGCTTTTTCCCGGCTTATTGCCTGGATTAAACGATTCTAGCACTCTGACCGATATGGGCAGCATTACAATCTTTACATTAGTACATTTGATTTAATATGTACACCAGATTTATCAATTTGTCTTAGTTTTCCTTTGTTATTAACGAAAATGTTTCCTATATTCGTTTTGTTCACTCTTATTGTAGAGATATATAAATTATTGAATTTTCTAGAAATTTTGTTACTATATCTTGGAGTATAATTAATAAAGCTATATTTTGTTGGTTTGTTAGGAGCAGTGAAAACTTATTTTTGATCATTAGCGTTGTTTGTTTTTGACCATGTCATCTATTAGTGACTCGTATCCGTTATTTCAATTTGTTTCATTACATTTAATTCTGTGTCGAAATCTCGGAAAATTCGTAAGTCTATGTATAGACTATAAAAGCAAAAAGCATTTTTTTTACCATTTTATAAAATAATTTTAAAATTTTCACAATTTCTAAATTTTCTTGAATTTAAAATTTTCAAAACAGTTTTTTCTTGAAGTACCCATTACTCGGGAGTTTTGGGGTCGCTGATCGCCAATCTGGACTCCAATTTGGGAAGTGCAAAATGGCGGACAGGAAATCGGGCCATTTTCCATAAGAAATGAGAATGGATATCTTGGCCTTGAAAATCTGTGTTCGGGGGTTTTCGAGGTCGCTGATTGCGAATCCGAGGTCTGATTTGGTAAATTCAAAATGACGGACCGGAAGTAGAGTCAATGTATCAGGAAAAACTCGTTTTTTTTTCGTTTTTGGGCTGAAAATGAGTACTTGGGGGTTTTTGAGGCCGCTGATTACGAATCAGAGGTCCAATTTACGAAATTCAAAATAGCGGACCGGAAGAACAGTCAATCTCTCCGGAAAACCTCGTAAAGATGGACTGTTATTCCGGTCCGCCATTTTGAATTTCGTAAATTAGACCTCTGATTTGTGATCAGCGACCTCAGAAGCCGCCGAGTACTCAGTTTCAGCCCAATATCGAAACAGATACGAGTTTTTTTTTGATAAATTGACTCTACTTCTAGTCCGTCATTTTGAATTTCCCAAATTGGGAATCACATTAGTGATCAGCGACCCCAAAAACCCCCGAGTAATCATTTTCGTCTAATTTTATGGCATATTGTGCATGATAACAAATTTTTCAATTAATTTAAATAAATTAGCCATTAATATTGGCCAGTCATTGGCCCAAAAAGTAAACCAAACATTTCCGCCAAAAAATAAAACGTACTGTTTTTTCTAAATGCTTTTCTGAACTCTTTGCAACAAAAATGAAGTCTATTGATGACCCTGTACCTTTTTTGGAGGTAAAATGCCAAAATGACGCGACTATGTATAATACGGATTCATTTAATAACTTTCGCTTGGTAATCAGGTTTTGAAAACAAGTGCTAACTTTTGACGTATCGATGCCTTATTAATGTCCACTGTAAAATCTAATCTTTCTGTTGCTCTGGATCGTTTAAAAAATGCTGACTAAAGAATAAAAAATTGAAATTGTTTTAATTAACGGCCAAAATAGAACAAATAGGGATACAGATGATATTTTTAACCAAAGATATCCTCAAAAATCTGTTTTCGATTCAACAGCTGGACGCATTTTCTAAAAACTCAAAACAACCAGCTCTCAGTTGAAAATCTTTACAAAAAGCCACAATTGATGAATATATGGAGAACGTTTTGCTTAATATAGTAGAACATACACAAACTCCGATTTCCGGAATTTCCGAAAGAATTGGTGCAGGAGGAACTTCTGTAAGGAGAGTTTTGAGGAAAGTTTAGTATATACAAGCTAAAGTTTATCAGCACGCTTAAAGAATGCGATTTCGATGTTAGATTCTTTTTTTATGCCTGGATATAAGGAGTAATAGTAGGAAATCAATATTTTGCTACACAGATTCTATTCATAGGCGAAGAAAATTTTTCTTCTACTGTGGTAGTAAGTTGTGATTCAAAGTAAGGATCAGTTGGTACTTTCTTAAAACCAATGTTTGGTGCTGTATTCTTAATGGCAGACTAATAGACTTTTTTTTTATATAATCTCAATTCGGAAAGATATTTGAACTTTCTCATAAATGAAATTACTGGAGTAATTAACATGTCGTTGGAGGAAAGAGGCATCTTATGGCTATAAAAAGACCGCGATTCAATTCACAGTACTATTAATTAAACATTATCTGGAGAACTTGTTTAGAGGAAAATGGATTGGCATTGATGAATAATAAAATTTACCTTGGAAGACTCTTCCAAAATATCGATCATTTAGAAAACACTGTCAGAGATATCTGTCTTGAGATATCCCCAAGAATTTTGAGAAATGTTGCCTAAAAATTTTGCAATAGGACAATAATATGTATGGAGAGAGAAGGAAGACATACAGAAATGTAGTATTTAATTTAAGAGAATACAGGGTGATTCGCGTAGGCCATTCATTAGAAGTTTTTCAACTTGCAGTTGAATTAGAAACTTGAAATTTGATATGCAGCCATAATCGATCATGTTCGTTCTATCTAAAATATTTTCAGTCCTCCAACTATACAGGGTGTGCCAAAAATTGGTACCAACTTTCTTATTTTAAATAGAAACCTATATTTTTCTTTACATGGTTCGATTGGTCTTCTAATTCTGAGTTTAGAGAATCTAAGTTATGTTAACTTATCTATTACAATTTTTGACATATGTCCAATTTTTGGAAAAAAATTGCCGCTGTAGAAGTTTACGAACAAATTTTTATCTCGCAAACCTTTCAAAATTATGAAACCAAATTTGTGAAGCAGTTAGCTAGAAGTCCAGGCTAACTTATGATGTCCCATCGGTGGTCCCATTTTGTACCATATGGGCGCAGTCGATTTTCAAATGTCGCAATCAAAAATTGTCAAAAAGTCAATTTTTTCAAATGGCACCTACTATTTTTTTTCACACCATTCGAAATAAAATTGAATTTTTGGGTGAGTTACTTAAGCATTCCCTATACCGAACTTCAACCCATATCGAGTTATTCAATAAAAATCAAGAAATACCTTATCTTGCCGACAGATTCCTTACTTCATCAAGTATGCCATGGGAACAAATGACAGTTCTAATAATTTTTAAAGAAAAATATGGATTCTTATTTAATTACACACAACACCAACAAATTATTATTAACGAACAAGAACATTGTTGACGAAATTCTGACGTAAATGTTCAATGTGACCACCATATTTTTGTTCAAATTTCTATTATTCTACTTTCAACAGATTGCGTAGCACATCTTTGCGCCTACCATTTCTGACGCCAGAAATCAATGCAAAATTGAATTTTAGGGCCACTTTTATTAACATGGTGTATGTCTATCTACAGTAGTTTTTGAGTTATTGGCATTTTTTGAAAAAAATATTGTTTTTTTTCTCAAGGGTAGTAGGCTTTGGAAACAATCATTTCATTTTCATTTTTATTCAAAAATCGTATTGCAATAATAAATAATAACAACAAAATAACAACAAATAAACAGATTAACAAAATAATTATTTCAATACAAATGCTCTATGTGTGCACCGTTTTCACCGACAGAATTTCGCCAACATTGTTCTTGTTCGTTAATAATATTTGTTGGTGTTGTGTGTAATTAAATAAGAATCCATATTTACTTCCACATCCACGTAGTGGATTGGAAGTATAGTAATCGCAAAAAAAATTTCAAAAATTTTTATTCGTGAAATAGGTTTAGAATGTCATGAAACGTCGAGATTTTAAATTTGAGCGAAAAATAATTTTCTGTCTGCCTGTCGGTCTGTCTGTCGGTCTGTCTGTAACTTTTTTTGTCCGCACGCTTTCTCCGGAACGGTTTAAGATATTGACCTGAAATTTTGTGCACGTATATATTATAACGAGATCTGGAACTGGATTGTTTTTTGAGGAAATCCGGTGAAGGGTTGGGGGTTAAATAGGGGTAAATAGGGGGAAATAAGTAAAGCAAGCTTGTAAGAGTACAGAAACTTGAAATTCGGTGTATGTACTAGAAGTTAAGGCCTCAGATTTTTTAATAATATTTTTCAACCCCCCACCACCCCTACCCCATTAAAGGGGTTGATAAAATAAAGTTGAGATATTCATTGGAAATTTCGTACACGTATGTATTATAACGATGTCTAGAATTAGATTATATTTTGGGATGATTCCGTTGAAGGGTTGGGGGTTAATTTGGGGTAAATAGAGGAATATAAGTAAAACAAGTTGGCAAGAGTACAGAAGCTTGAAATTCGGTGTATGTACTAGAAGCCAAAGCGTCAGATTTTTTAATAATATTTTTCAACCCCCACCACCCCTACTCCAATTTGAAAAGGGTTGATAAAATAAAATTGAGATATTCATTTGAAATTTTCTACACGTATGTATTATAACGACATCTGGAACTAGATTGTATTTTGAGATAATTCCGTTGAAGGGTTGGGGGTTAAATAGGGGTAAATAGGGGAAAATAAATAAAGCAAGCTGGTAAGACTACAGAAACTTGAAATTCGGTGTATGTACTAGAAGCCAAGGTCTCAGATTATTTATAATATTTTTCAACCCCCACCACCCCTACTTCATTATTAAAAGGGTTGATAAAATAAAATCGAGATATTCATTTGAAATTTGGTACAGGTATGAATTATAACGACATCTGGAACTAGGTTATACTTTGAGATGATTCCGTTGAAGGGTTGGGGGTTATTTAGGGGTCAATAGGGAGAAATAAGTAAAGCAAGCTGGTATGAGTACAGAAACTTGAAATTCGGTGTATGTACAAGAAGTTAAGGCCTCAGATTTTTTTATAATATTTTTCAACCCCCCCCACCACCCCTACCCCATTAATGGGGTTGACAAAATAAAGTTGAGATATTCATTTGAAATTTCGTACACGTATGTATTATAACGACGTCTGGAATTAGTTTATATTTTGAGATGATTCCGTTGAAGGGTTGGGGGCTAATTTGGGGTAAATAGAGGAATATAAGTAAAACGTTGGTAAGACTACAGAAACTTGAAATTCGGTGTATGTACTAGAAGCCACAGCGTCAGATTTTCTTATAATATTTTTCAACCCAACCACCCCTACTCCAATATGAAAAGGGTTGATAAAATAAAATTGAGATATTCATTTGAAATTTGGTACACGTATGTATTATAACGACGTCTGAAACTAGATCATAATTTGAGATGATGCCGTTGAAGGGTTGGGGGTTAAATAGAGGCAAATAGGGGAAAATAAGTAAAGCAAGCTGGTAAGACTACAGAAATTTGAGATTCGGTGTATATACTAGAAACCAAGGCCTCAGATTTCTTTCTAATATTTTTCAAACTCTACCACCTCCGCTTCATTATTAATGGGATTGATAACATCAAATTGAGATATTCACCTGAAAGTTAGTACACGTATGTATTGTAGTGACATCTGATTGAGATGACTCCATTGAGGTGGTAGGTTGTAAATAGTGGAAAATAAGTACGGTAAACTAGAAACTTCATTTTTAACGTATATGGTAGAAACCAACTCCTCAAACTTTTCTATGACATCTACCCCAAATATTAAAATTCTATGACCAATAATTTCCACATACTAGAGTGCAAATATAGTCAAGATGTTTCCTTTAAAGTGACTTGGACGAATAATCTGGATGTGGAAGTAGTGATTCCTTAGGCAGCGGTTTTTCTTTAAAAATTATTACAACTGTCTTTTGTTTCCATGGCATACTTGATGAAGTAAGGAATCTCTCGGCAAGATAAGGTATTTCTTGATTTTTATTGAATAACTCAATATAGCGTGAAGTTAGGTATAGGGAATGCTTAAGTAACTCACCCTAAAATTCAATTTTGTTTCGAATGGTGTAAAGAAAAATAATGGTGCCATTTGAAAAAAATGACTTTTTGACAATTTTTGATTGCGACATTTGAAAATCGACTGCGCCCATATGGTACAAAATGGGACCACCGATGGGACATCAAAAGTTAGCCTGGACTTCTAGCTAACTGCTTCACAAATTTGGTTTCATAATTTTGAAAAGTTTGCGAGATACAAATTTGTTCGTAAACTACTACAGCGGCAATTTTTTTTAAAAATTGGACATATGTCAAAAATTATAATAGATAAGTTAACACAACTTAGGTTCTCTAAACTCAGAATTAGAAGACCAATCGAACCATGTAAAGAAAAATATAGGTTTCCATTTAAAATAAGAAAGTTGGTACCAATTTTTGGCACACTCTGTATAGTTCGAGGACTAAAAATATTTTAGATAGAACGGGCATGATCGATTATGGCTGCATACCAAATTTTAAGATTCTAATCCAACTTCAAGTTGAAAAACTTCTAATGAATGGCCTACGTGAATCACCCTGTATAGTTGGCAAACACGGTTTAAAGTTATTAAATAGAATTACTGAAAATAGTTCACGATTTCTTGTTCTTTTTTGTAAGAATGTTTTTATGCCATTTAAAAAAGAAATACTACATTTATGTATTTATTGCACTGAAATATTTCAAATTGACTCAACTGTAAACAAAACAAAACAAAACTTTCAATGTTACATATTTTTGGAAATAATGATAAAACTTAAACATTGAAATATTCAAACCATACTTCGCATTTAGATTCTTAATGTAATTGCAAACAACTTTTCCTTATGGTACTTTTCTATATTTTGGTAAATAAGGGAAATTTAAGCCATTTTACAACTTCTAATGACATTTTGGAGGTGTCAAAGTGTGACATGATAAATATCTTTGACAATATTGTGGTTGTTAATCATGTTTAAACTAATGTTGGAACCCGTTTAAAAAGACAATTGAAAAAGTTTTCCACGTGGTGCACACTTTTTGGCGAACCCTGTAGAATCAAGTAATGATTAAAGGAGCCGCTGATGAAGTTTTTATATAAACGCAATGTTCCCATCCGTTACATTCTTGACTGCGTAACTCGTCTGCAGTATTAGCCGTAAAAGTCATCTGACCGAATGGTTAAACACAATGATTGATAGCGTCCAGTTTAGCGGTATAGGGCAGTGTAGAACATCAAGCCATCCCTAGAACATATTACTAAAAGTAGGGGAAAACGTAAACGAGAAAACTTGCTCGTTTAATTCTAGGTAATTTGCGGCTTCTACCAGAACGACATTGTTAGATTTAGGTCTGGAAAATTCTAAAACTTCTGCGTAAATTTCAGATAATTGTTTAATTCACTGTAGGTACCAAAATGTTTAATATTACCGATGAACTCATAAGGATTGCCTTAAGGTAAGTAAGTGCTGATAGTTCAAACGGGGTTAAAATCTACATTTTAATATTATCTTACTGATGTTACTGATACCGTTCTAACATTATGTGCATATGTATTAGATATGTACATTAGGGTGGAGCGAAAAAGTCAAAGTATGAATTTCTTAATCTAATAATGTGCAAAAGTTGTCTATGTTATTTGTTAGTATTTAGATTTTTTTCTTTTTAATTTCGAAACGTTTTTCTGCCTCCCCAATGGTCTTACCTTTTTAGAGAAGTCTGATATTTAACTACTTATTATATATACCATTTTATGGCCAAAAGATTCAGTAATTGGATCTAATACCACGCAAAACTAACTTGATAAATTACTCATTACTGTGTAAAATATCTTTGAATTTTGGTAATTCCATTTACCTCCACAAATCCACAAAATGTATACGCTTCCATGTGGTTTAAAACAAAATCTCATCCATCTGGTAAAGACGGCGCAAAGCACCATTGGCACATCATTCAGTTGTCTAATTACCTGAACAAATAATTGATAGGCGTTGATGCTGTAACTCAAAGAAATGGATTCTTTGATCACCACGAAAATTTTACTTGGCACGATATCGAATTATCGGGTCCAAACGAGAATTTCTGAATTCTGAGAGGAAGGAGTTCATCCATATCTGCGGCATCCTCTAAGAAGGTTAGAATGTTCAAAATGTCTCCTCTAAATTTTGAGGCAAACGAGCTTGAGCTTATCAACTGGCAAGGGCGTGAGCTAACAGAACCACATCGATTCCTTCCCGGATTTCCAATGAAAACCTACGAGAACTTATTAGCCACCCTGACCTACTTACAGTAAATTTTGGCAAGTATCCTTGTCACACACAGTGTGTTCAAACTAAACTAGTTACAGAAGCTCCTACAGCAGTTTGTGGCGCTGATGCAAGAGATGGTTTCAAAGGATGCGAGTTGATTCCAGGAAAATCATGCCTTACTTTAATATGAAATCAGAATACGTCGTGAATAAGTAACATATTTTAAGAAAACCTAGTAGTTAGTACTCTAATGTGTTTATTTACCACAGTTGTTTGTATAACTTGTATCAGAATCTTCAATGTTTAATACATTATAATATTCCATCTTGCAAATCAAGTTTTTTTTATTAAGGATTCCTTGACCTATATTAAAACCAAACGAATAGAACCTTATTTGACAATTTGAATATGGTAAGTATTGTATATTTTAGAGTCAAACTACGAAATGTATACTTGGCGTAATATTTAAAAAACGTTATAATTAGTAAACGTCCAAGGTTATTGGGGAGGCAGATACCAACATTTGTCACCACACTATGTAGTACAAAGGGAAGCTTTTCTGCAATATTAGATTGACGTCTCTCTAATGGGATATTTTTTAATGTTTTTTATAGCATATCCGTAAATCTTAAATATTTCAAAAATTCAACGTCATTGGGGTGGCAGAAGATGTTGACCGATTTTGACTATCTTTCTCCATTATACTAAGAAGTGCATTAGACAACTTATTTATGGTATTATATTTTGAAATCGAAATAAAATAATTTTTAAGTATGTCTTTCACTCCACCCTAATGTACATTGTACATAGACACAAAAGAAGTTATGTACATGACACTATATCTATACAAAACATTTATACGTAAAAAGCTGTGACAAAGTTCAAAGTTCAAAGGACTTGTTATGAACAACTTTAAAATTGAACTAGTAGATGAAAGCTAATTTAGAATGAAAATGTATGAATTGTGCAAAAATGAAATAGGTAAAGGTACATAGAACTTTATTTATACAGGGTGGTCACTACGAAAAAAGTAGAAGGATAAGAGCGAAATGTGAATAAATATTTGAAGTATTGAGAAACACCGGATCCTCCACCATTTCTTTAAATTATCGCGTTGGATATTTTTTCATAACGCGAAAAGCGGGTATTGGACGTTTCTTCTGTTCAGTGTGGAACCTTGGAAATTGGCCTAAGGGGGTTTCTAGAAATGACGGATCTAAAGAAAATATTTTCATACGTGTGTTACTTCCGCTTATACCGGATGTTGCACCTAACTTTGTTAGTTTAAATGGACCCTATATTTTATTTTATATTTGGATTTCTCATAAAATTTTAGCTTGGGTTTATGTACCTTAATATGCTTTTAAACCTATCAGGTTTCCAGATAATTAATATTACTGGAGATTTTTTACGGTTCCTATCCTTCCGAAAAAAAAATCGATATCTTATATCTTCTCTTATATCATGCGACCGATTTAGAGATTTTCTATTCAAACTCATACAAGTATCCTATGCTTTAACTAAAAATTGTATTATTTTTTCACAATATCATACAGGGTATTTTAATATTGTTTTAGTTCAAAGGTCCAAAAGTCATTTTTTTCAAATGGTACCCCCTATATATTTGTACATAATTTAACATAGTATTAAATTCTGCCTCAATTCATTCCCTATACCTATATCTCTTTGTTTTTTTACTATGGGTGAATTCTTGTAAAATGTACATGCAAAACCTGCACTGTTTGTTAGTAGCCAATACAAGTCACCAAACGAGAATAGTCGTGTAGACAACTGATAATTATTTATTTATTATCAAGATAACATCAAAAACAAGAGGTCATTTTACAACAGATTTATAACAAATACCTTGGAAGTAAATTTACAAAATTAATGAACACATTGAGTATAAATATTTAATGTTACAACTGTTCAAAATGAGCTGTACTTTGCTACTAACAAGCCAGTATCCTGGAATTTGGGGAACTTACAGTGGCTCAGTGAATTTATTTGCTGAAATGTAGCCCATACTCTGTTCTGCGGAACTTCTATGGTAGTAGCCGGGGTGGCATATTCAGTACGTTTGGTATTATCCCAAAGGTAAAAGACTAACGGGATCAAATCTGGGGACCTTACTGGATATCTCCTAGATCCTCGGTAGCCAAACCACTTAAATTCGAACGAAGCTACTAACTCATCATACTCTTCAGATGTACTGTGTGGACCGCAGTCATCCGTTTGGTAGTACATAGAATTATAAATATTTTGTGGCAAATTATCAATAAAAGTAACAACTACTGTTCACAATATTCCCACGTATTTATTGCTATTTAAATCCTTCTAGTAGACATGATACTTATACTTGTTATCTACTAATAAGCCGAAAACGTATTAAGTAAATTTGTCCTGGAAATTTGATTCTCGCACTGCATGAGAATTTGGTGGTGTACATTTCGTCTGTTAGAAATTACTGATTTTGAAACTTTGGTCATTTCAAATAATCCTTTAAAGGAAATCATGATTCTTCTGAAGACGTACCATCACATGCTTACAGAAATCTATTCTAAGTGAACAAATACTACGTTCCTGTACTATCACTACCACTCGGCAACACTAACACGGTGCTTATATTGATAAAACAAAACATTCTGCAATTTATCATTGCCTACTGTGTATGTAGCTGTATGTACATTTCACAGTGCTGATTGTATATCTACATTTTACAAAACTTCATCCATAATAAAAAAAAAAAACGAGAGAGGTAGATATAGGAATGCTAATACCAGTTGATGCAAAATTCAACTCACTATTAAATTCTGTGAAAATATGGACGTGGAACTAAAGCAATGTTCGACTGTGAGAATAACGTACCCTGTATGATACTGTGAGGATATAAGACAGTTTTTAGTTAGATCATAGGGTGCTTATATGAGTTTGAAAAGAAAATCTCTAGATCGACCACATGATAGAATTTTTTTTTTAATGGTAGGAACCGTCAAAAATCTCCAAAAATATGGAAGGTTTAAGATTATATTATGGTACATAATCCCAAGATAAAATTATGAGGAAACCAAATAAATATGAAATAAATAACCAAGTTAGGTGCCACATCTGGTGTAAGCGGAGGTAACACATGCATTGTCGCTAGATCCGCCATATCCAAGAATCCCCCTTTGCCCTATTCCCATTTTTCAACACCCACATTCAACTCGTCCAGAGAATTCTCAATAACTCACAGATTGGTCCACATACTGCAAAAAACGTAATTTAACACTTTTGCTCATCAGAACATCAACAAAAAATCAACCCGACCACCCCCACAACCGCATCCTGGATATTTTTAAAATTACAGTCGACCAGTAAAAGTCGACACCGAATTTCATATAAATATAAATTTTCACCATTCTCTAATGATTATGACGTTTTCCATTTTTTCAACGCCCAAATTCAACTGGGCCAAAAAATTCTTAAATACCAACGTATTCTTCCACATACTGTCAAAAACGCAACTTGACATTTACTCTTCTCACTGAAACTTCATCACGAAAAATTACATTTTTTCCCCAACCTAACCACTCCCTTGCCTCAAACATATCCCGTATACTCTTAAAAATTAATTGTTAATTATAACTTAAACACTGCTTTTAGATGAATTAAAAAATATATTATAAATATTCCACATATGTTTCGGCTTATTAGGTCTTTATCAAGAGTATTACATAGTGAATACTGAAGTCTCCGACGTGCTTATTCTAATATATACCTAAAAGTGTTTATGCTTTAATCTATTTATGATCTATTTAAGACTTAATTTAACATCCTTAATTATGGGAATGTTTGGAATGGACCTAAACTGATTATATAAATCAATAGATAGTTCTTAGCAATTTGTTCATTATAATGGTATTCAAGAAATTTTGTTGGTCATTCGTGGTACAAGGGTTGTACTTGAAATATTTTTGATTTTTAGTTGTTCTAGCAGATCTAAATGTTTACCTTTTCTTTCTCGATGAAGTAAATTTATGTTCTCTGTATCTATGAAATTGTTGCTTTCAATACAGTGTGTTGACATTCCTGTATTTTTATTGTTATTTTAGATTGATTTTTTATGTTATTTTACTCTGTTTCGTTTTCGCTGATTTGTGAATTATCTATTAAATTATTTAAAATTAATTTTACTTCTGTGAGCGGGACTGAAGACTTTTAACGTCAAGGGAGATTAATTTTGCGTTATTTAGTATTATTAAAATTTTTGTATTCTCAATAAATTCAAAATAATTTTTTATGGAATATTTGGATTTAAAATTTATTTTGGTAAAATGCGATTTAATTTTTTACATAATTTATAAGAAGGAGCATTGATATAAGACAATATGGGGCGTATAGGGTTATTTACTTTGTGAGTTTTTGGAAGACCATAGAGAATGGGGGCTGGAGGGTTCATAATTTTCAATTTATATGCCTCATTACTTTGAATAACAGTATTACATTTTTTTTTAAGTTAGATACAATTTCGGATTGAAATTTATTGGTAGGGTTTTTATTGATTTTTTCAAAGTCTCACTATTTAAGATTGTTTGCATTTTTTCGTTATATTCTGATTTTGTTAAAATTGTTATGGTGTTACCCTCATCCGCTTTGCAGATAACCAAATCATAATCCACCAGTTTTTGTTTAATGCTTTTTAACAGGTTTATTTCTCCTTTATTAGTATTACATTTTGTCGAGTTAAATATACTAGCTAGACTATGTCTTTCCAATTTCGAGATTTCCTCCACTGAGAGTGTAGCTAGCTCTTAAAAATTGCAATCGATCCGTAAAAAGTCTCAAAACTCCGAATTTCATACAAATATCGCACTTCAACTTTTTCCGATAATTAGAAGTTTTTCCCATTTTTCAACCACCAAATCCAACTCTGCCAGAAAATTTGGAAACCCCACAGATTCGTCCACATAATGCTAAAAACCCCGATGGATATTTTCAGGTCATCAAAACATCAACAAAAAATCACCCGGTTAAAGACGTACCTCAAACTTACACCCCTGTGCGTCATATACTCCAAATCCAGCCCGTACGATGAGCGCTGGTCCATCCTCTTTCTAACTAAACCAAAATTAAATTTGGAGTATGCGATGTAACAGCACCGAACGCTTTCGTGTCCAAAAAACGTTTCAACCACTGTATTTTCGCCCCTTTGGATTTAAAATTTTCTAATCTATTTCCAATAGTTTACGTTTGACGAGTTTTTTAAAATGACGCAAAAAACATCCACCTAGCTTACATAAAACTTCAGAAATTCTCAAAAACCCCGAAATTTTGAAGCGTCACACAAATCGCTACTGGACCTTCGTATTACCTACCGTTACACCTTCGATTTCTTAAACATTTCCATTGTTAAAAAATTGTTATTTACACCTCTAACATCGTTTTGTCGTGGATACATTGTATATGATAAATGACAGTCCTCTCGGCAAACCTCGCCAGTTAGATGAAACGATATATCAAAGTCAAAGAAGGACATACATTTAACTAATCATAATGATAATCATAATATTTGTTGTAAACCTTAGCAACGCCCTACATATTAAAATATATGTAGAATAATATTAAGGTATATTTTGTTATTTTTATGTTCTCGTAATGAAATGCGACAGTAAAACCTTAACATCCATGAATTATAAGGCTAAGTCATAATTTAACCGTCACTATCCTGAACTATATACCCAGTAAAGTTCACTAGCTGATGATAATTAACATTTTGCACGCTTACGCGGAATTGGTCGTATAACTGAATCTATCCATTAAACAATTATTAACGCTACTGTAAAATAACCTGCATTGCTGATATTTTGTTGAATATTAACTTATTACACCTATTTAATAAACGATAAATGGCATGTTAAATTACAGTCAGAAACGAGCTTTAAAATAAAGCCATGTGTACTCCAGTCAAATTAATAAATTTTTTGGCTCCATAATGTAAAAATTCCAGAGTCGGCTCTAGCATGTGGTATTATTAGGGGGGTGCTTCCTGAGTGTACAACCAAGTAGTTGACCTTGTAGGGCATGGGCGTTGGCCGCCATATTGTATAACAGTTTCTAGCTATTATTTCGGAAATTATTGATCCTAGTAGTGCAGTAAAATAAAACAAAGGATGGGCTTAACTTCGGAATCCTTTGTAACAGGGCGGACTTTTTTACATTTTCTTCTAAATTGTATCAATAATATATGATAAAAGTCTTCATTCTAAATATTGTCGCTGTAAAAATTGTAACGAAGTGAATTTTCCGTTGTCAAAATTGAAATTTTAATTAACAATATACTTCGTTATTTGCCCCTCTTACATTCGAATCTATGTATTGTAAATTATTATTATAGATTTCTCCTAAGTTAACTAGTTGAAACCGTGATATAGGATTCTATTTTATATGGAAAATTTTATAAACCTAGCCGTGAGAGGGCTGTCTGTAACATTAACCATAATTACAAAAACTACCATTGAGGGCGTTGGTAAGTGAGCTGCGTAAATTAGTTTTATTAGAGCAGATTTGAATATCACCTCTGTCCGATGCGTCAAACAGCCCAGTCGAGTATTATTCCGTATATTCACCACATGTAAGTACACCAGTTTATCATTGCTGTTGGTTTCTTGTCGTGGTTTTTATAATAACACCGACAAGATTAATTTACTGAAACGCCTGTTTTAAAGAAATAAATTGAAACCGGATCCGTTTAAATGTATCAGAATATAATTATCGTTTTCCGACTTAGCCGAAATTAAATAAATTTAAATTTAAATTATTACTAGAGTAAGTGAGTCCGAGTTAGGATCTGTTAACTTATCCGATTTTATTCAAATACACAGAGAGAAATCGCTTTGGAACATTTTGCACAATGTTGTGGAACAACGTCTTGTTGCATTTTTTTAAACAATTGTAAAATTTTAAGGCACAACGTTATATAGTTTTATACATTTTAATTGTGCATAGTTCTTGTGCGTTTTATTTATCCAATATAAAGATTTAGTTATGATGAATTTATTGGAAACTTCGACCAGCAAATTGACGAAATATAAAGTTAAATTTATTTTTTCTCAAGAACTCATAGCAAATTTAACTTACTTAATTATTAATAGTATCCTCAAACTATATATTCTGTTGCCATTCTATTTACAGTTAGTTTTAAGTAATTGTTTAAAGGATTTGCACAACTTGTGTAACATAAAAGTGTGATTTTATTTTATAAACGGTTGTTCACAAACTTGTGAAAGTGGGAGTCCCAATATATTTATTTCCGCTGAACAATAATAGTAATCTATGCCGCCCGCACAAACTGCACAATTTAATGAGATACTATTCACAATCAGTTTGGTGATATTGTTTTAAAATTTTGTATAATTGCTTCATTTGTTTCACGTAAAGTTTATTGGTTAAATATTGTACTGACCGCGCCGGCCAAGCTACGCATATACGAGTAGACAATTACGCATCAGATCCAGGTGATATTTCGTTAAGTGAAGACGTACACTTCCGAATTATACAAGTACTTACATTTGTGATGGAATTTGTTGAAAACTTATTAACCGAGTGGGGTATCCTAGATCTAATTCCAGCATTCACAGAGGTAAATACTTCAGATAGAATTACAGATTTGCATATATGTTCTCTTAAATTAACTTCGTTAACATATAAATATAAAAATGGCTTCTTGTTTATACGCGAAGAATGCATGATACACCTATCTTCTAATATTTGATTTCGTTTACAGCTTGAGAGTAATTTCGTTTTCTTATGCGAGGTGACAGAAAGCTGCTCCTAAACTACTAAACTCAAAAGCCAAACTTGTAAAAACTGCTTCAAAACGAAGATAACACTTCTGTAAGCAATACATTTGATTTTGGTGATGAACTGATAAACGTTATTTTTTTTTTTTTTTAAGAATATGACGTGACTACGACATAAGCTTTATTACTACAGCGTTCGTTAATAGAAGCTAAAAAGAAGAAGCACTGGAAATGGATTTATTTTAAGCATAAATGTAAGTCACCTACTTCTTTTCAACTAGAACTTTATGCATATAAAATTTATTTGTATTTAAAAAAATAGAAATGTTTTCATTTACCATACGATAATATATGTGCTCTATTATGTATTGGTGTTCTGTTAAAATAAAATATTTATTCTTTAAGTTTTTTATTGAAATCCTTTAAGAATACCTCCAATTTTGGAAATAATATTTCACAACCTGTGTTACAGATTAATACAATTAAAATGAAGTGGATACATATAGTGTGTGAAATGAGTGCACGGTGAACCAAAAAATATATACATAATTTGGAGATTATAGAGTAATAAACTGTGCAAAACTAACCCCAGTTCATACATTACAGAACAGCTTCTTTGAATTAAGTGTATATATTGTGCAAAATGAATTACAAAGTTGACAAAATAAACATACAATTTGTGGATTTCTCGTTTAGAAATTGTGGAAAACTAAAGACATTCTCTTAAAAAACCATAAACATTGTGTCACTTAAGAGCACAATTTTTTGTAAATATGTTTTACAAATGAAGAGATTTAGATGTGAATGTTTGTTTAGCAAACCTTCAGAACATATTTAAAAATTCCACACAAATTGTAGAAACTAACTTAATCTGTTCAGAGATTTGTTCTAGAAGTGGAATAAAATGATGTATTTTTATGCAACCATAATTCAAATTTGTAAAGATTACAATTTATATGATTTTTAAGTTTGTACAAAAATTTCAAACAATGTTAATACATAAACAGTACAAAATCATTGCCCCAAAAATGTATTATTTATTTGCACAAATTGTTCCTGTCACCATTTTAAGACCAATTTGGAGTACAATTTTCTACAATTGTGGTAAAATATCACACACATTTTTCTCTGTGTAGCTATGTTCTCAAGAATTTCCAGATGGGAAAAAGAACATAGATGATACGTCGAGAGAAAACCAGTATACCGTTTACCGTTTATTTTATTTTAATCGACACCATTTGTGGTGGTGCTGCGTTAAAATAACATCTGTTGTTCTACCAAAGGTGTAGAAGTTATAATTACCGTATATTTTATATTAGCTAGTTCGTAACAAAATAAAATCGGTGTTTGCAGTAATAATTTTTGTGAAATTTGTTGTAATGTTGTTGTTCTACTAAGTGAGTAGAAATTTTAATTTACTGTTCATATTGTTTCCAATATTTTGTGCTGATACGAAATGGAACAAAATTCCTTACTTTCAAATAATTTGTAGAAATTTATTATAGTCCGGGAATTGAGAATACAATCTAGGCTACCGTAAATAAAGTAACTAACATTATATTCTGATACATAGAATTTTTCCGCGTCAAATCTGACAGGATACCACGTGGCCGAATCGAAATGCATGAAGGCTCCCAGCTGTGGGGTTTGAGGCGCTTGGCAAACACCGCATCAAGTGTTGATGTAATTTCAACATTTCCGAACCGAACCGAAGTGCCACCGTTCTGATTGTTGCTGTCTGTTCGTCTAGGCAAAGTGGTCTCCGCCGTGAGCTGACGTCAAGTCCGATAACCGTTTTGTTTTCCGAACCGAGTGTGACCAAGGTTGCACACTAGGGTGGAACGAAAAATGTTTTCTTTTTAAATTGTTTTGCTATAGGTGTCAAAATGTGCATTTGGACAAATAAAAAACACTCTCAAAAGCTGATCGACCTATCTTAGCATTTTCAGGTTCCTCACAGGACCGAGGACAGGTTCTTATTACCTTCATTGGTTTATTTAAAAAATATATATTTTCTGCTAGACATAGTACCTAAAAAAATATTAAAGTATGATAAAGGGCCCCTCCAAGTCAATTTGCTTTATTCTAACATATTCCGGCTCCTCATTGTTTTTTCGCGCCACATATGGGAATGCGACAAATAATGCGCTCGAATACAATCACAGTCCAAGCGACAGGCGTCTATGACTGGGGAGGGGAGGTAACAAGTTCCAGCGTACTTTCATTTGTTTGAGTACTTCTACTAAGTATTGTTTTTAGTTAAGGGTTCTTTGTGGGGTTTTACATGTTTCGTGGTTGTATGTCGATTGTTCGTTAAATGTTACAATATTTACGTTAATATGGCAACTATAAGTCAACTTCGTTGCAAAGTATTTGGGCAATCTAAAATATTAAGTGACCTTGTGTTACCGACTTTTAAGGATGTTCTTTTTCGTTAATTATTTGTTTAGAATGATCTAAAATATAAATGTGCCGGGAGAGATCTAGGTGTTTCTGAAATTCCTGCTGTACCAAAAATTGAAGAGATTTGGCAACGTACATCAATTCTTACCGTTTTTCGTAATCGCATCTGGGAAAAACTAAAAAAAAAAATCATGAACGTTATAAGCAAATTCAGAAGAGTTTAAAATGTAGAAAAAGTGCGACCACGGAACCAAGAAAATGAAAATGACAGAGGAAAGGAAAGGAAAGCCAGCATCCAGGGCATTGAAAAACATGCCATCATAAAGCTCTACCCACCGTTTTAAAGAAGCACACTTGTCATTCAGATTTACTAGCAGTATGAAATTAATGAAGAAGAGGAAGATGGTATCCAACGTGGTCTTACGGCACGAACCGTTAAAACGGCAGCATTATGGAAATGTGTCGTACCAAAGCGTTAGACGTGAGTTTCCCTGATTTTTCACACTTCTTGCAATACCGAATCTGTTGAATGATTCGTGCGTCTTGCAACTGAGGCATCACTAGCTGTCTGTGGCCAACCCAAATGGATTCATTTAAGCCCGTATAAAATCAAGAAAAATATTGCCATCATTTGAAACGAAATCAAATTACTTTGAAAATGGATAATAACTGAAATATTAAACACGCATTTATTTGTTTTTCCATGTCTATTTGTGCGATATTTTTTATGAAACGTCTGATTTTATTTGATGTTCATCATTCCATAGTTGTTGAATACAGAAAAAAAAAAATCGGTAAAGGTATTTACACAGAACTTCCCTCGTTCATGGCAGTCTCTAAAAAAATAATAATTACGAAATGACATTGAGAATAATAATCGGAGTAGAGTTATTGCTATTATTATAAAGAAAACTTGATAAGTTTTGGTCAAAAAAATATACAGATTGCTCATCCAACAGCAAAAGTTCAATACTAAATAGCAGGTGCCACATATGGCAGGCTTGCGCAAATACCTTTACAAATGTCCACCATGACTGAATTATTTCTTGGGATGACCACCCTGTACATTTTTCAATAAAAGTATAATAGGTGCATATGCCAGATGTTATTGCCATCTGTCACATTTTCAATCCAACATTCACGTAATGGAGTGGAAGTATAGTGGTGGTTAAAAAATTTCATTTTTTTTAAATTTTCCAAAAGGTGGTAAAATAATTTTCAAATTTTTTTCTTCTGAAATAGGTTTAAAATGTCAAAGGTAGAAATTTTAAATTAGAGCAAAAAGGAAAGTTTCCTTCTGTTCTATAGTAGTGCTAAAAAAAGTTTAAAAATTAAAAATGATGTATTTTTAAAATAGGTTTAGAATGCTATGAAACGTGAAAATTTTAAATTGGAGCAAATAAAAAAAAATTGGATCTATTTTAGTGGTAAAAACTTTTTGAAAAATGTTGGTGAAAAAAATTTTCAAATTTTTTTTTCTGAAATACCTTTTCCAAACTGGTAACAAAATGTTGCAAATTTTTTTTCCGAAATTGGTTTGGAATATCATGAAACGTGGAAATTTTAAATTTGAGCAAAAAAAAATTTTTCGTCTGTTCTATAGTAGTGATACATAAATGGATTAAAAATGTTTTCAAATTTTTTTAAAAATTCTTCAAAAACATTTTTAAATTTGTTTGAATAGTTTTAGAATGTCATGGAAACGTGGATAGTTAAAATCTGAACAAAGAAAGAAAAATTCTATCTTGTGATAAAATTTCAAAAAACTTTTTTTTTAATCAGGCTTAGAATGCCATGAAACGTGAAAATTTTAAATTTGAAGAAAGAAAAAAAAAATTCATTTTAGTAGTAAAAATTTTTTCAAAAATATTGGTGAAGAAAATTTTCAAATTTTTTTTTCCTGAAATAGGTTAAGCCTGTCATGAAACGTAGAAATTTTAAATTTGAGCAAAAAAAAAATGTTTTCAACTTGGTAAAAATTTTTTCAAAAATGTTTGAAAAAAATTTTCAAAATTTTTTTTTTCCTGAAATAGGTTTAGCGCGTCATGAAACGTGGAAATTTGAAATTTGAACAAAAAAAAAATTTTTTCATCTTGGTAAAAATTTTTTCAAAAATGTTTGAAAAAAATTTTCAAAAATTTTTTTTTCCTGAAACAGGTTTAGCGCGTCATGAAACGTGGAAATTTTAAATTTGAGCAAAAAAAAATTTTTTTCACTATTTATTCCGTTTAGACGGTCCACCCTGTATATTTTTCAGTGAAAATTCTACCAGTTCTTCGCTGACAGTAGAGTTAACTACCTACCAAATTTGACTGCTATCCGTCAAGTAGTTTTTTAGTAAATACACCAACAGACAGACAGACAGACAGACAGACAGACAGACAGACAGACAGACCGACAGACAGACAGACAGACAGACTGACGGAATTGAAAAACCTATATTTTCGGAATCTACGTGTTCTGAAACGTCAGAATCCGAAAAAATCTCGGAGGGTGATTTTTTCTCGAATACAATACTTCCCTTCGGTATGCGAGGGAAGTAATAGTAAATACGAGTTGATCCCATAAGATATATTTTTTGAAAAGGTTGCTTAGAAGTGCATTTTTTGACTTCCTTGAGGAACCTGGATTGTGCATAAAGCATTTTAAAATGTTGCACAGTGATTTGTGGTACATTAAGATACTTTTTGGCGACTATGACATTACCAATACCCAAGGGATAGAAAAATAACTAAGAAAAAATGAATTGGATAAAGAAAGCTTTTTCTAAAATTTTGAACCCATTGAGGAACCTGAAAAGAACAAAGTGCCGTTCTCAATTTTTCCACTGTTATTGATAATAACCAAATGCACCTTTTGGTAACTATTTGGTAATAATTCTAGAAAAAAAATGAAAAAGTTCATTTTTCGTTCCACCACCGCTCCGAATCCGATAACCGTTTTGTTTTCCGATCCGAGTGTGACTTAGGTTGCACACCCCACCGAGTCCGAAAACCGTTTTATTTGTTTGGTATCAGTTTTATTTAATTTTGCCAAGTTCTTCACACCTGCACCCTGGTGCATCATGTAGGCATGATTATTGCTGTAGATAATCGCTTGCTTTTACCTGGTGCTTGCACGCTGTCCGATTTTTTTAATTACTTACTTGTGTAGTTTTCCCGCTTACTGTTTTTTATACCGCTTTTACTACTGTTTTTTTACCACTTTCACCGTTTACTTGCTTACCACCGCTTGCTTCCGCATTAATGAGTAACTAGTAGCCAACTAGCTTCTCACCGCCTGGTTACCCGTACGTCACAAAATGGCGCCCGACCTAAATCAACTAAAATGACATATCTTAAGTTTTTTATTGTTTTGTAAATTTTATTGTATGCTAATAAACTTTGATATTTACCGACATCTGCCTTTTACTGTTGAATGTGAGTGAAGGCCTAATCTGCCGTCCAGACCACTAAACATACCGTGGCGCTCGAGATAACGGAATTTAACCGAAACATAGCTCAGCGCTAAAGTGGCTCTTCCACTTGCCTATGCGCTAGGCAACTGGAAGAGAGCACGTCTCAAAATTATTAAACAAAATAGGTATAATATTACGGTTCTACGAATGACTTTTAAAATTTAATATTATCGAAATGAACGGCTTACGCCAATTGAAAGTACCAGAAATTTCACATCAAAAACGTATATGCAGTTCTATTGTACGATCAAGAATATAGGCTCCAGATCTTTTTGTTTAACGCACGAAAATGGAACGCAGCGGCGCGCGAAGCTTGCCCGATCTCGGACGGCATGTGACTATTGGATTATCATATTTTAAAATATAGAAATGAGTGTATGTAGGAGTAATACATATATGAAATCGAAACATAAAAAGATTACCGAAGAAGTCGGTAAAAACTCTACCATTTCTACAATTTTTGAGATAGAAACCTGAAACTTTCACAAATTACTTTTGAAGTAATGTATAAAAAGATTCGACGAATAGGTGTGCTAAACATTTTTTTTTATAAAAGTTATTAACGTTTATGTTACCTCTAGTTTCACGAATTTTGAACCAAAGAAAAATGTTTCCTTTATTCTCGTAAAATAAAAAGGTTTAATTTTCTTCTTAAGTTAAATCCCCTTAAAGTATCTTAAATTACATATTTCAGGCTTTAGAAATCACACCTACAGAAATCTAGGAACGCAATTTAAACCAGAGCAATAGGCGGTTAAAGTTAGTTGTACATATCAAATTTTACCACTTTCTCAAAATTTTGAAACTTTGGAAGTGTATATCTTCAATAATAAATTTTTGAGATTTTTTTGACTCATCATGTCCTTTTATGCATTACTTCATATTGAAAAGTTCCAGGTTCCTATCTTAAAAATTGTAGAAATGGTACCCAAGTGAAAATCTCTATTTTATTTTATCAACTCCTTTAATATGAGAAATTTATTAAAAAATCGGTAAAGGTATTTACACAGAACTTCCCTCTTTATGTGTGCATGGCGGTCACTCTAAAAAATTAATAATTACGAAAAGACATTGAGAATAATAATCGGAATATAGTTATTGCTATTATTACGAAGAAAACTTGATAAGTTTTGGTCAAAACAACATACAGATGTTTAAAAATGAATTATTATTTGTTTGCTTATAATTGTATTGAAACATTCTTTATAGGATTTTGCAAACAGCAGAAAAATTAACTATCTATAAAAGAAAAACTTTGTGTAGAAATATTAATGAAATCTTTGCATTCTTTCGATAACCTGAATTCTGGTTATGCCAGTAAATTAAAATCCTAAAATGAATTTGTCTAATTTCTTATTTGACAATTCTCATTCTAACACTAGCATCCACACAGTCCCCTACGGCCATGCAGATTAAACTAGTATCCACATAACCCCCTACGATTATGAAGATTCAGTTAAAAATGAGAACAAAGACCTAAAATGAATTTATTTATCTACCTTGTCTTAAAAAAATTTTCATTCCAATGGATTACATTTTCATGAAATCTATCATTCTGTTTCCTGGAAATGCTTAGCCTTTGAAACGTTTTTCGCCCTTATTCTGGAGCTCATCAGAAAGACATAAAGCCATTCATAAAGATGTTTCATGCAAAACCAAGACAATTTCTATGAATAAGTGTGAAATGATTATATTTGACATTGACTGATAAAAACAACCTCACCTATCTATTAGCTAACTAGTATTGGAGCCTATATACTCTATGCATGTTTAAAAATGAATTATTATTTGTTTGCTTATAATTGTATTGAAACATTCTTTATAGGATTTTGCAAACAGCAGAAAAATTAACTATCTATAAAAGAAAAACTTTGTGTAGAAATATTAATGAAATCTTTGCATTCTTTCGATAACCTGAATTCTGGTTATGCCAGTAAATTAAAATCCTAAAATGAATTTGTCTAATTTCTTATTTGACAATTCTCATTCTAACACTAGCATCCACACAGTCCCCTACGGCCATGCAGATTAAACTAGTATCCACATAACCCCCTACGATTATGAAGATTCAGTTAAAAATGAGAACAAAGACCTAAAATGAATTTATTTATCTACCTTGTCTTAAAAAAATTTTCATTCCAATGGATTACATTTTCATGAAATCTATCATTCTGTTTCCTGGAAATGCTTAGCCTTTGAAACGTTTTTCGCCCTTATTCTGGAGCTCATCAGAAAGACATAAAGCCATTCATAAAGATGTTTCATGCAAAACCAAGACAATTTCTATGAATAAGTGTGAAATGATTATATTTGACATTGACTGATAAAAACAACCTCACCTATCTATTAGCTAACTAGTATTGGAGCCTATATACTCTATGCATGTTTAAAAATGAATTATTATTTGTTTGCTTATAATTGTATTGAAACATTCTTTATAGGATTTTGCAAACAGCAGAAAAATTAACTATCTATAAAAGAAAAACTTTGTGTAGAAATATTAATGAAATCTTTGCATTCTTTCGATAACCTGAATTCTGGTTATGCCAGTAAATTAAAATCCTAAAATGAATTTGTCTAATTTCTTATTTGACAATTCTCATTCTAACACTAGCATCCACACAGTCCCCTACGGCCATGCAGATTAAACTAGTATCCACATAACCCCCTACGATTATGAAGATTCAGTTAAAAATGAGAACAAAGACCTAAAATGAATTTATTTATCTACCTTGTCTTAAAAAAATTTTCATTCCAATGGATTACATTTTCATGAAATCTATCATTCTGTTTCCTGGAAATGCTTAGCCTTTGAAACGTTTTTCGCCCTTATTCTGGAGCTCATCAGAAAGACATAAAGCCATTCATAAAGATGTTTCATGCAAAACCAAGACAATTTCTATGAATAAGTGTGAAATGATTATATTTGACATTGACTGATAAAAACAACCTCACCTATCTATTAGCTAACTAGTATTGGAGCCTATATACTCTATGCATGTTTAAAAATGAATTATTATTTGTTTGCTTATAATTGTATTGAAACATTCTTTATAGGATTTTGCAAACAGCAGAAAAATTAACTATCTATAAAAGAAAAACTTTGTGTAGAAATATTAATGAAATCTTTGCATTCTTTCGATAACCTGAATTCTGGTTATGCCAGTAAATTAAAATCCTAAAATGAATTTGTCTAATTTCTTATTTGACAATTCTCATTCTAACACTAGCATCCACACAGTCCCCTACGGCCATGCAGATTAAACTAGTATCCACATAACCCCCTACGATTATGAAGATTCAGTTAAAAATGAGAACAAAGACCTAAAATGAATTTATTTATCTACCTTGTCTTAAAAAAATTTTCATTCCAATGGATTACATTTTCATGAAATCTATCATTCTGTTTCCTGGAAATGCTTAGCCTTTGAAACGTTTTTCGCCCTTATTCTGGAGCTCATCAGAAAGACATAAAGCCATTCATAAAGATGTTTCATGCAAAACCAAGACAATTTCTATGAATAAGTGTGAAATGATTATATTTGACATTGACTGATAAAAACAACCTCACCTATCTATTAGCTAACTAGTATTGGAGCCTATATACTCTATGCATGTTTAAAAATGAATTATTATTTGTTTGCTTATAATTGTATTGAAACATTCTTTATAGGATTTTGCAAACAGCAGAAAAATTAACTATCTATAAAAGAAAAACTTTGTGTAGAAATATTAATGAAATCTTTGCATTCTTTCGATAACCTGAATTCTGGTTATGCCAGTAAATTAAAATCCTAAAATGAATTTGTCTAATTTCTTATTTGACAATTCTCATTCTAACACTAGCATCCACACAGTCCCCTACGGCCATGCAGATTAAACTAGTATCCACATAACCCCCTACGATTATGAAGATTCAGTTAAAAATGAGAACAAAGACCTAAAATGAATTTATTTATCTACCTTGTCTTAAAAAAATTTTCATTCCAATGGATTACATTTTCATGAAATCTATCATTCTGTTTCCTGGAAATGCTTAGCCTTTGAAACGTTTTTCGTAGGGGGTTATGTGGATACTAGTTTAATCTGCATGGCCGTAGGGGACTGTGTGGATGCTAGTGTTAGAATGAGAATTGTCAAATAAGAAATTAGACAAATTCATTTTAGGATTTTAATTTACTGGCATAACCAGAATTCAGGTTATCGAAAGAATGCAAAGATTTCATTAATATTTCTACACAAAGTTTTTCTTTTATAGATAGTTAATTTTTCTGCTGTTTGCAAAATCCTATAAAGAATGTTTCAATACAATTATAAGCAAACAAATAATAATTCATTTTTAAACATGCATAGAGTATATAGGCTCCAATACTAGTTAGCTAATAGATAGGTGAGGTTGTTTTTATCAGTCAATGTCAAATATAATCATTTCACACTTATTCATAGAAATTGTCTTGGTTTTGCATGAAACATCTTTATGAATGGCTTTATGTCTTTCTGATGAGCTCCAGAATAAGGGCGAAAAACGTTTCAAAGGCTAAGCATTTCCAGGAAACAGAATGATAGATTTCATGAAAATGTAATCCATTGGAATGAAAATTTTTTTAAGACAAGGTAGATAAATAAATTCATTTTAGGTCTTTGTTCTCATTTTTAACTGAATCTTCATAATCGTAGGGGGTTATGTGGATACTAGTTTAATCTGCATGGCCGTAGGGGACTGTGTGGATGCTAGTGTTAGAATGAGAATTGTCAAATAAGAAATTAGACAAATTCATTTTAGGATTTTAATTTACTGGCATAACCAGAATTCAGGTTATCGAAAGAATGCAAAGATTTCATTAATATTTCTACACAAAGTTTTTCTTTTATAGATAGTTAATTTTTCTGCTGTTTGCAAAATCCTATAAAGAATGTTTCAATACAATTATAAGCAAACAAATAATAATTCATTTTTAAACATGCATAGAGTATATAGGCTCCAATACTAGTTAGCTAATAGATAGGTGAGGTTGTTTTTATCAGTCAATGTCAAATATAATCATTTCACACTTATTCATAGAAATTGTCTTGGTTTTGCATGAAACATCTTTATGAATGGCTTTATGTCTTTCTGATGAGCTCCAGAATAAGGGCGAAAAACGTTTCAAAGGCTAAGCATTTCCAGGAAACAGAATGATAGATTTCATGAAAATGTAATCCATTGGAATGAAAATTTTTTTAAGACAAGGTAGATAAATAAATTCATTTTAGGTCTTTGTTCTCATTTTTAACTGAATCTTCATAATCGTAGGGGGTTATGTGGATACTAGTTTAATCTGCATGGCCGTAGGGGACTGTGTGGATGCTAGTGTTAGAATGAGAATTGTCAAATAAGAAATTAGACAAATTCATTTTAGGATTTTAATTTACTGGCATAACCAGAATTCAGGTTATCGAAAGAATGCAAAGATTTCATTAATATTTCTACACAAAGTTTTTCTTTTATAGATAGTTAATTTTTCTGCTGTTTGCAAAATCCTATAAAGAATGTTTCAATACAATTATAAGCAAACAAATAATAATTCATTTTTAAACATGCATAGAGTATATAGGCTCCAATACTAGTTAGCTAATAGATAGGTGAGGTTGTTTTTATCAGTCAATGTCAAATATAATCATTTCACACTTATTCATAGAAATTGTCTTGGTTTTGCATGAAACATCTTTATGAATGGCTTTATGTCTTTCTGATGAGCTCCAGAATAAGGGCGAAAAACGTTTCAAAGGCTAAGCATTTCCAGGAAACAGAATGATAGATTTCATGAAAATGTAATCCATTGGAATGAAAATTTTTTTAAGACAAGGTAGATAAATAAATTCATTTTAGGTCTTTGTTCTCATTTTTAACTGAATCTTCATAATCGTAGGGGGTTATGTGGATACTAGTTTAATCTGCATGGCCGTAGGGGACTGTGTGGATGCTAGTGTTAGAATGAGAATTGTCAAATAAGAAATTAGACAAATTCATTTTAGGATTTTAATTTACTGGCATAACCAGAATTCAGGTTATCGAAAGAATGCAAAGATTTCATTAATATTTCTACACAAAGTTTTTCTTTTATAGATAGTTAATTTTTCTGCTGTTTGCAAAATCCTATAAAGAATGTTTCAATACAATTATAAGCAAACAAATAATAATTCATTTTTAAACATGCATAGAGTATATAGGCTCCAATACTAGTTAGCTAATAGATAGGTGAGGTTGTTTTTATCAGTCAATGTCAAATATAATCATTTCACACTTATTCATAGAAATTGTCTTGGTTTTGCATGAAACATCTTTATGAATGGCTTTATGTCTTTCTGATGAGCTCCAGAATAAGGGCGAAAAACGTTTCAAAGGCTAAGCATTTCCAGGAAACAGAATGATAGATTTCATGAAAATGTAATCCATTGGAATGAAAATTTTTTTAAGACAAGGTAGATAAATAAATTCATTTTAGGTCTTTGTTCTCATTTTTAACTGAATCTTCATAATCGTAGGGGGTTATGTGGATACTAGTTTAATCTGCATGGCCGTAGGGGACTGTGTGGATGCTAGTGTTAGAATGAGAATTGTCAAATAAGAAATTAGACAAATTCATTTTAGGATTTTAATTTACTGGCATAACCAGAATTCAGGTTATCGAAAGAATGCAAAGATTTCATTAATATTTCTACACAAAGTTTTTCTTTTATAGATAGTTAATTTTTCTGCTGTTTGCAAAATCCTATAAAGAATGTTTCAATACAATTATAAGCAAACAAATAATAATTCATTTTTAAACATGCATAGAGTATATAGGCTCCAATACTAGTTAGCTAATAGATAGGTGAGGTTGTTTTTATCAGTCAATGTCAAATATAATCATTTCACACTTATTCATAGAAATTGTCTTGGTTTTGCATGAAACATCTTTATGAATGGCTTTATGTCTTTCTGATGAGCTCCAGAATAAGGGCGAAAAACGTTTCAAAGGCTAAGCATTTCCAGGAAACAGAATGATAGATTTCATGAAAATGTAATCCATTGGAATGAAAATTTTTTTAAGACAAGGTAGATAAATAAATTCATTTTAGGTCTTTGTTCTCATTTTTAACTGAATCTTCATAATCGTAGGGGGTTATGTGGATACTAGTTTAATCTGCATGGCCGTAGGGGACTGTGTGGATGCTAGTGTTAGAATGAGAATTGTCAAATAAGAAATTAGACAAATTCATTTTAGGATTTTAATTTACTGGCATAACCAGAATTCAGGTTATCGAAAGAATGCAAAGATTTCATTAATATTTCTACACAAAGTTTTTCTTTTATAGATAGTTAATTTTTCTGCTGTTTGCAAAATCCTATAAAGAATGTTTCAATATAACATACAGATTGCTCATCCAACAGCAAAAGTTCAATACTAAATAGCAGGTGCCACATATGGCAGGCTGCGCAAATACCTTTACAAATGTCCACCATGACTGAATTATTTCTTGGGATGACCACCCTGTACATTTTTCAATAAAAGTATAATAGGTGCATATGCCAGATATTATTGCCATCTGTCATATTTTCAATCCAACATTCACGTAATAGAGTGGAAGTGTAGTGGTGGTTAAAAAATTTCATTTTTTTTTTAATTTTTCAAAAATTTTGGGAAAAAAAAATTTCAAATTTTTTTCTTCTGAAATAGGTTTAAAATGTCAAACGTAGAAATTTTAAATTTGAGCAAAAAGGAAAGTTTCCTTCTATTCTATAGTAGTGGTAAAGAAGTTTAAAATTTAAAAATTGCATATTTTTTTAAAAATAGGTTTAGAATGCTATGAAACGTGAAACTTTTAAATTTGAGCAAAAAAAAGTTTCCATCTATTCTAGTGTTAAATTTTTTTCCAAACTGGTAAATATTGCAAACATTTATTTCCGAAATTGGTTTGGAATGTCATGAAACGTGAAAATTTTAAATTTGAGCAAAAAAATGCTTTCGTCTATTCTGTAGTAATGATAAATAGATTAAAAATGTTTTCAATTTTTTTTTCATTTTCCAAAAACATTTTCAAATTTGATTGAATAGTTTTAGGATGCCATGGAAACATGGATAGTTTAAATCTGAACAAAGAAAAAGAAATCTATCTTAGTGGTAATTTTTTTTAAAATAGTAAAAAAAAAATCTAATTTTTCTTTTAAATAGATTTAGAATGCTATGAAACGTGGAAATTTTAAATTTGAAGAAATAAAAAAAAATCCATCTATTTTAGTGGTAACATGGTAAAAAAAGTTTCAAAGAATTTTTTTTTTGAATCAAGCTTAGAATGCCATGAAACGTGGAAATTTTAAATTTGAAGAAAGAAAAAAAAATTATTTCATTTTAATAGTAAAAAATTTTTCAAAAATATTGGTGAAATAAATTTTCAATTTTTTTTTCCCCCGGAATAGGTTAAGCATGCCATGAAACGTAGAAATTTTAAATTTGAGCAAAAAAAATTTTTTTTCATCTTGGTAAAAATTTTTTCAAAAATGTTTGAAAAAAATTTTCAAAATTTTTTTTTCCTGAAACAGGTTTAGCGCGTCATGAAACGTGGAAATTTTAAATTTGAGCAAAAAAAATTTTTTTTCATCTTGGTAAAAATTTTTTCAAAAATGTTTGAAAAAAATTTTCAAAAATTTTTTTTTCCTGAAACAGGTTTAGCGCGTCATGAAACGTGGAAATTTTAAATTTGAGCAAAAAAAAATTTTTTTCACTATTTATTCCGTTTAGACGGTCCACCCTGTATATTTTTCAGTGAAAATTCTACCAGTTCTTCGCTGACAGTAGGGTTAACTACCTACCAAATTTGACTGCTCTCCGTCAAGTAGTTTTTTAGTAAATACACCAACAGACAGACAGACAGACAGACAGACAGACAGACCGACAGACAGACAGACAGACAGACTGACGGAATTGAAAAACCTATATTTTCGGAATCTACGTGTTCTGAAACGTCAGAATCCGAAAAAATCTCGGAGGGTGATTTTTTCTCGAATACAATACTTCCCTTCGGTATGCGAGGGAAGTAAAAATCTGAGGTCTTAGCTTCTAGTACATACACCAAATCCAAAGTTACTGTACTTTCACCAGCTTGCTTTACTTATTTTTCCATATTTACTCCTGTTTAACCCCCAAACCTTCACCAGAATTAGCGCAAAATATAAAAGAGTTCCAGATCCCAACAGTGTAGATATGTGTACCAAATTTCTGGGGGTCGACGGTGGAGATAGACAGAATCTTTCGGCTACAGAAGCGTATCGTCCGCTTAATCGACAATGCCGATTATCGACAGCACTGCAAACCCATTTTAAAAAAATATAAGATAATGACAGTCTACGCGCTCTAGTTCTTTAAATTACTTATATTCACGAAGAATAATATTCTGAATTTCGAAAGAAATTCTGATGTTAGAAAAAGCTTACAAACACCAATTGTGACCAATTGAGCATACCGTCACATAAAACAAGTATGTGTGAACGCAGTCCACAATATATGGGAATAAAAGCATATAACAATTTGCCTGAACACATAAAAAATATTGCTAATCCAAACAGCTTCAAAAAAGAATTAAAAAATATCTTAACAGAAAGAGTTTTGTACAGTCACAGTGACTATTTTAATCTGTTTAGACATTTAGGATACTTATAAGATTGTAATTTGATTTAAAAAAAACTTTTTTCCTTTTTATTTGTCTACTGTATTTCGTTAGCTCCGTTATTTTATTTCTATTAGTTTGTAAGGCCACATATGACACATCCAATGTTCCTCGGAATCTTATGGGAATATAGATTAAAAAAAAAAATCAAGTCAATACCGCTGAGAAAACGTGTTCACAAAAAAAGTTACAGACAGCCAGCCAGCCAGACAGACAGAAAGACATACCGACTCACAGATCGATCGATAGACAGATCGACAGACAGTCAGACCGATGAACAAAAAATTATTTCGGTTAAAATTTAAAGTCTCGACGTGTTGTGACATTCTAAGCCAATTTCAACAAATAAATTTTGAATTTTTTTGACAATTACTATACTTCCACTCCACCGCATGAATGTGGAGGTAAAAATATATTATATTTTAATAATTTCATAAATATTCTCCCTATATTTAATCTAGTACGACACATATATCATATCTAAGTAGACTTAGGTAAACGTAGACATATGGACATGATTTTCAGCATTAGACACGTCATAAAGTAATAATACCTGAAGCATCTCACGTACGTTATGATTTTAGTGTGCTAAAACATTTAACCCACATTTGAATTTGTAAAGAGATCAGTATCGAGGCATTTATGTAGCCACGTCCTGGAAACTCATTGTGAACATACGCTCAAATGATATTTCCGATACAAGATATCGCAATCAAATTTCAAGAATAAACTTGCTGCTACTTTTATGTGGGTTCTGCTTTACAAATGTTACTTATTAACGGAGATAAAAGAGAACACTTGTTTCTGGATATTATCATTTTTATAGTTTTATGTTCTTTGTACAAATAAAGTAACTAAAATGTCCTTCCCAGTTATGATATTTTACTTCCCTCGCATAACGAAGGGAAGTATTGTATTCGAGAAAAAAATCACCCTCCGAGATTTTTACGGATTCTGACGTTTCAGATCACGGAGATTACGAAAATATAGGTTTTTCAATTCCGTCAGTCTGTCTGTCTGTCTGTCTGTCTGTCTGTCTGTCGGTCTGTCTGTCTGTCTGTCTGTCTGTCTGTCTGTCTGTTGGTGCATTTACTAAAAAACTACTTGACGGAGAGCAGTCAAATTTGGCAGGTAGTTGACGCTACTGTCAGCGCAGAAATGGTAGAAATTTCACTGGAAAATGTACAGGGTGGACCGTCTAAACGGAATAAATAGTGAAAAAATTTTTTTTTCGCTCAAATTTAAAATTTCCACGTTTCATGACGCGCTAATCCTATTTCGGGAAAAAAAAATTTTGAAAATTTTTTTCACCAACATTTTTGAAAAAATTTTTCCCAAAATAAAAAAAAAAAATTGTTCAAATTTAAAATTTCCACGTTTCATGACACGCCAAACCTATTTCTGAAAATTGAAAATTTTTTGAAACTTTTTTTTTACCAACATTTTTGAAATTTTTTTTACCACTAAAATAGACGGATTTTTTTTTATTTCTTAAAATTTAAAATTTCCACGTTTCATAGCGTTCTAAATCTATTTAAAAGAAAAATTAGAAATTTTGTTTACTATTTTTAAAAAATTTTACCACTAAGAGAGAATTTTTTTTCTTTGTTCAGATTTAAACTATCCACGTTTCCATGGCATTCTAAAACTATTCAAACAAGTTTAAAAATGTTTTTGAAACATTTAAAAAAAAAATTGAAAACATTTTTAATCTATTTATCACTACTATAGAATAGACGAAAAATTTGTTTTACTCAAATTTAAAAGTTTCACGTTTCATGACATTCTAAATCTATTTTAAAAAAAATACGTAATTTTTAAATCTTAAACTTCTTTTACCACTAGTATAGAATAGACGGAAACTTGCCTTTTTGCTCAAATTTAAAATTTCTACGTTTGAGATTTTAAACCTATTTCAGAAGAAAAAATTTAAATTTTTTTTTTTACATTTTGAAAAATTAAAATAAAATGAAATTTTTAACCACCACTATACCACTCCATTACATGTTTGACTGATGTGGCGGATGGCAATAATATCTGACATACACACCTATTATACTTTTATTGAAAAATGTACAGGGTGATCATCCCAAGAAATAATTCAGTCATGGTGGGCATTTGTAAAGGTATTTGCGCAAGCCTGCCATATGTGGCACCTGTTATTTAGTATTGAGCTTTTGCGGATGAGCAATCTGTATATTTTTTTGACCAAAACTTATCAAGTTTTCTTTGTAATAATAGCAATAACTATATTCCGATTATTATTCTCAATGTCATTTCGTAATTATTAATTTTTTAGAGTGACCGCCATGCACAAATAACGAGGGAAGTTCTGTGTAAAGACCTTTACCGATTTTTTTACTAAAGTAATTTTTTTTTTGCTCAAATTTTAAGTTTCCACGTTTCATCACATTCTAAACCTATTTCAGAAAAAAAATTTCAAATGGAAAAATTTTTTGAAATTTTTACTTCCCTCGCATACCGAAGGGAAGTATTGTATTCGAGAAAAAATCACCCTCCGAGATTTTTTCGGATTCTGACGTTTCAGAACACGTAGATTACGAAAATATAGGTTTTTCAATTCCGTCAGTCTGTCTGTCTGTCTGTCTGTCTGTCTGTTGGTGCATTTACTAAAAAACTACTTGACGGAGAGCA
This sequence comes from Stenurella melanura, assembly GCA_963583905.1. NCBI lineage: Eukaryota > Metazoa > Arthropoda > Insecta > Coleoptera > Cerambycidae > Stenurella > Stenurella melanura. Next base: position 18,385,387 of record OY757317.1, read on the forward strand.
GTCAAACTTGGTAGGTAGTTGACGCTACTGTCAGCGAAGACATGGTGGAAATTTCATTGGAAAATATACAGGGTGGACCATCTAAACGGAATAAATAGTGAAAAAAAATTTTCTTTGCTCAAATTTAAAATTTCCACGTTTCATGACGCGCTAAACCTATTTCAGAAAAAAAAAAATTTGAAATTTTTTTTCAAACATTTTTGAAAAAATTTTTACCAAGATGAAAAAAATTTTTTTTGCTCAAATTCAAAATTTCTACGTTTCATGACACGCTTAACCTATTTCAGGAAAAAAAAAATTGAAAATTTTTTTCACCAATATTTTTGAAAATATTTTTACTACTAAAATGAAATATTTTTTTTCTTTCTTCAAATTTAAAATTTCCACGTTTCGTGGCATTCTAAGCCTGATTCAAAAAAAAAAAAAATTTGAACATTTTTTTTACCGTTTTTGAAAATTTTTTTACCACTAAAATAGATGGATTTTTTTTTATTTCTTCAAATTTCAAATTTCCACGTTTCATAGTGTTCTAAATCTATTTAAAAGAAACATTAGAAATTTTTCTTACTATTTTAAAAAAATTTTACCACTAAGACACAATTTTTTTTCTTTGCTCAGATTTTAACTATCCACGTTTCCACGACATTCTAAAACTATTCAAACAAATTTAAAAATGTTTTTGAAGAATTTTTAAACAAATTTGATGTATTGTATTGTATTGTATGATATACAAATTTATGTATCACTACTATAGAACAGACGAAAAAAATTTTTTTGCTCAAATTTAAAATTTCCGCGTTTCATGATATTCCAAACCAATTTCGGAAAAAAAAATTTGCAACATTGTGTTAACAGTTTGGGAAAAAATGTAACACTAGAATGCTCAAATTTAAATGACATTCTAAAGCTAGGTATTTCAGAAAAAAATTTTTGAAAATTTTTTTCACCAACATTTTTCAAAAAGTTTTTACCACCAAAATAGATCGATTTTTTTTTATTTGCTCAAATTTAAAATTTTCACGTTTCATAGCATTCTAAACCTATTTTAAAAAATACATAATTTTTAATTTTTAAACTTTTTTTAGCACTACTATAGAATAGAAGGAAACTTTCCTTTTTGCTCAAATTTAAAATTTCTGCGTTTGACATTTTAAACCTATTTCAGAAGAAAAAATTTTGAAAATTATTTTACCAACATCTTTTGAAAAATTAAAAAAAAAATGAAATTTCTAAACCACACACTATACTTCCACTCCATTACGTGAATGTTGGATTGAAAATGTGACAGATGGCAATAATATCTGGCATATGCACCTATTATACTTTTATTGAAAAATGTACAGAGTGGTCATCCCAAGAAATAATTCAGTCATGGTGGACATTAGTAAAGGTATTTGCGCAAGCCTGCCATATGTGGCACCTGCCATTTAGTATTGAACTTTTGCTGTTGGATGAGCACTCTGTATATTTTCTTGACCAAAAGTTATCAGGTTTTCTTTGTAACAATAGCAATAACTATATTCCGATTATTATTCCCAATGTCATTTCGTAATTAAAACATTTTTAGAGCGACCTCATGCGCAAATAACGAGGGAAGTTCTGTGTAAATACCTTTACCGATTTTTTCTTACTACTTACTACCTAGAATAAAAGGTGGAAACATTTTTTTGCTTACATTTTTTTACGTTTCATGGCATTCTAAACCCATTAAAAAAAAATCAAAAAGAAAAATCGTTTGAAAATTTTGTCAAAGAATTTTACCATAGAATATATGGAAATTTTGTTTCTGCTCAAATTTGAAATTTACAGGCTTCATCACATTCTAAACCCATTTCAGAAAAAAAAATTTCGAAAAGAAAAATATTTTGAAATTTTTTCTTATTACAAATACCTAGAATAAAAGGTGTCAAAAATTTTCCTTTGCTCACATTTAAAATTTCTACGATTCATGACATTCTAAACCTATTTCGGATTTTTTTTTTTTTTAAATGAACATTTTTGATCAGTAGAAAGATGGCAATTTTTTTTGCTCAAATTTAAAATGTCCACGTTTCATTACATTCTAAATCCATTTTATGAAAAAAAAAATTTCAAAAGGAAAAATTTAAAAATTTTGTCAGAGAAATTTTTCTAAATTTTGTTTACTATAGAATATATAATGGAAATTTTTTGCTCAAATTTTAAATCTCCACGTTTCATTACATTCTAAACCTATTTCATAAAAAAAATTCAAATGGAAAAATTTTTTGAAATTTTTTCTTACTACCCACAATAGAGGGTGTAAATTTTTTTTGCTCAAATCTAAAATTTTCACGTTTCATGACATTCTAAACCTACTTCAGAAAAAGAAATAGGTTTTGAAAACTTTTTGAAATTTTTTTACCAGTAAAGATGTGAAATTTCTTTTAGCTCAATTTTAAAATTTCCACGTTTCGTGACATTCTAAATCCATTTCATAAAAAAAAGTCAAAAAGAAAAAATTGAAAATTGTGTCAAAGTAAAAGTTTTTTAAAAATTTTTACATAGAATATAGAATATATAACGGAATTTTTTTGCTCAAATTTAAGGTTTCCACGTTTCATGATATTCTAAACCTATTTCAGAAAAAAATGTTTTGAAAATTTTAAAAAATTTTGAAAAATTTTCTTACTACAGAATAGATGATACAAAGAAAATTTTTTCCGCTCAAATTTTAAATTTCCACGTTTCATGGCATTCTAAGACTACTTAAATAAAAATTGAAATTTTTTAACCACAACTACGTCCACTCCACTGCGTGGATATGGAACTGAACAAATGACAGATGGCAATAATATTTGATACATAGTTAATGCATTTGGCAAGGAAGACAATTATTATAGTTTTATTGACTGCCATGTATAAATAAAGAGGGAAGTTCTGTGTAAATACCTTTACCGATTTTTTTTTAATATTGATTGTCAACATATGATAACTAAAGTCAGCTCAGGTCTCTTTTTGGGGCAGTAAATAATACGCTGTCGATGATTGCGAAATATTTTTTATATTAAACTGTAAGCCTTCAACTAATATGTGTGCAAATTCTAGCCCTTGGGCCCTTAATTGCAGGAGTATCGGAAAAAAAAATTTTCAGCTCCAAAAGGTTGTAGAACATAGGATACTTTTTCTAATTTTTAGAAAGTTACCAGCTATCGATACAATTTTAAACTAAAAAGATGAATCGAAGTTTATTGGGTCAGAAATTTTCTTCGATTTTCCGATAAATTTTTCGCATATTTGCAATTATTCAACAATACAAGCACTAAAAGCCCATGTTAGTACAACTCTTCGAGAACATTTTAAGCTAGAAAACGTTTCGGTAAGTGTTCGGGAATTTGAGTAAATGGATTTCTACAAAATCGCCTTTATTCGAAAGAATCTAGTTTTGAAAAAACTTATCAATTTTTTTTACGATTTTTTTAACGCGCTCTTGTTTTACTCGTCAAGGACTATACTTTCAGTAAGTTTCATTAGTATTTTTTATATGATATAAAGAATTGAAAAAAATACGATTTGTTGCTCTGCAATATTTATCAGGGAGTGAATTAACCAAAATTTCCCGGTAGGTAGATTAGTATTAGTAGTTCATTAATAGCCTGGCCACCAAGATGGCAGAATTTAACATCCCTTGAGTTACATTAGTGGAGCACTTTAAAAGTAAGGTGAACAAATCTCGACCTCAAAATAGACAGTAACTAGGTACGTGACAGAACTAGACCAGCTTGTCAAGAAATCACCAGGGAAGAACTTAAAAATGTCATTAGAAAAAATTACAAGAAGATGGAAAAAACACTAACAATTGTAGGCGATCTAATTGAGAGAACCTGCATTTGATTGTTTTATTTGTTAATTTATTTGTAACATTTATTTTGCAGGTGTATCTAGTGTCCTACAGATTTTAAAATTTGCCAGATTAGTGGCATAATGCCTTGGCTTTATTTTTCTATTATTTATTTATTTGTTTAATTGGTATGTATAGTGCTGTAATCAGATTAGAAATTTAAAAAATGTCAATAATACTTCATCATTTTCCGCCCCGAGAATAAATCACAGTAGATAGAGCTTTATTTTTCGGCCGTCAGACTGACAGGATTAAACTAGCCCCATTTATTAATAGTACAGGCAAACTAGCCATTTAGGATAACAAAAATTCATAAAGGATCATCTCCGGGCTTTAAGTAGGTAATAACCTGGAGAATGAGATGATGCATTCTTTGCACTTCCAAGTTCCGAGAAAATTCAAAAAAATTTGGAAAAATTTTTGATTTTCGTTTTTTTTGCTCTAGCGGACAAAATAATAAAAGCAGAGAAAAAAGTTTGCAACAAAAGTTGTAGCTCGCCTCTTTCTCTACAAGAAAGGTCTTCACACATTTGTGTCTTACTTAAGCCGTTTAGAAGATAAATCGAGTTTTCCACTTATGGTTTTGAGCCACTTCGAAATGCGCGAAAAATGAGAGTTCTCCGAGGGTTTCGTACGACCGGACTCATCGATATATAATTCTTATTATTCGCAGCCCCTAAAAAATGAAACTAACATAAAGTGTAGAGAAAAGTCTCAGCTTTAATCTGGAACTAATCACAAAATTACAAAAAATGTTATCATGAAGGAAAAGTGTTAGAGAATGGCTTAGTAAACTTGGCACAGTTGATCCACAGACTTGTTCATATCTTTGCCGGGAATCATTAGAATTATAATTCATTTTGCAAATAGATTATTATATAATAATGAATTAATCCAATTAACATCCATTTGCAATTACTATTGTTGGAAAAATATGCCTTGCGATCAAAGTAGAGGGCATATTTCTCATCGATCAGTTATCCCCAATTTTTTAGTTCAATTCGCTATATCTTAATTAATAATAATGGCACAGTCTTAATTTTTGGATTATAAGTACAATAAAACATATTCTTTCGAATGACTTTAGAGTTTTTTAAATGCGTGCAGTACTTTTTAAATTTGTCTACATTATTCATGTACGTTCAGAAAATGCACAATTATATAGTAAAACATATACAACTTATTTGTTTCTTAACAATCTTCTATGAGATTCAAATTAAAATGCGTGGAATCGAATTCATGCAGTGAAAAGGCACCCATTGTTATGGAGGAAATAGGGAGGATCCATAAAACTCAAAAATATGAATAAATCAACGGTATAAAGTTTACTAAGCCATCTTCTAACGCTATTTTCTCTATGATAGAAATTTGGATGAATTTTGTAATTCATTCCACATTAAAGCTGAGACTTTTCTCTACATTTTGTGTAATTTTCATTTTTTTAGCGGCTCTGAACAGTAAGAATTATCGATCGATGTGTCCGGTTGTACGAAATTTCCAATTCTCATTTTACAGTTCAACACTATAAGGAGAAACTGGATTTATCTCCTAAACGACTTAAGTAAGACAAAAATGTGTAAAGGTCTTTTTTGTATAGAAAGAGATGAGCTGCAACTTTTATTGAAAACATTTTCTCTATTTTTATTATTTTAGCCGCTAGAGCAAAAAAACCGAAAATCAAAAAGTTCTTCCAAATTTTTTTGAATTTTCCCGGAACTTGAAAGTGTCATCATTTCATTCTACATGTTATTACCTACTTAAATCCCGGAGGCGATCCTTTTATTAATTTTTGCTAGGTCATTACAAAAGTTTGCCTTCATTGCCTCTACTATAACTTAAGGATTAATAACGTAATAGTCAAGGTGCCCGCGTACAAAAAATTAATTAATACATATCCTCTTGTAACTTCTTGTATGGCCTAACTGCATCTAATTTACGACTTTTTTCCTCTGCGAAAATTTTCAAAAATGCTGCATTCTCCCTCCACTTCTTCCGAAAGATTTCCAGACTTCGACGCGTCGCGTCGTACTGGAAAATCGGGAAATCTATTTTGTCGGTCAATTCGAAAATTGGATTCTACATGTTACTACTGAGCGATCTTGAAAAAATCAGCTGGTTATCAATACAATTGTAGAAGTTGTTAATGTGGAACATTTGCAAATTTATTGATAACCAGCTGATTTTTCCAAGAAGGCTTAATAGTAACATGTATAATCCAATTTTCGAATTGTCCAACAAAACAGATTTCCCGATTTTCCGGTACGACGCGTGGAAATTTTTCTGAAAAAGTGGAGGGGGAACGCCACTTTTTTCGAAAATTTTCGCAAAGAAAAAAAGTTATAGATTTGGCGCAATTAAGCCATACAAGAAGTTACAGGAGGATATGTATAAATTCATTTTTTGTACGCGGGCACCTAGACGATAACAATACCTATAAAAAACAATATAAAGAATTTAGGACTTATACTTGATACCGACCTAAGATTTAAAGAAAATGTTTCGAACTGTATTAAAAACAGCCATATGAAGACTAAAATTACTTTATAATTCCAGACATACCCTTAACCAACAGCTTAAGTTACTTTCACGTGATTCCCTGGTTCTTTCTGTTTTTAACTATTGTGATATTGTTTGCGTGCCCTCTCTGACACCAATTTCCTCTCAACGCATATAAAACATTCAGAACCATTGTTTAAGATTCGTATATAGAATCAGAAAACGTAAGCCAATCAGTCACAAATTAACACAAGCCAAGTGGGCAAACAGGAAAACAGGCGTAAGCTATATTCCACTACATTGTACCATAAAATTATATAAAGTAATAATCCTATTCCTATTCCTATTCAAAAAAATCGGTAAAGGTATTTACACAGAACTTCCCTCGTTCATGGCAGTCTCTCTAAAAAAATAATAATTACGAAATGACATTGAGAATAATAATCGGAGTAGAGTTATTGCTATTATTACAAAGAAAACTTGACAAGTTTTGGTCAAAAAAATATACAGATTGCTCATCCAACAGCAAAAGTTCAATACTAAATAGCAGGTGCCACATATGGCAGGCTTGCGCAAATACCTTTACAAATGTCCACCATGACTGAATTATTTCTTGGGATGACCACCCTGTACATTTTTCAATAAAAGTATAATAGGTGCATATGCCAGATGTTATTGCCATCTGTCACATTTTCAATCCAACATTTACGTAATGGAGTGGAAGTATAGTGGTGGTTAAAAAATTTCATTTTTTTAAAATTTTTCAAAAGATGGTAAAATAATTTTCAAATTTTTTTCTTCTGAAATAGGTTTAAAATGTCAAAGGTAGAAATTTTAAATTAGAGCAAGAAGGAAAGTTTCCTTCTGTTCTATAGTAGTGCTAAAAAAAGTTTAAAAATTAAAAATGATGTATTTTTAAAATAGGTTTAGAATGCTATGAAACGTGAAAATTTTAAATTTGAGCAAATAAAAAAAAATTCGATCTATTTTAGTGGTAAAAACTTTTTGAAAAATGTTGGTGAAAAAAATTTTCAAATTTTTTTTTCTGAAATACCTAGGTTTAGAATGTCATTTAAATTTGAGCATTCTGGTGTTAAATTTTTTTCCAAACTGGTAACAAAATGTTGCAAATTTTTTTTTCCGAAATTGGTTTGGAATATCATGAAACGTGGAAATTTTAAATTTGATCAAAAAAAATTTTTTCGTCTGTTCTATAGTAGTGATACATAAATGGATTAAAAATGTTTTCAAACTTTTTAAAAAATTCTTCAAAAACATTTTTAAATTTGTTTGAATAGTTTTAGAATGTCATGGAAACGAGGATAGTTAAAATCTGAACAAAGAAAGAAAAATTCTATCTTAGTGATAAAATTTCAAAAAACTTTTTTTTTAATTAGGCTTAGAATGCCATGAAACGTGAAAATTTTAAATTTGAAGAAAGAAAAAAAAAATTCATTTCAGTAGTAAAAATTTTTTCAAAAATATTGGTGAAAAAAATTTTCAAATTTTTTTTTCCTGAAATAGGTTAAGCGTGTCATGAAATGTAAAAATATTAAATTTGAGCAAAAACAAATTTTTTTCATCTTGGTAAAAATTTTTTCAAAAATGTTTGAAAAAAATTTTCAAAATTTTTTTTTTTCTGAAATAGGTTTAGCGCGTCATGAAACGTGGAAATTTTAAATTTAAGCAAAAAAAATTTTTTTCAACTTGGTAAAAATTTTTTCAAAAATGTTTGAAAAAAATTTTCAAAACATTTTTTTTCCTGAAACAGGTTTAGCGCGTCATGAAACGTGGAAATTTTAAATTTGAGCAAAAAAAAATTTTTTTCTCTATTTATTCCGTTTAGACGGTCCACCCTGTATATTTTTCAGTGAAAATTCTACCAGTTCTTCGTTGACAGTAGGGTTAACTACCTACCAAATTTGACTGCTCTCCGTCAAGTAGTTTTTTAGTAAATGCACCAACAGACAGACAGACAGACAGACAGACAGACAGACAGACAGACAGACTGACGGAATTGAAAAACCTATATTTTCGGAATCTACGTGTTCTGAAACGTCAGAATCCGAAAAAATCTCGGAGGGTGATTTTTTCTCGAATACAATACTTCCCTTCGGTATGCGAGGGAAGTAAAAATTGTATTTCAGACTGATGTACATAACATAAATATTATATACATGGGCTATAGATGGGTTTCTCAAAACATTTCTCCCTATACAGAGTGTGTTAATATTTCAGGCACGCCACTGGCGGAGCTATAAAATAACTTTTCTAAGTGAAACATGTGATTTCATACCATATTAGCGCATACCAAAACTGAAAATGACAGGTATCTAAAGTACTTTTTGAGATATTAAAAAATTGTTGCGAACATATCTTCATATGGACTGTTCTCCATAAAATGACTTATGGAATCACACCCTGAAATACAAACACGTCATTAAGGAACACCCTGTATAACGCCATCCCCTCTACCGTTAAGTCTCTCTCTCTCTCTCTCTGTTTCCTCCTTTCCCAAAAATTTTAAACGAACCTCTCTGTCATAAAGTATTTCCATCTTAGCAATACAGGAACATTCCAAAAAAGGTAACACTAAAAACCTAATGAAAAAAGGAAAAAAACAGAAAGGAAAATTGTGTACGTATTTTTGTTGTTTTAACTATGTTTTTTCTTTCACGTGTATACATGTATTTGTATGTGTGCATATCCAATGTATGTATATTATTATGTTTAAAATTGGTTGCCTCTTCTTTTTTGGGTTAAGTGGAAGAACAGCTTTTAAGGCGTATGTACTCTACTAAGCTGAACTTCTCCCTTTCTATGTGTATTAATATTATTATTATAAGAAAATTCGGTCTAAACCGGACAATATAAATATTTTAGGGGGGTGATTGTGAACAAAATGGAACACGCTGTATATTGTTCATTAAATTTATCAATGACTTGCTCTATGCCTTATTTTAGGTGATCAAAAATCAAGAAAGTTGTATAATCTAATCTAATGTATACAGAGTGGGCAACTAAGAATGGAAGCCGGCCATATCTCAGAAACCAATCATCGCACTGGTTTAGGGAAAAAATTACCTTGAGTAAATTGACCCAGAAAAATCGCTGGAAAATATTTTCGAGTTTCTAAAATGACCATTAGGTGGCGTAATAGCCATGACCAAATAGAAAATTAGGGTTTTCACTATATTCTGCTCAATTAGGTGGCATTGAAAATACATGCATCGTAATGCAAAGATAATTAGACTTAACGGAATCTAACAAACTTGGTCTCATTACAAAGTGCTTTTCCTAGTTTATCGAGGACGCTTTACGCTGTTTTAATATTATTATTACCGTCGCCGCTAGAGGGTGTTATTTCACATGTTATCAAATATTGCACATTTTCAAAGAAATTTAAATGGAATGGTATATATATTTTTAAAAGGTGAAATAAATAATTAAAAGCTTCAGATGTAAGTAAATACTTGATGATTTTTTTCTAACAGTAAATATTAGCAAGCAAAGTTGAAATTATGAATTACTGCACGATCCTGCCGACGGGATCTGCAAAGATAACTGTTGAAAACAAGTAAGCTGTGAAAATGACACAATGAAGAAACAACATATATCAAACATATTCAGTAGAACATATACAGGGTGTTGCGTGAGTGACTGGCCATACGCTATTGATAGGTACAGAACCCTAAGACGATTTAAGAATGACCTTTATTGAACCTCTAATGCGTCTCGTCTCTGATATACAGCGTGTTTTCTATTTTTCGCTAAAATTTAGATCGGCCGTATTTTTTTAATGGCTGTAGCAAATTGTACCAAATTTAATAGATACGTTTTACTAATAGAGGTCTACATAACTCAGTATCGAAAACAAAACAAAAGTCAGGGCCTGAAACAATTTTTTTAATTTTGGGTCTTACCTAAAAACATCATTCTGTATATGGATTTTGGCAATGTACAATACAGATTTTCAAAATATTTTAATAGTGTGTCTGAACCATGTAGTTAGTTTTTTTGGCACACTTTTAACGTCTCGAGAATTAACAGCTGAGTTTCATAATAAATCCATTTAAAAAATATTTGGGTGACTTTCGGTCATAAAAACATTAGTAAGTACATGGACGGCATTCATTTTGTGGGGAAAGATTTAATTTTACTGCCTGTTTGTTAGAATTTGCTACGATAAAAAAAATTTAAAAATATGTAGATGTCAACAAAAGTAAAAAAAAAAATAAATGTGTAAAAAGGTGAACAAACAAAATTTTTATTTATTAGAACTAATACGAAAGAGTAAACGTTATATGGAAGTGAAATAACTGAGACAATAATCTCCTAAATAGTTAGTACAGTTAGTTAAAAAGAATTTGATCCAATACAATTACACGAAATTAAAATAACTCACCTAAAATATAACGAACAGATAATAATTTAAAAAAAAATGGCTACAGCAAATTTTCAAAATGTCTTCCTCCAACCCCAACATAATATTATAATAATGTAATTGAATTATTTAATCAGTTTTTACACAGTTTTAATATTTCGAGAATTAACATAATGTTATTGAAACATTATTTATAGGATTTTGCAAACAGCAGAAAAAATAACTATCTATAACTATACGAAAAACTTTGTGTAGAAATATTAATGAAATATTTGCATTCTTTCGATAACCTGAATTCTGGTTATGCTAGCAAATTAAAATCCTAAAATGAATTTGTAGATAAATAAATTCATTTTAGGTCTTTGTTCTCATTTTTAACTGAATCTTCATAATCGTAGGGGGTTATGTGGATACTAGTGTAATCTGCATGGCCGTAGGGGACTGTGTGGATGCTAGTGTTAGAATGAGAATTGTCAAATAAGAAATTAGACAAATTCATTTTAGGATTTTAATTTGCTAGCATAACCAGAATTCAGGTTATCGAAAGAATGCAAATATTTCATTAATATTTCTACACAAAGTTTTTCTTTTAGTTATAGATAGTTATTTTTTCTGCTGTTTGCAAAATCCTATAAATAATGTTTCAATACAACTATAAGCAAACAAATAATAATTCATTTTTAAATTAACATAATGTTTTTAGGTAAGATTCAAAATTAAAAAATTTGCTCAGGCCCTAACTATTTTTCTTGTTTTTGGTACTGAATTATATAGACATATATTAGTAAAACATATCTGTTAAATTTGGTACAATTTGCTACAGCTATTAAAAAAATGCGGCCGATCTAAATTTTGGCAAAAAATAGAAAACACGCTGTATATCAGAAACGAGAGGCATTAGAGATTTAATAAAGGTCATTCTTAAATGGTCTTAGATTTCTGTACCCCTCACTAGCGTATGGCCAGTCACTCATTCATTTCTTATTCTTTTAATCATGCCTCCTGTAGTGGGTCTGGTGGCAAAAACGAGATCTTTTATTTGCCCCCGCAAATAAAAATCTAGACAAATCAAGTCTTGGGACCTGGCTGGCCAATGGAATACAGTTCTACATCTTATCCACCTGTCAGCATATGTATGGTCTAAGAAATCCCGAACGTTCAAAGAGAAATACACCTGGCACCCATCATGTTGGAAGAACATATCACGACGACTTTGGTAGGGGTATGTCTTCTAAAAGAAGTAGCAACTTGTTTCTTAAAAAACTTAGAAAATGTTCTCCATTAAGAGTTTAATTGAAAATGAAAGGCCCAATTATTTGTCCATCTAGAATTCCACACCGCACATTTGTAGACCAACGACACTGAGATAGGACGTCTCATATCCAGCGCGGATTCTTGTCAGACCAATAATGCATATTATGACGATATGTGTTGTAATTTGTTCTTGCGTTTACTTTTCTCGACGTTTGATTTGTTACATTGTTTATTGTTATTACTATTAGATTTATTGTCATTGTTATTAATTACTAACTTTTATATATGCAATATATATTCTACTGATTATGTCTGATATACGTTGTTTCTTCATTGTGTCATTTTCACAGTTTACTTGTTTTCAACAGCTGCAAATTCCGTCGGCAAGGTTGTGCAATAATTCATAATTTCAACTTTGTTTGCTAATATCTACTGTTAGAAAAAAGTTGGCTAGTTTTCACCGACATCTGAAGCTTTCAATTCTCTATATCACGGTGCAAAAATAAACATTCCATTCCATGTAATTTTTTTTAATAAATGAAAACAGCGTAGAGCGCTCTCGATAGACTAAGAAAAGCACTTTGTAATGAGACCAATTTTGTTAATTTCCGTTAAGCCTAGTCGGAGTAATCAACATTTAAAAAAATGTTTTTTTGGCTTCTCCCCACCACTTTATTCTTGAAGTTACAAAAAAATGGAAGACTGAAAAAATTTGAAATTGTCTTTGGATTACGGTGCACATATTTTCAATGCCGCTTAATTGAGCAAGATACAGAGAAAACCTAATTTCCTATTCGGCCACGGCCCCTAGCGGTCTGTTTAGAAACTCGAAAACATTTTTAAGCGATTTTTCACAATCACTTTATTCTAGCTAATTTTTTTCCTAAACCTGTGCGATGATTGGTTTCTGAGATATGGCCGGCCTCCAGCCTTAGTTGCTCACCCTGTACATGCCTCCCTATTTTATTTGTTATTCATAACAACATTACCAGGTTCTCCTCCAATTTTAAATACCACAATAACTCCGCCCCTGTTCTACCTAATGCGAAAAGTAGCAGCGGATGCTACTTACACCAGAGCACAGATTTACAAAAGCTCCTTTATCAATACAAAATGACAAAAGCGAACTAGTGATACGTATTTTCCCATTTTCCCTGCTACAAAAAAACGAAGTGCTGCTCTGAATATTGATTGTTTGTTGCAGGTGTCCTGGATAAGGAGTAAGGACTTGCATATCCTGACGTCGGGACGCCACACATTCTCCAGCGATAGTCGGTTTGAGTCCGTGCACTCCGATAGCTCTGGAGATTTCTGGGGATTACGGATACGCGGCGTTCACGTGTCTGACACAGGCCAATATGAGTGCCAAGTTAACACCGATCCCAAGATGAGTCTGGCGATCAGCCTCGCCGTCACGGGTATGTAACCCCGATGTTGAGGTGACATAATGTCAACAAATTCCTTATACATATGAAATAGAGTTTCAGTATTTCTACATTTGTTTTCGGGATTTTGATAACTCTTGAGAAAGCAATATTTTGTATTCTATAACGTGAATAACTTTGAATGTATGTTTAAGGTGTGTGTGTTTTTCTTTGAGTACTTGTGTTTTATCAATTACAAGGTATTTTTACAAATTCCCGGCTAAAATAATCGGGATGTAATTTGGTTTTTTAATAAATACTGTTTTTTTTAAAGTTCATAGAACAGGATTAAGCAATTATTTAGTGCTCTTTTAAATTATTTCCATATCTACGTAGTATAGCGGATGTATAATAATCGTAAAAGAGATTTGAATTTTCTTTGTTGAAATTGGTTTAAAATGTCATGAAAGGTATAGATTTTTAATTTGAGCGAAAGAACAATGTTATGTCTGTGTGTCTGTCTATCGGTCTGGCTGATACATCAGCCTTTGCCTTTAAAGTTAAAATTTGTATTATTCTCCGTTATACCTGGGAGCCCTGCAACACAATTTATATTTATTTATTATATATATTTATAATAATAATATGTGCCTATTATTTATCACTTTATCATATTAAGTTATATTTTTAACCAAACAGAATTTTGAAGGTAAATGAAAGGTGTGAATGGTGAGAAATACATAATCGACGATGTTGATTCCATATTCTCGACATTGAATAGGTGTCTGTCGGCCTAACCTAACAGGTTAATACAACGTGTCAAAGAATTTAGGTTTATCGACATCGAATTTATGTCCTGTATCACCTAACGAAATTGGCGGCATCACGTGTTCGATGTGCAGTCGACCCCGAATGACACCTAAATTGTTAGCTGGGTGGGGTGAAGAGTTGGGGGATGAATAGGGGATAATAAGTAAAGCAAGATGGTAATAGTCGAGTTACTTGAGATTTGGTGGTCACAAATTTTTTTATAACATTGGAGTGGCTTCCAACAAAACGAAGTTCATTCGTGTCCATAATCAGGAGCTTCTACAATTAGAGTTTCCCTAGAATGGTACGGAATTCCTTCCGGGAAAAAATATCCATTTGCAGCGTCATGGATGATGTTGTACTGATCCATGAAACGCTTCGTGTATACACCGGCATCGATGGTGTGCACCACAGGTCCGATAAAAATGATAGCTAGGGGCTACTTCATTTTAAATCTGAAAAAATCGATATGGGTTATGAATCAAACACTAAATGTATTAAATCAATAATTTGAAAGAATTAAGAGACCCGCCTGAAATCAACTAAAATGCAAAAGAAATGCACTAAAAAGAAAGAAATCATGTTAATTATAAAAATTATATTAATAAACGGGAATATCGCTATTGCATATAAAAATGAAAACACAATATTGGAATGCTATACAAAGTTAAAGACAAAGGCACCCAAATTGGAGTGGGGTGGCACCATTCCGTTATTAAAATGATCAACGAAATAAAATTTTGTTTTAGTGTGGGACACCAGGGTAGGGTGTCTTTAATCGTCGATAAGTCGGAAAAATGTTGATATGTTACATCATTTGTAGGATTTTTGGTCAGATGATTTCAAATGTTATATTATGAAAAATCTATGAGCAATTATTCCTACATACTACAGCGCAAGTATAACATCGGGATACTTTTGCTTAGAGAGACTGTACTGTAAATCTGGATGTGGAAGTAGTGATTACTTAGGCAGCGATAATTTTCATTAAAATTTGTTATTAAAAATGAAATTAATAGTTTGCAAAATTCAATTTTGCAAAATAGAAATTGAACTTTCCTAGATTCGTGATAAGTATAAACAATATATTGTTTGGTGAGGAGTGCAATTTGATAGTGGCCCATAATTTGCATGTGAAATTTTGCCTGGAATTTAATTTGCTAGCATAACCAGAATTCAGGTTATCGAAAGAATGCAAAGACTTCATTAATATTTTTGCACATAGCTTTCCTTTTAGTTCTCAGAGATAGTTATTTTTTCTGCTGTTTACAAAATCCTATAAGGAATGTGCTTCAAAACAAAAAGGAAAATAAATTGTTTATCAAGAAAGAAAAACGGGGAGAATTTGGAAGATAATAAAGAATTTAAGAAGAGAACAAGAAGTTTTTGGTAACTACTCATAGAACATTTAGAGAGTTAAATTGGTACAGAAGAGATAGAAAATGTATTGGTGCGAAGAGGATATAAGTAAATAGTAACAGGACGAGATAAAATAAAAGAAAGAACGGGAATGTAAAAGGGTAAGAAGATTTGATGCTTCTGAGGATAACCACATAGAAATTCCACATAGAAATTCCACATCATAAAAGAAAGAAGGAGGAAGTCGGAGAGGTATTAATAAAAAAATCAAGTGCGGATATATTAAATAAAATTAAATTTGGAAAATCACTAGAAAGAACATTTAATAAGTATATATTTATAGTAAATATTAAGTTAGCTGAAAATGAGAAAATTAAGTGGATATTGTTTTGAATTGAAATTTGTATAAATATATGGTTTTCCACAAAAATAAGTGATTTTATGATGGCATACCACAAACCTCTGAGATCCGTCTACTCAGAACTGGCTTTTGTAAGAGTTTTCTTGTTTTAAAATCTTTCAGGTATATTCGAAAGACATAATAATTTGACTGTTATTATATATGGAGATCTACTATTTCTTAGGCGGGGACACTGACTTTAAAGTCAGCAAATTTTAAAAATATGTTAGGCACACAGAGAGTCTCACAACTTTACAACTTTAGGCTGAAGATTTTTCAAAATACTGTAAAATAATTTTTTAATATGTTGCGAATATGATAACAGCTAAATTGAAAATATGGGACTATTTAAAAAAAAACGAGGAGGAAATGTCATGAGTAAGCGGCCATACGCTAGTGAGAAGTGCAGTACCTGGAATGATTTCAAAATCTTCTTCGTTATATCCCTAGTGCGCTTCATTTCTGATATACAGCGTGTTTTCTATTTTTTACCAAAATTTCGATCGGAAATATTTTTGATTGGCTTCACCAAATATAACCTAATTTAGTAGACCTGTTTCACTAATAGGGTTACTATAATTAATTAACACATCCAAGTGACAAAAAGTGCCGGGCAAGAATATTCCATTTCTTTCAATTTAAATTTTTGATCAAATTTAATTTTTAATTTTCGGTAAAATCGGAAGTAAATTTACCACCAGTAAACAATTTTCTGATAGCAGGTAAAAAAGTCACCAAGAACTTACATCCGAAAACCAATATTAAAAAAGTTGCAACAATTAAAAAAAAATCGGTAAAAGTATTTACACAGAACTTCCCTCTTTATTTACACAGGGTGGTCACTCTAAAAATTTATTAATTACGAAATCCCACATGAAAATAGTAATCCGAAGGTATTATTATAAAGAAAATCTGATAACTTTTGGTAAAAAAAATATACAGACTGGTCATTCGATAGCAAAAATTTAATATTAAATAAAAGATGCCAAATATGGAAGGCTTGCGTAAATAACTTTACATAGAATGACCGAAAAGGGCCTAAAATTCGCCTGTTTTTGCATAGTAGATAGCGGGCCAAGGAAAAGAGCAAAATAAATCCTACAGGGCTCAAATTAAACTTTGAGAAATTTTGTTATTATTCAGATTTTATATTGTATGAATTTTTTACGGATTATTTATTTTTCTGTAGCTTATTTGGAAGAATTTAGGAAATTGTCCTACAACCCTCCAACACTTTGTAATAATTAAAATACCAACATGAGAAAACATTCATAGGTCCTACCCACATGATACAATCGTCATCGGAGTTTCAGTCATAAAAAAAAATTTTTGCTTTTGAAAATAACTTTTCTTAAATAAGTTTAGAATGTCATGAAACGTGGAAATTTTAAATTTGGGGAAAAGAAAAATTTTTTTCATTATTTATTCCCTCTAGACGGTCCACCCTATATATTTTCCAGTAAAAGTTCAACTATTTCTTCGCTACCTACCAAATTTGACTATTTTCCGTCAAGTAGTTTTTTTACATAATGCACCAGCAGACAGACAGACAGACAGACAGACTGACGGAATTGAAAAGCCTATATTTTCGTAATCTACGTGATCTGAAACGTGTAAATCCGAAAAAATCTCGGAGGGTGATATATTCTCGAATACAATACTTCCCTTCGGTATGCGAGGGAAGTAAAAATAAAAAATCAAACAATGAAAATAAAATATCTCTAAAACTACTGCAAATTTGACTTTTACGAATAAGAACAACTTTGCATAAAATTTAGTTCTTAATCGAATGGCTTATGTTCCAAAGCTTCCTTGATCGAAAAATATTTTTAAACTGCAGCGCCATCTGTGGCGATAAGGTTATGTAAATTGTATTTCTTGAAGAAGGCATTTACAATACAAATCTATTACCGTTTACAGAATAAAGATATATTTTTTTATTTCCGAGATATCGGCAGAGGGAATTTTAACTGAAACACCCTGTACATATCCTATAAGATTAATGTTTTCTCCATGTATAAAAACTAATCCAAAATTGAGGATTAACATTAAAAAAAAGTTTTGTGAATAAATTTTGGAATATAAGTCTAATGTTAATTTGGCAGCAGTCAATTGACAATTTTTTGTCTGATTCGACAGCCGATCTTGCCTTTCTTTATTTTCTAACTAGCTTTAATTATACAAAGAACTTCGAAGCAACTACTTTTGTCTGAAAATTGTAAGGTTAGATCATATGTCATTTGACAATAAATATCTTATGCCAAGTTAGGCATTAATTTTGACCTGGTTACATCACTAATACTCGAGTTACGATCCTAAGCTTCAAGGACTCGATATTCCCATTGTATGAAGTTATTCAGTATATTATATCAAAAATTGGTTTGGTTTTTAACGTAAAATATTAAAAACGGATTTTTTTTTTCAAAATTCGGGCTCCGAGGATTTGTTGGAGATTCTGTAAGCTTTAATTAAAAAAAAAAAAGTTCATTTCCGACAAGATTTGCGCCCTCTAGCCATATTTCAACCAAAAAACTATATTTAGGACCTCTGTGCGTATGGCTAGTCGCTTACAAAGGAGCCTAGATACTATAACTTAATTTGTTATACTTATTTGACTATTTTTATTGTCGATTGTTATCTATCCAAGAATCACTAAAACATCGGCATAACTCACTCAGAAGTCTGAATATCTGCAGCTAAATAAAATGGCCAAGTACCTAGTTCTGTACCATAACAAGAATATTTTATTGCATTTTAGGAATAATGTACTTTACACAGATTTCAATTTATGGCGAAGGCGCCAGTCACTCCTCTACGTTCTAATTCAAGATTGTGTTAAAAGCGTGGAAAATTAGTGTTCTTTAGTATGTTCAGTGTTTTATTTTAATAATCCTTTTAGAAAAGTAACTATTTTTTCCAAAAAAAATTAAGCATCCTTTCTCATTGTTTTTTTAAAGACTAAAAAAAGAAATAATGTGTATTGTGCATTAATATAACACTTAGGTATAAAATGCACATTGCAGAGATTCGAAAACTACTTTCTTAAATTTGTTATTACTATTTCGTTGAATTTTATAAAGCGCTATATTTTTATCTTCTGGAAACTGAATTTAATATTAGAAGACAATGCAAACATTTAACTTCTTTAAAACTATCTGCATCGATTCTTGCCACCTTGCTGTATTGTACACGAAATATTTCTTGTTTTGTTTAGAAATACATTATTTATATACCAGTAGTTAAAAAAAAGAGAATAATTGATAAATTCATTATGGTAGGTGTAGAAAAGTTTCTGTAGTTTTCTCTATTAACATGAAACCAAGTATGTAAGTATGTAAAACTAACAAATGCAATTTTTGTTACTAAGCTAACTTATCTCAGTGGTACATGCTCTTCAATGTCTGTAAAAGTTTCTCTACATCATGAAATTTAACATTATGGAAGGAGTTGAAATTTGCCTATTGATTAATTCTGCAGACATCGATGTATTTCTTGGCATATCGAAGCAATTTGAACTCAAAGAATTATTTATAACAATAACTCTGTGTATGTTTATAAACATTTAAAATATTAGAGTTCTACACAGGACTCATAGTGTACGAATTATCTTTACAGAAACACTTTTAAATATTAGTTAAAAATTTGAAATAAAGATTATATCTTATATACTCTACTTTCTGTTACTACAAAGTGATGCAGATGTTTGCACGCTATAAAGGGTCTCGCGACCGAGGACGTAAATGTCTGCAAGATGATACAGAGGTGAATGCCTGGGATGTTATATGATACGTTTCAGGTGACAGGTGGAATGGGGCATAAGAAAATATGGTTATTACAAGTATAGATATCATGGTTAGCGAAAAGACATGAAACTGAAAGAGACCTTTAAAATAATAGTGGTAAATTAGTTCATTTATTTATTTATGTTCGACACTCTTTACCAAATTACAAATTAAGAAGCGGTAGAAAAATTCGTACTGCGAACAGAAAACACTTAATGCAGTTAAATGTTATGAATATAACCGAGATATAACACACTTAATATTTAATACGAAAAATTCATATTTAGAAATATAACAATAAATTACAGCAATGCACTACACTAACAATTATTATTAATAGATCGTTACTGCATTATTAGTGAATTCTGTTATTGAATTTAACATGCAGTATTTCATCAGGTATACTGAAAGTTGAATATTTGTTAAACATAGTTTATAAATATTGTGTACTTGTGTGGTAAGTACGTTTTTAACAGTTTATACAGTAGTTTTCAATATTAACATGGATGACCTTCTTTGAGTAGTCCTTAAATGATTTAAGTATACATCGAAATTTAAACTCTATTTGCCTTCAACTCCCCTCCAGTTCTCATTATCAATATCCATATCAGTTATAAGGTTATTCTGCATAATATTTTGACATGCTGCTTAACGGCTGACTATCCACGCCTTCCATGAATAAGATGGGCCTTATGCTTGTTAAATCCAGTTATAGCTCTACGTTCTGCTTGTCCAACAGCCTTAAAATTACAATTCCCCCAACTTATGTCGTAGATTTCAAGCCTTCCATTTTAATTTACTTCTCAATGGTTGCATATCAGGAAGACTCAAATCTGTATTTTGCCTTTCTTGTCTCAACCTCTAGATTTGTGGAAATCCTAAAAAATAATCTCTTTCAAATTACCCTGCAGTGATGCTAACAATCCTTTACCGGGTTCGAGCCCCAGCTCCGACACTGGCAATATCGGTGAGTCATAGATGTACTCCTCGTGTTTCCAAGTGTTTATTACTCTCCTGGACAGCCTTGGATATGGAGGTTTCTTAATAAACGTAAAGTAGACAGATGCTCAATATTTCTTTGCAAAAATCACGTCCAACAGCTTTAATTTACTTTTTACATTTACTACTTCGAAAACTTGGTGCATTCTTGGATGTATTTTTGCATGTTGACACAAAACACTGCATATTTGATGTATAAAACATTAAGACTGCAATGTCCATTAGGGTACCCAACGAAATTTGTTTACTCCCAATACAGCGGATGATGACATCAGCTCGAACATACAGCCCATATTACTGACGGCGTTTTTGGGGTAAAATTTATAGAAATGTGTATCAAAGGCATTAATTGAGTGGTTGTGAATCAGTACTTCCACATCCAGATTTTTCATCCAGGTCTCTTTAGAGAAATATATCTTGACCATATTTGCACCCTAGTCTGTGGAAATAATTGGTCATAGAATTTTAAAAATATGATATTTGAGGCAGAATGCCAAAATAATTTTGAGAAGTTAACTTCTAGCATATACGCCAAAAATGAAGTTTCTGGCCTCTAATTAGTTCCTTTACTTATTTCCCCTATTTATCCCCCACCCCTATCCCTTCAACGGAATCATCACAATCAGATATCATTACACTACATACGAAATATGTTACAGGGATTTTCTTGGTAGAGGAAAAGAACAGTGTGGACTTATAATATTTTTATTAAAACGATGTATAACACTTTCTGATTAATTCATATCCTTGCTAACACTTTTTGGATTTTTGGAATTGAAAAAATGTCGAAATAGGCCTTGAAATTTTTTATTTCGATCTGAAATTTTGCACCACAGTAGAGTTATTGAAGCTACATAATTTTAAAAAAAATTATTTAAATCGGTTTTCAAACAAAAATTTTAGAAAGGTGCCCCCGATTTTAAATGGATCACTCTGTAGGAAGGTTTGAATAACAAGGATAATTACAAAAATAAGAAAACAAAGAATTCAGATATGGTGGCCAAATGACCTAAAGTCTTCTATACTCAGTGGTTGTAGGTGTTTAAGCGATTCAGATGGTTCACTTAAGTCCGAAGGAAATTCTTCGAGAGGAAGATTCGGTAGTGGTGACAGGTAGTATTCCATAATCTTCGGTAAAAAAATGGACGTCCTCTAAGTTTAGTATCATCTATGGAGTAAGTAGTATTTTTAATAATGATACTACTATTGTATTCGAGTGTCACATCGCTGAGGTTATTTATTCGAACTATTTGTTTGTCTAGTCATGAAGTATTGATTAATATTTTTTCTCATGGGGAGCAGATAATTTTTTCATTGAAAATCCGTAGTAAAAAATCTGAATTTACTGTGATCTTTTGCAAGGTGCAGTGTGTAGTTTGTATTTCCCCTAACAAGTCACGCAGGCAACTGGAAGTTCAAGGTAAAGGTTCTCCATTGCATATGTGGTATTTGTTAATCATCTGGCAGGTGGTGTCTTGCCATAAGTGAGCCGTATGATCAATTTTCATCATTAGATAGGGTTGTGGAGGTATACGTATTGTATCGTTAACAGGAATGGGCATTATGTGAATTAATTGAAAGTCTCTGACATCAAAGAGTGGAATGGTTCATTGGATATAAATTCATTTTCACTTTGGTATGAATATGAAACAATCTATAGTATTCATCAGTCTCTAATTTTAAGAGATTTCTAGTATCATAGAGTTCTGTTAAAGTTTCCAAAATATGTAATAGATCTGAGTAAAACATGAAAAAATTATATATGATTCCTGAATAAGAATTTACTACAGCTTTTTCCAGATTTTCTAAATGATTTAACACGAGTAGAAAAGTTCAGTGAGATTCGAGTATTGACTTATGTTTTTTCTACTTCTCCACGTAGGTTCTTTTGGATAGGCCTCAACTATTGAAATAGAGTTTTGGTGTCAGACGTCTGAGACTTCTTCTCTTAATGAAGGATTTTTTCGAGGGTGACTCGATACACTGACTGACTTGCCAAAAGGGCACTATCCTACCGACTGCGCCAAATAAGTTACGGGAATTTTCTTGATAGAAGAAGAAAGAACATTGTAGACTTACTGCTTTATTTGAACGACTTATAACACTTTCTGGTGGCTACAAGTTCGATGCGGGTATTTATATGCTTGCTAATCGCACTTGTCATCAGTTGATAAATTTTGTTATTCTTCACAAGGATGTTTCTAATAATAGTTATTATGATGTTTACTAAAGAATTTATCAAAATGAAAATAAGTGGTAAACAATGTTAACAACATAACTTACATGTATCAAATTTCAAGTGAATATCTCAATCTCATTTTATTAACTCCCTCTAAAATGGAGTGGAGGTACTGGAAGGTTGAAAAATATTATAAAGAATTCTGAGGCCTTGGATTCTAGTATATACGCCAAATCCCACGTTTCTGTACTTATACCAACTTGCTTTACTTATTTTCTCCTATTTACCCCTACTAACTCCCCACCGCTTCAACAGAATCACCTTTAGATATAATATAGATTTAGATGTCGTTATGATACGCATGTGTACCAAATTTCAAGTGAATATTTCAATTTTACTTCGTCCCATTTAGTGATGGAGTGGAAATGGTGGAGGGGTTGAGAAATGTTATAAAAAAATCTAAAACCTTGGCTGCCAGTATATACACTAAATTCCAAGTATTCACCCCTATTCAACCATCAACCCTTCACTGTAGTTAGAGCATAACATAATCCAGTTCCAGATCTCGTCATGATACACATGTGTACCAAATATCATCTCAATATCTTAAACTGTTCCTGCGACAACATGCGTACAAAGAGGAAGTTACTAACCGACTGACAAACTGACAGACAGAAATGTTTTTTGCTCAAATTTACAATTTTATTTTTATTTATGACATTGTCCTTTTGAACAAAGAATTTTTTTTAATGTCTTTACGTCTACTATACTTCCACTACGTGGATGTGGAAGTAATATATATGAAAATGGTTGTAATTCTTTTTGTCATCGTCCAGGATTATCGTCAAATAATCTCATTTAGAATTCACAATTTGTATATACGCTTATACTCTAATATTCATTTATGTCTAATATATTTACTAAGCGCAAAAGAAAACACAGGTCTGTTCTACTTCTTTTCTTTATTCTCATATCTCATGTGTGCATAATAATTCAGCGTTCTGTCAGCATATAAACAAATGTAAACATTGCTTCTTATTACACCATGATGTTGTTTATACAATTATGTCCACTTAGGCGCTTTCTTACTCACACATATTGACCTACGCACACAATAAATGGACCGCTGAATGTGGGTCAAGATAATATTAGCCATGTTCATTTTACAGTACGGTGCCGTAGGGTAGTGGAAATGTGGATTTGTTATAAACACAATGTTCTGTCTAAATCAGCACGTTGTCGTTATTTTGTTTTATTTTAATATGACGACATGTGGTAATTATGAAGTTTATTTAGAAGGTACTGAAAGTATTCGTTAAAAATATTTTTTATGGTCAATAACACGTGCGACGCACAATGGGGCAAACACCAGGTAAAGTTGAAAGAATATCAATAATTAAAAATCGCGATTAATGCTATTTTTCTTTTAAAATCCGCTGCATTATATCCCGTCAAAATGAAGATGGGGGAAGCACGCCGCTCCTCGCCGCACCATTCTAAACTTTTACGTGTCAATTGATTACTCGTTGAAAAGCGTGCAGTGTACAATTTGCAATCTGGTCCATTTTTTCATGGTACACTTGATTTAAAAAAAAAACTGGTACACTTTCTTTTAGCTATGCAAATCATTCGTTCTTTGATTGATATTAATAATCTTACAAATGTTACTTTAACGTTAAGCAGTGGCGTCATTATTAAAAATGGTTCGACATCTAGCAGATATTCAAAAATTTCGAATTGTTCTAAAATTGAAGATGGTTGGTCCATAAGAAGACTTGCTGTTGAATACAATGTGAGTAAAACCACGATAATGAGTGTTAAAAACAATGGGAAACCAACGAAACGGTATCCCGTAAAGTTGTTTCCAGAAAGAGCAATAATCAAGAAGATGAAAATCTTATAAATTACCTAAGAGAAAACCCTTTTCAGACTGCAGTAAATGCAATTTTACCTATTGCTTGCAGAAGAATAAAACTACAAAGCGACTTGAAGAGTTGTTCAGCGGCTAAAAAATACAAACTTTCAGAGGAAAAGATGCAGGGTAGGATTATTTTTGCACTCAACTATATAATCAATGATGAAAACTTCTGGGGACAAGTTGTCTTTTCTGACGAAAAGGTTTTTAAATCCTGTAACGATGGATATGTTCGCGTATATAGACCTCCTTCCA
Source organism: Stenurella melanura (assembly GCA_963583905.1). Lineage (NCBI taxonomy): Eukaryota > Metazoa > Arthropoda > Insecta > Coleoptera > Cerambycidae > Stenurella > Stenurella melanura. The sequence goes on from OY757317.1 coordinate 18,410,443, forward strand.
CTAGATACGATGAAAAATATACTTTCGATCCACAAATATCAGGAAGGTTTTCAGTCAATATCTGGGCTTGGATGAGGTTAGGTGTGTGTTTTAACAGTGGTGGTCATCTAAATTCCATTAAATATATTGAAATATTAGACAACATTATGTTGCCGTCAGTAATAGAGGTGTTTCCGGAAAATAATTTTATTTTCCAACAAGGCAACTGCTCTGTACATACGGCCCATTGTGTTAGGCAATGGTTTCTCAATAAAAACATAGAGTAGTTACCGTGACCATCTAAAAGTCAGGATTTAAATCCAATTCAAAATGTTTGGGACTAATGGTGAAACACATAAGAAAATTAAATAACCTTCCAAACAATACTTGAAAGGGATAACTGAAAACGCTAATGGAGCAATGGCAACATATTAGTTATTTCTGTATTACGTAGTTGAAGTTCATTTATTTTATTTTTTTTTGTATTTTTATGGGCAGTTTTTTTTTAATCTCAAGTGGTATTTTTGTGTTCTTATTTTAGAAATAGAATTATCATTATTCAGTTAGTATTTTAATTACAACCATTACTAGAATTATCCGTAAAAAATATTATTTTTTTTAAACAATAATATGGCAGGCTTGAAAATGTTTTGAAAAAGTTATTTTCTAATTATATTTTAAAATTCCATTTGAATAAAATAAAAAAGAAAGGTTTAATAAGATTAAAAACACTAAGAAAACCGGTCTCCTCCAAAAAACCCAGGTCCGGGGTAAATCACTTCTTCTCCACCCCCTCTCGACATGCCTGGCCAGCCCTATTTACAGACATATGCACACAACTAAACTATTAAAATTTTCGATTATAAGAGTTGTACCAGTTTTTTTTTAAATCAAGTGTACAAGTTAGAAGAATAATTTTTACTTCCACATCCGCGTAGTGGATTGAAAGTAAGTACAGTAATCGTAAAAAAAAGTGTAATTTTTTTTTTTCTGGAAATATGTTGAAAATTTCATGAAACGTCGAGATTTTAAATTTGAGCGGAAAAAATTGTTTATCTGTCGGTATGTCTGTCTGTCGGTCTCTCTATCTATCGGTCTGTCTATCTATCGGCCTATCTTTCTGTCTGTCTCTAACATTTTCTTGTCCGCGCGTTTTCTCTGGAACGGTTTAAGATATTGACTTTAAATTTTGTACACGTATGTACTATAACAACATCTGGAACTTTTTAATATATCCGGTAAAGAGTTGGGGGTAAATAGAGGTAAATCTGGAAAAATAAGTAAGGCAAGCTGGTAAGAGTACAGAAACTTGAAATTTGGCATATGTACTAGAAGTTAAGGCTTCAAAATTTTTTTAATATATGTTCCATCTCTCCACTACCACACCACTCCATTATTAAAGGGGTTGATGAAATACAATTGAGATATTCATTTTAAATTTGGTATACGTATATATAATAATGACATCAGGAACTAGATTATATTTTTGGATTATCCCGTTGAAGGGTTGGGTGTTAAATAGGGGTGAATAGGGGAAAATAAATAAAGTAAGCTGGTATGAGTACAGAAAATTGAAATTCAGTGTATGTACTAGAAGCCTCAGATTTTTTTATAACATCCGTCATCCCATACTCTTTTATTAAAGGGATTGATAAAATAAAATTGAGATATTCACTTGAAATTTGGTACACGCATGTATTATAACGACATCTGGAACTTATAGTTCGAGATGATTCCGTTGAAGGGTTCGGGATTAAATAGGTGTAAATGGGGGAAAATAAGTAAAGCAAGCTGGTAGAAGTGCAGAAATTTGAGATTTGGTGAATATACTAGAAGTATACTCCTCAAGTTTTTTTATATGATATTTTCCATTCCCACTACCCTCACTACCTTATTAAAAGAGTTGATAAAGTTTAATTGAGATTTTCACTTGAAATTTAGTACACGTATGTGTTATAACGACATCTGAAACTAGACTATATTTTAACATGATTCCGTTGAAGGAGGGAGGGGGTAAGTAGAGGTAAATAGGAAAAAATAAGTAAACCAAGCTGGTAAGAGTACAGAAACTTGGAAAATGGTGTATATACTAGAAACCAAGGCCAATATAGCTGAATAAGTCAGCAAATGCTTATATAGAGCGCAGTCCGCGACAGTGATTTGTATTGAGAAAGAAAATAAGGCCAACCATGTTATGCTATGACATCCCTAAGCTGTAGAAATTAATTTTCGAAAAAGTGCCTCTTTAATAATCAAATGCTTTTTTGCAAAAATTATACAAGTACACATTTAAAAAAAAAACACTCAATCTACACAGCAAAACCTATAATCTATCAAAGTTTGCTACGTCTATGTTCATTATTTTTAAAGTTAACAATTAATTAAGAAACAGCGTTTTTTGGCAGTTTTTGTATTTTGTTAGAAAACGAATCAACCGCTTTTAATGCGGATAGGCTCATTTTGTAGATATTATTTATATCCACAACTTCGAATTTTTTTTTAACCTACCTTTGCTGACTCTTTTATGTACGCTAATATTAGAAACAACGAGACGTCACTTTGACATAAGAATTTTTGTGCTTATCGCCTACTTAATAAAAACATAAAATGCTGTTTAAAAAATCGGTAAAGGTATTTACACAGAACTTCCCTCGTTATTTGTGCATGTCGGTCACTCTAAAAAATTATTAATTAGAAATGACACTGAGAATAATAATCGGAATGTAGTTATTGCCATTATTACAAAGAAAACATGATAACTTTTGGTCAAAAAAATATACAGAGTGCTCATCCAACAGCAAAAGTTCAATATTAAATAAAAGGTGCCAAATATGGAAGGCTTGCGCAAATACCTTTAGAAATGTCTACCGTGACTGAATTATTTCTTGGGATGACCACTCTGTACATTTTTCAATAAAAGTATAAAGGTGCATATGCCAAATATTATTGCCATCTGTCCCATATTCAATCCCACGTTCACGTAATGGAGTGGAAGTATAGTGGTGGTAAAAAAAAATCATTTTTTTTTATTTTTCAAAAATGTTGGTAAAAGAATTTTCAATTTTTTTTCTTCTGAAATAGGTTTAGAATGAAACGTAGAAATTTTAAATTTGAGCAAAAAGGAAAGTTTTCTTCTATTCTATAGTAGTGGCGAAAAAAGTATACAAATTTAAAAATTACTTATTTTCTTAAATGGGTTTAGAATGCCACGAAACGTGAAAATTTTAAATTTCAGTAAAGAAAAAAAAAATCCGTCTATTTTAATGGTAAAAATTTTTTCAAAAATGTTGGTGAAAAAAATTTTCAAATTTTTTTTTCTGAAATAGGTTTAGAATGTCTTGAAACGTGAAAATTTTAATTTTGAGCAAACAAGAAAAATTTCCAACTATTCTAGTGTTAAATTTTTTTCCAAAATGGTAAAAAAATATTTTTTTGTCCAAAATAGGTAAAACAGGAATGTCATGAAACGCAGAAATTTTAAATTTGAGCAAAAAAAAATTTTCGTCTATTCTATAGTAGTGATAAATAGATTAAAAATGTTTTCAAAATTTTTTAAAATTTTTTCAAAAAGATTTTGAAATTAGCTTGAATAGTTTTAGAATGCCATGGAAACGTGGATATTTTAAATCTGAACGAAGAAAAAAAAATTCCATCTATTTTAGTGGTAATTTTTTTTCAAAAACGGCAAAAGAAAATTCAATTTTTTTTTAAATGGATTTAGACCGATATGAAACGTGGAAGTTTTAATTTTGAAGAAAGGAAAAAAAAAATTTCATCTGTTAAAAAATGTTTCCAAAAATGTTTAAAATTTTTATTTTTTTTTTAATAGGTTTAGAATGCCATGAAACGTGGAAATTTTAAATTTGAACAAAAAAAAATTTTTTTCACTATATATTCCGTTTAGACGGTCCACCCTGTATATTTTCCAGTGAAAGTTTTTCTTCGCCGACAGTGGGGTCAACTACCTACCAAATTTGACTGCTCTCCGTCAAGTAATTTTTTAGTTAATGCACCAACAGACAGACAGACAGACAGACTGACAGACAGACAGACAGACGGACGGAATTGAAAAACCTATATTTTCGTGATTTTTTCTCGAATACAATACTTCCCTTCGGTATGCGAGGGTAGTAAATTTAGCAAAAGGTTTATTGCCTATTTGTTCATTAAGGAGGATAAATGTGAGTCAAATAATACACAGACCTTGGTGAAAAGTTTCGCTGCGGTCTCGAGAGTTAATTGACCTCGCCGCTTCGCGCCTCGGTCAACTATCTTATCTCTCGACATCAACGAAACTCTCTCTACCTCAGTATGTAATATACCATTTAAGATTTTAAGAGAATGTAATAATATCATGTATTATTAACTACTATAGTCCATTAGTCGTAATGCCAACGTTCTATTGCAGAAGGAAACTTTCCTACATTGATATACTTAGACTCTCAAAGACCAAGCTTTAAAGCTTTGTTCAAAATAAAGTTTGGCCAACTTGGAGTAAATTCAAATGCGGAGATTTACTCTATGTCTAATACCGTATCAATCAATATAAAGGAACTATTATAATAGTATCTGCTTAAATCTTTCAACTAGGCGCTATGGATTGCAAGTAGTTATATTTCCTTTCAACGACTTCAATATCTTAGGTTAATGAGTTGATCAAACAACTGATATAAATAAGTAACAACAGAATGCTTCATTAGTGAATTCCTCCAACTATATGTTATGACGACATAATCCTTTGGGAACAGCAACTAACTATACAGGGTGATTTACATAGGCCGTGCATTAGAACTTTTTCAACTTTGAAATTTGGTACGCAGCCATACTCGATCATTCCCGTTCCACCTTAAATATTTTCAGTCCTCCAACCATAGAGGGTGTACCAAAAGTCGGAAGAATAACAAAGTTGGATTTTTTTTTTTAAATGGAAACCTAAATTTTTTCACATGGTTCGATAAGAGTTCTAATTGTACGTTTACTCAACCCAAGTTATACTAATTTATCTATTACTGTTTTTGACATATGTCGATTAAAAAAAAAAACTAACCCACGTAATAGTTCACGAACAAATTTATGCCCCGCAAACGGTTTAAAATTAGTAAACCAAATTTGTTCAGCAGTTAGCTGGAAGTACAGGTTAACACCTGATGGCCATCGGTGGCCTCATCTTGTACCATATGGTCGCAGGCGATTTTCAAATGTCGTAATAAAAAATTGTCAAATAGTCCATTTTTTTCAAATGGCACCTATTATTTTTTTTAACTATTTTTTTGGAAAATTACTTAAGCATTCCCTATACCTAACTTTAACCTTTACCGAGTTATTCGATAAAAATCAAGAAATGCCGAAATATTTATTGCTTTTCGAAGTATGTCATGGAAACTTAAGACAATTGTGACATTGATTCCTATTTAATTACACAGGACAAATTATTCTTAACGAACAAGAACTATGTTGACAAAATTCTAACGTAAATGTTTAATATGACCACCATATTTTTCAAACAATCTATTATTATACTTTTAACTGGTTCTGATTTCGTTGAAATCGAGACTGTCAAAAGTCTGTATTATTCTATCTCAAAGCATCTCATAAAAATAAGAAAGAATGATAGGTGCCATTTGAAAACATTGATTTTTTGACCATTTTTGATTGAAACATTTGCAAACTGCCTGCGCCCATATGGTACAAGATGGGGCCACCAATGGGACATCAGGTCTTTAGAAAGTAGCTAATCTTGTATTTTTCTACATGCCAAAGAGCAAGTGAGGATCTCTTACATGAAAAAAGTTATAACGGTTCTTGCAAACTGCGGCACCTGTCAAATTTTTTATGTAATGTCAAATATCTCCGAAACCGCTCTGTCTAGGTATAGAGTTTGTTACATGCGTCTATTCAGAATTGTATGGTTATTTCTAAAAGTCGAAAATATGTATAGAGTGACAATTTGAAATAATCAAGTTGGTATTGACTTGCGGTATTTCCGGATGTGCCGACATTTTGAAATGATTATTTTCGGACTCACAATGGTCAACTATGGTAGCGTACCATGTCTCAAATGTCTATCTCATCTGCAAGTGGAAAATATTCTAATGGCCTCCTTAAAAAAATCACCCCATGCATTAAAATCCTTACAATACCACAACATCTCATTGATTTCGAAAAGATGGAGTTTGCATTTTTGGAACAAATAAGGTTCTCTGAATTGTCAAGGGTTTCAATATACATCCTGTATATAACTGCATAATCTACAGCAGAGGTAGTCAGCTATAAAACATATGTATAAAATAAAGTCTCTTAATACTCCTGAATCATTTCAGTAGATCTAAATCAATATAATACTAATATTTCACAAAATGTGCAATCAGAAAAAATAAATTTAGCTAATTCAGTCGCGCAAAAAAGTAAATAAATCAAAGCCTATTCTAATCCAATAAACCTAAAATGTACGGAGGGATTGGATAAATGTTTTAAAGTTCATATTTTGACATTGATATATGATATGCAGCTTTTTGCCAGTACCACACTGTTTTGTTGTTTTTAGATTTATTTCAGAATTTGTTTACAAAAACATTCATTGTCTTGCGCTTTTTAAGAAAGATACAATGTAGATACCCTGATAAAATATCACTTCTTCCTACTGGCTGCAGGAATATTCGGCACAGTGTATAATTAATCACTTCAACAAAAGAGTGCCGGTCTTTGAAATGTTATAAGACAGGAGATACTTAATTTTTTAATAATTTTTTGATGAATTTCAGCAAACATGTATGTATCAGATATAAGTAATTGTAGTAATAAATAATATTTACGTTTTATTATTGTGATGAACGTACTCATCAAAATAATTTACTAACCTCCGATGTCTGTAATAGTTATTATTTTGTAGTCGCAGATGAAATTTTTTATGATAATATCTGTATTAGACAATTTATAAGAAAAAATGACTTGAAATTTAATAATAATAATAATTCCACAACAATATATACACTTACAAACAGATAAACAATAATCATAATTAATAAATACTTTGTGGAGAAGGCGGAGTTCAATTATTTTGGATGTATTATTTAAAATTATTGCTCTTCCACTCAACCAAAAAAGTTCAATAAAAAACCGCTGCCTAAAGAATCACTACTTCCACATCCAGATTTTTCATTTAGGTCACTTTAAAGGAAATATCTTGACTAGATTTGCACTATAGTATGTGCAAGTTATTGGTCATAGAATTTTAATAATATTTGAGGCAGATGTCATAGAAAAGTTTGAGGTGTTGGTTTCTACCTTATACGATAGAAATTACATTTCTAGTTTACCCTACTTATTTCCCATATTCACATCCTGCCACATCCCACCCCTTCAATGGAATCATCTCAATCTGATGTCATTAAAATACATAATTGTACTAACTTTCAAGTGAATATCTCAATTATATGTTATCAAACCCATTAATAATGGAGCGGTGTGGCGGGATTTGAAAAATATTGGAAAAAAATCTGAGGCCATGGTTTCTAGTGTATACACCAAATCCCAAATTTCTGTACTCTTACCAGCTTGATTTACTTATTTTCCCCTATATACTCCTATTTAACTCCCAACACTTCAACGGAATCATCTCAAAATATAATCTAGTTCCAGATGTCGTTATAATACATAGGACTACCATACCTCAAGTTAATATCTCAATTTTATTTTATCAACCACTTTAATAATGGAGTAAGGGTGGAGTGGTGGATTGAAAAATATTATTAAAAAATCTGAGGCCTTGGATTAGAGGACATATACCGAATACCAAGTTTCTGTACTCTTACCAGCTCGCTTTACTTACATTTCCCTGTTTACCTCTACTTACCCCCCACTGCTTCAACACAATCATCTCGAAATATAATTTAGTTTCAGATATCGTTATAATACATACTTGTACGAAATTTAAAGTGAAAATCTTAATTTTGTCAACTCTTTTAATAAGGGAATGGTGATGGTGTTGAATGGAAACTTTTATGAAAAACTCTAAGGCATTCGTTTCTAGTATATACGCCAAATCCCAAATTTCTCTACTCTTACCAGCTTGCTTTACTTATTTTCCCCTATACCGGGTGAGTCACGAATTGCGCTTGCCCCGATATTTCCTAAAATATTTGGAATAGAAAATTGAAATTTGGAGACTAAAATGCCATCTTTTCAATAAAAAATCAAGTTTGGTGCATCTGGTTTGACTGGAAATGCACACAACTTTCGATTTTTAAATGGAACACCCTATATATTTTTACATTTTTGGAATCTAGAGGAAATTTTGAATACAATACATCCATTTTGGTCACTTTTTGATAAACATTAAAAATTTTATTAAAAAATCTATTTCTGAATCCAGAGTGCTGTGGTGCCCAAAATATATTTTAGTTTGTGTGCTACGTTACTATAAAAATAAAAAGAGCAATATGATTGCATTACTTAATTCTCTAGAGGCGTTTAAAATTTTTAAATGTGATTTTTACCCACTAACTCGTTTTTTTTAAATGGGGAATTTAATAGTTCACCAACATTTTTAACTACCTCATTTTCATACGAATCTAATCATACCAAAATTTTGAAAATCCGCTCAGAAATATTTGAGATTTCAGCCAAAATACAATGCAACCATGCTTTTAGAAACATGCGGCTAATAGATAATAGATTAGTGGGCTTTGGAAACTAAAATGGCACATTTCTGTGTAAATCTGGTAACCTAATAACATTGGAAAAATCATAGTAGCCATTGAATGTATTAAAACAATATCAGATGTCAGGCAGACTCGTGTAGTTATAGGCAATCTTGAGCTATCAAACATTTAATAATTGTGAGCGCAAAGAACGTTACAATTAAGTTTAGCATAGGTATGTGGAGGATAATAGCTTATGGGGCCACAGTTGTACCATACCCTACAATTTGGGAATATAGGTATATGAAAATATATACAAAATTAGGAGTTACAGATAATTTAAAAAAGTTTTTTACTTAATAATTGAAATAAATATAATTTGTGGTATTTACCTTGTATTACTAATTAAATTAAACTTCCATTTATTTAATATGTCTGTAACATGAGCATTTCTAATTAAAATATTTAATTAGAATTCTCCATTTCAATTCATGTAAATGTTATTGGCATTATTAAGCGAAATCAATACATAGTAACTAGGAACTCAGAAAATTGGTTAATTTATTTGTAATGGGTAACTAAACAATAAGGAAGGGAACAAACGAGAAGTCACTAAAATGTGAATATGGATTAGTGTGTACTTATGGCAGTATTATAACATGTAATTACTTCGGTTCGACAATGTGATGTAAATAAATAGTTAAATTAAATCATGAAATACTTACTACATACAGTGCCATCGAGAAAGAATGAAGCTGACGTCACACAGAGAAGTCATTAAAAATTGTCAGAATTGGTTTCTATTCTACGTACATTATTAAAACTAATTTCCCACCTTATTAGACTTTAGTCTAGGGAATACTGAAATGCAAATGGCCACCACTTTGTGATCAGCTGATCGAACAATTTTGTTTGTTAAGATGGAGACGAATATATATTTTACGAAATAATCTTATGATGTATAGAATAGTTGTATCGAAAAAGTTGGTGCTATCAGTTCAAATCCCTATATAATAAATAAATAAGACTTTAGTACAGATGCCGATGAATTTCCGAATATCACACACACATATATTGCAATTACATGATTCTTGAAATAAGTGCATAATTAAAATAATTAAGTCCAAGGTACTCAAAAGTCAACGCTAACGAAATTGGTGTGTTCCAACCTCAACTTTTCCTAGTTGAACAATCGAGATAAATTAATAGAAATTGACATCATTTGCTATTGCCATGCTTCCACAATTGATAATACAACCAAAACTTGGCATTTTGAATGATTCAATATACACAAAAGTACTAATATAATGAAAAGTTCGATCAGTTCCCATTAAAGATCTTGGGGGAATTTGGTGTCTTTGTCCCTAAGCTTTGACAAATGTCTAAATCATGCACACGACCTGTATAAATCATTAACTCACTGTCACCAATGTGCAAATGTTGAGAGTATCACAAAATAGTGTGACTGGCACACAAGAGATCTTAAGGGAGAGCACTTTCAATCTTTCTCGATCTCCCTGTGTAACCACGTACACACGTACAGTTAATTAAAATAAGGATTGAGGGATATAATAAGAACACGATAGCAATGTGTCCTTCTATTATTAGGCAATGTGTCCTCTTTTTATTAAAAGATGCAGTAGTCCGAGCCCAAAACGATAGACTATTACATCCATAGTAACAGTTGTCGCTTATTTTGTATTAGCTAAATGGAAATTCTTCTGTGTGGTCCTGATATAAGTATCAGCTGCTGTAGATTTTTAGAAGATTATAGAAGTTATTAAAATATATTTTTAATACATCTTAATACTGATAGTATAGAACATACAAGGTTTTTACTCGTGAAATGTAACTGTGTTGATTTGACCACATATTACTAAGTAGAAAGATATCAAGTTATGGATTTTTAAGAAAATTTATGTTAACATAGCGATTTTCTTCTAAAACATGATTGGTAAAATTTGATCTTCCCTTAAAACTTTTGTGTTCTGAAATCCTGTTCCTAAGGTTTATTCCAGATTGACCTATATAAATTTTAGGGCAAGTGTCACCGGTTAACTTGTAGACCCTTAATTTATATTTATTTCTTAATTTATTCCTGTTATTTTAAAAAACATTTAACCCATTGTATTACTGGAATTATAAGCAATTCTGATATTTGATTTACACAAAGTTTCTGCAACTTTATTGTTATATTGGCAACTGATCAAAACATTCTGAACTTTACCACCACATGCACATAGTGGATTGGAAGTATTGGTAAAGAAATGTTCAACTATTTTTTTGGTGAAATAGATTTAGAATGTTATGAAACGTCGAAATTTTAAATTTCAGCGAAAATGAATTTCTGTCTGTCGGTCGGTCTATCTATCTGTCTGCCTATAACTTTTCTTTGTCTGCACGTTTTCTATGGAACGCTATAAGGTATTGACTTGAAATTTTGTACACGTATCTATTATAACGAGATCTGCAACTGGATTGTTTTTTAACATACCCGGTGGAGAGTTGGGGGGTAAATAGTGGAAAATAAGCAAGCTGGTAAGAGTACAGAAACTTGGGATTTGTTGTATATACTGTGAGCGAAGACCACAGATTCTATTATGACATTTCCATCTCCCCACTACCCCCACTCCATTATTAAAGGGGTTGATAAAATAAAATTGAGATATTTACTTGAAATTTGGTACACGTATAAATTACAATGACATCCGGAACTAGATTATGTTTTAGGATGATTGGAGGGTTGGGGGTTAAATAGGGGTAAATAAGTTAATATGAGTAAAGCAAGCTCGCTAATAAGACTCCTGAAACTTGATATACTAAAAACCAACGCCTCAAGTTCTTTTAATGACATCGACTACAAATATTATTAATATTCTACGGCAAATTATTTCCACATACTAGAGTGCAAATATATTCAAGATTCCTTTCCTTTAAAGAAACTTGGAGGAAAAATTTGGATGTGGAAGTAGTGATTACTTAGACAGCGGCTTTTATTTATTTATTATAGTATGATGGTATACTTGTTGTGTTGCTCTTCCGATGATTTCTTAGACAGAATATTGCGTGTGTGTGTGTGTTTCCATTATGGCTCTGGTTAAACCAATTAGCCAGATCTATGTGTAATAGTCTCGATAAATCACATGTACTCAAATCCCAAAATTAACAGTGATTTCAATATACATTTAAGACATTTCATAAAAGTAAATTTAATAATAACTATTAATTAACAATTTCAAGTATTTTTGATGCAAATATATATATATATTTTTTTATTTATTTTTTTTATTAATATACTTATATGTTTTTTTATTATTATTTTAACATTGCTTTCTTTTAATGTATATATAAATAGGTACATATAACTTACTTTTCCATTTTTTTTTAGTTTATTTTCATTTTAATTTTTAATTTTTTTTTTTTAATTTTTTTAATTTTTTTTATTTTGTATTTGCTTTCTGTTTTTATTTTCTATTTTTTTTTTAATTAAATACTTCTTTTTTTATTTTTATTTTTTTATTTTTTTTTTATTCATTTTTTTGAACTTCATTTTTTATTGTTTTTTTTTTCAACACATATGTTATTCATCTTTTTTTTTTTTCTAAACATGGTATTTACAAACATAATTTGGAAAGTTCTACGACTTTGTACATATTCTCTTAAAACTAATTTAAAGGTTACATCATTTACAAGTTGGATAGACCCCTGCAACCTAGATCTGTATATTAGATGCTTTTATATATTTATACATGGAATTGTAAATTAAAACATCTTGGGTGGCTAATAATGTGTTTAAGTTTGTTGGTAGTTTTACACCAAGCCCTATCAATTAATTCATGATACAATATCTCCCTACTTTGCAAATACTGTGGATATTCCAAAATGACATGTTGTAGATCTCCGATTTCATCGCAAATACAATTTGGGTTGTCGGCTTGATTAATCCTATATTTATATTTTGGGCAAAGAGCGTGATTAGACCTAATTCTAATAAACTGTCGATTGGCGTTGGTGTGAAACCAAGTTTTTTCCTGAATAATTGGTTGTATTTGTTTGTAGTTGTTCCCAGTTGGTATATTTTCATATCTACTTTGCCAATCCATTTTAAGATTTTGTAAATATTTTTGAGTCACATCAGTTGGGGGGATAATATTTTGTACAATATATTCTCCTGTTGTTGTGGATGATTTAGCAAGTTGATCTGCGATTTCATTAGCTTGTATACCAGAGTGCCCTTTTATCCATACAATTTCTAAATGTTTATTGTTTAGGAGCAAGTGCCTATATACGATAAAAATTTCAGCTTGTATACGATCTATCCTATTGGTTGTGTTAGATTTTAATTGATCTACTACTTAGACAGAATATTATCCGACATCGTTGTGCTACAGCCACTGCTAACGGTAATTTTATTTTCTTATCTTACCATGTTTAGATCTTCAGCAAAGTTTTCTAATAGTAGATCATTTACCTACTTATCTGTCTCAAACTGCTGTAAATAGCTTGTTCATATTTTAGTAATTTGACTATATTTCCAAATGAAGATAAATAATCTTTATCATTTCTCGACATAAAATTAAACATTTTCGCTACTGCTTGCAGAGCATTTTCTACATGATGCCAAAAAATATCATATTATAGGAATACGATTCTATTCTTCCATTTTAACTAACGAAGTTGGTGCCTGGCTAAAGAAACCGGAACACCCAGTATAACTGAAAATCAAGAAGATGATTTTCATCTCAAATACAGTCGTAATCGAGCAAATTTAAAACTTTAGCGCACACAGTATACTTTTATAATTATAAGTTGGATATCATTAGGTGTTATTTTATTCTGTTTTGTTTGATTAGATTTATATTGATGTTGTATGTACTTATATACGTGATTTAATAATAGTTCACTGTACATTTACCGCACAATGTAATCAATAAATGACATTCTATATATTTTATTGATATATAAATGTCTTCGTCTTCCACAAACTCCGTATAAGATATTTACTTTATTAAAAATGCATTTTTAAATGGAAAAACGCCATTTCCTGAAATTAAATTTACACAATCTCTGCAATTAACACATTTCTACACATTTTCTGGTTGTTCAGAATTCAACATCAAGAAAATTAAAAAATAAATCAAAATTTTGGCGCACACAGTGTACTTTTATACTTAAGTTTGATATCGTTATATGTTATTATGTTTTGTTTTGTATTATTATGTTTATATTGCTGTTATAAATTTACCGCACAATGTAATCACTAAATGACATTATAGGCGAGTCTGCCTGGGATTTTCCCCAAAAATTTTCTATACCATTTGAGTTAGCCACGGACTCTAGTAGGAAAGTTTCCACTGAACAAGACTTTCTTATGACAAATTTTGTTTAAACAAAATTTTTCTCGTCTCTATTTAATAAAATGAAAACGGTTTGACGGATCCGAAAAAATCTTAATTCAACCGAAAGATATTTTCAATACGCGTCGCTTGGCGCCAGGCACAACTCATTTTGTCAACCCGTTCATTTGTTATAGCCAAAATAAATTTCTTAATTAACAAATTGATTACTCCGAAACTAATGATGTCAGGATATTGTTCTTTTTCAAGAAACATGCCTTCTATACCAAAGAATATACCGTATTTCTTTTGATCCGATATCTTTAATACTTTTTGATTGTTTAAACAATTGGCATAATTTGTGAATTAGCAAATAACTTTCTTTTCGAAAGTTTGATCGAGTTCAAAGCAATTTTAAACTATACATATTGATGTCAGGCATAACCCCATAGAAGTCTGCACGAATGCAACTTTTTGCTTTTGTTTATTTAAAGTTTAAATTAATTTTGTAAATTAACAAATGATCTCAGCTTTGGGTACGCATATCGAAATGGGGTTTTGTGCATATGAAAGTGCTTGGAAAAAGAAACAACTTGGTCGGATAACCGGAATCGGAAATAAAAGTGATATTACATTGGGTTGATTCTACGGTTGGTTCCTTGTGAAACATTCTTCAATAATTTAAACATACAGGAAAAATTATGCTTTTCAATGTTTCAAAAAGTTTTATTAAAACTCTACACGTGTTTCGGCTTATTAGGCCTTTATCAAGAGTACAAGATAATACTAAATTTAAAATGTGTTCCTTACTTATTTATACCTAATGGAAGGTATAAATTATTCAAAGCTTTTAATCTATAATAAATAGATTAAAAGCTTTGAATAATTTATACCTTCCATTAGGTATAAATAAGTAAGGAACACATTTTAAATTTAGTATTATCTTGTACTCTTAATAAAGGCCTAATAAGCCGAAACACGTGTAGAGTTTTAATAAAACTTTTTGAAACATTAAAAAGCATAATTTTTCCTGTATGTTTAAAAAAGTGATATTGTGTAACAGGCTCTAATTTGTTTATTACCAACTTTTTGGATACGAGGTTCCGTGCAAATGAAAGCTAACAAGTTTTTCCATCAACCACAAAAAGTTCTACAAAAAATATTCAATCCCTGAAGACTCATACGCGTTTTTGACCCTTAAAAGAATCTCTCCCGCAACGTGAAAATAGTAAGAGTTGACGCGCAATGGGGTGGCGGGTTCGATTCTCGGTGTGGCAATCTTTATTTTCGTCAAATTTGCTTTTTTTCATGTAACCAAGTATTTTTTTATGTTAATAAATGTCTTTACTTTCTGAGAAACTTTTAACGTCTTAAATAATTTTTTTTGCAATTTTCATTAAATAAATGGCTGTCTTGTAACAAACATATGATTGTTCTTGTCCAACGAGGGTTTGTCGGTAGTTTTTGTCTTTTTTTACTACTTTCTGTGAAAGAGAAGGCTTGTTTTACTTTATTTGAGGGGGGGTTCCATGATTTCGACTATAAGGAATGTAGAGCATATAAAGCAGTTGCACAGCATCAGCTCGAGAGTTACGAATTTAATAATAAGAATAAATAATTATTTATAGCGTTTTTTACAATTTAAAAATTAATTTATAGGAAATATTTTATTGCACAAAAAAAGTGAATTTGACAACAAAAAGAATTTGCCCACACCGAGGATCGAATCCCCCACCCTATTGCGCGTCAAACCTTACTATTTCCACGTTGCGGGGGATATTTATTTAAGGTCAAAAACGCGTGTAACTCTTTAGGGATTGAATATTTTTTGTAGAATTTTTTGTGGTTAATAGAGAAACTTGTTAGCTTTCATTTGCACGAAACCTCGTGTCAAAAAAGTTGTTAATAAACAAATTAGAGCCTCTCACGTAACATCTCTCTTATTTCCGTTTCCGGTTATCCGATCAAGTTGTTTCTCGTCTCAAAATTTTCCTTTTTCCAAGTACTTTCATATACACAAATTTCCATTTTGATACGCTTGCCCAGAGCCGAGATATTCCATTTGTTAATTTGCAAAATTAACTTAAACCTTAAATAAACAAAAGCAAAAAGTTGCATTCTTGCAGATTTCTATGTGGGTTATGCTAGACAATATTTATAGTTTAAAGTTGGTTTAAAGTCGATCAAACTGTCGAAAATAAAGTTATTTGCTAATTAAGAAATTATGCCAATTGTTTAAACAATCAAGTATTGAAGATATCGGGCCAAAATTAACATGGTATATTCTTTGGAATAAAGGTATATGTTTTCTGAAAAAAAAAAAACAATATCATGACCTCATAAGTTTCGAAGTAATCAATTTGTTAATTAAGAAATTTATTTTTGCTATAACAATTGAACGGGTTGACAAAATGAGTTGTACCTGGCACCAAACGACGTGTATTGAAAATATCTTTCGGTTGAATTAAGATTTTTTCGGATCCGTCAAACCGTTTTCATTTTATTAAATAAAAACGAAAAAATTTTTGTTTAAACAATTATTTGACCATGAAGCTAGCGGTTTAGGAAATTTTTTTATAAGAAAATCTTGTTCAGCCAAATTTTCCCTATAAAAATCCGTTGCTAACTCAAATGGTATACAAAATTTGTAAAATCACCTCTTTTATCTTCCAGGCAGACTCGCCCATTATATCTATTTAATTGATATTTAAATTTCCTCGTCTTCCACAAACGCCGTATACGATATTCACTTTGCTAAAAATGCATTTTTAAATGGAAAAACGCCCTACCCTGAAGCTAAATTAACACAAACTCTGCAGTCTGATCATGTCTCTTAAAATCTTGCTTGTTTCCAGATTCAAGTGGCCACAACTCAGACGTTTCTAATTCAAAATGGGTCAGCCAGGCTCTAATAAAAGGTCCGAGTGCAGTTTACGTCCAGAATGGGTCCCCAGTGACCTTCACATGTGAAATATCGCCTTTATCTTTGCAATCTGGAGCGCACGGACTTTTCTTTACCACGAAACCGCCAGTTCGGTGGCTGCACGACGGCAAAGAACTTTCCTTTGAGGTAAATACAAAGTACTATCTAGCTCTAACTCATTCTTTTTACTCCATTTTAAATGTCTTTGATGTTTTACTGTTGATGTTAAAATGTGTCAGAGCTTGAAACTATTCGTGAATTCTATATGGATATTTTAACTTTCATGCATGTGGCCGAGCGTTCTGCTCGTGGCTGGGAAAGAAAATGCCTTCATCATAAATAATATGGAACCTTAACTAGATTTGGGGGAAATTTAAAGTTAGAGCTGTTAATATGTGCCAGGCTCTACTGGCGTTATTAATGAAACTAACGAAATAAAGTAAATTATATTTGATCTCAAAGAGAGGATTCGATGTTTCTATGAAGTTTAAAATTTAAGGTAATAATGCACGGAGACGAATGTAGCGTACTTACACGTTAAAATAAGAATAAATAACATGTAATATAGTAATTCGTCGGGTCTTCATCCGGGCGAATTATTATTTTATATTTTTTCATATTTATTTTACCATGTAAGTAGACATTACCTTTTTGTGAGGTTAAAAAACTAAGGGGTTCAATAAATATGATGATAACTTTATTAAATTTAAGAAATTTTATACCGGGTGTCCGGTTAGTGTAACCTCGGAAGATGCATACGGAAATATCATTAGCAGAACAACTGGAGTTTAAATGTTTGGGGAGGAATTGTACATGATTATGTTATTGGTCTCACTTTTTTGAGGAAAATGTGAATGGAGTAATCTTCTTGGATTTTATGTTAAATACGTTTCCACAAATGATCAAGCTTATTTCTGATTATATTACAAATAATATGTAGTTACATCTTGGTGGTGCACCACCACATTTTAGTATAAATCCTATACCGGGTGAGTCACGAATTGCGCTTGCCCCGATATTTCCTAAAATATTTGGAATAGAAAATTTAAATTTGGAGGCCTTATTACACGACTAAAATTCCATCTTTTCAATAAAAAATCAAGTTTGGTGCACATCCGGTTTGACCGGAAATGCCCACAACTTTCGATTTTTAAATGAAACACCCTATATATTTTTACATTTTTGGAATCTAGAGGAAATTTTGAATACAATACATCCATTTTGGTCACTTTTTGATAAACATTAAAAATTTTATTAAAAAATCTATTTCTGAATCCAGAGTGCTGTGGTGCCCAAAATATATTTTAGTTTGTGTGCTACGTTACTATAAAATTAAAAAGAGCAATATGATTGCATTACTTAATTCTCTAGAGGCGTTTAAAATTTTTAAATGTGATTTTTACCCACTAACTCGGTTTTTTTAAATGGGAATTTAATCGTTCACCAACATTTTTAAATAGCTCATTTTAATGAGCCCAAAATTCTGAAAATCCGCTCAGAAATGTTTGAGATTTCAGCCAAAGTACAATGCAACCAAGCTTTTAGAATTAAAGAAAATGAATAATTTTGAATACAATACATCCATTTTGGTCACTTTTTAATAAACTTTAAAAATTTTATTAAAAAATCTATTTCTAAATCCAGAGTGCTGTGGTGTCCAAAATGTATTTTAGTTTGTGTGCTAAGTTACTATAAAAATAAAAAGAGCAATATGATTACATTGCTTAATTCTCTAGAGGCGTTTAAAATTTTTAAATGTGATTTTTACCCACTAACTCGGTTTTTTTAAATGAGAATTTAATCATTCACCAACATTTTTAAATACCTCATTTTCATACGAACCTAATGATACCAATATTTTGAAAATCCGCTCAGAAATATTTGAGATTTCAGCCAAAATACAATGCAACTAAGCTTTTAGAAACATGCGGCTAATAGATAATAATAGATTAGTGGCTAGTGGGCTTTGGAAACTAAAATGGCACATTTCTGTGTAAATCTGGTAACCTAATAACATTGGAAAAATGATAGTAGCCAGTGAATGTAATAAAACAATATCAGCAGTCAGACAGACTCGTGTAGTTATAGGCAATCTTGAGCTATCAAACATTCAATAATTGTGAGCGCAAAGAACGTTACAATTAAGTTTAGCATAGGTATGTGGAGGTAAAGACAATTACATCCACAAGGACATTTACAATAGAATGCGACATCAGTTCGGTTTTCAGAGTTTTATTTAAATGAACATAAATATCGGGCCTATAAATAAATAAAAATTAATTCCGTTTGAACAATTAAACTTAAACTAGGTAACAGTAGGTATCTTTAAAATAATTAATATAATTAAACCATAAATTGACATTTATAGATATTGTTCAAAATGTCCACCATTTTTTTCTATACACAATTCGGCTCTGCGTACAGTTGCTTGAATGGCTCTACGCAATTCAGCCGGCGTTATTTCATTAAGAGCCCGTACAACTTTATTTTGCAGCTCTTCACGGGTATTTGAAGAAGTTTTATAAACTTTATTTTTGAGAGTGCCCCATACATAATAGTCGAGGGGTGTTAAGTCAGGTGACCTAGGAGGCCACCTGATATGACCTTGATTTGCGATAAGGCGTTCACCATGCAAGTTGTTTAAATATTCCATCACTCTTCTGGAATTATGTGGGGGAGCACCATCTTGTTGGAAAAACAGATTTTGTAAATAGGCAAGAGGAAGTAAGTCAAGAAATTCTGCTGTCTTGTTTTGTAAAAAGAATAAATATCGTTCGCCAGTAAGCGTTCCATAAAAAAATATGGGTCCAATTATTCGATCTCCAAGTACTCCAAGCCAACAGTTAAACCCAAATCTTTCCTGAATATTCCCCCGCCCTACCAACCTCGGATTTTCTTGAGCCCAGTACCTAGTGTTATTTCTGTTAAACATACCTTGGTTCGTAAATCTACTTTCATCTGAATATAAAATATGAAAAGGAAAACCTGGGTTTTGTTGTACTGCATTTAAGAACCAGTTGCAATATACTAGCCTCCTGTCGTTATCATCTCCATAAAGGTGTTGGTGTATTTGGTATTTATAAGACCGAAACTTATGATTCTTTAAAATTCTGCAAACCGAAGACTGACTAATGTCGCATTCCATTGACAATTCCCTTGTTGATGTTGTTGGGTGTACCATCACAAATCCTAATACATCAATTTCTTTGTCCTCACTTACAATAAATGTTTGATGGTCATCTTGTTGATTGGGTTCGTTTCTTAATTCTTGTTCCACTCTGGCAAACAAGTGTCTGCATGGATGACGTCTGTTGGGATATCGTTGCTGATACAGTTCTGCAGCTGCAGTTGAATTTTTGAGACGCTCTCCATATATCAGTAACATATCGACCTTTTCATTTCTACTAAAATTATTCATTTTCTTTAATTCTAAAAGCTTGGTTGCATTATACTTTGGCTGAAATCTCAAATATATCTGAGCGGATTTTCAGAATTTTGAGCTCATTAAAATGAGCTATTTAAAAATGGTGAACGATTAAATTCCGATTTAAAAAAACCGAGTTAGTGGGTAAAAATCACATTTAAAAATTTTAAACGCCTCTAGAGAATTAAGTAATGCTCTTTTTATTTTTATAGTAACTTAGCACACAAACTAAAATACATTTTGGGCACCACAGCACTCTGGATTCAGAAATAGATTTTTTAATAAAATTTTTAATGTTTATTAAAAAGTGACCAAAATGGATGTATTGTATTCAAAATTTCCTCTAGATTCCAAAAATGTAAAAATATATAGGGTGTTCCATTTAAAAATCGAAAGTAGTGAGCATTTCCGGTCAAACCGGATGTGCACCAAACTGGATTTTTTATTAAAAAGATGGCATTTTAGTCGTGTAATAAGGCCTCCAAATTTCAATTTTCTATTCCAAATATTTTAGAAAATATCGGGGCGAGCGCAATTCGTGACTCACCCGGTATATTAAATTAATATGAAAAGAAAATTTCAAATCATTGCCTCTTATAGTTCTGGAATAGCATACATCTTAGAAATCTTTAAATCTTCTCAATATGGTGTGTGCACTGTTCTAAAGTCGAAAAATACCGGGTGGCTCAGCAGAGAGGGACAATATTGTAACTTTTCAATGGGAAAATGGATTTTTTTCAAATTTGGCGTGGTGATATGGAAAGAAATTTCCAATTATGTTATATAAAGAAACAAAATGGCCGACTTCCGGTTTCGATGTAGTTTACATCAAAACCAAATTTTTAAATGGGGCAATCTGTATATTTTTGCATATTTGGATCTTACTGGCTAAAATACATATGATCTGGCATTTAAATATTATCTTGATTTTCAAGAAAAACAGATTTTTTAATCTTACTCGTAGAAGGCCACGATTAGGCCAAAACTGTTCAAAGTCAGTCTGCAAGCGCCGTTATAATATTATTTCTACAGATACTAACATTAAATACGGTTTATCCTTCAATAAGTTTATCGACATTGGTTTTAGAATTAAAACTATTTTTATTTAAATGAAACTCCTATGGGACAACCTGTTATTTAATTAAATCTCTAAATTACGAAAAAAATGATACGCATATTGTCTATCTGCTCCTTGTACTAGATTTATAATTAAAAAAAGAAATGTTTTGAAAATCGATTTTTTAATATTTGAATAAATTAACACAACGAATATTTAACAAATGTGAGTTGAATTTCATCGTTTAAGATGAATTTAAATTACTAATAATACACTATTAATGGTCAATTAAGTATTCAAAATGTTGCCCATTTTCCCTGACACAACTGGGCCGTATTTACAGTATATCGAAATACTTCTCCTAACTCATTACTATCAATTCTACGCACGACTTCCAAAACTCTGTCTTTTAAATCCTGCAAAGTTGCAGGCAAATATGATTTTTAATGTGGCCCCATATAAATAAATCAATTGATTTTAAATTCAGGAACCTAGGTGGCCGTCTAACGGAACGATGCGTACCTATCCAGTTTTGTTCAAATCTGTTATTTAAATATTGAGTTGCTATAATAGAATTGTGAAGTCCTGCACCATCTTGCTGAAAATAATGAGAGATATGTACTCTCATTATTTTAGCCGGTACATTTTTAAGTTCCTGCTCAATTTCATTTTCCAAGAAAGGCAAATAACCTTGACCTGTTAATCTTTCATCAAATAATATTGGTCCTAATATTTCTAAACCTAATATCCCAATTCATACGTTAATTCCGAAACGTTCTTGAAATGATCCTTCTCGTCTCAGTCGGGAATTTTCTTTTGCCCAATATCTTACGTTGTTGAGGTAAAACGTTCCATTATTAGTGAATCTGGACTCATCGGAAAAAAAATTATTTTCTCAAAATTGTTTATTCGTGCTTGTTGAGTCAAAAACCAATTGCAATACTTTAACCTACGCCGATAAATCATTCTCATAGAGGTGCTGGTGTAAGCTGTATTTGTATGAACGGTATTTGTATTTTTTTAAATCCTTCTACAACTTTCCTTATTCACATTTACTTGCTCTTCAAACTTTCTGATTCAGAAACACTTGGGTCAAACTCGACATAAGCCAACACATTTATCTCCGCTTCCTCATTTACTATAAACGTATCACCATTTTGTTCGCGTTCTTTTCTCAATTAGGATTCAACCTTATAAAAAATGACGACCGGTCCTGATTTCATTCCAGCTTTTTTATTAAAGGATTGCGCTATCATCTTTGCATATCCTCTAACTCTAATTTTTAACTTAATCTTAAAAAACTGCCTATTTCCTGACCTATGGAAATATTCCAAAGTATGTCCCATCTTCAAAAAGGGAAACAAACTAGATATTGAGAACTTTAGACCAATCTCTGTAATTTGTAACTTCTGTAAAGTCTTAGAAATATTACTTCATGACAGAATACATTTTTCAATTAACACCAAAATCTCTATTAATCAACATGGATTTATGAAACGGCGTTCAACAAGAACAAATTTATTCTGTGTAACTCAATATATTTCTGAATCCTTAGATGAACGTGGGCAGGTAGATATCATATATACCGATTTCTCCAAAGCGTTTGATAGACTTGATCACCAGTTGTTACTTAATAAATTATAAAAAATCGGCTTTTCATATTCTTTGCTCCGTTTGTTTAAATCTTATTTAATGAATAGTCAGTACGTTGCATTAAATGGGTTCAAATCGATCGAATTTGCTGCCAAATCTTGAGTTCCCCAGGGATCTATTCTGGGGCTCTTGTTTTTTAACATTATTTATTAACGACATAGTGAACGAAATTAAATATAAAAGAAAAATATAAAAGGTGAGGCAAACCTCACCTTTTATATGCCGACGATCTAAAAATATTCACAGTAATTGATGAAATCGATGACTGTTTTCAACTTCAGACTTGCCTTGACAAAATAAACACCTGGTGTATAGTAAATAAATTATTCATGAATCCTAGTAAATGTAACGTAATGTTCTTTTCTTTAAAAACATCACCTTTTATTTTTGATTACAGGTTAGATAATGTCATACTTCAAAGACCTATAACATTTCGCGACCTCGGCGTAACTTTTGATAGTAAATTATCCTTTACTGATCATATCGATACCATTGTGTCTGAAGCCTCCAAAGCTCTTGGATTCATAGTTTGTACTAGTCGAGAGTTCATTAATACTGATACTTTGAAAATTCTTTATCAATCCTTCGTCAGATCGAAACTTGAGTACGCGTCGCTAATTTGGAGTTCCAGTTATGATGTTGGAGGCAGTTCAAGGTAGATTTATTAAATTACTGTGGTTCAAATCCGACGGTACCTATCCAGTGATTGGTTTTCCGCAAAGTAACTTGCTTGAAAGATATTCTATGACTACTATTGAGGATAGGCGTACGCACTTTTCTCAAGTATTTTTGTTTAAATTACTACACAATGATTTTGACGCACCCGAAATAATTAGTGAGCTTAATTTTCACGTTCCCAGATTAACCTCTCGTAATCACCAAGCTTTCTATTTACCTACGTCGCGTACCAACGTACTAAATAATTCACCTTTATATACGATTTGCAGTACTTCTAACAAATTATGTAGCGTCTTCGATATTGTTAATTGCAGCCTTAGTGACATAAAACAAAATGTTCTAAATTAAATAACAGGTGATTGTCTTTGTTTTTCTTAATTTACTTTGAATCACATATATGTATATATATAGTTTTTATATTTAAACATTTTCCGTGTTATTTTTTTCTCTCTCTTCGTATCATTAGTTATTCATAGTTCGTACATTTAAGTAAATTTTTTCTTCATTTTACTTTCTTTCTATGTTGTTATATATCTTGTAATTAATGCTTTGTATGCCTTTATTCCTGTTCTG
The DNA here is from genome assembly GCA_963583905.1 of Stenurella melanura. Lineage (NCBI taxonomy): Eukaryota > Metazoa > Arthropoda > Insecta > Coleoptera > Cerambycidae > Stenurella > Stenurella melanura. The sequence goes on from OY757317.1 coordinate 18,434,705, forward strand.
TAATTGGGTATCTTACCTGTTGAATAGTGTATGTAATAAATAAAAAGTAACTTCTTGCAGGCTGCCTTCTTTCTGGATATCTTTTGGTGTATAAATCAGAAGCTGCTCCCCCCAAATATTAGCAGCATATCTACTTGTTCACTCCTTGTAAATCCACTTTGTTGATTTTCCGTTTTTTAATATTTTAAACACTTATACCTAGCTATTTATTCTTCTTATAAATGTAATGAGGTTGACAAGTAAACCAACACTTAAATTTATTAAAAATTAACGATAAATTGACAACTAAATAAATATTTTGATTTCATCGCCTACTAGGTAATTGCACCGAATGTCTTCGTTAGGATTGATCTGGTATCCAGAGATTAATAAGTTAGTATTTTTATGGTTTTACTTTATTTATCAAACATACTTAGGGCCAACTCTTTCAAAATAATTATTGTAAAAAATCGATTTTCAAAACATTTCTTTTTTTAATTATAAATTTAGTACAAAGAGATGGTAGACATTATGCATATAATGTTTTCGGAACTTAAAGATCTAATTAAATAACAGGTTGTCCCATAGGAGTTCCATTAAAAAAAATAGTTTTCGTTCCAAAACCAATATCGTTGAACAAGTCGTGTTTAATATTAGTATCTACAGAGATAATATTTTAACGGTGAAGTTTCTCGATTGTGTTCTAGATAACTCTAGAGGCAATTTCAGAGTATATAAGGCGAGATTCCATGGCGGGAAAGGGAAGTTTTATAAAAGCGAAGTTTGGTAGCGAAAAGCGAGGTTAAATATCAGGTAAACAAAGTATAAACGCTATTTTAGTTCATTGAAAAGTATTGTGTTGTTCTGAGAAGTTATTATATAAAGTGTTAGTGATTGCCTCTTTCTTGTTAAAATTGTTTAGAACCTACAGATTTTTACAGGGTGTTTCCTAGGGGTGGAAAATACGCTACAATAATATGAGTTTCAGATCATATGTATTTTGGCCAGTAGGATCCAAGTATACAAAAATATATAGGTTGTCCCATTTAAAAATTTGATTTTGATGTAAATTGGATCGAAGCCGGAAGTCGACCATTTTGTCTTTTTACATCACATAATTGGAAATTTCATCCCATATCACTACACCAAATTTGAAAAAAAATCATTCTCCCATTCAAAAGTTACAAAAGTGTCCCTATCGGTTGAGCCACCCGGTATATTATAGCTGAAACAATTTTTTGGCAAAAAGTGGTTTTAATTAATTTTAAAAGAAATTTAAATTCAAATTAAATATTCGCCACCAAAATAGACGTGACGTCACTCTCCATGTAAATAAAACAGCATTGTGTACACATTATCCAAAGTCTGTTTGAATATCATAAAAAAAAAACGACAAACGAATAGTGTGGGGTGCATATAACGAGGGATTTCTCGAACGTCGACCGACAATTTTTAGAATCACTTTAATTATTATAAATATTATTTTACGACTTTATATTAATTGTTAGGCATGGTGTAAACTAGTTATTTATAATGCATTATTCATTTATAATATAATGTTGGTTTAATGAATAACTCCATAAACGATTCAATAAAAATAAATAAATATTACTTAACCTACGGCTATGCTACCGGCAATACTAAGATGAACCAAAAGCCTTTAAGGGACTTATAATGGTGAGTCGGGTAAATAATCGAGTACTTTCGTATGAGGTAATCTCATAACATATCTGGTTAACTATATTCGTATACGGATATCATTTGCAATATTCAAGCACGGTCTCGGGCCGTTTTCTATCATATCTGGCTTTCTAATGAGTTATCCTAGTAGCAATGCTTTATACTGAATTTTTGAAATTGACAGTAGAAATAGTACAATAGAGATGGGGCAAACGGCAATATATTAATCACAGTGATGACGCAGCAATCACCGTTCTTTGTAACAGTGATTATATTATTCTTTGGATCGCTTCGATCTTTTCTCATCAGTCGCTGTTAGCTATTGCTCCATTGAAACAACAGGTGATAAGTAGCGGTGGCGGTATTCGCCGACACATCTCTATTGTGGTATACTCCGTCCAAAGTCAATTTGAAATCGTAAAGAAAGGCTGACAAAGCACCGACGTTTGATCTGTGCTGCTGTCAAAATACCGTCGCGGTAAAGATCAACGCCATTTTCTCAATTGATATTGGAAACCAATTGTTCTCGGAAAGTGACGGACTAATATTAATTCTGCTTTCTTTTAAGGTTATGTTGTTAACATAAATAATCGCAAATAAACCAAATTATTAGATATAATATAATAATGTGTAATAATACAGAATCTAAATCATAAAATTAAGAATTATATTAGGCTACTATTGCTATATTTGTAGAAACACGACTAATTATACTCACAAATATAGTAATCAATATTCTTCTTCTTCGTCTTCAGACATATTTCAGAAACATGTGATACACGAGCGACGTCATTACGAACATTATCCATTATCCTTGTGATATCTTGTATTCTTGATAAAGGCCTAATAAGCCGAAACACGTGTAGAGTTTTAATAAAACTTTTTGAAACATTAAAAAACATAATTTTCCTGTATATTTAAATTATTACCCAATAAGGTTGCGATTTCCAAATCATTCAAATAGTTCTACTTTAGGTCGATTTGTTTATTAAATATTTATTTTAATCTAATGATATAATTAATATGAATGCGTTTAGGCTATTATATTTTTCTACTTCCATCTTTAAAATGGCGTTTATCGTATACGTTTCCATGAGGCTAAATAATCCTTTAAACACGCTTTCGACAAACCGTGACTTCGTGCATTTTAGTCACAGGCTGAACTTAGCAACGAGAAATATCTCGTTGCTAAGTTCAGCCACGGCTGAGGTTAATTCTAGATATTTTAATGGCAAAAATCAAGTTAGTTTTCCGTAATTCTTGTCATCAATCTGTCAAAATAAATCGACGCGTTGTGACAAGAGACAAGTAATTTTGTATTTTTTGGAAAAAAATGAGCCTAAATCACTTAGTTTTTTTAGCAATTGCCAAAATGTTTCCAATGTAACCATTAATATACACAATAAGTAGAACAATAGTTTAGTATTTTTTTACTGTTACCATGTTATTGATTCGTTAATAAATGAAATATTAAAATAATTTCCAAATTTTGTATTTAGATATTTGCTGTCGTAGAAAAAGTATAGTATGCAACACGTTTTATAAACTTATTAGTCACTCATTTTATTAAACACTCGCTCCGCTACGCGTCGCTCGCGATTAATAAAACTCGTGACTAAAATGACGTTTATAAAACTTGTTACATAATATACTATTATGTATTACTTTATATTAATGCATCCTTTGAAGTAAATTGTTATATACGGCAAACAACATATTAAAGAGATTTTATTATTTTGTAATTCGTTGGCTAAAAAGTCGAACGTAGCGAACCCAACCATACAAAAATCTATAAACCATAAACTTTCAGGAGACATTTAAAATTGCCTACACATTTACTTCAGTGAAAGCTCTTAGACCGTCTGAATTCTAATCCCAACTAGTACGAAATTATATAATGCAATAATCTGCTATTCTGTTATTGAAGATGTATAACATTTACATGAAAATATCTTTTTCAGTTTAAAAGGAATAACGTTTCCGTCGAGACGGAGTACAGGGATAACGATCAAAGAATACACAGCAAAATCCATTTGCCTTCAGTTTCATGGAGGGATAGCGGGCAATACACCTGTATGCAGCCTTCCACGAAACCAGACCGTGTAAAGCTTATTGTGGTTGAAGGTATGGTATTATGTAACATGCTTAAATTAAATCCGCTAAAAGGAATTTAATATGCCGCTCCGTTTGCCGGCATTATGTTTATTTTAACTTGATACTTTTGAAATTTTGCCTCTTAGTAACTCATTGTGAAACTTTTTTGGAGTACGTAACTAAAGCACTTTTAGTCATTATTTCCATTACAATAGAATAACAAGGCTCTGTGTTGATTGTTTTGAAGAGTAATGTCTAATATTAAGTAATAGTCAGAGCTCCTGAATGGCTTAGATTTATTTTTATTAGAGTGCAATGCAGGTTTTCACGGCCGTTGTCCAAAGAAGTAGTTTCTTCCGGGTGTTGCCGCGGTCGTCGAACTTGACTTGACGTTTCGCTGATCATGCTGTCAGTTTCTTCGGAAGGGTTCCAAAGACTGAAGTTGTTGAGTTCGGCTCCTCGTTATATGCCTGGGCGCCGCTACGCTTGGTTGCACATTCATCGTGCTCCGTTGATCGTGACCGATTATATTACTGGTACTTGGCAAAGCCAGTTTCCATGTATTGCTTAGTCGCGACCCATCTTCTCTGTTGAAATTGTTCTTATTTTTCATAATTTCCAATGATTCCCTAATAATTCTTAGGTAATAACGCACACTTCTGTCCAATATCCTAACGCTCTCGTATTTGATCTTATGGTTCTCATTGTGATGAACATGTTCTGCTACAGCCGACTTATCTCTGTATCCGTGTCTAGTATATCTCGGATGTTCCTTGATTCTGCACTAGATACTTCGCCCTGTTTGTCCGATGTAACTCTTTCCGCATATACAGTCCAACTGGTAAACACCTTTCGTCAACAGTTTAGGGATGGGGTCTTTGTTTGAGGGAAGCAACTGTTGTATTTTCTTCACTGTTCGAAAACGTACACCACAATTTTGCCGTTTACCTACTTTTTACTAATTATTGTATTCTTACTTCAAAAAGGAAATAAAGTACGTATTTGATTTCGTCCCCATAATTTTAAAACACAAAGCACTAAAAGCAAAATGAAAACAACGAACGTGCAAGGAATGTATAAACACAACAACACACGTCTCACGAGAAGCGTGTGCTTCCCGCGCATGCGCATTGCCCGTGGACATTAGAAGCGTCTAGAGAGACCGAAATGCGAAAGCTTCGACACGCCCAACACGTGATATCATTAGTTTGACTATTTCTTCTTTGCTCTAGCGTTTGCTTCCAGCTAGGTGGTTAGCGCATAGGTTAAGCTTTTGCTTATGGCGCGAGGGGTCCCGGGTTCAAATTCAGATGTCCGCACACTTTTTTTTTAATTCTATAACGATTACTATATTTTTTTACAAATTCTTTTCTGATTTCTTTAGGTTTTCCTTCTTTTTATATGATAATTTCATTCTTTCGTGTTATTTCTTTGGGTTAGGTTAGTAGGTTTTTATTTTGATATCTAATTGTTAATAATTATTAGCGCCGCAGGCAGTATTAGCGTCGCAGACAAAGAAATGGGGGGTGCGGGGGGTGTCCCCCCGCCTTTTTTCCATAAAATAACAGGAAATATTTCAATTTCCCCACTTGCACGAATTTATTGCACATTTACAAGGTAATGCGCATGCTCGAAGCTTTCGCATTTCGGTCTCTCTAGACTCTTGTGTGGACATTTAGTCTGGAAGTGTTTTGTATTTCTCTCTAACTTTACTTTCACTGTCTGACTGGCAAATCTGCATTAATGTGTGCCTTGGCTGCAGCACCTCATTTGTGTGACATAAGTACACACGTGGGATTGTGGGTATACCGGGTGTAAAAGGATCATGGTATACATCTTTTCTCCTTTAGTTTTGAAGATTATTGATTGAAATTTAGGATATATTATAAACATAATAAGCGGCACTTTTTGACATACAACTGATTTTTTTTTCACCTTCGGTTTTTAAATGGAACACCCTACATATTATTGCATTTTAGAATTCTGCATAAATTTCTCAACGATGCCAAATAGGTGACATTTCAAACATCATTTTTTTTATGATATAATTTTTAGTTTTCCATTTAAGTGTGCCATGGCGGTTTCGATTTATTCTAAATGACCCGTGTAATGCTACAAAAATCGATATCCCGTTAAAAACAGTAATTTACGTGATTTGTGAGCAAATAGAATTCACCAAAATTTTTTTTTGTGGCAAAACTGAATTTTTACTTCCCTCGCATACCGAAGGGAAGTATTGTATTCGAGAAAAGATTACGAAAATATAAGTTTTTCAATGTCAGTCTGTATTCTGTCTGTCTGTCTATCTGTTGGTGCATTAACTAAAAAACTACTTGACGGAGAGCAATCAAATTTGGTAGGTAGTTGACGCTACTGTCAGCGAAGAAATGGTTAAACTTTCACTGGAAAATATACAGGGTGGACTGTCCTAAGGGAATAAATAAAGAAAAAAATTTTTTTTGCTAAAATTTAAAATTTTCACGTTTCATGACACGCTAAACCTATTTCAGAAAAAAATTTGAAAATTTCTTTCACCATTTTTGAAAAAATTTTTACTACTAAAATAGATGAAAATTTTTTTATTTTTGTTCAAATTTAAAATTTCTACATTTCATGGCATTCTAAACCTATTTCAAAAAAAACATTTTTGAAAAATTTTTTACCATTAAAATAGATGGAAAATTTTTTTTTCTTTGTTCGAATTAAAAACTTCCACGTTTCATAGCGTCCTAAACCTATTTAAAAAAAAAAAAATTATAAAATTTTTTGCCATTTTTGAAAAAATTTTACCACTAAAATAGATGGATTTTTTTCTTTGTTCAGATTTAAAATTTCCACGTTTCTATGGCATTCTAAACTTATTCAAATAAATTTAAAAATGTTTTTGAAAATTTTTTTTAATTTTTTGAAAAATTTTTCATTTATCACTACACTTTTCTACCACTTGGGAAAAAATTTAACCACTAAAAGAGACGGAAAATTTTTTTTTTCCTCAAATTTCTAATTTTCACGTATCACATTCTAAACTTATTTCATAAAAAAATTGGGAAATTTTTTTCACCAACATTTTACAAACATTTTTTATCACTAAAATAGATGGAAACTTTTTTTTCATTGCTCAAATTTAAAATTTTCGCGTTTCATGATATTCTAAACCTATTTCAGAAAAAAAAAAAGTTGAAAATTTTTTTACCTACATTTTTTAAAAAATTAAATTTTTTAACCACCACTATAATACTTCCACTCCACTACGTGAATGTGGAATTGAAAATGTGACAGATGGTAATAATATTTGGCATATGCACCTATTATAATTTTTTTCAAAAATGTACAGGGTGGTAATCCCAAGAAATAATTCACTCATGGTGGACATTTGTAAAGGTATTTGCGCAAGCCTTCCATATTTGGCACCTGTCATTTAGTATTGATCCTTTGTTGTTGCATGAGCACTCTGTATATCTTTTTGACCAAAACTTATCAGGTTTTCTTTGTATTAATAGTGACAACTATATTCCGATTATTATTTTCAATTTCATCTCGTAATTATTAATTTTTTAGAGTGACCGCCATGCACAAATAAAGAGGGAAGTTCTGTGTAAATAACTTTACCGATTTTTTTTAATGGAACCATATCGGCACCGTGGCGCCATTTATTAGTACTATTAATAAAGAATTTATTCATATGTCTCATTAAAATGTGCGAAAAATACAAACAAAATTACAGCTAAAAGGAAATGAGAAAATGTAATTTTAATCTAATTACTTTGTTACACGTAAGGTGGTTTTGGAATACAAAAAATTAACACGAGACAGTTGTTCAAAGTATTGTCCATTAACGTCAATGTACTTCTGAACTCGCATAGCTGTTTCTCGAAGAACGTTGGCCAGTTGCTGAGCCGTTATGCTATTAATTGCTCGTCTTACTCGTAAATGACCCTAGATAAAGAAATCAAGGTGCGTTAAATCAGGTGACCTTGGAGGCCACCTCACAGGACCATTAATCGAAATTACGTTTTCTCCGAATCTCCGTTGAAGGTAATCAATTACTTTTCTTGAAGTATGGGGAGGAGCGCCATCTTGTTGCAAATACAGTCCCAGTCAAAAATCTAAAGGTAACTCATCTAAAATGTCCTCAATCTCATTTTCCAGAAATCTTAAGTATCTAGCACCAGTCAGGGGTCTTTCAAATATTATTGGACCAATGATTCTACTACCGATTATTCCAAGCCAAACATTGAAACCGAACCGCACTTGAAAGTTACCCTCCCGTAATAAATTTTGATTTTCTTTTGACCAATGTTTTGTATTTTGTCTGTTAAATAATCCCAAATTTGTAAATCTTGACTCGTCCGAAAATAAAATCAGTCCCAAAAAATCATTGTTTGGCTGCACGTTATTATACAAAATCCAATTGCAATATTCCATCCTACGTTCGTAATCACTTTCGTACAAATGCTGGTACAATTGGTATTTAAAAGATTTATAGTGGTATTTGTGCAAAACTCGGCTTACCGTTTGGTGACCTATGTTCAATCCAAACCCAACTTGCCTTAAAGAAACAGTCTTATCAACTTCTATTCGAGCCAAAACATTAATTTCTGTTCTTTCGTCAATAACGAAGTTTTCTTCGGGATCATTGTTGGGCTCTCTTCGGAATTGGTTTTCAACACGTTTAAAATAATTTTTCTCTGGATGTTGTCTGTCAGGATATCGTCGGCCATAAAGGTCCATAGCTGCAATTGCATTTTTTTTACTTTCCCCATAAGTAATTAACATGTCCACTTTGTCATCTCTTGTATAAATTTGCGGCATTTTGAACACAAATAACAAGAACTGTAAACAATTTTTAAAGATACAATAAAAACACCGTTAAACCAACAAATGTTTGACAAACTAAATATTTCATTGTTTTCAAAGCCACCTTAGTTACTTCTTAACATTTAATTAGAACAAAATTGTATTTTCTTATATTCTTTTAGCTGTAATTTTACTTCTAATTATCGCACATTTTAATACGACATATGAATAAATTCTTTATTAATTCCATTCGAAAAAATCGGTAAAGGTATTTACACAGAACTTCCCTCGTTATTTGTTCATGGCAGTCATTCTAAAAAATTAATAATTACGAAATGACATTGAGAATAATAATCGGAATAGAGTTATTGCTATTATTACAAAGAAAACTTGATAAGTTTTGGTCAAAAAAATATACAGATTGCTCATCCAACATCAAAAGTTCAATACTAAATAACAGGTGCCACATATGGCAGGCTTGCGCAAATACCTTTACAAATGTCCACCATGACTGAATTATTTCTTGGGATGACCACCCTGCACATTTTACAATAAAAGTATAATAGGTGCATATGCCAGATATTATTGCCATCTGTCACATTTTCAATCCAACATTCACGTAATGGAGTGGAAGTATAGTGGTGGTTAAAAAATTTCATTTTTTTTTAAATTTTTCAAAAGATGTTGGTAAAATAATTTTCAAATTTTTTTCTTCTGAAATAGGTTTAAAATGTCAAACGTTGAAATTTTAAATTTGAGCAAAAAGGAAAGTTTCCTTCTATTCTATAGTAATGCTAAAAAAAGTTTAAAAATTAAAAATTACATATTTTTTAAAATAGGTTTAGAATGCTATGAAACGTGAAAATTTTAAATTTGAGCAAATAAAAAAAAATTCGATCTATTTTAGTGGTAAAAACTTTTTGAAAAATGTTGGTGGAAAAAATGTTCAAAATTTTTTTTCTGAAATACCTAGGTTTAGAATGTCATTTAAATTTGAGCATTCTAGTGTTAAATTTTTTTCCAAACTGGTAACAAAATGATGCAATTTTTTTTCCGAAATTGGTTTGGAATATCATGAATCGCGGAAATTTTAAATTTGAGCAAAAACATTTTTTCGTCTGTTCTATAGTAGTAATACATAAATGGATTAAAAATGTTTTCAAATTTTTTAAAAAATTCTTCAAAAACATTTTGAAATTTATTTGAATAGTTTTAGAATGTCATGGAAACGTGGATAGTTAAACAAAGAAAAAAAAAATCTATCTTAGTGGTAAAACTTTTTAAAAATAGTAAGAAAAATTTTTAATTTATCTTTTAAATAGACTTAGAACGCTATGATACATGGAAATTTGAAATTTGAAGAAACAAAAAAAATTCCATCTATTTTAGTGGTAAATAAATTTTCAAAAATGGTAAAAAAAAATTTCAAATTTTTTTTTTGCATCAGGCTTAGAATGCCATGAAACGTGGAAATTTTAAATTTGAAGAAAGAAAAAAAAATTATTTCATTTTAGTAGTAAAAATTTCTTCAAAAATATTGGTGAAAAAATTTTTGTTTCCTGTAATAGGTTAAGCGTGTCATGAAACGTAGAAATTTTAAATTTGAGCAAAAAAAAAAATTTTTCATCTTGGTAAAAACTTTTTCAAAAATGTTTGAAAAAAATTTTCAAATTTTTTTTTTCTGAAATTGGTTAAGCGTGTCATGAAACGTGGAAATTTTAAATTTGAGTAAAAAAATTTTTTTTTCATCTTGGTAAAAATTTTTTGAAAAATGTTTGAAAAAAATTTTCAAATTTTTTTTTTTCTGAAATAGGTTCAGCGCGTCATGAAACGTGGAAATTTTAAATTTGAGCAAAAGAAAATTTTTTTCACTATTTATTCCGTTTAGACGGTCCACCCTGTATATTTTTCAGTGAAAATTCTACCAGTTCTTCGCTGACAGTAGCGTCAACTACCTACCAAATTTGACTGCTCTCCGTCAAGTAGTTTTTTAGTAAATGCACCAACAGACAGACAGACAGACAGACAGACAGACAGACAGACAGACAGACTGACGGAATTGAAAAACCTATATTTTCGTAATCTACGTGTTCTGAAACGTCAGAATCCGAAAAAATCTCGGAGGGTGATTTTTTCTCGAATACAATACTTCCCTTCGGTATGCGAGGGAAGTAAAAATTGAGTTTTGTTCCAAAAACCATTTTGGTGAATTTTATTTGCTCATAAATCACGTAATTTAGTGTTTTTAACAGAAATTTTTGTAGCTTTACACGGGTCATTTAGAATAAATTGGAACCGTTATGGCACACTTAATTGGAAAACTAAAAATTATATTATAAAAAAAATGATGTTTGAAATGTCGCTTATTTGGCATCGTCGGATTCAGAAAATTATGCAGAATTCAAAATGCAATAATATGTTATGGGGTGTTCCATTTAAAAATCAAAAATTAGTGTCACTTCCGGAAGTGAAAAAAAAAATCAACTGTATGTCAAAAAGTGCTTAGTATGTATGAAGTATGTAGTATATCCTGAATTTTAATCAATTATCTTCAAAACTATAGGAGAAAATGGGGGTATGCCATGATCCTGTTACACGCGGTATATGTGCCCCACTACAAAAAAAGGATTTTAATTTTTAACATTATAGTGATACACAGACGTTGTATGACGTCTACTATATAAGATACAACTATTTCTTAGACTTTATTTTAAACATTTGTTGTAAAAATTGATGATAAAGCTAAGAAATATAAAAAGTCACATTTGTGAAGATTGCAATTTCCTAGGAGCTAACTTTCATGTCTTTAGATGTCTTCAGATACCAATTTCGCTTTTTCTAGGTACTCTAGCATAATGCAGATTAATACGCATATGATCTTCTTCCTCTCGCAAATTATGTATTCTGCAGTCTCTGTTGAAAGGTCACATTATCTGCATCTATCAATATCTGCCTCACTCGTATTATTATTATGATATCTCAAGAGGCAACAGCCTGTTAGAAGGCCTGCCACCAGGCCTTAAATCAAACTTTTCAAGTTCTAGAAGTCTTGCGGTAATGTTTGTCGAATAAATTATGAATTTTTCACTTTTATTTGACTTGAAGTATAGTAAATTGTATAAATAACTTGAAAGCTCCATTAGCAAATTCCTAAACAACAATATTAAATAAGTAAGTTGTGAAATTAAATAGAGGTTGCACTGTACCTTATAGTAAAATGTAGTTGCTTAAATAAATTATAGTTGTTTAAAGAATTTCAAAAACATTAAAATATCATCACTAACTGAAATGTGACTAATTAAAAATTATTTCTGTAAAAGTAGTGGTAAGTAGGTAATAATAAATGTTAGAAATATGCGATTTAAAATGCATTCTGTCATCTCTCTATACATTCAAATTATTTTGATTCACTAAACAAAGTACAATTCACAAAAAGCAACGATACATATTAAGTGAGACGGCAATGAATGGCCATAGCTTTTATGAAAAAGATCCATGTCATAACGCTATTAAAGTCTACACTATCCCGCTAGAAACATTAAAATTCATAAATAATATTCATTCATTTAAAATCAACTTAAATTGTACTTAAAAATGCATTTTATCCTTTCAGTGAATTTTAAATGAATAAGAGCAATTTCATCAGTCATAAATTATAATTGATAGGTATACTCATACTCCATCACTATATTAGTTTCAAGATTGTGTAAGTTATATGGTTTTTCCTTTTGTTACTCTCTTCTTACATATTTTACATATTTTAATGTTTGTCATATTTCATTTTATTTTAATAACCTTTAATTGATACTGGCATTATTAATTTGACAACGCTAATGCCTACAGCAATAAAATTTATTCCACTCTATTCTTATATCTGCAATTAACCACATAAAAATTGTCAACTTAAATATTAAATATTCCTTCTAAGATGAATACATAATACTTTGTATTTTTTACAGGAGAACATTCCGAAGCAATGCAGAGAGACTTTCCAGTAATCTCAAGTGCAGGAGCTTCACGTCACTTAGTACATATTTTCTTTATTTTTATAATTAATTTAATGGTCGTATGAAGACAGGATTTATTATTTGTAAATATAAGCATATTTATTTTTACTTATCCTGGTGTTTATTTTTCCCACCCATCCTTAGAAATATATTAAAGCAAGTCTGGCAAATTTTTGATATAAGAAACGATATAACATTTTTGAAAATTTTTTCAGCAAAAGTTCAGAAGGATCAGTTTTTTAAATGAATGCACTTTATTTGCAATATTTCTGTCTCATACTACTACTAAAGATGCTAAAAGATAATGTTAGTGATTGCTTGGTATAAAATGAAACCACTCATTGGTGATAACTCCTTCTGCTCTTTCCAAAATATTAAAGTAATGCACAAATTTCTTTATCTCCATACAATACGATTTTGATAACTTTTCAGTTTCTTGTCAAGGACAGATAAACACTTCGAAGGAAGGTGGGAGCATATTGAAATAAGAAATTATTAAATTTTAGACCTAACTTGTTTTTAATTTATAGAAACAAGTGAAGAGTATTAAAAAATATGGATGGGCATATTATATTCTATGTTGACGACACAACAATAACATCCATAGATTGTTCTTGGAATGCAGTGCACAGAAAATCAGAAAATTCTATTAAACATGTACAAAATTGGCTAAGCGATAGTCTACTGAGTCCCATAGCTAAATTGAAAACGATATAGAACAGCCAGAAGAACCTTAGCTCAAAATACATAAAAATGATTATAATCAGACACCTGACTGTGACTGTGAAACGTTAGATAAAATAAAAATATGTTGAGCACCTGGGTGTGATGTGTCAATTATCTGATAAAGAAACTCAGGAGATTAACGTACACATTTTTCCAACTACAAGATATCTTAAATAAAGTTAATGTGTACGACGCTTTAGCTGAATCTATACTAAGGTACTACATTACAATCTGGGATGGGGATATGAAAACAAATAGGAAAACTTATAAATAATGTAGAATACTTTGCAAACATTTTTATTTAAAAAAGGAAAACTATATTCATAGGAAAATCTCTAGAACGAACTAAATATATTCAACATAAGGAAATTATGCACATACCACATCATCCTAAGTATGCACAAATCACAGAGGAGCCTATAGTTAACCACGATTATCAATCTAGGAATCAAATTAAAATGTCAGTTAAGATACCATTTTATAAAAAAGTAACACCCAACCCAAAAGTTTACATTATATTGCCGGCCAACACTATCTAATTCATTACTTACAACAATAAAAATATTAAATGTACATACCAATTTATAAAAGATGTAAAAACGTTATAAATGAAATTTATACTATCATAAAAAACGTATTTAAAAACTAAACAGTAATTTAATCAACTTACCAATCATTCATTCACTACTTGTTTTAGTAGGACAGATCTGGAGAAAAAACGGGGTCGAAAAGTGACTGCTCCGAATGTAAACATTTTTTTTGTCAACTTATAAAGTTACGTCCCCTCCATCATTCTGATGAGTTTTTACTGGGCGGAGTAAGCAGGAGGTGGGGTAAACGGCCCATTAAAAGCATGGGAAAGTAGTTTTTCCGACGTATCTCCGTAGGTGTTGGTCACAAAAAAACCATACTTAAAAAAATGAAGAGTTTGACAAAACACGTAAGCTTGATGGGGCTGGTGTGACAATTAGGAGGGGAGATATGGGTGGGAAACCAAAATTATTAAGACGCTGGTAACTTTCTTATTAAGGTGGCCATTCCCTAGAAAGAGACATCCGATAGGGAAATATTTATTATTTTTGCCCATAACTTTTTTTTCTTAGTACGTATATTTAAAGAAAATATAAGAGTACCTAAGTAGAACTGTAACAAGACTACTACTATGAATTTTTACTCAATAATTTCAGTGGTTTGCAAAATAGCTCGATTTAAAACTACGAAATAGGAAGATTAACACAATTTTTAAATTTAAATCGAGCTATTTTGCAAACCACTAAAATTATTGAGTGAAAATTCATAGTAATAGTCTTGTTATGGTTCTACTTAGGTACTCTTATAGTTTTTTTAAATATACGTACTAAGAAAAAAAAGTTATAGCTAAAAATAATAAATATTTCCCTATCGGATGTCTCTTTCTAGGGAATGGTTACCTTAATAGAGCTACAGCAATCTGGCTGGGACTAATTTCCGTATTTTTTCATTTGTTAAAAGACAGCACTGACGGATTTGTTTTTTCTTTGGAAATAAACGCCTGGCGCTCAAAATAAAAAATGGCCAATTTTTTGCACGTCCTTTTCGTCATGAAGGAAGGAGATGAGGGAAATAATTTTTTCACAAATTAATAGCACATTTTTATCTTCAATTTCCGAGCGGTGAGATCACGATCAGATGGTTAGGAAGGTACAGGCTGACAAAGTTTTTGCTGTATCGAAGGAGATTAGAGAGGGATAGGGGGTTCGGGCAGGGATGAAAATTTTTAGAAAAGTCCTTTCCATCGACTTCTTTATTTTATAAGTACCCGATGTCCATACATTGTCCACCCGCGCGAGTTACAAGAGGAAAAACAGAACGAAAACGGGTGAGCGAGTCAGTTGAGCCACCGGGGTGCTTACTCTCTCCCACTCTCTTCCTTTCCTCGAATTCACACACGCGTGAACGAACGTTTTACTTACTGGCAACAAATTGGTTATAATAAAATATTGTATAAGTTGCAAACATCATGTATAGTTAAAAAAAAAACAATTTAAATTTTTAGCCTAAGCAATTGTTTTTTGTTATGGAAATTGATTTTTGTGATAAAAAATAAAAATATGTTTAAAGTAATACAACTGATTTATTTACACTCCTATATTCTAATATGATATATGCTGCTCCTACTTTATAATTTAGGATGCATAATTGCTACAACAATGTAAAGCAATTAATAGAATAAAATCATGTTTTTCTCCGAACAATTTGGCACATGACATGGAATGGATTAAACTTTAAGTTAACGTAATATGCAAAAGAGAACTTAGTAAAATGGGTCTTTTAATTCATTATTTTTTGAAATTTTTAATAATATTTATAAAATTCAGACAATGTACACTTTACGTCATTTTACGACGAATAATTGACCTCTCTTTGCGACGTCTATTTGACATCGTCAATCGACGTCAAATCGCTGACATATCGTCGACATCTTTACGTCGAGAGGACGTCAAAATTTTGGTGAAATCGACAAGCTTAGTGACCTCTATCAACGTGAAAGTAACGTGTCTCTGCTAGCTGAAGAGTGCCAAATTTTGCAGCGGCGAGCTTATAGTTTATTGACTACAGTACCAAGCAGAGTTTATAGACTGACGAAGCCTAACGCTGATTCGGTCATCGCTATCTTTTATTGCAAGAAGACAAATCTTCGTACAGTTGACTTCGTATTTCTAAGGCACATAAAAAATGTGGTACCTACAAAGCGGGCAGGCGGCATCTTTACCGATTCAATGATACTGCCACGCGGACTCCTCTGGCGGAAATTTTTTATGTGCCTTACACAAATGGAGGTAACTATACACCCGTATAGATCTGCCAATGCAATTATAAACAGTTCACTGAGAGATGATGACAATTCATGGAGAACTAGAGACCGGGAAAGAGTAAGCACCCCTGGCGGCTCAACTTACTCTCTCGACCGTTTTGGTTCTAATTTTTCGTCTTGTTACTGGCGCGGGCGGACAATGTATGGACATCGGGTACTTATAAAATTAAAAAGTCGAAAGAAAAAACTTTTCTCAAATGTTTCATCCCGACCCTCTCCCTTTTCCCGCTACACAACAAGAACTTTACCGACCTGTATCTTCCTTCCTAATCATCCGACCGCGATCTTTTGGGGCGGAAATTAAAGATAAAAAAAATGCTATTCATTAGTGAAAATAATATTTCCCTCACCCCATTCCTTCATGCCGAAAAGACGTGCAAGAAATCGGTTATTTTTTATTTCGCGCGCCAGGCATTTCAAAAGAAAATCCATCAGTGCTATCTTTTAACAAATATAAAAATACGGAAATTGGTCCCGACCAGATTGCTGTATCTCTATTAATAAAGAAGTTATCAGCGTCTCAATAATTTTGGTTTCCCCCCATATCTACCCTCCTAATTGTCCCACCACCCCCACCCTCCGGCCTCATCAAGTGTTCATCATTACCCTTCTCGAGAAATAATTAATTTAATGTTTCGTTTTTTTGCAAGTTCAATCGCGATATCTTGCGAACTAATTATGTGATCAGGTTCGGGCTGGAACAACCTTACGTGTTTTATCAAGCTCTTCATTCTTGGTAAGTATGATTTTTTTGTGGCACCGACACCTGCGGCGATACCTCGAAAAAACTGCTTTCCCATATTTTAGTGGACCGTTTCCCCCACCCCCACCGACTCCGTCTTGTAAAAACTTGTCGGAATGATGTAGGAGACCTAACTTTACTAGTAGGCCAAACATTTTTTCATTCGAAGCAGTCTCTTTTCAAAACCCAGATCTGCCCCGCTATTAATACAAATCAGAATATAGATTCAAGTAAACGTACATATTTTTCCTTATGTTGATTTCATTCACTTTCAATACATACGGTATACTTTTAATTAAAAAATAATAGTGTCGCATATTTTCACCCCTGAAATCAGTAAATTTCAAATAATTTCAATAAGGGATAAACACTTTATTTAATAATTTACTACACAAGATTATTATTATTCATTGAAGATGGCGACGAGTGAAGAGGCAGTTGTTAGTGAACTGAATAAATTGACTAAAAAAGATATTATTAACATATTAGTGCAAAAGAAATTACCGGAAAGTGTTAACAATAATACTATTGTGTGTGATTTCTTTGAAAATTATATTTCATCCAGTGTAATTCTTAAAGAAAACAGTAATTCGTTGATATGCAGTATATCTGAGCAAGAATGTTGCGAAAAAATTATGTGCCAGAAGAGAGAAATACAATGTGTCTTTTATGAAAGAGAGAACAAACTGCTCAGCCAAACAATCGGACATCTGGAAAAGAGGTTAGTAAACCAAGAAGACTTAATAAATTATCTCAAAACTGATATAAACAAACATATGGTGCACAAAACAAACAATCCAACACCATCTAGCTGTCCAGTTATTAACCAGCCGAGTGCCCGTATCATAGCGGCATCTAATGATTTAAGTCCTAGTGATAAGAACATACAAAAACCTTCCACAAGTCCTTCTGTAGAACTCTACTCTGATAAGCTAAAAACTAAGCCTACAAAAACCAAGTCTACTAATGACCAAGAGATAAATAAATCATTTGCACCAAAACAAATTGTGAATCAATCAGAGTCGCTCCAAATGCATAATAATTCTCTCAGAAATCGTAGAAAACCGATAATAGGCAGTAACAAGACTTTATCAAAAGTTAATACAGTACCAAAATTGGGCTATCTACATGTTTTCAGACTTAATGCGGAAACTACCACTGAGGCATTAAAGGATTGCTTAAAAGAAACCGCACCACATATTAATTTTGAGTTTAAGGAGTTACGTAGAAATGAATACACCTCATCATATATGGCTACTTTTCCTATTACTCATGTGAAGGATGTTTACAATCCCGAAATTTGGCCGGAGGGAGCTGCTGTAAATCGCTTCACTTTCAACAAACGAAATTTTCCTCTACCAGCCTCGGAAGCGAGGAATCCCCAATCAACGTAGATCAACATTCTGCAAAAGTTGTACGAATTTGTCATCTCAATATTAGAAGTTTACGTAATAAAGTTGAAGAACTTGAACTTTTATTAAACAGTTTAGAATATCCAGAGATCGTATGTATTTCTGAATTAAGTTACAAAAATTGTGAAATTTCCACTTTAAAACTGGAAAGATATAAAATCGCCGACTACTATTGCAGATCTAATCATAATTTGGGTGGGGTAGGAATTTTCGTAAATAATGATATAGACTTTAAAATTGTCAAATGTAATGTGCAAAAAATTGAGTTGCTATTTGAATATTGCTTAACTGAAGTCTTGTTAAAGGACAGAAGCATTTTAGTAGGTTGCTTTTACAGGTCGCCCTCAAATAAGTTAATTGATTCTGAATATTTCATATCTAATATGGATACCTTATTAAATACTGTGTATAAAGCTAATACTCCCACTTTCATTTGTGGGGATTTCAATTTCAATTTTGACGAGAGTGTCGAGGATATAAACGCTAAAAACTTATGTAACATCTTCAAGTGTTATGGTCTGCTTAAATCTATTACAGATTTTACTCGGATTCAAGGTAATTCTAAAACTGTCATCGATAATATTTTTGCTAATATAAATATTAAATCCTTAAATCCAGAAATTATATATTCTGACTTATCCGATCATTTTATGCAAATAATCTCGTATCCATGTCAATTTGATAGACCGGTTGATAATAATAAACTTCTGTTACGAAGGTTTTTTAACAACTCAGATAATTTGACTTATTTCAGATATCTACTCTCAAAAGAAAAATGGAATTTCTTGTCAGAAAATCGTAACTATAATTGTAATGACTGCTTTTCAAACTTCTATTTTACCTTTCTCTCATTAATGGACAAAGCATTTCCATTGGAATGTTATAAGCCAAAGCAGAAATTAACAAATTGCAAACCGTGGTTAACTAACGACATTGTTAACGAAGGCATATTTTTAAGAGACTTGTACAAAACTTTTAAATTCAGTGGAAATGAAGAAGTTTTTCTTCGCTATAATATAATAAAAAAAAATCATCGCTACAAAATTAAAGCTGCCAAAAGATCTTATAACGAATCTATATTTCTAAATTCACATAATAAATCAAAAACCGCTTGGCAAATAATTAAAAACAATACTTGCAATAATAATAATAATCTTCCTAATCATTTTACCAACATAGATGGAACTATTCTTGATAATCAGGATGAGGCTGCAAATGCCTTTAACACCTTCTTTATTAACTCTATTAAACACTTAACTGAAAATATGTCTCCATCACTAAATAATGTCAAAATAATTAACAATAATAGTTCAATTTTTCTAAATCCGTTAACCTCATCTGAAATGCTTACAATTATAAAATCTGTCTCAATAAAAAATTCAGCTGGGGAAGATGAGGTACCTTGCTCTCTTCTATTAAAAGTGGCAGAATTTATTGTCGAACCACTAACATACATTATCAACTTATCGTTTATAGAGGGCACTTTTCCTTTTATTCTGAAAAAGTCATTAATTATACCAATTCATAAAAAGGATAGTAAATTTCTTATATCCAATTACAGAGGTATTGCACTTCTTTCGGCTTTTTCTAAAGCCTTTGAAAAATCTTATCACCTGAGATTGACGAATTTCATATCAAAACATAATCTGTTATCCCCTTATCAGTTTGGCTTCTCGAAAGGTCTATCAACAAAAGATGCAGTCGTGTCTCTTTGTAATTATATCTTGGATAACTTCGAAAAGAAATCGAAAACTGCCTGTCTGTTTTTTGATTTAAGCCGTGCTTTCGATACTATTAACCATAAATTATTATTAGATACGCTTGAACACTATGGCATTCGTGGCACAGCCCTTAGTTGGATAGAGTCCTATCTAAATGGGAGAACTCAGTTTGTTACATTAAATAATCCTGGTAATAGCTCAACATCTAATCCACTGGCGGTCTCCACTGGCGTGCCGCAAGGCAGTATTTTGGGGCCGTTATTATTTATTATATTTATAAATCATATTGGGTGTAACCTGGAAAATGTATTTATAGCTCTTTTTGCAGATGATACCACAATTGCAATTGATTCTAACTCTATTGATAAGCTGAGTTGTAAAGCCACTGCAACAGTAAAAGCTATGCACAATTACTGTACCTCCTTGGGTCTAGCTTTAAATCATTTAAAAACAGACTTATTATTGTTCTCAACTAGGGCAACTGATTATAGCTTACTTGTTAAACATGACAATCGTTCTATAACTCAAAGTAATAATGTTAAATTTCTCGGCGTTTACATAGATCCCCTATTGAATTGGGGTAATCACATTGATCATATAAATAAAAAATTATCGGCCCAGTGCTTTGTTATTTGGCAGTTACGATCTTCCGTCAACATTCACATCTTGAAAATGTATTATTTTGCACATATTCAGTCTCAGTTAAGTTATTGCATAATATGTTGGGGAAATTGCGCTCGTTTTAATGAAGTATTTATTCTTCAAAAAAAAATTATTCGTACAATGTCTTTCAAACCACCGCAATATTCATGTAGGAATCTTTTTAGGGAGCTAGGAATTTTGACGGCTCCATCACTATTCATTTTACATTCTGTATTGCACATAAAAAATAATTTAATTCATTTTAATAGTAGACATGATACTTGTGTTAGTAGTGGTCATAATCTTCGGGAAAACTACTCACTAAATATTCCACCTCATACCTTATCCAGTTTAGCAAAAAGTCTAAAAGTAATGCCTATAAAATTATTTAATAAATTACCGTTGCACATAAAGCGAATAAATGTCATTCATCTGTTTAAAAAAGAAGTGAAATGTTTATTATTAAAATCTTCCTTTTATTCAGTTACAGAATATTTACAGACTGATTTTTAATTTTGTTTTATATAATCAACTTATTTGAATGTTGTCCGTCATATGTCTTATATTAGTTTTGTCTTACATAAGTTTTATACTTTTTTGACCATTTGCCAACGGTTTTCTTCAAAATAAGAGTAAAATTGAATAAATGAATGTTGTTTGTCTTATATTTGTCACATTGTTAGTTATATTTTACTTAATTTTTATTTATTTGTTTGTTATTCTTATCATCAAATTTTATCATTATATTATCTCTACCATGTATTGCCATTTGCCGCCGTATATACTGAATTGTATCGTTTTTTAGTGGTGAATTTATATTATTGCTATTATTATTATCATTATGTTATACACTAATTATTGTTGACTTGCCATATATACTATTATTTGTATCAACATGGTTAATAAATTATTATTATTATTATTATTATTATCTACTAAAATGCACTTTAACTGTCTAAAATAGCCTTTACAATGTTTACTATTTTGCATTTCTATCACCTCGGGTTTCTAACCTCTCACTTGTCACAGTTGTCACTTTTCAACTTTTTCTTATGCCGGGAATCTCGCATTATATACCTTGAAATTGCCTCTAGAATTATCTAGAACACAATCGAGAATCTTCTCCCACCACACTCCAGAAAACTCGATCTCTTTCTACAAGTTTCTAGGACAGACACTATTGGGCGTGGGCGTATCAGTCTTTACTTTTTAGGTGGTGTAATGCATAACAATAGTTTAATGTGGAAAATTTATCATAATTCTTTTTACATATGTACCTATTAACCATAAGCCCACTTACAACACATGTACAATGTACATGTACATGTATACATAGATAAGTTGCTTAATCATTTTGTTACTTACAGAATGTGATCGACCTTCATGGCAAAAAAAATTTGTAATGAATACTGACCTTTTCTGCCAAATAAAAAAATTGATTGATTAATTGAAAAGAAATCTATTAAAGTGAATAAACAAACTGTACTCGCATCTGTACTAATATTATAAAGCGTTAACAATTTGGCTAACATTCTTTTGGGGCTGAATCAACTGGAACATCAAACTGAAGTATGGATTTGACAAGCGAGTGATGAGTTCATTAAAAATGTATAAATGTTGCTTTTATAAATAAATGTGTTATAGAAATATTCGTCTGGTAATAAGTGACAATAAAATAAACACTATAGACATTATTAATACTATTTACTCAGCAGATAGATTCCGGTTTTGGCAGACAATGGATTAATTTATAATAAAGTTGTTTATTAAATGAAATAAAAATATTAACGTCTTTAATACAAAGCAATTTAGTAAAACAATTACATAAATTATATAAGTGTTGCACGTCCTATGGGATACTCTTCGAAGCTTTCGTAAACAATGTTAGTTTTAAAAATTCTTGTTTAATTGTAAAACAAGAAATTTTAATTTTTTTAGCATTTAATTAATGAATAACTTTATCATTTATTGATGGATTTTCTTCAAAGGCAGTATGGTTATTTTTCTAGTTAATACTAATTTACTGAATTAAGCTATCGTGCTTAGAAGAAACGTAACGAATGGTCGAACAGGCGGCTATATTGAGAGTTGTTCAGAATTCTATCACCAACATAATAATATGAGTACAATAAAATACAGGGTGTCCCGAATTGCATAGGTCAAACTTCACTAAGTAATACAACTTTTCAAAATAAGAACAAAAGTTCCTATAAACAGGGGTTGGGAAGTAATCAGTTTCCGAGATACAGGGTGTTCAAGTAATTCTCCTAAAAATGTTTTTTATGAATATTTTCGAAACGTCTAAAGATAAACAAATGATAATTTACACAGTAATTTAGCTTTTATGATTTTTAAGAAAAGATGACAACTATATACGAAAATCATTCAGAAGCGGGTGAAACTGGGGGGGGGCTAGAATTATGCCCCAACTTTATTGTGCGACACTTTTAAATAAATTTATTAGCAGAACTTAAAAATTTGAAGTTTCCTACACAAAAGAAGTCTCTTGTGTTTTTTCTCCAAAATTATCAGTTTTTGAATAAATCTTATCTGAACTTTATTAGATAGGGGAAAATAAGCAATAGTACAGAAATTTGGGATTTGGTGTATATACTAGAAACCAAGGTCTCAGATTTCTTTCTAATATTTTTCAAACCCCACCACCTCCGCTCCATTATTAATGAGATTGAAAACACAAAATTGAGATATTCACTTGAAAATTAGTAAACGTATGTATTGTAATGATATTTGATTGAGATGATTCCATTGAGGGGGTGGGAGGTGGTAGGTTATGAATAGGGGAAAATAAGTAGGGTAAACTAAAAACTTCATTTTTAACGTATATGGTAGAAACCAACGCCTCAAACTTTTCTATAACATCTGCCTCAAATATTATTAAAATTCTCTGACCAATAATTTCCACATACTAGAGTGCAAATCTAATCAAGATGTTTCCTTTAAAGTGACTTGGTTGAAAAATATGGATGTGGAAGTAGTGATTCCTTAGGCAGCGATTTTTTTTTGCAAAATTTAATGCGCTATTTCATACTATCTCGGCAAGCTGCCCCAAATTGTTTGACTATAACTTTTTGCATGCGCACAGGAAGCCGAGATAATGATGGTTTTGAGAGAGTGCACAATTTTGAACGTCCAAGTTTATTTTCCTTGCATCCGCTGCATCACAAGTAAGAATTTTTTTATACTTACTCAATTTTGCGATGACTATGTTACAAAAATCGGTTTGCTTTAAATGAAAGATCGAAGAAACAACTCTTTAGGAAGAGATTAAGGATAACCATCTTACACTACGACATCCCTAAGCTATAGAAATTAATTTTTAGGTAACAAACGTGATTTTCCAAAAATTATGCAAGTACACATTTCCAAAAAAAGAAAAGCGCTCATTCTACACAGCGAAACCTATAATCTCTCAAAGCTTGTTATGTCTATGTTCATTATTTTTAAAGTTAAAAATTAATTAGAAAAACAACGTTTTTAGCAGTAACTTGTATTTTGTTAAAAAACTAATAAACCGATTTTAATGGGGTCGGGCTAATTTTGTAGATATCTTTAATACCTACAACTTCTATGG
This sequence comes from Stenurella melanura, assembly GCA_963583905.1. Classification (NCBI taxonomy): domain Eukaryota; kingdom Metazoa; phylum Arthropoda; class Insecta; order Coleoptera; family Cerambycidae; genus Stenurella; species Stenurella melanura. The sequence goes on from OY757317.1 coordinate 18,458,951, forward strand.
ACATATTTTCTAAAACTCCCTTTTGCCTAGGCTAAAAGAAATTCGATTAGAACAGACCTACTATAATCGAAAGTATTTCTTCTAGAAAATGTTACCACTATGACACTAATTAACATTGAGACTATTTTGTTTTCGATAAAAATATCTTAAACTTCTGGCTACATGCACGCTACAAAAAATTCTATCTTCGCTGCAGATTGTTGACAATCGGGCATAGTTCATTCATTCAATAAAGTGCCAAACCATAAAACATTTACTATTCATTTTATCGAGCAGTAACGTTATTATTCAAAGAGATCCACCGATATAAGTTATCTGTTTAAGGGGCTACTAAAACTTAAGCTGAAGACTGGGATCGATCTAAAGTGTTCTCAGGAGTGCTGTGTGGACCGTGCTTATTGAGTATATCACATATTACAGGTGAACAATGTTCGCAAAGCTTTGTTTAATTCTAGTACGTTCTCGGCATATTATAGAGTCACTTAGCCAATAGCAGAGCTCGCCAAAGGTAACTATCAGATTTTGCAGGGTCAATATAATTAAAAGCATTCGTTGACGTACTGTTGGATTAAGTGGTTCATATTAATAATAATAATAATAACACGTCTTTACTATTTTTGGTCTAAAAATACAACTAATTATTGATTCTATGCAACAAGCTATATGAAAAATTAATGGCGAAGTTATGCGGTCACAAATTCACAAGAAATCGTGATTGCTTTCTTTACAATTAAGACAATCTGTTTGCACTGCACAAAATCTTTGTACTTTACTTTTGTATCTTGGGATACATAAGGTAGGTGAAATCTGTACATTTCAAACAGAACAGAATATAATTTACATTAATTTCAACATAATTAAAACAAGTTATTTACACAGAACTTACCTCTTTATGTATACAGGGCGGTCACTCTAAAAAATTATTAACTAGGAAACGACATAAGGGAATAATAATCGGAATGTGTTATTGTTATTGAACCAAGTAAATCGATCCATTTGAAAAAAATATCCAATTTACTATAAAAGTAAAATCAGACAAAAATCCCATGAAAAAATAATACTAAAACTATTAAAAAGACTTCTAAACAATTTACATTAATTTCAACATAATTAAAACAAGTTATTTACACAGAACTTACCTCTTTATGTATACTCTAAAAAAAACCGCTGCCTAAGGAATCACTACTTCCACATCCAGATTCTTCATCCAAGTCACTTTAAAGGAAACATTTTAACGATATTTGCACCCTAGTATGTGGAAATTATTGGTCATAGAATTTTAATAATATTTGGGGCAATGTCATAGAAAAGTTTGAGGAGTTGGTTTCTACTATATACGTTAAAAATGAAGTTTCTAGTTTACCGTACTTATTTTCCACTATTCACAACCTACCATCTCCCACCCCTTCAATGGAGTCATCTCAATCAGATGTCATTACAATACATACGTGTACTAACTTTCAAGTGAATATCTCAATTTGATGTTATCAATCCCATTTATAATGAAGCGGAGGTGGTAGAGTTTGAAAAATATTAGAAAGAAATCTGAGGCCTTGGCTTCTAGTATATACACCATATCCCATATTTCTGTACTCTTACCAGCTTTATTTACTTATTTTCCCCTAGTTACTCCTATTAACCCCAACCCTTCTACGGAATCATCCCAAAATAGAATCTAGTTCCAGATGTCGTTATAATAGATACGTCTACCAAATTAATAGTGAATATCTCAATTTTATTTTATCAACCCCTTTAATAATGTAGTAAGGGTAGTGGAAGGGTTCAAAATTTTATTAAAAAATCTGAGGCCTTGGCTTCTAGGACATACGCCGAATTTTAAATTGCAGTACTCTTACCAGCTTGCTTTACATATCTTTCCCTATTTACCGCTACTTACCCCCACTCCTTCAACGCAATCATGTCAAAATATAATCTGGTTTCAGATATAGTTATAACACATAAATGTACCAAATTTCGAGTCAAAATTTAAATTTAATTTTTTCAACTATTTTAATAAGGGAGTGGTGGGGGGATGGAAATTACCAATAAAAAACCTGAGACCTTCGCTTCTAGTATATACACCAAATCCCAAATTTCTGTACTTATACCAGCTTGCTTTACTTATTTTCCCTTATATACCCATATTTAACCCCCAACCCTTCAACGGAATCATCTCAAAATATAATCTAGTTCCAGATGTCGTTATAATACATATGCGTACTAAATTTCACGTGAATATGTCAATTTTATTTTATCAACCCCTTGAATAATGGAGTAGGAGTGGTTGAAAAATATTATAAAAAATCTGAGGCCTTAACTTCTAGTACATACACCGAATTTCAAGTTTCTGTAGTCTTACAGCTTGCTTTACTTATTTCCTCCTATTGACCCCTACATAACCCCCAACCCTTCAACGGAATCATCTCAAAGTACAATCTAGTTCCAGATGTCGTCAAAATTCATACGTGTACTAAATTTCAAATGAATATCTCGATTTTATTTTATCAACCCTTTTAATAATGAAGGAAAGGTGGTGGTGGTTGAAAAATATTATAAATAATCTGAGACCTTGACTTCTAGTACATACACCGAATTTCAAGTTTCTGTAGTCTTGTCAGCTTGCTTTACTTATTTTCCCCTATTTACCCCTATTTAACCCCCAACCCTTCAACGGAATCATCTCAAAATATAATCTAGTTCCAGATGTCGTTATAATACATATGTGTACCAAATTTCAAATGAATATCTCAATTTTATTTTATCAACCCCATTAATGGGGTAGGGGTGGTGGGAGGTTGAAAAATTTCATGAAAAAATCTGAGGCCTTAACTTCTAGTACATACACCGAATTTCAAGTTTCTGTACTCCTACTAGCTTGCTTTACTTATTTTCCCCTATTTACCCCTATTTAACCCCCAACCATTCACCGCATATCCTCAAAAAACAATCCAGTTCCAGATCTCGTTATAATATATACGTGTACAAAATTTCAGGTCAATATCTTGAACCGTTCCGGAGTAAACGTGCGGACAAAAAAAAAAAAGTTACAGACAAACAGACAGACAGACCGACAGACAGACAGGCAGACAGACAGACAGACAGACAGACAGACAGACAGAAAATTTTTTTTCGCTCAAATTTAAAATCTCGACGTTTCATGACATTCTAAACCTATTTCACGAATAAAAATTTTTGAAAATTTTTTTGCGATTATTATACTTCCAATCCACTACGTGGATGTGGAAGTAATTATTAACTGCGAAACGACACAAGGGAATAATAATTAATCGGAATGTGTTATTGTTATTGAACCAAGTAAAACGATCCATTTGAAAAAAATATCCAATTTACTATAAAAGTAAAATCAGACAAAAATCCCATGAAAAAATCGGTAAAGGTATTTACACAGAACTTCCCTCGTTATTTGTGCATGGCGATCACTAAAAAAATATTAAATACGAAATGACATTGAGAATAATAATGGAAATATAGTTATTGTAATTATTACAAAGAAATCCTGATAACTTTTGGTAAAAAAAAATAGTGCTCATCCAACAGCAAAAGTTCAATACTAAATAAATTATTTCTTGGGATGACCACCCTGTATATTTTCCAATAAAAGTATAATAGCATATGTCAAATAGTATTGCCATTAGAGAGTTCCACATTCACGCAGTGAAGTGGAAGTATAGTGGTGGTTAAAAATTTAATTTTTTTTTTTTCAAAACTGTTGGATAAAAATGTTCACTCCT